>OZ025290.1:198271832-199563975 GCA_964019185.1 Maratus speculifer
CAGAGTAATTAAGGTTTTTATAAAAATGATCCCAAATTTTTCCAATTTTTTCCTTATAATTTTCAGAGTTCTTAATAAAAAATAATATTTTTTTCAGAAAATATGACAAACAACATTGCACACAGTACCTTGTAATCAGAATTAAAAAATAATGAAAATTTTGTACAAAATGAGTAGATTTACTAAATAATTTTTTACTGCGCATGCGTCAACGATATCAAAATTTCATTTGCATATTATGTTTGTTCCGCTTCTGTATTGTGTTCTTGTAACATCGCCTTGGCGATAAACACAGCCCACGCCAATTATACGCCAATCGGCAATTTACTGTAACCCTGCTCACGTGTTGTGTGACGCAGTGGATTGAGAGAAACAGTCTCTTAGCAACAAGCTCTAATACTGCAACAAGCAGCGACTCTTAGAAAAATAAACATTCCATTAAATTTACAGTCTACTTGCTTTTTCTTTTAGTTTTTCTTTTTAATTTAGTACACCTCCGTACATTTGGTCCTAGCGACCCGGAGGTATGAACGAATCAGTGTCTTTTCTATTGAATTAAATATTGAATTTATCGAATTTCGTCAACAAGACGAATAATGTCGGAAACTGAGATAAAAGCATTGAACAGAAGGCGAGGGAATATCAAGGCCCAAGTCACCAGAATATTTAACGCAACGGATGGAAAAACATTTAATTTATCCGAATGGAAAGCCCACGTGGATTTACTGTCGAAAACTGAAGAAAAGTTTGAAGCTCTTAAACTGGAATATTATAGAATAATAGAGGAAGAAAAGTTGGAAGAAACTGAAAAAATACTGAGTCAACTGGACGAGGATATTCTAAAACTAGAGGTAAGCTTAAAATCCTCTATTAATGCTTATTATGAAAATACTGATTCTAATAAAAAATCTATTGAACAGGACCAAGCTAAAACGTCTAGCATTAAGCTACCTAGGGTCATATTGCCGGTTTTTAGTGGCAGAATTGAAGAATGGTCCGTATTTAAAAGTACATTTAACGAGCTTATTAATGATAATTCAAATTTAAAAGATAATGAAAAATTATTTTATTTGCGTTCTGCTTTGACTGGTGAAGCAAGGAGTTTGCTTACACCAGATGAAAATTATGTTTCACTTTTCAATGCGTTAGAACAAAGATACGAGAATAAAAGAGTTATGGTAGATTGTCATATAAAGAATATTTTAAATCTTTGTGTAATTAAACAGGAGTCCGCTAAGGATCTCCGCATTTTATTGGATAACGTGATGAAAAATTTAAGAGCTTTAAAGATCTTAAAGTATGATAGACATAATTTCTCGAACGCAATTTTGCTGAATATTATTCTAAATAAACTAGATAACGAAACTCGTAAACAATATGAACTAACATTAAAGGATAATGAAGTGCCTAATTTTGATGAATTTTTAGAATTTCTTGAGCGAAGATGTCAAATCTTAAATAGTATAAGTTCTAATGTATCCTCTAAATATACTGCAAAATCCTTATTCATAAAAACAAACAAACCTCAAAGTAAATGTTGCGTAATTTGTAAAACCGAAAACCACCCCTTATATCATTGTGTTAAATATAAAAATATGAAGTTAAGTGAGCGAATTAACCTTGTTAAGAAAAATAAACTTTGCTTCAATTGTTTAAGTTCAGCCCACCTCATTAATTATTGTAATTCAAAAAGCACTTGTCATGTTTGCAAGAGCGCAAGCCATCATTCATCATTACATAATTATACAACACCAGTAAACAATCCTATAAACAATCTCCCATTACATGAAACAATAAATAGCAATTTTGTTTCGGAAGATTTATCACAAAACGAAACTACTGCTCATTCATTTTTTTCATATGAAAATGATAATAATAAATCTGTTTTAATTAGCACTGCAATAATTTATTTGACAGATGTAAATGGCATCAAAATTCCTTTCAGGGCAATATTAGATTCCGCATCTCAGAATTGTTTTTGTACATTTAAAGCAGCACAAATATTAGGCTTGAAAAAGGAGAAAATAAATATTCCTGTAAGTGGAATAAATAAATTGCCTATTTACATTAAATCTAGAATCAAATCGAAGTTGTCAAATAAAATGAATAGTGCCAGTTATGATATTGAGTTATTAATCGTTCCAAACATTTGTGACTTCACGCCCTCGAAAAAGATAAACATATCAGATTTAAAAATTCCAGCAAATATTTGTTTAGCGGATAAAAAATTTAACATTCCAAGCAGTGTGGAGATAATTATCGGTGCTGAACTGTATTTTTCTCTTTTAAATGAAGAAAAAATAAAGTTAGGCAATAATTTATATTTGCAATCAAGTATTTTTGGATATTTAGTATCTGGGTGTATTTATGACAAAACAGTAAATAATAATAATACTAATTATTGTTTCTTAACAAAAAATCTTGATTTACTTAATGACACTTTGAAGTCTTTTTGGGAAATTGAAGAAGTACAAAATTTAAAACCCAGTAACAGTAAAGAATTAGAATATTGTAATGATCACTTCGATAAAACGCACTTCAGAAAACCGGATGGTAGGTTTGTGGTCACGATGCCGTTTAAACCACAGGTTTTAGAACCCGATTTGGGAAATTCCAAAAATCTTGCTTTGAAAAGATTAAACTCTCTGTGGCAACGTTTAGATCGAGATCCTGTTATGAAAAATTTATACACAGAATTTATTAAAGAATATAGAGATTTAAATCACATGCATGAAATAAAAGAAAACACGAACTTTAATGATGGCTATTACTTACCACATCATGGCGTTTTACGACCCTCTAATAAAACCACAAAACTACGCGTCGTTTTTGACGCTAGTGCCAAGTCAACCAACGGAAAATCTTTGAACGATTTATTATGTAAGGGTGGAGTTCTGCAAGATGATCTTTTTTCGATATTAATTAGATTTAGAAAGCATATTTATGCTTTTACTGCGGATATTAAACAAATGTTTAGGATGATAGAAATAAATCCATCCCAGTACAAATATTTAAAAATTTTGTGGAAAGACAGTATGTCATCCCCGGTTAAGGTATTTCAGCTAACAACAGTTTCGTATGGAACATCTTGTGCTCCCTACTTAGCCACCAAAGTATTACAACAATTAGCTCTAGATGAGAAAAAGGAATTCCCGTTAGCATCGAAAATTGTTTTGAAGGACTTTTATATGGATGATTGCCTATCGGGCTCATCCAATTTAGAAGAATTCAGATTAATGAAATCGCAATTAACTGAACTCCTCCTAAAGGGAGGGATGGTTTTACACAAATGGTGTACCAATGAGGTCCAATCTACTGATAATCACATGTTTCCCCTGGACAGAAATTCTGAAGAAATAACTGTTAAAACATTAGGGATGTTGTGGAACAGTTTCAATGATACGTTTAGGTATAAAGTTAATATCAACACAAAGAGTGATTTCACAAAAAGAGATGTACTTTCGCAAATTGCCCGCATTTATGATCCTCTCGGTCTCTTAGGGCCAGTGATTGCTAAAGCAAAAATATTCATGCAGGAGCTATGGCTTCTTAAAATAGAGTGGAATGAGAAGCTGCCCTCTCATGTCGCCAAACTATGGGAAACCTTCCTCGAAAGTCTTAAAGAACTGGAATCCATTGAAGTACCAAGATGCTTCCTAGCTGTGAACCAATCAGTGGTGCTAAATGGTTTCGCAGATGCGTCTTCCAAGGCTTATGGCGCAGTGATATACATGCAAACATCTAATTCTAGTGAAACCATCAGTTACTTATTATGTAGTAAATCCCGCGTGTGTCCAACCAAAGTAATAACAGTGCCACGTCTCGAACTGTCAGCATGTCTTCTTCTGGCTAAACTCACTAACAAGGTCTTAAATTCATTAGACAAACAAGTAGCTTCAGTCAATTTGTTTTCTGATTCAACTATTGCTTTAGCTTGGATAGACACTGCTCCTCATCTCCTGAAAACGTTTGTGGGAAACCGCGTTGTGCAAATTAAGGAACAAACTAAGAACTTTCCATGGTTTCATATTCCGTCAGAACACAATCCAGCTGACTTGATATCAAGAGGTGCAAGTGTGGAAAACCTGTCTTCTAACCAGTTGTGGTGGCATGGCCCGCCTCTTTCAATTCTTGAAGAAACAATAGCAAAAACTGACTCTAATATAAGTGACATTAAAGATGAACATTATTCTAGTGAGCTTAAAGCTCCCAGCAACTTGACATTCGCTATTCATAATGACTCTAATTTCTGTGATAATTTAATTAATCTTAGCAATAATTTCCAAAAATTAATTAGAATTTTAGCTTATATTTTCAGATTCATACATAAATGTAAAAAAGCAACATCTGCAACCGGCCCTCTGTTGCTGGAGGAATTAAGAAAGGCAGAGGTTTATTTAATAAAAAATGAACAGGTAAAGTATTTCAAAAATGAAATTTCGGCCCTCCAAGCGGGATCTTCGGTTCATCGCGCAAGTAAGTTAAAATTCTTAAATCCCTTTTTAGATGGAGATAGCTTATTGAGGGTGGGGGGAAGATTAGCAAAATCAAATTTGAATTTTGACCATAAACACCCCATTATACTTCCGGCGAGCTGTCGCTTGACGAAAATAATTTTTCAATATTATCATAAACGAGATTTTCATGTAGGACCCCAATCTCTTTTGAACACAGTGCGTCAAAAATATTGGCCGCTTAGTGGCAGAAATATTGCGCGTAAAATTGTACATGAGTGTTTACAATGCTTTAAAATTAAACCTATAACGGCTAGTCAAATGATGGGGGATCTCCCTCCTGAAAGAATAGTGCCCAGTTCCCCATTTTCAAATGTGGGATTAGATTTAAGTGGGCCTTTTGAAATAAAATATAACGGTCAAAGAAAGGGTACTTTTCAGAAAATCTATGTTGCCATATTTGTATGTATGGTCACTAAAGCTGTGCACTTGGATTTTGTCTCAGATTTGACATCCGAGGCTATAATAGCGACTCTAAAAAGATTCTTCGCTCGTCGTGGGAAAAGCTCTGTAAACTTTAGCGACAATGCTACAAATTTCGTTGGGGCTTCAGCAGAACTAAAACATTTACGTAGACTTGTTACGAGTGATGAAGTTTCGAACTTTTTAGCTTCTGAAGGTATTAACTGGAAGTTCTCCCCTCCTAGGGCGCCAAATTTTGGTGGCCTTTGGGAGGCAGGAGTCAAATCTTTCAAATACCACTTAAAAAGAGCTGTGGGTTCAGCTCATCTCACGATCGAGGAATTCCTGACAGTTATCACACAGATAGAGGCTATTTTAAATTCGCGACCGCTTTGTCCTTTGTCAACAGATCCTGACGATCTTCAGGTGTTGACTCCTGGTCACTTTCTCATAGGAAAGCCTCTTAATTTAATTCCAGAACCCAATTTAAGTGAGGTCAAAGATAATTTGCTAAATAAATGGCAAAGGACTCAAAAATTAACGCAGTTAATATGGAAACGTTGGCAGAATAATTATCTGAGCCAGTTACAAGAAAGAAACAAGTGGCTATTTAAAAAGCCTAATATTCTGCCAGGAATGCTAGTTTTGCTTAAGGACTCACAATTACCCATTTGTACTTGGTCACTAGGCCGCATTAATAAGGTTTTCCCAGGCGCGGACGGGATAGTCAGGGTAGTCGAAGTTCGTACCGCTAAGGGTAATTTTAAACGACCTATTTCAAAAATAAGTATATTACCCATTGAGGACAACATCATAGATCCTAAACTTTAAATGTGCTTTATTATGTATTAATTTTTCATGTATTATTTGTGTTTATTTATTTTATTTATTTATTTTTGCTTATAATCTGTATCATATTGTATTATTACTTGTATTGCATATGTATCTTGAAATATAAAAATATTTCAACGCCGGGCGGGATGTTCCGCTTCTGTATTGTGTTCTTGTAACATCGCCTTGGCGATAAACACAGCCCACGCCAATTATACGCCAATCGGCAATTTACTGTAACCCTGCTCACGTGTTGTGTGACGCAGTGGATTGAGAGAAACAGTCTCTTAGCAACAAGCTCTAATACTGCAACAAGCAGCGACTCTTAGAAAAATAAACATTCCATTAAATTTACAGTCTACTTGCTTTTTCTTTTAGTTTTTCTTTTTAATTTAGTACACCTCCGTACAATGTTAGTTAATTGTATAGAGCAACTTTTGTGAAAGTCACAAAATCATAACTTGAAAATTCTGAAAATAATCGTCAATTGAATTAGTTGAAAATCCGTTATTCTCAAAATGAAGCAAAAACAAGAGGGGTTGTATCCATATATTCATTGATTAGTGTCAATATAGAATACACAATACGGGATGTACTACTACATTTGGATAAAATCCCTCATTTTTTTGCTTCATTTTGGAAACAACGGATTTTGTCCTTTTTCTATAAACGATTACTTTCAGAATTTTCAAGCTATGATTTTGAGACTTTTACAAAAGTTGCTCTATACATTTAGCTAACATAATATGTAAATGAAATTTTGATATCTTTGACGCATGCGCAGTAAAAAATTATTTAGTAAACCTACTCATTTTTCATACAATTTTTATTATTTTTTAATTCTGATTACAGGGTGCTGTGTGCAATGTTGTTTGTCATATTTTCTGAAAAAAAATATTATTTTATATTAAGAACTCTGAAAATTATAATGGAAAAACTTGGAAAAATTTGGGACCATTTTTATAAAAATCTTAATTACTCTGCGAGTGTGCATGCTATTTGCATAAAAATGAACACAGTGTATTGCAATAAGGCATTCAATCATAATCTAGAGTTTGAGCGCTTTTGCTACATTAGTTTTGACAGGGTTATTCAAAAGATATTCATTCTTTTTTAATTTGTTGACGGTCCCCTATGGCGTTTCGGTAAAAAATCTTCACGGAGATGTATGACGTATACTATTATATTTATACACTAAGAGTTTCGAGATGATTCCTCGTGTATTTTTCTAGATATTTAGTAAAATGTCTAAAATCGCAAGTGTCCCATAATCAATGGCAATATAGTGTATATATATATAATACCATTAAAAGTAGACAAGATTCACCAACGGATTTTATCAATAAAACAATAAACCAAAACGAAGAATTAAATTGAATTATAGTAAACAATATTAACCATTTGAAATTAACCATTGAATTTAATAACTTATAGCACATTGAACATGGAAGGAAAAAAAGAATAATATGAATACAATTGAAATTTGTAGAACCAAAGCAGAATCTTCAGGTCCCAAATACTTTGGAACTAGAAATGGAGTGTGTGGTTTCATCTTCGTATTTGCCATGAAAAAGCAAAACAATACGAATTTGGGACTACCATCACACAAAAACCAAATTATTAAACAAGGAACAAAGATATTTTACAAAAAGGAGTTGAAAGTAAGTAAAAATAATAGTTATCCATAATAAACAAAAAAGATAAAGCTGAATGGAAATATAATTGAACCGGAAAAAATAATAATCGATATTAACATAAAATTAAATTAATAAAATGATTAAAATTAGAATTAAGAGATAACATTCATATTAACATATAACTTAAAATACATTATTGTTACTTTAATCAGTAACATTTATTGTGACTTTACATGGTAAAAACTCGTTATCTTAATATAGGATAATAATAATAATAAAAAAAAAATAATAATAATAAAAAAAATAAAAATTAATAAAAAAATAATAATAGTAATAATATTATTAATAATAATACCAAAAATTATATCAATAACATTAAAAATAATTTGATATTTAAAATATAGCTATTTAACTATAGATATAACTAGACGAATATCCATATATTGGTGTAAATTAAACAGTTTAAAAATTATGTTAAAATAAATAACCCACTCTCAATTTTTTTTTTTTTTTTTTTTTTTTAATAAATAATTAACCTTTGCGTTTTTATCCAGACAACACCACCCTCCCCCGTACTCTAACATCTACCCACCCAACCAACCTATATATATATTTTTTTATTACTGTTTAACATTTTTTATTTTTTATTATTATTTTTATGTTTTATAATTTTTTTTTTATACATTTTTTATGCAAAGAATTAATTATAAGATCATGTAATATCTAATTATAAATTAAAGAATATATGAATTTTTTAGGATAACCATTATTTATAGCATCATATACAAGCTTTTTAATATTAGTATTAATTAAATGGGAAGAACATAGACATTTTATTCTATATAAATGGTTAAGTATTATATTACGATATACAGAATTATGAAGACATGATTTAAAATTAGTAAAAGTATTAACTTTAAAATTAAATTCTTTCCTTTTGTCATAAATATCAGTTATAAATTTGTTCTCTTTTAATATAATTTTAATATCTAAGAAATTGATTGTATTATTAAAAAGTAAGTTTTTTGAAAGTTCTAGATTAGAAGGATAATCAACAGGGAATTGAGATATACAGGTGTTATCAGTATCAATTAAAATTACATCATCTATATATCAATATAAATGTATTGTATTATTTAAATAATGACGTTCATAGTAATATAAGTCAGATAATACACTAGATGTACTACCACCTTGTGGTATACCAACATTTTGAATATATATATTGTTATCATGCATGGTAAAATTATTATAGATAATGAAATTAGTTAAGGTATGAAAATAATCAGAATCGATATTATGTGATATATCTAACTCGTGTTGATATTTTTTAAAAAGCTCATTTATGATATTATGTAAATCCGATAAATCGATATTATTAAATAAATCTTTAAAATCATAGGTAGTGATATTTTTTATACATTTAAGATTTTTCATAATATGGACCAGTTCATAACTATTTTTTATGCAATGTGTATTATCACTTTTTTTTGTGATATTATATATTTGATTAAGAATTACTAATAGAAGTTTGTTAGCAGCATTATTATAAGTATTGCAACCAATTGTAACAGTTCTGAATTTAACAGGATGCTTATGAAATTTGGGTATAAGGACTAGATAAGGATATTTAAAGTTAGTAGGGTTAATGTCTAATAATTTATAGAATCCTTTAATTTTACGATTATTGGCAAGTAAGTTATCATTAATTTTTTGGAATGTGTTATTATTAGATATACTAGATATAAGCAGTTGATGATAATAAGATTTACAAATAATGGCATTATATATATATATTTATATAGTGCATGCATACATTCAAACATTATTTGAAAGTTCTTCCTTTATGTCTTAATAGATTTAGTGATAAGAGTCACTATATTTTAACAATTCTAACTTACAAATTAAAACTGATTTAAGAAGTTGAAATAAACATTCTAAGTAAAATATCCAATGTGCTGAATAAATTATGCATCCAATAGCTCCATGAAATCACACAAACATGGAAACTATTGTTAGTCTCCTTTTATATGTTATTTATATCCTGTTGATCTATTAATAATTTGTTTATCTACTGTTTGTTTGTTTGTTTTATAAGTTTATTAAAAAAAAGTTTTATTTATTAAACCGATGCTATAAATATTTAGGGGGTAAATATATAGAGTTATTTTTTGAAGAAATCGATGTTTTCTTCAAGTGCCCAATAGATGAAATTTGCAATATTTTATACAATCATTTGACTTTTTTTTTTTTTTTTTTCCATGATTGTTTTGACAAAACTCAAGATATTTCCTATTTTTTATAAAATTGTTTGACAAAATTCACAGGTGCCAGGCAAACATAAAAAAAGTTCTTCTCTTAAGTTCATAATAAAGATTACAGTTTTTTATGTTTTAATATAAAGTGATTAGGATATGTGACTTACAAATTAGTTTTGAGTTATCCAAAAGCAAAAGCAAATTATAACTAGCTTAAAAAAAAAAAGAGAAAAAATAATCTTATATATTAAAGCGATAGCGAAATAGAGTCAGCATACTTAAAACTGGTCTATACGCATGCGCGAGCAAGCCTTCCGGTGAGTACCAGGTGATTCATTCACGAGAACGATTCACCGTAGAGAGAGAGAGAAACATAATCACATCATCGCAGGGAGTATCAACTTTTATTCCATGTATCATCGTCATAGCGCATGTGCAGGCGCTGTGCTCCAATGAGAGTTCAGTTTCTGCAGATGACATTCGGTGCCTAAATACAGATAAATACTCCCATGCTCTCATAGAATTTCACTCGCTTTTCCATTTTGAAATAGTAAGTTATTTGTTATTTATCATTATTTTATTTTGCTGTGTCCTTTATTTATTATTATTGATTATTTTGCGTAGAACTATCTATTATTTTGCTATTTTTCATAGGAAGTCACTATATAAGCTTAGGATTACTTAAATATGGATTTAGCATATCTTCGCGAAATGTTTCATCTTTTCCCCCTGCAATGAATGAATGTTGCAGAATTTTCCTTCTACAGATATTTTTTTTTTTTTTTTTTCAAATTTTGGATTTCTTGACATCTGATGGGGGAAACCGCCTTTTTCAGCATTTCAACTTTTTTTTTTCCAATAGGCATGCTTAAATATTAGTGTTTTTTTTTTTCTTTTTTTAAATAAAATCTAATTTTTTAAAAAATAAAAAGTAGCGTTGGAAATGTTTGACAAAACCCCTTAAACTTGGTAATTTTAAGTTAGCACTGCACATTTAAAATGCTTCGATCTATTTAAACCTTTGAATTGAGTTAATATTACCGTTAATAACAAAGTACAAAGCAGTAATAACAACATTCATCATAATGTTGTCATTTAAATATATGCACAAATATCAATAGCAAAGAATGAATTACAATGGTGATTTTGTCATCATAGTGTATATGAATGCATTTTATATGAAATTAATAATGAATAATGACTGTAATTTATAATTTATCCATATCATGTCTGGCAGCAGAATTTTTTCTGTAGTTTGCAACACAAGTAAAAATTTAAAAACAGTCTGCAGAACGTAAAGACTAATGTCCTCTTTTTAATCCCTTACATTATGTTACAAGTATTTGTGATTGACATAAAAAGAAAGTACTTTTAATATTGAACTACTTTTAACCTCAGAATTTTTAACACCATCCTTCATTGCCAAAACAGGGAGAAAATCCATTCAAGAACTTTTTTTTTCCACAATCGTTTGTTAAAAATTGCGATTGAGAAATTTTTTTGTTTTCTCACAATCTTTTGCAGTTTTTTCCACGATCTGTTTACAATTTTTGCTATTTTATTAGACAACTTTTTGTCGAAATTTGCTGTTTTTTCAAAAAAATTTTATTTGCCATTTTTTGAGACGTTTTGACAAAATTTTAATTTTTTGCAATACTTTGACAAAATTTGTGTTTTGTTAGGAATACCTGAACAAAATTGGCATTTCTCTTTTTTTTTTTTCAGTTTTTCAACAAATTTTACAGGTTTTTTATCAATCTTTTGAAGAAATCTGTTATTTTTTGGGATCTTTTGACGAAATTTGCTGTTTCTTGTCATCTATTTACAAAATTTCGTTTTTTTTTTTTTTTTTTTTTTTTTTTTTTTTTTTTGGGGGGGGGGGGGGGAGGGGGTTATTTGATGAAATTTACTATTTTTTTTTTCAATTTTTTGACGAAATTTGCTATTTTTTGTGATTATTTGCCATGTAATTTATAATTTATCCATATCATGTCTTGCAGCAGAATTTTTTTTGCAGTGTGCAACATGAGTAAAAATTTAAAAACAGTCTGCAGAACGTAAAGACTAATTGTCCTCTTTTCAATCCTTTACATTATGTTACAAGTATTTGTGATTGACATAAAAAGAAAGTACTTTTAAAATTAAACTACTTTTAACCTTAGGATTTTTAACACCATCCTTCATTGCCGAACAAGGAGAAAATCCATTCAAGCACTTTTTTTTTTCATAATCGTTTGTTAAAAATTGCGGTTGAGAAAATTTTTTGTTTTCTCACAATCTTTTGCAGTTTTTTTCACGATCTGTTTACAAATTTTGCTATTTTTTTAGACAACTTTTTGTCAAAATTTGCTGTTTTTTCTAAAAATTTTCATGAAACTTGCCTTTTTTTTAGACGTTTTGACAAAATTTGTGTTTTGTTAAGGATATCTGAACAAAATTGGCCCTTTTTTTTTTTTTTTTTTTTTTTCTGTCTTTCAACAAATTTTACAGTTTTTTTAGCAATCTTTTGAAGAAATTTGTTATTTTTTGTAATCTTTTGACAAAATTTGCTGTTTTTTGTCATCTATTTACAATATTTCTTTTTTTGGGGGAGAGGAGGTTATTTGATGAAATTTACTATTTATTTTTTCAATTTTTTGACGAAATTTGCTATTTTTTGTCAAAATTTCCATTTTTTATGGTGCCTAATTTTTTTTTTTTTTTTTTTTTTTTTTTTTTTTTGCGATCTGTTGATTAAATTTACAATTTTTGTGATACCTGGACAAAATTTGTCGTTTTCTCAAGGTCTTTTGATGAAATCTGTCATTTTCTCGAGGTCTTGGAAATTTGTTGTTTTCTCGTGATCTTTCGATGTAATTTGCCATTTTACCAAAATCTTTCAAAGAAATTTTCCATTTTTTGGCAAACTTTTGACGAAATCTGCTTTTTTTTCTGTGATACCTGGACAAATTTTGCATTTTCCCATGATCTTTTTATAAAAAATAAGTTTCTGGTAAACTTTTATGAAATTCATTGTTGTTTTTTGTGATCTTTTGTTGAAATGTACCTTTTTGGCAATCCTTTGACAAAATTTGAATGTTTTTCAGTACCCTTTGACAAAAATCCCAAGATATATGGCAAAATTGGTGATTTTTCTTTGTACAATTGACAAAATTAATTTTTTTTTCTTTTTTTATAGACTATTTGTCAAATTTTACGATTACTTTAGTTAGATTAGTTAGTTTAGAAATGATTGCCTAAATTTTTCAGAAAATTCAAAACAGAATTATCCTTGAATTATAGTTTTTATTATGTTTACATCAATTTATAGTTTATATCATGTTTTTCCCGAGATATATAGTGAAATAGGTGATTTTTCTGCGCACAATTAACAAAATTGTTTTTTTTTTTTTTTGAGACCATTTGTTAAAATTTATAAATTTTCAGATCTATGACAGATTTTTCTTTTTTTTTTTTTTTTTTTTTTTTTTTTTTTTTTCCAGTTTAGAAATGATTGCCGGAATTTATCAAAAAATTCAAAACAGAATCGTCCTTGATTTATAGTTTTTATCATGTTTATATCATATTTAATGATCATGTTATCATAATTATATTATCATGTTTATATCAATTTATAGTTTATATCATGTTTTCTGAGATATATGGCGAAACTATATTTTTCTTCGCACAATTAACAAATGTTATTTTTTATTTTATTTATTTATTTATTTATTCTTACTATTTCTCAAAATTTATGATTACTTTAGTTAGATTACTTTGTTTAGAAATGATTGCCTAAATTTTTCGGAAAATTCAAAACAGAATTGGCCTTGATTTATAGTTTTTATCATGTTTATATCATGATCATGTTCATATCAATTTATAGTTTTTATCATGTTTTTCCCGAGGTGTGAAATTGGTGCTTTTTCTTCGCACAATTGACTAAATTGTTTTTTTTTTTTTTTTCCTTTTTGATATTTGTCAAAATTTACTATTACTTCGGAATTTTCAGATTTATGACGGTTTTTTCTAAATTTAGAAATGATTGCCTAAATTTTTCGGAAAATTAAAAAAAAAATCACCTTTGATTTATAATTTAACGTGAATCGGAGCTTCGTTAATCGTATGCGATCCTGATAATATTATAATAGAGCATGGTAAATGATTTCTAGCATTTTTTTAAAACTTTAATGGTTGAAAAATAGTCTGCAGACGTTCTCAACTCAAATTCTGCAACATTCATTTATTGCAGGGGGAAAAGATGTAACATATCGCGAAGATATGCTAGATCCATAACAAAATAAGCTTAGGACTCGCTGTGAAAAATAGCAAAATAATAGATAGTTCTATGCAAAATAATGGAGATCGAAAAGGACACAGCAAAATAAAATAAATAATGATAAATAACAAATAACTCACTATTTCAAAATGGAAAAGCGTCAGAAGAGAGAAATTCTATGAGTACATCTGTGAATGTAATTTGCCTGAATATAAAATGCAGGGTTTTTTTCATTTATTGAATTTTTTAATAAAAATTAATTTTTAAAAATTTCTTTTATAGCTGAAAAAAATACTTTTTTTGTTCTTTGGTGCTTTCATATTGTTGCCGTCAACTTGTGAGATATTTTTCCCCGAGATATATAGCGAAATTGGTGATTTGTCTTCGCACAATTGACAAAATTGATTTTCTTTTTCCTTCTAGGACCATTTGTCAAATTTTACGAATTTTCAGATTTATGATGGATTTTTCTTTTTTATGTTTAAAAATGATTTCTTGAATTTTTCAGAAAATTCAAAACAAATTGTCCTTGATTTATAGTTTTTACTATGTTTATATCATTTTTTATGATCATGATGGTATTATCATGTTTATATCAATGTATAGCTTATATCATGTTTTTCCAAAGATATATGGCGAAATTGGTGATTTTTCTTTGTACAATTGACAAAATTGATTATTTTTTTCTTTTTTTATAGACCATTTGTCAAAATACGATTACTTTAGTTAGATTACTTAATTTAGAAATGATTGCCTAAATTTTTTGGAAAATTCAAAACAAAATCGTCCTTGATTTATAGTTTTTATCATGTTTATATTAATTTATAGTTTATATAATGTTTTTCCAGAGATGTATAGTGAAATTGGTGGTTTTTCTTCACACAATTAACAAAATTGTTTTTTTTTTTGAGACCATTTGTCAAAATTTATGAATTTTCAGATCTATGACGGATTTTTTTTTTTCAAAACAGAATCGTCCTTGATTTATAGTTTTTATCATGTTTATATCATATTTAATGATCATGTTACCAGGATTATATTATCATGTTTCTATATTTACAGTTTCTATCGTGATTTCTGAGACATATGGCGAAACTGGTGATTTTTCTTCGCACAATTAATTGTGCGAAGAAAAAGTTAGATTACTTAGTTTAGAAGTGATTGCCTAAATTTTTCAGAAAATTCAAAACTGAATCGTCCTTGATTTATAGTTTATCTCATGATCATGTTCATATCAATTTATAGTTTATATTGTGTTTTTCCCGAGATATATGTGCGAAACTGGTGCTTTTTCTTCGCACAATTGACAAAATTGTTTTTTTTTTTTTTCCTTTTTGATATTTGTCAAAATTTACTATTACTTCAGAATTTTCAGATTTAGGACGGTATTTTCTAAGTTTAGAAATGATTGCCTAAATTTTTCGGAAAATTCAAAACAGAATCGTCCTTGATTTATAATTTAACATGAATTGGAGCTTCATCAATCATATGTTATCCGGATAATATTACAATGGATCATGGTAAATGATTTCTAGCATTTTTTAAAAACTTTAACGGGTGAAAAATAGTCTGCAGACGTTCTCAAGAGTCTGTGAGGAGCGTCACACCTGTGCGCCGATTCTGCTCCCGGTATCATGTGATATTGGTGTTTTGTCTGTAAATGGAAAAGCATCAGATGAGAGAAATTCTATGAGTGCATTTGTGAATGTAATTTGCCTCGATATAAAATGCAGATTTTTTTTCATTTTTTGAAGTTTTTAATAAAAATTAATCTTTAAAAAATTCTTTTATAGCTGAAAAAAATATATTTTTTTCTTTGTTGCTTTTATATTATACCATCAAGTTTTGACAGGTTCCATCTAGTATATTATAAAATTCTACTGGAAGAATAATAAGAAACAGTGGGAAAACCACATGTTTAATCTACTACCATACTCTCTTAAATGCATTGCAGGAAATGGAAAAGAAAACTAGATATGTGTAAAAGGTAGGAAGAGAGCAAGCAAGAGAGAGACAAAAATGTTATCTGTATCTTACAATGCAACTGGCTGATCTGAGAGTAAAGAGAATGTACAACTGACATTGATAATTTTGTTAGATTTTAATCAATTGTACAACTATAATATGCAAAATAATTTTGAATTATTTATCTGATGTAGGAGGCAAGAAAACTCAAGATAGAGATTTTATTTTCTAGTAAGAGTGTGTATATACATTAAAACCTTCTTAAAGCAACCACATTTTGTTCCAATAAAAATTGATCGACCCGAGAGGTGGTATCTACAGGGAAGTCATGTTTAAATTTTAATTGTTGAAAAAAGATAATAATGTCACTAAAATTTATTTTTCAAATTAGGAAAAAATATAAAAATTTAAATATTAAAAAAAAACTTAGTTACATAAGTTAATTACTGCAGAGTTTAAAAAATGAATACATTGATGTTTCTTTTGATTCTGCAATTTTATGTTTTATAACTTCTTTTGTTTCCAAGTGTTTTTGAAGTTCAGTAAATAAATGTAGTTTTTTTTGGACAGCAACAAATAATGACAATTTCATTACTTTATCTGTTTCTTTGAGAGTTTGACAGAATTTGGCAAGAAAGTTTATTGACCTCATTCATAATTTGCCATTAGAGTGAAATTCATTGCCTAAAAAGGAACAAAAAGGGACTAAATGCTTAAAAACTACCAAAATACAAAAAATAAATAAATAAATAAATAAATAAATACAAAAAAAAAATAAATAAATAAATCCAAACTTAATTTAGAAGTTTAATGAATAATGCGCTCTCTGGAAACCTTTTTCAAATAAAACCTTCTTTAAGCAACCTAGAGGAAACAGAATTTGTTTCTTTTTCTTCAAAAAACTGGTCACTTATGGAGGGAGTTACACTGGGATGGTCTTTGAAATGGAGGTAAAATTAGTATTGAGCCTATGGTAATAAACTTTGTTCCATGAAAAAATGGTCATTCAGGGAGGTAGCCTCTCAAGTGTACATATATATACACCCATTGTATACATATACATTAAACCTTTAAAGTCTTTTGTAAAACCAAAAGGGTTGGCAATACTAATAACAATAATGATGATAAAGACATATGTACCTCAAAACTTTTTTCTGTTGAGCGACTGGAGCATTCTAAGATTTCGGATGCTTGACGTTCAATTTTATCTGAAGCAACAACTTGAGTAGAAAAGAGTTCATATGATTTACAAGACGGACTTTTAACGATTCCCTTTTGGAGATCACAACGACTGGTACTTTCTCTTTTTGACTGCATCAAAAAAGAACAACTGCTTAGTGTAATAAACTTCTACAATTAATAAACAAAAAGAAGGTTTAAGTGTTTGAAGTTACTTGATAAAGTTTTGTTACAAATAACACTATTTAGCCGCAAGATCAAAAATCAAGAATCCTCATTTTCAAAAGTGCTTTTTAAACATTCATAAAAACAAGGACACAAAATACTTTTCAGTCCAAAACAAGATTTATATGGTATTGATTCTTGTGTCTTGCACAATTGTTAAATACTTTCATATAACCATTAAACAAAATCACAATTTAAATTCTCAAAATAAAATTAGTTCACAAAAAAAAAAAAAAAAAAAAAAAAAAAAAATTGAAGTTTCAATTCATTGAGATGATGTGACTAAATTATTAAAGTTAAAATAATGAATGTTTCAGTAAGTAAATTTAATAATAGAAGTAAAATCCAGTCAAATTTAAAAGATTACAAATATAGATTTTAATAAAATTTACTTCAATACACATAAGTATTTTATAATTAGTACTATCTTATCAAAATTATTAATGACATCTAGTGGATAAATATTTAACAGCAAATTTAATATTAATATTTTATATATTTCAAAGAAAATGCATTGCGGCCATAATATATACCCATACCTGTGCATCAATCATAACTTGATTCTAAACATAATTTTCTTAAATCCAATATAAATAAAAGAGGCTGTTTCAAAATGTTTCAAAATCAGCCAATCAGGGAAAAAAAAAAAAAAAAAAAAAAAAATTGAAAATTAGGAAATATTTATTCTATTATTGTTACACATTTCAAGAATCCTATGAAGAGTATAAAATTAATTAAATTATAAATTACTAATACAAAATGGGGGGATAACTAGAAAATATATTAGTATTTGAACAATTCTAAAAACATATGCTGTGATAAAATCCAACTTAGTGACAAATTTTTAAGAAATAGATCATTGAACAGTTTAATTTTTATTCCAGTATGTATTATATTGTGAGTATTAAAAAAAAAAAAAAAAGTATTAAAATATTTTTTAAAAGTTATTATTACTGATACAATGTGAATATCATTTAAGTTCTATAGAAAAACTTAAAAAATAAATTATTTAATAAACTGAAGAAATTAACAATAATAATAAAAAAAAATTGTCAATATGTACTCACTGAAGGTTGACTCTTTTCAACAACTTCAAATTCTTTCAAAACATTTTTATATGATCTTGTAATGATCGCCAAAATTAAGCCACTTGAATACAAAAAAGAGTAAAATGCTAATACAAAATATATAACATGAAGTGACCCAGCAGTCAAAAGCATCTAAAATACAAAGAGAAAATTATTTTGACTTTATTTTCTAAACATATAAGTTGTTAGTTTATTAGAAAAACATACATCAGAAACAGTAAAATTAATTGTTCTTAATTAACATTTTGAGGATTGCGTTTAAGTGTTGATAAAAAGCCATTCCCACTAAAAGCCAGCAACTATTTCTTTTCCTCACAATTACAACATTTCTCAAATTCCCTGCTCGAGAAATGTGAAACTTTCTCACACATTTTAACTTGTAAAGGCATAAAATTTGCAGCCTTGATTATTAAAGCAATTATCATTTCCTATCTTTTTATGAATAAATTATTTAGTAATTTTAAAATTTTAATCACTTAAAAGACATAGAGATAACAGAGTAAAAAAGCATCCAACCTTGGAATTGAACCAGGGTCATTGACTATATGTGCCAATGCTTTGCCATTAAGCTAAAAAATTTACGGTGTGTAAAATTTTTTCGAGAAATTAAAAATAATAATAATTAAATTACTTATCAAGTTATAAAAACTTTTGCCAAACAATAACAAGTATTTCTGATTTACCAAACTGTTAGTCCAAAAATTCATTTCAAAATACCAATTTTGACAGTATTTTTTGAAAAATCTTTCTCTTTCATCAAAAAATAGAAAATGCCATTTTCCTAGATAGCTTTTAAATAAGAAAAAAAAGATAATAAATAACTGTCAATTGATTTAGTTTACAAACAAAAATGAGTTCAGAAATGCATCAGAAATTAGTTTATTTGAATATGAGAACAATTTTAATCACACCATTCTGAAATGTAGGTTATGAATAACTAGGGAAAAAAATGCAGTTGATAGATCTTAAAATCATTACTATTTCTCAAGGTATGTCTACTTTCAGAGCACTTAAAAAAAAAAAAAAAAAAAAAAAAAAAAAAACGAAATGTTCATCTAACACATGTGCTTTTAGTTAAAACAGAAAATAAAATTATGTATTTATATAAATTTAACAGAATTTCAATTAACTTTTCAGTTTAGGCAATGTATAATCAAATTTTAATAAAAAATTGTCTTTTATACCAAACCTTCAACAAAATGCTTTTAAGTCGTGAAAATAAAACCCTATAACAAAAGAATGAGTGATCCAAATGACGGATATTTCAACAAAATGCTGTCAAAGCAATGAGAATTTGACAGAGGGAACTGTATATGAAGTAAAGTTAGGAGATGAGCTTGCACATTTGGAGATAAAAATGTGAAGCATACATACCTCATGTTCATTATTCTACAGATATCCTCACAACAACTGAGCCATTGACACTGAAAACATTGGACAGCACATTGAATATATCTTGCGTTAGTTGTGCAGTTCCATGTGAATGTTTTATTTTGTTCAGTTTCAGCAGAGATGTTTACATTCCCTTTTATCAATTCAGTTTTCAGTTTCTATTCATTCATATCATTTCAATCCTCAGAATTCAATTACTGTATTCCGTATGTTTGATATGTATAATAAAGCTATCTTTTTCTCAAAGTTCCACCCATTATTTTTTCCAGAATGCATTAATTGGGAAACGAACTGTTCCAAAACATCTATGCAGAAACAGAAAACACAAGTGATTTCAGACCTCAAAGAAAGATGATCATTAACTGTTTAACCCTTTCACCGTCCAAGGGTTTTCATGAATTTTTATAAGAATGCTTATAAATTGCAAAATATTTATATTAATTAATCACAGTTTGATGTTATAATATCTTTAATATCACTTCTTTCTATGTATGATTCAAAATAACATTCTGTTTAAAATATTTTTGTCCACAGCCATTTAAATATGATTTCTAGAAATGGAAAAAGCCGGGACAAACGGTTAAAGGGTTAACTTTTATTTATGTATTTATACATTTGCAACTTCTCTATATATTTTTTTCTGAACTGGTATAGAAACAAAAATGTTTTATTATCTTAATAAATTTCTCATTCACATTCTATACTTAATTTCATTAACCGCTTAAATAATCAATATTTTTAAAAGAAAAACCTTCAAATAATGTCTATTTTTTAATGCTTTTTACAGAATTTTTAATCTTTTATCCCTGGTTTTTCAAAACAGAAATTTTTGCCTATAAATCACGATTGGAATATTAATGCCCGTACAGGTTACAGGCAAATCATGATTGGCAAAAACACATTGCCAGTATTACGTACAGGCAAATCAGGGAAGTGGTTAAAACTGAAAAATGATTAAATAATTGATAATCATTTTTCCAAGATATCACTAATAACTCTCCTAAAACTGCTTTCTAAAAAATGTATCCACTCAAATTATTTATCAAAATTTTGATTTTAAGAAAAATATAGCACATGGATACCATATAGGATTTACCAACATTATTTATTGTTTTTCTCATTCTTATTTTACAAAGTTTATCAGTCACAGAAATTTCTAAAATAGGTAAATGATACCATTAAACTAAAATTTGCATTTTTACCATATCATCAGATTAAAAAATACTGCTAATTTTTAATAAATTTGGATTTTTTTTTTTTTTATTTAGCATTTGTAGAAATAACAACATCATGGTTATCAGGGTTGGCAAAGTGGACCCAGTCCAGAAAAACCCACCTGGGTTATTCTGGGAGGGCCCATCAACAAAACCCCACTTGGGTTTTTGTTAAAAGTGGGTTTTTGCTAAAAGTTATTTCTGAATCTGCAAATCCCCCTAATAGTATAATACAAATTTTCCTTTTAAGCCCAAAACCAAGGTGGTTTCTTTTACAAAATTACATAAAAAAACAGTCATATTTGTGGTAATCAGATGATAGTTTATTTCAGAATATTTATTTTTTCAATTTATTTATTTTATAAAAATATATTTCAAATAAGCTACGCAATGTAACACAAAATAATTATAATTGATCTTTTTTATAATTTACCAATCAAAATCATATTCACTTTAATTTTTACGGTAATATTTATAACTTTTTGCTAATTTTTCACACTGCTCTGACTCTAGTCTGTTTTGTAATTTAGATTATATAAATCCAAATGTTGAGAAAATCCTCTTGGTGAAAGTAGAGCTAGATGGAACAGAATGCAGAGATTGTAAAAAATTACAAAAATCAGAATCTAACTTGTTTTTCTTTTCCTGTATTTTTCCTTTAAGAATTTCCCACCATTTTGAAGCTGAGAATTGTGAAATAATAGTTTCTGAGAAAAGTGATTTAGGAAAATAGTCTGTTTTTAATTTTAAATGCCAATATTGCAGGCTACCACTCTGAATGATACTGCATTATCCATTCATCAGTTTCTTCCTCTTTTGTTAAATTAAGCCTTTCCCATCTAAACTTTGCATCCATTATGTCAGCTAAAAAATGCTCGGTCCCGATGATCTGTTTGTAGCATTTCAGCATAATTTCCTTGTGTTATTTCAATTCTTCTGATTCCATCAAATTTCTCCAAATCTTAACAGAACACGACAGTGTATGGTTGTATATTTTTGCAGCTGTTCAAGAGCTGAAGATATAATTGTTAGCTGCTTTTTCAAATTCAAATATCACTATTTTTTATTATTAATTTTTGTCAAAATTTTAAATTCTTGCTTGATCTGTTTCAAAGTTTAAGATAGCTTAGCTTATAATATATGATAAAAATTTATAAAAAAGAATGCTGTATCAAATACTGCTATTTTCTGTAATAATTTCTGCAAAAATCTTACTTTCTTGCCTTAAAATTCCACTCCCTCGACTTACATGTCTACAGATAGGTGGTTTAACAGAATTTTGTTCAAATATATTTTTGTTAAGACTATAGTGCGCTACCTGGTAGTGTGTGCACAGTATGCCTGCTATACAGTGCTGTATGCAGCTGGAACCTAGTTTGAGATATGTTCGGCACGACATTTGCGTACCAATTACAGATTTATTTAAAAGGAAAGATTCTTTAGTACTATCATTATTACTATTAATAATAGTATTAATAATAATTAAAATGAATTAATAATAGAATGAAAATTATTTTATATCAGTTAATAAACTTATTCTGATATTAATTTTAAGTTCTCTATTGATATTAGTACTAATACTAATATCAGAATAGAAAAAATTTATTAACTGATATTATAAATAATATTAATTAGTAATAAATAGATCAGATGTAATTAAAAATGCAATTTAATAAATATATTTTTAAATGAGTACACACATATATTATTAAATATACAAATATACAGAAAAATAACTAAAGCCCACAAAAACCCGGGTGAGTTGGGTTTTTGCCAACCCTGATGATTATAAATTTAAAAATGTCATAATGCTTTAAAATTAAAAATAATTTGCAATTTTAAAAGTTTATTTTAATGGGATTATGCATATATGTTCTTTATTATCTATAGATGATTTTTTAAATATATTAACACAATAATGCTGAAATTTTAACAATGTGGTATAACTAGAAGTAGAGTTATGGAAAAAGAATATAGAAAAAGATAAGTAGAATTTTTCTTACAGAAATTTTGGCTTTAATTTAGAAATTCTGTGATTACACAAGGCTAGAATTTCTATAAGAAAATACTGGTACCTAATTATCGTTTTAGTTATGCCTTAGCAATCTTGAAATAAAACCATCTGGCAATCTAACATTAAAATTCTCTATTAAAATATATTGATTTTTAAAATGTAGATCTACATCAAAAAATATAATTTTACACAATAATTCAAATAGCCAGAATTTTTATATCAAACTCCTTAAAGCAAAACTTTTTTCTAAATGGGTTCCAATTTTATTTATTTATTTATTTTTTAAATATAATAATCAGTATTACGAAAAAAAAAAAAATAGATTTTAACAACACATAAATTAACTAGATCAATAATATAAATATTTATCCTGTATTGAGTAACAATTATAACCTACCCTTTGATACAATTCTTGCCAAAAGTGCAGGGTCATTAATTGGGATATTGTTACAACAGACGATGCATAAAAATTAAAATTTGAAACATAGGTATTGACATTAGTCCCTTTCAGGCAAGTGTAATCTTTAGGGCATGGCCTGTTGTGAATAAAATAAAAAACAGTATTAATAGCATGTTTTAAAACATTTTATTTAAAAACAGACATGCACACTAAATTTCAATATGTATTCATTATTAGCTTATTTGTGATTCTAGTTTGGTGATGTTTTAATAACTCTGAAATTGAGATAAAAAACACTTTATAACACATATTTATAACCATGATTCTTTTACTTTTTTAGGAAGATTAGAATATTCAACATACCTAGAGCCAGTGCTGTTTCCGCATAAATAATATCCATTCTTACTCTCCAGCCAATTAGCTGAAATGAATATTTAAATGTAAATTATTATGGTATATCATCTTTCATGATAAATTATCATACTCTATACTGTTTATTTGTAAGTTGTAAAGTACACAATTTCAAAAATGCTCTCATTAAATAAGGCAATTTTTTTTTTTTTAAATAAATTACTGGTGTCAAAACAGATTTTATAAGGAAAGATGATGTTGCAACAGCAGCGACAATGGAGTGTTTCACTTACCTTAAAATGTCGCCAGAGTGGTGAAGATGGAGTGCAAAGGATTAAAAATGATGGTGGCAAAATTATGGCGCCCAGGGACATAGCTACAGATATTGATTTTTTTTGGGGGGGGGGAGGAGGGGGAGAAGAGAATTAAAAAATTTCCTAACTTGAAATTGATTGTTCTAATTTCAAACTAAATTACAGGTTTAATGTGTATTTAATGATAATGATAATTATGCATAAAAAAATCCTTTCCAAAGAAAAAAAATAATGAAATATAAAACGTAAAAATTTAAATTGCTGGTTCATTTATCAAAAGCTTAACCCTTTATCTACCAAATTATGAATTCATGAAAATTTCTAAAGTATTTTATGTAAATTGTTTAAACTAAATTAAAAGATTTACATAATCATTTAATAATTTTTTTGAAGAATTTTAGAAGGATCGAAGGATTAATTAAATTTGAATTTACATGGATTTTTTGCAATATTTATAACTCCACTCAAATCTTTTATTTTAAATTGTTTTCTTAATCTTTTGTAGAATTATAAAATGTACAAATATATGTTGTTATTATATAAATATAGAAATATTTCTGCATTGAAAAATCCTGATCCCCATCCCTCAGCGCCTAGAAAGCTGAAAAGATGCAAAGGCAAAAGAAATCATCCTTTTAAAAATATTTTTGTTTTGTGTAACCAATAATGCTTTTGGAACAAAATAAAGCAATGTATTTGTAACTCATTCTAAAAAGTATTACAACTAATTGATGTATTAAAAGAATTTTATAAGCAATTTTAATGATACATATAAGCATCATCGGCAGATAAAGGGGTAAATATACCTCTTTCATTTAAATTGTAAGATCTCAACTATTTAGCATGAAAATAAAAATCAAAAGATATTATACCCATTTGTAAAGGACATATTTAAAGAAGGTTTGACTCACTCTTTGTGAAACTAAAAAGCTTATTTATTCAAACGTAAAATAAATAACTCCCCCCACCCCCTATTTCAAGTTACTTCAATACTAAATTGAAGTAAAAAAAACTTCTTTAGCGGCACGCTACATTCATAAGTAGATGCACATCTTTTTTGCAAATGAAGAAGAAAAACTGAGTTCTTTCGAAAGGCCTTGTGTAATTAATTTATTTTAGGGTGTTTTAAAGAGGTTTTCCCACTTCAATTGTGTATAACACCTGCTTCAAATTTATATACAGTAGAAGATCTTTATAACGCAATTCCATATAACGCAATTCTCCATATAACGCACAACCTTTCAGATGTAAACAATGAATTTTGCCATGAAGGAGCACCTGAATTTTAAGACTGTAAAAAACTGCTACTGTCTGAAAACTAAATTTAATGCATTAGTACAATTTTATCTCCTTAATTTAGAACTTTTAAAGGAAAAAAATTATTATTACAATAAATGTTTTTGAAAATGAGCATTATAATGAATAAACTGGGTCCAGGTGTATCTGGACCACTTTTAAAACATATATTTAACAAAATATTGAATGATTGCAATAATAGAAAAATTTATAATCTGGATAAGGAATGCAGTATAAAGGTAATTCTAATGTATTTTGATGTGTTTCAGACATATTTGTCTATATTTATGAGGTAAATTTGATGACGTGTGATATGTGATCCATATAATGCAAAATTCTATATAATGCACAACCTTGCGTTTTTAGGTTTGCGTTATATAGATCTTCTACTGTATTTACTTCAATACTATTTGAGATTAGAATGAGGGGGAAACAGACAGTGTTTTCCAGTGTTAGAATAAAATGCTACTTTAAAAGAAAATACATGATATTTGCAAATTTATATCTGGTATTGAAAGTAACAACTAAAGCCTTTGTATAATAGCTCTGGTGATGACCTGTTAATATGATGCCATTCAGAGATATTTTTTCAATTAAAATGTTTATTATATATATTTTTTTAAAGTAAGCAATTTATATTATTTAAGAAAGGTGTTACAAAAGTGTAAAATACATTAAAAACAAATAACTTGACATATTTCGGTTCCAATTCTGATGACAACCATAATCATAATAAAAAATACAAATAACACAGGCCTACAAAAAAAAAAAAAAAAAAAAAAAAAAAAAAAAAAAAAAAAAATTTTGGTGCCTTAGATTTTACAACTGATTTTAGATATTTTTAGGATACTGAATCTAAATATGAAATCAGTTTTCTCTACCAGCTCTACTTTTTGAGATATATGAAGAAAAAGATTTTTTAGACTAAAATGACCTTGAATGCTTAAACTGACCTACTGATAACTGGGCCGTCACGACGCTCAAGGTGATTTGTGAGGCACAGAAGTATGAGAAAACCAGGGTTGGAAAAAAACATGTTTATTATTTAAAAAAAACAAAAAACATGTTTTTTTGTTTAAAACATGTTTTAAACGTTTAAAACGTTTTTTTCTCACACAGCACAATTTTGATTAAAGTGAACAAAAATTATTAAATATAAAGAATAAAAATATTTTCAAACGGCAGTAAGGAAGAAAAAAATTATATAACAAATACCAAACATTAATTAGCAATTTTATTTTTATTCTAAACTAAAACATTTAATTGTTCAGTTCTTTAAAAATGGTAACAAGTTTGTCAATACCCTTACAACAGCCTTATGAACACCCAAACGATTTCTGGTTTTACTTTGCACAAAACCAAAAGTAGAGAAAACTCTTTCTAATCCAGCAGTAGAACACACAGCTGTATGTAACTGTTTTATGATATTCATGGCATTTTTATCAATGTGTTTTTCAAGGCTTAACCACCACAATAAACGTTATTTCCACTTTATTTGATTCTCCAATGGCTAATTTATGATTGGCAACTACATCAAACATATAATCAAAGAATGGAGCTGACTTAGCTTTATAATTTATAATTATTGGAATTAGTTCAGGACATAATTTGGCAGCAAGGTTCATGCCTTTTTCAGTCTCATCAATTGCAAGTGATTCTTCTTTAAAGCATAATGAAATATGTAAAAAATATGTAATAAATGTGTAAAAAAATATGAAGTATGTAAAAAAATAGTTAAGAAATAAACATTTTTTAAACATGTCCATTTTTTATTATTAAATTATTATTATTATTATTTTGAGAACATTGGGAACTAAAACGGCCTATAGAGGTGCTGCTTGCAGCCTTCAATACAGGATAACTGTCCCTTTAATTTCCCTTTAACTAATGTTAAAGTCCCATTGAAACAATTCTTTATTATAAACGTATTTAAAAGCTTTAGATATTCAAATTCGTATAATATTTTCTTCGGCATATAAGACAGAAAACAAATGTCACAGGAAATCGGAAATTGTGCAAAAGAATAATTATTCTAAACAAATTTAAAACGCATGTAATGCAATGAGCTTACACAGCTTTATCCTGAATGGAGAAGTTACATCTTTTCTCCACCAGATGGCGTGTTCTAGCGCTTGAATCGCCAATATTCAAACTGAAAATCAAAATAGATTGGTTGGTAGGTAGCATACTTTTATAACTCTGAGGACAGAAAAGCAAATTTAAACAATTAGAATTTAAAAGGAACTAAAAGTAGATAAGTTTTTTATTTCATTTCAGTTTATTTTTATAAATGAATTATTAAAAAGGAAATACTATTAAAAGAAATTTTAATTAATATTGAATTTTTTTATATATGAATATTTTAAACTGAAGTCATTATAATTTTAATAAAGAAAGAGAAAAAAAAAAACAATAAAAAATCTTTTTTAATTACTAAACAAATATCTATAAAGTATTATAGCATTATCTATTGATGGGAGAAAGTATTATTTATAGTATATTAAGAAGGCCTTTAGCCCAGATTTTTTACTCAATATTATGTTCTCTGTGCACTAACTGCCGAATTTATTCCCTAAAACGGAGAAATAGATTTCTCAAAATATACAAATAAATACTTAAAAAGTGTTGTAAAAATAGATATTATTTAATTATTATTTACCCTAGATCTGACGGGTGTCCTCGCATCCATTTTCAAAGGAGTATAAAAGAAGATAATTCATTAGAAATGGAAAACGTAAAAATAAAACAAAAACAGTCTGCGTGTACAAACAAAGTCACTATGAATTCATTAAAACACCAAGGATATTGTACCAGAGTGCCGAAAATTAAGAAATGACGTCATTACAAACAGTATCATTGTTAAGCAAAATTTCGAGGGATTCACGGATAGTTGAAGAGTAATGGTTTGATGTTGAAAAGATTATTTTAGTTTTGTCGAAATTTATCAAAATATTTTCTTTTCGTTGCATTCTAGATAAGGCTGTACTAGGCTTGTTGTATTGTATATCCGAAAAATGCTCTTTGTTTTACTTTTAATCTTTGAAAATTAATATATTACAGAACTTTGATATTATATAAAAAATCATAATTGAGATATTTAAAAAAATAAAGTATGTATTTCAAATTTTAGAGGAAATAAATTTACTTTAAATACTTAATTAAAATTAAATAACCAATTTATAATTTCAATAAAATTTTAATGTCTTTTAGTACATACAGCTAATTAGAAATTTTTAATACAATTTTATTTCATAAATTTTAATTTCTGACATTATTAGCAATAATCATGTTTTAAACATTGTTTTAAATGTAATGTTTTAAACGAAATGTTTTAAACATAACAACCCTGGAGAAAACCTTGAAAAAATAGTAAATATGTTACTGAAATTAATCGAAACAACCGTCATAAGATCATTCATCCTAATTTAATCTCTGAAGACGCTCAGTTCTACACTAACAGGAAGTGCCAGTTCTTACGTTTTACCAGCTATCAAAGTTCACTAAGGATGAATACTGTCTTACTGATCATCCTTCCAACAGTAATGAAGGTGATTATGAAAAGATATCGTCAATGCTCAATGTTTCAACCAGGATTAGTTAAGTGATCTCACCAGAGATCTCAGTCTATCAAAAGAAGTGTCTGAATTACTGGCTTCAAGATTAAAAGACAAAGATTTTCTGGAACAAGGAACCAAAGTTACCTTTTGCGGCACAAGAGAAAAGAGTCTACAACTCTCCTTTTCCCAAGAAATCTTGTATTTTGTCATGAAATTAGAGG
This sequence comes from Maratus speculifer, assembly GCA_964019185.1. Lineage (NCBI taxonomy): Eukaryota > Metazoa > Arthropoda > Arachnida > Araneae > Salticidae > Maratus > Maratus speculifer. The sequence continues at coordinate 198,300,949 of OZ025290.1, forward strand.
ACTTCTGGAAAAAATGGGTCTTTCTGACTATTTTCCAGATAGTTAGCCCATATTTGTTGGCAGCTTTGAATCATATCTCACACAATGGGAAAAATATGGTTCCATACCAATTGCTCACTCAACAAAAATGAAAAAAGAATGTAACACAATAGCTTTGGTCTTTGAGAAAATAAAACACCATGAACATCAATGGGTGATTTGTGTGAATTTTAAATATGGTAAACTATTGCCTTGGACAGCAAAGTGGTTACACCAAATATCCTTGCTTCTCGTGTCTTTTGGATAGCATTAATAAAATGGATTAGAAAAGAGTGACCTAAAAGAGAAAGCATGGTTGTTGGGGGAAAGGAATATCATTAATAACCCCTCAGTGTGGCAAGAGAAAATCTTTATTGAATTTCATAGCGTACCATTTGGGTTCATATGACATATCTTTGCAAGTTCATTGCATTCTTGCCAATTTGTAGTGAGATTCTACTACATATCAAACTCGGTTTTCTGAAACAGTTTGTAAAGGCCTTCATAAGAACGGATCATGCTTTGCACATATAGGAGAGAAAGTGCCCCAATTGAGCTATGAAAAAATTAAAGCAGGAATATTTGACGGACCACAAGTAAGCCAACTGATTAAGGATCACGTCTTCATAAAATTGATGAATGAGGCTGAAGGAAAAGCCTGCACTTCTTTTATGGCATTTGTCGAAAACTCTCTTCGCAAACACAAAGCAGAAAACTATGTAGAACTGGTAAATGAATTGCATACTAGTTTTAAATCTCTTGGATGTAATATGAAGATTAAAGTGCACTATTTACACAGTCACTTAAAGCATTTTCTTGAAAATTTAGGAGACACAAGTGAAGAACAGTGTGAAAGATTTCACCTATATATTAAGACTGTGAAGGACTGCTACAAAAAAGATGGAATACGCATATGATGGCAGATTACTATTTGAGTTTTAAAAGGGACTGCTATAAAATATATTTGAGAATGTCACGGAAAAGAAACTTCCTAAGCGTTCAGTTAGAATCCGTCTCATCGGTGACGTTTTTCTCTATCTTTGTGAGTAAAAATATTTGTATAATATAATTTTTAAAATTATTATTTGAATATGTATATACCATAATAATAAAAAAACATTTTTATATTATAAAAATAAAAATTTTGTGTTTATTTTATTTTTATATGTATTAATACATAGATTTACTTTAAAATAATGCAAGATATATTTCACAAAAAATTGTTTATCTCAAAAATATGAGCTGCTACAAAAAAAAAAAAAAAAAAAAAAAAAAAAAAAAAAAAAAAACTAATGCCATATTTGAATTTAGGACATCAAATTCATGTAAAATCAGCTCCAAATACCTAGGCACCAAAACACCTGTTGACCAGTGTAATCACTATTAAAATAATCATGAAAAGGTAAACTTCTTAAAATCTAATGGATTTAATAAACTTTTTACCATGTTTATTATTATTATTATTATTATTATTATTATTATTATTATTATTATTATTATTAGCAATCTAACTGAAAAAGACTATTTTCTTTTGTTTTCAGTCAACTAGGTATGTTTTCAGTCAGGTCAAAAAATAGTTCCTATTTGCAAAAATGCTTCATATGTTGTTTTTCATCAAGTAAAAAAAAAAAAAAAAAAAAAAAAAATTATTACAGGAATATCTAATATTTTCTGTCCTTTAAAAAAAAAAAAAAAAAAAAAAAAAAAAAAAAAAAAAATCTAGTGCTAGAAAATTATTATAATTTGGTACAGTTTTTGGTCATATGAAAATGGAATTTTTACTCTTTTAATTGTTAGAAAGATTCTTTGACTTACAGAATGAAGTGATTATATAAAAAAAATTAACAATTTTAATTACAAATAGGAATTTTTTTGAAGTAAATAAAAATTCACATGATGAAAGACATAAAAATGTTTTTTGGGTTGGAACTCTGTTTATGTAACAAATGGTTTAGAAGTTAGCTATTAGTCAATAATAAGAAAAAACATTCTGTATCATATAATAATGTTGAAGCAGAAAATTCATATGTCTATTCTCACATCTTTTAAATTTGAGTCTCTGCATTATCAAAATGCATTATGCAGTTTTACAATTTTATATTTGATGCTTATTTTAACATTCAGAAAAAATTACGAGTATTTTTAGTTATTTAATTAATATGTCAAATATTTTGTGAGCCACTATTATTTTATAATATTTCCTTTTGATTCCTAACATATACATTTTTTTACATAATGCCTAGCTCAAAAAAGACAGAATTACAAGATTTATGATCGTAAATAGAAATTTTTTAAGGGATACCAGATTTATATGTTATGCAAATTTACAAGTTTTTATAATTAAACACAAATGTTAAAAATATAGCTTTAACTTTTAAGAAGAACAAAGAAAAAATATTATGAATTGAGATAACACAATAGAGGTAGTGGAAAATTTTAAATAACAAGAAAGATATTTATAATTTGTATGAAGATATGTGAAAAAGTATATATAAATAAAAGAAAAAAATAATGAAGTGGTTATTTTCTTTTTTTTTTTTTAGTTCAATAATATTTCACTAATATATATATATATATATAAACTCTGCTTTTAAATGTATACAAATAAAGCAACTTCAATTTTTATACTAAAGGGTCATTCCATGTCAAATCACCCAGATTTTTCCAAAAATGACACCCACCATCACCAATTTTGATAAAATTCAGTGGATTGGTAGAATTTCTAATGCTGATTCCAAAAATATCAATTATATTGAAATTGATCAAACGGTTCGTGATTTATGAGCTTTTAAATAGCTCCCAAGATGCCCGATTTGCTGCCATTTTGAATAGAACATGTGACGACAAAAAAGTCCATAACTTCTTTCAGGTTTAAGCTAGAGCTTTCAAATTTTTTTTGTTTTGTTCAGAATAAAGCAAGCTTTCATTTAAACAGATTTTTGTGAACCTCATTTTATAAAAATGCTGTCAGAAAATGACTTTTTGTCATTTTTCAAAGTGAAAAAAGGTGCAACTTCAATGGCTGATTTCCCCCAATGTACCCCCTTCAATTTTCACCTAACTGCATAAATAGGCAACACAAAGTGTGTTTTGATGACCAATAAAAAAATTTTAATGGGCGGTTCACAGGTTTTTATTTAAAAAAATAAATTCAATTTTACTGACTTTCCACAATAACAGAAAACGCAAGATAATATTGATATTTCTTTTATTACCAGAAATATCATACATATTTACATCTAAAAGTTTGATAAGGTTTTATGTTACATAAATATATATATTTAATATATATAATTTAAATATACTTCAAACTTAGAAAAATACCGGTGTGCAAAGAATATAAAAAATGTTGCATGTAGCAGCCCTGAGGTCGCTTATAAATCTCTTCAAAAAGTCACATCAACAAGTATGTTTTTACTTTTAAAAAAGTGTCAGAAAGTTTTGAATTGTTGAGAGTACAAAACTATTTGTTTGTATACACTACCTTAACATTCTGATAAAACCAGTTCTTAGAGAAAAATTTTAAAAACATCCAAATAAAATTATTAAGCTAGGTTTATATCTAAATTTGATTTAGTTTTAGGTAGCTTTCATTACAAAAAGTAAAAAGCTACCTATTGCAGCCGTCCGGAGGAAAGCACTTCCGGAAAATTTTGGTATATTTTCACCGATCATGACCCCCAGACCCCAAAACCACCCTCCGTTCAAATGTTGACATATATATATATATATATATATATAACCATATATATATATATATATATATATATCTGATTTTTGTCATGCGATAACTAATGTATTTATGAACCGATTTGAATGAAACTTGGTATGTACATAGTACATACAAATGTCTCGACCGAGTTCGTTGGCCAGCATCATCCGCCTTTTTGTTTCAAAATGGCAGCCATTTTAAATTTTTAAAAAAATTTAAAATTTAAAATTCAATGCGAAAAAATTAAAAGTTGGAAAATATTTTTCTTTTACGTGTTAGAACGTAAAACAAAGATTCCAGAACACTTTTTATTTTGTCTATATCTTAAAAAATGATTGAGTTATAGCACTTTGAATTTTTCTTATGGCTGACATTTTGAAACGATCTGATTTTTGTCACGTGATAACACGCATATTTATGAACCGATTTCAATGAAACTTGGTATGTACATAGTACATACAAATGTCTCGACCGAGTTCGTTGGCCAGCATCATCCGCCATTTTGTTTCAAAATGGTGGCAATTTTAAATTTTTAAAAAAAATTAAAATTTTAAATTAAATGAGAAAAAATCAAAATTTGATAAACATTTTTCTTTTACGTGTTAGAATTTAAAATAACGATTCCAGAACACTTTTTATTTTGTCTATATCTTACAAAATAATTGAGTTATAGCACTTTGAATTTTTCTTATGGCTGACATTTTGAAACGATCTGATTTTGTCACGTGATAACACGCGTATTTATGAACCGATTTCAATGGAACTTGGTATGTACATAGTACATACAAATGTCTCGACCGAGTTCGTTGGCCAGCATCATCCGCCTTTTTGTTTCAAAATGGCAGCCATTTTAAATTTTTAAAAAAATTTAAAATTTTAAATTAAATGAGAAAAAATCAAAATTTGAAAAATATTTTTCTTTTACGTGTTAGAACGTATAACAAAGATTCCAGAACACTTTTTATTTTGTCTATATCTTAAAAAATGATTGAGTTATAGCACTTTGAATTTTTCTTATGGCTGACATTTTGAAACGATCTGATTTTTGTCACGTGATAACACGCATATTTATGAACCGATTTCAATGAAACTTGGTATGTACATAGTACATACAAATGTCTCGACCGAGTTCGTTGGCCAGCATCATCCGCCATTTTGTTTCAAAATGGTGGCAATTTTAAATTTTTAAAAAAAATTAAAATTTTAAATTAAATGAGAAAAAATCAAAATTTGATAAACATTTTTCTTTTACGTGTTAGAATTTAAAATAACGATTCCAGAACACTTTTTATTTTGTCTATATCTTACAAAATAATTGAGTTATAGCACTTTGAATTTTTCTTATGGCTGACATTTTGAAACGATCTGATTTTGTCACGTGATAACACGCGTATTTATGAACCGATTTCAATGGAACTTGGTATGTACATAGTACATACAAATGTCTCAACCGAGTTCGTTGGCCAGCATCATCCGCCATTTTGTTTCAAAATTGTGGCCATTTTAAATTTTTTAAAAAATTTAAAATTTAAAATTAAATGCGAAAAGATCAAAATTTGAAAAATATTTTTCTTTTACGTGTTAGAACTTAAAACAACGATTCCAGAACACTTTTTTTTGTCTATATCTTAAAAAATGATTGAGTTATAGCACTTTGAATTTTACTTATGGCTGACATTTTGAAACGGTCTGATCTGAACGATCCACAATGTTGCTTTAAAATGGCATACACTTTATGATATCGTGGAATTTGGTGACTTTCTAAATCGCTTAAAATAAAACCAGGTTGAATAAAAGATGACTAATTTCTAAAAATTCCTATTAATATTCAGTCTTGACAAAAACTAGTATTCAATCTTATAAAATCAGTAATTTTATAAGATTATTTCCACTAATTTGAGCTTAGTATTTTTGAACAATGTAACTTACTTTAAAATAAATAAATAAATATATAAGTATATGAAAGCTACCTCTTCCTCCCGGCATTGCCGGAAGGACTTTTTGTTAATGAAACAAGTACAGTAGACTCCCTCAAATCTGAAACCCTAAAATCCACAACTCTCAAAAATCCGCACATAAATTATGGATGTAAATAAATTCAGTCCAGATATAGGGACAAAATTTGACTTTTATAATTTTATATCGATTCTATTTAATTTTAATTTGTAATTTTTGTTAATAGTACTGAATTCATGTTTTATTTATTTTATTATTATTATTATTATTTTACATGAAGGAAGAATAAATTTATTCTGAAAAAAAAAAAAAAAAAAAAAAAAAAAATCAAGATTTTTCTGATATCATTGGTAATCACAATCTTCTTATCAAATATTTTTATGTATTAAGCTTTTTTGGTTATTAAACCTAAATCTGGCTAAACCTGAAATAAAACTTCCTTATTTTATTATTTTGTTGTGGATTAGTAATGTATCTTTATGATGCTACATTGAATAATTTAAGAAAAATATATTTCATGTTTATAATGAATATTTAATAATATTATTGATTATTAACTTGACTTTTTTGCTTTTAATATTTTAATCACTTTGATAATTATCTAAATTTTTACTATTTTAATTTATTACTTATTTTAATATTTTATTACATTGCAAAGCATTCATTTTAGTTTTGGTTGCATTATTAATTGCATTCAAATTCCTGTATAAAAAATGTAAACAAAGTAATGACCAGAAATCGACAAAATTCTAAAATCCGCATAACTTCTGGTTTCAAGCTGTGTGGATTTCAGGGGGTCTACTGCATTTAACTTCAAAATTTATATCTGCTTGTTGGCAGGGATTTTTAAAAATATTAATTACCTTTACTTTAAATTATTTTTGATGTAGATATATTTTTAATAGCATGTTTATTGTGTATGTGATATGCTAATTTGGATATTATTATAAAGTACCATAATTTTTATTTAAGAGTTGTAATTTTATCACATTTTGTATTATATACAAGTATGATTTTGTTATATGATGTACTTATTTGTAGAATTTTTTCTATCATTTAATTTTTACTTATAATTTATTGAAACTCTGCAATCGATTTCAATTTGTCAGGAAAGTACTCTTGCAAGAATCCATTATTGGCATTCCTATTAATTCCTTTGGGATTCCCCCTTTTTTTAGAAACATTAAATATATATATTTATGTAACATTAAACCTTATCAAACTTTTAGATGTAAATATGTATGATATTTCTGGTAATAAAAGAAATATCAACATTATCTTGTGTTTTCTGTTATTGTGGAAAGTCAGTAAAATTGAATTTATTTTTTTAAATAAAAGCCTGTGAACCGCCCATTAAAATTTTTTTATCAGTCAACAAAACACACTTTGTGTTGCCTATTTATGCAATTAGATGAAAATTGAAGGGGGTACATTGGGGGAAATCAGCCATTGAAGTTGCACCTTTTTTTACTTAAAAAAATGACAAAAAGCCATTTTCTGACAGCAATTTTAAAGAATGAGGTTCACAAAAATTTGTTTAAATGAAAGTTTACTTTATTCTGAACAAAACAAAAAAATTTTGAAAGCTCTAGCTTAAACCTAAAAAAAGTTATGGACTTTTTGTTGTCACATGTGCTATTCAAAATGGCGGCAAATTGGCCATCTTGGTAGCTATTTAAAAGCTCATAACTAACAAACCGTTTGATCAATTTTAATATAATTGATATTTTTGGAATCAGCATTTTAAACTCTACAAATTCGCTGAATTTTATAAAAATTGGTGATGGTGGGTGCCGTGGTCTGGGTGATCTGACATGGAATGACCCTAAAAGAAAAAGAAATCAATTTCTTTTATTTTATTTTATGAACTTAGCTTTTTATTTAAAAATTTAGAAATAACCTTAGCTAAAATATTTAAATTCATAACAAAAAAAAAAAAAAAAAAATCAATGATACTCACATGAATTACTGACAAATATAGCATACTCGATATCAGATATGTTAACAGGTGGTGAAATAACACATTTCTGTGTTAAAATCCCTTTGTACAATTGCTTTCCCAGAAGAATAAATATGGATCCAAAAAAGAGAATTAAAATTAAAGCCTGAAAGAGTCGCCGAATGCAATTTCTCAACACTAGTGCAGAAAGATTTAGAACTGAAAAATAAAAATGAAAGTATTAAATGACATCATCATCAATATTTGAGACATAAGTTTCAAAATAAATACTCTACAACTCATTAATTTCAATACACCTTTTGTTTTTTCAGTTTTTCTAAAAAATACACAAAATATTAAATTCTCACATCTTTCATTCAAGCAAACAAGCATATTTCCATTACATTATTTAGCATACACAACAGAATTTTACCTTAAATCTTCCCTTTCATCAAAGTAACCACCTTTAAAAACAATCATCGCCACACACAATGAGATGATTCTATTGGTTAGTTTGCCCAAAATCTCAGATACAATGTTATTCCAAATGTATTGAATCACCTCCCACAAATGATTTTGGCCTGTAATATTTATATCTCTGATGCACATATCCAAATAATCCCAAAGTAGTTTAATAGGATTGCAGTCTGAACACTGGGATGGCCAACCATATTTTGGAGAACTTATTCATGTGGTTTGGATTGAACATACTTTCGATACAGATTTGAAGTTTGTTCTGGATTGTTCTGCTGTTATAAAATGAATCCCTAAGAAATAAGGCAGGTGTCATAGGGAATAGCATGCCACACAAGCATGTTATGGTATCATTTGGTATCCATGATCTCACCTATCTTCACAAGATGACCAATTAACTACACCAGCATCAAAACTTTTTCAAACCATGATATAAATATAACCCTCACTCTGTTTTATAGTAGGTTGGATATAAGAGGATAACATGCAGCTAATCCACAGCACAACAAACTGTTTCACTTGTAGTAATACAATATTTCAAATGTTGATTCATCAGTAAAAAGTTCCTTTTCCATTGATCACTGATCCTACTCTTGTGTTCTCTAGTCCAATTAAGTTATTTCCTCTTATTAATCTACAGTAGAAGTTATTTTCTTGCTATCACACAAACCTTTAAGCTAGCAGCTAGGATATAACATTTCATTATAGATATTGATATGCTAGCTTCTTTTGTTTCTATACCTTCAGCATAAATTTGATGGTCTATTTTGAAATTATTTCTTTTGGATATCACTCTAATAAACTTATCTTCCTGTTTTAAAGTTTTTCAAGGCTGCCCAGGATATGAACGGTCAAAAACATTCTTGGTATCATCATATTTCTTAAGAGTGTACTGTAATTAAACCACACAATCAGAAATTTTCTGCAAACAAGCAATATCTCACAATCAACATATCTTTTGAGCAGCCATATGGAAACAAAAATAACATTCTTGTTATTTTTGTCACAGTAATGGATTAACTAATGAGTCATTCCACGTCATGTATGAGACAGCTTTTCTACATATTTCTGCAGTTTTAACAATGTTATTATATCCTCACAATAAAACAACCATGTTAATAGGTAAATCTAGAATTTTGTTATTTTTAATACATAGTTAACTTATAAGTCAATAGCTATACGTATTTATGTGTGCGTCATGCACAGGACATTTTGTCAATTTTTCATAGAATGGTCTCTGAAATGGGGACATATTTAAATCTAGAATTTAAGATTTGGTTATTTTTACTATCTATTACTTTTACTATTTATTTATTATTAAAGTCTAGGGTTCAAAATGTGAATATTTTTAAATGTATTAAAAGGCCATCCCATATCACAAGTGGAACAGCTTTTCTATATATTACTGTTGTTTTAACAATATTGTATCCTCAGAATAAAACAACCATACTAATATGAGAATTTAGATTATTTTATTAATTTTAATGAACAGTTTATAGTTTAACAACTTATAAGTTAATAGATATAGGTATATGTGTCCATTTTTTCATGGAATGGCCCTATCTAGAAAAATTCTCTAACAGTCTTGCTTTATTATCTTCCCATTTTGCTTTAAAACTAAGCATGTCTACATTCACCTAACATCATGCTGAACAACTTACTATATCACTCATGTATATTTTGTATAGTATGATGCAGTGATCAAACAGGGGCGTAAACCACCCTTGTTGCGTAGGAGGGTGTAGACTCATAAATTTCTGACTCCAAGAAGGAAAATTTCCGAGTACTATGAAAAATAAGATACCAACTATTATATGCATACATGTATGTATGTATGTGTATATACATACATATATATAAAATGTCATGCATTAATTTCATGGAATCCTGGCAGCTTATGAAAGGTTGTGTTATTCTGCAGTCGACAAATCTAGTCAACTTGTGTGAAATTCTTGATAATAGAGAATATCAGAGAATTTAAACTGAGAATACAAGGTGGTTGTTTTGCATCGTACTATTAATATATACGGTCAAAGCATAAGTGTAGCAAGGCAATGGATTCCATAATCCAGTGATTTCTCCATCAGAAACGGAGCCAGTTTGTTGTTCTAAGTTGTTTATTCATCAAACATGAAAAATTAAAGAGAGTCTCACACATGAAAAAATTCGTAAATCCTTCATTTTTTGGAATGAATCTCTATGCTGTATTATATGATTTTAAAAAGAAAATTTAGAAAATTACAAGTATCGTAGACAGGAGATAATGTAAGTTGAAACACTTGAAACAAGACAGAAATCTAAGCTCCAAAGTCACTGCATCAGCTTTTTGTTAGATTCACTGAGGACATAAGATATCTACGTAGTACAGAAATGAGCCAATCAGTGAAAAGAGCACATCTAGAGATGGGCAGCTAAGCTAATCACTTGAGAGGGGGTGGCTTAAGGAGTCCATACCTCGTAGTGTAGTGTTTTTGAAGTAAAAAGCCTAGAATCGAAAAAGCATGGGAACATAGATTACAGGAATTAAGATTGGAAATAAAAATAAAATAATGGCTTTTCAAACATTCGAAAATAAAAACTAGCTTCTCTCAGAATATTATAGATTGGATAGCTGATAAAATTTATAAAGGACTAAAAACTTTAGATTAAGATTTTGAATGAGATATTTATTAATATATACGTTTTAAAATTAAAGGGAAATCAAATAGAAACAAATAACAGGTATTATTAAAAAATATGGAGATAAAGGATATGCCGGAAATTTAAAATAATTTAGATGAATATTGCGAAATGAAATGTTTATATAACACACACACACACACACATGCATACACATATACATACTGGCAGCCTTCACCCGATACACTAGTCGATTTTCTTAAAAGATTATTGAATAAAAAAATATCACAGATAAAATTAAAATAAAACTTCAATTTCTTAACATCTAATAAATTAACCATTATTGTTGTCTTCTAATTTTACATTATCCTCTTCAAAGTCTATGTTGATGATAGGATAGACAAAATAGCTCTAAAACCACTGAAGTACTGTAATTAACAATTTTTGGTAGGTTTGTTATACTGAATTTTACACTCCTACCTAAAACTTGTGTTTAGATATAGTGAAACGACCTATAAAACTTACCATCATAACATTAAACCTACCTATTTAAGAATTTCTAAAACTAATAAAATATACGTTTAAGTATGTTTTAGTATATTGCGAAATGATCTAAAAGTTTCAATATCTCCCCTTTAATTCTTTTAAAAGGTGGGAAATTTTCTAAAATCTCTGAAATGCATGAAAAATTACTTTAAATTAGCTTGCTATCTTGAATTTCATGCCCCTACCTAAAATTGCCGCCAGACTATGGCCAAATGTTTTAGAATTTTTGACTCCCTTTAACTCACTCAGAGGGCAATTTCTAAAGTCCTGAAATACGTGCTTAATTACATTGGCCTGCGATGAAAAAAAAATGCATAAAAGAACTGATAGCTGAACCTTATGTATTTTTTTTGTGCTAATTTAAAGAATAATAATGTAAAAGTTCTATCATGTCATGTTTTCTTGAAAAAATCAGTTATACTTAGATTTTTATGATCATTCCATCAACCATATATCCCATTCCTCATGGACTTGATGTGCCAGTACCTTCAATTGAATTGTCAGTTATCTCACCAGAGTCTTCAGACTAGGACTATCCAGGATTTAAAAGTCTGATGTCAAATATTAAGAAGTTATTCGCCTCAGTCCTTTTCTCTACTTGAACTTAATGATCTAATTAGAGATCTGAGCATTTTGAAAGGGGCAGTTTAAATTTTGAACTTCAAATTGAAAGAAAAAAATTATTGGCCAAAGAAACCTGTTTCTATTAGTACAGGAAACGAGAAAAGTAATGTGTTAAGTACTTTGAGGAAGAGGAGAAGTTGATCTAATGTTCTGCTGTTCGCGGACTAGACAGCAATTTTAATATCACTACGGTAAAAATGAATGGAGGCTGTTAATAGAATTATCTTAAAGTTGTCTTTTATCTCAGAAGCAAATACAGTCGAGGATCGATAATCCACAATTTTCTATAATTCGGGTTACTTTACGAATGTAAGCAATGAAATAAACAGTTTAAAAAATTTACAAATATTAGATTTTTTTTAAACAAAAATTAAAAAAAAAAAATCAAAATAAAACATCTACTTTTTAAAATATAACTCTTATTTTATTAATAGAAAAAAAAACTATTACAGAACATATGTAATATGTATCTGTAATTATTATTTAAATGCACAAATATATAAATTTTTTAATAAAATAACTTTAAAAAGGCATTTTTGAGATAGTATGTTAGATTAATTATTAGATATCATATTTGTCTTTTCATATTATACTGATTATAGAATTAAAAGGCTGTCTAAGAATAATAAAATGATGTATATTCCATAATACTCTATAATCCACAATATTCCATAATCTGCACAATCTTTGGCCCCAACTTGTATGGATTATAGATCTTTGACTGTATGTATTTGTACCAGTTGGTATATCAGTGCATTTGAAAGAACGCCAAGTAAACTTTGCTCTCGATCTCAACAAAATAAAATATGCCAGCCTCGGTTTGACTATTTGCAATGTTTTGAAAGTTATCTTGGTGAACAATGCGAATACACAAAATATCCATGCTTCATTGGTGAGTGGGACAGTCATGATAAGACTCAATAGTAGGACAAAAATGTTGTCTGGCAGCAGTGATTTTCATTTATTTAAACTTATAAAAAAAATTCGATTTCTGAAAAATCAATTCGCCTCTCTAAGAAACGATTATTTTACATAGATTTAAATGTATAAAACCACTGTTGCATATATGTAAAATTGTTCGAGACAATACCTTTCCAAATAAGATTTCAGCAAAAATATTGATAAAATTTTATAAAAAATCTTGACATGATGGGGAAAAATGGAGGTCATTTACAAAATCAGCACACCAAATAACATAAAAACCAACTGAAATTTCTTTTGAATTTTTCAAAAACTTCAATTTTGCAGGGTTGTGTTACTTTTTAGTAGTTTTATTTTCATTAATTCCACACTTGAGATACAAAACACATAAAAGATTGCTGATGTATTTTAAGGAAAACTAATGCATCCTGAAGTTCAGCTACATTAGGTATAATAAGAGATGTTTGTAGAATTTAAATAAATCATGTATCGGACTATACAATAAACTGGATATATGGTCACCTGTGTAATAGCGATTCCTGGAAATATAAATCCAATATTTTGAATTGGGTTTTTTGCTTGAATAATTTAAGCTAAATATGCGGTCGTATAAATATTTGCACGTAATATATTAGGACTGTAAAAAAGAATTCAACTAAGTTTCTGTTTATTATTTGAAATTGCTAAAGGTGAATTTTAATCTTTGTTATGCTTTTTCTAACTAAGCAAAATTTTAACATTGTATTTAGAATATTTACAAACACATAGATCATATACACAGCTGCAGAAAAGAATGGGCCGGCGAAGTTATGTATTATGGAAATGTTGGATATTTTTTTTTTATTACCTAGGTTTAACACATGATTTTTCTTTCTTTAATATGGAATTCTGAAATGCACTACAACATGATTTCTGTACAATTGGGGTGCGTTACAGTTGCTCTACAGTATAAGTGGTTGCAATTTCATTTTCGCAATTGTTCATATTATCTAACACATTTCCTTTTTATTTGACTGAGTTCTTTAAGTCCCCTATAAAAAAAAAAAAAAACTGCTGCATAGCTTCCTATAAGATATGTGTTATATATATTTTAAATTACTATTAATGAAATGTTTTGTTTAATTAAAGTGTTTATCTTTTTTTTTTTTTTTTAATGCTACGTGAATGACGTCATGGGTAACAGCTAGTTTTGATATAATTTCACTGATCCTCACCCTTCTTTCCCACAAAGCCCCCACCGAAAAAAAAAACATCCTCCATTCAAATGTTGATATATGTGTAGATCTAAAGTGAAATCACATTCTGAAAAAAAAAATGTCTAACTTTTATCTTGCAAATACACGCATATGGGCTTATGGATATATATTGTTATTATTTTGGGGAGGAGGCGGGGGAGTCTGGCACATGATATCGTAAGATATTGATAAGGGGAGGGGGGGGGATCTTTTGATATTTATATAATTTTGGATCCAACCAAAATTTCCCCTTTGTATTATAACATGATCTTTACATCAAAATAGTATCTTATCCTTTTTTATTATTTATTATTCTGTTACATATTTTATGAAAATACAAAGTCATTATTAAACTCTCTAAATTACAATAAAATAATTTATTTCCCAAATATGGAATACCTTAACGTTTGAAATTCCTATTCTTTTTCATATGTGCATGAATATATAATCGTTGTTCAAGAAACCATATGCGAAATATGTTTGAAATTAAATTTGTATTAACTAATAAATAAAAAAGAAAGACAAAAATTTTGTTCATCTGTGTTGCTGATAACAATTTCTATCTGCCCCCTACCCCTTACTCCTCCTCTGTGTGAGGCAAATGCAAGAAGACATTACTACTGTTGATTGTATTATGTCACAAAAGGCAATTATAAAATATTTTAAAGTAATAACTAGTTCTTTTAAGTGTTATTTGATAAAAAATCATTTCATGTATAAAATGATATTTTATTAATTTCTCTTTATTTGAATCAATAAAGTATACCAAAAAAAAAAAAAAAAAAAAAAAAAGTAACTATTTTTGTATATCACTCCAAACAAAAGAAACAATTTCCAAAAATTTAAAAAAAAAAATTAGACATTGATAAAGGTATCATTATGGGGTTGGGAGAACGAATACTATCAGAAGGGGAGGAAGGGATCGAAAATTATGAAAAAGTTGATAACGTTATTACATGCATAACACTTATTTACCAAGTTAGATGCCAAATTAAGTGCTTACCAAGATCTTGACCCACTTGATCTGCCACCTTGCTTCAAAATTGGTTGGTCACTTAAAGATTAAACTAAAAAAACACACCCCTCCTCCAAAAAAAAAAAAAAAAAAAAAAAAAAAAAAAAAAAAAAAAAAATCCAAATTTATGGGTATTTTTTATGTCATGCATTGATTTAAGGATTCCAGAAGATTTTTTGTTTTGCCTCTATAGGGAAAAAGGATTGAGATATAACTGTTTACAGTATTAGAGTAGCTAACGTTTTAAACAATAAAGCAGAATAAAAATAAGGAATTCTTCATAATCATGTTTGCTATTAATTTATGTTTTCGACAAGGTGGTTTCTTGCAAATTTAATTATTGTTTTATTGTCATACACTTTAAAACTACATAGTCATATCATAAATTTACATCACATTTAAAAGAAAAAGTATACTGATTTTCAAAAAATATTTGGACATGCATGTGTGTATACATATACATGGTACACACCAGTGTCATCAGTCAATTTGTTAATTACCAACAAAAATTAGTTGCATACATGAAACCAGCTGGAATAGTTGATTAATTTTTCAAAATTCCAATTCAAATTCCGTATCCACGAAAATTAAGATTTTTCCATGAGGTTCTAAACATTTTAGATTTTGTGTTTTTAAAGAAAATTAGCTGAATTCTTAAAGAGAAGGAATATGGAAGCAACTTTTTCCTCCTGACATAAGCCAGAAGGACTTTTTTAAATGTAAAATAATCAATTTCAAAATAAAAAATTATGTAATTTTACAAGGGACATACATACCTTCAATCATGGTTGTTAATGATGACTTATTTCCTTAACTTTCAGAGGGACAAATATCATTCAGAAACCATATTATTCTGACTACCTAAAAATAAATAAATGTTAAAAGCCATATTACAGATTGCCACATCAGACTAGTTTTTTGCATGTAATGAAACAATCCCAAAACTTTCTACTATAAATGTTGCCAGAAAAATGAAGCATAACAGTGTCACCAGTGAGGTGATTTAACACCAAAATTTATTCAGCAATAATTTATATCAAGTTCCAGAAATCGTAAATAAATCTGGATAGACCTGTTAGTGTTTTATTCCAAAAACTAAGAATATTAATTTAATCACTAGACTAACTGAATCTGAAGAAAATTCGAGCAGTAGTTTCTGAAATAGAGCTATTGCAATAATCATGAATAATGCAATATAACAGTGTTCCTTGTTGAGCATTAGGTATTATGAAGAGTTATTATTATTGTTGAGCATTAGGTATTATGAATTAGGTATTATGAAGGGTCTGGTGCAAATAGACGCACCAGACCCTTCATAATACCTAATTTTATATGAAGCACTTGCTGAATCTAAAGTTTTATAAAAATCCATACATTAGTTTTTGAGCTACAGCTACATTGGAAATTGTGAATAATGCAGCATAGCAGTGCCACCTGTTGAGCAATATGCACCAAAAGTTAATCAACTCCAGTTTCTATCAAGGTCTAACTGAATCTAAAATTTTGTGAAATTCCAAGCATTAGTTCTTGACAGGGTTGGCAAGTTTCTGCCAGGGTGATTAAAACCAGTGGTTATAACCGGTTAAAACTGGCATGGCAGAAACTAGTTTCTGCCAGTAAGCGGCAAAAACTGGTAGAAGCTAAGAAATAATGCAAATAAATGCAATTATTCATAATTCACAGGTGTATTTAATATGTAAAGAATTTAGTTAAAAAATGAATGTTATTCAAAGTTGCAAAAAGTTTCAAAAGGATCATATAAATATACTTCTTAATAATTTTCTGTCACTTGAAAACAGAAATTTTTATAATGGTAATCTGATGCTGTATAAGTTTAACTATTGATATTGCTATTTACAGTTAAATTTCTATTTGAATTTAAAAAAAAAAAAAAAGAAATTTACGAAAAATTCTATAATTTTTTTATCATTATAACTTAAAAATTATCTACTACTACATACAAAGAGAAATGATTCTTGTAAAAACATATAAGTAAATAATTGTAGCAAAAAAAATAAAAGAAAAAAAATGGATGAAATATTTTATACTGTTATTTTAAAATATTGAAAGAACAAATTTGTTTGTGGAAAAATTAATAATATATTAAGAGGATTCCATATTATAAGATTAATTTTGCTAAACTTTTTTAACCTAGACTGCTTTTTAATTTGTTCTGAATGAAAAAAAAAAAAAAGATTGAAATAAATATTCTTTCAAGACCAGCATTACTTACTGGTAATGTCATTATTGATGATGTAAAATTTGAAAAATTCTCATTTTCACCATTATTTGTTTCTAATAGCGACCACCTATAGAAGGCAAGACATTTTCTAGGACTTCCTTGGTGAAATATGTTTCTGAAAAAGGAGTATTTTCTTGCTATTTCTTTATGCTTAAATATCAACTTTGATCCCAAATACTTAGGATGAAGTAAATAAGCTAGCATAAAAGCTAACACTGCAGTAAATGAGATTTGAATCTTGCATTTGTAAGTTTCCATGATATTTCCATTATTAAATAAAGTTAAGCAAATTTTATGGGCAGTTGCAACAGAACAGTCATGTTTTTTACTTTTATATAAAGTAACAGCAATAGATTTTAGTATTTGTAACATGTATTTAACTTCTTTATAAATCATGATATTTATTTACAATTTTAACAATTGCTGTGTTTTTAATGTCATTTCTTTGATTTTCAATATTCTGCAAATATGGTTGATTCTCTGTGAAAGATTCAAAACTATTAAATTTTAATACAAATTTATTTATATTTTAATTTAAACTATTCACAATATTTTATTTGCAATTTATCCTTAATAATATTTATATAAGCAATTTAATACTATTAAAAAAGTCTCAGATTATGCCATGAAATTAGTTTATGCCAGTTGTAGCCAGTTTCTGCCAGTTAAAACCAGTTGTAACCACTTTCTGCCACTGGCATGGATGAAACTATTTTCTGCCGGCAAAAACCCAGCCCTGGTTCTTGAGATAGAGTGTCCAAAAAATTTAGAAAACTAATAGATTTTGTACATTTAGTATGCATATATTTTTTCAAATTGCCCACCAACTACACCAAAAATCATTTTTAATACTTTCTTATCAGCCACATGCCCACAGATAACACAGATTTTATTCTTTACTATAATATTTTTTTTTTTTACATTAGAGATTAAAAAAATTCACCTCCAAACAAAAATTTATTTTCTTTAAAAGAGGCTCAGTGTAAAAAATATCACAATGAAAAGACTAGCATTAAAGGCCCATTTCACTGAAACTTCCAGATCTTGAAATCTGATGTTAACCTATGATGGTGATGTGCAATTTTGAAGCATAATGATTCTTTACCTATTATAATTATTAAAATACCGTTTTCACCATCAGAAAGTAAATGTCAGATGTTGATGATGTGCATTTCTAAAAATAGTCTACATAAATCAGGGTTGTTAAATACCCGGGTTTTTTTCAGAAAAAAACCAACCCACTGTGTTTTTCCATGGTTTTTTTCAGGTTTTCGGGGTTATGGGAGGTGGTTCAGAATACTTGGAAAAAAAAAAAGAAAAAAAAAGTACTTATTGCTAAATTTAAAGTAACTAATTGATTACAAATACCGGATGTCCTGAAAAGGACTGAACGATTTTAAAAATCAATATCTTGCAAACTTTTACAGATATTTAAAAAATTCTTGCACGAGAGTCATCTAAAAGGTCAAAAGTTTTTTCCCTGCGATTTTGGATTTTAGTTCGAATTACAAACGATAGATGGCGTTGAGAGCACTAGGTGCTGTGTTGAGACGGATATTGACGTCACTTGGTACTGAAGCAAAATAAGGAGGTTAAGGCTGTGGAGTGGATCGTATTCGAAAATGAACTTTTGCTTTTACCCTCCGATTTTGAATGCAATCCATATAATTTTGATTTTGCTGGAGTCAGCGCAATAATGGAGAAAAATATTGTTTTCATGGGTACGACTCCTTTGAAATCAAAATGCGTGAAACATCAACGTTCAAATTACCGACATTTTTTTTTTTTTACATTTCAAGAATGTAAGTACTTTTGAGAACAGGATATCTTATTTATCTATTTATATATCTGGGCATCTTTTAAACCTTTTTTATGTCACCTAGTCATGTCCTGTATTGTATATTAAGTATGTGGGATTAACAGTTCATTTACAGGTACACCCAAAAGATTGCATCACATCATAGTCTATGGGGGGAAATCGCTTGCAGTGTATATTAATGAAATACACTATTTCAAATGTATTGAAACTGGTATAAATCACTGAATTTCAGTATAAGATGATTATGATAGAATAGGGTATTTGGTATTTATAGCATTTAACGTTCATTTACAGGGGCACACAAAAAGAAATCAGTAACTGTACTGTTTTTAAGTAATAATTGCTGGAAATGCGTTTTCAATTTCGGCATGCGTTTTTAAATTTAACTGTTTTTTAGATACGTTAGTAATCACCTATATTCTGGTCCCTCCGTCCGTCTGTCTGTCCGCATATAACAGTGCAAAAATTATTCTGTCGAGTCGTTTGAAATTTTAAATATATATTTGTTGAAGAATTTTGTCCAGTTATTTCAAATTTTATGAAAATCGGATGTGTATTTTCAATACAGGGGCAATCAAAAGTATTCCGTTACATTATGGCCGACCGGGGAAATTTTTCAAGTGCTTATTGATGATATTACACCCGTCCGAACATAACGAAATAAATATGCATTTATGAATTAAATTAAAATACAAATGATGTAGAATATGCTGCACAAAGAATAGTTATTATTCATTTACAGGGCCACACAAAATAATTATGTAACATAACGGTATAGAAGGGAACATACTTTGTGGCACATTTTAATTTTGTTACACATATAATAAAATTGTTATAAGTTGCATAGGTTTACTACGAGTTACTTACTGTGTAATAGAAAATACGAAGTATTTACAGGGATACACAAAAGATTTCGGAAACTATGCTGCATCAAAAATGCTGTACGCTAACGATAACTGCTTGAAGTTCTTAGTTTTGATATGATTTCTTTTTAAGTTTCACTAAATTTTTGCATGTTACGCTGTGTATATAATAGGTGCAAATCATTTACAGGGCTACACAAAAGAATTCGTACTCCTTACTGAGTGTGTAAGTAAATATATTAATAGTGGTTTGTAAATGAGTTATGCATCTTTTACGTTGAACAGCTTTAAGTATATTACGATATGTTTAAAGAGTAGAAATGAAATGATATACAGAGGCACTCAAAAATTGGATTAATAGCCGGATCTGGATGGTAATCTCTGGAAATGTGATTTCATTAGTTTAAAGCATGTTTCGGTTTTAAATTGATTTAGCTAAATAATGGCGTGTTATTTAAAGATAGTAGGCAAACTACAGGGCTATTACAAAAGAGTTCAAATATGCTTCTGTCTATTTCAATAAATTGCTAAATGTCAAATTTCAACTTAACATGTGTTTTTAACGCTTTCCAACATAGTTGAAAGTATTTATGATTTCTATTTAGTTAGCCGTCTGCCTGTCCTCTTTCCAAACTTTAACTTGCGTTGAAATAATTGAATTGGTCTGTAAGTGTATATGTTAATGAGATTTATTATGCCGTGTTGGGTATTGTAAACAAAATATGCATAATTCATGATTCATTTACACAGACACTCAAAACTATTCAATTACATTATATTCTGTGAAGATAATTATATATGTAGCACCTATATTCGTCATCTGGAATGTTCTTTTATCTGTCCGCACATAATAGCACAAAAACTACCCAACAGAATGCTTTGAATTATAATATATATACCAGGGTTGGCATGGTTTAAACCAATTGGTTTTAACCATGGTTTAAACCAAATGGTTTTTTTCTCAAAAAAAACCAATTGGTTTTTTTAGAAATAATCTAACGACATTTTCTCTTTTTTCTTTATAATTTATATGTTTCAGATTGTTGGATACAAATAATTTCTATTTTTAACACTTTATTTCAGCAATAAGCATTAGATATAGTGGGTTTAGGTCATTTTTTTAATTATAGAATCAAAATCACTATGCATTGGTGAGCATATCTATTGTTCTAAAGAAAAAACTTCAAACATGTTAATTGATCAAACATAAAATAGATTAAAAATATTCAGTATTTAGTATAAAATATTTTAATTTTCTTTAAAGTGCAGATTATTTAACACAATTAATAACATTTACTTAATATACAATGATCTTTAAGATTTTGTTCAAGCTGTAAAAGAATTTTTTCTAAAATGGGGAGAGTATTTTGAAGAATTAAAATGAAAATATGATGTTGAATAAGAGAGTATTCAAAGATTGGGTACTAGTCATTTTAATAATAACAATCTTATTATTTTTTTCTGTTATCTGCAAAATCTAATGATCAAAAATATTGACTTCAAATTGTCATTCAAAAAACAAAACACTAAGAAATATTTGAAATTTACTATTTTAATAACTATGGAAAAGAATATTATATTTATCAAACTACATCCAAATGTTTAGTATTAGTAATCAAAAGATTGTTTATAAAAACTCTCAGTGTATCAATGTTTCATTGTGTAGAGCAGTTTATTCTTTGAATGTAAGACTGTTTGTTAATACTGTTTAAATTAAAATAGGAATTTTTCCTATTATCTACATAAATTTACTGTAATTTTTAAATTTAAATTATTTTAAAATTATACTACTTTTAATCCAACAATGTCTATTTTTATCAATAAATATGCATGTATATATACAGTATAGGATCTGTTATCCGGCGTCCCGGTATCCGGAACGCTCCAAAAACCGGAATGGAAATCGGCAACTCTTTTTTTTTTTTTTTTTTTTTTCCCAGCGATGCCGCGGACGAGCTATAGCATGTAAATTATGCAAAAAATTGGCGACGGGACGCAAAGAAATAGCTCTTATGCGTCCCTTGAGACACGTAATTTCATCAATTCATTTTTCATTTTGGCAAAAGATTCGCGAGAAAACGGGTAATTTCTTCACAGAAAGTCCCCAAAAAAGTCAGATTTTCTAAAAAGATTGCGAAAAATAACAAATATACTCCAAAAAATCGCGATAAAACGACAAATTTTGACAAAGGATTCGCGAAAAACGGCAAATTTCAACAAAAGATCGCGAAAAACGGCAACTTTCTTTTAAAAAATCGCGATTTAAGGCAAATTTCTTCAAAAGATTACGAAAAAAAAAAGCAAATTTCTTCAAAAGATCACGAAAAAAAAGCAAATTTTGTCAAAAAATCCCGAAAAACGTCAGATTTCGTCAAAAAATCCTTGAAAAACGGCAAAATTCGTTAAAAATCAAGAAATAACGACTAATTTTCGGCAAATTTTGTCAAAAGATTCGCGAGAAAATTGGTAATTTCGTCTCAAAATCTCCAAAGAAGGCAGATTTCCCCAAAAAGATTGCAAAAAAAAAAAAAAAAAAAAAAAAAAAAAAAAAAAAATCGCGATAAAACGGCAATTTTGACAAAAGAATCGCAAAAAACGGCAATTTTCAACAAAAGATCGCGATAAATGGCAAGTTTCGTCAACACATCGCGATAAAAAGCAAATTTCTTCAAAAGATCACGAAAAAAAAAACGGCCCTTCCTGAACCAGAATTCTTAGAAATGGATAATGTGTTTGCAGTGTTTTTGCCTCCAAATTGTACATCACTTATCCAACCATTGGATCAAGAGATTTTGAGATCTTTAAAAACTCACTACAAAAATGACTTCTTAAAAAAAATGCCCACAGAGTGCAACAAAGGAATTGGGATATAAAATTTCCAGAGAAGCTTCACAATCAAAGATGCTTTGTATAGTGCTGCTAAAGCATGTCAGGCTGTGGATAAGGATACACTTACCCATGGATGGTACAATCTGTGGCCATCTGCATTATTTTTCGGTGACGAAAATGAGCCTGAGTTTGAAGGTTTCAAGATTTCGAAAGAGGTCTGAAGAGTTTATTATTGCAAGATTATTATTGCTGATCTGTTGGCATATGCCAAAGGCTTTAATTGCCCAGAAGCTAAATTGCTTAGTCAAGAAGCAGTGGAAGATTGTTTAGAAGCCGATGAAAACACTTCTGTCACTAATCACATGACTGACAGTGATATTTTTGAAATGATGATGAAAGAATATATCTGATGAAAGTGATGATGAGAAGGACAGCCAGCAGAATGAAGTAGTTGAAAAGGTATCAAATGAAAAATTAATATTTTATACCATACAATTAATATCAGGCATGCAACAGAGGAGCTACTTCCACGAGCAGCAAATCATGTCTCTGTGCAAAATACAAGAACAATTAGTGCAAGAGACGTGCAATAAGCAAAAGACTATCATAGAAATTTTTGTTAAATCCCAATCAAAAGATTGTTTCAAAATCTAAAAATTAAATTTCATGTATATTTTTTTCATTTATTATAATTATTTTTTTATTTTGTGTGAATTAATCAATAAATTAAGGTATTTACATAAATTAGTATTCATATTTACCTATTTACTTCACTATTTATGAAATTATTTCGTGCCTTTCTTATATTTATGGAAAAGTGTTCCGAATTACGGAAAAACCCCTTATCCAGAATGCTCTGGGTCCCAAGCATTCTGGATAACGGATCCTATACTGTAATAAAAAAGGATGTTTAAAAAAAAAAAAAAAAAAAAAAAAACAGTTTAAACCAAAAAAACCTGGTTTAAACCAAAAAAACCAGTTTTTTGGTTTTTTTTCCAACCCTGATATATACTCGTTGCAGAATTTTGTTACTCATTTAAAGTTTTATGAAAAGCGAATCAAAGCTTAAAAGGATATTAATAAATGTTTTCTTCATTCTATTAAAACCTATCATGCATGACTAATTCAATGATATCCAATGATAGGTGATGATTCTAGGTTGTCATAATGATTATGGCTCATTTAAGATGGAGGTAGTATTATTTCCCTATTACCATGAATTTAATATATATAATTTTAATAAATTTTGTAATTAGTTATTTTTTCAAAAGAGTGCAACAGCTATTGCACCAAGTTTTCAATGTTTATACTATAAATATTTTTTGTTCTAAAGAATAAACCATTTCCACAATTTTTTTACAACATACATAAAACTCTACTAAAGAACTTCTTTAAAAGAACTAGCATTTCTTAGAATATAAAAAATTTTTTAAAATAGCAAAATTGATTAATTTTTTACAACAACAAAAAACTACTAAATCGTTTCACTTTGTTTTAAAATATGATGCACAAAATATTCTTTAAATTAGATGATAAAAAGTAATTTAATCTGAGAAAAAGCAGATTTATTAAATGTAAAATCATCTGCAAAACCCGTTTGCTGCTTGTTAAATTCATGTCCAGTTTCAACCGCTGCCATTATATAAAAGGATTTATTATTTCCATGACAACAATACATTTAATTGAAATCATACCGACTGAATCCAAAATCAGCCTTCATGTTGAATACACAGGTCAAATGTATGTTGTTCAATAAAAACAAATAAACAAAAGTCCAAAATCGGGCCCTAAGAGCAAGACTGCATTGTCAAACGAGACCCACTCCACAGCCTTAACCTCCTTATTTTGCATCAGTAGCAAGTGACGTCAATATCCATCTCAACAAAGCATCTAGCGCCATCTATTATTTGTAATTCGAACTAAAATCCACAATCGCAGGAAAAAACTTTTGACCTTTTAGATGACTCTCGTGCAAGAATTTTTTAAATATCTGTAAAAGTTTGCAAGTTATTGATTTTTAAAATCGTTCAGTCCTTTTCAGGACACCCGGTATATATAAATCAATGACAGTAAACAAAATTATGCTTTGCTTTTACTTTAACTTTACAAATACTTAAAATCAAAATGCATTGAGTCAGAATGGTAATTGAGATGAAGGAGATTGTTTTCTACTGTATGAATGTGACAAGTGTGTAAAACAATGTGTGTAAAACAGGGGTGAGGAAATACATCATTTTGCTTGCCAGTGGCGAGTGGATTTTCTGGCAAGGCGAGAGCATTTTTAGTTTTTGAAATACTATAGGCAATAGAGACATTATCAGAAACAATCTTTATATAGATATTTTAACTTTCCAAATTATTACAGTGTGAATATGGTACTAAGTTCTATCTTATATTTAGCTTCCCTCTGTTCTATATATTTCTTAATATTGTAGAAAAAGGTAATTGAGAAAATGCATTATAGCATTAGTAATTTCGTCTGTAATCGCGTGTGATTTTATCATAATTTCTGTCAACTGTGTGCATGTTGCATTTTTCGGGCTGGTGAAATTAATCCTTGGCTGGTAAGATTTTTGAAAAATTCCTCACCCCCTGTGAATAAATTAATGATTATTTGATCAGTTTGTGTTGTTATTCAATTAAGCAAAGTTTTATGCAATTGAAACTGGAAATAACAAAATTCACTGTACTGGAAAAAAATATTTCTTGTAAAGTAAGTATTTTTTATTATTCCTAATTAATAGAATAAGCCAACGCCAAGTAATTCTACATGTCTACATAATTAAATTAGGATTCTCAGCATATATGGTATTTTGTTATGAGTTTCTATTGCATCAAAGTATTTTTTAATGGAAAAAATTTGTTTGTGTTAGTTACACATAGAGATGTAAATTTTCCGGAAAAATATAAGTGGTGGAAAAAAACTGTTTTTTTTACCAGTTTTTTTCGGAAAAAAACGGAAAAATTGATTTTTCATGACTATTTCTCCCAAATAAATTATATTTTCTTAGAGAATATTAAATAATAAACATTTTTTTTCCATTTATTTGTATTAAATGAAAATTATTTTCACTTTACATTACAAAATAAAATGAAAGTAGCAAAGCCTGCTTTAAAATTTTAGTTTTTTTTTTTTTTTTTCCACAGCCTAAGAATTTTTAAAACACTATTGTTTGTTATATCATATCTCTTGAAATGATTTTTCAGTTACATGTTTAACTACCAATTGACCTAATGTAAGAACCTGAGCCAATATGTCTGCAGTTTGGAATGAAATAAATTATGCATTCCATTTACATAAGTATACTTTTTAAGTAAATGATACTAGTTTTAAAAAATTGTTGCAGTTTTGTCATTATTATCAATATCGGTATTAAAAAAATCCCATTGTTTGTTTAAAAATATGTATATTTTTACATTATTACGCTTTTTTCTTACAATTGTAATTTTATTTCCTTTAAAAAATATGTTTAGTTTTGGTATAGCTTTCAATCTCAACTCAAAGTTTTGATTTAGTTTTATAATCTAAATTGAAACAAAACTAAGTTTTTGTTTGGCTTACTCAGGTCTGCAACTAAAAAATAGCATAGGATTTATTGACTGGTAGATTTTTACTCACGTGCAATCAGAAAAAACATGAAATCAGAAAAATATTTTTTTTAAGTTTAATTAAACGTCATTTTTTTCTTTTTATCCTGAAATCTGGTATTCTATTCTTGAGTAAGAAACCATATTCAATAATGTTTCCATATGGTAATTTCATATTTCTAAGAATGGAACTCAAAAGAGAAATGAAAACAGAACACTACAAATAGAAAATACTCGTGAGGAATTAACAAAAGCAGTTACATACAGAGATGAATTTCTAGTTTGCTTTAAAAAACTACAAAAATTCAAAGTTTAATCAAAAGGGAATGTATAATTTGGAACATAGTTACTTGTAATAAAATATGAGGGTTTTTTTCATCACAGTTGTACTTTTCTATGCAAACTGCCCATGTTTCTGCGGCATTACTGTACATTATTGAGGTAAAATGGAGGTCAATTTTAGATTCAATACCTTGAAAAAACATTCAATTAATCAGCTATAACGAAATCTTGAAAAATGCAGCATAGTAGTGCCACCTATAGGACAATTTGCACCAAAAACTAAACAACATTAATATATATCAGAAACTGTCTGAAGCTGTAGTTTGATTTAAAAAAAAAAATCGTCCTTGAGGTAAAGCTATTGCGATAATCTATAATAATGCAGCATAGCAGCGTCATCTGTTGAGCAATTTACACCAAAAAGTAATGAGCACGAAGTTATGTCAGAGATTAACTTAATCTGAAATTTTATAAAAATAAATACATTAGTTTGAGATAGAACTACTGTGGAAATTACAAATAATGCAGCATAGCAGCACCATCCGTTTGGCGATATACACTAATAACTAAACATCTTGAGTTTATATCAAGGTGTAACTGAATCTAAAGTTTTGTGAAATTATGTGCATCAGTTCTTGAGATAGAGTGCCCATAAAATTTGTCACATACAGAGTGGCAGATATTTTCCGAAAACCATCAAAACATGTTCAGGAGTGCCACCTATAGGACAATTTGCACCAAAAACTAAACAATCTTAATATATATCAGGAACTGTCTGAATCTGTAGTTTGATTTAAAAAAAATCATCCTTTAGTCCTTGAGATAGAGCTATTGCGATAATCATGAATAATGCAGCATAGCAGCGTCATCTGTTGAGCGATTTACACCAAAAAGTAATGTGCATAAAGTTATATCAAAGATTAACTTAATCTGAAGTTTTATGAAAATACATACATTAATTCTTGAGATAGAACTATTGTGGAAATTATGAATAATGCAGCATAGTAGCACCATCAGTTGTGCGATATACACTAATAACTAAACATCTCGAGTTTATATCAAGGTGTAACTGAATCTAATGTTTTGTGAAATTATGTGCATCAGTTCTTGAGATCGAATGCCCATAATATTTTTGTCCTATAGAGACTCACAGTGTGACAGATATTTTCCAAAAACTATCAAATTGTGTTCAGGACCTTCTAAAATATTTAAATACACCAAAAACTGGAAGTCAAAATTTTCATGAATTCAATACTTACTTCTTGAAAAGATAGAAAAAAAAAAAAATAATAAATGCATGCTTCAAATTTTATATTTATTTTTTAATTTTATCATTTCTATTAATCGGCATATTATTGAAATAATTTTGCACATGAATTAATTTTTAAAAAAAGAAGTTGCATTTAGTTATACATCTTGATTTTTTTCATGTAATCCTGTTTTTGTGAAATTGTGAATTTTTTGTATGTATACTAATGCAAAATATATTCAGAATTTGTGAATAAGAAATTACTATATTTAGAGTCCTATTTAGACATTTTTAATAAGGTTATTTATGCATATAAACAACTTGATAAGATTCAGCTGCTATATGGCATGAGACTTTTTTCCTTCAATCACTGCATTTGCGAAAGATTCAATTTGTAGATTAAACTTTTTTCTGAAATATCTATTTTCAAGAGAAATTTTGCGAAGGGTCTTTCTTGTGTTTCAAACAAGAAAAAAATGTGAAGGATCTTTTCAAGTCTTCTCAAACAGATTTCTGCTCAGAGATCAGATTACCCACATTAAAGTTTTCATGTGGGACACTCAACATAAAAATAAATAAAATAAAAAGTATGAAATGTAGCTATTACAAAATTTTCACTATATTATTTCATAAATGAAATTTCAATTTTTCCAGTTCGGAAAAATTGAAAAATAAGCCTTCGGAAAAAAACCGAAAAAACCCGTTTTTTTCTCCAATTTTTCCGGTTTTTTTCCGAGCATTCCCATCTCTAGTTACACATACTACAGAGATTAACTAACAATTTTTTCTTTTAAAAATTGTCATGGGTATAATTAGGACATTTCTTTTTTTTGGGGTGGGGGGTGATGGTTATAAACTTTATGAGTGGTGTACTGAAATTAAGAAATATGTTGCAATATATTATATATGAGATATAAATACATTATATATGTAATTTAAAGTTGAAATTCTGAAAAAAACCACTTGGGTTTTTCCCTGGTTTTTTTTCAAGTGGGTTTTTTCAGAAAAAACCCACCCAGGTTTTTCGACTGGTCAAAATCATAACACCCTGACATAAATTTTAAGTCTTTTTAAGAAGATAAATTTTTATAGAGATGCACCGGATGTGGATTTTTGCCGGATACCGAATAACGGATATCCGGCACAAAATTTTACCGAATATCCGGTATCCGGCCGAATAATTTCTCATTTTTAATTTTAATAATATTTCAATTTTATGCTTGTTTAAAGAAAAAAAAATTAT
The DNA here is from genome assembly GCA_964019185.1 of Maratus speculifer. Taxonomy (NCBI): domain Eukaryota; kingdom Metazoa; phylum Arthropoda; class Arachnida; order Araneae; family Salticidae; genus Maratus; species Maratus speculifer. The sequence goes on from OZ025290.1 coordinate 198,330,123, forward strand.
TGTAATTTTATATTATGCAAGTATTAATAGATTTCAATTCACTTATTAAGTCAAAGTTACTTAAAAACATAGTAATAATTAAATATTGAAATGTAATAATATTTTGCCTTTTCAATATTACAGTCGTCCCCGCATAAACGAATATCGACGGTTCCAGAAAAAATATTCGATTAAGCGGGGTATTTGATTAAACGGGGAGGCATATAAATGTAATATTTAAGGTGCAATAAAATGACATAATTATTAAATATAATATATTTAGTTACCAGAGTAAGAAAATCGTTAAAAACTTTAATAGAATAATACAAACTGAAATAAAAACAAAATGACATGTAAATACGCAATAGTTCAATGACAGTAAACACATGCATTTTGTTTACATTGCATTTAATGCAGATCATGTGAATTGGATCCAAATTTTGTTATTAAAATTTAATTTACGTAATTTATACAGATTTAAAAAAAATGGATGAAAATGGTTTATGTGAAATTTTAGAGTAAAAAATGGACGGGATTTTTTTCGAATGGTATCATAATTACCATCTTGAACCTCTAAATGACAACACATTATTATTGAAGGGTTACTTCGAGGATTTGCTCGTTAATGCTAATGCTATAGAAAAATTTATAAAGATATCTCTTTTGCATTTCAATATTTTTAATTGATCTTTTTTGCAATGGATAGCTGAGATCGATCTATACAAAAGGCAGCGGCGTTTTTAACTTTTTCCATTTTTATCGCGGATATTTTTAATGAGGATGATTTCTGTTTCCGGACCGGTTTTGAAAATGAAAGATTCTCCATTAAAAATAATTGTAAAAAAATCGAAAAAGTGAAAAAGAAGTCTTTTGACAAACAAAAGTAAACAAAATACAAAATTGATCGAAATTCCTCTCCAATTTATGTCACCATTTTTTAAATTAATTCGAAAAAATGAACAAGGAAGGGAACTCCCTTGACCAGTACTTATACACCTGCCAGGCGAAATCCATGCTGGGAGTTCTGGAAATTTGTTTTCTGTGTAACAACCGAAAATGACAAAAAGTGTGGAGGTAACTCCAGTTGAAACATGTTTTTCACGCCCATTTTTCAAATTGTCTCACTCATTTGTTATTCGATTAAGCGAGGACATTTCGTGAAAAGTATTCGGTTAAGTGGGGAAAAATAACATTAACCCAATGGGATTAAATTCGGTTCCGGAGGATTTTATTCGAATAAGCGGGGTATTCGATTAATCCGTTACCCGATTAAGTGGGGAGGACTGTACTTATAAAACTTCTAACTTTACATGATGCATATTTTTTTCTACCCTTTCTTTAGTCTCTAACACCAGATTTAGGTAGTGTCTTGATGTTTTTATAGATGCATTGTATCGATTAACTAACAGAAAAAAATATTTTTACCCTGTTGACACATAATTAACAAAAATGGGACAGTTATGTATGTTACTCCTCTTGACTCTGAGTGAGCATTACAGTTTTCCTATTAAGCTCTTTTTGCATTGTAGAGCAAGTTTCAGAATGAACTTTATTTAAAATATCACTTGCAATTTTAACATGAGCGGGTGACTTATATAACAAGGCGTAGTTCAATTGTTTTGGAAATTTTTACTAAAATATGTTTTATTTAAAAATGCAATTTGTATATTTAATGATTTTTTTTCTTTTGTTTTTACCACATTTTTTTCTATTGTTGACTACTTAACTTGTGCAATTGATGTTCCAGCAAAAATTGAATGGTTTCTTTATTATCAGCACCATTTTGTTCTTGATTTTCTAAAGAAACACTTTGAATCTGGAGTATGAATATTCATAAATAAACTCTTTAGTTTGTTGGAAACTTTATTTTTCTACATAGTTTTTAATCCTCAATACTTTAGCACTTATAAGATGGCCCCATTGTACACATTTCAGACTCGGATTTTTGACGTATTAACAGCAACTTCATAAAACTTTTAGATTAGATATTTATACCTTTCTCTTTTGTTGATATTAATAATTCAAATTAATAATAAAGTTATTAACAAAACACTTGAGAAGAACTATAAAAGTCTACAACTTCATTACAAAAAAAAAAAAAAATGAAAGCAAAACAAAGTTGAAATTGTAGTTGATATTCTAGTTTTGGTTTTACAATTACAGTTATGACAGAATTATTGAACACTGCAGTTAAATTTTGACTGGTGAAAATTACGATAAAACTTTTGAGAGGTGTAAAATTACTTCATTACTGAAATTTAAGAACAATTTTTAAGAGAAATAAAAAATGTGAAGTTGAAGTACATATTCTAGTTTTGTTTTTACAATTGCTGTTATAGGTTATGACAAAATATTGTCATACTTTAAATATATCTTCATTTACATATAAACATTATAATTTCATAATTGTGAAAATATACAAGTATTTATTTTTGTTAACATTGCTTTTTAATAAGATAAGGTATGCAAGGAGCAAATTAGTTTTACATTTGTTTTTAAATATAAAAAACAGAATTTAAAAAATGTTTTACTATCCGGCAACCGGATATTAAAATATTCGGCCGGAACAAATATCCGGTTCGAGTGCCGAATAAGCAGTATATCCGGCAGGAGCCGGATATCCGGTGCATCCCTAAAATTTTACTCAAATAAAAATTTCAAAGTTTATAGGAATTTATTACTTAAAATTTATGGAAATAATTTTTTAAATTGCACATCACCATCTGATGTTAAAAATGGTATTTTAATAATTATATTAGGTACTAACGAATAAATGCTTCAAAGTTTTTTCATAGAATAACATGGGATTTCTCAATCAGGGAGTTTCAGTGCTAAAGAACTTTAACAGCTTGGTAATTCTGAGCATTCTCTTGTTTCTACTATGGATCCAACCTATGTTAAATGTACAGTTTGAGCGATTTCAAATTTAGCTAAAAAGCATTACCTATTTAATCCTCTGATTTTACTTCAGTATAAGAAATTTTGGTACTTTTTGCCTAGCCAGGTGCCAGATATATATTTATATGCATTTCTATCCACATATATGACACTGTAAGTCTATATATACTTGAAACATCTGTCATAAGTATGTAGAATCTTGATGATCAAAATGCAATATCGTCTCTCAACCACACCCCTAAGGAAGACAATTCCATTAAGAACACTCATAGATTTGCAATTGTATGGCATTTGCGTCATAAGCAACAAATAATTTTTTAAGATGTTTCTTATTTAAGTAATCAGAAGCGTTCAATGAATTTAATTGTGTTTATACATACTTCATTTCACAAGCAAATAATTCCACTTAACGTCATAAGTAAAAGATGCTACCTAACATAGAAACTGCATCAGAAAAATTCTTCACACCAGCTGACATTCCTTTTATTAGCATAAGAAAAAACATGGAATTATCACTCCTAGGCAATGTATTCAGCTTTTATCAAAATTTGCAAAAAAATACAGGATTTCATGGGAAGGACCTAATTTGCCAATTAGAAATAGTGATTTCAACCAATACAAAAATTTTGTAAAATCTTTCTGTTCAAAGTTCTTTCAGTTTCAGTTCGTAAAGTTAAAATGCAATCCGGTGCTTTAGCACCACATGAAGATAATTGTGGGTAATTGAATGATTTTTTAGGATATAAATACAAAGACATTATGTAACAGATAAAAGAATAAACTTATTGGAATTCTAGGAAAATACAGTAGACTCCCTCAAATCCGCACAGCTTGGGACCAGAGATTTTGCGGATTTTAGAATTTTGCGGATTTCTGGTCATTGCTTTGTTTACATTTTTACTTTCTTCTATCTTTACAAGAAGAAAGTATTGGATTCATGAAAATTTTCGACTTCCGGTTTTCGACGGATTTACACGTTTTAGAAGATCCTGAACACGTTTTGACTATTTTTAGAAAATGTCTGTCTGTGAGTCTGTCCGTCTGTCTGTCTGTCTGTATGTGACAAAAAATTTGTGGGCGCTCTATCTCAAGAACTAATGCTCGAAATTTAATAAAATTTTATATTCAGTTAGACCTTGATATGAATTAGTGCCTATTGGTTTTTGGTGAAAATTGGCCAGCAGGTGGCGCTGCTATACTACGTTTTTTATGATTTTCAAGATTGCTATATCTCAAGAACTAATGCACAGAATTTCACGAAACTTCAGATTCGGTGACCCTTTGATATACATAGACGCTGATTGAGTTTTGGTGTAAATTGGCCAGCAGGTGGCGCTGCTATACTACGTTTTTTATGATTTTCAAGATTGCTATATCTCAAGAACTAATGCACAGAATTTCACGAAACTTCAGATTCGGTGACCCTTTGATATACATAGACGCTGATTGAGTTTTGGTGTAAATTGGCCAGCAGGTGGCGCTGCTATGTCACGTTTTTCATGATTTTCATGATAGCTATATCTCAAGAACTAATGCACAGAATGTCACCAAACTTCAGATTCCGCGATACCTTGAGATACATAGCCGCTGATAAGGTTTTGGTGTGAATTGCCCTATAGGTGGCGCTGCTATGCTCCATTTTGCGCGATTTTTGTGATAGCTATATCTCAAGAACTAATGCAGAGAACTTATTCAAATTTGATTCTGTTACACTAGAATATATAATATAATTAGACGCTGATTACATTTTGGTATTAACCTTGCAACAGGTAGTGCATCTATGCTGCATTTTGCACGATTTTTCCGATAGCTATATCTCAACAACCAACGCACAGAATTTCATCAAACTTCAGATTTTGTTACAAAATGACATATAACATATAACATAATTACACGATGATTACGTTTTGTTATAAATCCTTCAACTGATGGTGCTGCTGTGCTATATTTTACACGGTTTTTTTAACTAGCTATATCTCAAGAACTAATGCACAGAATTTCATCAAACTTAAGATTCTTTTACACCATAACATAATTAGACGCTTTCTTACGTTTGCGCATAAATTGTCCAAGATATGGTGTTGCTGTGCAACGTTTTGCAAATTTTTTGTTATAACTATATCTCAAGAACTAATGGACGAAATTCCATCAAATTTCAGATTCTGTTAGGTCTTGACATAAATAGATGCTTATTAGGTTTTAGTATAAATTACCCAACATGAGGCACTATTAAGCTCTTTTTCTCAGAATATTAATTAAAGTTTGCGTTTTAGGCTTTTAGGATACCAGAATCTCATTAGGCTAGGTCAAATGTTCGAGGAAATTCGATAGTGGGTAACTTTGGGGTCACCACGTTTTTTTTTTTTTTTTTTTTTTTTTTTTTAAATATTAAAAAGTACTTATGAGATAGAAGAAAGTTTTGGGATTGACACATCCAACTAGTTTAAACAGTAATTTGAATGCAATTAATAATCCAATTGAAATTATAATGTATGCTTACAATATAATAAAATATTAAAGTAAGTAATAAACTAAAATAATAAAAAATTAGATCATTTTTAAAATGATTAAAATATTAAAAACAAAGGTCTAATTAATAATGTATGATTAAGTGTTCATTATAAAGATGAAATGTATTTTGAATAAATCATTCAATGAAACTTGCCTCATAAATAATGTACAATACTAATTCAGATCAAAATAATAAAGTAAGGAGGTTTTATTCCAGGTTTAGCCACACTTAGTGACAAAAAAAAAAAAAAAAAAAAAGCTTGATTAAGACATATATATTTGGTAAGATTATGATTATCATTGATAACAGGACTATCTTGATTTTTTTTTCAGAAATAAATTTATTTTTCCTTCAAGAGAAAACATTAAGACAGTAATAGTAACAAAAATTACAAATTAAAATATATTTGGAATTGATATAAAACAAAAAAAGTAAAATTTTGTCCTTATATCTGAACTGAATGCTTCATTGTTTACATCCGTAAATTATGTGCGGATTTTAGAGAGTTGCGGATTTTAGGTTTGCGGATTTGAGGGAGTCTACTGTATATGCTTTGACAGATAAATGTTTTTTTAGAACTAAATAAAGGGAACATTGAGTAAAGATATGGAATTAAAATACATATATTAGGTAATTATAAAAAGAAAGAAAAAAAGTTAAATATTATAAAAATTTGAAAATAATCTAGAATTGAGGTGAAATTTTTTTATTATTACATACATACACATATATGTATTTATACATACATATGTATGTCAAGGCCCCCTTATCATAATACCAAGGCCTTGCATTCAGGAGAAAATCTATTGTTGAAATTGTCCCTATAATTGCCAACTTATTATATGACTTTGTCTCATAAGTAACGCCACCTGGTGCATACTACTGCTAATAATCCCATAGGAAAAAATGGAAAATATTTCAGTTTCTCACATTAGATGGCGCTACCAACGGGAAAATCATGTGGTTTTAGTGCCCCCTGTACTGCGGTCAAAGGAAACTTGGCGAGTGACAAGCTTTGATATTATGATAAGGTAGCCTTGATGTATGTATATACAGCAAATGGCACCTGGCTAACCAAAAATTACTGAAATTTCCAAACATATCTGTGATATCAGCAATGCTATAATTATTTTGTTGTATTTTACATAATCCAATAGAAATTTATTGCTTCTGTTCAGATTCAGACAGAGTCACTCAAAACTTTAAAATATGATGTCTAAATATTTATACTTCTTTTTTCAAAGTTAAAATAGATACACCTTCTCCTTCTGATGAATATTTTTACAAGAATACATAGATCCATACAGATTTCTAATATTAAATACTATGCCAATTTAAAGGATGACATAACTGAAATAATCCTCAAAATAGAGCTCAAAAAATTAATTACTAAATCAACGAAACTAAAAGTTTTCATCAACTATAAATAAAAAGTACTTCATTCAATGAGGAACATTTAATATATATATATATATATATATATATATATATTTTTTTTTTGGGGGGGGAAAGGGGGAGGGGTGTTGTTTGGTTTAAACCATAGTTTAAACCCTATATTTTTTCCCCAATTTTTTTCATTTACTTTACAAATTATTGAAAAATGCAGAATCAAAGTTATGCAGAAGCTACAAGAAAAGCTTTAGAGAATTGATGAATATGAATTAAATCTTTAAAGTGACAAATATTTTTAATCAACCAGTGGCGGCGCTACACGAAACATAGGCGTCGGCGACATCAGCTTTGCGAGGCCCCTTTCATTTTCCAATCAGAAAGAAAATGTTAAATGAGCTGAATTATACACTAATTTATTAGTATACTATACAAGTTTTATTGCTAATCAAATAATGACATAAATTACATAAACAAAGACAAAACGAACTTTTCGGCTTTTTGCCTCACTGAATTTTCTGAAGATTACATCATAATTAATACCAGCTGGTATTTCAGTTTCAATTGATAGTATAGATAACGCAGATAGTCTTTCTTGGCTCATTGTGCTTCTCAAGTAGGTCTTAATTTTAACTTTGAGAAACTTCTCTCAGCAGAAGCTGTACTTACTGGAACTGTCAGCATGATTCTGATCGTTATGTCAACATTTGGATATACTTCTACCAAATTATTTTCTAAAATGTACTCAATAAGTTGCTTTGCGTTTTAAAAGCTGGAGTTCCTCATAAAGTTCGAAAGGCTGTATGTCGCTATTTTTCCCTTCCCGAAGAATTGTACCTAAATCATTACAATGCTTGAGAAGGTCCTCCTTGGATAAAGATTTCAAATAATTGATATCGTAAATAAAACCAAATCGTTCAAAATATTCATTGAGTGCTTTGAATTGACATTCTATGTCGACTATTATAGCATCTATCATTGTGTTAAAAAAGTTAACTCGGCACTGCATTTCAATAGATTGTATAGGTTCATCAATATGTTCATAAATGAACATTTGTTTTTTCTTAGCTATTCTTTTCTCTTTAAATTGAGACTCAATTTCATAATTACTTTTTTCTATAAACAATCGAGCTTCTGCAACGCTTGTTTCAAATCCTGTATTACGGAATTCTGAAATCCAGTCACGAAATGAACGTAAAGTATCAATAGCAACTTTCTAGTTCACTTGAACCGATTGCCATAGTTTACTTATTACACACGTAGTAAAATCTCGTACCACACATGTATTGCAACAATAAATTCAAAAGTTAACATTTCGTTCAAGACTACTTGACAATTGATAAGGGTTTCGGAATCATCAGTTTTATTTTTCAGGTCATTTACGCATTCGACGACATCATCAAATTGCAAAAATATTGCTTTTACTGCTCCGATTCTATTTTCCGCTATTACATAGCGCTTTGGAATATTTTAGTGAGAGCATTTATTGTCACATAATTAAATACGTAGTTTTTTCAACTTCCATACAATTGCACGAGTTAGAAAATATTTGGCGATTTATCATATGTGGCCGCAGGCCGCTTAATTGAAAAATGCCTTAAAATGACCATATTAATTTATAATTAAAATGTAAAAATATTAAAATGTTGCATTGCCATCGAAAACACACCTTTGTACATAATTTATAAAACTCCAGCATATCAGGAATTGGGTTGAAAAATCCATTACAAAATTATATGCATTAAAAAAAACAGGTTAAGTTAAATAAATTAGAAAAAAAATCAAAAATGTTCTAAATTTTAAACCGAGAATGTAAAAACAATTTCCATATTTATAACTTCAAAAATACAAATATGGGTCGAATATGGAACATTTTTTTTTTTTAGAAGTCGATTTGAACGAATTTGAAACAGACAATTTTGAATTATAACTTAACCCATCCAATAAAAAAAGAATACTCAAAAACGATTGATTATATCTATCGCACATGAAATGGCGATTATAAGTATGAAAATATAATTTAATTACAAATTATTAACTTAAAATTACGACAATAAAATAATAAACTTTAAAGACAAATAAATATGCTAAGAAATGTATTTGGATACTGACTTACCTTACAAATATGAAATAAATCACAACTCGATGATAAATGTATAAAAATATAACTTCTTTAAAGTATACAAATCAACAATTTTTCACTTGGTAATGAAAACAAGCGATTCAGACTCACCAGTCTCGCGTGCAGAATTGCCTAACTTTCATAATGTTGCCAACGGCTCTAGATAAATACTAGTAAGCTCGTACGGAAATAAATACGGATTGCTAAGTAACTTGGCCAAGATCCAGATAGATTTTCCACTGTTATCGAAACGAGACTGACCACTCAGAAGCCTGCATTTTTACAAACGGTGAAACGTTCGCAAAAATGCAGGCTTTTGATTGGTCAATTCCGTTTCGCTAAACAGCGAAAAATCTGTCTGGATCCTGGCCAAATATTTTTAACAACTCGAAAAATTGTTTTGCGAGGCCCCCCACAGGCGCGAGGCCTCGACATCGCCGCCGCCGCCACTGTAATCAACTTTTCTTATAAATGATCTAGGTGGTAAAGTAACTAATTTTTCTAAACTTAGCTGGGGAATTAGCTAGAAAAAAAAAAGCAGTTATTTTTCTTTCTTCCTCTTTTTTTTTTTTTTTTTTTTTTCAAGACTTTTATTTTAAAAAATAGCAAAAGCGGCAGATTCGAGTCAAAATAACTTTTACTACTTAGATTACTTGATTAGTTAAGATTTAATAAGTTATTATATTCTGCCTCACTGCTGACATAATCATAAATAATTCTCTCCATTTATTACTCTGTGTTCTGTATGCTAATGAATGATTCTCTGTGAATTTTCTTTGTTCTGTGGCTATTTGTTTTAGTAAGCCTTTGTTTTTCTTATGTTCTATATTGGGATCGAGATTCTTATATTATGATTTTATTCTGTTACCAGCAGGGTTGGCACAGTATAAACCAACTGTTTAACCTGCAGGGTTTTTTTAAGAACAAATCTAATATATTTTCTCATTTTTGTAATTTTATTTTTTCAAATATTTAAATACCCGGGAGCAGAATCGGCATAACGCTGCGATGTACGTCGCAGACTCTTCAGAAGGTCTGCAGACTATTTTTCAACTGTTAAAAATTCAAAAATTTCGGTCCTAAATCCAAAAATTCAGACATAAAATGTATCGCGAATTTTGACAAATAGTCTTTGAAAAAAAAAAAAATCAATTTCATCAAAGATCGTGAAAAACATGTGAATTTTTCAAAGGCACGCAGAAAAATACATATTTCGTCAAAAGATTGTGAAAAAACGGCAAATTTCCTCAATAAATTGCGAAAAAACGGCAAAATTCTTCAAAAAATTGCTATAAAAGGCAAATTTCTTCAAAGTATCACGAAAAAAATGGCAGTTTTCTTTTTAAAAAAATCACAAAAAAGGAACATTTCCTCAAAAAATCGCGAAAGAGGATAAATTTCTTCAAAAGATTGTGAAAAAAACCCGATAGTTTTCATCAAAAGATCACGAAAAAATGAGTTTTCTTCAAAAAATTGCGAAAAAACGCCGAATTTCTTCAAAAAAAAAAAAAAAAAAATTGCTATAAAAGGCAAATGTCATCAAAAAAAAAAAATAAATAAAAGTGGTACATTTCGTCAAAAAATCATGAAAAAAAAGGCACATTTCTTCAATAGATAGCAAAAAAACCCGACAAATTTCTTCAATAGATCGCGACAAAAAGGCAGTTTTTGTCAAAAGATCCAAAAAAAACTGCTGTTTTTGTCAAAAAATTCGAATAAACGTCAAATTTCGTCAAAAAACAATGCAATTTTGTGATTTTCAAAAGATCACAAAAAATGACATCTCGTCAAAAGATTGTGAAAAAATTGCAAATTTTGTCAAAGGGGAGACCCTCTCCCCCTATCAGACAATGCATGAGGTGTTAAAAATTCTGAGAATAAAGGATTGATTTTTGAAAGCACTTTCCTTTTATGTCTATATTAAATACTTAGGATGTTTGAGTGCATATATTGTAATGCGAGGGATTGGTCTGCAGACTGTTTTTTAAGTTTTTACTTGTGTTGCAGACTGCAGAAAAAAATTCTGCTGCTGGGTTTAAATAGAAATCATTTCTACTTTAACAATCTTATCTCAGCAATCACCCGTGATATTGAGTGAGTTTAGATCATGTTTGTATGCAAGTAAAATACAAATTCCATGTGTTGATGAACATATATGAAGCTTTAAAGAGAAATCTTACAATATGTGAATTTAGAAAAGATAAAATAGATTAAAAACATTCAATATTTAGAATGAATTTTTTTTTTTTTTTTTTTTTTTTTTTTGAGAAAATACAGATTTACAAATAATAATGTAAAATGACCTTTAAGATTTCAATCCAGCTATAAAAGAGAATTTTCTTGATTGGGGAGATTATCTTTTAAGGGGCTTTATTTTGGAGAGAATTATTATTTTTTTTTTGGGGGGGGGAGGCGTTTAGATAAGGTTTATTTGAGATGTAAAAGAAAAAAAAAGTCTCACAAAAATGTCTAAAAAGATTTATTAATTTTTATTGTTATTAATTTAATACATATTATTTTTAACACAATCAAACTGATTGGTAAAGTTATCATACGAATTGATTATTTCCAGCTGAGCGAAAAATTACCCAGGCCGGGAATCGAACCCGGACACTTGGCCCACAAGGCCAATGCCCTACCTGTTAAGCTATCTGGGCGATAACTGGCTGGGATTTTTCGTTCAGATAACCTTAAAATTTAATGTTAGACAAATCTCCTATCATGTGGAGGGCTTTCAAACAAAAATCTGTCTGCCTGTCTACCATGGAATCAGAGTTTATGGCTTTAACAGAGGCAACTAAAGAGCTTCTTTGGTTCAGTAGAATCATAAATGAATGTTATGATAAACACATTTTTACAGGCCCACAAACTAAGCCAACCTTGTTAGTAGACAATATGGCCTCCATTGATTTCCTCAAGTCTCCCATAGAAAACTACAGAACAAAACACATTGACGTTAAATTATTTTTTGTTAGAGACCTTTTAAACCAAGAGATATTTAATGTAAAACACGTAACTAGTAAAGCTAATCTCTCAGACATCTTTACAAAACCCTTAACGAAGTTTGATCTTAAAAGGTTCATTGATGTGATCTTTAGTTATAAGTAATATATAATGTTATGTTTTATTTAAAAGTAAAAAGTATTTAAAAAAAAAAAAAAATCTCCCCCTCCTTTGGACTTGGGTCAAGTATTAAAATACTTGTTTAGTTTTTTTTTTACGTTAAACCCTGAAGTTTAACACGTTTCATTTTTCAAATCTGAAATTTTTGTATATTTCAGTGTTTTTTTATAATGTTTGAATATGTGATTATACACTTGTTTTCTTCTTATTTCATATTTTTGTCTCATATGCATATGTTCTAATGTCATAAATAAGTTTTTCAATACCCTCATTTCCAACATTGCGGACAATTTAACTCCCGCTGGAATGTGATCAGACCTCAGGATGGTTCATCCTCCGGGGCCCGAGCAGCCCCAGGAAGCGGCTCGCAGGGGTGCAATTGTAAATAGCCAGAGTGGCCTGCAGGGGGTAGTGGCCTTCTTGAGTGTTCTGATCACAGGAAGGCCTGTCGCGGGCATCGTTTCTTTTAAGTTTTGCAAGTCCTTTTTTTTTTGAAAAATGGAAATGTCACATAGGTCCCGTCCGTGGTGTTGAAAATTGAGCTGTATTTTTTTTTGCATATATAAATATGAAAAAGGGTTGTTTTACTTTTAAGAAATTGCATAACAAGTGTCCTTCACATTTTAAATCTTTGTTGAAACATTTGCAAATGTGTATTATTTCAAAAGCTTAAGCATGCATGTTGTTGTTATTGTTGTTGTTTGTTTTTATGTGAGCGCTCACCGTCCTTATCATTATCATATTCACAGTCATTATCATGATCGTTAGTGTAATTATCATTAAATGTGTCTATTTTGCATATCATGAATTTCCCATACATTATCAAAGTGTTTTTGCTTAGTAATTCATGTTTTGCTATTCTTCATATTTGTAATGTTTATGAATCTGTCGTATGGTAATCATTTACTCTAGTGTAATTATGCAAATGTTTGTAAATGTAATCGTGTATTGTCAAGGCAAGGATCAAGAATCGACATACTAAAGAATGTTACGGTATGTACTGGTAATCGTAGTCACTTGCACGTGACGAGGTAAAACGGTAACAAATTTTCATGAACTTTTCTTTGAAATGTTTGTGTACCTGAAAGACTTTCAAATTTTTAAGTTACTATGGTAACTAAAGACTTTTGTGTTATGAAAAGAATAGTTAATCTTGTTGTTGTATAGTTATCAAATTGTTATTCATATTGTGTGGTTATTAACATTGTTAAAAAGTTGTTCATTTTTGGAAATTAACCTTGTTATAAGATATTGTGAATTATTACATTTACGCACGATAATGTTGATTTATTCTTCACTAGTAACTGTCAAAGTATGATAGTAGGTATACTTATATCTTATGTTGTTCAATATGACCTTTGATATTATTTATATTATTTAGTAATACTTGGTAATTAGTTTCTTTGTAGTATGAGTGTTAAGGGGGCAAGGGGCGATTGTCAGCATACTCACTACCCTTAACACTCTATAAGCATATATATACATATTGTAATAGGATAATATAGCATGACTTACAGGTTTTTATTTTATTCCAATCTTATCTTATTTCCAATCTCTTTATTTTGTTTTCCTGGTTCCATGGCATATTCCATTTTTTAATCGGTTACTTATTTGTTTACTTTCGATTTGAACACTTACATGTGCGTTCATGATCGTTTTCTTCCGTCTGATCGCGATTTGCGATCTTCGCAAATCGCAACTTACGAGTAGCCGTATCTCCCTTTCGCAAAGCAGGAACGCATTCGCTCAACTCGGCAGACGCAAAGGGGGCGTTGCACTCTGGCAATGTCTGGAATCGCGAGGGGTATTTAAAACAGTCGGTTTGTTTTGACTGCGGGTATTCTGACGATGTTTTGGTCTAGTAAAGGCCGTACATTATTTTAAATTCCAGCTATGGAAGTTTATATTTGTAGTTTGTTTATGTTCTTGATGATGTTGTTTTAAGGATGAATCCAGTCTATAGATAGTGAAAATATCTTTGCTGAACATCTGTTGTGATGAGTTGCTATGATATCCAAGGTTTCTATTTCTTTTGGACATTTGCTGGACTTTATTTTTTCGTCACCATCCGATTTGAAAAATTTGTTTTCTTCAAGTTATGCTGTGGTGAGTAGTTCGTTTTGCAACCTGTACATGTCAATTTTTCTTTACCTTACATCATGCTGTTGGTTTAATTAAGTATTCTTATTGTGTTAAAGTATGACTTTAATTTTTTAGATAATATAATTTCAGAAATTACTTTTTTTGGTTGATTTTACCAGATATAATTTCTCTTTGTTTATTATTTCATATATACATATATTTTTATTTTGAATATGTTTTTTTCTTGAAAAATAAACGTTAGTTTATCTTTTAATTAAATGCTTCTTTACTGACTTTATTACACTACCACAGATTGCCAATACTTATTTCAGGTCACCAATTTTAATTTTTCTATCTCTGCTTTAGTTTTATATAATTTTTAGAACGGTTCTGGCTCAGAACCGATCACACAGCGAGTTTCGTGGATCCACTGATGTTTTTTAGTTTTAATGGGCGCGAAGCGCTCATACACACGTCTGTGACTGCGGTGTTGACGAGTTTCGTGTATTTTAGCGATTCCTACACAGCGAGTTTCGTGGATCCACTGATGTTTTTTTAGTTTTAATAGGTGCGAAGCGCTCATACACACGTCTGTGACTGCGGAGTTGACGAGTTTCGTGCATTTTAGTGATTCCTACACAGCGAGTTTCGTGGATCCACTGATGTTTTTTTAAGTTTTAATGGGCGCGAAGCGCTCATACACACGTCTGTGACTGCGGAGTTGACGAGTTTCATGCATTTTAGTGATTCCTACACAGCGAGTTTCATGGATCCACTGATGTTTTTTTTAGTTTTAATGGGTGCGAAGCGCTCATACACACGTCTGTGACTGCAGAGTTGACGAGTTTCGTGCATTTTAGTGATTTCTACACAGCTAGTTTCGTGGATCCACTGATGTTTTTTAGTTTTAATGGGCGCAAAGCACTCATACACACGTCTGTGACTGCGGTGTTGACGAGTTTCGTGCATTTTAGTGATTCCTGCACAGCGAGTTTCGTGGATGCACTGATGTTTTTTTAGTTTTAATGGGCGCAAAGCGCTCATACACACGTTTGTGACTGCGGCGTTGACGAGTTTCGTACATTTTAGTGATTCCTGCACAGCAAGTTTTGGGGATCCACTGATTTTTTTTGTTGTTGTTTTAATGCAGTCATAATGTATCATTTTAAAATTATAGAAATTATATGATATAGAAATTATATTATTTGATAAATATCCTTACTAAATTTTAGAAATAAAATATTTGTAAAATTCACGAACGTAAGTTGTCAAATTTATATAACTTTGTGCAAATTTATGCAGCAAAATTTTAAAATTCCTTTTCTGTAATTTTTATCTCTAGTAAGTAGTTGTTTTTCCCGAATTTTTAAGTATGGAACGAAGCGTACGAAGAGGAAACTGTGACTGGGTCAAAGTCTCAATTTGGCACCCCCTCCCCGAACTTTTTCTTGTGACAAGCTAAAAATGACGTTGGTAGTATAAATTTCTGCACCCGTGAAACTTTCATCTTCGCCCCCCCCCCTTTCGCACGGCGCTGATAAGTACACAATTATTTTTGTGACTGTTTATTGATATAAATAATATCTGTAAAATACACAAATAAGAAATTCCCCAATTTAAAATAATTCGCTTGAATGTACGCAGTGTCTTTTTAAAATTCATTTTTTTTAATTTTTACAGTGCTTAAATAGTTTTTTACGCTGAGTTTTTTAAGGAACAAAAGTATTTTTCATTGCAGAAATCTGGATAGATTTTGTGCTGTTAGTGAAACGAAATTGACCAATCAGAAAATTCGCTCACTTAAAAAAGCAAAAACTTTGAATGCCGTTTTCTGATTGTTCAATCTCGTTTTGTTATCTCTGTATTCGCAAAATGTGCCTGAATACCGGACATTAGATGAAAACATTGCATCAAATTTTGTAATTACTGAATCGTCTGCCGCATGAAACGATATCTGGAAGCAGAAATAATTCTTTTAGTTTGTTGGATAGATTTTTAATTTGAAACGCGTGATGTATTTTCTTGGATAAATTATAAATAAAATAAAGTATCCTCTTTGTAGGATTCCGTAATGTAAATAAGTAAAGGTAAGTGAATTTTTTTATGACTATTGTATTTTGTTTGTTTTAGAAACTGGTGCATATAAAGTTTTATTATTAGAAATTAGATTTATTAGTATATTATTTATTATTAGTATATTAGAAAGTCAATGGTTTTATATATTTATTGTGAAATTTTTTTTTAATCGGTGACGATGCAGCAAAAGTTTCAAATTTTTAACAGTGTGTCATGTTTTTTCGCTCAATGTATGACAGGTCTGTGGCAGGCCAAACATTGAACGAAAAAACGTATGACATGGACAATTTCAGTGATAAGAGAGAAAAAACCGGTTTGATTGCGTCATATTGCACGATTTTTGACGTATGTCTCTGTAGTGTGTGGCGGGCCTTGGAGAAAGACGCTCCGGGAGACAAAACGCAAAAACGCGCCAATTTGGCGATTTTTAAAAATCGCGCCAAGAAGGAGAGTAAAGTACATTCGCACCGATTTTTTTTCCTTTTTTTTCCGGAAATGGTAATATACAATACAGTAAAAGTGAATTTTTAATATTACATCTAATGTTGTATATGTGTGACAGATATTTAATGTGAAATTTTAGAGATCAGTGTAGTATTTGAGGTTTCTGACGAGGTTTTTGACAAGAGGTTTTAGCCATTACGGTTTAAACCACGGTTTTAACCAGATAAAACCGCACACTGTCAAAAACTTGCCAACCCTGTGTGTGATTGATTGTTCATGTAGTGTTTTACAGGGTTCATACAGATTTGGGAAGAAAAAATCCAAGGAGTACATAAAAAATCCAAGGAGTCCAAAAAATTTTAAGCACTTACCACTTTTGCTGTTATTTATGTGGCATGCACTTGTACAGCCCCAATTCCGCAGGGATTCCGCGAGTTACCCCCCCCCCCCCCCTTTGCGAGAGAGGAGAGAGAGGGGTTATCTGCGATCTTCAGACAAAATCAGCGATTTATCACCAATATTTTAGCAAAATCGGCGGTTTTTCTGTGATCTTTTGACAAAATCGGCGTTTTCCCATGTTTCTTTTTTATGAAATAGACGTTTTTTCGACAAAATTTGCATTTTTACACAATTTTTTCTTGAAAATGGCGTTTCATCCCCGCAATCTTTTGACGAAATCGACGTTTTTTTCTGCGATCTTTTGATGAAATCAGTGTTTTTTTTCTATGATCTATTGAAAAAATATTTGTAAGCAAATATCGAAAAATCATCAATATATCCGCAATCTATGAAATCAACGTTTTCCGCGGCCTTCAGATGAAATTAGCATTTTATCTGAGATATTTGGTGAAACTGCTGTTTTAACCGCAATTCGCACAGAAATTCGTGCTTTTCAGTGATCTTTCGACAAAGTTCGTTGACAAAAACATTCACGAAATTGCTTTTTCTGTGCGCAAAATCGTACAAGTTGGCATCTATGTTGAACTGATAACCCAATTTCAAATTTTCGGACGAGAATCACCCCTGAATCCACCATTATCAGCAAAATTGAGGATGATGAATCTTATTATGAAGAAGAAATCAAAGTTGTATATATAGCTGTGAATGAATTAAACAGTGTAAATCACTTTTTGAAATAAGAAGCTTAGAGGTGAGTATGGATTATTCTTTTCACTTTTCTTTCCCTTACGGCCGTGAAAAGTAAATCACTTTGGTGGCTATTAGTATGATCCCAACCAATCACTGATGTGCTTCTGATGAATGACGTGCTAAAAGGGTTTACCGTGAATTTCACTAATCACGATTTCCCCCCCCCCCCCCCCCCCGGGAGCAATATTGCTTGCGTGCAAAACCGCAATACAATTTAAGGAGTTTCTAAGGAGTATTTTGTTTATCTAAGTAGTTCTAAGTACTACTTGGGAACGTTTTCATTTCTAAGTAGTTTCTAAGGAGTACAAGGAGTCTGTACGAACCCTGGTTTTAACATAAAAATCAGATGTCTCAGAAAACATTTATTTCAAATAAATAATTTTGAATAGCCATGTGAAAGTACATTATATTTAACAAATCACACCATATATTTATTTATAGTAGATCATCAGTATATAGTACCATCATAGCATCATCATATAGTAGTTAATCAGAAGATTGTTTATAAGAATTTTCAAGGTATCAATATTTCACTGTGTACAGCATTTTATTCATGGAACAAAAGCCATAGCATTAACTAAAAATGCTTAAATTCTAAATAACTTCAATTTTCTACATGATTGATTGTTAATTAAAATGAAGTAATAGTACTTAAATACCTAACAAAGTTTATTTTAATCGATAAATATGCACGTATATGTAATAAAAAATTATTTTAAAAAACCCTCTTTAAACAGAAAAAAAAACCTGGTTTAAACCAATAAACCGGGTCTTTTGGGTTTTTTCCAACCCCGGAAAAAAGTATGTTTAAATACACGCAACCCTGATTCAAAGAAATTGCAATAAGAAAATAAATTAGCTAAACATCTTATTAAATCATATAAGAAGTTAAAACTATTAAAGACTATAAAATGTTACCTTCCAAAATAGCTTTTTACGAAGTTTAAATGTTAGTATTTTCCGTATACATGGCATGATTTCAGGATTAGTTATAGTTTGCAGGAAATCGATATTGTCCAGGTGAAAGAGAGATAGTATTAAGTAAGATACACAACATCAAAGATCATTTTAAATTTACAATAGTGAAATTTTCCGTTCAGAATAATTTGCATGATTAAGATATTTGTCAATCGTTATTTCAATACAGCTACACCATACGCAGCCAGAATGTAACTATTGCAGAAGATCAATAATTAAGAAGAGTTGAAGAGTATAATAAAGCAGTTTCGGTTTCTAGTTTCTTTTTTTTTTAATCCTTGCTTTTAAAAAAACAGCATAATAGATAAGTAAATCTATAAGAATGAGACAAAAATATAATGAAATGTGATAAATTGCTAGCTTTCAGTTTAAGAAAGGAAGGATTGCCTGCATTTGCCCCTTGAAACGAAACGAAACGAACAGGTTTCATCTGTAGTCTAAACAACTCAACTCCATTGATGAAAAGGCAGCAATAGTCATCATGATTTGGTTGTTGGTTGCTAGGTAAGCTTTAATTTATTAAAAATTAATCGTATAATCTAAATATTTCTTTCAGTTTTCATCACAAGAAACTTATAAAATGTCATTTATTAATCTTTAGTTTCGGGTTTTCAACTATAAAATTGAAATCACCCGATTTTCACCGGCAGGGATACATCAGGTTAGCGAATTTAAATGTAAATAAAATTACTGTTTACTTATTTACTTTTTAATTTATTTGCACGAATTCATTTACGATGTCGTAAAATATCTATATAAATACGTAATTACATTATTTGATCCAAGTAATATAGATGTGATATTGCTTCAAAGTAACTAATATGACATTTCCTGTTTTTTTATTTTTTTTTGTATATGCGTAATATTTTTGACAGGAGAATTCATAGGTAATTGATAATTTGAGTTCAAAATTACAAACAGTTCGATTTGATTATATGATTCTTTGTTGATTGCTGAAGAGATTTTTATATTGATTAAAATTATTTTAAGTTTTTAGCAAACTCGCTTGCTCCTTCGGTCCACTATGAGTTTGTCGACATTAAACAAATCTATTGAAGTTATATAAGATTACATAGTAAATTATTTTGCTTTTTCTGTATTTTTTACTTGAATCACTTGGAAATCAGCCAATAACATTTAAAAGAAGTGTTAAGTGAAACTTCAAATGAAAGCTTGTTTCTTACATGCACACTTACAATGCGTTTTTAATCTATATATTTAAAAGACCTGGCTGTTTTTTTAGTCATCAGCCCTGAATTTTCTACTCAACCGATTTTGATAATTATTTTTTTAAATGAAAGCTATTTATTTGTAGTTGTGCCCATTTTAGCTATTTTTTAATTTATTTTTAATTTTAAATGCTTTTTACGATATTTCTTCAAAATGGTGACAACTCAGTTTAGCTTTTCTCTCAATAATAAAAATTTATTTTCCATTATCCCTTTCAACCAATCAGAAGTTTTATTTCATCAGCGAACATGTCCTCGCATTTAAAAGAAAAAAGTTAATTGTTTTCGTAAAATTTAACCACAATAAAATGATTGCATATAATTATGCACTAATTGAGGTAAAAAAAATATATTTACTGAGAAATAATATTAATAATGTAAATAAAATAGCAGAAAATAATTTATGATAAAAATTAATGTCTAAAACAAAATAAGAAAAATTTCAAATGAGGAAAATGATGTCATTCAGCAACCAGATAAATGGGAATTACAATATTATTATGGATGCCTTTTTCATATTACTAATAACAGTAACTTATAAAAAACATTTGAAGAGAAAATGACGTCACTATTTAAAACATCACATTTTTACTCATGGGTATTTCCATGAGAACTTGTCGTGCAAGTCACATTTCTAGTAACTGCTAAATTGTTGGCCACCGTTATTTTCGAAAGGTTTGCATGGTCTTATTTGATTAATGAAATATCTCTGATAAAATTAGTCACATTTTTTCGTTTTAAATTAGTGGTATCCCAAATCTTAGTATGTGACTTACACGACATGTGCTTGTGGAATTACCCTCATAACGATATTACATTTCAATATTTCTTTTCATTATGGACACTGAGATTGAGACTTTACTTTCACATGACTTCAGTTAGTGAAAATAATGTCGTAGTAAAAATGAAATTAGTTTTTTTTAATAAAACTATTTTTCTGTGAATGCATATAAAATAAAATTTCTGGATTTTGCCGGCACTCAGATTACAATTTTAACTGAGGATGTGCGAATATTTGCATGCAAAATTGTAACTGGCAAGCTTGACATTAAGTTTGGAAATATATTTATTATATATTGATTCAATAAGGTAATTACTTTTGCTTTTTTTTAAACCAAATCGATCGGGTCTTTTAAACATTTCATTCGTCAGGATTCCACTCGTTATTTATTATGTGTAGCTTTCATTGTGATAAATTAGTAACATTTACTTAATAAAATGTGTGTTGTTTTTAAATTTTTCAAGTATAATGTTTGGGTATGTGCAAACCATTGCTTTTTCTTACTCTATTGAAATCGATGAGCTAAAACAAAAAATAGTTTTTATTATATACATAACAAAATTAATATATTTTTATTTTTATACTATATACTTAAACTTAGTATTAATTTTGAGAGATTCTGGAAACTGTGGAGTCTATCCTGTAACATAACAGTGAAATCCTATGGCATATAAACAGAAAATGTTCATGTTTATAATTTTCTTTCTGTTACAATTTAAGACATTTAATTAAAACATGAAAGACCTAGAATTAAGTGATAATACTAAACAAGTTTTAGATTAATTTAGCAATGAAAAATTATTAATAATATAGTTTTACTGAATCAAGGTAGTGTTCAATAAGTGGATTTTATAAAATGCTATAAAAATACTGAAAATAAAGTTGAACTTTTTTATGTGAAATTGAATGCATGAAAACTAATTTAAGTGTGAAATACTATTTTATTGTTACATTTGTGATGTGTAACATTGATTATAAACAGGTTTAGAAATTAGAAACTTTAAGAAAGGCGTCAAATGAGGCCTACAATTTTTTTTTTTTTTTAGGTGTCAAACAAAATTTAATGCTTGCAATTTTATGTTGCATCATAGTTTCTCATTTGTTTTTGCAACCATGATAATAATATTGTTTATATTTTTATATGTTAAGGCAGGGGAGGGGGAATTTATATTAAACACTATATCCCTGTCTTATTAAATCAAGAAAAAAAAAGGGGGTTTTCTATAAAGCTTGCTTAAATTACAATATATGGATTCCAGAAAAAAGTAATTAATTTTTTTATGAAGCTAATATGAATGCAGAATATGAAAATACAAACAAATAATTCAAAAATTAAAATGATATTTAGTTTTTAAAATCAGGTCAGGTGCATGGAATTTTTAAATTTTTAAATCATACTTCAAACAAAGTATGAGAAAGTTTTAGGGACACCTAGCCCTAGGTAGAGATGTAAAATTTCTGGAAAAATATAAGTGGCGGAAAAAAACTTTTTTTACCGGTTTTTTACGGAAAAATTGGAAAAATTAATTTTTCATGACTGTTTCTCCCAAATAAATTATATTTTCTTAGAGAATATTTAATAATAAACATTTTTTCCCATTTATATGTATTAAATGAAAATTATTTTCACTTTATATTACAAAATAAAAAGAAAATAGCAAAGCCTGTTTTCAAAAGTTTAGTTTTTTTTTCCACAGCCTAAGAATTTTTATTAAACGCTATTGTTTGTTATATCATATCTCTGTTGAAATAATTTTTCAGTTACATGTTTAACTACCGATTGACCTAAAGTAAAAACCTGAGCCAATATGCCTGCAGTTCAGAATGAAATAAATTATGCATTCCATTTACATAAGTATAGTTTTTAAGTAAATGATACTAGTTTAAAGAAATTATTGCAGTTTTGTCATTATTATGAATATCAATATTCTAAAATTCCATTGTTTTTTTTTTTTAAATGTATATTTTTACATTATTACTTTTTTTCTTAGAGATACCTATAGTTTTATTTTCTTTATAAAATATGTTTAGTTTTGGTATAGCTTTCCAATCTCAACTCAAAAAGGTTTTGATTTAGTTTTATAATCTTAATTCAAAGAAAACTAACTTTTACTTTGGCTTACTCAGGTCTGCAACTAAAAAATAGCATAGGATTTATTGACTGTTAGATTTTTACTCACTGAAACTAGAAAACTATTTTATTTGTTTTTTTAAGTTTAATTAAATGTAATTTTTTTTCTTTTTACCCTGAAATCTGGTATTCTATTCTTGAGTAAAAAACCATATTCAATAATGTTTCCACATGGAAATTTTATATTTCTAAGAGTGGAACTCAAAAGTTATGAAAACAGAACACTTGAAATAGAAAATGCTCACTATTTTGAGGAATCAACAAAAGCAGTTACATACAGAGATAAACTTCTACTGTACTTTAGAAAACTACAAAAATTCAAAGTTTAATCAAGAGTATAATTTGGAACATAGTTACTTGTAATAAAATATGGGTTTTTTTTCTAATGCAAATTGCCCATGTTTTTGCAACATTACTCTACATCATGGAGGTCAATTTTAGATTCAACACCTTGAAAAAACATTCAATTAATCAGCTATAACGAAATCTTGAAAAATCCAGCATAGTAGTGCCACCTATAGGGCAATTTACCCCAAAAACTAAACAATATTAATATATATCAGAAACTGTCTGAAGCTGTAGTTTGATTTAAAAAAAATCGTCCTTGAGGTTATGCTATTGCAATAATCATGAATATGAGTTTGAGATAGAACTATTGTGGAAATTATGAATAATGCAGCATAGCAGCGCCATCGGTTTGGCGATATACACTAATAACTAAACATCTCGAGTTTATATCAAGGTGTAAATGAATCTAAAGTTTTGTGAAATTATGTGCATCAGTTCTTGATATAAGAATGCCCATAAAATTTGTCACATACAGACTCGCAGAGTGGCAGATATTTTCCAAAAACCATCAAAACGTGTTCAGGACCTTCTAAAACGTTTAAATACACCAATAACTGGAAGTCAAATTTTTCACGAATTCAGTACTTACTTCTTGAAAAGATATATTAAAGTAATAAATGCATACTTCAAAATTTTATGTTGAATTTTTAATTTTATCATTTCCACTCATCGGCATATTATTGCAATAATTTTACACATGAATTAATTTTTAAAAAGAGAAGTTGGGTCATTCCATGTCAAATCAACGAGGCTCACAACCTGACCATCTCCAATTTTTGTGAAATTCATAGGATTGAATCTACTCATGTAATATCGCAATAAAATATTTTTTTCGGATTTTTTTTCAGCTTTTTTTTCGGGGGAGAAGTCCATGAAAAAACGAAAAACACTTAAAAAATGGGGTGTTGATAGTTACAAAAATGCAATTTTCTCAACTCCTATGAGAGGTATAGAGTTTATCTTGGTGTTGTTTTGAAGGTCTTTGTATGGGCTTTCATATGACGTATCACTCGACAAGATTTATAAAAATTAATATTTCAAGGTCACTGAATGTTATCTTTGACCTTGAAAATTTTAAAAAGTCCATTTTTGAAAAATCTGGAAAAAATATATTTTTTTCTTACTAATGTAACATACCAATTGTAAAAATTTCATGTTGGGACGGCTATGGGATCACATTAAAAAAAATATCTTTGGATCTACAATCCACCCCTTCGTAATCTATTTCAACGATTCAAAAACAAAAACGTTGATGAATATTTCATTTGTTATAATAATTTCTGATTGCCTTCTGCATAATACAATAGCAGTTCACCTTTTTCAAAGGCATCTTATTGGTTTTCTGCAATCTTATTTTACCGCAAAACCAAATGTTATCTATTACTTTAGTGATGGTGCTGGCGATCAATATAAAAACAAACTCAATTTTTAAACCTCTGTTTGCATGAATCAGACTTCAGGATCAAAGCAGAATGGCATTTTTTTGCTACATCACCCGGCAAAAGTGCATGCGATGGTGTTAGCGGGACTATTAAAAGACTTGCAGCAAAAGCCAGTCTCCAAATGACAAATAATAATTAAATAATGACTCCACGGCATTTGTATGATTGGGCAAATGAAAACATTAAATCAATTCATTTTCAGTATAGTACGATTGCTGAACATAAAACAGAAGAAGAAACGTTAAAACACAGAGTAACTGCAGCAAGACCAATTCCAGGAACGCAAAAACTACACTCTTTTGTTCCACTTGATAGGAATTTCGTGCAAGTAAAAACATTTTCGTTTTCTAATAGCTCAAGAACAGAAAGCACAACAACTTCTGAGGGTGAACTTGAATTCTCAGAAATGGTTGGATTCCTGATTTGCAAATATGATGAACATTGGTGGTTAGGGTGTGTTATAGACTCTGATGATGAAAATCAAACCATCAAGATGAAGTTTTTACACCCGCATGGACCATCACCATCCTTCCACTATCCTGATGTTGATGAATTTTGAATGTAAACAGCAAACATATTGTATCGAAAGTTGACCCTACAGTAAATCCAACAGGTAGAATTTACAGCCTTTCAAAAGAAGAAGTGGACAATGCAAATCAAAAGCTGTTAAGAATCAGAAATTAAGTATTTTTCTAGGCCAAAGCCATGATCTTCGTTAATCCTTCACAGCATGGTGTGCCACATATGGCACAAACACTATAGTCCTCATTATATGCCATGAATTTGGCCTATAGGATCACTGTAACTGATCAAGAACAGTCCAAAGAACGGAATAACCCTTATTTTTCCATGTCAAATGGTTGCATTTGACAAAATAACAATATTTTTTGTTATTGAGGAAAAAAAATCAACCTATTAAGCATTTTACTTTTACAGTAGACTCCCTCAAATCCGCACTCCTAAAATCCGCAACGCTCTAAAATCCGCACATAATTTATGGATGTAAACAATGAAACATTCAGTTCATATGTAGATGCGAAATTTGACTTTTTCAGTTTCATATCAATTCTATACATTGTTTAATTTGTAATTTTGTTAATGTTATTGAATTAATGTTTTTTCATGAAGAAAGAATAATTTATTTCTGAAAAAAATCAAGATATTGCAGACATAATTGGTAATCACAATCTTACCAAATATATTTATATATTAATCAAGCTTTTTTAGTAATTAAGTCTGGTTAAACCTGAAATAAAGCTTTGTTATATTATTATCCTGATGTGAATTAGTAATGTTCCTTTATGAGACAAGTTCTATTGAATAATTTAGGAAAAACACATTTAATCTTTATAATGAATATTTAATTGTACATTATTGATTATTAACTTGACTCTTGGTTTTAGTATTTTAATCATTTTAAAAATTATGTAATTTTTTTATGATTTTAGTTTATTACTTATTTTAATATTTTAGTATATTGTAAGCATTCATTATACTTTTGATTTCATTATTAATTACATTCAAATTACTTTTTTAAAAATGTAAACAAAGCAATGACCAGAAATCCGCAAAATTCTAAAATCCGCAAAACCTCTGGTCCCAAGCTGTGCGGATTTGAGGGAGTCTACTGTATTACTATTTTACTTTTATTATTTTTACTGAATACTTAATAATATAAATATTGCGAAAGTTGCAGGTTGTTAAGCTGATAAAATTTAAGCCCATTTAATTGCAAAGTATTGTAATAGAATATTTAAAAACCCTAACTGTGTTTACAGGGTACACTCCATAAAATATCAAATTTTACCTAAAAATTTTTAAATTAATTTTTCTTACTATTTTTCCCATTTATTAAATCAATATATAGATTTCAAATCTTAAAAAAATCTCACATTTAAAATTTTACATTTCAATTTCTTAATTTTTTTCTTATAAAAGTAGAAAAAAATCATGCAGTGAAGGGTTAAATGTATTAAACAGTAATATGAATTAAAACAATAACTTGTTTATTTCCTTTTGTACAATGCTATATAATGTATATATGCTTCAATTCATAATATATATTTTAAACTGTAGAAATTAAAAACACATAATGAGGATAAATATTTATTTTTTGGTGTACATCAAGATATTTATTTCAATATTATTTTAAATGAAAGGTATTAAAATAACATTTGCCTATAACTTTTTTAAAAACACTCCTGTTGATGAAAGATAAAGAAACAGTGATTTTTGTAGTTTGTCTGGATAACTTCAATCAAATAGCAAGGATTAGAATGACCACAACACAAGACTACAAATGACAGTTACCTAGAGTGTAAGTTAGTTCTGATTTAATTTTTATGTGATCCCATTGCCATCCCAATATGAAATTTTTACAGAATGTCTGTCACATTAGGAAGTAAAAAATATATTTTTTTCAGATTTTTCAAAAATGGACTTTTTAAAATTTTCAAGGTCAAAGACAATTTTCGATGACCTTGAAATATTAAGTTTAATAAATCCTGTCAAGTGATATATCATATGAAAGCCCATACAAAAACCTTCAAAACAATACCAAGATAAACTCCATATCTATCATAGGAGTTGAGAAAATTGTATTTTTGTAACTACCAGAATGTCATTTTTTACGTGTTTTCCACTTTTTCATGAAGCCCTCCCCTCCCAAAAAAGGCTGCAAAAAATCTACAAAAAATATTTTATTGCATCTTTTCATGAGTAGAACCAAACCTGCAAATTTCATTAAAATTGCTTGATGTCAATCTCAAAAGTATATTTTTCTTCGTTGATTTGACATGGAATGACCCAGTTGCATTTAATTACATATCTAGATTTTTTTCATGTAATCAAGTTTTTGTGAAATTGTGAACTTTTTGTATATACTTGTACAAAATATATTCAGAATTTTTGAATAAGAAATTATTACTATATTTAGGTTCCTATTTAGACATTTTTAATAAGGTTATTTACATACATATATGCAACTTAATAAGATTCAGCTGCTGTATGGGATGAGATTTTTTTTTTCTTCAATCACTGCACTTGCAAAAGATTCAATTTGTTGATTAAACTTTTTCTGAAATGTCTATTTTCAAGAGAAATTTTGCGAAGGATCTTGTGTTTCAAACAAGAAAAAAATGTGAAGGATCCTTTCATGTCTTCTCAAACAGATTTCTGCTCAGAGATCAGATTACCCACATTAAAATTTCCATGTGAGACACTCAACATAAAAATAAATAAAATAAAAAGTATGAGAATGTAGCTATTACAAAATTTTCCCTATATTATTTTATAAATGAAATTTCAATTTTTCCAGTTTGGAAAAATTGAAAAATAAGCCTTCGGAAAAAAACCAGTTTTTTTCCCAATTTTTCTGGGTTTTTTCGGAGCATTCCTATCTCAAGCCCTAGGTCAATTTTATTAGTCATTGGTTAAACTAAAGTCAGGTTAAAGGTGATTGACAAATTCAAGGGTTGTCTTAAATACATGCTACTGTCCAATATTTTATTGAAAACCGGATTCTTCAAGTGTTTGCAACGGAGAAAAAAACTTATGGAAAGTCAGAATAAGAATGTTGTTAAATAATAATAATAAAAAAATGAAATAAAGCTAGGTGTCAGATATGACGACTAGATGTAATTTTGTGGTTGCCAAATGTAACAATTTAGATGCATTTGGTGACTAACAACCGCTAATTTCCAACCTTAATTATAATTATAAATAATTAACAGGTAAGTATTTATGACATGAGCATAGAAAAAATGTTATTCATTATCCAGTCATCTGTGAGGTATAGCACAATTTGGTAAAAAACACATCGGAAATTCAAATGATTTTATTGTTGTTGTTACAGCGAAATGCCACAAAGACGTATGTTAACTGGCCATAAAGATAAAGAATGCAAAATTGATTGGTCATTGATAAATGATTGAAAAGAGCATCAGAAAAGATCTTGAGATGTGAGATCCAATTCTTATCACAAAATGTTCATTAAAAATACTGTATTCTAATAAATTGTTATTAGGTAGAAAAAAAAACTTGTTATTCCTGACAAAACTGAGTGTTTTGCTAGTCTGTAGTTCAAATTTGATCTCATTTGGGCCAATAAAAAGCATTCTAGAGCCTTCTGAAGTGGGCAACTTATTTCTTGATCACCTGTAGCTTCAAATGCCTTAATTGAAATATTGGCAGGAGGAAATGATATTACTTTCATGCAATCATGATAAATCTTAAGGTTTTAAATCCAAAAATGCTTTTTTAAAAAAGTAATTTGCATTCATATTTTCTGAATTGAATAACTTTAAGAACTAACATTTGACATAAAAATCTTTTATTTTTCGGTCAGTCAAAATATTTTTTTACTTTTTAAGAATGATAAAAAGTATTTTTCATTAATCATGACATCATTTACGACATGGATAACTTTGCAGTACCAGAGTTTCCCCCAGGTTTAAAAAGGGGCAGGGCGCTACTGTTCTGAAAAGGGCACTTTTTACATTCTTCAGGACCCTTTTTTGATTTTTAGGGGCATTTTTATAGCGTTGAATCTAGAACCTGGTGGTTCAAAGAATCGTTGAAATACAGAAATTTAGTCAAAAAATCCCAAAATTTCATCAAAAATTGAAAAAAAGGTAAATTTTGTTAAAAGATCGCAAAAAACGGCCGATTTCGTTAAAAGATTAAAAAAAACAGCAGGTTTAGTTTTGTTAACGAAATTATGCGTCCCGTGGGAAGCATGAGAGTTACTTTTGCGTTCCGTTGCCGATTTTTTGTGTAATTTGCAAGCTATAGCGCGTTCGCATCATCACTGAAGGTCTGCGTTTTTTCAAATATGGGGCAAGAAGGGCGCTATTTTTTTGAATGAGCGACCAGAGGGGCGCTATTTTTTGAATGAGGGGCAAGAGGGGTGCTAGTTTTTAAACTAAAGGGCAGGAGGGGCGCAGCACCCCCCCCTGAAACCTTCTGGGGGAAACTCTGGCAGTACAAATTATTGAAATTTTTTATCCAATTTATTTTTATTCTTTCTTTATTAGCATATTTAAAATTAAAAAATAAATTTTTATGTTAACCATGCACAGATGATAAACATAACAATTTTCTTTAAAGAATAATATTTGATACTATAACACAATCCCATTTTATTTCAACATCAAATCATATCCATTTTGTTTATATTATGTCACATTCTCCTCCTTTCATCACTTACTCAAAATTCATGCACCTTGCATTATTAGAAATGAATATCTAAAAACTTATGTTTTATTTCTGATATGACACCACAGTGATATTTTTAAAATTCTCAATTTATTTACTGATTTTTTTTTATCATGTGAAAATTAATAACTAAAGAAAAATTATTAATCAGAATTTTCATTTTGTGGCAACGAAAAAAAGAAAGATGATTTAAATCTTAATAGGAAAATTGTCAATTGATTCTGTATCAAAAATAATGTAATCTTTGAATTATTAAGAAAAATGTTTGAATAAAATAATTAAAAGTTATCCTATGCATTTATAATATAATTTCCAATTTATAATATTATGAGGATCATAGATATAAAGAAGAGTGGAAAAATAACATCTGCTGAAAACTTTTTAAAAGAATGTACAAGAGAAAAAAAAAATGATGATAAAATTGTTAAGCGCAAGAAAGAGATCCCCATTTGAAGGTAAAAGTGCTGCTGTTTAATATTTTGAAGATTTCAACTATAACTGGCTATTCATATATTTATTCTGCATATGTGTATAACTGGTTGTAACTCATTTTCAAATACAGGACTGTTCAAAAGTATAATACATATTTAGCTGTATACTCATATTTCCCTAATTAACAAAGTTTTGTAAAAGATTTCATGAAGTGTTGGAAAGTGTTTCATAATCTATGCTTAACGCATGATTTTTCATCCCTTTTTTCACCCATTTATACTACACCGACACTTGATTGATTGGTAGATAACTGAGATTTCACTACATGTCATTTGTAGAAAATTTTATGCAAGTTGGAAAAAAATCATGATTTAGAAAAAAAAAAAAAAAAATCGGATTTATTTGATTTAAATAAGATTTTTTTATTTAAATCAGATTTATTTGATTTTTTTAGAATTCTATTTTTAATTATTGTGTTTTTACATTTTTGCAATACATGGAGCAGTTTTTTATAAAAATAACTAAAAAGAGAATAAATAACATTTATAATTTATGAAAATAATATAAGAAATAATTATATAGTTCAGTAAATCCTATATTCTAGTTACTGATTGGTACTAAAAATTAAACATCTAGGCATTAATCTAAAGCCATTCTATTATTTTGTAATTGAATTGTGCACACTAAATAAGAAATAAACTTAAATAGGTTGTAAATGAATAGAAAATGGTAAAATTTAAAAAACAAATTAAATATTCCTTTAATGCAAGCTATTTATTAAGGGATAAAAATCACAATTAATTCAATAGTTTTTAAGCAAATAGAAATAAATCAGGGATTTAATTGTTTGAACAAAAACACTAATTTAGAAGCTTTGTCCACTCCTAATTTATTACAAAGACTTGAATGGACTAGTCCAAAAGAAGAAAATTGTCTCTCTACTTCAGCAGATGAAGCCACAGCTGTTATTTGGTAAATAAATTCAATTTCAATTTCGCTGATTATCTCTTTACCTCCCATTATATAAAAGAACTTCCAATCATAATCTGCCATAATATCAAACTTTTCTCAAGCAATGGTAAATTTTGGAATGGGCCATTTTTTGCTCGAAAACGTGCTACAGTGGTGAGAAGATTTGGACAGTTTTCTTTAATGAATGCCAAATTTTCATTATTTTCCTCTACACTAAGTGAAATTTCATTTCAATTTAAAACAGAGGGACTTAATAAAACTCCAGCAAAGTGACAGCCATTAATAGCTTGTTCATATTTTGCTTTAAATTTTGTAATTCTATCTCAGACTTGACAAGTTCTGAAAGTTAAAAATCAGGAGATATTTTTGTCAATGAAAACTTGTGAATTTGTTGATGTAAACATCTTTAGTAAAAGTTTGTTTCAATATTGCTTGGTTATTACTGAAGATTAAAAAGAAATTATCACTCTTACTCGAATAAGGAAAGTATGTATTCTTTACAAGTAGAGCAAATTCAAGAATATGATGTTTGGGATGTTTTAACATATTTTTAATCAGGGTTCGCAAGTTTTTGACAGTGTGTAGTTTTATCCAGTTAAAACCGTGGTTTAAACCGTCATGGCTAAAACCTCTTGTCAAAAACCTCGTCAGAAACCTCAAATACTACACTGATCTGTAAAATTTCACATTAAACATCTGTCACAAATATACAATATTAGATGCAATATTAAAAATTCACTTTTACTGTATTGTATATTATCATTTCTGGAGGAAAAAAAAAAAAAATAGTCATAAATCTGAAAATTTGGTCTACCTCCAAACGTGCTCAACTAGCAATGCTTCTGCTCTCAAGCCCTGCCAGCTCAGCACCAATTAAGAGAGTATTTTGTAACTTTGGCTTCATACACTCTAAACTCATAAACCATTTGGGTGTAAATAAATGTGCTAAATTAGTTAAGTGCTATAAAATGCTGTGGGGTAAAATTGAACCAGATTATTAACTGTACAAAATCATTTTCTTCTGTTTGAACATTCTGAAAAACAATGTTTTATTGCAATTAAAGTAATTTAATTTTTTTGTAATTTAAAAATTACAGTATAATTAATTTTAAATAAAAAATTACTCAATGTTTCTCTCTTGTTCTTAAAATGTTTAAAGCGCATTACACGTTTTTGACGGTTTAAGCCAGTTTTTGACGGTTTAAGCCAGTTTTTGACGGTTTAAACCAGTTTTTGACAGTTTAAACCAGTTTTTGACACTTGTCCTGTCAAAAACCGATTTCTGACGTCAAAAACCCAACCCTGTTTTTAATTTGACTAAATATTATAAAATAAAAGATGTTTTGTTACTCATAAACTTATATAAAACTATAGTAAAGATCATAAATATGTCTTAATAGAGACAAATTATTATTAATTCAATGCATGACCATAATAACAGTAACAAACCTTAAAGATTCATAGTTTATAATGAATCTGGGTGTAATTCATCACATAAAATACTACTGGTCAAACATACTAAAGAACAATTACACCTGTACTAGAGCTTTTCTCACTGAATCACAGCACATTTGATTGTTAAATAACAGAATATTTAAAAAGTATGAAAAATTAGGAGAAATATGTCAAAAATAAGGAGTATGGAGAAACATCTGAAAATCAGGAGACTTGGCAACTCTGCTATCTTTATCTAATACATTTTCTAACTTTTTACCCAAGAATGTTTAAAATTCGTCAGCTTTGATTGAAATTTGACAGTGTAATATGACAAGTTTTAAAACTTGTTCCTTGCACGTAGTATCCGATTTTTTGGTGAACATTAATGAATTTGTTTAATTATTAACTTGTGAAACGAAAAGATTCAAATAATTTATTTGCCAAGATTGGTAAACGAAATATGATTTATAAAGTGTTTCGCCTCATCGTCTAAAGTTTATTACAAAAGAACAAACAATTAAAGGATTAGGAGGGGGACACCTGGACTTAACCTGCACCTACCACATTTTGATAGCAATCCTGAAAATACCAGAAAAACACCTATCACTTATTTACACCTATTTCTTATTTCTCTGCTGAATAATTTCAAAAGTTTAAAAAAAAAAAAAATTGATTTAAATCATGCCGACCCTGATTTTATGCTCTTGAATTTATGTGGAAAGTTTTTTTTTTTTTTTAAATAAAAAACCCATAGTTTTTGAGATTTTTAAAAACAAATAAAAGAAGGTGGGCTTATTTTTGCCCCCCCCTTCCCCCCGCCACTTTTCCGCTCACTTCCTGTGCATGGGGATTTTTTATTTTTACTAGGGGGTCATTCCATGTCAAATCACCCAGACCATGGCACCCACCATCACCAATTTTGATAAAATTCAGTGAATTTGTAGAATTTCTAATGCTGATTCCAAAAACATTAATTATATCGAAATTAATCTAGTGGTTTTTGAGTTATGAGCTTTTAAATAGTTCCTAAGATGGCCGATTTGCCGCCATTTTGAATAGCACAGGTGACAACAAAAAAGTCCATAACTTCTTTCAGATTTAAGCTAGAGCTTTCAAATTTTTTTTTGTTTTGTTCAGAATAAAGTAAACTTTCATTTAAACAGATTTTTGTGAACCTCATTTTATAAAAATGCTGTCAAAAATGACTTTTTGTCACTTTTTTAAGTAAAAAAAGGGGCAACTTCAATGGCTGATTTCCCCAATGTACCCCCTTCAATTTTCATCTAATTGCATAAATAAGCAACTCAAAGTGTGTTTTGATGACTAATAAAAAAAACTTAATGGGCGGTTCACAGGTTTTTATTTAAAAAAATAAATTCAATTTTACTGACTTTCTCCAATAACAGAAAATGCAAGATAATGAGTTGACATTCTTTTATTACCAGAAATATTTATATATATTTACATCCAAAAGTTTGATAAGGTTTTATGTTACTTAAATATGTACGTTTAATGTGGCTAAAAAAGGGGAATCTCCTATAAAAAAGGGAATTAATAGGAATGCCAATAATGGATTTTTGCAAGACATAGAAGTACTTTCCTGACAAATTGAAATCTATTGCAGAGTTTCAATAAACTATAAGTAAAAAGGAAATGATAGAAAAAACTCTACAAATAGGTACATTATATAACAAAATCATACTTGTATATAATACAAAATGTGATAAAATTAAAACACTTAAATAAAAAATACAGTAAGTAAAAGTTACACTAGTCTACATATCAGATGATAAAGAACCAATGCACCCCTTTAATGTATTTTTCTATGCTAATTACACAGCTGTTTTTAGTTTACTTCTATCACGTATAGTTTATTTGCGATCAACCAGAGATGATTTCTAAGATTCATTGCCGAGAACAAACATAATGTTAAGTCACAGATAATGTAAATGTATACTTGTGGATGCTTGCGAACTTATCTAATGACTGTTAGAATACAATCTGATTGTATTCAGCATGAGATAGACAAATGGTTTATCTGCAGTGACTTAAATGTACATTAATATTATTGGCACAAAAAGCTGTGTATACAAAAATGCCTTGCTTTCTATGTGAACGGGACAGTTCGGCAAAGCAAAATCATTGGATTTTCTGATGCGTTTTTAAATCCATTTTTGCTCACAAACGCATTCAATTGGCAGGTTCTCTCTATATATAAAAGGCATACTATATAAAAAAATGCTGTCAAAGTGGGCATTTTGAATTGAATTTAAGCGATAGTACTGGAAACGGAAAAAAATGATCTTACTGAGAAAATAATTGTTGTAAATCAAGATCTAATTCATTGAACAAAAAATAAAAACACAGGTTGCAAGGCTGCCACAGGCGACTATTTTTTAATTCTAACTGGCACCAACCACTTTTTTAAAAATGAAATCCATAATAGATGCTTTGATAACATTTGCAAGTAAAATATACTTCAAATTTTATATTAGAAAAACACTGGTGCACACAGAATATAAAAATAATTGCCTGTAGCAGCCCCGAGGTCGCTTATAAATCTCTGAAAAAAAAAATCACATCAACAAGTATCATGTTTTTACTTTTAAAAATGAATCTGAAAATGGGTTAGAAAATTTTCAGTTGTTGAGGGTACAAATTTTTTTTTTATATACACTGCCTTAACATTATTGTGATAAAACCAGTTCTTACAGAAAAATTAAATTTTAAAAAGAACCAGATAAAATTGTTGAACTAGGTTTATATCTAAATTTGATTTAGTTTTTGTTACTGAAACAAGTACAGTAAACTATCTCAAATCTGAAACCCTAAATATCATAACTCTAAAAAATCTGCATATAATTTACGGATGTAAACAATGAAACATTCAGTTCAGATATAGGGACAAAATTTGACTTTTATAATTTTATATCAATTCCATTTTATTTTAATTTGTAACTTTTGTTAATAGTACTGAATTCATGTTTTTTTTTTTTTTTTTTTTTTTTTTTTCCCATGAAGGAAAAGAAATATATTCTGAAAAAATTCAAATTTTTCTTATACCATTGGTAATCACAATCTTCTTATCAAATATATTTATGTATTAATCAAGCTTTTTTGGTTATTAAATCTAAATCTGGCTAAACCTGAAAAAAAACTTCTTTATTTTATGATTTTGTTGAGAATTAGTAATGTATCTTTATGAGGTACATTAGTAACTACATTGAATAATTTAGGAAGGATATATTTCGTGTTTATAATGAATATTTAATCATATATTATTAATTATTAACTTGATCCTTACTTTTAATATTTTAATCACTTTGAAAATTATCTAAATTTTTATTATTTTAATTTATTACTTATTTTAATATTTTATTATATTGCAAAGCATTCATTTTAGTTTTGATTGCATTATTAATTGCATTTAAATTCCTGTTTAAAAAAAAGTAAACAAAGTAATGACCGGAAATCGGCAAAACTCTAAAATCCACAAAACTTCTGGTTCCAAGCTGTGCGGATTTGAGGGAGTCTACTGTATTTAACTTCAAAATTTACATCTGCCTGTTGGCAGGGATTTTTAAAAATATTAATTACCTTTACTTTAAATTATTATTGATGTAGATATATTTTTAATAGCATGTTTATTGTGTATGTGATATGTTATTTTGTATTAAAGTACCGTAATTTTTATTTAAGAGTGTTGTGATTTTATTGTATTTTGTATAATAAAAGTATGATTTTGTCATAAAATTAAACTATTTGTAGAACTTTTTCCATCATTTCCTTTTTATTCATAATTTACTGAGACTGCAATAGATTTCAATTTGTCCGATTGCAAGAATCCATTATTGGTATTCCTATTTATTCCTATTGGATAACATTAAACTTTATCAAACTTTTAGATGTAAATATGTATGATATTTCTGGTAATAAAAGAAATATCAATATTATCTTGTGTTTTCTGTTATTGTGGAAAGTCAGTAAAATTGAATTTATTTTTTTAAATAAAAACCTGTGAACCGCCCAGTAAGTTTTTTTTATTAGTCATCAAAACACACTTTGAGTTGCTTATTTATGCAATTAGATAAAAATTGAAGAGGGTACATAGGGGGAAATCAGCCATTGAAGTTGCCTCTTTTTTTACATAAAAAAATGACAAAAAGTCATTTTTTGACAGCATTTTTATAAAATGAGGTTCACAAAAATCTGTTTAAAGGAAAGTTTACTTAATCTCAACAAAACAAAAAAAATTGAAAGCTCTAGCTTAAACCCGAAAGAAGTTATGGACTTTTTTGTTGTCACATGTGCTATTCAAAATGGCAGCAAATCGGCCATCTTGGGAGCTATTTAAAAGCTCATAACTCACAAACCGTTCGATCAATTTCGATATAATTGATATTTTTGGAATCAGCATTAGAAATTCTACAAATCCACTGAATTTTATCAAAATTGGTGATGGTGGGTGTCATTTTTGGAAAAATCTGGGTGATTTGACATGGAATGACCCTAGGGATGCAACAGATATCTGGTAAATATCCAATATCCGGCTGATTTTTCAATACACAAAATATCATCAGATACCCAAATCACAATCACTGGATATCTGATTTCTTTGTTGGATATCTGGCCAGTTTATAAATTAAAAGGCCTGTTGGTGGCTCGTAGTCATATTTTTGGCATGAAAAGACCATTTTTTCTTTACTTACTGATCACCCACCCGATGATTTTTCCAAACGAACCGTAAATGTTTAAACCTCTATTCATATTAAAAATTAAAAGACATAAAAAAAAACCGTCTCAGAAATGAATCTCTGCTATGTATCTCTGCTGTCTTCGGGAGGGTATACTGTAACAGAAAAAAAAGGACGATTTTACAAAAATTGTATTGGTAATCTGGATGCCAGTACAATTTACTGCTTTTTAACGAAATTTTTGAGAAATTTCCTCGGGTTTTGTTTTTTTTGGAGGGGGGGGGGGAGAGATTTGAAATTTATGGAAATGCTTCTGTTAAAAAACAGTAAATTGGACTGGCATC
Source organism: Maratus speculifer (assembly GCA_964019185.1). NCBI lineage: Eukaryota > Metazoa > Arthropoda > Arachnida > Araneae > Salticidae > Maratus > Maratus speculifer. The sequence goes on from OZ025290.1 coordinate 198,367,899, forward strand.
AATTACAATTTCAGTACAATTCACACAATTTACAATAATCAGTACATGTGGCGATTAAAGTTGTAAAAGTGGCGATTAAAAATTGGCCATCGATCGCCACCCTAGTCGCCACTCGGTGATTAAAAAATCTTATTAATTCGCTTTGTGAAATACAGATTTTTTCATGGATATATTCATCTCTACTTTGTTTGGATCTAATTAGTGAATTGGTTAATTCTTTAAATTAAAAATCGGCCATCGATCGCCACCCTAGTCGCCACTTGGCGATTGAAAAATCTTATTAATTTGCTTTGTGAAATACAGATTTTTTCATGGATATATTCATCTCTACTTTGTTTGGATCTAATTAGTGAATTGGTTAATTCTTTAAATTAAAAATCGGCCGTCGATCGCCACCCTAGCCGCCACTCGGCGATTAAAAAATCTTATCTGCTTTGTGAAATACAGCTTTTTTTCATGAATATATGCATCTCTTCATTGTTTGCATCTAATTAGTGAATTGGTTAATTGTTTCTATCTATCGGATGCAAGCATATTTAGCAACTTTGTTGTATTTTCTATATTTTGGCTTTTTACCATGAATTCTTTATTTGGATTATATTTTCAAGAAATAATTTTTTCCTACAAAATATAGTCATCAATTTTAATTCCACATGCATTTCAAATAAATTGTACTATTTTTACCCCTGGATGCAAGGAGATTTTAAGGACATTGCTGTATCTTAAATCTTTCACTTTTGTCATATGCTCACTAATTGTACCAGTAATAGATGTCTGGTACAGTTTTTTTTTAAATTTATGATTAAAGTTTATATAGGTGTCAAGAAAGATTGAAACATTATAGCCAATTACTTTAAAAATATAGGACAAAATTAGCACTCGCACCTAGGCGTGTAATACTGAAAATTTAGCATCTGACCTTACTGCTACCAAGCAAACTTCCTCCACCTCACCAACACATTGGCGCTCTCTGATTTTGCCTTAATAAGACATCCGGAGTTTTGAAATCTCAGCCAAAGCAAAGAATATTTATATTTATCTGTACACTCGCTAAACTTAATAATTACCACCAATTTTAAGTAAGAATAAAATATCCAAGAAAGATGTGAAATTATTTTTAAATTTAAAAATACAATTTCCTTGTTTTATACGATGCATTAATAGATATTTAAATATAGTTTATCACTATAATTTTACCTGCAGTGTTAATCACCAATTCATATTTTTCCATTCAGTGGAAAAACAGTTTTATTTTTAACAAATATGTGTAACTTTAACTCACTAGCCATTAAATAAATAAAAAAAGCCATTTTGACCTATTTTTAAAAAGTGGCTACTAACTTTTAAAAAGTGGCCACTAATGAAACTGGGTCTACCGGCCACTGGCTACTAATCAAATTTCGCAGTTTTCACCTATATCTCTACACTGTACAAGTTTCATTTCTGTTTTGATGTTGCCAAACTAGAATTGGCTTGTGATGCACACTTATACTTATTCTCGTTAAAGCCATATTCGTTGAAAATAGCTCATAATTCATCGTCCTTTATGAAATCTTTATAACGGGTCAATAAACCCGGTAAATTTTTTTATCGGTTCGGGCCGGCCCGTTTATTTTGTTTGTCGGTCCAGCCTGTTAGAATATTCGGAACCACCTCTCTGGGCTGGGTACAGGGCAGGGCCCGTGCTGACCTCTAGCCTACCCCATGGACAACTAGCATTCTCATAATAACATAGGCATGCTGCACACGCTCCGAAAAATGTATAAAGAAGCGTAAGATGAGTTGATAGATAAAAATTCTGCAGAGACAGTGTTGCCAGCGGGCTACATTTTGTAATTCGGATTTTTTTATTGCCACCACCTTTTTGAAATTGTAAAATTCGTCTTACATAATGACATATTTATTAAGGCAAAAAATGGGAAATTTCGCCATTTGAAAAAAATCGTGTCAATCAAGAAATCTGAATTTAAAAAAAATAGCACATTGGCAATTCTGCCCAGAAATTGGGCCCATGAGACTTTAGATAAAAATACCCCCTGGTGGTGAAGGTAAAGTTAAAAATTGTAAGGCAATTGAAAACCAAGTTGGATGAAAAAATTCATTTGAAATATGCGCCTTGCATTGAAAGGTGGAGCTAAAACTGTATGAAAATCATATGCTAATTTGAATGAATCAATCCCCATTGAAATATGGCCCACAAAATCCGAGGAAAGAATTCAACCTTAATTTTGTTTAACATAAATAAAATTCGTCGTTAACATAACACACTAATAATCTTCGATTAAGTTGATAAAATGCTTTTGAATTACGTTTATAGACTTCAAATTATAAATCAAAAGGCCTCTTTGGCAACTTGAAGTCACATTTCTGGTATCAAACAGACATCTTTTTTTTGTATACTTGCTGACCCGTCCATCAATTTTTCCAAACGAAATGATTAAATAGGGGGTGCCAAATTGAGAGGATCTTTAAACCGAAGTTATTTCATATATTTTGATATAAATTAGAATTGTTGAACTTTTCTTTTGTACATGCGCAACGTTTAATATTTAAGTTGATAGCCTATAGGCCAGTGTTCTCGCTGACATTTGACCAACATTAGTAATTTGGCGAATTAAAAATAAAAAACATTCGCCAAATGAAAAATGTATTAGCAAAATAGATTCGCCATGTAGCAAAAAAACATTATCTTTAATCCTTTAATGTACCCCCTTTTTTATATATGTTCTAAAACAACCTAAGTTTTTATAACTGTGACATTGTCTAATTTCAATTATCCTCTACAGATATAAAAAATATGTATACATTAAATATATATATATGCATATGCAGAGTTTCCCCCAGGTTTAAAAAAGGGCGGGGCGCTACTGCTCTGAAAAGGGCACTTTTTACATTTTTCAGGGCACTTTTTCATTTTTAAGGGCACTTTTATAGAGTTGAATCAAGAATCTAGTGGTTCAAAAAATTGCGAAAAAACAGAAATTCAAACAAAAAATTGAAAAAAAGGTAAATTTTTAAAAAAGTTCTCGAAAAAACGGCAAATATTGATAAAAGATCTTGAAAAAATGGCCAATTTTGTTAAAAGATCGTAAAAACAGCAGTTTTTGTTAAAAGATCGCAAAAAACGGCATATTTTGTTAAAAAAATCAGGAAAAAACAACAAATCTCGTGAAAATATAGCGAAAAAACAGAACTTTTCACAGAATTCTCCGTTTTATTGTGATTTTTAGACTAAATTTGCTATTTTTCTCGCAAATCTTTTGACGAAATCTGCCGTTTTATCGCTAGTTTTTGACGAAAGTTGCCGTCTTTTGCGACTCATTTGACAAAATTTTTCGTTTTATCACGATGTTTGGAAGAAATTTGTCGTTTTTCCACGATCTTTTGAAAAAATCTGCCGTTTTGTGATATTTTTTGACAAAATTAGCCATTTTTTTTTTTTTTGCAAATCTTGCCGGAAATTAGTCATTATTTCGCAATTTTTAACGAAAATTGCTGTTTTTTAGTGATTTTATGACGAAATTACCCATATGACGGGACGCGTATGAGGCTGTTTTTGCATTCCGTCGCCGATTTCTTGTGTAATTTACGCGTTATAGCGCGTTCGGATCATCGCTGAAGGCTGCGTTTTTTCAAATGTGGGGCAAGAAGGGTGCTATTTTTTTTTTTAATGAATGACAAGAGGGGCGCTAGTTTTTGGAAGAGTGGCGACCTTTGGAAGAGGTTCAAACTAAAGGGCAGGAGAGGCGGAGCGCCCCCCTGAAACCCTCTGGGGGAAACTCTGTGCATATGTATGAAAAACGAAAAAAAAGCAAAAACTGAGCACTAGAATTTTGACGAATCTAATCGCTTGTTCACTCGCCTAATGAATAATTTAGTCGCAATTTGGCGCATTGGCGAGCGACAGTGAGAACACTGTTATAGGCCATATAGTCTCTGATCCACCAATTTTTGGAAATTAGACGGGAGTGTCGACAAGAAAATGATCTCTTTTTAGTTTAGTTATTAATGAATGTTCATCCCTGTATGGTTGTTTCTCTGAACTTCTGCTCTGTAACCATTTGGTTCTGGAAAATCTTTAAAAAAATTACCGATTTTCAGAAAATTTATACACAGGTTTAAAATATTTTTCTACATATGCTCTGAAATTTTCAAATTGATATCTTAATTATTTTTTCTTAATTTTCGCTGATTACTGAAAATTGTTAATTTATTCCGTTTCAGCTATGGAATCAAGTTCAGATGTGCGTTCAGTTTTTGTGAAAAGAAACCACATTTTTGATGAGTTTTAATAAATATTCTCTATTAATTACCAAAAATTAAAAAATCTGAGCCTCATGAGAATCAGGATCTGCTTTTGAATAACCTCACTCAAGTTTTCCCACTTGCACGTACGGTAAATATTTCGAGCCATTTCTGTCTCATTTTTTTTATCAGTGACTTTGACTAGTCTCTTGTTCATTGAATCTATCAGATCATGCAAAGTACTCAATTAATCAAAGATCAATAGAGTTCCAGCAATTTTTAATAGCATTCATGAAATCTAATGTCCATTTTTGTAAATATTTTAGGCTAAAATTCCCTAAAGCTTTACTGTTACATTCAAATCGGGGTTACGAACTGGCCATTGAAGACATTTCACTTGATTAGCTTCCAGTCAAGATTTAGTTAACTTTGAAACATGAAGAGAAGCGTTGTCTTGATGAAATGTTCAGTCTCTTAAAGTTATAAGAAGGGCAATGGGTAACAAATTATCTTTTAAAATATCTTGATACATAACTGAATTAATTTTGTTATGCATGAAAACAAATGGAGTGGTTGCACAAGCACCAATTGCAATCCAAACCATTATCGAGCCACCTCAAAATTGACGCTTAAAAAAAAGGTGTTCCTGATGTAAGTCATGCCAAATATATTTATAGCCAATCCATCGAAATTAAATTTCTTTTAGTCAGAAAAGCCGTCTCCCCTCTTTGTGCCTTCGGTGAGATGTTTTCGTGCAGTCTAAGTGAGCATATTTATGGTGCTTAGAGAGAGAGGGGGTTTTCCTTTATTATTTTTTTTATTTGAACAATGGAATTGTTACTTAAAACATTTCTGACCGTTCGGCTTGTACATGGTAATTGTAATTGTTCTTGAATTGGGGCAGACGATATTTTTTTTTTACTGTAAGCTGGATTTGCCTTGATTGCTTTACGATTAAACATTTCGGTCTTGCTGTACACTTCTTACTGCCATAATCTTCGAGATTTATGAGAAAACTCTTTGCTGCAGTTTTAAACCTTCTTTTTTTTCTTGCAATATTAGAAACAGACATTCCAGCTTCATTTAAAGTTCATATTTTAGTCTGTTTACCATAGGATAACATTTTTTTTCATGACATTGTATTAAACACACCAAAAAAAAAAAAAAAATAAATGCGCATAACACGTTTACATTTACCTAAACTTTCATTGAGACTTGCTTTTTCAAGTCTGGGGGGGAGGGGTTCAAGTCAGTTCTCTTCGGGGAGGGGGGAGGGGTTCAAGTCAGTTCTCTTCGGGGAGGGGGGAGGGGTTCAAGTCAGTTCTCTTCGGGGAGGGGGGAGGGCACAAAAATTTCTTCCTGCTGCGGGTGCCAAAAGACCTTGCTACGCCACTGATAATGGTGGTTCTGTGATGGTATGGGGGGGCTATTTCTTTCAATGGTCAGATATCTCTAGCATTCATCAGAGATCGTGAAAGCTCGGAAAACTACCAAGAGACACTTGCTCACCATTTGCTTCCTGTTGCCAAGGTTTTGGGGGGGGGGGAGAAAAATGGTTATTTCAACATGATAATGCTTCGATCCATACCTTAAACTCAACTTTATCGTGGCTTAAGTCAAAAAAAGTTTCTGGTTTGAAATGGCTGGCAATTAGTCCTGATTTAAACCCTATAGAAAATAAGTGGGGTACTTTTACTTATGCAGTTTATCCAAATGGAAAGCAGTATTCTTCAGTTAAAGATTTGAAAGATCCCATTGAGAATGCTTGGTTTAAAATTGAAACAGAAACAATACAGATTCTCATTTTATTGATGGAAGACCATATATTTAAAGTAATTCAGCAGAAAGGAGCAGTAATCAAGTATTATTATTTTTTTTATTCTTGTTTTGCTAAAGATTAAAAAACTAATATGCTTAAACTTTTGTCACACTCTTTTTTGTTGTTTTGATAAATTTTATTATTTAAGATAAATTTTATAGCATACATCTGTTAACTATCTTTTTAAAACTACAATTTGTTGGTTATGTGAAAAGGAAAATAACTTTTACTCATTAATAAAATTTCATTTTGAAATTTTCTGTTGTGCTTGAACTTTTGACACGCACTGTATAATTTTATATAATTATTGTAAAATATTAATGTGTAACATAACTTTATTGTGCTCTACTAACTAATGGAATTACTAATTTACAGTTTTTATAATTTCTGTAATTATTAACTAATAATTAAATTTTATTAATTAATGTGTTAAAAGGTAGATTGTGTTAGCAATTAGAGTTTTAATTATTTTGGAAACCTAAAACTCCTGATGTCTTTTCAGTTTTTTAATCACTGGGGGAAAAAATCATAAAATTTAAAAAGAAAATCAGATTTTTTTTATTAAAAAAATATCATGAGGGCAATTCCATGAAAATTGAAACCAGTGCCTCAAAATTTCATATTGTACTTATGTTGTTATATTATACAGGGTGATTATAATTAAAGTCTGAGTTTCAAAACGCTCTAAAAAGCGAACCACTCATTAGAATGGCGTCAAAATTTAACAGCGTATTATTGAAGAAGGGGGAAAGAACATGGACCAAAAAAAAAAGTTCCAAATTTTAGCGACAGATGGCGCTGTAAGCGTCAGAATTTCGACGACAAAGGACAAATCGTAAAACAACGGCTAAGGCGTAAGTTACACGATATAAACCAACTGTATTGTTCAGTGTGCATGACTGTACGCTTGTGATACTGTTAGTTATGTGTGATACTGTTAGTTACGTAAGCCCGTCCACCACGGCAAGGTCGTACCACATCGTATGGGAAAAATCGTTTTTTAATTGTCCTGAAGCCAAAAACCGCATAAAAAGCATCCCTCCAATCGGTTTTTAATTGTCCTGAGGCCAAAAACCGCATAAAAAGCATCCATCTAACCGGTTTTTAATTGTCCTGAGGCCAAAAACCGCATAAAAAGCATCCATCTAACCGGTTTTTAATTGTCCTGAGTAGGGATGCACTGAATATTCGGTATCTATTCGGTATTCGGCCATGTTACCGAATATTCGGTTAGGCCGAATATCTAACTATTCGGTTGAGCCGAATATTCGGCTTGGCCGAATATCAAACTATTCGGCCTGCCGAATACCAAAGTATTCGGCCAAATCCAATACTTAATATAGCCTTTTAAAACACGTTTTTAAAAACTTTTCACAATTTCTACTTTTAACTGTCAATTTATAAATATACATAATATAATTAGAAAGAAAATCATATCTTAATAAAATAGAATGTTTTTACATTATTTATTTGCTGTTTGTAAAGTATAACTTAAGAAAATTGACCATGAGAAGGCTTAAAATGGTGATTTATTAGGATTCTACTTAGGAATAAATGATGTGATTGCAGATGCAAGTTCCTAAATTTTATTTAGTAAATAATCTGTTTTTTGCTTTTCCCAAATAAAAGTCCTTAAACAAGAAAGAAAAACTTTTGAGATTAGTAATAGCTATCAGGACAGACAATTTTTGTTCACGAAACCATAATCATAATCAATTTATTGAGTCATAAGTACATTGTATTTTATCTAACTCTAGGTCAAACTTGTGTTTTCATTTCTTGCATTAACAATAAATTAATTTTTATAACTACATTTTTAACTCACATGCTCTTTGATTTCTGTAAAATATGATATGATGGGAAGGATTGAAAATGCCACGATTCATAAAAAAGAACTATGAGCTAGACATTCCTTTAGTCATAATTAAGTTGAAAGTATACATATTTTATATTGAAAAAAAAATCTGCCTTGAGTTATTTAAAAAGAACAATTATGAGACTGTACAGTTTTTCTTCAACCATTTTTTCATTATTCCTCTTTGATTTTAAAATGTTTATTTCAATTCATAGAAGAAATCTTGAAATTTAAAATTTTATTAATTAAAAAAGTCTCATAATTGTGCTTCTTAAATAAATAAAGGCAGAATTTTTTCAATACTAAATGTTCTTACAAAAAGCTCTTGTTTATCAAACTATAAGTTTCTCTTATTAAATATTATGTAAAATTGTTTTAAATAGTAACATTTTAATAACTTTAAACTTTGAAATATAAAAAGTATTTGGAAAGCCGAATATTCGGTATTCGGCCGAATAGCTACTATTCGGTAGACCGAATATTCGGTATTCGGCTTGCCGAATATTCGGTATTTGGTTCAGCTGTCAGCCGAATATTCGGCATTCGGTATTCGGCCAAAATCACTATTCGGTGCATCCCTAGTCCTGAGGGCAAAAACCACATAAAAAGCATCCATCCAATCGGTTTTTAAGTTTGGCGAGACTGGTGCAAAACATGTTCAATATGCTGTCCACCGTTGTGTGCAACAAGATTAAATCGGGAAACAGCATGTTCCACAACCGATTGAAGTGTATCCGGGGTCAAGTTCAAAATGTGTTGCGCAATGCGTGTCTTTAATTCAGCTACGTTGGCAATCGGAGTACTGAACACAATATCTTTCAGATAACCCCACAGCCAGAAATCACATGGATTAAGATCAGGTGATCGGGCCGGCCAGGCTGTAGGGAAATGACGACTGATAATTCTAGCATTTCCAAAATGCCGCCTCAACAACTGCTTCATTCGATTTGCAATGTGCGGAGGAGCGCCATCTTGCATAAAAATGATACTATCCAGACATTCACGCTGTTGCCGAGCTGGAATGATGTCATTATGCAAAAGAGACTCATGGCGCTAACCATTGACGGTAACGGCAACAGGACCTAAAGCACCCGTCTCCTCGAAAAAATACGGTCCTATGATAAATGATGCCGTAAATCCGCACCACACAGTGACCTTTGCAGGATGAAGTGGTACTGGGTTCGTTGCAAGTGGATTTTCTGTTGCCCATATTCAGCAATTCTGTGTATTGACATATCCCGTCAGGTGGAAATGGGCTTCGTCTGTCCACAGAATTTTCCATGGCCAATCATTGTCCACTTCCATGCAAGCGAGAAATTCCAAAGCAAAACGCTCTCTTGCTGGCAGGTCAGAAGGGAACAACTCCTGCACATGGCAAATTTTATACGGATAGCATTGCAGGATGTTTTGTAGAATGTTATGTACCGTGCTCACAGGCCTGTTCAATGTTCGGGCAATTCTCCGTGCACTGCATGGTTGCTCACCACTGCTAGACTCTTCCTGAACTGCTGTGGCCACTTCTTCAACTACCGCCGAATCACATCTTTTCCTTCCTCTACCAGACTGCACATCAAACGAACCTGTATTTTCGAATTTTTGCATCATTTTCACCAGACCTCCGACAGTCATCGGTCCAGCGCCTTTTTTCAAACCCTTGAGAGTTCTGAACTTCTGCAGAGCCACTGGTGCAGAATCACCGTTCTTGTAATAAAGCTTTACAAGCAGAGCACGATCCTTCGTTGAGACACTCATGGCCAACGTCTGAGAAGCGAAATGAGGAAACTCCGTTTACCCAACGCTTTTATAACACCTGAAATTGTCGTGCGCATACCAGGTATTTTAATTTACATATACTGACGCTTACAGCGCCATCTGTCACTCAAAATTGGAACTTTTTTTTTGGTTCTTGTTCTTTCCCCCTTCTTCAATAATACGCTGTTAAATTTTGACACCATTCTAACGAGTGGTTCGCTTTTTAGAGCGTTTTGAAACTCTGACTTTAATTATAATCACCCTGTATATCATTGTAAAGTTTAAAATGTCTATTTTCAATAAATAGTATTAGATTTATAATAAATGTTAATTTACCTATCTTTTTGTAAATTTGAAATAGGATACTCTCGTGTTTTCAAAACATCAGTAAAAAGCGCAATTTTCAGATGAATAATTTCAATTGAAAAATAAAAATAAACAAAACTAATTGGTGCAAATTTTTAACACCTAACATTATACTATTATAATATGCAAAGAAAAAAATTCTTTTACTAATTGAAATTTAATAATTTTAAATTTAAAATATTGAATTTTGATGTTACGTCTGTAACAAAATTGTAACGTAAGTTGTTATTATCTGTTAAAAAATTTAAAATTTAGAAAACTCTTTCTGGTGCTTTTAGCAATTTATTAGACTAAATGTTTACCATAAACTAAAACATTTCAACTTCTTTAATTTTTAAAAAAAAGATGTTACAGACATAACATTTTTTGTTTTGGATGTAACAAAAAGTAGTATGTTATGTTTGTAACTCACACATATATCCAATTAAATAATTTTAAAAAGATACAATGGACTATATTATTAATATAGACAAATTACCAAACACTTTGATTTTTTAAAAATATTCCAGTAAGCATTTAATCATACTTTTGTAATGCATATCTTTTCCTCTCAATGGAAGATTTTCCTTTTTTTTTTTTTTTTTTTTTTTTTTTTTTTTCTTCTGGGGGTATAATGTAATAAAGTGAATCAGTGAATTTTTTAAACAATTTTACACTGGCAGTTGGCTACAGCATCACTGTTTATTAAAATGATTTAGTTTTCTGATTATGGCAACATAAAATAGATTAGATAAATCGGTTAAAAATCGCAAAAGAAGGGATTCTTGATGAAGCTACTAATAATCTGGAAGGGAAAATTCCTTCATTTTTAAAACATTGTTTCATTAAGCAAAAACAAAGTATTTATTTTGAAGATTGTAAGAAAAATGTATTGCATAAAAACTGTTTTCTCCAAATCTATTTTAGTGAAAATTACTTGATCATGCAACAAGATGAAATCCAAAGTACGCACTGGATTAATGATCAAGTCTCAATATGTACAGCAGTTGCTCACACAGTTTTAGGACTATTTTTCTATGCAATAATTTCAGATTACATACATCATAATAAAATTGCTGTTCATGTATTCAGTAATAAATTGATTGAAGATCAGAAAAAAAAGTCTCCAGAACTTCAATCCATTGATATTTTCTCTGATGGTATTGCACAACATTTTAAACAAAAATACTCTTTGTGTGACATAACATATGGAAAAACAGATTATAATTTGAACCTCAATTGGCACTTTTTTACTACATCTCATGGCAAAGGAGCTGTTGATGGAGTCGGAGGAATGATAAAGCATCATGTATGGCAAAGAGGGAAATAAAGAACCACAATTGTCAACAATGCTATCTCTCTCTCTCTCTCTCTCTTTTTTTTTTTTTTTTTTTTTTTTTTTTTTTTTTTTTTTTTTTTTTTAAGTGCGCTGTTTTAATTACAGAGAAAGTAAAAGTTTTCTATGTTCCTCAGGAAGATATCTTGAAAGAATCTCCAAAATTAGAAGAAAATTGGGAAGACATGAGCATTTGTCAAAAACTCATGATATACATTGTGTTCGGAACGAATGCGTAAATATTGTCAGATATTCCAAAACATCTGATAAAGGATATAGATATAAAACAGATATATTTTGTAGATAAGTTGTAGAAAATAGGTGTATTTTGTAGAAATATCGGAGGGAAATTGTGAATTTTGTCGAAAGATCGGAGGAAAATCACGAATTTTGCCAAAGAATTGGAGAAAATACGCGCATTTTCTCAAAAGATCTCAAAAAAAAAAAAAAAAAAAAAAAAAAAAAAAAAATTGACAAAAGATGGTGGGTAATGCACTTTTTGTAACCAAAGATGGCGGGTAATGCGCTTTTTTTAACGAAAGATGGTGGATAATGTGCCTATTTGGACAAAAGATCGCAGAAAATACGCGAAGATTGCCAAAAAAGAGTGAGAAAAATTGCAAATATCGTAAAAGGATCTCGGATAAATGCAAATTTCCATGTATGATTCTCTTCCAAAACTTCTGAAAATTTGAAATTGGGTTATCAGTTTCGCATAGTTGCCAACTTGTACAGTTTTGCACGCAGAAAAAACAATTGCGTAGAAATGCAAATTTCGTGATAAGATCGCCGAAATAGCATATATTTCGTCAATATTTCGTGGAAAAACGACGATTTCGTCAGTGTTTTTGTAAACAAACTTTGTCAAAAGATCAATGAAAAAACACAAATTTCCTGTGCAGATCGCGGAAAAAACAGCAATTTCACCAAATATTGCAGATAAAACGCTGATTTCTTCTGACGACGGTAGGAAAATGCCAATTTCGTCTAAAGATTGCAGATATGACGCCGATTTCGTTAAAAGATCGTGGAAAAAAATGCCGTTTTTGATAAAAGATCGCTTAAAAAATATTTTGTCAAAAGAATATTTGAAAAAAATATGCCGATTTCATCAAAAGATCACGGAAAAAACGCCAATTTCGTCAAAAGATCGCGGGAATAAAACGCCGTTTTCAAGAAAAAAATTCACGTAAAAAAGCAAATTTTGTCTAAAGATCGTCGGAAAAGCTCTGATTTCACTTAAAAAAACATGGGAAAATGCCGATTTCGTCAAAAGATTGCAGAAAAACCGCTGATTTTGGCAAAAGATCGCAATAAATTGCCGATTTTGCTAAGATATTGCTGATTTCGTCTGAAGATAGCGGGAAAACGCTGATTTTGTCCGAAGATCGCTGGAGACAGTAGTGTGACCCAATAGTGTTTTAAATCAGGCTAATAACTTCAGAAAAATGATAATAATATTAATAATAAAAGTTATTGAGATCTTTTAATAAAACCAGTTTCGTCCATCAAATTCTTTATTACTTTTTTTAGTTTTTAAGATTTGAAATGTGTAATTTACAGACAAAGCAAGGTCATTAAAAGGAAAACAAAACTTTAACATGAGGACAACAGTTATTAACTAATAACTGTCGGATTCAAATTTTAGTGACTGGATTTGATTCTTTGTTACAAAAAATTTTTTCCTCATAAAATAAGAATCTCAACAACAACAGCAAAAAAAGCTTGTTAACCTCTAGTTTTTAGTCTAATTGATATCGTGCAAATTAATATACATTGTATTATTGATCCTTTTTAAGAAATACTATATATATTTTTTATCTACATTTCAGAAATGGTGATGTTGCTGATTTTCCCTTAAAATTGGATGCATAATATAATGGATAAATGGATCTGACAAACATCTGATCCTTGTTAGCATTTAATTGGTATGGATTTGGATTCTGAGGCTAGCCACTCTGAAGACGCTGTCTCTCTTTCAGAGGTACCTGTCTCATTTAAGGAATATAATGATGTTGAGGTAAGTATCTATGTCTGATAATAAATATTGTTATATGGAAATATTTTCAATTATAAAAGGCAAAAATGTTTCTATATCGGTGCAACTAATTAAAATGTAAGATATTTTGCTTCATTTAAAGATTAAATTATGCTGTAGAATAAATTTTCCAATGAAATTACAATTTAATTTACAATTATTCTGAGATTCAAAAATATTTGTATATCAATAGTATAAGTAACTAATTTAAAAAAATGTAATTTTTAACTTAAAATTTAAATTTTTTTTAAATTAATTTTTTTACTGTTATTAAGTCTTATCTGTCTTATTTTATTAAAAGTTTCAAATTCAGCCTTTAAATATATGTATATTGTATATTGCAAATTAAAATATGTGTTTTGCATCTTACGATAGAAAATTAATAAACTAAATTGTGATTTTCATTATAAAATTATTTAATAGCAATATTTTAACTTTAAACAAAATTTCTTGCATTTCAGTTAGTTACACCCTCAGTAGAAATATATTTACTACTTAAACTGAAAAATATTTCCAATTAACTGTGTTTTTTACCTGAATTAAAACAAAAGTTTTAAAGTTTTAAATACTGTACTTGCATCATGCAAATTTTTCTATTTGATATTATTAGCTAATCTGCAAAAGATCATATGATATTCCAATCTAAAGGTTACCAACTGACCAACCAACTGACAAATTATCATTAACTAATACTCAGAGGCTTCAAAATTGATTCAGTAGTAGTCCGGATGCAGTGATTTAGTACTGATTTGCCAGGTGGATAAACAATCATACATATTAACCACGGAGAGTAAGGTCGTCAGAACTAAAAATAATCGAGTTAGTTCGCCATTATGCCAAATTGTGACACAAAGCTTCACTTGGTGAGTAAACAAGCAATTTTATACACCAAATTGCAAATGTGTACCAATGCAGTCGCAATTCATATTTGCATTGCTGAACAAGTAATGTTGTCTGTTGATCACTATGTGCTGGCATCACTTTGGTAAAATCACAAACAAAATTACTCGCGTCAAGTGCCTAATAAAGAAAAATTTTTCTGAAGACTGTGTTGAAATTAACCATCTATCATACTATTTATAAAAAGTATTATTAGACTGTCAATTTTTCTATTTGTTAGAGTTGAAATCTCATGGCAATTTTTAGTGTACATTTTCAAAATTGCAAATCAATGATCACTGTTTTAAATTTTTATTTAGACTGCTGAAAGAATGTCCGAAAGCTTTACACATTTGGGAGACATTTAGAATGTACTACTTATTTTTAATAGCTTTTGTAGCGGGCAGTTGAATTTCTATTTTATAAGCAATTATAAAAAAAATTTATTATTTTAAAGCATTTTGAAAAAAAAAAAGATGCAGTAAAGGGAACATACATTTTTCAATGTTTCATATCAAATGTACTTTAACATTTTTTTTCATTTGTCTACTGTTTTTTATTTCTTATTCACCGAAACACTAATGTTGGTCAAAAGCCAAGTGAAAATCCTGGCTATAACTAACCAAATATTAGAATTTATTTAACCAGAATTCCCTCTGCTTTGGATAAAAATCCTACCCGAGTCTGATTATACTTGACGTGAAACCAAAAATTAAGCTTTAAAACAACCTAAACCAACCAAAACATAAAATTAACTCGTTCATATCCGAGTGCTGAAGTTAACTGAAATTAAGAAGATAAATATCCCATCATAAACATAAATGTGAAAGAATGGCAAGTTCGTTAATGGTTTTGCTACTGAAAGAAGTGAGATCTAACTTGAAACCGAGTTCTTTTTAAGTTCCTTAAATTATAGGTTTTGTCATGCATAACGTTCTTCAATTGCTTAAAATGAAATGTTATTTTCTACTCAATAGAGTGTTGGGCTTATTGTATTAACCGTATGTATGTTTATATAATATTTGTGTATACTTTTATTATTTGAATGCAGGCATTATTTGTGTGTTTTAATCAGGGTTGGCAAGTTTCTTCCGCAGTGGAAAAAACTGCGGAAAAAACCCCCTGGAAGAAATAGGTTTCTTCCAAGTGGGAGAAATGGAAGAAACTGTTTTTCTTCTAGAATTTACCATATACTTTCAATTTTATAAGATATAATAAATATCTTCGTCCTATAATCTTATATGAATTAGTTTCATTGGACCAAAACAAATTTAATTAAATATATACGCTAAATTAATAATTACATCAGTTTTTTAGTCAAGATCACACACAATGCCTGTCAAAAGATCTTCAACCATTGGCTAAATGAAAAGAAATTTTATCCAAAAGTAAAATACACAAAATTAATTAAATGTTATTGTTATTCATTTCAATTTAACCAACATATTTTTTTATTATTTAAATTTCTAAAACTAGTAGTAAATAATAGGTCTTCTTTACCAATGGTAGAATGAAACCTATTTAAATAAAAGCTTTTAATTTACATCAATTTTATTAATGTAAGTAATATACAATAATTACTGTAATATTAAAAGCATAATATTCAATTTTTAATTTTACTATATTAAACAGAGATCGATCAAAAATATGGTTTCATTTTCAGCCCAAAATCAGAGTTTTGCCAAAAACGTGGCTGAAAATTCAGCTTGACTGTAACTCACTCCAAAAATTCTTGTTTCTTCCAACAGAAATTTTCAACATTAGTCATTGATTTGAACTGTATCAGCTCTAATTAAATTAATTAGCCTTGTACTGCAATGAACTTCATTGTTTATAATTATCAGTCATGAATTAGCAATCATCTTAAGAAAATTTTTAGTTTAAATTGCATTAATGTTTCAAATATTCTTTGAGAAAGTTCTAGAATAATAAATGATCATTTACAAAAATCATCATAGAAGAAAAATCAAGATGTGTATACTTAAAACTAAAATATTTTTTAATTAAATGAAATTTGTTAGAAAATCTTCCTGTGTCATTGATGAATTAATTACATTTTATTATATGTGAAAATAAAGTTTTTGGATAATTAACAATTGTGCATAATTAATAAATACTATACATGTAATTATTTTACATTTATATATATGTATGTATTAATTACTTAAAATTTTTTTGGATGTTTTCATTTTTGGCTGAAATATTGAATTTTCTGAAAATTGGTTTTAGTGTTAGAAACCTGTATCGATCAATCCAAGTAACTAGTATTAAAAAATGCTCTGACGAGCACAAAAAAAGATTAATATGTTTTTAAGTATAAAAAAGGGTTTGACAAGTTCTTCTGTTAACAATTGAGCATGAGGAAGGACTAGGGATCCCTTCTTGACTACAACTCACTTCAATGCCAACTTTGAAAAAATCATATTTGCACTTTTTCCGTATAAAAAAAATCAGTCACAGTTACTATAAAAATGTGCAGTGTAAAGACATTAAAAGCAAAGATGCGACTTTATTAGACATAAATGTAAGGCAAGGCGACATAGGGCCAAAAACCTAGCTATGCAGGTATCACATTCATGCACTTTCACTAACCACGTCCGCAGAGTAGAATTGCACAGAAAATTTATTTATAGTATACTGCAGAATGAACAGTGCAGTTAACATGTAAAACTCGGTGGGAAGCTCTACTAAAGTACCGCAACATTCTTTTATATGGAAAAAGTGCAAATATGATTTTTTCAAAGTTGGCATTGAAGTGAGTTGTAGCCAAGAAGGGATCCCTAGTCCTTCCTCATGCTCAATTGTTAACAGAAGAACTTGTCAAACCCTTTTTTATACTTAAAAACATATTAACATTTTTTTGTGCTCGTCAGAGCATTTTTTAATATCAGTCATTTAATTTTTTTTTTGATAAAAACTGAAAATTTTCTAATCTTAAAAAAAAAAAAAAAAAAAAAAAATTGCTGCTGTAAAAAATTTATAAAATGATGACAGCAGCAGAAAATTTTGACGTATTGTTATTATTGAACAACATACATCTGATTTGTGTGCTCGACATGAAAGCCTGCTTAAAAGTCATCATCAATATGCAGGGACGAGATAGCACAAGGAAATTTTAGTGCACAAGAGAAGTACAACCAGAAGCTCAACACAAAATGTGTGTGCAATGGAGCCAACGGGATTTGAACCCACAACCCCCTACGCTCGCAAGCGATTAGTGGCATGGTGTCTTAACCACTCCGCCACGGAGGCCCCTTTTAATGTAGTATAATAATCAAAAAAGCCATTGCATGTCATTGCATTGCCATATAAAATGCATGATATGAAAAATAAACCATGGAATCGAACGAAAAATAAATAATGTGTTCACAATTTTATTCAAAGAATTTAAAACTATAATAATTAAATATATTTAAGGTACTTTCTCGAATGGAACAAAAAATTGTAGAAATTGAATAATTCTAGAAATTGAATAACAATTAACATAAGAATATTCCCGAAGGAATAAGAACTAAACACAAAAGCATTTCTAAGCAAAAACGAATTTACGCAACTTGCATCCAATGGGATGTAAGTACCACTCCCCGTTAAATACGTTACCACAAGACTCCCAGTATCCCACCAGAGATGCTGACAATTTTAATATAGTACCTATATAAATATCTATATAAGTTATGTGACTGACATGAAGAGCTCCCGTCTGACTGTATCATTTTTTATATGCCAGGTGGCTATTTTGCTACTTTTATTTTAGCTAGCTCAAATGGTTCAATTGCCAAATAGGTTTCCTTCACCATTATTTTATTTTAAATATAAAGTTGTCGCTGACTTTATTTAAAATACACAACTTTCATTTAAAAACACATAAATTTAAAATACATTTATATCAGATACATTTAAATTATTCGTTTTTCTTTCATCTTTTTAAAAATACTATAAGTAAATAAATTAATTTACTTTTTCAGCAGTTATACATGACAAAAAAGTTCTTGGCGGGAAAAGAAATTTGGCAATGTATATTCTAGCAACCTATTTACTGTTTCATATGTACAAGCATTTATTTTTCTGATGTCAGTACAATGTATTTATGGTACTACTTGATTATCCTGTCGACAAAGAACTATACAGAAACTGTAAGATAAATGCCAATAATGGATGAAGATAAATGTTACACTCACTTGACATTAAACACTCTATACTTGTTTGTTAGTCAACAAATGATTTTAAATTCAATTATTTATTTGTATTTTTATTAATGTTTTACTAATTTATCTGTTCTTTTGTTATTTAAATTAAATTTTATGCCAATAAACGAATAGCTCTTGATATTAAGTGAGAAAAATATAATATATTTTATTAATGTTATTTTATGGTTATATCTGCCTACATTTTTTGACTAAATAAGAAGTATTTGACTCCTTACAAACTTCCGCTAACATTGATATGTTTTATGTCCTTTAATAAATTCTATTAATACATTTAAAATACATGTTATTCACATATGCAATATCTTAAAAATATCTCTTTATGGTTTGATTTAATAAATTCTGGATTAAATTATGAAAACTTTTATTAGTATTATTTTATTCGAAATCATCTAAATAAATCAAATTTTATATTTGGTACATCTATATGCCATAAGTAAACGTCATCATTAAAATAATTCCTTTCGTTAGGGATTTTTTTAAAGCTAAATTCATTAATTTTCTAAACTTAAAATTTTAGAATGGCAACATTTTTTCTTTTGAGTTGCTGGCAAGATCTGCACAAATTTAGCATAGGTGTTGGGTGCACCTATACCTCGGGTTCATTCAATAATAAAAACCCAAATAATGATACCTTGTAAGGGCCTATAATTTTAACAGGTCTTGGTGATCGCATTGGCCTAGTCAGATAATAGACAAGTCCAAAAATATAAAGTTAATGGGGTTGTCATTAAAAGAAAAAAAAACATCTGGGTATTGCGTTGTGTCACTTTTAGACGATTACCCCACCTATGGCCCAATTGATTAGCTAAACAAGAAAAAAAAGAAAAAAAAAGTAAAACTTAAAATATATTAAGTTAGATTTCTCCATACTTAGCTAGCCAACCCCACAAGATATCCCTAGTCACTAATTATCCTCATACTGCAAAATAAGTAGAATTTTACGAAATAAACAAACATGTTTAGCTACTGAAAAGGAAAGAAAAAAAAATAATTTAAGAATTAAAAGAAAGTTTCCACAAATGACAACTAGAGGTTCTACTAAATATAATTCATTTATTGAATATAATTATAGGAATAAAACATTTACAAAAAGTGAATCAGAAAATAGTACCATTAATTGCAAGTTAATAAAAGGAATATTTAAAAAAAAATTGACAAAGTTCCCTGGGCAGCGTACTAACTAAATTACACATCAATCATAGGTATGTATATACATATTAAAGAACATTATATATATCGAAATAAGCGTACCTGGTACTCCACTGACCATCTGAACATCCCAGTTTCTGGGCCTGGAGAGTATCCATACAAAGACACGTAAAAAAATATCGTCACACAAATGGGAGCTCGCTTCTCTGCATCTGACTTAATTTCTGAGTTTTTTTTACAAGGAAAATTCTCTGGGAGCTCCAAAATTTGCATACGCGACCTGACTGGTGGAAGGAAATTATCATACACCTCATAATTCTATGCACCAGCCAATCGCCTCTCCTCGTAACACTCCTACGTGCAGCCAGGAGACCAAAGGCCCCCCCCCCCCTTATATTTCGGGGCCCATCAACCCTCGTACCTCCCACGAGACAGGCTGGGCCCCAGCGCGATTACATAGCTATAAAACATTGGTGTCATAAAAGAGCTACTTTTCTTTGTACACCCTGTCCGAGTACTGCTTTTATGACTTTTTAGTACCAACGGTCATAAATCCATACGATGTACCCTTCAATTAAGACTTCCTCTTAGCCATTCGTTTGCCTGGGAAAAACTTAATCCATTGTTATTCATCAACACAGATACATACTACTGCCCTTGTAGGAACCTAGCTGATACAATCATACTGTACATTTAAAAGCACTTGCATTCAAAATATTCAAATAATAACAATAATAATAAAAAAATATATATATACAATAAAACATCAGAATATTTATATACAATTAGTCTTTTACTCTTAAAAGATCCTAAAATGTTGGAATCCCACCAACATGAGTAAATTGGCGAATAGTTTGGCAATTTCTATAAATTGATGAAATTGGTCGACCTGATAATCAAGTAGTATCGTATGTAATGTAAATAAACCAAGTATGCATTTTTGGCGCACATATCATATACGCACCACGTTGGCGTGATTTCTGCTAATGTCATATACGTATCATCGAGGTATTTAACTGCTGCCAGAGTGTCGTTATTTTGTTTGATATAATTATGCGGAAGTTATTGTTTATTTATTAATAAATTGGGTACTACTTAGTATCCCGTTGGCCAATTTCGCCAAATTATACAAATCACTAAACTAATAGCCAAATTTTGCATATTTACATAATTTTTATCTTAAATAACGAAAAAACAAATAAATTAGTAAAACATTAATAAAAATACAAATAAAAATCACTTGATGACGTTTAAACATGCATTTCGTGACAAATATTATTGAATGTGACATTCACGGTCAACTATTATTGGCATTTAATATTGTCATTTGGCGATAATTTTTTTGGTCGACGGAATAACCAAGTAGTACCATAAATTGTTTATTTACTTTTATTTCTTTTTTAAATTATATAAATTATTTTATTCTATAGTTATTAAATAAACTTTTTTTTATTTATTGTTATTCCCTCTTTAAAAATATATATGTAACTGATATTCTAAAACGATATTTTCGTTAAACTAGCGGCAGAAGAAAAAAAACGCGCCAATGCGGTTCCTTTTTGACATTTGTGCCGCACTTTTTTTTTCTTATAGAAACAGAAATAATTTATACGAAAACAAAATAAAAAGTTCATCAGGTTTTTTACAGAGCTATTTATATATTTTGGTATTATATCCTCCTTTTTTGAAGTCAGAATAGCACCAAGCTTTGGCAAATGGATGAGTATTAATCTGACCTTCATAACATTAGTAATAATTGTAGTGTTCACTCTAGAAATAAAAAGGGCATGGTGCTATTCACTACAAAAGGCACTACTGCAGCAGAAAAGGGCACTTTTGCCAGAAAAAAATTGTTATTGCCTTTAGAAGGGGAAAAAAGAAAGCAATGAAACACATAATTTTTAAATATGATAAATCAAGTAACATTAATTTCAAATAATTTTATGATATAAAAATTAAAAATACAATTAAATTAAAACATGATTCAATAGTTTTATGTTCTTTTTCTTAAAGAAATGAAAAAAATCTATTATTTTTGGGCACACAAATTTAGAAACACTATGGAATAAAAAAAAAATATTTATTAAAAATCTCTGGGTAAAACCAGTGGTGCATTTTACTACTTTTAAAAAGGGCAGGGTGCATTTTGTAAATTTGAAAAAGGGCAGGGTGCTGCACCCTTTAAAAATGGCCTAGAATGAACACTAATAATTGATCTAGAATCATCTAAGGTACCTTCAAAAAAAGCTGACACATTCTCGCGTCCGAATCATCTAGGAGTGCACCGCTCTTGTGTCGCGCCAAACCGGATATATTACCGGTACGTCTTTCCCTTACATCACAAAGGTTCAAATATACGTTTATAAAAATTTAAAACCATATTTTTACACTTCTTAAAAGAATCTGCTAAATGGTCTTTCGGCGCCAATTTGTATTTATTCGCCAAACACACCAACAGAAAAGAAATAATGAACTCTTTCTTCCTTTAAATGTTGCCCTGATCGCTTAAATTTGTTGATTTCATTATGTGAAGCTTCAGATTTAGTAAGATACGCAAGTAAATAAAATTATGAATAAAGTATCATATTACAATGCTTAGCATAAATTTAAGGGAGACCAATTTGATTACCAGAGGCGGCTAGAAACTTAAAAAAATAGGAATTTAATAAATATTACAATGCTTAGCTTAAATTTAAGGTGACCAATTTGGTTGCCAGAGGCGGCTAATAGCTTAAATAAACAGGAATTTTATAAATAAAAAATATTTCACTTTGCTTGTCAAAATAGATAGTGAATATGATACATGAAAATAACAACAAATAAGTATTTTTTCCACGTGATTTATCTAATCTATTTATTTATGTTACATACATAGCAATTTTTATGTTCTTTCAAAACTTACGTGCAACAATTACAAGAAGAAACAAATATAAGAAAAAGACTATGTTCAGCTGGAGATTTCAGACATGAATTCGATTTTTTCAGCGACCGTCAAACATACAAAGATGAAAAAAAAAACTGTTTTAAGTTTTACCATGAGGATTAAAATAAACCAAAAACAAAGTTAATCCATCCACGGAAACGTTAGCTAGACTTAGTTGAATTTTTTGCCTTCATTTTTTCATTTAAAATTAAATAAAAAACTATTGGAATCTGCAATAATTTTTTGAATGCTATCATTTTATTCGTCTCGTCGAGTTCTATCTTTAAAAAAAAAATTTCACTGCCGTATCTTAACTGGTTCTCCAGAAATTTTAGAAAGTTGTTTGCACTTTCTATTTCTTAAACGTATTATACCAAACGCTACCGCGTTTGCTATGTTTGAAAAAAATCATTAAAATTCTAATTTTTCCTAGTATAATGCAACATAGTATAGCAAAAAAGTTTTTTAACAGTAGGCTGCTGCAATCAGTTTCTCAACTTAAATTTGATGAATGTAAAAAATGAAGATTTTTTTTTTCCAAGTCCTACACTTCAAGATAGTTTAAAAGCATTTTGACATGCCCATAGATATTTTTAGAACACAACAGCATTGAGATATCCATGCTAGATGTTAGTATAAATAATTACAAATTTATTTATCTACAGTGTTGCACTTAAACAGTGCAACACTGTAGATAAATAAATTTGTTTTATATAAAAATTATATATTTTTGTATGAAAAATAAACAATTTGTATGTGGTTTTTTTCCCCTCTCTTTTTGCATAAATAGCGTAAGTAATAATAAAAAAACGTCCCTCTACCTCTGGAGTAGTAAAAATCCATCACCTGAAAATGTCTGCTGAACTTAAAATTTGTTATTTAAAAAAAAACTTGTCTTTGCAAAAGAAAATTTTAATAATTAAATTTTCCAATTTAGATTTCATGTAATTATACTTTAATTCTTTTATGTAGTTAATATACTTTAACTTTGAGCATTTGTTTTGGTTTCTGGTAGTTTCTTCCATTTCTTCCAGTTTTTTCCATTTCTTCCAGTTTTTTCCATTTCTTCCAGTTTCTTCCAGTTTTTTCCAGTTTCTTCCACTGTCCTGGAAGAAATAGGTTTCTTCCGGAAGAAACCCAACCCTGGTTTTAATAAAGTATGTTGAGGTTAAGGTACTGATAAGTTAAGAAAATCATTAAATTTAAGTTCAGATCAATCAAGTAGAGAAATTTGAATAAGAGAAAACTTGTCAAATCTCTCTATTGACTAGCAAATAACATAACAAATCATTCTAAGCAATTGAAGAATGTTATGCATGACAGGACCTATGATTTAAAGAGCTTTGAAAAAAAATACGTTTCCAGTTAGATCTCACTTCTTTTGTTAGCAAAATCGTTAATGAGTTTGGCATTCTTTCACATTTAAGTTTTTGATGGGATATCATTTATTGTCAAATAAGTAGGTATTTGTTTCTTTTTTGAAAAAAACAGGCTTAACATTAAATTATCTTATTTAATATAAAGTAATATAATATAAATTACACAATGTTTATTTCAGGGTTGGGGTTTTGGACAGGACACGTGAGTTTTACTGTCCAAAACTGTACTAAAGTGTCCAAAACCTTAAAAAAAAAAAATCCACATTTCACCACTGCACACTTATTAAACATATGAATAAATATCTCACAATATATTTTACTAACATTGTATTTAATTCTTTAGTAAATGAAAAAAAGTTCAAACTTTTCTAATATCTCTGCAGCATAAAAAGTTCTGTTACTGTTAAATTTGTGCAATAATAATAAGCAATTCATTTGTTCCTCCAGTTTCTTTCATATTTATATTTCATGTCATGTTTTCAAAGCCAAAGTATGTAGCATTTTTATTAAATTAAATTTCATTTTGATTAATCTAATTCTTGTGAAGATTCTATTTCTTGAGTTAAATAGTATTGTTACAATAATATTATTATATAATATAGTGTCATAATAATAGTCAATATCTAAATATCTAAATATCTCATAATCAAACTAAATCAATTATTTTTATTTATACTATTTATTTCTTAACATGCACATATTGTCAGCAGTGAGCTGATTTAATCAGTATGCTGAAAGTGACTTTTTATTTAACAGTTATTTTCAGTAATAACTCTTGGGAATTTCAATAACAGAAATTATTACATATAATTAAATTTAGTATCGTTTTTATGCAATTACATTGTTACATAGGGTAATTATGTTGTTAATATTTTTGTATTGTAATCATTTTGCCAATTGCACAAACTTTAAGCATTGTTCTAAAAAATACAATTTTACTATAAAATATAGTTTTGGACAGACAGTTTTGGACAGTACGGTTTAAACCATTGTGTCCAAAACCTTGCCAACCCTGGTTTATTTTTTTCGCTGTTTCCAGTTATGTTTGTGATCATATTTTCCACATTCTCCGATTTTAATATAAATTAATATAATATTTAATATAAAGTATTTAGTATAATATTTAATATAAGTTACACAATGTTTATTTTTTTCGCTGTTTCCAGTTATGTTTGTAATCATATTTTCCACATTCTCTGATTTTTCATGACCTTGTATTTCATTCAGATTTCAATTTAAAGATTTATTTTAGTTGGAAATGAGATGCTTAATCCAGAACAATAAACTGTTAGATAATATGATTATCATTTTTTGAGTTATAAGGATGTTTCTTTTATGCAATTTGGTACTACTTGATTATCCTTTTGACCAAAAAATGTCACCAAATTGGTGACAAAAATTATTTGTCAAAAATAGCACCGACTTGGTGATGTTTCTGGTATTTTTCCATTTTCCAATAGACTCCACGTGACCCAAAATCACCAAAATAATTTCCTCGACCCCGGAAATTTGCAGCCCAATTTTTCTTCTGTGACCTACAACATGGTTCGACTGTCGACTTCTATATCTTTCTATTTTAACCCAACCCAAAAAACGAAAAAAAAAGAATGTAAATAAAGTTTCAATGCAATTTTGAAATGTAAACTAAAATGATACCTCTAACACAAATTTTATGTTTTATATAGAAAAATGGACAAAGCTATATTCTTTAACATTCAAATGAAATAAAACCTCTCAATAGCACACACTTCGTGGAACAGTTCATCGGTTCAAGTTGTCCTTATTTTTTATTTATTTATTTATTATTTTCATTTGATTCAATAAATGCAAATTATGTAAATTGATCATCAAAAAATGTGAAATTTGTCACATTCATTAGAGGTTTGCAAGGGCCGATTTGTTTTTCCACTTATAGTCGAGCCAGACCGGAACTAAACTTAAGATGTGTAGGGCAGACAACATGATTTGTAAAAGTATTAATAGCAATCAAGAACTTATGTTATTGTAATCTTTGGAAATATATTTCTTGGTAGTATTTAAATTCACTTCTCAGCGCACGAAAACTTGGCACATTTTCTGACTAACTTTTAACTGTAAAGATACAGGGTTTATACAGACTCCTTAGAAACTACTTAGAAATTAAAACGTTCCCAAGTAGTACTTAGAACTACTTAAATAAACAAAATACTCCTTAGAAACTCCTTAAGGGACCGTTTAAGTATTACGTAAGCACTAAAGGGGGAGGGGAGGGTCCAGTCTGCTTATTTTTTCTGACAAGGGGGAGGTGGGGGTCACGACAATTCTTACGTAAGCATTACTTGTAGGATTAATAATGTAAATGATTGGTAACTTTTTATAAATCAAGAAGTATTGATGTATAAACTGTCATAAAATCTTATGTAAGCAAAGGAGGGGGGGGGGGGGGGTCTAGCATTTGCTTATATTTTCTTACAAAGGGGGGGGGGTACAAAATAACTAAAAATATGCTTACGTAATACTTGAACGGTCCCTAAGGGTGTATTCGAAAAAACGCTTTTCCACCTTCAGCAGGTCGAAATTTTCCGATACAATTTCTGACACATTTTTAAAAGTAGAATTATGAAACTTGCTGAGGGGACTCTTGAAGGGACATATGGGGTGCCGAGTAAAATCTTTTTACGCTCAATTCATTAGAATTTGATTTATAAGCAATTAACTTCTCTGGAAGACCCTTTTTTCGTTCCCTTATCTCCCACTTCGGAAAAATCGGTTCAAATTGCCGTTTATGATTGCTTTTTTTGCAATATTTTGTACACTTATCAAAGAATTGACCTTTATGGCACCTTGTGCACTTTCTAAATAAAAGAATTTGCGAGTTTCATGTGTTTGAGAGCAAAAGTGAATTCAAAAATAAATCGGAAAACAAGCAGTTTGAATCGAAATACAGCCTTAAATTGTATTGCGATTTTGCACACAAGCATTATTGCTCCTGGGGAAAAAAAAATCATGGTTGTAAAATGCACGGTAAGCCCTTTATGCACATCATTCATCAGAAGCACAGCAGCGATTGTTTGGGATCATACTAATAGCCACCAATGTGGTTTACTTTTTCACAGCCATAAGGGAAAGAAAAGAGAAAAGAATAATCCAGACACACCTCCAAGCTTCTAATTTCAAAAAGTGATTACACTGTTTAATTCCTTCACAGCTAGATATGCAACTTTGATTTTTTCTTCATAATACGATTCATAATCTTCAATTTTGCTGTGATAGCAATGGATTCATCATCACAATCTTTTTATCAGTAAGTAATACCCGTTAGTTAAGAAGAAAGAAAAACTCATTCTAAATTATTTTAGAAAATTGGTAATGCTTTAAATATTTGTTAATGTCAGCTTTAGGACACTTTACCTTATCACTGCTCTAAAAGAATAAATTCAG
The DNA here is from genome assembly GCA_964019185.1 of Maratus speculifer. NCBI lineage: Eukaryota > Metazoa > Arthropoda > Arachnida > Araneae > Salticidae > Maratus > Maratus speculifer. The sequence goes on from OZ025290.1 coordinate 198,395,247, forward strand.
AAGCTATATTTTTTTTGTGCATGTTGCATTAGCATTTTTTTTTTTTTTTTACCTTTTAAAATTTTTTTAAAAGATGAATGCAATATACATAATAAGTGTTTCGAGTCTGACTGATCTCTGTGTATATGAGCATCGGTCACTGCATAGGAAAGTTGATGGTGTGTTTTTTATTTAAACTTACAAAATCACCAAGGTTCTGAATTCTGTGCAATTTCAGCACCAATAATAGATTCTAATAGAGAAAAATTTGTTTGAAATGTTCTTTTCTCCAAATAGGGCATTAAAAGTTGGGGTGTGCAAGTGCATGCCATATAAATAACAACAAAAGTGGCAAGTCCTTAAAATTTTTTGGACTCTTGGATTTTTTCTTCCCAACTCTGTATGAACCCTGAGATATAAAATTGATAAGTCTGACTATTGAATTGGAATCGAATAGCATTTTCCAATTTTGGTAAATAAGATACTTGTGTATACTTGTTGAGATATAAGAGATTCTTGTCACGTGGCTGCAGATTTTTCTCCCTTCCCATGCTGTCGATTCTGATTCAAAACACTAACTTTGACAGCATTTTCTATAATTGCTCATATCGAAAAATGGATAACTCCATTTGATTACATATTTCCTGAATAAAAACACTTGATAATATTATGCATTTCTGAAAAGAAATGAATTCATAAATGTATCAGAAAGTAGCTTCTTTCGATTTGAGAAAATCTTTAATAAAATGATATAGAAATATTTTCATAAATCTACTTTTTATTATACAATTTCCAAAGTTATGATGTTTTTAACTTTCTTTTTTTTTTCTTTTATTCTAAACCATATTAATATTTTAATAATGACTCTTTATTTGGATCTAGAAAGTTTAAGAATCTAAATAATCATTAATGTTGCTCTTGTGTATTTTCTGTAAATATACTGTAAAATCATCCCATAAATATGTAAGCAGTACTCTTTAAAAAAAATCTTAATTATATGATAAAAATCTGATTTTTTTTTTTTTTTTGAAATAGTAGAAATTGTGTCGGGCTGGGCCTGTTTTCTCTGATTTCTGTACAGGCTGGGCCAGACTCTTAGCATCCTTCAAAAAGTCATTACTTGGAGGATAGCTCGTAAAATCCTATACTTTTGACTGGATATCCTCACCAATGATTGCTGCTGTAATTGGCACAATTCTTAGTCGCTCATCATCACAATATTTTGTTTTTAATAGCACTTGTTATCATCTAATAGCATTTTCATTCCTGTGCTGATGAAACAAAGGGAAGGAATCTTTCTTAAATTTTTAGTTATGATGATACCCTCTGTTTTAATTTGGCTTTCACTATGTGCTCATCTGGGACAAGTACAGTTACTGCGGAAAGCAAATCAGACAACACATGTTGGCAATGATCGTTATTTTCAAGAAATGAGCAAATTTCTTCCTTCCATGGATTCAACAACAAAGTTTATTCTGGCCATCCTAGTTTACCTCCTTTTGACAGGAGATGAAATTTCTTTAAGCAATCACAATGGTAAATTCCGTCAGCAACTATTCCAGACAGCAAAGGATGTCGAAATCAATTTGGCTGCTTTTCTGAATTATCAGCAGAATATCGGTAATCGCCCACTGACATTATTATGATGTCAATAGATCATACTCTGTTTGATTAGCACAAAGCTAGTATCGGCAGGACATCGCACTAACTAATGGATTTCATTTGATGATATTTTGCTCTAAAAATTTCATTGGACGACTTTCCCGGGGTGAATAATTCCTGACAATTTGTGTCCCTGACCAATGTCCCCTGCAATTAGAAATCCATTTCCAAATCACGTGACTGCTCACTCCCTTTCAAGGTCTTTATTTCCCGTCTTTTTCAACCCCTCAAAGTTCTTTTTATGTTGCAAGCAAGGTCATTTTTAATCTGTCTTTCAAAGGGGACAGTCATGAGAGGAAATTATGTGACGAGAGAGAGTGAGTATAAATTTCTTAGCATTTTCTTCAAAAATTAGAAATTTTCCCCCTTTCAAAAATAAACGATTGCTCGGTATACAGGGTGATTCATAAAAGATGGGCAGAACTTTAAGGGGTTATAGTACACTTAAAGACAAATAATATTAAATAGGAGACTAAGGGTCCCAGACGTATTCCCAAGGAGATAGGGGGCATTAAAGTTTAGGGTCCGAAATTTCAAATGATTATAAAAAATGGAAAAATTGGTTGATTCGTTTGCGGTTTTTGCAAAAAATTTTCTTTATGCCAGTATTTTCTTGAAATAAAATTTTAAAGTTCAATTTCAAAAAATGCCGATAGGGGGCGCTTTAGACTTTGGAGTAACAAACAACTATTTTTTAACGTTATTTTTTGTATTTCTTTAAATGATTTCGAAAGCTTAGACTTAAACTTAAATTTTGATCTAAAAATCTGAGTCCTAACAAGTAGTTAAGTAGCGTAAACTGAAATTTGAAATTTGAAACCCTTCTCCCCCCAGAACAAAAATCAGTTATTCCCGATCTTTGTGTCGTAGATTAGGCTGTAACTACTGCCGCGTTTTGCTAAAATTATTCTTTATGTCAGTATTTTCTTGAAAATAAATTTTAATGAAAAGTTTCAAAAAATTCCGATAGAGGGCGCTTTAGACTTTGGAGTAACGAACAACTATTTTATATCGTTATTTTTTGTGTCTCATTAAATGCTTTCTAAAGCTTAGACTTAAACTTAAATTTTCAGCTCAAAATCTGAATCGCTGAGCGTGGTTCAGTAGCGAGGGGAGGGGGTTTAAATTTCAACTTCTGAACATAGTTCAGTTTGCACTACTTAACCATGCCCAACGATTCTGTGCTGTGATATGAGGCAAAAATACAACTTTCGTCAAGGACTGCATAGTCAGAATTCACTCATATTGGAAACGTCGCTCATGCAAACGTTAAAGCTCCATTTCTGACGCTAGTCACCGGGTGAAGAAGGAGACAGAAAGTATGCAAATGTCAAATAGGGAAGAAGAAGAACACGTATGCAAAATTTCGACACGATTCAGGCATAAAAACCACTGAACGGTGAGTCAAGTGTAAGTCGCTGTAGTAATGAATCGGAAGATGGTGCCCTTCACGAATAAGGAAAAGGCTGAGATGCATTTAATTTACGGAGCGGCAGATGGAAATGGTGCAGAGGCACAACGAATGTACGGAGAGCGATTTCCCAACAGGCGGTTGCCTAACCGCAAAACTTTCGAGCGCTTGCACAGACAGTTGTGTGAGACGGGATCATTTCTCGCTTCCCGGTCGAATGCAGGTTGTGCAAAAAAGGACGAATCAGTAGTTGTTGCAGAAGCCATTCTGGATGTAGTAGTGGCGCAGCCAAGTACAAGTACACGAACAGTGGCTAGGCAGGTGGATACCTCACAGTCCATGACTTGGAGGGTACTGAAGGATGAACATTTGCTCCCGTTTCATGTGCAACGAGTCCAGAAACTGTCTCCAGGGGATTATCCAAATCGTATTGAATTCGCCCGCTGGTTTCTGCAGCAGAACGCGCTAAATCCACATTTTGGACGAACTGTGCTTTTCACCGATGAATGTACCTTCACACGTGAAGGTACATTTAACACACACAATGCACATGTATGGGCGGATGTCAATCCACATGCTACGTATCCACATGCTCATCAGAGACGCTTTTCCATTAATGTTTGGGCAGGAATCCTCGGAGACCACCTAATCGGACCGTACCTTCTTCCTGAATGCCTCAACGGTAAAACATACCTCACATTTCTGCAACATGTGCTGCCAGACCTGTTAAACGTTGTTCCTCCACACATCCGGCGGATCATGTGGTTCCAGCACGATGGAGCGCCAGCCCATTACGTACGAGACGTCCGCAACTATCTGGACATCAATTTCCGAACAGATGGATTGGTCGAGGTGGTCCTGTTGCTTGGCCTGCTCGCTCGCCAGATCTTTCACCCCTCGATTTCTTTTTTTGGGGACAATTGAAGGCTCTTATGTATGAGACACCCATTGAATTCCCCGAGGAACTGGTCGCCAGACTTTCCGCCGCTGTAGGGGAAGTGCTCGAAAAGCCTGATGTTTTCGCGAATGTTCGCTGTTCCATTCTTCGCCGTTGTTCTGCGTGCATAACCTCTGGTGGTCACAATTTTGAACATTTATTGTAATTACATGTTAATAAATATGCTTTGGTAACATAATCCTAATTTGTGTCTTTTTACCTCGTATCACAGCACACAATGTGTGGACATGGTAAACTGAACTGTGCTCAGGAGTAGAAATTTCAAACCCCTCTCCCCAGAAACTTAACCACGTCTAACGATTCAGATTTTGGGCTGAAAATTTAAGTCTAAGCTTTAAAAAGGGGGTGTCAATGGGTGTCTCATACATAAGAGCCTTCAATTGTCCCCAAAAAAAGAAATCGAGGGGTGAAAGATCTGGCGAGCGAGCAGGCCAAGACACAGGACCACCTCGACCAATCCATCTGTTCGGAAATTGATGTCCAGATAGTTGCGGACGTCTCGTACGTAATGGGCTGGCGCTCCATCGTGCTGGAACCACATGATCCGCCGGATGTGTGGAGGAACAACGTTTAACAGGTCTGGCAGCACATGTTGCAGAAATGTGAGGTATGTTTTACCGTTGAGGCATTCAGGAAGAAGGTACGGTCCGATTAGGTGGTCTCCGAGGATTCCTGCCCAAACATTGATGGAAAAGCGTCTCTGATGAGCATGTGGATACGTAGCATGTGGATTGACATCCGCCCATACATGTGCATTGTGTGTGTTAAATGTACCTTCACGTGTGAAGGTACATTCATCGGTGAAAAGCACAGTTCGTCCAAAATGTGGATTTAGCGCGTTCTGCTGCAGAAACCAGCGGGCGAATTCAATACGATTTGGATAATCCCCTGGAGACAGTTTCTGGACTCGTTGCACATGAAACGGGAGCAAATGTTCATCCTTCAGTACCCTCCAAGTCATGGACTGTGAGGTATCCACCTGCCTAGCCACTGTTCGTGTACTTGTACTTGGCTGCGCCGCTACTACATCCAGAATGGCTTCTGCAACAACTACTGATTCGTCCTTTTTTGCACAACCTGCATTCGACCGGGAAGCGAGAAATGATCCCGTCTCACACAACTGTCTGTGCAAGCGCTCGAAAGTTTTGCGGTTAGGCAACCGCCTGTTGGGAAATCGCTCTCCGTACATTCGTTGTGCCTCTGCACCATTTCCATCTGCCACTCCGTAAATTAAATGCATCTCAGCCTTTTCCTTATTCGTGAAGGGCACCATCTTCCGATTCATTACTACAGCGACTTACACTTGACTCACCGTTCAGTGGTTTTTATGCCTGAATCGTGTCGAAATTTTGCATACGTGTTCTTCTTCTTCCCTATTTGACATTTGCATACTTTCTGTCTCCTTCTTCACCCGGTGACTAGCGTCAGGAATGGAGCTTTAACGTTTGCATGAGCGACGTTTCCAATATGAGTGAATTCTGACTATGCAGTCCTTGACGAAAGTTGTATTTTTGTCTCGTATCACAGCACAGAATCGTTGGGCATGGTTAAGTAGTGCAAACTGAACTATGTTCAGAAGTTGAAATTTGAACCCCCTCCCCTCGCTACTGAACCACGCTCAGCGATTCAGATTTTGAGCTGAAAATTTAAGTTTAAGTCTAAGCTTTAGAAAGCATTTAATGAGACACAAAAAATAACGGTATAAAATAGTTGTTCGTTACTCCAAAGTCTAAAGCGCCCTCTATCGGAATTTTTTGAAACTTTTCATTAAAATTTATTTTCAAGAAAATACTGACATAAAGAATAATTTTAGCAAAACGCGGCAGTACTTAGAGCCTAATCTACGACACAAAGATCGGGAATAACTGATTTTTGTTCTGGGGGGAGAAGGGTTTCAAATTTCAGTTTACGCTACTTAACTACTCGTTAGGACTCAGATTTTTAGATCAAAATTTAAGTTTGTCTAAGCTTTCGAAATCATTTAAAGAAATACAAAAAATAACGTTAAAAATTAGTTGTTTGTTACTCCAAAGTCTAAAGCGCCCCCTATCGGCATTTTTTGAAATTGAACTTTAAAATTTTATTTCAAGAAAATACTGGCATAAAGAAAATTTTTTGCAAAAACCACAAACGAATCGGCCAATTTTTCCATTTTTTATAATCATTTGAAATTTCGGACCCTAAACTTTAATGCCCCCTATCTCCTTGGGAATACGTCTGGGACCCTTAGTCTCCTATTTAATATTATTTGTCTTTAAGTGTACTATAACCCCTTAAAGTTCTGCCCATCTTTTATGAATCACCCTGTATATCGCAAGCATATCTAGAAATTTCAAGGAGTTTGCGCATCTTTTTTTTTATGGAATTGCAAATAGTCATTCATATTTAAAAATTTGCTTGAAAAAAAAAAAAGAAGAAATTATATTTTTTGCGCTGAGACTAGATTTTTTTTTAATATGAAAAAAATTTTAAAAAAAAATATTTGGTGATAGAATTAAAACATTAAACAACTATTTGCGCTTTCCCCCCCTTTCTCTAAGCTAGGATTTGGGAAAATGTTTAAAACTGAAAATATTGCTATGAGAAATGAGCGGGAATGACAGACATACTGAATATCTTTTATCTTACATAACTGTAATATTGGGAGGGGGGGGGGTGAGGGATAGGGAAAAAAACCTAGGATGAGGGTATTTAATCTTTTCTTTTCTTTCATTTCTTTCTTTCTTTTGTTTTCTTTCTTTTCTTTTTTATGGGATTTATGGAAATTCTACTTAATATCAAGAAATTTTGATGCATTTGAAGAAATAAGAAATTGCTTTCTTTTCTAAATTTAAAGCTTTGCAGAAAAAGTAATGCATTTTAATTCATTATTAATATATTATTAGTTTAAACCTGACTAAAGTCTTAATGTTCTAAATTATTTTGATAACTTAAAAAATATTCTTTTTATGTGTTTCTCAAAAATGTCATGCTAAATTTATTATTTCAACTAATCAGTTATGTAATCTTTCTTTAAAAACAGATTTGACGAAAATAATTGTTTTAATATTCAAAATTTTGACTCTTGTCTACATACATTATTTTCACTTTATTAATCTTAGTCATCCCCCCCCCCCCCCACCTAAAAAAAAAAATGTAATTTTTATACCAAGTATTTAAAGTAAGAGTACAACAGTGTATTTTATTACGTTCTATGTATCAAGATATTTTTTAAGTATGAATGACTATTCATAATTCCTAAAAATCAGTCTATAAATTTTTTTTTTTAATATCAAGACTTGCTTTGCAACATTTGTCAGGCTAAGTAATTTATATTCACCAAAAAAAAAAAAAAAAAAAAAAAAATCACTTTTACACATCTATTTAAAAAAATTAATTTCAAAGTTACAGATTAATCATCTATGTGAAAAAAAATGTAATTATTTATACATTACTTTCAACACAAAGAGAAATTTTAAAGGATGGGGTTATCATAAATAGTAAATCTCATGGACAAGAAGGCAAGAAATATGGGGGGGGGGGGGGGAGGAGGAAATAACGAGAAAACCTCATAAATTCAGTAGTTATAAAGAGGTCAGCAATACGTCCAAAACCTGTGCATACAATAGTAGGATTCTATGATCCTCAGATCCTTTGCTGTGTGGCCAAAAAGCCTTCACTGCCGATCTCAGGAAATGAGGTCGCGCGGACGAAAAATAGTCAGATTGGGATATTTGGCAAACATTCGGCCGGGGATTATTTGCTGTTTTGGATATTATCAACTATATTATTAATGGTGAATTTTAACTTTTTTTCCTCCACTGATCATTTCTGTGGCTTCAAGGACTCTTTGTGTCATGGTTGGGCTGTCTTTTTTAAAGACTCGAACCTCATAAAATTTCTTCGCAAAGGAATTGAATTTTTCTTTGAACTGTTCATCAATTAAATGAGTTCAAAGGAAGCATCTATTTTGGAAATCAAACTTGGGTACTGATGACAGCAGAGTAGCTGGTTATCTGCTAATTAATGGTGCGGGCTCATTTCTGAGCATTTTAATGCTCCATTACAATTAACATTTAAAATATTAGAATAATTGAGAAAAGTAATAGGAAAAAATTATTTTTCATTTATTTATTTTTGATCCTAAGTAAAAGCTTTTAAATTTCTTATAAATTAAACCTGAAATGTTTAGATAAGATTTTAACATTTACAAAATATAAAATACAGTACAATAAATTAGGTATACAGCTTTCTGAAACACATCAAAATATTAGAATAAAATTTAGATTTTTCAAAATATTAGAATATTTCATTTTAGCTACAAGATTATTATATGAATATGAAGTAAATGGTAGTTAATATTTTGTAGCATCCCCTTTAGCTTTTATAACAGCACACAATCTATCTTACATACTATATACAAGGTGTTTACAAACATTTTTATCTGTATTAGAACAAATAGACTTTATACATGCCACTAACTCAGTTTTATTTAAAGGAGGATTTTCTAGGAATCTCACACACTTTAATTTTTTTTTTTTCCCGTTAATTATACACTTTAGTTTCCTGTCATCTGTAACAGATGTTTCTGGTTTTCAGCCGCTATTTTGCCAATTATTTTTAAAATTTTCATTTTTTAAATATTATATTAGTACTAACACTTGATTTTGAACAATGTAAATACAGTAGACTCCCTTAAATCCACACAGCTTGGGACCAGAGGTTTTGCGGATTTTAGAATTTTGCGGATTTCTGGTCATTGCTTTGTTTACATTTTTTAAAAATAATTTGAATGTAATTAATAATGAAATCAAAAGTATAATGAATGCTTACAATATGCTAAATAATTAAACTAAGGAATAAACTAAAATAATAAAAATTTAGATAGTTTTTAAAATGATTAAAATACTAAAAGCAAAGGTCCAATGTACAATAATGTACAATCAAATATTCATTATAAAAATGAAATGTGTTTTTCCTAAACTATTCAATGAAACTTGCCTCATAAAGGTACATTACTAATTCACATCAAGATCATAAAATAATGAAGCTTTATTTCAGGTTTAGCCAGACTTAATAACTAAAAAAGCTTGATTAATGCATAAATATATTTGGTAAGATTGTGATTAAAAATGATATCAGCAGTATCTTTATTTTTTCAGAAATAAATTATTCTTTCTTCATGAAAAAACATGAATTCAATAACTTTAACAACAATTACAAATTAAAAAATGTATGGGATTGATATAAAACTGAAAAAGTCAAATTTTGCACCTACATCTGAACAGAATGTTTCATTGTTTACATCCATAAAGTATGTGCAGATTTTAGAGAGTTGCAGAACTTAGGAGTGCGGATTTGAGGGAGTCTACTGTAATTTGCTATGTAACATTGATTTGTCTATTGCCTATACAAATCAACCATACGAAGTTTAATAGATTCAGGAACATCACTCACACGACCCATTTAAAAAAAAAAAAAAAAAAAAAAAAAAAAAAAAAAAAAAGTAAGAAAAATCATTCGTTAAGCATAGATTATGAAGCACTTTCAACACTTCATGATATCCTTAACAAAACTTCGTCATTTAGGGCAAAAAGGTTACTGTATATAGCCAAATATGTATTTCAATACTATTGAACAGGTGTTTGATCTGTCAGTCATTCAAAAGCTTCCATGTATTCAATTCTTTGTGTGGCCCTGTATTTTATCTATATTCTACAAACATGCCTTAGTAAAGTGAATGCAGTTCAGCATAAAAATGCACTTAACTTATTTAAAAACTACCTTGAAGTAATTTAAGCTCATATTCAGAAACGTTTGCGACCTCTTTTGGGTAGCCCTGTATATGAACTATAGTATTTATACACACCATATAATATGCATAGATTTAGTGAAACATTATTGAACGCACATATCTTAATTAAAATTCATTTCATTCATTCATCAGCCATCATTGGATACATGTACAGTACTTCAGAAAGAATGTACTATTTGAAAACTTTTGTGCGTCCCTGTAAATGCTATGTACTTCATATTATACATGACGATATCATATAATTTATATTAAGCTCCAGCTATACATACCAATTTTATTATATATGAAATTGTTTAATATAATTAAAATATGCCACACACAATTCCCCCTTTTACCACTATGTAATAGACTTCTTTTGCATGTGCCTGTAAATAAATAATTGATATTTTTTCACCTCATTTTTTACAGAATGCATATTTCAATGCATTTTGTAAATGAATATAAATTTTAATAAGATTGACAGGGTGTAACATCTTTAAAATTCATTTGAAACGATTTTTCCCCATAGGCCGTAATGTAACGGTAAACTTTTGACTACCCCTGTAAATAAACTAATCATGGTAGAAACTTCAATTTCAATAGGGTTCGTGCTAGGGTAAATGTCAATAACATATAAAAATTTCATGGCGATCCGAGTATATTTACGAGAATTAGAGTGCAGACAGGCAGCCAGACAAACCCAATGTTGGAAAGTGCTAAAAAGCAAACAAACTTAAAAAAGAATACTGATTTTAAATAAAATCATCTGAATTTAATCAATGATGCCACCAGTTATGAATTGGAGATAATTAAAGAAGAATTACTGTGAAATATTTTAATATTTTGAACCACTTGAATAAAATTTCTAATATTTTGACTTATGAAAACATTTTTTTCAATTGATCTTTTCAAAAATGAAATTCATTTTAAGGTAATACAGTAGAACCCAGTTAATTTGAACCCCGTTAATTCGGATCTCTGGATAATCCAGATCGGTTTGGTTAATTTTTTTTTCAAGTTTGAGAAGCAATTGGTTAATTTCCATAACATTAACTTGTTTTATCATCATATTCTGAATAAAAAAACTTTTTCTGAAATCTTTTCGGAAGAATACCTTAAGAATTCTTATTTAAACTCTTTGATGTTATCTTTCAAAGAAACTACAATGTATCATTAAGTTTGGCAATTCCAATTTTCCCAATTTTTTATTTAAACCACTTACAAATGTCATATAAAATCACTGCACAATAAATTTTTACTTAGAGAACTGCAAGAAAGCAAGGTAAAATAGCCCCTATAAGACCTATTGTCTGATAAGGATCGCTTTCCGTTCTTTGTCAGCCTATAGCTCTGTTTCCTTGTTATTGTGACAAAACGCTTCTACAATATTACTTACAGAAATTTATTTATATGTATAAAAATGCAGCATTGAATTCAGGCACTTTCATCCAGAAGGGACATTTGAGACTCCGAGGAGAGGACATCATAGAGTTCTGGGTAGGGGGGAAGGGGATTTGAACTTTTTTACCATTACAAACTTTTTTATTACAAAGTAAATATTTTTACTGTCTGTAAATATTCAATAAGTTTATCATAAAGGTGATTTTCTTTAATAGATTTTATTTTATTTCATTTTTTTTCCCTAATTCTCCAGATAATCTGGATTGGGTCTGGTCCCAATTAATCTGAATTATCAGAGTTTTACTGTAAATAAGTTTAATCAACAATGAATTCTTAATAAAAATATCAATTGCATATTTACATTTAAAGACATTAAATTACCAAACAATGTTTTCAATTTGTGGAAAACCGTAATTATTCTAATATTTTGAATATGAGCTGTAATGCTCTAAGGTCTGGTGTAATTTTTATAGCATGTGTGTGTAGTGTGTACTTTCTGAAACGTGACATTTTCCAATAGTGAAATTTTTGGTCCTGTCTTAGAATACTTGCTTTTTAGCATTTTTCCAACAAAGTCAAAAAGTGCTTATGCATTCGGTTTGTCTGGCCGGATGGCTGTCTGTCCGCGCTCTAACTCTCGTAAATATACTTGGATTGCCATGAAATTTTTGGATGTTATTTAGGTTTACCCTAGCACGAACCCTATTGAAAATGAAGTTTCTACCATGATTAATTTATTTACAGGGACTGTCAAAAGTTTTCCATTACATTATTGCCTATGGGGAAAAATCATTTCAAATGAATTTTAACGTTTATAACACTTCCCAAAAGTTTGAATAGTGCTTATGCATTTGGTTTGTCTGTTAGTCTATCCGTCCATCTGTCTGCACTCTAACACCTGTAAATATACTCAAATTGTCCTGAAATTTTTGTATGTTATTGACGTTTGCCCTAGCATGAAACCTATTGAAAATGAAGTTACTACCATGATTAGTTTATTTACAGTGAGAGTCAAAAATTTTCCATTACATATGGCCTATGGGGAAAAATCGTTTCAAAGACGTTTTAAAGATGTTACACCCTGTCAAACATATTAAAATTTACATGCATTTAAGAGGTGCACTAAAATATGCATTCTATATATGCGGTGAAAATATAGCTATTATTCCTTTACAGGGCCGCACAGAAGAATTCCATTGTATAATGGTAAAAGGGAGGAATACTATCGATATTTTAAAAATATATTAATCTGTTTCATGTATAACAAAATTGATATGTGTCACTGAGGCTTAATATAAATTATACGATACTGTCTTGCATAATATGAAGTACATTATATTTACAAAAGATTTCAAATAGTATATTCCTTCTGACGGACTGTATATGTTTCCGATGATGGCTGATGGATGGATGTAATACATTTTAATTATGATATACGCATTTAAGTTTCTCTAAATCTTTGTACATTATAAGGGTGTGTATAAATGTTATAGTTGATATAAGGGCTATCCAAAGGAGCTCATCAACGTTACTGAGTATGAGCGTAAATTACATAAAGGTGGTTCTAAAATAAGGTATACATTTTTACGCTGAACTGCATTCAATTTACAAAGAAATGCTTGCAGAATATAGGTAAATTGATATACAGGGCCACACAAAGAATTGTGTACATGGACACCTATGAATGATAATTTCTAACAATGTGGTTTCAGTTGTTTTAAGAGTGTTTTAGTTTAAAATGAATTTTAGCTTCTTACTGATGTGTAATAAAGGTACAAGGTAAAACTACAGGGCTGAACAAAAGTTTTCAAGTATGTTTCCCATTTATTAGTACAAATTGCTCAAAAAGAAATTTTAAGCTTTTTTCTTGCAAAACTAAATTTTCCCATTTTATAATATATATATCAACTGACAGATCAAATACAGGACTGTTCAAAAGTATAATACATATTTGGCTATATACCCTTACTTCCCTAATTAACGAAGTTTTGTAAAAGATTTCATGAAGTGTTAGAAAGTGCTTCATAATCTATGCTTAACGCTTAATTTTTCTTACTTGATTTTTTTTTTTTTTTTTCCCCGATCCCTTTTTCACCCATTTATACTACACCGCCACTTGACTGATTGGCGGATAACCGAGATTTCACTACATGTCATTTGTAGAAAATTTTATGCTCTTTAATTTATGTGGAGGTTTTTTTTCTTTTTTATAAAAAACCCATAGTTTTTGAGATTTTTAAAAACAAAAAAAAAGAAGGTGGTCTTATTTTTGACCCCCCCCCCCCCACACACACACACACTCACACACTTTTCCACTCACTTCCTGTCCATGAGGACTTTTTATTTTTACTAGGGATGCAACGGATATCCGATATCCGGTAAATATCCAATATCCGGGTCATTCTTCAAAAAAAGGCATATTTCATAATTTTTTTTTTATTTAAAAACTTTTTTTTTTATTTAATTTCTTTTTCTGGGTTTTATAAGCAAGTGAGGAACGCTAATAAAGCTATGGTCCTGTTTAATTAATTTTATTTATCTAATAAAAAAATATTTAAAAAATTTACTGGTAACGGAGGTGAGACTTCGGTAACGGAGAGGAGATGTATATTCTTATTAATATATATATTTATTAAAAGTAACTAAAAATCTTAAAATAGAAAGGAATATAATACATTGAAAGAAAAACAAATGCATGTACTGCTCCAAAATTTTATATTTTGAAAATTATCAAAAATCTCTGTTGTTAAAAGTGGGTTCATTTAGAATTTCTAGTATCTGTTTCTTCTGATCAATAAAGCATGTCATCATTCTCTGGAAAAATAAAAACCGCCGCAATCTTTGATTTCTTCAGGAAGTTCACCTCATACATCTCATTCATTTCTAAGGACACGATTTTACAAATGAATTGATGCTTTTTTCGTTTTCCCAAATACTCAACCCTTACCCATGCACCAGCATTGTGAATTTTGAAAAAAGTTGCTTGAAACAGATTGTGGAAGTACTAATTATGAGAGTGAAGGAAAAAAAGAAGGTTTATGTACATTTTATGAATTATACAGCATAAGACATATGACAGAAAAATTAATGAATTTTAAACTTATTAATGCTCATTAAACTCATTAATTTTTGCCAAGTTCAGACATTAATTTGTATTTTCTCACAATCTTTTCTGCTACACTTGATATCACTTTTCTATATTTTGTCTTTTGTTTTAAATTGTCTTTCAGTTGCTTTGTTAAGACTTCTCCATACAATGAATATATATTTTTTTTAATTGCTGGTGAAACATGCTAACCTTTAAGAAGCTCTTTTTTTGCTGGAGTATCCAACTTTGATATTTGAGATTCTTTGTGCTCTTTTTTGTACTTTTCCATCTTTATGCTCTTTTTTGTACTTTTCCATCTTTATATTAGATTCTTTAAGCTTGGCTTTTAACTTTAGAATCTCATTCTTCAAATTACACATTTTTTCTTCGTCTGTTCCTATACAAGCTTTCTCTGCTTATTGAAGACACATTTTGCACCAATATTGGTAAACCTAAAGATGGGCTTGCTGGAGGAATATTTTTTTCAATCTTTTTCTCTAATTCTTTTTTCCTTTTGTTTAGGTTGTAAGATTTCTTGCGCTTTTCTCACCAATTTTTTCTAACATTCCTTTGTTCTTGTGGTGTCATTTTATTAATGCTTTTGATTTTACCTTCTTTTCTCTTTATACCTCTCTCTTTCCTTCTCATATCTAAGTGAGTCATTTTTTATTGCATCACATAGTCTCTGTACGTTCTCTTTCTTTTTTTGATTGCCAATATATTTTTTTTTCATCCTTTTATACTATTATGCTCAGTGGCATAGGAACCTTGTACAAACAGGGGGAGCCGAGCACAGGTCATGTTGTGGAAAGCTAAAAGCTGGATCATTTCAATCATTTCGGAGGATTCCTTCGTAGTGTTTGACGTTTCACAAACATTATATAAAATAGAAGCATGTCAAAAGATCACCAACTTTTTAATTCAGTTAAAATAATTTTTATTAAGTGTACTTGTTAAATAGGAAATTACTTTATGGACGAACTCGAATGCAATATTCAAATTTAAGGCTTCTCTCACCCTCATTTACCAAAAGTTAATTTTTTTTCAATTGTTTTTCTTACAAATTATTTTCTGATCTCTCTCAAGTCAATTTTAAAGGCCTCCTCTTTATACATATGCAGTAGCATCAAGTGATTTAATCCCTGTTCACCCATTGTTGTTCGGCGATGTGTTTGAAGCCGACAAAGATCGCTGAAAGATCTCTCAGCCGTCGCTACTTTCAGTGTCGGAATCACCAAAATAAATTCTGCCAAAAATTGAGCTTGAGAAAATAACTTTCTTCAAAAATTCCTTCGATGATATAATTTTAATGACGATGAAAACTCATTTTTGTCAGGATTAGCATTGGTAGAAGCGTCGATTCAGCAGAAAGATTTGTCCAGCTCTCCCGATTCCTATGCCCTTGATTATGCTCATTTCTTTTCTTTGTCATAGTACAAAAAAAAAAAAAATATATATATATATATATATATATATATATACAGTAGACTCCTTCAAATCTGCAACCCTAAAATCCACAACTCTCCGAAATCTGCACATAATTTACCGATGTAAACAATGAAACATTCAATTTTGATTTAGGGACAAAATTTGACTTTATTTTTATATCAATTCCATACATATTTTAATTTGTAATTTTCATTAATATTACTGAATTCATGTGTTTTCATGAAGGAAGAATAAATTTATTTTGGAATAAATTAAGATATTGCTTATATCATTAGTAATCAAATCTTTTTATCAAATATATTTATGTATTAACCAAACTTTTTTGCTTATTAAGTCTGGCTAAACTTGAAATAAAACTTCCTCATTTTATGATTTTGATGTGAATTAGTAGTATATTTTTATAAAGCAAATTTCATATAAAAAATACATCTTATCTTTATATTAAATATTTAATCATACATTATTAGCTTGACCTTTGCTTTTAATATTTTAATTATGTTAAAAATTATCTAAATTTTTATTATTTTAGTTTATTACTTATTTTAATGTTTTATTATATTGTAAGCCTTCATAAAAGTTTCAATTTCATTGTTAATTACATTCAAATTACTGTTTAAAAAATTTTTAACAAAGCAATGACCAGAAATCAGCAAAACCTCTGGTCCCAAGCTGTGCGGATTTGAGGGAGTCTACTGTATAGGATTTATTGAATTAAATATCAGTTTATTATATGCTAGCTACCCTATATGTTTAATTTCACGCCACTAATAGAATATTAAGACGTAAAAGTATTTAAAACACTTGAATTATGCTAGTTACTTAATACCCATTATTAGAATCTCATAATAGAAAATTATTTAAAAACATTTGAAATATAATAATCATTATGCCCTCTAATAAATCTTAAATCTAAAAAATTCTTAATTATAATAGTTATTATTTTTTCTTGCACTTTTTTGCTTAGTTTAAACAAAGAATCGATTAAATCAACAGAGATAAATTATTAAAACATAGCTAGTGAAAGCCACGAAATGGTTGATAGCCACTAAATTAAAAATCTAGGCTACAGTTGATCAGTCCAATAATAGAAATAAACTATATCAATATTTATTATATTATGTTAGTTAAATAATTTTTAAGTAAACAATTAACTTTTATTTTGATTAATTTTAAGTATTTATATTTAATTTAATCTCACCTCCATTTCATTTTCTCACCTCCATTTCATTTTCTCACCTCCGTGATTAACAAAGGTAACGGAGGTGAGAGTAATGGAGGTGAGGATATTTCATATAATGATGCACTGTTTGTAAATATTTGAATCAAAACTAATGTTATTTACACAGGATTGTATGTGTTGTGATATCTTTTAAGTTCAAATGTAAAATAAATAAATATAATGCATTGCTTACCTTCCATTGGCAGTAATGGAGTGGAGTATCCCAAAAAACAAAATAAATAAATTCTATTTATTTGAATAAAATAAGCTTTAATTGAGAGCAAATTACAATTCTTTTTCACAAAGCTAACAAATAGAGTTCTTTTCCTTTGTTTTAATACAAATTATTTACCAGTACTGCCTTCTATGAATGAATGTTTGATATATATTAACCTTTACCTAATCATTGATTATCGATTTTAATCAAGGTATAGTCGGATCTAGGAGTGATATAATTTGTTTGATAATCAAAATGTTACACTTAGGATTTTGATGTGAAAAAAATAAAAAGTTGCATGAATGAACAGTGATATTTACGGATAAAAATCAGCATTTTAATACAAAAATTGCGAAATTGTTGAACACCTATTTCCTCCTTCGTTTCCCATTGAAGTCGTTTTAAATATTTGTTACTCTAAGTTTAGTTGTTTATTTTTTTAAATCGATTTTTCTCATAGTCAGTGGCCACCTATTTCGAATTAGAGATAAAATTGCAAATTTCAGGTTCGTTTGATATTATTATCACAGACCTGGGCAACGCCGGTCGGGTCAGCTAGTATTAAATATTTTATGGAATTTGATATTTTTACATAATTTAATAGTCAGTTTTATGGAGCAACTTTTGAAAAAGAAAAAAAAAATCTATTAAAATATTGTGGAATTTCAGATAGCTATCAGTGATAGGAGTGAGCTGATTTTTAGTTGCTCTCTAAAAGCAACTGAATGACGGGATTTTCCACAAATTTGCATTATGTATTAATTTATTTTTAGGAAAAAGTTGGTATTTAAGTGAATATCAATGGGTAGATTTGCAACAAATGCTTCGATTTGGATACTTAACTTTATCATGGAATAAGTTTGTTCTGGTAGTTATCCAAGAAAAACTAAAACATCAACACAAAATGGGGGGGAAAATAATAAAATTGACAAATTGAGGCAATTTTCTTACAATTCATCTGCTTTTAGGGAGCAACTAAAAGTCAGTTCACTCCTATCGCCGATATCTTTCTGAATTTTCACGAAAATTGTTTGAATTTTTTTATTAAGAGTTGTTTCTTGGAGTTGACTATAAAATTCGATAAAATAATCTTTGTTATTTTCGCGCATTTGCAGATAAAAATTATTTCGTCTTAGAGCTGCTCATATTTCATAAAATATGTAATATATATATATTTTAATTGTACTATATTATTTCTACTACATTTTTCTTATTTTTCTGAAACACACATTAAATTTGGTTCAAAACAATGCAAGATATAAGCTAAAAACATGCAAGAATTTTTTGAACTTTTTATAAAAAATAGCTATATTTCTATGAATATATGTGTAATTTTTTACTTACACAATTCATCCAACATACTGTACTGCAGGCCTGTCCAACCTTTTACTAAGCAGGGGCGCATCTCAGCTTTTGGCAAGCAATGAAGAGCGCCATTATTAACATGGCTTAAAACATCCAAAAGCATCATTTTTTAATATTAGTAGTAATATATATATATATATATATGCAAATGAGTCATAATGCCCCTATAAATCTAAAATGTCATGCTAAAAAAAGTAAATAATAATAATAATAAAAAAAACAGTAACATAAATTTCGTTGTCATAAATTTCGAATAATACATCTTTCTGCGAGGGGTTATCTCAAACATTCTTGAATATGAAGGAGTCATAAAATGAAAGATCATCTATTATTAAAATAAAATGGTAATTGGAGATATTGTTAGGTTTTTTGGGGACGCAAGTACTCTCCAATAACTATAATCTTTTTGGAGGCGTAAATTAGTCATTATAAAAAGTACAGAAACAAAGCTATGGGTGGTTCCAAAGAGAGCCTGAAAGAGTTTTCATTGATGGAAATCATTTCTCACGATTTTACAGATTTTTTTACAAAACAAAGTTATTTAAAGTTTCAATGGTCTGGGGGAGAAAATGACACCCTTTATCCCTCTTATAAAACAGCATAATGACGTCAATAACAAAAAGGGAAATGCTGAACTTTCATGCACGAAGAAGAAGGATCGCAAATTTTTTTTTTCTACATTTTACGTCTTAACTTAAAAAATTATGTCCCACATTTATTACTTCCTATCGGTATAGTTTCCATAAAAATATTTATGAAGCATAACAATAAATTAGTAAAGGAATGCAAAAGCACATGATTAGTTAAAAAAAAATAGTGAAGTTGCTTTTTATTTTATACGTTGCGTACGTTATAATTCTTAATGCATGAAATACACTTGAAGTTATTTTTAAAACATCTCTCGTGAAAATAAACAGGATTTTAAATAAAGTGTCCTTTGCAAGGAAATTGTATATAAAAAAAAAAGACTAGAAACGGGAAACCTTCAAAAGGGCTCCAAGGAAGCCTGCAAAGGGCGCCAAGGCGCCCGCGGGCGCCGCGTTGGACAGCCCTGCTGTACTGTATTCACAAATTTATATTCCACAGCAATAGATCATTTCATGCATTTTAATTTACAGGGTGATCCTAAATATAATTACTTTTATTTATTTATTTTTTGGTGGGGGGGGGGGGGGGGGGGGCGGCTAATTGTCTTCTTTATCAAATCGATGTTTATAAATATGAGGCCAAACATTTTCTTTATAGTTCCGAAGTTAGAGAAGAATCAGAAAAGAAATTTTTTAAATATTTAACAAAATGTCTAAAATTGAGTGTCCAGTCATTAATGGCGACAGTGGTATGTAAAAAAATGCAGAAATTAAAGATTTTTTTCTTTTAAACAATTCAACTCTCCCAAGTAAAATCTCCTCCTGGGAAAAATTTGAATTTCAAGCCCTGATATTCAAAGAGATATAGTTTTTGTAAATTATATTTCAATACATTTAAAGTGCCTTAATGGTGTTTGAAACATGTTTGTAATTTATTGTTTGAGATGGCACTGTAAAAGAAATAAACATTCACCATAATTAAAAACATATCTAGTGCCGGATATCCGAATCTGGCAAGCAAAGGTGCTTCGGATATCCGGTATCCGATATACGGCAAAATCAATATCAGGTGCATCCCTCATTTTTACCTAGCCATTAGTAGCTCTTAAGAATAATCAATTGTACCAATTTTTATCTCTCTAGCATTTATTATGGCAAACTGTCCCAAAACAAGTTTGTTTGATTGGACTATTTATTTCATATGATTACAAATGTTCATGCTGATTTACAAATGTTTTAACCAATCATAAATTTACAAATGTTTTAACCAATCATAATAAATCATACCCAATAACAGCGGCTGATTAGGTCTTAAAATCCCTCAGTAAACGGGAAATCTGTCTACAGGAAAATCACCACTTATATATTTTTTAATATAATTCAATCTTCTGTAATCTTTAAGTCAAAATAACGGATATTTAGAGTTTGAACGAAGGTTGGCGAGCGTAAATCTTAGGGAGCTGAGGCCTCTAGTCAAATAAATAAAAATATTTTTTCTTTAGCATTTTGTGGACAAAAGTTAAAGTAAGATTATAAGCTACTACGTAGTATATTTGTGTCATGGGCTCCTGATACTGTATTAGGTGTAGGTCAGTGACGTTGGCGCAATTTACAAAGTAATGTTCAATTACTCAAGGTCTCATTTCGCGCTGCAAGGTGGAGGACTTTATTTCACTCCCGCGGTTTTGGATGAACCACGACCTCGGCATCCTTCCATAACTAAGTGCTGTTTGCATCTGAAGATTCTCCTTTAGCTTGTGATGCAGTGGCGTAGCAAACGGGGGGCGGTCCGTCCCGGGTGTCACCCAATCTTTATTTGCAAATATATATATATATAATTTTATAAGATTTTGGAAAGTCTAATGGATTTTCTAAAATAAAATGTAATTTTTAGCGCACGACGCAGTAGTTAGTTTTCTTTTCTTTGAGAATACGAAATTTTATATAGAATGTTGTATCTAAATAAGACATGAACCAACCAGAAAACAAGAACCTACCTATCCAATGAGAAGAATAATTATAATAGCAGAAGAATATTTTAAACGAAAGAATTTTCTTCGACATATTGACGGCACATTAACTTATGCGGACTATAAATTAAAAAATAGGTCAAACATGTATTTTTTTTTTTTTTTTTTTTTTTTTTTTTTATGTAGAAGGACAAAAGGTAAATAATGAATGGTATGGTCATTTGCTATAATAATCTAGAATTGTGATTGAAAAAATATGACGGATCGGAATGGGGGAGGGGGTGACACCATTCACATCCGCCCCGGGTGTCACCCATCCTAGCTACGCCACTGTTGTGATGCAAACATTTTTTTCAGGATAAGAAATCAAAATTTTTCGATAAATAAATAAATAAGATCAGTAGTGTGGTGTTTCGGAAAGTTTGTATCAGATTAAAAATGTTTTTTCTTTCGCATTTGCAGTGGAAACCTAACCTAATATAAATCCATAGTTGGGAAGTGAACAATCTGTCTCGAACAATCTCGCTAGAAAACAGAAAATTCTTAGTTCGAACCCCGATGCTGGAATTTGAAATTTCCATATTAAAATGTTTTTAACAAGAAGAAAATTCGTATTTTCGGCTAGTAGGGTTTATATTTATAGAGTTTCGTTCCTCTGACCTTCATATTTTTTTAATTCATATCTGTTTTAAAAAAATTATAATCATATATATTATAAAGCAGAAGTTCTGAAACTTCCAAACGGGTGTTTTCAAAAACTACCCGATGGATCTTTTTGCAGATTATATCATTCGATAGGAAATATTTTTGCGGAGGTTTATGATACAAATATACAGGGATAACTCTGATTTTTCGTACTAAATTTTGTATTTTTTGGTTATTTCTGATGAAAGGGTTGCCAGTAGTTATTTTTTGGCGAAAAATTTCATTACTAAACAAATTAAAAATGATATATCTGTTAGAAATATTACAAACATCTTGCAAATAAAAGCAGAAAATAACTATTAATAATAATAATAATAATAATAATAATAATAATAATAATAATAATAATAATAATAATAATAATAATAATAATAATAATAAAGAAAAACCATTTAATGAGGCATGATATTATAAAAAAAAATATTTATCTTAAAAATAAAAGAAATATTTGTAACGCTTAAAAAATAACTTAACGTGAAATATTACATTTGATGCAACATTTGGCGACTTATCCTTGCGTTAGAATAAAAAAAAAATAATAACTTGAAAATTTGATTAAATGCATTTTGAACGATATTTATTTTCCTTTCTATTATTTTCTTTCTCTTTTTTTATCAATTTTCGATAGTATATAACTTACTCCAAAAAAAAAGCAGATCTAATTATAAAAGTGTGAGTTATATATTTGTTTCTTTGAGATTTTAGGTAGATTTCGTATGAAATACTACCTATTGCATTGTCTCCCATGTTGGAATTTCTGAAAAATTTTTGCGGATCTACACGAATCATGACTCCTAGACCCCAAAACTACCATCAGTAAAAAAGTTTATATATCTATCTATCTATCTATCTATCTATCTATCTATCGGTGTATATCACTTTCTTCTAGACACGATAACTTCCATAATTATGCTCAGATCTTCATCAAACTTTTACATAAAATCAAGGGGCATAAAATCTCGGTTAAGTTCGTTAATGGGCAAAATCGGACCAAGGGGGTGGAAGTTAGGAGGGTTTTAGTGAAAACAGAAAAAACGCGATAACTTTTTAATTAAAACAGATATCGAATCAGTTTAAAGTTTATATTACTTCTAAAAAATGAGGAAAAAGTTTATGCGTGACAGATTTTTGATAAAGTTAAAAATGGGCTCAAGGGGCGAAAAAAACATGGTTTTTGGGAGAAAAAAATTCATAATTTCGTCAATTCTCAAGATATCAAATCCAACTAAATTTTATATAAATGTACTCAATATTATCTAAAACTTTTGTATTTACAGGTTTTTGATAGGACCAATTTTTACCGATGAAAAAAATTAAAAACGAAAAGAAAAAGGGAGGAGGAAAAAGAAAAAAACCCATAACTTACTCTATTCTTAAGCAATAAATCTAATTAAATTTATTTTACATCTTCACAATAATATCTACAACTTTTATATTGACAAGTTTTTCATAGAACCAATTCTTATAGCAAAAATAAATTAAACAAAAATAGGAATTGGAGAAAAAACCTCAAATCCAAACTGCTTATATTCTGACTCATTTTAAAATTCATTTTTGATTTTAAACGCATCCAAATGACAGATCCTCTTATTTAGCAACTATATAATGCGACGTATTGGCCAATTTTTTGATAAAGGCAGAATATATTTTTAAAAAGGCTGCCAAAAAAGGTATTTTGAACAGATTTCCCGAAGTTTTCATCATTAAAAAATTCATTAAGTATAACAAATTGCGTTTTTTATGAGTCATTTTTAAATTCATTTTTGTTCTCAAACCCATCCAATTTACAGGTCCTATTATTTAGAAACTATACAACTTGACGTATTGGCCAGTTTTTTGATAAAGGCAAAATATATTTTTTAAAAGGCTGCCAAAAAGGGTATTTTGAACAGAATTTCACAAAGTTATCGTGATTAAAATTTGAGGAAATTTAAGAAATTGCGTTTTTACCGAGTCATTTTTAAATCTTTTTTTGTTCTCAAACGCATCCAATTTACAGGTTCTCTTATTTAGGAACTATATAATGTGACGGAGTGGCCAGTTTTTTGATAAAGGCAGAATATATTTAAAAAAAGGCTGCCAAAATGGGCACTTCGCACAAAATTTCCCAAAGCGAGATGATTAATGAACTGTGGGTATTCAAATAACAAATCGGTTATTTTATGACTCATTTTTAAATCCAATTTTGCTCTGACACACATTCAATTGACAGTTTTTTATTACTTAGGAACTATATAATGTGCGTATTTGTCAATTTTTTGATAAAGGGTGAATATATATATTTTAAAAGCTGTCAAAGTAAGCACTTCGCAAAAAAATTTCCCAAAGCGATCATGATAAAAGAATTGAGGTTGTATTCAAATAACAAATTGTTTATTTTATGACTCATTTTTAAATTCAATTTTGCTCTCAAACGCATTCAATTGACAGTTATTTGTTATTTAGGAACTGTGTAATGTGCCGTATCGGTCAGATTTTTGATAAAGGCTAAATATATATTTAAAAAAATCTGTCAAAGTGGGCGCTTCGCACAAAATTTCTCAAAGCGATCTTGATTAAAGAATTGTGGATGTATTAAAATAATAAATTGGTTATTTTATGACTCATTTTTAAATTCAATTTTGCTGTCAAACGAATTTAATTAACAGTTTTTTGTTATTTAGGAACTATATAATGAGCATATTGGTCAATTTTTTAAATAAAGTAAGAATATAATTCAAAATATATTGCCAAAATGGGCATTTAAGTAGAGATAGGCATTTTTTTTTTTTTTTTTTTTTTTTTTTTTTTTAGATGAAAACTTTTCGAAATCTACCTCCGCCTATAGGCCATGCCGAAAGGGATTTTTTTTTTACTTTGGTCGACAAAGAATTAAGCCAAAAATGCATATGTCTAACATTAGGTCGCAATAATGTTGTTTTTTCCAAAAGAAGATAATTTTTGGAGAACATTTTAGTATTCAATTGTAAATTCAATAAACGTAACTTAATATTTTAAAAATTGTTGTCAAATATTTAAATTTTAGCTTTAGTGTGAAACTCTGCCACACACATATATATTGTAAAATAATGTCATTCTTTTTCAAAAGTTTTTCACCGCAATTTTGAAAATTGTAATCAACAAATATACTTTTTTTGAGCCATTTTGTCAAATTCTCTTCCAGGGAAAATTAGTTTTAAAATTTACATACTGAACAAGGAAATCTATGCAATTTAAATTAAATTTATGCAATTTCTCGTTATTACTATCGATAAATTCAACATTTTGAAATAAAAATTGCCTGCTGAAAAAAATGGCACAGATGTCATATATGCACCACATTGGCGCGATTGCAACAAAACGTCGATTTTATGATCATATGGTAGTTCGGCTATTGTATATTTATTAATAAACTATTTACTCTTATTTATTTTTTTAAATGATGTAAATTGTTTTATTTTATAATTATGAACAAAACATTATTTATTTATTTTTATTTCCTTTTTAAAATAATAGAAAACAATTAAAAAATATATAGGTAACTGATATTTTAAAATGAAGTTTTCGTAAAAAAGAAAAAAAAATGCACAAATGTGGTACACATAAGGCATTTGTGCCAAAATATTTTACAAGTTTGTTTTAATTAGCCATTTCTTCTTCAATTTTCTTCATATTTTTCCTGTGTTAGATAATATTTAAAATGATATTGAACTAATCTTCAATAACTGAGCACCGCCAAATAGCATATTTACTATATTATTAAAAGTTTTATTGGCACAGATATTATATATCACCGAGGTAACTAATAGACTTTAAATTGGCATTATTTTGTCTGAGATATATTAACCCGATTATGAATATTTATTTATAAATAAAATGCTTATTTACTTTATAAATTGTATAAATTGTTTTGTTATATACTTATTGATTAAACTTTTTTTCATAAATTTTTATTGCTATTTAAATAATAGAAAATAATTTAAATATACACATGTAACTGGTATTCGAAAACAATGTTTCTGCCAAATTAGCATAAAAAATTATCGCGCCAAACTCGGCGCATATGACATCTTTGCCTTTTTGTTTATGTATTAGGGTGATTCTACGGTAAGAGGTAATTTGTACGGCAATCCGTTTAAAACAGATTTTTTATTATATATGGTGCTATTTTTTGCAATGAATCGCATCTTAAGACATCTCAGACATCTTAATATACTTTATTAAGTAACATCACGATTGAATGCCTAATTTAAACACGTTTTTCTGAAACTTCTTACAAAGTCTAAAAAGTCCCCTCCCCTGGCATGTCCCCTTGCCGGTTTCAATTTAACTTTCAAACAATACATATATTTTTTCCGCCAGATGCTTAGCTAAAGTATGTTTAATTGGAATTTAAGTAATTATACTTACGTATTATAAAATAAAAAATAAAATAATTTTATTAATTTCAAATAATTTTTGAAATTAACTTTTGTCCCGCTTTTTTTGTGTCTCTCCCCTGTCACATTTCGTTCCGCTGAAACAAATATAAATTCAAGGATGGCTATATTGGAAGTAGTGCTTAAGGACATCTATTGGCTTGAAGTTAGCAATACTAAACGCACAAGTCATTTAAGCGTCACCATTTTTAGTTGTTGCGACGCGACCGTGTTTTGTAGTGGTTTCGCACAGTGATTGTGTATCTCCCCTGGTAAGTCATAAAACTTATAATATTCATTTAATTCAATTGCATTTACTGCCCTAATTAAACAATACGGTAATACTTTAGGTGAAATACACAATTAACCGAAAAACTAATTCAGTCAGTTAAAAAGTTTGAATTTACACGAAAATGTCTCTCCCCTGCCGTATTTCCCCTGGCACGATAACTGCCAGGGGAGCGAGTCACTGACCAGAAAAAGTTATAAAATATGTATAAAGTGACTTGCCCTTATATGAAAAGGTAAATAAATGGGACAAAAATCATAATTTAAAGGTTTTTGATCAAACTCAAACTTTTCTTTTTGGTCGAATTCTCCATGTTTTTGAACCTCTTATCGTAGAATCGCCCATTAAGGAGATTTCTACATCATCAACGAGATCATAGAAAATTTGTCAGATTGTTTTATTTGAGATTATTAAATTTATGGTTTTTCATTATGAAACAAACGAAGAAAAGAAAATTTACTATTGATGCAACTACAGAATTAACGACTGCTTGGCGTTATTTAAAAAAAAAATAGAAAAGGCGATTTTTTAATTATTTGTTTACTTTTTTTGTTTACATTATAATAAACATTTTTTCCATTTTTATATACGCATCACCTTGGCGCGTTTTTTTAAATCTGACATCAGTTTGGCAAACACTGCGTTTTCAAATACCAGTTACATGGATGTTATATTATTTTTAATTATTTTCTATTATTTTAAAAAAGAAACAATAATAAATAAGTGAAGTTTAATTAATAATTATAGAACAAAACAATAAAGAAAGAAAAAAATAAAGAAAAGGAAAGAAACAAAGTTTATTAGTAAATAAACAACAACAACCAGATTACCACGCAATCCATAAAATCACAATTTTGTTGCAATCGCACCAACGTGATCCATACATGACACCTGACCAAAATATTATTGGCTATATTATTATTTATATATTTTTTTACATTATTTGGTACTACTTGATTATCCCTTCGACCAAAAAACTGCCGCCAAATTAAAAGATTAAATGTCAACTAGCTGAACCCGTCGAAATTCGACGGAAAAGAATTTATATTAGATATGATATTTATTAGTCTTATATACACAATAAGATACTGGGCGAAATAAACAATTGTCACCTCTTAAAATAGGGATAACATAATTTTTCATGATAAAGATGCACAAACTTCAGAAAGTAACAAAAATAAGGAAAACAACTCATAAATTATTATGTTGAACTTAAATTCAGCTACAAATCTTTTTAATGCGGTTCCTAAACCTTAAACATTATTTAAAGCCAAATTATTTAAAAGTTAATATAATACCTCAGAAAACGAATTCAAAAATATCTGCATAGTTTATTTTTCTCCCTTTAAATATCGCTTGGTAACTGTACAATAATTATAATATCAATCATGGAAGAATGAGATAGGTGGAGGTGAAGTAAGCTTCAAAAAAGGTTTGCAATATGAAACCATTCATCGCTCAAATTTTAATGTCCCAAGCAAAAAAACATGGAAGGAATTTTGTATTATAAGACGAATTGAAAGAAATGAATTACAACTGAAGCATATTTTAAGAAGAAATAGCAAGTTTTTAAAATGGTCTTTGTTCTATTATTATTTATTAAAATAAATGTTCGCTTTTAAAATAAAATAAATTGGAAAATTAGCAATAATTAAATATCAAATTAAAATTAAATTAGATATTGAAAACATTTGATTCGAACTAAAAATTGTATAACTAAAAGTTTCCTTCTTTAATGTAATTTTTAATACTTTATAACGTAGATGAAGAATGTTTATGACTTAATAATTGCATGTAAATAAATATTTAAAATATAATGATGGAAACATTCTTTTAAAATCATGTATGAAAACTTAAGTAATAAATATTAATCTAAAATATGGATTTCTGACTGCAGATAATTTTAAGATATAAAAAAAAAAAAAAAAAATATATTTTCAAGCAAAACGTTAAAATAATTTTCTATATTGATATTTAAAACACATATGATAAAATAATTAATAAATTCTTACCGGTGAAGCGATAGATTAGTATTTTTTAAGAAACAATAGCAAAAAAATACGGGTTTAAATCTGTTTCAATTGATAGGCGTGTCGAAGCACGTGGTTTTGTTGGTATTTAATGTGACTTAATGTAGGGTTTCATTTTTAGCATCACCCCGAGAGATAATACTTCCACTCTATTAATTTCTTTTTATTCTATGAATATCAATAAAACATTTTAATTATAATAGAAACAGGGAGTTACTAAATTTCATAACCAATCCACTACACATTTACAGCACTTCCAATAAATTTAATTCATTTATTGGATTTTAACCTCCATGAACTTGTCAAAGTTAATTTTATTTTAGTGGCAACAAAAAGAAAGACGATATATTTGTTATTGAAAAGAATAATTTTTTGTGTTTCTTGCTGATAACATTTTATTTATTTTTATTTTAACTAATAACTTAACACAACGAAATGATTTTAATTAATTTTTGATATTATGTAAAATATAATTATCGTAATACCGGCATATCACAGGGTTTTTTTTCCTTTTTTTTTTTTCTAATATGACATCATTTACACCTTCAGAAACACGGATCTTTTCCAAAATAAAAGCGTGATTTATGCAGTTATTTAAAAATTCTTTGGTTTCATAAAATATTTATAATAATTAAATAGAAATTGAGCAATTTATAGAAATATTTTTATTTGTGCACACCACGGACCTTTAAATAAATAGAAGTTCAGTTTATTTAGATGCAGGAAGAAAAGTCAGTGAATATGACATCATCACTGACACAGCTATAACAATGTATATTATATTCATGGAACAAATTTATCTGGTTTCTGAATGACGACATTTTCTCCATCGACAAAATTCGCTTTAGATATTATATTTTATTAAAGTTTATTTTCTACTATTTTATTTACATAATACTTAATAATATTACTCCGTAAATAATCTATATATTGTACCGCGATTAGTCAATAATTATGTGTAATCATTTTATTAGGATTAAATTTTACGAAAACCATTATTTTTTTTCTTTAAATGCGATTACACATTCACCTATCAGATCGAGCTCCTGATTGGTGGAAAGTAATAAAGCAAAATAAAATTTTATTTTAGTGAGACCTGTTGCCACTGTTTTGAATAAATGTCACGAAAAAGCTTTAAAAATTAAAAATAAAATATAAAAATGGAAATAAATTAAAAATTAGCCAGAATGGGCATATCTACACATAAACAGCTTTCATTTAAAAAAATAATTATCAAAATCGGGCCAGTAGAAAGCTCAGTGCTGATGACTAAAAAAACAGCCAGGTGTTTTAAATATATAGATAATGGATGATCGTAAATGCCACATTCATTTGAAATTAAACATGTTACATGCGTTTGTTACGTCATTACTACTTTTTAATTCGGCGTTTTATTTGTATTTCTATTAATATTTTCGTAATTTATTGATTCTTTGGTTATTTAAAATAAAAGTTATATTCGTATGGAGAATCGTTTTGCAATATGTATAATTTGGCGAAATTGATCAATGGAATAATAAAGTAGTAACTATTATTAAAATTCTATCTGGATATTTAAGTTGACAGAACTGGCGTACTTTTCAAGTGTCCGTAGAGGCATTCGCCAAGTTATCGTTAATTCTGTGTTTTAGCCTTATTATGTATTTTTCATCTGTAGTTATTTTACTATCCCTAAAAAAGCAATATTTGCAATGTGCAGAAAAAATATTCGGAATATCAATGGTATAGAATTAAAAATATATATATATATTTGCAATTAATTTATCAATCATTCAGGTTAAAAAAATACTTTAAAATTATCTAAGAAAAAAATGTACATTAAATACCGACAGTAGAAAATTTTGTTTATGATG
Source organism: Maratus speculifer (assembly GCA_964019185.1). Taxonomy (NCBI): domain Eukaryota; kingdom Metazoa; phylum Arthropoda; class Arachnida; order Araneae; family Salticidae; genus Maratus; species Maratus speculifer. The sequence continues at coordinate 198,425,600 of OZ025290.1, forward strand.
TTTATGTTGCAGTTTTAATTAACATTAAGCCCTATCAACAGAATTTTATCAAAAATTAACTATTAAATACTATTACTTCATTACCCCGTCCAAGGCATACAATAGTGCAATATCGCAATGACATTGGCACTGGCATCGTTTTCAGCATTGCGGAAGGACATTCCAGGTGATGGTCTACACTGCTTTAAAAAAGAAATTTCAAATCACCATTTTGTTTGAGTCAAGATTTATTTGGAAAAATGGACCAGCGCAGCGGGCATAGCCTGCTAGTTTATTAATAATTTAGCATTTTAAATTTAATTTTAAACAATTGTTTTCGCTTTTAGAAATTTAAATTTTTATTTATAACTTCGCTATTTTTTTTTTTTCGGATTTTTAAAAATTTTACATTTTGGATTTTATTTAAATAATTTGATTTGAACATTTTTAATTTTATTAAAATAAATAGCTTCATTTTATAATTATTTTAAAATTAAATTTTTTGGTGCTACCATCTATGTAAGATTTTAATAATTATAAATTAACAAATTGCATATTTTAATTAAAGGATAAGTTGTTTTGAAAGTAAAATCTATTTGGATATGCCAACATAGGCGTAACTAGCGGGGGGCCGGGTGGGCCGGGCCCACCCCAGACAACCCAGGGCCCCCCCCCCTAGAACTTTAAACTCTTGTGGTAATGTTAGAAGGTAAAATTTTTATTTTTTCGAGAAATTACACATGTCTCAGAGTGGGACGCTAAACTGGCTATTTTTTGCATTTGTCTTAGGTCTATATTTTTCAGATTTAGTCTCTTTTCTCGCTTTTTTACAATTATTTCTTACTTATCGATCACCACCAACAACACATGGTAATAGTATCAGCTTTAAACGAAAACCGGTCACTCCTTTTGAAAGAGGACTGCATTCATTTGTACGATTGGAAATCAGCCGAAGGCTAAAAGAAATGGTCATTTCCGGTCACTGTCTCGGGTTTTTCAATACCGCACCATTGGGGGGGGGGGGGGGGCTTAATTAGTTACATCTGTTTCTTCCTCTTTTTTTGGAAACGGGGCTGAATTCTCAAATTCCAGGAAAAACACAAAAACACATGCTCGCATGCTTCTGTTGTTAGTTTAGTTGCTGTAGTGCTAAGGTGTTTTTTTTTCTTTTATTGTGCGTTTCGCTATGACTAATATTAAATCCTCTTCAGAGAAGAAAATTATGAAAAAGGTGGATATACGAGATCATTTTTTAAATCTTCGAATTCCTTCAAGTGTTCATTTAATCCAGGTATGTTTGAAAAGTATATAATTCATTTATATTTAGGTTTCTGAAATGAAAGATATTAACTTAAACGTTACAGTTTTCATATATTATCCTTTTGTTAAGTTTGTTCTCAAATCCAAAGGAACTACTTTCAAACAATTTTTAGGTGCGTTCGTAATTATGTAAATACGTAGCACCTATTGTTGTCGTTCAGTCTGTTTGTCCATCCGTCCGCATATAACAACGCAAAAACTACCCAACCAAATCGTTTGAAATTTAAAATATATAATTATTAAAATCCGATGCATAGATCAATTACAGGGACAATCAAAAGTATTCCGTTACATTACAATCACTGGGGAAAGAAGTTTCAAATGCATTTTAATCGTTTGAAATTTAAAATATATAATTATTACATAATTTTGTCGAGTCATTTCAAATTTTATGAAAATCGGATGGATAGATTAATTACAGGTACAATCAAAAGTATTCCGTTACATTACGGTCAATGGGGAAAATTTTCGAATGCATTTTAATGATGTTATAAAATTGATACGCATCTGTGAAGTACGTATTATAATATACATTTTGCATAATCTGCGGCGCGGAGAACATTTGATATTGATTTACAAGGCCAGACAAAAGTATTCTATTACATAATGGTATAGGGAGAACATTGTTTGGTGCGCATTTTAATTGTAATTAACTATTTGAAATTTTATGAGATTGATATTGTTATTGTAGAGTGTTACAAGTTATTTTCTGTATAAAAGAAAGCAGATAGTATTTACAGGGACACATAAAAGATTTTGGCTGCTATACTGTATCCGAAATACTGTGTACATCAAGATCTGAATAATTTTAAATTCGTCCGTAATTATATAAATAACTAGCACTTATGTTCGTCGTTCAGTCTGTCAGTTCATCCGTCTTTACAATCTATGCCACAAAAAATATTTATTATTAATTTACACGGCCACTCAAAATATTCCCCTACATAATGATGATATACGAGGATTTATTGTTTGGGGCGCGTTTTAATTATATTCAACTATTTCACTTTTATGAATATGGTATACGCTGCTTAGGTGTAATAAAAGTTGTATGTCCATGTATATTTACAAAAAAAAAAAAAAAAAAAAAAAAAAAAGATTTTGACCATTATATTATATTCGAAGTACCTCTTCTATAACAGATAACAGATCTGAATATTTTTAAAACTTCATTATCGTACGAACGCACCTCATTTGCTAGGCTTCATGTGCAATTTCCAACTTGTTTTATTAATTCTTTTTTAAAAAAACCACGAAATAGGCAAGTGGGTAAACTGAAAAAAAAAGTGACATAAACTACAAAAATCCCTGTCGGCTGGGCCTATAGGCGGAGGTAGATTTCAAAAAGTGCTCATTTCAACAAAAAAAAAAAAAAAAAAAAAAAAGATTAGAGATAAACCCAGTTTAATAACTTCATTCGGCCGTTTATGAAAAATTTTTAATTACATTTTTCTGCAAAAACTGGTTTTATCAGAATCATCTTAAGAAAAATTCAGCTCAAATGCCCATTTTGACAACATATTTTGAAATAGATTCTGAATTTATTAAAAAATCGACCAAAACAGTACATTATACAGTTCCTAAATAGCAAAAAATTGTCAGTTGAATGTATTTGAGAAAAAATTGAATTTAAAAATGAGCCATAAAATAACCGACTTGTTGTTTGAATACATCCTTAATTTTTTAATCATGATTGCATCGGAAAATTTTGTGCGAAATACTCACTTTGACAGCATTTTTAAAAATATATTCTATCTTTATCAAAAAACTGGCCAATGCGTCACAGTATATAGTTCCTATATAAGAGGATCTGTAAATTGGATGCGTTTGAGAGCGAAAATGGATTTTAAAACGAGTCATAAAAAACGCAATTTGCTATGTGAAAACTTCCTTAAATTTTCAAATCACGAAGACTTTGGGAAATTCTGTTCAAAATACCCTTTTTGGTAACCTTTTTCAAAATATATTCTGTCTTTATCAAAAAACCGATCAATGCATCACATTATATAGTTCCTAAATAAGAGGATCTGTAAATTGTATGCGTTTGAGAACAAAAATGGATTTAAAAACGAGTCAGAAAAAAACGCAATTTCTTATTTGAATACTTCCTCCAATTTTCAGTCTCGATGACTTTCGAAAATTCTGTTCAAAATACCCTTTTTGGTAGCCTTTTTTGAAATATATTCTGTCTTTATCAGAAAATTGACCAATGCGTCACTTTATGCAGTTTCTAAATAAGAGGATCTACCATTTGGATGCGTTTAAAATCAAAAATGAATTTAAAAATGAGTCGGAATATAAGCAGTTTGGATTTGAGATTTTTTCTCCCAACTCCTATTTTTGTTTAATTTCTTTTTGCTATACGAATTGGTCCTATGAAAAACTTGTCAATATAAAAGCTGTAGATATTTTTGAGAAGATGTAAAATAAATTTAATCAGATTTGATATCTTAAAAATTGACGGAGTTATGGATTTTCTTCTTTTTTCAGCGCCCTTTTTCTTTTCGTTTTTAATTTTTTTCATCGGTAAAAGTGGGTCCGATCAAAAACTTGTAAGTACAAAAGTTTTAGATAATTTTAAGAACATTTGCAAAAAATTTAGTTGGACTTGATATCTTGAAAATTGACGAAGTTATGAATTTTTTTCTCTCAAAATCCCTGTTTTTTTCGCCCCTTGAGCCCACTTCTAAATTTATCAAAACTCTGTCATGCATATACTTTTGGCCCATTTTTAAGAAGTAATATAAACTTTAAACCGATTCGATATCTACTTTAATTAAGAAGTTATAGCGTTTTTTCGGTTTTCACAAAAACGCCCCCTATTCCGACCCCCTTGGTCCGATTTTGCCCATTAACGAACTTAGCCAAGATTTTAACCCCTTTGATTTTATGTACAAGTTTGGTGGAGATTGGTGAAGAATTATAGAAGTTATCGTGTCCATAAAAAAGTGAGATATATAGATAGATAGATATATAAACTGGTGCGATTGCAATAGGTAGTATTTCTTACGAAATCTACCTAAAAGCGGAAAAAAATGACTCGGAAAAAAAAGTTACCGGAAAAAAAGGGACAAGGAAAGAAATTACCAGAAAAAAAGTGACAAGGAATTGATTTTGGGAATTCATTGGTTAAGTATGTATAGAAGGGATCGGGAGAGGGGTCTTAATTTAGGTAAATGTGTTTTTCACGCTGAATTAACTTCTTTGTTTCAATTTTTGGACATATGATTACCATCCCCCACCCCATCCGACCTAAATTAGTTATGGGGGTCTTTTGCTTATTATAAAGGGGGGACAGGTAATTATCTCTCTCTCAAATTAGATAAATCGGTTTTTATCCAGAACTATCTGATGTATTTCTAATTTTAAATATAGATTCTTTCTGATAAGGTAAATCCCTGAATAGTTTTAAGGGTTTAATGGCTAAGTATAAAGAGGGGGGGGGCGGGAGTAATCCCTCTTAGTTGAATAAATGCCTTTTTACGCAGAATTATCCGATTTACCTCGAATTTTAGTCATAGGTTTATTATAAGACGTATTTCTCATTAGTTATGGGGGTTCTTATGCTATTAAAAAGAGGAGCGGGCAAGCAATTATTTCCCGCTCAAATTAGATAAGTCGGTTTTTATTCAGAATTATCCGATGTATTTCAAATTTTAAATATAGGTTCTTTCTAATAAGGTGGATCTCCGAATAGTTTCAAGGATTTAATAGCTAAGTATAGAGGGAGAAACAGAGGATATCCATCCTTAAATTAAAAAAAAATGGCTTTTTATTTAGAATTATCAAATTTGCTTCAAATTTTGGATGTCCGGTACATATCACGGGCGGCTAGTCTCTTAGAAAATTTGACGATCAGGGGATTTCTCGGTAAAGGTTTGCCACAAAAAAAGCTCAAGTAAAATAAAAAAAGCGAGTTGAATGCAACTGAACGCAAATAACAAATAAAAAGAAATTTTCTTTATTTTTTAATTTAATGATTCAAAACAATTATGCCAGAAAACATAACATATTTTATCGTTTTCCTTATAATTATTACAATTCATTTTGCATTTAAAACTGGTTTATTTATTTATTTATTTTTTACTTGTGAAAAAAGTAATATGCTAAATCATTTGTTGTAATTGTCATTTTAATTTAAGCCGAATATTTATCATTTAAAACTGGATTTTTACTAATTAATGTCCCATATTACACATCACAAAATATAATATAAAACATTTAAAAAATATATGCTAGAAAATTTTAATGTACAAACTATGTTATGTGTCACGAACGAATGAACTAGTGAATTCATTAACTTGTAGTAATAATAATAATAATAATAATAAATTTTTTATTACTAGCTTATGTTGGTAAATAGAAAGTTAATTGTTTAAAAACCTGTAGTTCTTGATAGATCTTCAGTATTTGAACGCTTAAAAAATTAAAAAACAAATTTAAATTAAAAAAAATTATTTTAATAAAAACAGGATATTTTTTCTTTGTTAGGATATTTATAGAATACTGAAAAATGCTATGCAGAAACATAAACCATAGTTTTAAATGCAAACAGCTATTGAGGATATGTAAACAAATCCTTAAAACTGTTCAGGGATTTTATTTTATGAGAAAGGACCTATATCCAAAATTTGAAATACATCGGATAATTGTGCATAAAAACAATTTATCTAATTTAAGGGGGGAATAATCGCCCGTCCTCCCACTTTTTAATTAGCAAAAGAATCCCATAGCTATTCAGGGATACCCCTTATCATAATGAACCTACATTCAAATTTTTAAGCAAATGGAATAATTCTGCGTAAAAAGCCATTTTTTTTTTATTTAAGAGAGGTTATCCCTCGTTCCCCCTCTATACTTTACCATTAAATTTCGAAAATTCTTCAGGCATTATATACTGCGACGACGTACTGACAACTTTAATCTGGGCAGAAGATAGATAGCGAAATCCCATTGTGAAAAGGTATGCAGGAGTGGAAGTATCTCCATTCTAAAGCTGAGAGGAATAGTTGTAATTGACCTCAAGGAACTAGAAAATGATTTCACTGGTCTAGTGGCAATGAGCTGAGGGGTGGGATTGTTGAGCGTAGAGAGGGAAGGAAGGTAGTTGGAAGAGAGACATTTGCTGGTAATGTACTAGAGAGTACATAGATGTAAGTTGGCTTAGACGTGCTAAGCGAAATGTAATATTGGAGTGTGGCTCCTATGTAGTTGTAATGTCGTTTCATTTATTTATTTATTTTATTAATTGATCTATAGTTCTAATAAAGAACTTGAGGAACTAAAAATGTGTTATTGATAAACTTAACAAATAAACCGACTGAATAAAGATAAACTGAAGACACGACACCACAATACTAGATATAAGCCTTGTCAGAAAGAACCTATATCCAAAATTTGGACACACGTTGGATAATTCTGCTTAAAAACCCATTCATCTTATTTAGAACGGAGGGGGTGGAGTAATCGTCCATTCCCAAAACTAATCAAACAAGCGTCTTTTCAGTATGAACATATATCCAAAAATTGAACCAAAACATTTAATTTAGCAAGAAAAACCCATTTACCTAAATTAAGAGCCACCCCCCCCCCACCCCCCCTTTCATACTTAACCAGTAAATCCCCAAAATCAATTCTTTGTCACTCTTTTTTTTTCCGGTAACTTTTTTTCCTTGTCCCTTTTTTCCGGTAACAATTTTCCCGTGTCACCTTTTTTTCCGCTTTTTTAGTTTGTCATTTTTTCCGCTAACTTTTTTTCCTAGATTCAGGATTAAAAAGCTATGTGAGAAATGTTCTTCATTCTTTGATAAGATCTTTCAGAAGACGATTCTCACTGTGGATGATTTGAAACGAATTTGCGACATGGTAGCGACAAAAAGAAGGAAAAATGGTTGTCATGCGATCAAAATTCCTTATAACTCATTAACTAATTTATATATTTATTTTTAAAAAATGGCGACTGTGTTGTTTATAAGTAACTCTATCTCCCCCAGCCACTGTTTTGAATCGAAAACTTGATGTATAAAGCCACTATTAGATTCAACAACATTTCGAAAAATTTTTGAACCAACACTTGATTTCCTCCAACTGTTCGCGAAATATCTTCACAACACCCAGTGTGATAGCAAACAGCAATATCCCCCAACTTTTTTTCTGCAGTTCCAAAAAAAAAAAAAATCTCCGCTAGCCGAGACTTTTCATCGTGCATCGAGCATTTTAACGAATCAGAGATAAGCGATTGATAGGAATAGGCGATAAATATTAACGGCTGGTAGTAGTAGTATTGGTTTTCCTGCTATTCCTCCAACTTTTTGCAAATAATTGTAACCTTTTTCTCTCTTTGAACGGGAAAAAGTTGGGGTTAAAATCGGCTGAAAAGTTTCTTGCTCGTAAAGTTTGTGAATCTGATAGCAGCTAAAGACAGAAGAAAGTTTCATCCAATTAGTTTCTTTGATAGATTGTACGTTTTCAGGAATGTATTAACAAGTGAACTTTCCTTTGTGTATTATCAGTTCTAACAAAACTATTTTTACTTTTTTCTATCTTTACGGAAGAAAATATTGGATTCGTGAAAATTTTCGAATTCCGGTTTTTGGCCGATTTACCCGTTTTAGAGATCAGAGATTCCTAGTTTTTAGTAAGAACAAGTTTTCACAAAATGTCTGTATGTGTATATGTGAATCAGACTCTGTCTCTATGTGACATAAATTTTGGGGGCGCTCTATCACAAGAACTAATGCACGGAATGTAATAAAAATTTATATTCAGGTAGTCCCTAATACAACTTGATACTGATTAGTTTTTGTTGCAAATCAATCAACAGATGGCGCTTCTACGCTGCTTTTTTTACGATTAATGCAACAGCTATATCTGAAGAACTAAGGCACGGATATCAACCAAACTTCAGATTCAGTCAGTACTTAAGATGAATTGATATTGTATTCGTTTCTGTGTAAATCGCTCAACAGCAGGCGCTGGTATGCTAATTTTTTCACGATTTTTGCAATAGCTCTATCTCAAGAACTATCGCACGGAATTTAATTAAAAATTATAATCAGTTAGTTCTTGATATAGATTGATACTGATTTGTTTTTGGTGCAAATCGCTCGACAGATGCGCTGCTATGGTGCATTTTTTACGATTTACGCAACAGCTATATATATATATAACTAATACACGGATTTCCTTTAATCTTCAGATTCAGTTAGTTCTCAACATGAATCGATGTTGTTTGCATTTTGGTGCAAATTGCTCAACGGGTGGCACTGCTTTGTTGAATTTTTCACGATTTGCACAATACCTCTATCTCAGGTTCTCAGGTGCACGAATTTTTATCAAACTTTAGATCCAGTAAATCCATGAAATTAACTAGTTTTGTTCATGTTTTGTTGTCAATCTCCCAATATGTGGCGCAGCAATGCTTTATTTTTCTCAATTCCTGCAATATCTCTATTTTAAGAACTAATCAGTGAGCTTCACCAAACTTCACATTCAGGTATAGCTTGATAAATATTGTTGCTGTTTATGTTTTGGTATGAATCGCCCAACAGGTGGCACTTTTATGTTGCATTTTTTCACATTTCCGCAATAGTCTTATTTTAAGAACTAATGCAAGGAATTCCATGTCTTTAAAATCTTCACAATGATCATAAATTACCATTTAATTTTGGCACTGAGGTAGCAAACTTTGACGCATTAAGGGTGTATTCGAAAAAATGTTTTTTCTCTCTCAGCAGCTCAAAATTTTCCTATAGATTTTCAGATTCATTTGTAAAAGTAAAAACATGAAACTTGCTGAGATAATTTTTGAAGATATGTTATAAGATGCCGTATGACTTCATTTTTCTCTGAATTTATTTGAATTTGATTTATCGACAATTATTTTCTCAGCATGACCCCTTTTTTTTCGTTCCCAGATCTCTCGCTTTGGAAAACTCGGTTCAAAAGACGAACTTTGACTGCATTTTTTGTAATATTTTCTGCATTTATCAAAAAATCGCAGTCATGGGATCTAATATAGTTTCTAAATAAGAGAATTTCACAGTTTAGTGCGTTTGAGAGCAAAAGTGACTCTTAAAATAAATCAGAAAAAGAAAGTTTTGGGATTGCCACATTCAACTAGTTACTAATACTATTATTGTTTGGAAATTATCAAACAGTTTACTATAAAACAACATTGTCACACTATTATTGTTTTCCAAACAATAATAGTTTTTACAATTACTGTTTGAAAATTATCAAATATAGATGGGGTCGTGGCCCCCCCTAGAAAAATTCTCTAGTTACGCCTATGTATGCCAATCTCAAAACTTTCTTCTATCTCATACATACATTTACTATTTCAAAAAATAGTTACACATGCTAATATTTTAATAGTATTAATTCAGTATTATACCCATACTTTGATTTTCATTTTAAATTTCTGCTTCAATCAACAGAGCTGTAGTGGAGGCTGGAGGGTATACGGGGATATACGTTGTATACCTTCTGGATATTTTTAAGGAATACCGTATACTCTCCGTTTCTCAAAAAAATCTATAGTATGTACATTATAGGGTATATCCTCTGCCTTGAGCGTATATCCTCTGTTATTTTTACGACTACGCCCCTGTCAATCAATTAATCAGAGTAAAAACGAGTTAATGTGTATCATCATATTTATTAAAATCAATAATTTTCCCTTATTCTGTTGTTATCAGCTCTTAGCTAATAGTCCGCTAATAGGACGCTATTTTCTGTCTCTGCACGAGCTGATAAACAATAGAACGACGAAGAATCGAGAAAATGATACACAAAGTGCTAGGGGAGAGCCCAATCATCCCCAAAAAGTGAAGACAGAAGGGGAAGGATGATGACCATTGACTTTCTCATATACGTATCGTAGTATCTTAAGGTCATTGATGATGACGTAGTGTGGTTCCCGGTGGTTCTCCTAGTGTGGAGGATAGGATAAGGAAAATCGTGGTTTTGAATGTGTTTATTTGGTCGTATTTTATTTCAATACATGAAATTTCGTATGAAAAATTAAAATTTTTAAAAAGGATTAATAAATTAATTAGACTTTAAATGATTGGTTTTTTTTTTTGTTATTTTGAGTTAGTTGATTGCATTAGTTGCATTACAAAATCATTTAAAACAAATTTAGTTTATCTATCGTTAATATCACAATAAGAAAACTAGTCGTTGGGGGCCACCGTAATACTTACCCATCATGTATATGAAAATAAAACTATTTGTAAAAACTATTTATACAATGCATTGAGATTCATAAACAAAATTTAAATATTGTTAATATACATAGAATGCTATATTAAAGAACTGCTGATTACCAATTTCGACAAATTATATAAAACGCCAAACTACTCAAGTAGTACCGAACTGCCTAAAAGAAACATCCTTATAACTCCAAAACTAATAATCTTATTAACTAACAGTTTATTGCGTCGGATTAAGAGTCTCATTTCCAATTAAAATATACCTCTGAATTGAAATTTGAATGAAATACAGGGTCATGAAAAATCGAAGAATGTGGAAAACAGGATTACAAATATCTCGGCAACTAATAATCCGATTGACTTCGTTCTATATGCAAAATGTGTGTTATTTTATTGCCTTTTACTTCCATGCCTTAGAACAAAAAAATTCGAAAATTTTTATACACCTTTCATCAGAACAAATTTTTCGAGAGTCCGAAAAAAATAGTTCCGACTAATCGAGGTTGCTGACATTAAATAGGCTTCGTCCCATTCCTACATACTAACTACATACAAAATTTGAAGTCTCTATCTTAATTTGTTCGGGAGATAGAGCCTTTACAGACAGACAGACGGACGGCAAATTTTTTTTCTAAAAATATGTTTTTCGGAATCTCCACTATCTAAAACGTGTAAATCCGTCAAAAATTTTTTTTCGATTTTCAAAACGATTGCAAGACTTACGCTATACTACGTATGATGGGTAAGTAACTAGAGATGCGCCAAAAATGGTTTTTGACATCGGTTTAACTTTACCCTGGAAATGCAAAATTCAGCTAATGTTTAAATTTCAAGATTAATGTTGCTTTTGGACGCAGTCGGTTAAAATAAAATAAAGATGTACACAATTAAAAAAAAAAAAAAAGAAAGAAAGAAAATCAAGTATTTAAAAAATAAAATACAGGTCATTTAGTATAAATTTTACACTATAGGTAGAAATATAATTAATAACTTATTTCTAAACATTGAACTTAAAAAAATAATTGAAGGCTTTGCAAGTACAAATTTAAAATAAATAATATTTTTTCTTTATTCTGATTATTATTTTATTATTGTTGTTAATTTTTAGGTTTTATAAACAATTTTTCTAAATTCTGAAAACAGATATAAAATTCATTGTTCTACGTTTTAGCAAAACGACTAACACATGTTGACATTTATATCATAAAATTTCATCTTAAAAATAATTATTATTATAACAATAAAAACCAAGGTTGGCATGGTTTAAACCAATTGGTTTTAACCAACTGTTTTTTTTTTTTTTTTCTCAAAAAAAAAACAACTGGTTTTTTCAGAAGAAATCTAATGACATTTTCTCTTTTCTTCATAATTTACGCGTTTCAGATTATTGGATATAAGTAATTTCTGTTTTTAACACTTTATTTCAGCAATAAGCATTGGATATAGTAAGTTTAGATATTTTTTACGTATAGGATTAAAATCAGTATATGCATTGGTGAACATATTTATTTCTCTAAAGAAAAGGCTTCAAACATGTGAATCGATCAAATATAAAATAGGTTAAAAATATTCAATATTTAATATAAAATACCTTAGTTTTTTGAAAAATGCACTTTTATTTAATGCAATTAATAACATAATACAATCTAAGATTTCGAGCTATAAAAGAAATCCCTTGTCTTAATTGAGGAGGTTATCTTAAGCATTAAAATCAAAATATGAAGTCGAATAAGAAAGTTTTCAAAGATTGGGTGCTACTTAATAGCATTTCAATAATATTTTTTTTTCCTGTTAGTTATCTGCTGCATAATAGCATGCAATAGCATAAGAAAATGACCATCTAACACATTCTTATCTCTCTTGAACGGGAACCAGCTGACGTCACACGGGACTTCCTGCTTTGAGGGGGTGGGTTCAGACAACACCGTCTCGAAGAGATATATCGAGACGGTGTTGGTTCAGAGCGGCGAGGGATTCTTCAAAGAGATGGACTAGCCCTTGTATCTCTATAGCCCTGAAGTGCTACGCTATCACAAATATCCTTTCGCGCGGAATATTTCTAAATTTAAAGAAGATTTATATAGCCAAAAATGTATATAGCCAAAAACATATACAGAAAATTTGGTACAGTTCTGTACATAACTTGATGCAATTTTCGATTGTGCAATAAAGAGAATATCACGGAAATCGCTTTTACAGAGCTCCCTTCCAGAAGATTTTTTTCAAATTCAAGGAGGACCTGTTTGCCATGCCCCAAAATAATCATACACAAAAAGTTTAGTTCAGTTCTATGCATAACTTCTTACACATTTTGAGGGTAAAATAATGAAAATGGCACAGACATTGCGATTATAGCATCCTCTTCCGGCGATTTTTTTTTTTTTTTATATATAATTTGGGAAAGGTTTTTTGACCATAGCCAGACACTTACACAAAAAACCTCTTCCAATTCTAGGCATAACTTCATACACTTTTAGGTGGTACAATATTGAAAATGGTACAAAAATTGCTATTAATGCGCCCTCTTGTGGATTTTTTCAAATTCTGGGCGGACCCACTAGCCATAGTCAAATACTTACACAAAAAAATTAGGTTCAAATCTATGTATAACTTATACACTTATCGGTGATAAAATATTGAAAATGACAGAAAAATCGCTGTTGCAGCACCTCTTCCGGCGGATTTTTTTCAAATTTAGACAGAACTTACTAGCCATAGCCAAATACTTACACGAAAAATTTGGCTCAATTCTATGCATAACTTAATACACTTTTCATTGATACAATATTGAAAATGGTACAAAAATCGCTATTAAAGCGAGATTGTGGATTTTTTACAAATTCAGAGAGGACCTACTAGCCAGAGCCAAACACTTACACAAAAAATTTGGTTCAATTCTATTTATAACTTCATACACTTTTAGATTGTACAGTATTAAAAATGTCACAAAAATTGCCATTGCAGCGCCCTCTTCCGACGGAATATTTCCAAACTGAAGGAGAACCTGCTTGCCACAGCTAAAAACATTCAGAAAAAATTTGGTTCAAATTCTGTGCATATCTTCATACTGTTTTTGACGGTAGAATGGCAACATACAGACACAGAGCACACACACACACGGATAAACAGATATTTTGTAAAAGCATGTTTTTATTTATTATATATATATATGATCCCTAAAACGTGTAAATCCGTCGAAAACCGGATTTCGAAAAAAGTTGCGATTACAAAGTAGTAAATGAAATCCTCAGTGTAATCTGCGATCACACTTAAATACTTTTAATTATTTTTACAATATTTTACAATACAATCTAGCAACTTTTTAAGCATCTTCATCTGTCGAATTCGACGGATTCCAACTCTTTATTTCATTATAAGAGCTAAATATTTCTTGAAACCGAAGGTACCTACTGTTCTTCATTGCCTACCGTGTTGAAGTCAAAGATTTGACCCGGAGGAGGGGGGCGGGGTCATTTCCGGCGAGCAATAAGAAGTGCTCATCGGAAGATTAAAGATTTTGTGTTTTCAATGATCAAAAGTGCAATCCTCTCCCCCTTTCTCCGGAACCACAGGTAAACTTTCCCTTCTCCCTACTTCTGGAGAAAAGTGTCTGAATTCAAAACTGATTCCCTAGCCCTCTCCAATCTCAAACTAACCAATGTGCTGCATTTGCATGCTTTTATGTTGAAAATAATACAAACAATTGATTATTTTTAAAAGCTATGTAGCTATTTCATCAGATAATTCTTAATATAATTCCCTATTTAATCATCATAAAATTGTTAGCAGATGTATTTATACTATTAGTATTTATTGTGTCTACTATATGAAATGGCCATTATATCCTTTAGAATTCATCTGTGTGAGGGCATATAGAGTTCATCTGCCAATTATTACAGCTACACCAAAATCTGGTTTTAACTGATATTGCATTATGTGTAAGATTTTCTCAACGTCTTTGGGAATGATTGTTTTTATTTGTGTGGTATTCCTCCCATCCGATTTTGTCGCCCTGAGCGGCCGCCCAACTTCATCCTTCTCCTTTCTTTCGTTTTTCAGGTCGTTTCTGGTTACACTAATGTTTATTAATTTCTTTTCCTATTTTTTGCTTTCGCCAAATGTTGGATTGAAGGTTAAACTTGTTTTGTCGGCTGCATTATAAAATGCTGAATCAAGACTAAGATCTTGATTTTAATCTTATAAACAATGTTCTCCCCACCGCTCTTACAAATCGAGAATCGTCGGCTTGGGACCAACTAAAAAAAAATTCTGAATTTTATCACTTTAAAAAATGTCGATTTTTAAGGTTTAAAATCAATGAGTCCCCTCAAAATAAAATGAAATAATCCCTAATCTGATGCTACCGTATATTAAATGTAAAATAAAAACTACATTCATTTGTATCTGGTATTGTTTTTTCTATTCTATATTTATTTGTATCTGGTATTGATTTTTTTGTTCATAGTTTTTTCTTCTTTTAAATGTAGGAGATACGCGAGATTTAATTAGGAATGTAGGAAATAAATGTAGTAGAGGATTTAAAATGTACGCGAGGCATAAAAGTTTGAGAACCACTGTTCAAATGTAAAATAATAGTTTGACTTTTTCATAGTTTGCGTGATTGTGCATGTGAGAAAGGGATTATAAAAGCCACTGATTGAAACATTTGTGTTCTCCAGAATTAATGCTGATTAAAGCATTGTGGGTCTTTACTAATATTGGTCAAAAAGAATTATTTTAATATATCGCAAACATATCAACTTTTAATGGTCTCTCTCTCTCTCTCTCTCTCTCTCTCTCTCTCTCTCTTTTTTTTTTTAATAGACATAGACATTGCGTGTGATTGAATATATGTATTCAATCATACTAGTTTGTTTTGATTTGTTTTTTCAGTGTTTTTTTTTATTATTATTATTGGAATCAGCCATATGTTTGTGACGTCATTTCATCACACTTGGATTGAATTGGTTAGTTCGTTTTTTGCGTAGAGTGAATGTGTTAATCTAGAAAAAATTCTTTTCTGCCCTCTACACTTTCTGTTTCACCGGTGAATGGGCGTCATGTCCTGTCCTTGTGGGTTGTTGGCATGCTTTTCTTTCATTTCGAAATATATGCCCACGGTTACTGCCTACTCTTCGTCAACTCTCTTCCCACATGTTTGCGATTATTTTGCCCTCGCTTAGCTGAAGTAGTTCATAACACTTTTCACTTTCCTGTTCCAATATTAATATCTTTTCCAAAACACATTAGTTTTATTAGTTATCGAATTTTATTTTTATTGCATATCTATGGCCAGTGGCGTTGCAATTCAAAAATTATAGAAGGGATCCAGATACCATTTTCTCATAAATTAAATACAGTCGAGTCTCTCTATAACGAAACTCCATACATTGAATTTCTCCATATAACGAATTTTTATTAGGAACGGTCCCCTTTTCACATGATTACATTAAAAACAATCTCTATATAGCGAAATATCTGTCTCCATATAACGAATTTTTTCATGACTTGGTCTTAATTTATTCAGTTTTAAAAAAGCTTCGAAATCATATTGAATCAATTTTCCATCATTTATTTTTGATCTATCATCAGTGCTGATTTTTTTTATATATTACTTCTCTCCTTGTTTTTTAAATCCAACGAATTCATCCCACCTACCACAAACCTTTCTCACATCCTTCTCAAAACAAAGGCAATTAGATTGATACACATGGAGAGGAATCAATGAGAGGCACACAAGAGAGGTCTTCAAACGGAGGAAAAGTTAACTACAGTTTTTCATTCCTTGCTAAAATTTGAGCTTTTTTTTTTTTTTTTTTTTTTCTTTGGAGAGTGTAACAATTTCAAAATCAAAACAACAAAAAATTACAGATTTCTTCGTCTGAAATTAATGTAATTCTTCCTTATTTGATTTTCATTAAGCTTTCAAATAAATGTCTGTTCTCTTTTTTGAAACAGCTTAAATAATTAAGAAATAAAATTTTAGGTTAATATTTACTTTTAAACATTTCAAATTTTTAATTCAAAAGATCAAAAATAATATTTGTTCAAATTTTACACATTAAATACGACTTTTAACATCATTTTCTACACATCGAATTTCTCTATATAACGAATTTTTTACTGGAACGGTGGATTCCGTTATATAGAGACTCGACCGTAATTAGGATTATTAATAGTTTAAATCTATACTAATAAAAGAACAAAACGCTCTGTCTGTGTGTGTGTCTGCGATGGCTAGCAAAATCTACAGCATGTACGAAGCTCAAAAAATTTTTTAGAGTAGCCCTGAATCTCTCCTGATGCACCTGAGCTTCAGAATTTCGAAATTTCAATTATTAACTCAGTAATTAATTAAAATCGAGAGGTCACTCTCATAAAAAATCATCTTTTTCCAATTTTTTACTCTTTCGTTTGTTTACGGTTGGTTGGTTGTGTAAAAATTTTCGCAGAAGTAATAAGAAAGCTGAGACAGAATTAAAGAAACCCATAGAGGAATGAGATAAGTGGAGGTGAACTAAGCCTCAAAAAAAGTTTTGCAATATGAAACCATTTATCGCTCAAATTTTAATGTGCCAAACCAAAGGACGTGGAAGGGATTTTGTATTATAAGACGAATTGAAAGAAATGAATTACAATTGAAGCATATTTTAAGAGGAAGTAGCAAATTTTTAAAATGGTCTTTGTTCTATTATTATTTATTAAAATAAATGTTCGCTTTTAAAATGAAGGAAATTGGAAAATTAGCAATAATTAAATATCAAATTAATTCTTTTAAAATCATGTATGAAAACTTAAGTAATAAATATTGATCTAAAATATAGATTTCTGACTGCAGACGATTTTAATGTATTAACAAAAGAATGTTATATTTTCAAGCAAAACGTTAAAATAATTTTCTATATTGATATTTAAAACACATATGATAAAATAATCAATAAATTTTTACCGGTGAAGCAATAGATAAGTTCTTTTTAAGAAACAAGAGCAAAAAATACGGATTTAAATCTGTTTCAATTGATCGGCGTTCAAAGCACGTACTTTAGTTGGTACTTAATTGGACTTAATGTAGGGTTACATTTTTAGCATCACCTCCAGAGATAATACTTCCACTCTATTAATTTCTTTTTACCATATGAAAGAAACCAATCTGAGATTTTGACACTTCAAAAGTGACTGTTTTTTTTCCCCCCAAAGACCTTTAAAATTTAAAGACTGGCAAAATGTCAGTTTAACTTAGGATTTTTGAACACAGCTGTTACGTCAGATCGTTGGTACTTCGTTCATTAGGATGTATGTGGTTAGCTATAAAGCAGTAAATGTATGTATATGTATATATGAGGCTTTTTTAGCAGTTTTTTTAAATCATTGATTAAATTTGAATGCATTTTATTTAAGTTAAAATTTTATTAAGACTTTAATTTGTTTTTAAAACAAAAATGAAATGGCTGTTTGACGTACAGTTGTTCGAATCGGCAGACGATTCATACACAGTAATAAATTATCAAATAGCAAAATAAATTATATATCAAAAATAGTCACTAAAACAACAGTAGCAAAACATGATGTTTAGGCGTATTAACACATAACCCGATCCCAACCAGAAAAAAACAGACTATACTCCGATCCAAGCAAGACAAAAATTCGATGAGCATAAACCCGACCCGAACCTAAAAATTCCATTTGAAAAAAAAAAAAAAAACTGGATTTGATATCTGACCCGAATCAAATCTGAATCCCACAAAAATATTCAAATGAAGCATACCCCAATCCGATCAAGGAAAAATAATGTTCGTGTATATGCAACACGACCCGAACCTAAAAATTTTCTTTGAAAAAACCCCGAAAAATGACCAGAACGAAACCTGAAATCGATAAAAATACTCCAAATAATTATAACCCGATAAGAGTAAGACAAAATAATTTCCGTGAACATAAACCTGATTCGAACCTAAAAAATTCCATTTGAAAAAAAAACCTGAAATTTTATGCAAACTACATCTGAATCCGATAAAAATATTCGAAAGAACCATAACCGGATTCGAATAAGAGAAAATAATTTCCGTGGACATGAACCCGATCCGAACCTAAAATTCCATTTGAAAAAAATACCTGAAATTAGAATCGAACCAAATATGAACCTGACAAAAATATTCCACAGAACCATATCCGGATCTGAACAAGACAAAAAATTTCCATGAACATGAACCCAATCCGAACCTAAAAAACTGAACTAAATCTGAATCTGACAAAAATATTCCAGAGAAGCATATCCTTATTCAAACAATGCAGACTAATTTCCGTTGATGCGCAACCCAACCTGAACCTAAAAATTCCATTAAAAAACCGAAATTTGAATTGAATGACATCTGAACCCAAAAAAATATTCCAAAGACCCAAAACCGGACCCGAGCAAGACAAAATAATTTTTCTGGATATGAATCCGACCAGAACCTTAAAAATCAATTTGAAAAAATACCTGAAATCTGAATCGAACCAAATCTGAATCCAACGAAAATATTCCAAATAACTATTAACAGATACGAACAAGACAATACAGGGTGGTTAAAATTAAACTGACGGTACTCAGAGACTCATAACTCCGGTTCTACTGAGCGGATCCGAATGAAACTTCAGATATATGTTATGTAGATCATGCGGCCGGGGTTTTCGTAAAAAAAAAGTTTCAAATTTCGCCATCAGATGGCGCTGTAGTGCTAAAACCATATGTAAATGAGTAGTTAGAGCAATTTCGCTATAAAAGCGAACGTAAAAGTCACGATGAACGGGTTTGTTAGGCGTACAGTAACAGGGGATCGATACAGGAGTCTCCTGGAAAATCATGTTGTCCCGGCGTTAAGACAAAGAGGCTGTTTGGCAACCACAATATTCATGTAAGATGGGGCAACTGCTCATACGGCGAGATGTGTAAAAATGTGATTCAAGACAATTTCTCTGATGAGCGTGTCTTCTCGCGTATTTTCCCCTTTTCCTGGCCAGCAAGGTCGCCAGATCCGAACCCTTCCGACTTCTGGCTGTGGGGTTTTCTGAAAGATCATGTGTATCAAGGGCGTGTAACTAATTTAGCGGACTTAAAAGCTAGCATCGCACGCCATGTCTCCATGATTCCTACTGTTGTGTTGCGTGCCGCCGTTGATAACGCGGTGGTACGCTTTCAGCATATTGTTGACCGATAAGTTATGCACATAGAGCACACAGGTGTGTAAAAAATAAAATATTCCGTCAATCTTTGATTTTTGAATTGCTATCTGTCATTTTATATTGTTAAAACGCCACCTAATGGCGAAATTTGAAACTTTTTTTTTTTTTTTACAAAAACCTCGGCCGCATGATCTACATAACATATATCTCAAGTTTCATTCGGATCCGCTCAGTAGAACCGGAGTTATGAGCCTCTGAGTATCGTCAGTTTAATTTTAACCACCCTGTATAATTTCCATGGGCATAAACCCAATCCGAACCAGAAAATTTGTAAAAAAAAATAAATCCCGAAATTTGACCCAAACCTAATCTGAACCTAACAAAAATATTTTAGTGAAGTATAACCTCATTGGAACTAGGTAAAATAATTTCCATGGAAGTACAACCCGAACCGAATTTAAAAATCTCATATGAAGGAAAAAAAACCGCACGAAATCTGAATTGAACCGAATCTAAACTGAACAAAAATATTCCAAACAACCATAACCGTATCCGAAGAAGACAAAATAATTTCCATGAACATGAATCCAATCCGAACCTAAAATTCGGATGTTCTACAAAACATAATGCGCTCCGTAGCGGTGGAAAGTGAAACTAAGTACTTAGCGCGAGATGGTTAAGATATTTCGTTTATAGTTATTGTTAAATTAGAACTTGGTTACGGTTAGGTAACAGTTAGGTTGCAATTACGTTCCGGTGAGCCTTATGTTATATTTATTTTCCGGTTAGGTTACAGTTAGGTCATGGTTAAGTTACAGTTAGGTTAAGGTTAAGTTGCGGTTAGGTTGTGGTTAGATTATGGTAGGTTATGATAAGGTGACGGCCAGGTTACATTTATCGTATATTTAAGTTACAGTTAGGTTACTGTTAAGATACAGCTAGGTTACAGACAAGTTATGATTGCAATACAATTAGGTTATGGTTAGGCTTTTATTCAAAGAATGAACATTACGCATGTTTGATAAAAAATATGCACCTATTTTTGTAAAATGGTTCTGAAATTACCGTAATTTCGGGTGTATAAGCCGCGGATCAAACAATTCTTTTTGGACCCAGAAATTTTATTTAGCGATTGAAGACAAATATTTACGGCGATCTAAATAGTTATATTTGTTTCTTAAAAAATTCTGGGTCGAAAAAGAATTGTTTGATCTGCGGCTTATACACCCGAAATTACGGTATAATACTATATACTGACCTTTTAGCTAATCATCGATAATCGATTTCATTCACGGTATAATCGGATTTAAGAGTGATATAATTAGTTTGAAATTCAAAATATTTCACTTGGGATATCTATGTAAAAAAAGTATTTAGTTAAGTCACTTAACAGTAATTTTAAGGATAAATATCAACAGTTTAAAACAAAAATCACGCAATCGTTGGACACATATTCCCTCCTGCGTTTCCCATTGCAATCATTTTGGGTACTTTTGCAGCTAAATATTACTTTTTTTAACCAATTTTTGACACAGTCAGGGGCGCTTATTTAATATAATGTATACTGTGAAAATTTTTACCCTTTTGGTGTATCATTATTCCTCCGCTTTTATAGAATATCTCTCTTTTGACCTATGAGAATGCTCCATCATAGGCTGAAGTAATCGTTTTCTATAAAAGCGGTGGAGTGACGATGCAGCAAAAGGGTCAAGTTTTTAATAGTGTATTTACACACATTTCGAGTTAAAGATAAAATCATAAAAATTTCAAGTTCGTTTAAGATTATTATTACGGACCCGGGCAATGCCGGGCGGGTAAGTTAGTACTGAATAATTCTTTAATAAATTTTTGATTAATTATTGATCTCGATATTACATTAGAAAAACAATATTTTAATTAGTTTAAATAGAATATTTGATATTTTGGTATTTGTAGAAAACTGCGATTAAACTGTAAGATAGCGAGGGATTTGAGGGTGCTGAGCTCCTCTCCCCTTCCCCTCATAAAAAAACGTATATACAAAAAGAAAAGAAAAAAACACTTTGGAGCTTGAAAGCTTAATTAAATCTCTGAAACTACATGAAATCGTTATTACCAATGGCCTGGCGTGGTTTAATTTAGTGCTGTGAAGTAAAGATGAAAATAAGCACTCGCCAGTAGCCACTCGGCGACTAAATTTGAAACACTGGCGACTAAAAATGTGGAAAGTACCGGCCAAATTCAGGATTTTCCAAAAAATATTTTGTCAAAGAACCGCCGAAACAATCCTTGCGAATTTCGTCAAAAAAACGTAAAAAATCCAAATTTCGTGAAAAAAATCGCGGTAAACAAAACACGAATCTCGTTTAAGTATCACGAAAAGACATTGTCAAAAGATCCCAAAAAACGCAAATATCGTCAAAGAATCTCGAAAAAAAAGCGAATATCGTCAAAGAATCTCGAAAAAAAAGCGAATATCGTCAAAGAATCGCGGAAAAACCAGAAATATCGCACTTATTGTCTCTAAATTGCAAAAAAACGCTGTCATAAAATCAACAACAACAAACGTGAATTTTGTCAAAAAACGTAAAAACAAACGCAAAAAATGCGAATTGTATCAAAGAAACATGCGAAAAAAAGTGCATACCGTCAAAAAATCGCGATAACGAATGCGAAAGCCTTCTAAAAATTGCGATAACAAATGCGAACATCGTCCAAAACCGCAATAAAAAATAAGAATGCCGTCAAAAATCACGATAACAAGCACAAAAACCATAAAAATATCACGATTCTCGTCAAAAAACGTAAAAACAAACACTAATTTTATCATAGAAACGCGTGTAAAAAGCTAGTTCGTCAAAAAAGTCGTGTTAACGAACGCGAATATCGTCAAAAAACGTAAAAACAAATGCAAAACATGCGCATTTTATCAATAAAACACGCGAAAAAAAAGAGTAGTGTCAAAAAATCTCAATAATGAACGCGAATACCGTGAAAAAATCGCGATGACGAACGCGAATACTGTCAAAAAGTCGTGATAACGAACACGATTTTCGTTACAAAGTTGCAAAAACGAGCGCAAATTTTGTCAAAAGATCGCAAAAAAGGAAAAAAAAAATACACATTATGTCAAAGGATTGTGGAGAAACATATAACATTAGTTTCAGGAGAGACCCCCTCCCCCCACCTTTATTTTTTAGAAAATCTGTTGTGAATTTCAGTTTTTAGCTCACAGGCTATCATAGCCTGAGAGCTTATGTGCCCGTCCGTGCTGTATGTATGTTCGTATGTACGTAACGCGATAACTCATGATAAAAATATCCGATCCACTTGAAATTTTGTATGTAGGTATATCCTGACAAGGCGCTTCCCTGATTAGTTTTTGGAGTTCATTCGATATGTATAAGAGGGGGAACGGGGGGCTCATGCCCCCCGTTAGTTGATATAGATGGGATTTTCATGCAGAATTAAGTTTTCAAAATTTAGATTAGGATCATTCTGATGAGGCGATTCCGTGACTGTTATTAGGTGTTCATTGATTAAGTATAAATAGGGGGAACAGGGGTTCTAATGCCCCCCCCCCCGTTAGTTGATATAAATGGGATTTTAATGCAGAATTAAGTTTTCGTTCAAAATTTAGATTAGGATCATTCTGATGAGGCGATTCCGTGACTGTTATTAGGTGTTCATTGAATAAGTATAAATAGGGGGAACAGAGGCTCTAATGCCCCCCCCCCCCCGTTAGTTGATATAAATGGGATTTTCATGCAGAATTAATTTTCGTTCAAAATTTAGATTAGGATCATTCTGATGAGGCGATTCCGTGACTGTTATTAGGTGTTCATTGAATAAGTATAAATAAGGGGAACAGGGGTTCTAATGCCCACTCCCCCCTTAATTTATACAAATGGGTTTTTCAAGCAGAATTTTCAGATTTCGTTCAAATCTCTGAATAGTTTTGGAAGTTTAATGGTTAAGTATAAAAGAGGGGGATAACTCTTTTTAAATTATATAAATGCTAAATGGGTTTTTATTAAGAATTATCTAATTTGCTCTGAATTTTGGATATAGATTTTTTATATGATAAAGCATGTCTTTGATAGTATAGGAGGTTCAATGATTAAGTATAAAAAAAGAGAAAAGGGGAGAGCTGTTTCCCCTTCTTAATTTTTTTTTTCGAACGGAATTAACCCTTGAAAATATAAAGCTTTAATGTGCAATTAGTATTTGTAGCCTGTGAGCTCAATGCCTTCAGTTTAACTGGGCAGTATTCTTTTTTATTATATTTTGAATCATATGTAATGTGCTAGTCCTTGAATATAAACATTTTTTTTTTGTCACATTATAATTCTATACAAATAATTATAAAAAAGAGGGTAAAGGTGTATCTATGTCGTTAGCTACAAAAGTGCTTAAGCATAGTTGGGCTTATGTAGCTAACTACATATGCATGTTACATATAACTTTGCTGTTAATTTAAAAAAAGATTGGAAATTAGTAACTCAAGTTTACAGTACAAACAATACAAATTAAAATATTTTTATCTAGTTCATATGGGACCGTTCAAGTATTACGTAAGCATATTTTTAGTCATTTTGTACCCCTTCCACCCCCTTGTAAGAAAATATAAGCAAATGCTAGACCCCCCCCCCTTTGCTTACGTAAGATTTTATGGCAGTTTATACATCAATACGTCTTGACTTATAAAAAGTTACCAATCAATTACATTATTAATCCTACAAATTTATATAGGCATATAGGGATTGTGATATCAAAATATATAAAATGGTTTTAATATATTGTTGCTTATTGTATTAAACAAAGTACAGAATACAAAATAGTTTAAATATATTGTTATTTATCACATTGCACAGTAAAACAAGATATACAAGAAGTCTTAACTTACTTAGGCATCATAACTAACATTTTTGACATGAATCATATAAATGTTGGAGTTCAATTTGGTGTTCATATTTTAATCTGATGTTCAGGATCCTTGAACCCATGTTTCAACATTGTCTATTATAAAGTTTTCGGCCCCACCAGTGGCCGAGAGGTTCGGACCTCTCAACTGGTAGACGGCAGGTGCTGGGTTCGAACCCAATCGCGGCTGTCGGCCTAACCGTTCGGAGTTTTCGTGGTTTTCTTCGAACCTTGCGTAAATACGGGTTAGGTTCCCTTAGAAAGACCCCCACGAAGGGCATTCCCCCCTGGTCCTATATCCCTAGCGCAGATAATCGGACGTCAAAAATCAATCAATCAATCTATTATAAAGTTTTCACTGGAACAGTGGCCTGGGGTATTGCAGGTTTCCGGTCAATTCCGGGTGTTCTTTGTCAGTGTTAGTATCCATAATTAAATCCGACTAAATTCACTATGCAACTAAAAACAATACTCTTTTACTAAAAATCCACTATGTAAATTCACTATGCAACTGAACTAAAACAATAAATATCTGTGCTATGTATCCGAGAAAAGAAAACCCCAAGTAGGTTTTCTGCTTTCTAAAGTTCCGAAACCTGTAGAGAAGGAAGTTCGACAATAGGAGCGGAAAGACAAAAATTTCCAGAAATTCTGCAAAAATTCCCGGAATTTCATGACCGATTGAACGGGAGAAAAGAAAATACCGGACTTACTTAAAATAAAGTCAACTGACCAGTTACCCTGACAACAGAACCCAGACACACCGGTTCCTGTGTTTTTATAGTCTATCAATGTACTTGACTTGGCGCATAACTTAACAGACAACAATAAAGACAAAGGGCGAGTGGGTGATGCGGGTCACGCGACTGCCGGTGGATAAGCAAAAGATAAAATCGAAAATAAATGCGAATTTCGAACGGACTGTAGAACGCTCTTTCCCCATCATACTTTGTTTGCTTGTTGAATTTGAACTGCAGTTGCTTCGTTGTTTAATGCTTACGTAAAAATTGTCGTGAACCCCCCCTCCCCCTTGTCAGAAAAAATAAGCAGACTCTGGACCCCCCCCTCCCCCTTTAGTGCTTACGTAATACTTGAACGGTCCCTCTTTATAAATCTCTTCCATAAGATTAGCATTAGCGAATGGGTGTTTTTGCTTGAATGAAGTAGTCTCTTAATGATTTAATGTAACGATATCTCAATTTCCAGTTTTTTCGAACAAAATGTTGTGACATCCTAGTTCCCCCCTCGTCCCCCTTAAAAAAATAATAATAATTCATTTTTAATTATTGCCGCTATTAGAGGAACTCAAACTTTTTATTTTACTCATAACTTTAGATGCCGTGTGGGCGATAAACAATTTTCTGTTGTAAACTTCTTGCTGAGTTTCGTTTACCTAGACGAAACTTTCTACGCATCATCCAGTAACCCTTTCGCGGCTGACCCCACCTCTTTTGCATCAGAAAAAGTTGTGTGTTGTGCTTAAAGCTTCACCTATTTCCCAATGTGATCGCGCCTTAAAGGAATCTTGAAGCAAACAAAATACATCTAGTAAAGATTAAAAATAATAGTAATATCTAATCAAACATCCATAATTTTTGTCTTATTCGTATAATCTTACATTATCCGGTTCAAAGTCGATGTTGACGACATAATCGACAAAATAGCTATAAAAATACTGAAATACCTATGTTCAACTATTTTTTTAGTAGGTGTGTATCTTGAATTTTCCGCTTCTATCTAAGCTTTCTGCCGAGATTGATACGGCGAAATGTACAAAAAGTGCGACCACCCCATTAAGCCAACGTTCCCTGTAGGTAATGGAAAATTAACGTAATTTTGACGTTGCCAATAGCAAGGATGAATCGAATTTAAGGATATAAATTTGTCATTCATCTTTCAATTCCGATTAAGTATATGATGTGACTAAAATCTTGTATATTAAAAAATAATAATAATTGAATACTGCAAATTTAAATAAAACACTTTATTTCTTTTAATATACTTGAGGGCTCTGCCCCCTGCGAGCTATGCTCTCCAACCCCCATGCACACACCCAAGATTCTGAAAGCACGCTAATTTCATCGGCTTAAAAAGAGAAAAAAAAATTATAATTTAAAAAAAACACGGGCGATCTCGTTATAAATGGATTTCCATTCATATTTCTTTGATTGAAGGCTTTAAGGCCAAATTGTCAGGAGATGCAAAGTCTGTTTTCGTCTTTCATTCTTTGATTAAAATGTTAGTTAAAACATTGAAAATAAGCTAATGTAAAATGAATTACGTAAGCATTAAACAGAGTCTTTTTCTCTCGGTATTTACCTATGTATCATATAGTTCTGGATTGTGAAAACTCACGTACGTTTATATTTCATATAAATATATTTATATTCGTTTATTTATTAGACAGATAAAGTGACATAAAATGTATAGTGTATTTCTGAAATTTGTGTTGTTAATTTCAATATTTGATAAAACTTTTGTTATATCTCTGAATCGATCTGAATAAGTATTTTTTCTGTTTAAATGACAGTTCAAGTCATGTAGTTAATTACTTTGAAAAATATAGCAGTTAATAACTGCGATTTTAGAAGTATTCCTTTCTAACACACACAAACGTTTTTTGTTCTTGAACCTTCTTTGGGTTAGTGGAATCAACGTAGGATACCCCTATGTTTGATTCTGGGTGAACCCGTCATTTTGATACCATTACTTTTGAAATCGTCTCTGTTGTTCCGGAAATTACCCTTTACAAATAAACAAACTCTGCCTCTTTATAATATAGGTGTAGATAAATTTGAAACATATTCTTGTCCATCAATTCTAGTTAATTCATGCGACGTTCTATAATTTTTAGCTTATGGGTGTATTTGTCAGAGAAGTTCACATAAATATATTTCATATAAATATATTGTTACATAAATATGTTGCATTTTGTAAATAGTTTGCATTTGTACTCAAAAATAATATGAATAATAATATTAACCACTTAACTGATTCTTTTTTTTACGTACAATAAATTGAAAACATTTAATATGCACCACTTATTTTAAGCTATAATATTCTTAACACCTATTCCTAATATTTCTGCCATTCAATAGTATGAAATTGTATTTAAAAAATTTAGTGGTGTCAAATAACTTTAAGTGGTGAATCAAGCAAGCTCTTCTTGCCCGTACGACGTACGGGCAAATGAGTTGAATCGTTAAGCTCTGTCCAGGAGCTAATATTAGTTTTTGTTGCATAAAGTGTCTCAGTTTGTTGATTTTCTGCAGGTAAGCAAACCTATTGGCTTTCATTCCGTCTATGGGAACTTGGCGGAATATTAGAGATATCGCCATGCTGGCGTCACTTTTGGCAACTAATTTTGACGAACAAAATTGGCGATATACCGCCAAATTGGCAATAACATTTTTCGACATTTGGTGACAGAACTGGCTCCGCCCCTTGCGGTATTTGCGCGATTTCCATATCATTAGTTTTTTTTATATATAAGGATTCACGCAAAAATACTTTTATAATTAGAAAGGAAAATATTATATTATTTAGTCTTTTTTTTTTTTTTTTTTTTTTTTTTTTTTTTTTTAATCTGACGTAATTTTTTTATTGACACCCATTTACTACTTTTAACGCATATGGATGAATTTATTATTTTACAAATTTTTTTCTTTTAAAATTCGCGGGTAAATATAGTTTTTATGCCGTAATTTTCAATATTTTCCTGTTTAATTAATTTTTTCATTTTGTCTAAGTTATATTCATTAATTTTGATTCAAAAATTTTTTCTATTTATAATATTCACGTGTCCATAATTTTTAAATTGGAGGAACCTATTCTTTGAGTTCTTTTATCAGTTGGCAACAGGTTAACTTAATTTTCTTTTCTAAAATATGTAAAAAATATCGCTCGAAATGCTGAAAATTTTTAACTTAAAATGGAAATGAATCATCAAAAAATGAGTCAAATTTAAAAATAAAATGCAGTCTGCACACCGGGACATTCAAATGTATAAAATGACTTAAAAATAATTATTCTTTAATATACAATTAGTTATTACATAACCTTAAAAATAATTAACACATTGCGTAACAAAATGTTAAAAAAATTATTAAAAATAAAAAATAATATAAAAAATAAAAAATTTAAAAAATATGTAATATATATATATATATAATACGATGGCTGGGTGGGTAGATGTTAGATTACAGAGGCGGGCGGTGTTGTCTGGATAATACACAATGGTTAATTATTATGTACACATATAAATATTTTACCTAATTTTACAAATAAAATTAAAAATTATCTGTTAACCTAAAATTAAAGTGCATAGCTTAAAAACAATCGAGATATTGCTATAAGATATGGCTGTCAATTGCATTTGGTTTAAAAAATTATTGAAATAGAAATTAATCTTAAAAAAAAAGACTCTTATGCATTAAAAAAAATTCCTTTATTTAAATAATATTTCTCTTATATTTCATAACAGATGGCAGCACCAATGGTTTTTGTGCATTTGGAGTAGAAGTATTATTGATAATTGTTCTAAAAAGTAATGCTTTTAACAGTAGCAATTACTGATTTTAATTGTAGAATGAGTGGTATAATATAATGTATGATCTACTAATTTTTAATATAATAATTATTGATATTATTTTAATTTTATCATCTACATTTGTTGTGATAACTGTAACCTTTAACCTTATACTGTGTCACATGTAATTTTAAATGTGGTATAGCGCATGACTGATCCAGTTCTCTTGCTTTATTGCTTATGCAAGATATATGTTTGGTAAATATTTTAATATATATATATATATATATATATATATTATAGCTATTATTTAATGTTGTTATTTCGTTGAATTCCTTTTTTCCTAATTTGAAATAGTAAATAAAATCCAACCAGTTGGGTGCAGTATAAGTCGAATTTCTTAGCTTATAGCACGACCTATAACAGAAACTGGTTGGATGTTTTGCTTTTGTATTTTGGCTATGCACCCCTGAAAAGAAGTCTAATACAAAAGCCTTCTACAGTCTATTTATCCATTTACCTTTCTTAATTTTGGTAATCTACTCTCTATATCACTTCAAATGATTTTAACAGAATTTCATTTTTTGTGTTAATTATACTCAAAGACAGTATAAATACTGGTTTCATTGGCTTATTGTTATGGTAATATCTGAGTTACTTTGGTTTTATTTGTTAAAGTATTTATATAAATTATCACGAATAGTTTTTGATCTTATAAAACTTTTTTAATGGTACAATTTTGATCAACTTCAACATTAAATATCTCTTAAAATAATTATACGATATAAAAATTGTGTGCACCTGCGTATTTACAGCACCATTTTTCATATTTTTGTGTGCAATAGCTCTCTTAATATTAACAAAGAAAGATTTCCGGTCACGAAAAATTCATTGTCAGCGGCTGTGACAGCAGTTATTAAAAGTAGTAGTTGCTTTTTTTTTTTTTTTTAGAATAGAGAGGTAACAATAAAATAAAAAATAATAAAGAAATTTACAGTTGAGTTCTAAATCTAATTCAAGCATATACATTGCTTAAAATTAAGAGTTTGGTTTAAATAATTATTTATAAAATTAATTATTTATCGGAAAAATATAGATGAAAATAAACACAAACACATTAAAGGGTCTAAAACATAGGTTCCCAACGGGGGCGGTACCGCCCCCCAGTGGGCGCTGGAGCCTTCCAGGGGGGCGGTAGCGGGTCTAGAGAGAAATGGGGGGCGTTTGGACAGTCGAGGGGGGCGGTCATGGCATACCCACTTATTTAGGAACTAATATGTAATGAAAATATTTAATCCCCTCTTCATTGCCCAGTCCGAGACAAAAACCTTAACTGCAATGGAAATCTATACAGACGAAACTAAATCTGAGGAGGGGGGGGAGGGATTTAATTTATTTTACTAATGTCAAAAAATAGCCGTGGATTTCGAAGAAGGGCTATGACTCGAATTAAAAATCATTATGAATTCAAAAATTGTGGAGAAGAAATTCGCGGTAATTGGCTGACTATAAGTTTTAAACATTATTATTTTTTCATTAACCTGTATTTCGAAAAATTCTGAAGTATGACGACACATGCCTGGACAAAGATTTTTAAACAACCCCGTGATTTGCACCAGTTCAAGGAATTTGTATATAGTTATATATAGTTGTGTATCGACTTAGTGAAAGGTGATAAAAAAATCGTTATAACTATAAATTTGTTCAAAAGTAAATTTATTTAAACTTATATAGGGAACATTTTTATACCATATTTTCCGGCGTATAATTCGTGGATCAAACATTTTTTTTTCTACCCAGAAAAGTTTAAAAATAAAATGTAATTTCATAGATCGCGGTAAATATTTGGCTTAAATTACTAAATAAAATTTATGGGTCGAAAAGGAATTGTTTAACCCGTGAATTATATGCCGGAAATTACGGTAATATAAAATATCTTAATCGAAGAAGAAATGCCAGCAGTACAGTGTTGAGTATTTGAAATATGGATCTAGGCACTCTCCTATAAATTTTTACCTATGTGCTTAATTTGCCAAAAAGTTTTTTCTCCAATGAAGCCTTCTAGGCTACAAGAGCATTTGAATAAATGCGCGCTGATAGAAAAGACAAAAATATATCCTATATTTACTTTCTTCTATCTTTACAAGAAGAAAGTATTGGATTCGTGAAAACTTTCGAGTTCCGGATTTTGATGGATTTACACGTTTTAGGAGTCAGAGATTCCAAAAACATGTTTTTACAAAATGTCTGTCAGTGAGTCTGTCTGTTAGCTTATTTATTTGTATGTGACATAAATTGTTCAGGCGCTCTATCTCAACAACCAATGAACGGAATTTATATAAAAAAGCTATATTCAGGTATTCTCTATTATAAATTGATGCTGATTAGTTTTTGGTGTAAATAACTCTACAGGTGACGCTACTATGCTGTTCTTTTTTTTTTTTGACGATTTTCATAACGGCTTTATCGCAAGAACTTACTGGACAGATTTTCTCCAAACTTCTGATTTGATTATTCCTTAGCATAAATAGATGCTGTTTACATTTTATTGAAAATCTCTCTACAGGTGGTGCTGCTATGCTGTCTTTTATTCAACAGCTGTATCTCAAGAATTAATGCACGAATTTTCGTCAAACTTCGTATTCAGTTTTACCTTGATAAATATTATTGCTGATTATGTTTTGGTGCAAATCGCATGACAGGTGGTGCTTTTACTCTGCATTTTTCTCGATAGTCGCAGTAGTCCTGTTTCAAGAACTAATATACGGAATTTAATACCATTAGAGTCCTTGCGATGGACATAGATATCCATATAATTTTGATACTGTGATAGCGAATTTTGAAATATTAACATGTATGAGATAGAAGAAGGTTTTGGTATTTCCACATTTGATCAGTTCAAAGATTGGAAAAGAAAAATTTAAAGCAGTCAGCTACATCAATCCTTTTTAAGTCATCTTCTAAACAAGAAGGTGACTGATAACGAGCCTCATATATCATTATAATTTTAATAACAAAAGTATTAAAATTGCACACATTCGGCGAGAAATGTTTCTTGCTTGTAGTCAGAGAAATAATAAAAACTGTTCTTCATCATAAGAAACCCTCTGATATCAACAAAAAAATCCAGAGTAATAATTCGGTTCAAAGAGTAATAGATGGCTAAAAGCATTGAAATATCATTATGCTGTTACTTAAAGACCTGCAAATTTTCCATTCAACTCCATGGATCAGCGGTATACCAAATAACAAAAACCCATAAAAGAAAATAAAAATCAAGAGTTATTATTTGCTAAAAATTTGGATACTGATACAAAGAGAATCGATATTTAATATCACGAAGTTAGTCCAAGAGAAATAAATTTTTTATCATAAGTTTGTCATTTGCTAGTGATGTTGCTCGACCAATGACAGGACATCAGGGGGAGGGGGGGGGGGGTAATTAAAACATCTTAAACAATCAGTACTAAATGTACTCTCTATACATTCCATTACACATCAACAGCAATTGGTTTAAAAAAATTGGAATGAACACTTGTATACGGCGCTTCATTACATTATTAGAGCAGTCACAATGAATAGAAGCAATTCATTGAATGACAGGATGCTTTGCCAACTTTATATTGAAAATCATTTCACAACAAAATAAATCAATTGTTTTAATTTGTAATGCAGTTGTCACTATCACTTTGTATCAGAATTGCAATTGAATTCAGTAGATTGCTGCTGCACACAGAACTTCATTGTCTCTGAAAAGGTGTTTGTCTGAATCATTTTTCGATATATTTGATTTATTATTACACTTAATTAAAAAGAGAGGTGTAAAAATACACTAAAAACTGATTGTATTGAAAAATTACATCGATTATGTTACAGACCTCTTTAGAATCTTTAATTAAATAAATTTAAATAATCTAAATAATAAGGCATATGATGAATTGAATTTAATTAAAGCAAAAAAACCCATAGTTGCTTCTGTGGGAAACTTCTTTTGTTCAAACGAAATCTAAGTAGAAGAGAATACACCCAAACTGCAACCTTATTTGCAGTCTGTGAAAACAAGAATATTTACGTACTTACTGTCAACACTTGGACGCTTTTCATGAAGTTTACTCAGAGCGATTACAAGATACTTATACATGATTTTACCAAGTTGCTTTTTAGATCCTTGCGCAAATGCAGCTACAGCAGTATCATCATATTTGGAGAAGGAAATCGTGTAACTCGCAGCAAACGTGAATTATAAGTAAAATTGAGAAATGGGTACCAAGAGTTCTAGCTTCAAAAATCCGCAGCTCTCTAATCTGAATTGCGAGGGAGAGTACATAAAATTTTAATTGCTTTCCTTTCATCAGATTTGGCTGAAAGTGGATTCCGTGTAGTTTCAAATTTGCTGTCAAAGAAAAGGAACATGCATCTTTGAGCATGACAGTTTGTGAATGATGTTAAAGAAATTGAAATCTGATATGAAGAAATTGTTAAAACTCTAATAGCCTCGACTATTTAGTTATTTTTTAAAAATTGTTATTATTTTTGTGTTTATTTTTCAATTTTTATAAAACATTTTTTACTACAACATTTGATGGTCGTTTTAATTAACATATTTTTGATTAATAGTTTGACAGATAGATAAAATATAGATAATATGCAATAATATTTTAACATTTTGTATAATTAACTATTACGGAAGAGGGGGCGTTGGAATTTTTTTTCTCTTGTGAAGGGGGCGGTGGACAAGAAAAGGTTGGGAACCTATGGTCTAAAACATAAAGAAATCTGTAAATGATAAAAAGAGTAAGGCGTGGGAAAAAATGTAAATAATAAATAAAGTTATAATTGATGCTACACACTTTTTTTTATCCCAAATATTTTTAATTTTAAAATATTTACTTTTATTTATCCAAACTGGTTTATAGAATGTATATTATGTAAACATTTTACAGTAAGGAAAATATAAACATTTGTTTTGCTATTTTAAATTATATAAATTTATTGTGTCACGCAAAGGAAAATACAGTAAAATTTAAGAAAGTAAAAACTGCCTAAACGGATTTTTTTTTTTTTTTTTAATGACACAGTTCCTTGTTTCCGTGCAAAATATAGAATGCAATGTAATTAGAAAAAAAAAAATGCGGCTGGTTATCAGTATTTATACGTACCATGATACAATTGCTTTTTTTCTGTCTTTCTTTCTTGTATGGTTTATGATTAGCTGTTATTTACTCTTTTAATGAAGACATTTTGTTGTCTGGAAAAAATATAGAATCGGAGGCTAAAAAGTAAAAGTAGTTTTTCGAAAAACACTTTATAAGCATTCAATGTCATCTTGACAACACCATCTACATTTTTTACTTCGTTTTTTTTTTCTTCAAAAATTCCCAATGAGGCAAATAAACTCAATTATGAAAAACTCACTTTTTTCTTTTTTAATGCTTGGTAAAAAGCTCTAAAAAATTAATTTATAAAAAAAAAAAAATTTTTCGTTCTGTTTCTTTTCTTTCTTTCTTTCTTTTTTCTTTTCTTTTTTTTTTTTTTTAAGCTATCTTTTTAGGATTTCTAAATTTCTGAACGTATGCATATAATAATAAATTATTGATAAAAACAATATTTTAATATTATAGTTTTCATTAATAAAATTTCAGTTCTTACTTTTAAGTCTGTAAAATGTTTCATTTTTGCAATTTCACAGGGCTTTTTGGCATATTTTGATGCGCATTCATTGGCGTAATAAATAATTAAATCCGTTTTTTCATTTCCCATTCTATTGTACGAACTAGTATATAACCCCGTCAAAAATGACGGAATTTTCACTTGCATTTCATTTTCATAATACTTCATTACAAACAAACAGAATGAAGATTTTATTATTGAAGAGTTTGTATTGTAGAAAAGCACATTTTTAAGATAGCAATAAATTTCTACAAATACAAATAATAAAACCTTTTTTTTTTAATTTGAATTTTATGACGATCACTTAAATATTTAAAAATTTTTCTCCTATTAAAAAAAAAGGGGGGGGGGGGCTGGGGGGCTCCGCTTCCCAGGACATAGTGTAAATTATTTTCTTTTATATTTACAAAAATGCAATTTTTCAGGAGTTTTGAAAGGGATTGCTGTATTTGAAAACGGGTTTCTCACGCAGTTTCAGTTTGCCGATCGTTTTCGAAAATGGCTTTTTGGCGAAAAAAAAAAAATTCGCTATGTTTATGGTGCACATTTATAAGTCATCTGTTCCATATCATGCACTAAATATATTAAATAAAAATAAAAAAACGGGGGCTTTAGGGGGCTGGGTGACATAGTGTAAATTATTCATTTTTTATATTTACAAAAATGCAATTTTTCAGTAGTTTTGAAAGTGATCGCTGTATTTGAAAACGGGTTTCCCATGCAGTTTCAATTTGCCGATCGTTTTCGAAAAAGGCTTTTTGGCGCGAAAAAATTCGCTAAGTTTATTGTGCACATCTATAAGTCATCTATTCCATATCATGCACTAAATATATTAATTACATCAAAGCAGATAAAATTTTGATTTAAGAGGATGTGAAAAGCATAATTTTCAATTATACTAATGCAACTATAATAATATGTGATATATCCATTACAACTTGAAGGGGGGGAAAAGCTTATTTTATTTATAATAGAAAACAAAATTTAAAAAAATAAGCGTCTTATGCTAGCATCTTAAAATATTAATAAAACTAAATTTAAAAAGTCCGCAACAGCTATGTAGGACAACGGTTTAAAAACAGGTTTGCGAGTCCTTTGTTACTTCATAGATGGCAGCACTAAAGTTTTGTGAGATCCGCGTAAAAAGGCGCTTTGAGCCGATAATATACAATCATACTTTTAAATGACTAAAAACTTATCAGTTCACACTTCCGCTGCTATCTTTATGTATTATAATTGGGTTTTTTATGAAAATATGCTGAACAAACATTATTTCAAATGTAAGAAATTTTAAAACAATCATTTTAGCATTTGTTTTCAGCTAAGCCTAACGTGGCGTCTAGCTGCAGTCGATATCCAATTTGGAGTGGCTTATGCCGGAACCGTTCCTACAGTCTCTGAAGACGATTTTTATTATAAGTAGATACAGAGAATTTTTGACGCTTTATCACCTGTGGTGCGCTAATTCGAAAATGCCTGAAAAATAATATAACTATTAATTAAGTTCTGGAAATTGTAAAATTTTCTAATTGTCATCGGAAACATACTTTTGTTCATAAATTCTACAATTTTGGCATATCATGATTAGAGATGTAAATTTTCCAGAAAAATATAAGTTGCGGAAAAAACTGGTTTTTTACCGGTTTTTTTTTTTTTTTTTTTTTTTTTCGGAAAAAAACGGAAAAGTTGGAAAAATTGATTTTTCATGACTGTTTCTCCCAAATAAATGATATTTTCTTATAGAATATTAAATAATAAGCATTTTTTCCCATTTATTTGTATTAAATGAAAATTATTTTCACTTTATATTACAAAATAAAAAGAAAGTAGCAAAGCAAGCTTTTAAAAGTTTATTTATTTATTTATTTTTTTTTTTTCCACTGCCTAAGAATTTTTATTAAACGGTATTGTTTGTTTTATCATATCTCTGTTGAAATGATTTTTCAGTCACATGTTTAACTACCAAATGATCTAATGTAAAAACCTGAGCCAATATGTCTGTCAGTTTGGAATGAAATAAATTATTCATTCCATTTATGTAAGTATAGTTTTTAAGTAAATGATACTAGTTTAAAGAAATTATTGCAGTTTTGTCATTATTATGAATATCAGTATTCAAAAATTCCATTGTTTGTTTAAAAAAATGTATATTTTTACATTATTACTTTTTTCTTACAATTATAATTTTATTTCCTTTAAAAAATATGTTTAGTTTTGTTATAGCTTTCCAATCTGAACTCAAAAAAGTTTTGATTTAGTTTTAAAATCTAAATTCAAACAAAACTAAGTTTTAGTTTGGCTTACTCAGGTCTGCAACTAAAAAATAACATAGGATTTATTGACTGTTATTTTTTTACTCACTGAAACCAGAAAAATAGTTTTTTTAAAGTTTAATTAAACATAATTTTTTTTTATCCTGAAATCTGGTATTCTATTCTTGAGTAAGAAACCATATTCAATAAAGTTTCTATATGGTAATTTTATATTTCTAAGACTGGAACTCAAAAGTTATGAAAACAGAACACTACAAATAGAAAATGCTCGCTATTTGAGGAATTAACAAAAGCAGTTTACATACAGGGATAAACTTCTACTGTGCTTTAGAAAACTACAAAAATTCAAAGTTTAATCAAGAGGGAAAGTATAATTTGGAACATAGTTACTTGTAATAAAATATGGGTTTTTTTTTCATCGCAGTTGTACTTTTCTAATGCAAACTGCCCATGTTTTTGCAACATTACTGTACATTATGGAGATAAAATAGAGGTCAATTTTAGATTCAACACTTTGAAAAAACATTCAATTAATCAGTTTTAACAAAATCTCGAAAAATGCAGCATAGTAGTGCCACCTATAGGGCAATTTACACCAAAAACTAAACAATATTAATATATATCAGGAACTGTCTGAAGCTGTAGTTTGATTTTAAAATAAAAAGAATATTGCCCAGTTAAACTGATGGCATTGAGCTCACTGGCTACGCATACTAATTGTACATTACAGCCTGGTATTTTCGTTAATTCCGTTCGAAAAAAAAAAAAAAAAAAAATAAGAAGGGGAAACAGCTCTCTGCTTTCTCCTTTTTTATACTTAATCATTGAACCTCCTAAATTATCAAGGACATGCTTTATCATATAAAAAATCTATATCCAAAATTCAGAGCAAATCGGATAATTCTTAATAAAAACCCATTTAGCATTTATATAATTTAAGAGGAGTTATTCCCCTCTTTTATACTTAACCATTAAACTTCCAAAACTATTCAGAGATTTGAACGAAATCTGACAATTCTGCTTGAAAAATACATTTATACAAGTTAAGGGGAAGGGCATTAAAACATCCGTTCCCCCTGTTTATACTTATTCAATGAACACCTAATAACAGCCACGGACTCGCCTCATCCGAATGATTCTATATCTAAATTTTGAACGAAAACTGTTAATTCTGCATGAAAATCACGTTTATATCAATTAAGGGGAGGGGCATGAGCCCCCCGTTCCCCCTGTTTATACTTATTCAATGAACACCTAATAACAGCCACGGTATCGCCTCATCAGAATGATCCTATATCTAAAATTTGAAGGAAAACTGTTAATTCTGTATGAAAATCCCGTTTATATCAATTAAGGGGAGGGGCGTGAGCCCCCCGTTCCCCCTGTTTATACTTATTCAATGAACACCTAATAACAGTCACGGAATCGCCTCATCAGAATGATCCTATATCTAAATTTTGAACGAAAACTGTTAATTCTGAATGAAAATCCCGTTTCTATCAATTAAGGGGGGGGGGCATGAGCCCCCCCCCCGTTCCCCCTCTTATACATATCGAATGAACTCCAAAAACTAATCAGGGAAGCGCCTTATCAGGATATACCTATATACAAAATTTCAAGTGGATCCGATATTTGTATCATGAGTTATCGCGTTACGCACGTACGAACGTACATACAGAACGGATTGGCACATAAGCTCTCAGGCTATGATAGCCTGTGAGCTAAAAAATCGTCCTTTAGTCCTTGAGATAGAGCTATTGCAATAATCATGAATAATATGAATAATGCAGCATAGCCGCCTCATCTGTTGAGCAATTTACACCAAAAAGTAATGAACACGAAGTTATAATCAAAGATTAACTTAATCTGAAATTTTATGAAAATACATACATTAGTTCTTGAGATAGAACTATTGTGGAAATTATGAATAATGCAGCATAGCAGCGCCATCGGTTGGGCGATATACACTAATAACTAAACATCTCGAGTTTATATCAAGGTGTAACTGAATCTAAAGTTTTGTGAAATTATGTGCATCAGCTCTTGAGATAGAGTGCCCATAAAATTTTTGTCACATACAGACTCACAGAGTGACAGATATTTTCCAAAAACCATCAAATCGTGTTCAGGACCTTCTAAAACATTTAAATACACCAAAAACTGAAAGTCAAGTTTTTCACGAATTCAATGCTTACTTCTTGAAAAGATAGATAAAAGTAATAAATGCATGCTTCAAATTTTATGTTAAATTTTTAATTTTACCATTTCCATTATTCGGCATATTGAAATATTTTTGCACATGAATTAATTTTTAAAAAGAGAAGTTCCATTTAATTATATATCTAGATTTTTTTCATGTAATCCTGTTTTTGTGAAATTGTGAACTTCTTGTATATACTTATACAAAATATAATCAGAATTTATTATTTAGAAATTATTACAATATTTAGCTTCCTATTTAGACATTTTGAATTTAAAGTTATTTATACATATATACAATTTGATAAGATTCAGCTGCTATATGGCATAATATTTTTTTTTTTTTTTTTTCCAATCACTGCATTTACGAAAGATTCAATTTGTTGATTAAACTTTTTTCTGAAATGTCTATTTTTAAGAGAAATTTTGCGAAGGGTTTGTTTGGTTTTGTAAAGGGACTTGTGTTTCAAACAAGAAAAAAATGTGAAGGATCCTTTCAAGTCTTCTCAAACAGATTTTCTACTCAGAGATCAGATTACGCACATTAAAATTTTCATGTGGGACACTCAACATAAAAATAAATAAAATAAAAAGTAAGAGAATGTAGCTATTACAAAAATTTCACTATATTATTTCATAAATGAAATTTCAATTTTTCCAGTTCGGAAAAATTGAAAAATAAGCCTTTGGAAAAAAACTGAAAAAAACCGGTTTTTTCCCCAATTTTTCCGGGGTTTTTCCGAGCATTCCCATCTCTAATCATGATGTGGGTTAAAAATCGATTTGTCGATCCATCTTTTCATACAAAAGCCATGCTGTGTTAAATAAAAGAGTGTAATAAAATACCGAGCGAGGCTCGGTCTACCTGATCCTTTTCCATTAAAAGCAAAATATACTATTATTTTCAACACAATCTAACTGATTGGTAAAGTAATCATACGAATTGAATAATTTTCAACTGAGCGAAAAATTGCCCAGGCCAGGAGTCGAACCCGGATACTTGGCTTACAAGGCCAATGCTTTACCTGTTAAGCTACCGGGGCGACAACCGGCTGGGATTTTTCGCTCAGATAACCTTATTGGTCATAGCATCTGGTCTGTCATTTAGACAGTTCAACAGAATGGACCGCAGGTTAATGGACCTCCATATG
Source organism: Maratus speculifer (assembly GCA_964019185.1). Taxonomy (NCBI): domain Eukaryota; kingdom Metazoa; phylum Arthropoda; class Arachnida; order Araneae; family Salticidae; genus Maratus; species Maratus speculifer. The sequence goes on from OZ025290.1 coordinate 198,465,999, forward strand.
ATGATGGGTACGTAGATATACTATTATTTTCAACACAATCTAACTGATTGGTAAAGTAATCATACGAATTGAATAATTTTCAACTGAGCGAAAAATTGCCCAGGCCAGAAGTCGAACCCGGATACTTGGCTTACAAGGCCAATGCTTTACCTTAAAACTGTTGTTAGCTTTCGTTTTTTCAAAAACTAAAACAAAATCACTTCACCTTTTTTTCATTCACGTATAAAAACATTTCATATTTATTTACTTAGAAGGTGTCACAAATAAAAATTAAATTAAAGAGTTGACATGTTTCGGTTCATTAATAAGAACCGTATTCATAACATATAAAATCAGTCTCTAACTGTCAACTGATCAACTCCTAGTCAACTGATTTTATATGTTATGAATACGGTTCTTATTAATGAACCGAAACATGTCAACTCTTTAATTTAATTTTTATTTGTGACACCTTCTAAGTAAATAAATATGAAATGTTTTTATACGTCAATGCTTTACCTGTTAAGCTACCGGGGCGACAACCGGCTGGGAACTGTCTAAATGACAGTTCCCTGTCATTTCTGTTAAACTGTCTAAATGACAGACCAGATGGACCAATAAGGTTATCTGAGCGAAAAATCCCAGCCGGTTGTCGCCCCGGTAGCTTAACAGGTAAAGCACTGGCCTTGTAAGCCAAGTATCAGGGTTCGACTTCTGGCCTGGGCAATTTTTCGCTCAGTTAAAAATTATTCAAAAGCAAAATAGTTTTTTTTTTTTTTTTCCCTAAAAAGATTTCTTCCGTGTGAAGAATGGATATAATTCCTATGAAGAACGCTTTAAAGGGTGGTTTAACCTTAATCATTTCAAGTAACTTTTTTGTATTTGATAATATTATTTATAAACAGAACAATCACATGGTGCTCCAATAAATTCCCCAATATCTCGAATTCTGGCAGAATTTAAATTACGCCCTTCGAATCTAAAATTTTCAGTACCTTTATAGTTGCTATAGTATGGTTGCGCTATAGATGATATTTTTATTGTTTGACGGGGTAATATTAAGGATTTCATGTTTTTTATACAGAAATTAAATGAATAAGACAATAATATTAAATTTACATTCAATCTAAAAACAGAAGGGAGGTTGCCATTTTTAAATCTTAAAATTAATGAGAATAGGTAGTGAATTAATGCGTTTGTTTTACCGAAAACCTATCGCAGATTTAAACATTTTATCTTTCGATGCATGCACGCCCTTTTATCATAAATTATTAACTTTTAGATTCCGAATTAATCGTGCTTCTAATGTTTCTTCCGATATAAATCTGAAAAGTGAATCAGAGAAAATTAAATGTATTGCGATTAATAATTAATATCAGGTTAAGTAAGCTTTAACAGATTAATTAAGCGCGACATTGATAATATGTACACGAATGCCTCTAAAAGTAAAAATAAAACTTTTTGTAAAATCAATATGAAAAGGGTGACAGTTAAATTATTATCCGGGCTTCTTTGACTATGTAAATAATCTTTTAAGAAGTTTTGATTTATGTTTGATCGCGAAGCCTCCCCAAAAGTTAAAGATGCTCTCAAATACAAAATCGATCAAATTAATATAAACGATCTGTCTGGAATTCGTATGGTTCCATTTATTAGAGAAAGGAGAATTTAATATCACATGTAAAGAACATGGAACGGATATAAAATATAACAGAGCAGGGGTCTGTCCAGATTTTTTTCACAGGGTCCTGTTTTTGTGAAATTGTGAATTTTTTCTTATACTTGTGAAAATTCTAGTCAGAATTTTATGAATTTTAAATTATCGATATCTTTAGGTTCTATTTTTCATATATAAAAAGCTAAATAATGTGCTCTTTAATGAGTTCAACTGCTTATTTACAAGCCAGATTTTATTGTTAAATGATTAAATTTGTGAAAAGTTCAATTGAAAGATGAAAAAAATCTGTGAAAGGGCTATTTAAGAGACATAATTTTGTGAAGGGTCCTGTTTTAAGATAAAATGTTTTGTAAAGGATCCTGTTTGGGGATAAAGTGCGTTGTGATAGGTCTTGTTTGGGAATAAAAAAAAATTGTAAAGGGTCCTGTTTTAAGATAAATTATTTTGTGAAGGGTCCTTTAAAGGACCTAAAATTTTCCTAAACATATCCCTGCAGAGGGAAAACTGCTTTATCCAGACTGAATGAAAAAGAGAACATTAACATACTTTTTAACGAGAGTAGATTAATTTACAGGACTAATTTTTAGTTAAAATTATTCATAAAAGAGTCCATTGAAGTTTATTTTTAAAGTTCACATGTTGGTAACGATACGTTATCTTTTCACATTCCAAGTATATTGATTGAATGGTTGGGCGGTTTGCAGGATAACTATATAGTAGGGACACGGACACTGTCGAAAATATAGAGGGCTTTATATTTAATTTAATTTGAATTCAATGATTATTTCTTCCAATTTTTGACGTTCATTGCGTTTGTAATTTTCTATTTACATTCTGAAGATGACTCAATGAAAATGAGTTGAAACATGACATTTTTTAATATATTTTTAGGGGCCGTCCATAAATGATGTCACGCTTGGATGGGGGGGGGGGGAGGGTAAGAAGAAGTGTGACATCACACATTTTGATTTTAAAAAAAAATGTCAGTAGATGAAATTATGAAATTTGTATTCATAAAGTAAAGATAAGATTTAAAACTAAATATCTCAAATTACTTTTCAATTTCCAAAATACTGCTGTTTTCAATTTTTTTTTCTTATTAAAATTTTCTTATTATTGTTTGTTAATTATGCCTTTTGTTGTAAACCGTAATCGTATATCATACAAAATATGCACGCGAATCATTTTTACTGATATGCCATCTTTGTAAGGTCCTTACTTGGCAGAATGTCAAGCCGATTCCATTCAGACTTTAGGGGTAATAACCTATGAGGCCGAGATTACTTCTATGTATTCATGGAAATGATATAATATTGTTCTCTATTTTTTGTTCTGAGTAAAATTTTATTTTAAATTAAATAGATTGCACACCTAACAGTTCTCGGAATAAACTTTCTAAAGTATATATTTTCTCCTACATTTTTGTAAATTTTAATAAATGTATGTCTGTTTTTTTTTTCTTCTTTTTTTTAACATTTATATTTATGGCTAGAACACAGTTTTAACGATTGCTTGGCATCTGACTTGGCGGCTATGCGAGAAATTCGCCAATTCTAACAACCTAAATATTCATAACATACAGGGCCTTAAATCCCGGGGGGGTTTGGGGGGGTGCAACACCCCCCCCCCCCCCTAGGAGAAATCAGTCGGAAAATTCACAGATCTATCGGAAAAAGTATGTTTAGTCGAAAAAAATGGTATTAACCAATAAAATCTTATAAACTGGAAAATCATTCGGAAATTTTCTCTTTCCATCCGAAAAAGCATGTTTAGTCGGAAAAAATAGTATTACGTATTATCCTATAAAATCTTACAAATTGGAAAAAGAAAAAATCAGTCGGAAAAATTCTTGTTTGATAGGAAAAAATGTTCTTAACTTATAAAAACTTATAAACTGGAAAATCATTCGGAAATTTTCCCGTTCCATCCGAAAAAGCGTGTTTAGTCGAAAAAATAGTATTACGTATTACCCTATAAAAACTTACAAATTGGAAAAAGAAAAAATCAGTCGGAATTCTTTTTTAACCGGAAAAAATGGGTATTAACCTATAAAAACTTATAAATTGGAAAAACGAAAGTATCATTCGGAAAATTTCCCGGTTCATCGGAAAAGGCATGTTTAGTCGGAAAAAATAGTATTATCCTATAAAAATTTATAAATTGGAAAAACGAATAAGTCAATTGGAAAAAGTCTTGTTCGATCGAAAAAAAGTGGCATTAGCCTATAAAAACTTATAAATTAGAAAAACGAAAATATCATTCGGAAAATTTTCCGTTTCAATCCAGAAAGGCATGTTTAGTCGGAAAAAATAGTATTACGTATTAACCTATAAAAACTTGTAAATTTTTAAATCGGAAAATTTTTTATTCCATCGGAAAAAATGGCATTTACCTATAAAAAAAATTATAAATTGGAAAAACGAAAATATCAATCGGAAGTTTTCTGTTCCACCGGTAAAGGCATCTTTAGTCGGAAAAAATAGTATTACGTATTAACCTATAAAGATTTATAAATTGGAAAAACGGAAAAGTCAGTCGGAAAAATTCTTGTTCGATCGGAAAAAAGTAAATTTAGCCGAAAAAAAGGGTATTAATCTATAAATATTTATGAATTGGAGAAATAATTTTGTAGTTTTTAATTAAATAAGAAAAACAAGTTAGATCGAAGAAAACCTATAAAATTTTATTCTCAGTCAGATTTATTTCCGCTTGCAGTTTCTGATAAGAAAAATAAGGAAAAAAAAACAATTTAGGATGAAGAAAACAAATTTATTCTTAGCCGGAACTATTATTAATTAATTTAAATAATTGCTAATTTACTATTTACTTTAATTTACTAATTAATTAATATAACTTATTAATATATAGGATTTTATTTTTCTGATAAAACTATTCAGAAAAATTTAGATTTGTCAAATGTTGTGTTCTCGGAAACTTCTCGATATGACGGGAAAAAAATATTCTTGTACATTTTCTAGTAATGTTAGTCATACCGTTAATTATAACAGTGATATTTGAGTAAAACCTTGATATTCCGATTTTTTTTTTCTTGTATCTTTTGATTTGGATATATCGAAATCTACTTGTATTTTTTTTTTACTGTTGGAAAGTTTTTAGTTTAATCTCGAAATTTTAAGATATACTGATCGAAGTGAAGAAACTTCTATTTTTTTAATCTAAACTTTAAATTTAATTAGAAATATGTATCACGAAATTTAGGTGGTATACGATGAAAATTCATTTATAGAAATACAAATATTTGGTATTTTTTCATATCAAAATCTGGATATTTTCCATTCTATTCAAATTTTACCTTTAATCGAAAATAATTATAGTCTCATTTTTTCCTACTATCTAAATTTGTATTTTCTTTTTAGTTTATTAAAAAAAAAATAATAATAAATGCGAAATTGTTTATATTTACTTTTTTACGTAATTTTTGATTGATTTAAAAGATTGTTTAAGAAATTTATATGATACAGGATGAAAATTGAAAATACCCAAATACTTTGAATTTTCATCTCGAAATAACTGGATATTTTACAGCCTATACGAGTTTACTTCTCTCAGAAGTAATACTTTTTTTAGCTTTTTCCTCAGTCAATTGTATTAAATTTTTTTAATATTTTTATTATTACTACTACATTTTGTTTAGTCAGAAAAATGAGTTGTAACACCAAATTGTTACGCTGCTTTTAAGTTTGTCGCTAGAAAGAATTAAAACTTATATTAAGAAATCCCGTATTTTTGACAAATTTTTGTCTCTAAAATATTCCCCCCAAGCAAACAGATTTCAATTTTACTTAAAGAAAAAAAAAAAAAAAAAAAGGTTAAAGAGATTTTAACTGAATGCTAAAAAATAGAAAGATAAAACATTGTTTTCTCTTTAACGTAAAGCTTGGGCACCTTAAATGACTGGACGTTGCACCTCCCGCCCTGTGTGTCAGTTACAAAACAAACTGCGCCTGCGTTAACTCTTTGTTTAAACCGTTAGTATTCTGGCTCGTAGTATGAAATCATTCAATTAAAAAGTGTTGATGGGTGAATATTTTCGTATATAGTTACTTCAATATTTTTTTTATCAGTTATGCCCCCACCTAATGTAAGAGACAAAAAGTGCAATGTGGGTTATGTAATTATGTTTTCGATAGTGATTACAGGAATACACTTAATAAACAAAAGCATGCTGATAAAATTTCAGCCCATATACATATACCGTTTTGCATTGTTGGAGCTCTAAAAAATCCTTTTGAAGTAAGCTAGCTATTTTATTACAGAAAATTTTAGATATGTAAAATGTGTAAATAACTGAATTGTTTTCATATTTAAAAATGAATTATTTTATTTTATTTATTTATTATTATTATTTTTATTTTTTATTTTAAGCTATTGCATAGCTTTTATCGCGGGCTTTGAGCACGGTGACCGAATCCAAAAATTCCGTAACGCGAAAAATCCTAACACATCGGTAACGAAAAAACCTAACACTCGGCTAACGTCGTTTCCTTTCGGAAAACTTCGGAACGGTATCCTTCGGTAGACTTCGCTAGACATTGACGCGGTATTTTTCAGGTATTAGAATATCAAGTCTCAAACTTATGTTTCTTATGATCTAATTTTCATAGCGCGGCCAAATTTTGTTTGGTAATTTATTATGAGACAGTGTTTATTTTGGTGGTCTTATTTATTTTGGTGACAAGAGACCCCCCCACCGTGAGGGTCGAAAAATTTAAAATGCTTTTAACTCGCGATCTAACTTTCGTAGCGCGGCCAAACTTTGTTTGGTAATTTATTATGAGACATTGTTAATTTCTGGTGACAGGATACACCCCACGGTGAGGGTCGAAAAATTTAAAATGCTTATAACTCGCGATCTAATCTTCGTAGCGCGGCCAAACTTGTTTGGTAATTTATTAGGAGACAGTGTTAATGTTTGGTGACAGGAGACCCCAGACGGTGAGGATCGAAAAATTTAAAATGCTCATAACTCGCGATCTAATTTTCGTAGCGCGGCCAAATTTTGTTTGGTTATTTATTATGGGACAGTGTTGATTGTTGGTGACAGAAGACACCCCACGGTGAGGGTCGAAAAATTAAAAATGCTTATAACTCGCGATCTAATTTTGGTAGCTTGGCAAAATATTGTTTGGTAATTTATTATAAGACAGTGTTAATTTTTGGAGACAGGAGACCCCCCACGGTGAGGGTCGAAAAATTTAAAATGCTTATAACTCGCGATCTAATTTTCGTAGCGCGGCCAAATTTTGTTTGGTAATTTATTATGGGACAGTGTTGATTTTTGGTGACAGGAGATCCTCCAAGGTGAGGGTCGAAAAATTTAAAATGCTTATAACTCGCGATCTAATTTTTGTAGCGCGGCCAAATTTTGTTTGGTAATTTATTATGAGGCAGTGTTAATTTTTGGGGAAATTAGACCCCCCCACACGATGAGGGTCGAAAAATTTTAAATGCTTATAACTCACGATCTAATTTTCGTAGCACGGCCAAATTTTGTTTGCTAATTTAATATGAGACTGTTAATTTTTGGTGACAGGAGAGCCCCCACGGTGAGGGTCGAAAAATTTAAAATGCTTGTAACTCACGATCTAATTTTCGTAGCGCGGCCAAATTTTGTTTGGTAATTTATTATGAGACAGTGTTAATTTTTGGTGACAGGAGACCCCCCATGGTGAGGGTCGAAAAATTTAAAATGCTTATAACTCACGATCTAATTTTCGTAGCGCGGCCAAATTTTGTTTATTCATTTATTATGAGTCAGTGTTAAGTTTTGGTGACAGGAGACCCTCACGGTGAGGGTCGAGAAAATTTAAAATGCTTATAACTCGCGATCTAATTTTCGTATCGCGGCCAAATTTTGTTTGGTAATTTATTATGAGACATTGTTAATTTCTAGTGACAGGAGACACCCCACGGTGAGGGTCGAAAAATTTGAAATGCTCATAACTCGCGATCTAATTTTCGTAGCGCGGCCAAATTTTGTTTGGTAATTTATTATGAGACATTGTTAATTGTTGGTGACAGAAGACACCCTACGGTGAGGGTCGAAAAATTAAAAATGCTTATAACTCGCGATCTAATTTTGGTAGCTTGGCAAAATATTGTTTGGTAACTTATTATGAGTCAGTGTTAAGTTTTGGTGACAGGAGACCCTCACGGTGAGGGTCGAAAAATTTTAAATGCTTATAACTCGCGATCTAATTTTCGTAGCGCGGCCAAATTTTGTTTGGTAATTTATTTTGAGACTGTTAATTTTTGGTGACAGGAGACCCCCCACGGTGAGGGTCGAAAAATTTAAAATGCTTATAACTCACGATCTAATTTTCGTAGCGCGGCCAAATTTTGTTTATTCATTTATTATGAGTCAGTGTTAAGTTTTGGTGACAGGAGACCCTCACGGTGAGGGTCGAAAAATTTAAAATGCTTATAACTCGCGATCTAATTTTCGTAGCGCGGCCAAATTTTGTTTGGTAATTTATTTTGAGACTGTTAATTTTTGGTGACAGGAGACCCCCCCACGGTGAGGGTCGAAAAATTTAAAATGCTTATAACTCACGATCTAATTTTCGTAGCGCGGCCAAATTTTGTTTGGTAATTTAATATGAGACTGTTAATTTTTGGTGACAGGAGACCCCCACGGTGAGGGTCGAAAAATTTGAAATGCGTATAACTCGCGATCTAATTTTCGTATCGCGGCCAAATTTTGTTTGGTAATTTATTATGAGACATTGTTAATTTCTGGTGACAGGAGACACCCCACGGTGAGGAACGAAAAATTTAAAATGCTCATAACTCGCGATCTAATTTTCGTAGCGCGGCCAAATTTTGTTTGGTAATTTATTATGAGACATTGTTAATTGTTGGTGACAGAAGACACCCCACGGCGAGGGTCGAAAAATTAAAAATGCTTATAACTCGCGATCTAATTTTGGTAGCGCGGCCAAATTCTGTTTGGTAATTTATTATAAGACAGTGTTAATTTTTGGTGACAGGAGACCCCCACCACGGTGAGAGTCGAAAAATTTAAAATGCTTATAACTCGCGATCTAATTTTCGTAGCGCGGCCAAATTTTGTTTGGTAATTTATTATGAGATTTTGTTAATTTTTGGTGAGAGGAGATTCCCACGGTGAGGGTCGAAAAATTTAAAATGTTTATAACTCGCGATCTAATTTTCGTAGCGCGGCCAAATTCTGTTTGGTAATTTTTTATGAGACAGTGTTAATTTTTGGTGACAGGAGACCCCCCCACCGTGAGGGTCGAAAAATTTAAAATGCTTATAACTCGCGATCTAATTTTCGTAGCGCGACCAAATTTTGTTTGGTAATTTATTAAGCTATTGCATAGCTTTTATCGCGGGCTTTGAGCGCGGCGACCGAATTTAAGAATTCCGCAACGAGAAAAATTCCTAACAATCCGGCTAACGAAGTTTCAGTTTGGCAGACTTCGGGAAGGTATCCTTCGATAGACTTCAGCAGACATTGAAGCGGTATTTTTGCATAAGTTGATAAAAAATGCTATGCAATAGCTTTACCGCGGCAGTCCCCGAGTGGCACACATATTTTTTATTATTATTATTATTATTATTATTATTATTATTATTTTGAGGGAGCAGATAAATTATTTAATAACTTGTAAAAATGTACTGTTATTCGATACATATAAAAATTTTTAACAGTTAGCATCGCAATTCCCTAACTATTTGCTGGTTTTGTTACAAACTGGAGATGACAAGCTAGTTGTTATTTAAATTTCATGAAATTATTATCATTTTTAACTACATTTTTTTTCTTTCACTATATTTGCCTTCTTTTTTGCCAACTATTTTACAATTTGCAATTGCAAGTCAATGTATTTCGTATTATACTCGAAGTTAAAATTGTATTTATAGATCTTTTTATATTTTATAAATTTTATTTCATCATTATTTAAGAGTAATGTATTATTTTAATAAATTTTTGCCTACATGGCTTTTCATTTTTATTATCTCAAGGTTCAACAACTAAGAAAGTTCATTTATTTTTTGAAGTTCAAATGTCAATGTATGTAAAATATTCTATATTTTTAAAACTTTGTTATAGTACAAGTATAATAATTTTGTCTCCCTGCATAAAATTATTTTGATTATTATTTTATGGATAGATGTTTTTGTGTGTGTGTGTGTGTATAGATAAGAATCAAAATTTAATCATTTGAAACTTTAAAATAATTTTAGCCTTGGGGGAGGATAAAACAGCGCAACTTTTGACTGTTTAAAGCTAATTGATGATTAAATGGATCTTTAAACCTCTTTTACAATTTGAAATTTTAAAAACACATTTCAACTTTACTGGTACATTTTTTGTGCCTGATGTGCCTGGGGGGGGGGGGATAGATGAAAAAGTAACCAGAATTTTACTTTTGGCTTATGCATTTAGTTTATTTGCTTGATATTTTGCGCATGTTTTCTCAAGGAGTCAGAAAAACTATGTACAATTGCCTTATTTATTAAAAAAATTCAGTATAATTTGAAAACCCTTTGAATTCGCTCCTGAAAATTTACATACTCTGCTTTAATAATTTATTTGTTATTTATCGATATATTGCATCTAATATATTTATATGATGTATCTAATTATATATTTTATCTAATGCCGGGCAACAACGGGCGGATCAGCCAGTAGAGATAGCTATAAATATATAAAATAGTTTGTCTTGACAGACTGATAATCAACGCACACCCCAAACTACTGAATCTAGACCATGAAAATTGGAGAGAAAGTACTTCTTATGATGTAAGCATGCACTAAGATGGGAATTTTGAAATTACCCCCCTTAAGAGGGACAAGTGGGGGGAGGTAAAAAATTCTGGAACAAATTGCCATATCTCAGCAAACATTTAAGGTAGGAGCGTAAAATTCCAGAAAATAAATCTACTAAAAAAATTATTAAACACATAATCCAGTGATTTTAGAAATCTCACCATAAGGGGGTTAAAAGGGGGGAGTCGAAAAATTTAGAACATTTGGCATATCTCAACAGTCTTTTCAAATAAGAACGTGAAACAGCAGAAAAAAAAATTTAAAAATTAATTATATACTGGTTTCAGCGATATTTTAAAATTTCCACCCCCGAGGATTTTAAATGGGGGTGGAAAAATTCCATACTTTTTTGGACATATCATAGGAAAGCCCTCAAATCACTCTTTCATATAATAAATCTTTTTCCCTCTCCCCCTGCCCCCTCTTATCCTCTATTGGGGACAATTTTCGATCTTTTTTGAAATTGTAACGTTTTATCATTTAAGACCGGATTTTTTTTTTCGGGGTCCTCCGATAAATATTACTTATAATATATGAAAATTTTATAATTAGGGGAAGGGTCTATTCCGGGAGGGAGGACAATTTCCTAAATTTGGAATACATCTCTTTTGTGATATATCGTTGGATTCCTCTTTTGCCCTCACGGGCAACCACTTTTCTAATTTTAGCCGATACCTTTCATGTGATATATTGCTGGAAAGCCCTTTGACTGCTTATTCGTATTATGCACGACCACCCTCTCAGGTGGAACGGTTATTGTATTCCATCAGGAGATCGCCTAATAATGGGGAAAATATATTAAAAGGGAAAGACTAATAATAACACAAGATTATTTGACTATCTCGATACACTAAGTCATAATTATCTTGCGAATTATGATATATATATATATAATATATATGTATATTAGTCTTCATGTTGGCCATAGTACTCGGGAATTTTCCTTCTTGGAGTCGGAAATTTTTGTGCCGACACCCCCCTACGCGATTAGGGTGGTTTACGCCCCTGATAACATATGTATGTCATATACTCCCTAGGATTTATTTGTCGCCAAAATGGCGTTATTTTGTCTAATATGGTAACCCTGATATTGTTGTTTATTTTTTGATAAATTGTTTATATAACTTACTTTTTCTCTTTTCAAATTATATAAAAAAATTTTGTTCTATAGTTATTAGTTTTTAAAATTTAATATATTTAAGAAAAATTTATTTATTGTTATTTTTTTTAAATAATAGAAAATAATTTAAAAATGTATATTTAACCAGTATTCGAAAATAAGGTTATCGCCAAATTGACGGTGGAAGAAAATTGTACCAAAACTTGTGCATATATGATATCTGCGCCATATTCATATCCAAAGCATGCAAATAATATAAATAAATAATGTACACAATAATGTAAAGAAAAAAAAAATTGCTAATCTGTCAAGTTTTAAAATCATGCCATGCAGCCGTTAATTCTAAAACGATTAAGTTACGCTATATTGCGAGGGAAAAAGTTATTAAGCTAAGTTTAATAATCATACCTTTAAATCATCTTTTTTATTATATTTGTCTGTTTATAACTTATTTTAGTGCAACAGAATTGCAGTGTAATATTTAAAAACAGATAATTCAGTTATAAAAACAAAAAGATATTCGCAAAAAAAAAAAAAAAAAAAAAAAAAATCGACATATTCAGAATGTTTAATGAACAAACTCATCTCGAGATAGTACGAACTTTCCCATTTTCGAAATGGACTCGCTCTTTTCGCCCATGCGCATTTCTGACCAGGTCTCTATGAAACGTGGTTCATCAGTACTCTTATGCTCACAAATGTCATTAAAACATATAAAAAGTTAAAGTGAAAAAAAAAAAAAAAAAAAAAAAAAAAGAAATATGACCTATAACGTAGTGCTTTGTTGCTGAACTATATGTATATGTTTACGTACTATAGCGTGACATGTGACAAGTGTGTGCATGTGTGGAGGGGGGGGGTGTATAATGAAATGTGACACTTTGTGACAAAGGGGAGGAAGGGGGTCAAAAATATTGAAAAAAATATGTGACATCATTTATGGCCGACCCCTTAAAAGTTTTTTGTTATTAAAGTGACGTCTTATAAGCAAAATAATTATTCATAATATAAGTTCTTACGTTCTTGTTGTGGAATATATATTATTATGGTATATAGTTTTTAATGTGTATGTAATCAAGACTTACTGCTTTTATCTTTCACACTGATGTAATTCTAGTGTCAGTGTTATGTAATTAAGGTAAGTTCGTAGGTGACAAAGTAAAAACTCCTGTTTAAAAAATAAAAAATAACACTTTTTTTATCGTAAAAAATTTAGTATTTTTCTTGTTTTCGCTTTTACCTTTCTTTCATCATTCATGGCCGGCTGAGCGTTTTAACTGTCAGTGGCTACAGTTCATTTGTTACATCATTGTGTGTAAGTAGAAATATTTCTCTGAATTGTATAAGTCCTTCATCTGACAACAGCACTTTTTTACTTTCGTTCGTTATGTGAGAAATATCAGCTGGTATTGTTTTGAAAAAAGAGAGCAAAAATTAAGCGAGAGAAAATGGTGACTGGCTATTGCCTAATAACTTGATATTTAATAAATAGGTACTCTGTCATTCTTAATTGAATTGCTTATTCGCGTATGAAATATGCATTTCTTTTCGTTAAAATTTCAAATAAACCGTTGTATTCATTTAACACTACTTCTACTAGTGTCAAGTGATATCTGTAAATGGATTTCGATTCAAAGATCAGTAGTTCAAAGATCAGTAAAATTTAGCTTGGTACAAAAATTTTTGCAAAAAAGGCATATACTTTTAAGTCATCATTATTCTACAACTAAACATTAGAATTTATTCGTTTTAAAGAATCGTAGATTTCTAGGCTTATCAAAATAGAATTAAACGCAAAAAAAAAAAAAAAAAAAAAAAAAAAAAACAAAAACAGTGTGGATTTTTAGAGCCGCTGCCTAGGGATTTTTTTAACCTGAAAGTTTCTTTTAAACTGTTCTTACATGTAAATGAATACAATAATACGCGAGGAAAAATATATTAAACATTTACACCTGTTACGAAAGAAACGTATTTCTTTTTTTCCAATGCGATTTCGTCTTAGGAGATTTTACTTTTGCCATAGACAATTTTTTAGATTTTGATGTCCCCATTACATGGAATCAGGGCCGTAAATCCCGGGGGGGTTTGGGGGGGTGCAACACCCCCCCCCCCCCTAGGAGAAATCAGTCGGAAAATTCACAGATCTATCGGAAAAAGTATGTTTAGTCGAAAAAAATGGTATTAACCAATAAAATCTTATAAACTGGAAAATCATTCGGAAATTTTCTCTTTCCATCCGAAAAAGCATGTTTAGTCGGAAAAAATAGTATTACGTATTATCCTATAAAATCTTACAAATTGGAAAAAGAAAAAATCAGTCGGAAAAATTCTTGTTTGATAGGAAAAAATGTTCTTAACTTATAAAAACTTATAAACTGGAAAATCATTCGGAAATTTTCCCGTTCCATCCGAAAAAGCGTGTTTAGTCGAAAAAATAGTATTACGTATTACCCTATAAAAACTTACAAATTGGAAAAAGAAAAAATCAGTCGGAATTCTTTTTTAACCGGAAAAAATGGGTATTAACCTATAAAAACTTATAAATTGGAAAAACGAAAGTATCATTCGGAAAATTTCCCGGTTCATCGGAAAAGGCATGTTTAGTCGGAAAAAATAGTATTATCCTATAAAAATTTATAAATTGGAAAAACGAATAAGTCAATTGGAAAAAGTCTTGTTCGATCGAAAAAAAGTGGCATTAGCCTATAAAAACTTATAAATTAGAAAAACGAAAATATCATTCGGAAAATTTTCCGTTTCAATCCAGAAAGGCATGTTTAGTCGGAAAAAATAGTATTACGTATTAACCTATAAAAACTTGTAAATTTTTAAATCGGAAAATTTTTTATTCCATCGGAAAAAATGGCATTTACCTATAAAAAAAATTATAAATTGGAAAAACGAAAATATCAATCGGAAGTTTTCTGTTCCACCGGTAAAGGCATCTTTAGTCGGAAAAAATAGTATTACGTATTAACCTATAAAGATTTATAAATTGGAAAAACGGAAAAGTCAGTCGGAAAAATTCTTGTTCGATCGGAAAAAAGTAAATTTAGCCGAAAAAAAGGGTATTAATCTATAAATATTTATGAATTGGAGAAATAATTTTGTAGTTTTTAATTAAATAAGAAAAACAAGTTAGATCGAAGAAAACCTATAAAATTTTATTCTCAGTCAGATTTATTTCCGCTTGCAGTTTCTGATAAGAAAAATAAGGAAAAAAAAAACAATTTAGGATGAAGAAAACAAATTTATTCTTAGCCGGAACTATTATTAATTAATTTAAATAATTGCTAATTTACTATTTACTTTAATTTACTAATTAATTAATATAACTTATTAATATATAGGATTTTATTTTTCTGATAAAACTATTCAGAAAAATTTAGATTTGTCAAATGTTGTGTTCTCGGAAACTTCTCGATATGACGGGAAAAAAATATTCTTGTACATTTTCTAGTAATGTTAGTCATACCGTTAATTATAACAGTGATATTTGAGTAAAACCTTGATATTCCGATTTTTTTTTTCTTGTATCTTTTGATTTGGATATATCGAAATCTACTTGTATTTTTTTTTTACTGTTGGAAAGTTTTTAGTTTAATCTCGAAATTTTAAGATATACTGATCGAAGTGAAGAAACTTCTATTTTTTTAATCTAAACTTTAAATTTAATTAGAAATATGTATCACGAAATTTAGGTGGTATACGATGAAAATTCATTTATAGAAATACAAATATTTGGTATTTTTTCATATCAAAATCTGGATATTTTCCATTCTATTCAAATTTTACCTTTAATCGAAAATAATTATAGTCTCATTTTTTCCTACTATCTAAATTTGTATTTTCTTTTTAGTTTATTAAAAAAAAATAATAATAAATGCGAAATTGTTTATATTTACTTTTTTACGTAATTTTTGATTGATTTAAAAGATTGTTTAAGAAATTTATATGATACAGGATGAAAATTGAAAATACCCAAATACTTTGAATTTTCATCTCGAAATAACTGGATATTTTACAGCCTATACGAGTTTACTTCTCTCAGAAGTAATACTTTTTTTAGCTTTTTCCTCAGTCAATTGTATTAAATTTTTTTAATATTTTTATTATTACTACTACATTTTGTTTAGTCAGAAAAATGAGTTGTAACACCAAATTGTTACGCTGCTTTTAAGTTTGTCGCTAGAAAGAATTAAAACTTATATTAAGAAATCCCGTATTTTTGACAAATTTTTGTCTCTAAAATATTCCCCCAAGCAAACAGATTTCAATTTTACTTAAAGAAAAAAAAAAAAAAAAAAGGTTAAAGAGATTTTAACTGAATGCTAAAAAATAGAAAGATAAAACATTGTTTTCTCTTTAACGTAAAGCTTGGGCACCTTAAATGACTGGACGTTGCACCTCCCGCCCTGTGTGTCAGTTACAAAACAAACTGCGCCTGCGTTAACTCTTTGTTTAAACCGTTAGTATTCTGGCTCGTAGTATGAAATCATTCAATTAAAAAGTGTTGATGGGTGAATATTTTCGTATATAGTTACTTCAATATTTTTTTTATCAGTTATGCCCCCACCTAATGTAAGAGACAAAAAGTGCAATGTGGGTTATGTAATTATGTTTTCGATAGTGATTACAGGAATACACTTAATAAACAAAAGCATGCTGATAAAATTTCAGCCCATATACATATACCGTTTTGCATTGTTGGAGCTCTAAAAAATCCTTTTGAAGTAAGCTAGCTATTTTATTACAGAAAATTTTAGATATGTAAAATGTGTAAATAACTGAATTGTTTTCATATTTAAAAATGAATTATTTTATTTTATTTATTTATTATTATTATTTTTATTTTTTATTTTAAGCTATTGCATAGCTTTTATCGCGGGCTTTGAGCACGGTGACCGAATCCAAAAATTCCGTAACGCGAAAAATCCTAACACATCGGTAACGAAAAAACCTAACACTCGGCTAACGTCGTTTCCTTTCGGAAAACTTCGGAACGGTATCCTTCGGTAGACTTCGCTAGACATTGACGCGGTATTTTTCAGATATTAGAATATCAAGTCTCAAACTTATGTTTCTTATGATCTAATTTTCATAGCGCGGCCAAATTTTGTTTGGTAATTTATTATGAGACAGTGTTTATTTTGGTGGTCTTATTTATTTTGGTGACAAGAGACCCCCCCACCGTGAGGGTCGAAAAATTTAAAATGCTTTTAACTCGCGATCTAACTTTCGTAGCGCGGCCAAACTTTGTTTGGTAATTTATTATAAGACAGTGTTAATTTTTGGAGACAGGAGACCCCCCACGGTGAGGGTCGAAAAATTTAAAATGCTTATAACTCGCGATCTAATTTTCGTAGCGCGGCCAAATTTTGTTTGGTAATTTATTATGGGACAGTGTTGATTTTTGGTGACAGGAGATCCTCCAAGGTGAGGGTCGAAAAATTTAAAATGCTTATAACTCGCGATCTAATCTTCGTAGCGCGGCCAAACTTGTTTGGTAATTTATTAGGAGACAGTGTTAATGTTTGGTGACAGGAGACCCCAGACGGTGAGGATCGAAAAATTTAAAATGCTCATAACTCGCGATCTAATTTTCGTAGCGCGGCCAAATTTTGTTTGGTTATTTATTATGGGACAGTGTTGATTGTTGGTGACAGAAGACACCCCACGGTGAGGGTCGAAAAATTAAAAATGCTTATAACTCGCGATCTAATTTTGGTAGCTTGGCAAAATATTGTTTGGTAATTTATTATAAGACAGTGTTAATTTTTGGAGACAGGAGACCCCCCACGGTGAGGGTCGAAAAATTTAAAATGCTTATAACTCGCGATCTAATTTTCGTAGCGCGGCCAAATTTTGTTTGGTAATTTATTATGGGACAGTGTTGATTTTTGGTGACAGGAGATCCTCCAAGGTGAGGGTCGAAAAATTTAAAATGCTTATAACTCGCGATCTAATTTTTGTAGCGCGGCCAAATTTTGTTTGGTAATTTATTATGAGGCAGTGTTAATTTTTGGGGAAATTAGACCCCCCCCCCCACGATGAGGGTCGAAAAATTTTAAATGCTTATAACTCACGATCTAATTTTCGTAGCACGGCCAAATTTTGTTTGCTAATTTAATATGAGACTGTTAATTTTTGGTGACAGGAGAGCCCCCATGGTGAGGGTCGAAAAATTTAAAATGCTTGTAACTCACGATCTAATTTTCGTAGCGCGGCCAAATTTTGTTTGGTAATTTATTATGAGACAGTGTTAATTTTTGGTGACAGGAGACCCCCCATGGTGAGGGTCGAAAAATTTAAAATGCTTATAACTCACGATCTAATTTTCGTAGCGCGGCCAAATTTTGTTTATTCATTTATTATGAGTCAGTGTTAAGTTTTGGTGACAGGAGACCCTCACGGTGAGGGTCGAGAAAATTTAAAATGCTTATAACTCGCGATCTAATTTTCGTATCGCGGCCAAATTTTGTTTGGTAATTTATTATGAGACATTGTTAATATCTAGTGACAGGAGACACCCCACGGTGAGGGTCGAAAAATTTGAAATGCTCATAACTCGCGATCTAATTTTCGTAGCGCGGCCAAATTTTGTTTGGTAATTTATTATGAGACATTGTTAATTGTTGGTGACAGAAGACACCCTACGGTGAGGGTCGAAAAATTAAAAATGCTTATAACTCGCGATCTAATTTTGGTAGCTTGGCAAAATATTGTTTGGTAACTTATTATGAGTCAGTGTTAAGTTTTGGTGACAGGAGACCCTCACGGTGAGGGTCGAAAAATTTAAAATGCTTATAACTCGCGATCTAATTTTCGTAGCGCGGCCAAATTTTGTTTGGTAATTTATTTTGAGACTGTTAATTTTTGGTGACAGGAGAACCCCCACGGTGAGGGTCGAAAAATTTAAAATGCTTATAACTCACGATCTAATTTTCGTAGCGCGGCCAAATTTTGTTTATTCATTTATTATGAGTCAGTGTTAAGTTTTGGTGACAGGAGACCCTCACGGTGAGGGTCGAAAAATTTAAAATGCTTATAACTCGCGATCTAATTTTCGTAGCGCGGCCAAATTTTGTTTGGTAATTTATTTTGAGACTGTTAATTTTTGGTGACAGGAGACCCCCCACGGTGAGGGTCGAAAAATTTAAAATGCTTATAACTCACGATCTAATTTTCGTAGCGCGGCCAAATTTTGTTTATTCATTTATTATGAGTCAGTGTTAAGTTTTGGTGACAGGAGACCCTCACGGTGAGGGTCGAAAAATTTAAAATGCTTATAACTCGCGATCTAATTTTCGTAGCGCGGCCAAATTTTGTTTGGTAATTTATTTTGAGACTGTTAATTTTTGGTGACAGGAGACCCCCCCACGGTGAGGGTCGAAAAATTTAAAATGCTTATAACTCACGATCTAATTTTCGTAGCGCGGCCAAATTTTGTTTGGTAATTTAATATGAGACTGTTAATTTTTGGTGACAGGAGACCCCCACGGTGAGGGTCGAAAAATTTGAAATGCGTATAACTCGCGATCTAATTTTCGTATCGCGGCCAAATTTTGTTTGGTAATTTATTATGAGACATTGTTAATTTCTGGTGACAGGAGACACCCCACGGTGAGGAACGAAAAATTTAAAATGCTCATAACTCGCGATCTAATTTTCGTAGCGCGGCCAAATTTTGTTTGGTAATTTATTATGAGACATTGTTAATTGTTGGTGACAGAAGACACCCCACGGCGAGGGTCGAAAAATTAAAAATGCTTATAACTCGCGATCTAATTTTGGTAGCGCGGCCAAATTCTGTTTGGTAATTTATTATAAGACAGTGTTAATTTTTGGTGACAGGAGACCCCCACCGCGGTGAGAGTCGAAAAATTTAAAATGCTTATAACTCGCGATCTAATTTTCGTAGCGCGGCCAAATTTTGTTTGGTAATTTATTATGAGATTTTGTTAATTTTTGGTGAGAGGAGATTCCCACGGTGAGGGTCGAAAAATTTAAAATGTTTATAACTCGCGATCTAATTTTCGTAGCGCGGCCAAATTCTGTTTGGTAATTTTTTATGAGACAGTGTTAATTTTTGGTGACAGGAGACCCCCCCACCGTGAGGGTCGAAAAATTTAAAATGCTTATAACTCGCGATCTAATTTTCGTAGCGCGACCAAATTTTGTTTGGTAATTTATTAAGCTATTGCATAGCTTTTATCGCGGGCTTTGAGCGCGGCGACCGAATTTAAGAATTCCGCAACGAGAAAAATTCCTAACAATCCGGCTAACGAAGTTTCAGTTTGGCAGACTTCGGGAAGGTATCCTTCGATAGACTTCAGCAGACATTGAAGCGGTATTTTTGCATAAGTTGATAAAAAATGCTATGCAATAGCTTTACCGCGGCAGTCCCCGAGTGGCACACATATTTTTTATTATTATTATTATTATTATTATTATTTTTTTTTTGAGGGAGCAGATAAATTATTTAATAACTTGTAAAAATGTACTGTTATTCGATACATATAAAAATTTTTAACAGTTAGCATCGCAATTCCCTAACTATTTGCTGGTTTTGTTACAAACTGGAGATGACAAGCTAGTTGTTATTTAAATTTCATGAAATTATTATCATTTTTAACTACATTTTTTTTCTTTCACTATATTTGCCTTCTTTTTTGCCAACTATTTTACAATTTGCAATTGCAAGTCAATGTATTTCGTATTATACTCGAAGTTAAAATTGTATTTATAGATCTTTTTATATTTTATAAATTTTATTTCATCATTATTTAAGAGTAATGTATTATTTTAATAAATTTTTGCCTACATGGCTTTTCATTTTTATTATCTCAAGGTTCAACAACTAAGAAAGTTCATTTATTTTTTGAAGTTCAAATGTCAATGTATGTAAAATATTCTATATTTTTAAAACTTTGTTATAGTACAAGTATAATAATTTTGTCTCCCTGCATAAAATTATTTTGATTATTATTTTATGGATAGATGTTTTTGTGTGTGTGTGTGTGTATAGATAAGAATCAAAATTTAATCATTTGAAACTTTAAAATAATTTTAGCCTTGGGGGAGGATAAAACAGCGCAACTTTTGACTGTTTAAAGCTAATTGATGATTAAATGGATCTTTAAACCTCTTTTACAATTTGAAATTTTAAAAACACATTTCAACTTTACTGGTACATTTTTTGTGCCTGATGTGCCTGGGGGGGGGGGGGGATAGATGAAAAAGTAACCAGAATTTTACTTTTGGCTTATGCATTTAGTTTATTTGCTTGATATTTTGCGCATGTTTTCTCAAGGAGTCAGAAAAACTATGTACAATTGCCTTATTTATTAAAAAAATTCAGTATAATTTGAAAACCCTTTGAATTCGCTCCTGAAAATTTACATACTCTGCTTTAATAATTTATTTGTTATTTATCGATATATTGCATCTAATATATTTATATGATGTATCTAATTATATATTTTATCTAATGCCGGGCAACAACGGGCGGATCAGCCAGTAGAGATAGCTATAAATATATAAAATAGTTTGTCTTGACAGACTGATAATCAACGCACACCCCAAACTACTGAATCTAGACCATGAAAATTGGAGAGAAAGTACTTCTTATGATGTAAGCATGCACTAAGATGGGAATTTTGAAATTACCCCCCTTAAGAGGGACAAGTGGGGGGAGGTAAAAAATTCTGGAACAAATTGCCATATCTCAGCAAACATTTAAGGTAGGAGCGTAAAATTCCAGAAAATAAATCTACTAAAAAAATTATTAAACACATAATCCAGTGATTTTAGAAATCTCACCATAAGGGGGTTAAAAGGGGGGAGTCGAAAAATTTAGAACATTTGGCATATCTCAACAGTCTTTTCAAATAAGAACGTGAAACAGCAGAAAAAAAAATTTAAAAATTAATTATATACTGGTTTCAGCGATATTTTAAAATTTCCACCCCCGAGGATTTTAAATGGGGGTGGAAAAATTCCATACTTTTTTGGACATATCATAGGAAAGCCCTCAAATCACTCTTTCATATAATAAATCTTTTTCCCTCTCCCCCTGCCCCCTCTTATCCTCTATTGGGGACAATTTTCGATCTTTTTTGAAATTGTAACGTTTTATCATTTAAGACCGGATTTTTTTTTTCGGGGTCCTCCGATAAATATTACTTATAATATATGAAAATTTTATAATTAGGGGAAGGGTCTATTCCGGGAGGGAGGACAATTTCCTAAATTTGGAATACATCTCTTTTGTGATATATCGTTGGATTCCTCTTTTGCCCTCACGGGCAACCACTTTTCTAATTTTAGCCGATACCTTTCATGTGATATATTGCTGGAAAGCCCTTTGACTGCTTATTCGTATTATGCACGACCACCCTCTCAGGTGGAACGGTTATTGTATTCCATCAGGAGATCGCCTAATAATGGGGAAAATATATTAAAAGGGAAAGACTAATAATAACACAAGATTATTTGACTATCTCGATACACTAAGTCATAATTATCTTGCGAATTATGATATATATATATATAATATATATGTATATTAGTCTTCATGTTGGCCATAGTACTCGGGAATTTTCCTTCTTGGAGTCGGAAATTTTTGTGCCGACACCCCCCTACGCGATTAGGGTGGTTTACGCCCCTGATAACATATGTATGTCATATACTCCCTAGGATTTATTTGTCGCCAAAATGGCGTTATTTTGTCTAATATGGTAACCCTGATATTGTTGTTTATTTTTTGATAAATTGTTTATATAACTTACTTTTTCTCTTTTCAAATTATATAAAAAAATTTTGTTCTATAGTTATTAGTTTTTAAAATTTAATATATTTAAGAAAAATTTATTTATTGTTATTTTTTTTAAATAATAGAAAATAATTTAAAAATGTATATTTAACCAGTATTCGAAAATAAGGTTATCGCCAAATTGACGGTGGAAGAAAATTGTACCAAAACTTGTGCATATATGATATCTGCGCCATATTCATATCCAAAGCATGCAAATAATATAAATAAATAATGTACACAATAATGTAAAGAAAAAAAAAATTGCTAATCTGTCAAGTTTTAAAATCATGCCATGCAGCCGTTAATTCTAAAACGATTAAGTTACGCTATATTGCGAGGGAAAAAGTTATTAAGCTAAGTTTAATAATCATACCTTTAAATCATCTTTTTTATTATATTTGTCTGTTTATAACTTATTTTAGTGCAACAGAATTGCAGTGTAATATTTAAAAACAGATAATTCAGTTATAAAAACAAAAAGATATTCGCAAAAAAAAAAAAAAAAAAAAAAAAAAAAAAAAAAAAAAAAATCGACATATTCAGAATGTTTAATGAACAAACTCATCTCGAGATAGTACGAACTTTCCCATTTTCGAAATGGACTCGCTCTTTTCGCCCATGCGCATTTCTGACCAGGTCTCTATGAAACGTGGTTCATCAGTACTCTTATGCTCACAAATGTCATTAAAACATATAAAAAGTTAAAGTGAAAAAAAAAAAAAAAAAAAAAAAAAAAAAACAAATATGACCTATAACGTAGTGCTTTGTTGCTGAACTATATGTATATGTTTACGTACTATAGCGTGACATGTGACAAGTGTGTGCATGTGTGGAGGGGGGGGGGGGTGTATAATGAAATGTGACACTTTGTGACAAAGGGGAGGAAGGGGGTCAAAAATATTGAAAAAAATATGTGACATCATTTATGGCCGACCCCTTAAAAGTTTTTTGTTATTAAAGTGACGTCTTATAAGCAAAATAATTATTCATAATATAAGTTCTTACGTTCTTGTTGTGGAATATATATTATTATGGTATATAGTTTTTAATGTGTATGTAATCAAGACTTACTGCTTTTATCTTTCACACTGATGTAATTCTAGTGTCAGTGTTATGTAATTAAGGTAAGTTCGTAGGTGACAAAGTAAAAACTCCTGTTTAAAAAATAAAAAATAACACTTTTTTTATCGTAAAAAATTTAGTATTTTTCTTGTTTTCGCTTTTACCTTTCTTTCATCATTCATGGCCGGCTGAGCGTTTTAACTGTCAGTGGCTACAGTTCATTTGTTACATCATTGTGTGTAAGTAGAAATATTTCTCTGAATTGTATAAGTCCTTCATCTGACAACAGCACTTTTTTACTTTCGTTCGTTATGTGAGAAATATCAGCTGGTATTGTTTTGAAAAAAGAGAGCAAAAATTAAGCGAGAGAAAATGGTGACTGGCTATTGCCTAATAACTTGATATTTAATAAATAGGTACTCTGTCATTCTTAATTGAATTGCTTATTCGCGTATGAAATATGCATTTCTTTTCGTTAAAATTTCAAATAAACCGTTGTATTCATTTAACACTACTTCTACTAGTGTCAAGTGATATCTGTAAATGGATTTCGATTCAAAGATCAGTAGTTCAAAGTTCAAAGATCAGTAAAATTTAGCTTGGTACAAAAATTTTTGCAAAAAAGGCATATACTTTTAAGTCATCATTATTCTACAACTAAACATTAGAATTTATTCGTTTTAAAGAATCGTAGATTTCTAGGCTTATCAAAATAGAATTAAACGCAAAAAAAAAAAAAAAAAAAAAAAAAAAAAAACAGTGTGGATTTTTAGAGCCGCTGCCTAGGGATTTTTTTAACCTGAAAGTTTCTTTTAAACTGTTCTTACATGTAAATGAATACAATAATACGCGAGGAAAAATATATTAAACATTTACACCTGTTACGAAAGAAACGTATTTCTTTTTTTCCAATGCGATTTCGTCTTAGGAGATTTTACTTTTGCCATAGACAATTTTTTAGATTTTGATGTCCCCATTACATGGAATCAGGGCCGTAAATCCCGGGGGGGTTTGGGGGGGTGCAACACCCCCCCCCCCCTAGGAGAAATCAGTCGGAAAATTCACAGATCTATCGGAAAAAGTATGTTTAGTCGAAAAAAATGGTATTAACCAATAAAATCTTATAAACTGGAAAATCATTCGGAAATTTTCTCTTTCCATCCGAAAAAGCATGTTTAGTCGGAAAAAATAGTATTACGTATTATCCTATAAAATCTTACAAATTGGAAAAAGAAAAAATCAGTCGGAAAAATTCTTGTTTGATAGGAAAAAATGTTCTTAACTTATAAAAACTTATAAACTGGAAAATCATTCGGAAATTTTCCCGTTCCATCCGAAAAAGCGTGTTTAGTCGAAAAAATAGTATTACGTATTACCCTATAAAAACTTACAAATTGGAAAAAGAAAAAATCAGTCGGAATTCTTTTTTAACCGGAAAAAATGGGTATTAACCTATAAAAACTTATAAATTGGAAAAACGAAAGTATCATTCGGAAAATTTCCCGGTTCATCGGAAAAGGCATGTTTAGTCGGAAAAAATAGTATTATCCTATAAAAATTTATAAATTGGAAAAACGAATAAGTCAATTGGAAAAAGTCTTGTTCGATCGAAAAAAAGTGGCATTAGCCTATAAAAACTTATAAATTAGAAAAACGAAAATATCATTCGGAAAATTTTCCGTTTCAATCCAGAAAGGCATGTTTAGTCGGAAAAAATAGTATTACGTATTAACCTATAAAAACTTGTAAATTTTTAAATCGGAAAATTTTTTATTCCATCGGAAAAAATGGCATTTACCTATAAAAAAAATTATAAATTGGAAAAACGAAAATATCAATCGGAAGTTTTCTGTTCCACCGGTAAAGGCATCTTTAGTCGGAAAAAATAGTATTACGTATTAACCTATAAAGATTTATAAATTGGAAAAACGGAAAAGTCAGTCGGAAAAATTCTTGTTCGATCGGAAAAAAGTAAATTTAGCCGAAAAAAAGGGTATTAATCTATAAATATTTATGAATTGGAGAAATAATTTTGTAGTTTTTAATTAAATAAGAAAAACAAGTTAGATCGAAGAAAACCTATAAAATTTTATTCTCAGTCAGATTTATTTCCGCTTGCAGTTTCTGATAAGAAAAATAAGGAAAAAAAAAACAATTTAGGATGAAGAAAACAAATTTATTCTTAGCCGGAACTATTATTAATTAATTTAAATAATTGCTAATTTACTATTTACTTTAATTTACTAATTAATTAATATAACTTATTAATATATAGGATTTTATTTTTCTGATAAAACTATTCAGAAAAATTTAGATTTGTCAAATGTTGTGTTCTCGGAAACTTCTCGATATGACGGGAAAAAAATATTCTTGTACATTTTCTAGTAATGTTAGTCATACCGTTAATTATAACAGTGATATTTGAGTAAAACCTTGATATTCCGATTTTTTTTTTCTTGTATCTTTTGATTTGGATATATCGAAATCTACTTGTATTTTTTTTTTACTGTTGGAAAGTTTTTAGTTTAATCTCGAAATTTTAAGATATACTGATCGAAGTGAAGAAACTTCTATTTTTTTAATCTAAACTTTAAATTTAATTAGAAATATGTATCACGAAATTTAGGTGGTATACGATGAAAATTCATTTATAGAAATACAAATATTTGGTATTTTTTCATATCAAAATCTGGATATTTTCCATTCTATTCAAATTTTACCTTTAATCGAAAATAATTATAGTCTCATTTTTTCCTACTATCTAAATTTGTATTTTCTTTTTAGTTTATTAAAAAAAAATAATAATAAATGCGAAATTGTTTATATTTACTTTTTTACGTAATTTTTGATTGATTTAAAAGATTGTTTAAGAAATTTATATGATACAGGATGAAAATTGAAAATACCCAAATACTTTGAATTTTCATCTCGAAATAACTGGATATTTTACAGCCTATACGAGTTTACTTCTCTCAGAAGTAATACTTTTTTTAGCTTTTTCCTCAGTCAATTGTATTAAATTTTTTTAATATTTTTATTATTACTACTACATTTTGTTTAGTCAGAAAAATGAGTTGTAACACCAAATTGTTACGCTGCTTTTAAGTTTGTCGCTAGAAAGAATTAAAACTTATATTAAGAAATCCCGTATTTTTGACAAATTTTTGTCTCTAAAATATTCCCCCAAGCAAACAGATTTCAATTTTACTTAAAGAAAAAAAAAAAAAAAAAAAAGGTTAAAGAGATTTTAACTGAATGCTAAAAAATAGAAAGATAAAACATTGTTTTCTCTTTAACGTAAAGCTTGGGCACCTTAAATGACTGGACGTTGCACCTCCCGCCCTGTGTGTCAGTTACAAAACAAACTGCGCCTGCGTTAACTCTTTGTTTAAACCGTTAGTATTCTGGCTCGTAGTATGAAATCATTCAATTAAAAAGTGTTGATGGGTGAATATTTTCGTATATAGTTACTTCAATATTTTTTTTATCAGTTATGCCCCCACCTAATGTAAGAGACAAAAAGTGCAATGTGGGTTATGTAATTATGTTTTCGATAGTGATTACAGGAATACACTTAATAAACAAAAGCATGCTGATAAAATTTCAGCCCATATACATATACCGTTTTGCATTGTTGGAGCTCTAAAAAATCCTTTTGAAGTAAGCTAGCTATTTTATTACAGAAAATTTTAGATATGTAAAATGTGTAAATAACTGAATTGTTTTCATATTTAAAAATGAATTATTTTATTTTATTTATTTATTATTATTATTTTTATTTTTTATTTTAAGCTATTGCATAGCTTTTATCGCGGGCTTTGAGCACGGTGACCGAATCCAAAAATTCCGTAACGCGAAAAATCCTAACACATCGGTAACGAAAAAACCTAACACTCGGCTAACGTCGTTTCCTTTCGGAAAACTTCGGAACGGTATCCTTCGGTAGACTTCGCTAGACATTGACGCGGTATTTTTCAGATATTAGAATATCAAGTCTCAAACTTATGTTTCTTATGATCTAATTTTCATAGCGCGGCCAAATTTTGTTTGGTAATTTATTATGAGACAGTGTTTATTTTGGTGGTCTTATTTATTTTGGTGACAAGAGACCCCCCCACCGTGAGGGTCGAAAAATTTAAAATGCTTTTAACTCGCGATCTAACTTTCGTAGCGCGGCCAAACTTTGTTTGGTAATTTATTATAAGACAGTGTTAATTTTTGGAGACAGGAGACCCCCCACGGTGAGGGTCGAAAAATTTAAAATGCTTATAACTCGCGATCTAATTTTCGTAGCGCGGCCAAATTTTGTTTGGTAATTTATTATGGGACAGTGTTGATTTTTGGTGACAGGAGATCCTCCAAGGTGAGGGTCGAAAAATTTAAAATGCTTATAACTCGCGATCTAATCTTCGTAGCGCGGCCAAACTTGTTTGGTAATTTATTAGGAGACAGTGTTAATGTTTGGTGACAGGAGACCCCAGACGGTGAGGATCGAAAAATTTAAAATGCTCATAACTCGCGATCTAATTTTCGTAGCGCGGCCAAATTTTGTTTGGTTATTTATTATGGGACAGTGTTGATTGTTGGTGACAGAAGACACCCCACGGTGAGGGTCGAAAAATTAAAAATGCTTATAACTCGCGATCTAATTTTGGTAGCTTGGCAAAATATTGTTTGGTAATTTATTATAAGACAGTGTTAATTTTTGGAGACAGGAGACCCCCCACGGTGAGGGTCGAAAAATTTAAAATGCTTATAACTCGCGATCTAATTTTCGTAGCGCGGCCAAATTTTGTTTGGTAATTTATTATGGGACAGTGTTGATTTTTGGTGACAGGAGATCCTCCAAGGTGAGGGTCGAAAAATTTAAAATGCTTATAACTCGCGATCTAATTTTTGTAGCGCGGCCAAATTTTGTTTGGTAATTTATTATGAGGCAGTGTTAATTTTTGGGGAAATTAGACCCCCCCCCCCACGATGAGGGTCGAAAAATTTTAAATGCTTATAACTCACGATCTAATTTTCGTAGCACGGCCAAATTTTGTTTGCTAATTTAATATGAGACTGTTAATTTTTGGTGACAGGAGAGCCCCCATGGTGAGGGTCGAAAAATTTAAAATGCTTGTAACTCACGATCTAATTTTCGTAGCGCGGCCAAATTTTGTTTGGTAATTTATTATGAGACAGTGTTAATTTTTGGTGACAGGAGACCCCCCATGGTGAGGGTCGAAAAATTTAAAATGCTTATAACTCACGATCTAATTTTCGTAGCGCGGCCAAATTTTGTTTATTCATTTATTATGAGTCAGTGTTAAGTTTTGGTGACAGGAGACCCTCACGGTGAGGGTCGAGAAAATTTAAAATGCTTATAACTCGCGATCTAATTTTCGTATCGCGGCCAAATTTTGTTTGGTAATTTATTATGAGACATTGTTAATATCTAGTGACAGGAGACACCCCACGGTGAGGGTCGAAAAATTTGAAATGCTCATAACTCGCGATCTAATTTTCGTAGCGCGGCCAAATTTTGTTTGGTAATTTATTATGAGACATTGTTAATTGTTGGTGACAGAAGACACCCTACGGTGAGGGTCGAAAAATTAAAAATGCTTATAACTCGCGATCTAATTTTGGTAGCTTGGCAAAATATTGTTTGGTAACTTATTATGAGTCAGTGTTAAGTTTTGGTGACAGGAGACCCTCACGGTGAGGGTCGAAAAATTTAAAATGCTTATAACTCGCGATCTAATTTTCGTAGCGCGGCCAAATTTTGTTTGGTAATTTATTTTGAGACTGTTAATTTTTGGTGACAGGAGAACCCCCACGGTGAGGGTCGAAAAATTTAAAATGCTTATAACTCACGATCTAATTTTCGTAGCGCGGCCAAATTTTGTTTATTCATTTATTATGAGTCAGTGTTAAGTTTTGGTGACAGGAGACCCTCACGGTGAGGGTCGAAAAATTTAAAATGCTTATAACTCGCGATCTAATTTTCGTAGCGCGGCCAAATTTTGTTTGGTAATTTATTTTGAGACTGTTAATTTTTGGTGACAGGAGACCCCCCACGGTGAGGGTCGAAAAATTTAAAATGCTTATAACTCACGATCTAATTTTCGTAGCGCGGCCAAATTTTGTTTATTCATTTATTATGAGTCAGTGTTAAGTTTTGGTGACAGGAGACCCTCACGGTGAGGGTCGAAAAATTTAAAATGCTTATAACTCGCGATCTAATTTTCGTAGCGCGGCCAAATTTTGTTTGGTAATTTATTTTGAGACTGTTAATTTTTGGTGACAGGAGACCCCCCCACGGTGAGGGTCGAAAAATTTAAAATGCTTATAACTCACGATCTAATTTTCGTAGCGCGGCCAAATTTTGTTTGGTAATTTAATATGAGACTGTTAATTTTTGGTGACAGGAGACCCCCACGGTGAGGGTCGAAAAATTTGAAATGCGTATAACTCGCGATCTAATTTTCGTATCGCGGCCAAATTTTGTTTGGTAATTTATTATGAGACATTGTTAATTTCTGGTGACAGGAGACACCCCACGGTGAGGAACGAAAAATTTAAAATGCTCATAACTCGCGATCTAATTTTCGTAGCGCGGCCAAATTTTGTTTGGTAATTTATTATGAGACATTGTTAATTGTTGGTGACAGAAGACACCCCACGGCGAGGGTCGAAAAATTAAAAATGCTTATAACTCGCGATCTAATTTTGGTAGCGCGGCCAAATTCTGTTTGGTAATTTATTATAAGACAGTGTTAATTTTTGGTGACAGGAGACCCCCACCGCGGTGAGAGTCGAAAAATTTAAAATGCTTATAACTCGCGATCTAATTTTCGTAGCGCGGCCAAATTTTGTTTGGTAATTTATTATGAGATTTTGTTAATTTTTGGTGAGAGGAGATTCCCACGGTGAGGGTCGAAAAATTTAAAATGTTTATAACTCGCGATCTAATTTTCGTAGCGCGGCCAAATTCTGTTTGGTAATTTTTTATGAGACAGTGTTAATTTTTGGTGACAGGAGACCCCCCCACCGTGAGGGTCGAAAAATTTAAAATGCTTATAACTCGCGATCTAATTTTCGTAGCGCGACCAAATTTTGTTTGGTAATTTATTAAGCTATTGCATAGCTTTTATCGCGGGCTTTGAGCGCGGCGACCGAATTTAAGAATTCCGCAACGAGAAAAATTCCTAACAATCCGGCTAACGAAGTTTCAGTTTGGCAGACTTCGGGAAGGTATCCTTCGATAGACTTCAGCAGACATTGAAGCGGTATTTTTGCATAAGTTGATAAAAAATGCTATGCAATAGCTTTACCGCGGCAGTCCCCGAGTGGCACACATATTTTTTATTATTATTATTATTATTATTATTATTATTATTTTGAGGGAGCAGATAAATTATTTAATAACTTGTAAAAATGTACTGTTATTCGATACATATAAAAATTTTTAACAGTTAGCATCGCAATTCCCTAACTATTTGCTGGTTTTGTTACAAACTGGAGATGACAAGCTAGTTGTTATTTAAATTTCATGAAATTATTATCATTTTTAACTAAATTTTTTTTCTTTCACTATATTTGCCTTCTTTTTTGCCAACTATTTTACAATTTGCAATTGCAAGTCAATGTATTTCGTATTATACTCGAAGTTAAAATTGTATTTATAGATCTTTTTATATTTTATAAATTTTATTTCATCATTATTTAAGAGTAATGTATTATTTTAATAAATTTTTGCCTACATGGCTTTTCATTTTTATTATCTCAAGGTTCAACAACTAAGAAAGTTCATTTATTTTTTGAAGTTCAAATGTCAATGTATGTAAAATATTCTATATTTTTAAAACTTTGTTATAGTACAAGTATAATAATTTTGTCTCCCTGCATAAAATTATTTTGATTATTATTTTATGGATAGATGTTTTTGTGTGTGTGTGTGTGTATAGATAAGAATCAAAATTTAATCATTTGAAACTTTAAAATAATTTTAGCCTTGGGGGAGGATAAAACAGCGCAACTTTTGACTGTTTAAAGCTAATTGATGATTAAATGGATCTTTAAACCTCTTTTACAATTTGAAATTTTAAAAACACATTTCAACTTTACTGGTACATTTTTTGTGCCTGATGTGCCTGGGGGGGGGGGGGGGGATAGATGAAAAAGTAACCAGAATTTTACTTTTGGCTTATGCATTTAGTTTATTTGCTTGATATTTTGCGCATGTTTTCTCAAGGAGTCAGAAAAACTATGTACAATTGCCTTATTTATTAAAAAAATTCAGTATAATTTGAAAACCCTTTGAATTCGCTCCTGAAAATTTACATACTCTGCTTTAATAATTTATTTGTTATTTATCGATATATTGCATCTAATATATTTATATGATGTATCTAATTATATATTTTATCTAATGCCGGGCAACAACGGGCGGATCAGCCAGTAGAGATAGCTATAAATATATAAAATAGTTTGTCTTGACAGACTGATAATCAACGCACACCCCAAACTACTGAATCTAGACCATGAAAATTGGAGAGAAAGTACTTCTTATGATGTAAGCATGCACTAAGATGGGAATTTTGAAATTACCCCCCTTAAGAGGGACAAGTGGGGGGAGGTAAAAAATTCTGGAACAAATTGCCATATCTCAGCAAACATTTAAGGTAGGAGCGTAAAATTCCAGAAAATAAATCTACTAAAAAAATTATTAAACACATAATCCAGTGATTTTAGAAATCTCACCATAAGGGGGTTAAAAGGGGGGAGTCGAAAAATTTAGAACATTTGGCATATCTCAACAGTCTTTTCAAATAAGAACGTGAAACAGCAGAAAAAAAAATTTAAAAATTAATTATATACTGGTTTCAGCGATATTTTAAAATTTCCACCCCCGAGGATTTTAAATGGGGGTGGAAAAATTCCATACTTTTTTGGACATATCATAGGAAAGCCCTCAAATCACTCTTTCATATAATAAATCTTTTTCCCTCTCCCCCTGCCCCCTCTTATCCTCTATTGGGGACAATTTTCGATCTTTTTTGAAATTGTAACGTTTTATCATTTAAGACCGGATTTTTTTTTTCGGGGTCCTCCGATAAATATTACTTATAATATATGAAAATTTTATAATTAGGGGAAGGGTCTATTCCGGGAGGGAGGACAATTTCCTAAATTTGGAATACATCTCTTTTGTGATATATCGTTGGATTCCTCTTTTGCCCTCACGGGCAACCACTTTTCTAATTTTAGCCGATACCTTTCATGTGATATATTGCTGGAAAGCCCTTTGACTGCTTATTCGTATTATGCACGACCACCCTCTCAGGTGGAACGGTTATTGTATTCCATCAGGAGATCGCCTAATAATGGGGAAAATATATTAAAAGGGAAAGACTAATAATAACACAAGATTATTTGACTATCTCGATACACTAAGTCATAATTATCTTGCGAATTATGATATATATATATATAATATATATGTATATTAGTCTTCATGTTGGCCATAGTACTCGGGAATTTTCCTTCTTGGAGTCGGAAATTTTTGTGCCGACACCCCCCTACGCGATTAGGGTGGTTTACGCCCCTGATAACATATGTATGTCATATACTCCCTAGGATTTATTTGTCGCCAAAATGGCGTTATTTTGTCTAATATGGTAACCCTGATATTGTTGTTTATTTTTTGATAAATTGTTTATATAACTTACTTTTTCTCTTTTCAAATTATATAAAAAAATTTTGTTCTATAGTTATTAGTTTTTAAAATTTAATATATTTAAGAAAAATTTATTTATTGTTATTTTTTTTAAATAATAGAAAATAATTTAAAAATGTATATTTAACTAGTATTCGAAAATAAGGTTATCGCCAAATTGACGGTGGAAGAAAATTGTACCAAAACTTGTGCATATATGATATCTGCGCCATATTCATATCCAAAGCATGCAAATAATATAAATAAATAATGTACACAATAATGTAAAGAAAAAAAAAATTGCTAATCTGTCAAGTTTTAAAATCATGCCATGCAGCCGTTAATTCTAAAACGATTAAGTTACGCTATATTGCGAGGGAAAAAGTTATTAAGCTAAGTTTAATAATCATACCTTTAAATCATCTTTTTTATTATATTTGTCTGTTTATAACTTATTTTAGTGCAACAGAATTGCAGTGTAATATTTAAAAACAGATAATTCAGTTATAAAAACAAAAAGATATTCGCAAAAAAAAAAAAAAAAAAAAAAAAAAAAAAAAAATCGACATATTCAGAATGTTTAATGAACAAACTCATCTCGAGATAGTACGAACTTTCCCATTTTCGAAATGGACTCGCTCTTTTCGCCCATGCGCATTTCTGACCAGGTCTCTATGAAACGTGGTTCATCAGTACTCTTATGCTCACAAATGTCATTAAAACATATAAAAAGTTAAAGTGAAAAAAAAAAAAAAAAAAAAAAAAAAAAAAAAACAAATATGACCTATAACGTAGTGCTTTGTTGCTGAACTATATGTATATGTTTACGTACTATAGCGTGACATGTGACAAGTGTGTGCATGTGTGGAGGGGGGGGGGGGTGTATAATGAAATGTGACACTTTGTGACAAAGGGGAGGAAGGGGGTCAAAAATATTGAAAAAAATATGTGACATCATTTATGGCCGACCCCTTAAAAGTTTTTTGTTATTAAAGTGACGTCTTATAAGCAAAATAATTATTCATAATATAAGTTCTTACGTTCTTGTTGTGGAATATATATTATTATGGTATATAGTTTTTAATGTGTATGTAATCAAGACTTACTGCTTTTATCTTTCACACTGATGTAATTCTAGTGTCAGTGTTATGTAATTAAGGTAAGTTCGTAGGTGACAAAGTAAAAACTCCTGTTTAAAAAATAAAAAATAACACTTTTTTTATCGTAAAAAATTTAGTATTTTTCTTGTTTTCGCTTTTACCTTTCTTTCATCATTCATGGCCGGCTGAGCGTTTTAACTGTCAGTGGCTACAGTTCATTTGTTACATCATTGTGTGTAAGTAGAAATATTTCTCTGAATTGTATAAGTCCTTCATCTGACAACAGCACTTTTTTACTTTCGTTCGTTATGTGAGAAATATCAGCTGGTATTGTTTTGAAAAAAGAGAGCAAAAATTAAGCGAGAGAAAATGGTGACTGGCTATTGCCTAATAACTTGATATTTAATAAATAGGTACTCTGTCATTCTTAATTGAATTGCTTATTCGCGTATGAAATATGCATTTCTTTTCGTTAAAATTTCAAATAAACCGTTGTATTCATTTAACACTACTTCTACTAGTGTCAAGTGATATCTGTAAATGGATTTCGATTCAAAGATCAGTAGTTCAAAGTTCAAAGATCAGTAAGCTTGGTACAAAAATTTTTGCAAAAAAGGCATATACTTTTAAGTCATCATTATTCTACAACTAAACATTAGAATTTATTCGTTTTAAAGAATCGTAGATTTCTAGGCTTATCAAAATAGAATTAAACGCAAAAAAAAAAAAAAAAAAAAAAAAAAAAAAAACAGTGTGGATTTTTAGAGCCGCTGCCTAGGGATTTTTTTAACCTGAAAGTTTCTTTTAAACTGTTCTTACATGTAAATGAATACAATAATACGCGAGGAAAAATATATTAAACATTTACACCTGTTACGAAAGAAACGTATTTCTTTTTTTCCAATGCGATTTCGTCTTAGGAGATTTTACTTTTGCCATAGACAATTTTTTAGATTTTGATGTCCCCATTACATGGAATCAGGGCCGTAAATCCCGGGGGGGTTTGGGGGGGTGCAACACCCCCCCCCCCCCTAGGAGAAATCAGTCGGAAAATTCACAGATCTATCGGAAAAAGTATGTTTAGTCGAAAAAAATGGTATTAACCAATAAAATCTTATAAACTGGAAAATCATTCGGAAATTTTCTCTTTCCATCCGAAAAAGCATGTTTAGTCGGAAAAAATAGTATTACGTATTATCCTATAAAATCTTACAAATTGGAAAAAGAAAAAATCAGTCGGAAAAATTCTTGTTTGATAGGAAAAAATGTTCTTAACTTATAAAAACTTATAAACTGGAAAATCATTCGGAAATTTTCCCGTTCCATCCGAAAAAGCGTGTTTAGTCGAAAAAATAGTATTACGTATTACCCTATAAAAACTTACAAATTGGAAAAAGAAAAAATCAGTCGGAATTCTTTTTTAACCGGAAAAAATGGGTATTAACCTATAAAAACTTATAAATTGGAAAAACGAAAGTATCATTCGGAAAATTTCCCGGTTCATCGGAAAAGGCATGTTTAGTCGGAAAAAATAGTATTATCCTATAAAAATTTATAAATTGGAAAAACGAATAAGTCAATTGGAAAAAGTCTTGTTCGATCGAAAAAAAGTGGCATTAGCCTATAAAAACTTATAAATTAGAAAAACGAAAATATCATTCGGAAAATTTTCCGTTTCAATCCAGAAAGGCATGTTTAGTCGGAAAAAATAGTATTACGTATTAACCTATAAAAACTTGTAAATTTTTAAATCGGAAAATTTTTTATTCCATCGGAAAAAATGGCATTTACCTATAAAAAAAATTATAAATTGGAAAAACGAAAATATCAATCGGAAGTTTTCTGTTCCACCGGTAAAGGCATCTTTAGTCGGAAAAAATAGTATTACGTATTAACCTATAAAGATTTATAAATTGGAAAAACGGAAAAGTCAGTCGGAAAAATTCTTGTTCGATCGGAAAAAAGTAAATTTAGCCGAAAAAAAGGGTATTAATCTATAAATATTTATGAATTGGAGAAATAATTTTGTAGTTTTTAATTAAATAAGAAAAACAAGTTAGATCGAAGAAAACCTATAAAATTTTATTCTCAGTCAGATTTATTTCCGCTTGCAGTTTCTGATAAGAAAAATAAGGAAAAAAAAAACAATTTAGGATGAAGAAAACAAATTTATTCTTAGCCGGAACTATTATTAATTAATTTAAATAATTGCTAATTTACTATTTACTTTAATTTACTAATTAATTAATATAACTTATTAATATATAGGATTTTATTTTTCTGATAAAACTATTCAGAAAAATTTAGATTTGTCAAATGTTG
Organism: Maratus speculifer; assembly: GCA_964019185.1. Classification (NCBI taxonomy): domain Eukaryota; kingdom Metazoa; phylum Arthropoda; class Arachnida; order Araneae; family Salticidae; genus Maratus; species Maratus speculifer. The sequence continues at coordinate 198,502,600 of OZ025290.1, forward strand.
TGTTCTCGGAAACTTCTCGATATGACGGGAAAAAAATATTCTTGTACATTTTCTAGTAATGTTAGTCATACCGTTAATTATAACAGTGATATTTGAGTAAAACCTTGATATTCCGATTTTTTTTTTCTTGTATCTTTTGATTTGGATATATCGAAATCTACTTGTATTTTTTTTTTACTGTTGGAAAGTTTTTAGTTTAATCTCGAAATTTTAAGATATACTGATCGAAGTGAAGAAACTTCTATTTTTTTAATCTAAACTTTAAATTTAATTAGAAATATGTATCACGAAATTTAGGTGGTATACGATGAAAATTCATTTATAGAAATACAAATATTTGGTATTTTTTCATATCAAAATCTGGATATTTTCCATTCTATTCAAATTTTACCTTTAATCGAAAATAATTATAGTCTCATTTTTTCCTACTATCTAAATTTGTATTTTCTTTTTAGTTTATTAAAAAAAAATAATAATAAATGCGAAATTGTTTATATTTACTTTTTTACGTAATTTTTGATTGATTTAAAAGATTGTTTAAGAAATTTATATGATACAGGATGAAAATTGAAAATACCCAAATACTTTGAATTTTCATCTCGAAATAACTGGATATTTTACAGCCTATACGAGTTTACTTCTCTCAGAAGTAATACTTTTTTTAGCTTTTTCCTCAGTCAATTGTATTAAATTTTTTTAATATTTTTATTATTACTACTACATTTTGTTTAGTCAGAAAAATGAGTTGTAACACCAAATTGTTACGCTGCTTTTAAGTTTGTCGCTAGAAAGAATTAAAACTTATATTAAGAAATCCCGTATTTTTGACAAATTTTTGTCTCTAAAATATTCCCCCAAGCAAACAGATTTCAATTTTACTTAAAGAAAAAAAAAAAAAAAAAAAAGGTTAAAGAGATTTTAACTGAATGCTAAAAAATAGAAAGATAAAACATTGTTTTCTCTTTAACGTAAAGCTTGGGCACCTTAAATGACTGGACGTTGCACCTCCCGCCCTGTGTGTCAGTTACAAAACAAACTGCGCCTGCGTTAACTCTTTGTTTAAACCGTTAGTATTCTGGCTCGTAGTATGAAATCATTCAATTAAAAAGTGTTGATGGGTGAATATTTTCGTATATAGTTACTTCAATATTTTTTTTATCAGTTATGCCCCCACCTAATGTAAGAGACAAAAAGTGCAATGTGGGTTATGTAATTATGTTTTCGATAGTGATTACAGGAATACACTTAATAAACAAAAGCATGCTGATAAAATTTCAGCCCATATACATATACCGTTTTGCATTGTTGGAGCTCTAAAAAATCCTTTTGAAGTAAGCTAGCTATTTTATTACAGAAAATTTTAGATATGTAAAATGTGTAAATAACTGAATTGTTTTCATATTTAAAAATGAATTATTTTATTTTATTTATTTATTATTATTATTTTTATTTTTTATTTTAAGCTATTGCATAGCTTTTATCGCGGGCTTTGAGCACGGTGACCGAATCCAAAAATTCCGTAACGCGAAAAATCCTAACACATCGGTAACGAAAAAACCTAACACTCGGCTAACGTCGTTTCCTTTCGGAAAACTTCGGAACGGTATCCTTCGGTAGACTTCGCTAGACATTGACGCGGTATTTTTCAGATATTAGAATATCAAGTCTCAAACTTATGTTTCTTATGATCTAATTTTCATAGCGCGGCCAAATTTTGTTTGGTAATTTATTATGAGACAGTGTTTATTTTGGTGGTCTTATTTATTTTGGTGACAAGAGACCCCCCCACCGTGAGGGTCGAAAAATTTAAAATGCTTTTAACTCGCGATCTAACTTTCGTAGCGCGGCCAAACTTTGTTTGGTAATTTATTATAAGACAGTGTTAATTTTTGGAGACAGGAGACCCCCCACGGTGAGGGTCGAAAAATTTAAAATGCTTATAACTCGCGATCTAATTTTCGTAGCGCGGCCAAATTTTGTTTGGTAATTTATTATGGGACAGTGTTGATTTTTGGTGACAGGAGATCCTCCAAGGTGAGGGTCGAAAAATTTAAAATGCTTATAACTCGCGATCTAATCTTCGTAGCGCGGCCAAACTTGTTTGGTAATTTATTAGGAGACAGTGTTAATGTTTGGTGACAGGAGACCCCAGACGGTGAGGATCGAAAAATTTAAAATGCTCATAACTCGCGATCTAATTTTCGTAGCGCGGCCAAATTTTGTTTGGTTATTTATTATGGGACAGTGTTGATTGTTGGTGACAGAAGACACCCCACGGTGAGGGTCGAAAAATTAAAAATGCTTATAACTCGCGATCTAATTTTGGTAGCTTGGCAAAATATTGTTTGGTAATTTATTATAAGACAGTGTTAATTTTTGGAGACAGGAGACCCCCCACGGTGAGGGTCGAAAAATTTAAAATGCTTATAACTCGCGATCTAATTTTCGTAGCGCGGCCAAATTTTGTTTGGTAATTTATTATGGGACAGTGTTGATTTTTGGTGACAGGAGATCCTCCAAGGTGAGGGTCGAAAAATTTAAAATGCTTATAACTCGCGATCTAATTTTTGTAGCGCGGCCAAATTTTGTTTGGTAATTTATTATGAGGCAGTGTTAATTTTTGGGGAAATTAGACCCCCCCCCCCACGATGAGGGTCGAAAAATTTTAAATGCTTATAACTCACGATCTAATTTTCGTAGCACGGCCAAATTTTGTTTGCTAATTTAATATGAGACTGTTAATTTTTGGTGACAGGAGAGCCCCCATGGTGAGGGTCGAAAAATTTAAAATGCTTGTAACTCACGATCTAATTTTCGTAGCGCGGCCAAATTTTGTTTGGTAATTTATTATGAGACAGTGTTAATTTTTGGTGACAGGAGACCCCCCATGGTGAGGGTCGAAAAATTTAAAATGCTTATAACTCACGATCTAATTTTCGTAGCGCGGCCAAATTTTGTTTATTCATTTATTATGAGTCAGTGTTAAGTTTTGGTGACAGGAGACCCTCACGGTGAGGGTCGAGAAAATTTAAAATGCTTATAACTCGCGATCTAATTTTCGTATCGCGGCCAAATTTTGTTTGGTAATTTATTATGAGACATTGTTAATATCTAGTGACAGGAGACACCCCACGGTGAGGGTCGAAAAATTTGAAATGCTCATAACTCGCGATCTAATTTTCGTAGCGCGGCCAAATTTTGTTTGGTAATTTATTATGAGACATTGTTAATTGTTGGTGACAGAAGACACCCTACGGTGAGGGTCGAAAAATTAAAAATGCTTATAACTCGCGATCTAATTTTGGTAGCTTGGCAAAATATTGTTTGGTAACTTATTATGAGTCAGTGTTAAGTTTTGGTGACAGGAGACCCTCACGGTGAGGGTCGAAAAATTTAAAATGCTTATAACTCGCGATCTAATTTTCGTAGCGCGGCCAAATTTTGTTTGGTAATTTATTTTGAGACTGTTAATTTTTGGTGACAGGAGAACCCCCACGGTGAGGGTCGAAAAATTTAAAATGCTTATAACTCACGATCTAATTTTCGTAGCGCGGCCAAATTTTGTTTATTCATTTATTATGAGTCAGTGTTAAGTTTTGGTGACAGGAGACCCTCACGGTGAGGGTCGAAAAATTTAAAATGCTTATAACTCGCGATCTAATTTTCGTAGCGCGGCCAAATTTTGTTTGGTAATTTATTTTGAGACTGTTAATTTTTGGTGACAGGAGACCCCCCACGGTGAGGGTCGAAAAATTTAAAATGCTTATAACTCACGATCTAATTTTCGTAGCGCGGCCAAATTTTGTTTATTCATTTATTATGAGTCAGTGTTAAGTTTTGGTGACAGGAGACCCTCACGGTGAGGGTCGAAAAATTTAAAATGCTTATAACTCGCGATCTAATTTTCGTAGCGCAGCCAAATTTTGTTTGGTAATTTATTTTGAGACTGTTAATTTTTGGTGACAGGAGACCCCCCCACGGTGAGGGTCGAAAAATTTAAAATGCTTATAACTCACGATCTAATTTTCGTAGCGCGGCCAAATTTTGTTTGGTAATTTAATATGAGACTGTTAATTTTTGGTGACAGGAGACCCCCACGGTGAGGGTCGAAAAATTTGAAATGCGTATAACTCGCGATCTAATTTTCGTATCGCGGCCAAATTTTGTTTGGTAATTTATTATGAGACATTGTTAATTTCTGGTGACAGGAGACACCCCACGGTGAGGAACGAAAAATTTAAAATGCTCATAACTCGCGATCTAATTTTCGTAGCGCGGCCAAATTTTGTTTGGTAATTTATTATGAGACATTGTTAATTGTTGGTGACAGAAGACACCCCACGGCGAGGGTCGAAAAATTAAAAATGCTTATAACTCGCGATCTAATTTTGGTAGCGCGGCCAAATTCTGTTTGGTAATTTATTATAAGACAGTGTTAATTTTTGGTGACAGGAGACCCCCACCGCGGTGAGAGTCGAAAAATTTAAAATGCTTATAACTCGCGATCTAATTTTCGTAGCGCGGCCAAATTTTGTTTGGTAATTTATTATGAGATTTTGTTAATTTTTGGTGAGAGGAGATTCCCACGGTGAGGGTCGAAAAATTTAAAATGTTTATAACTCGCGATCTAATTTTCGTAGCGCGGCCAAATTCTGTTTGGTAATTTTTTATGAGACAGTGTTAATTTTTGGTGACAGGAGACCCCCCCACCGTGAGGGTCGAAAAATTTAAAATGCTTATAACTCGCGATCTAATTTTCGTAGCGCGACCAAATTTTGTTTGGTAATTTATTAAGCTATTGCATAGCTTTTATCGCGGGCTTTGAGCGCGGCGACCGAATTTAAGAATTCCGCAACGAGAAAAATTCCTAACAATCCGGCTAACGAAGTTTCAGTTTGGCAGACTTCGGGAAGGTATCCTTCGATAGACTTCAGCAGACATTGAAGCGGTATTTTTGCATAAGTTGATAAAAAATGCTATGCAATAGCTTTACCGCGGCAGTCCCCGAGTGGCACACATATTTTTTATTATTATTATTATTATTATTTTTTTTTTGAGGGAGCAGATAAATTATTTAATAACTTGTAAAAATGTACTGTTATTCGATACATATAAAAATTTTTAACAGTTAGCATCGCAATTCCCTAACTATTTGCTGGTTTTGTTACAAACTGGAGATGACAAGCTAGTTGTTATTTAAATTTCATGAAATTATTATCATTTTTAACTACATTTTTTTTCTTTCACTATATTTGCCTTCTTTTTTGCCAACTATTTTACAATTTGCAATTGCAAGTCAATGTATTTCGTATTATACTCGAAGTTAAAATTGTATTTATAGATCTTTTTATATTTTATAAATTTTATTTCATCATTATTTAAGAGTAATGTATTATTTTAATAAATTTTTGCCTACATGGCTTTTCATTTTTATTATCTCAAGGTTCAACAACTAAGAAAGTTCATTTATTTTTTGAAGTTCAAATGTCAATGTATGTAAAATATTCTATATTTTTAAAACTTTGTTATAGTACAAGTATAATAATTTTGTCTCCCTGCATAAAATTATTTTGATTATTATTTTATGGATAGATGTTTTTGTGTGTGTGTGTGTGTATAGATAAGAATCAAAATTTAATCATTTGAAACTTTAAAATAATTTTAGCCTTGGGGGAGGATAAAACAGCGCAACTTTTGACTGTTTAAAGCTAATTGATGATTAAATGGATCTTTAAACCTCTTTTACAATTTGAAATTTTAAAAACACATTTCAACTTTACTGGTACATTTTTTGTGCCTGATGTGCCTGGGGGGGGGGGGGGGGGATAGATGAAAAAGTAACCAGAATTTTACTTTTGGCTTATGCATTTAGTTTATTTGCTTGATATTTTGCGCATGTTTTCTCAAGGAGTCAGAAAAACTATGTACAATTGCCTTATTTATTAAAAAAAATTCAGTATAATTTGAAAACCCTTTGAATTCGCTCCTGAAAAATTTACTCTGCTTTAATAATTTATTTGTTATTTATCGATATATTGCATCTAATATATTTATATGATGTATCTAATTATATATTTTATCTAATGCCGGGCAACAACGGGCGGATCAGCCAGTAGAGATAGCTATAAATATATAAAATAGTTTGTCTTGACAGACTGATAATCAACGCACACCCCAAACTACTGAATCTAGACCATGAAAATTGGAGAGAAAGTACTTCTTATGATGTAAGCATGCACTAAGATGGGAATTTTGAAATTACCCCCCTTAAGAGGGACAAGTGGGGGGAGGTAAAAAATTCTGGAACAAATTGCCATATCTCAGCAAACATTTAAGGTAGGAGCGTAAAATTCCAGAAAATAAATCTACTAAAAAAATTATTAAACACATAATCCAGTGATTTTAGAAATCTCACCATAAGGGGGTTAAAAGGGGGGAGTCGAAAAATTTAGAACATTTGGCATATCTCAACAGTCTTTTCAAATAAGAACGTGAAACAGCAGAAAAAAAAATTTAAAAATTAATTATATACTGGTTTCAGCGATATTTTAAAATTTCCACCCCCGAGGATTTTAAATGGGGGTGGAAAAATTCCATACTTTTTTGGACATATCATAGGAAAGCCCTCAAATCACTCTTTCATATAATAAATCTTTTTCCCTCTCCCCCTGCCCCCTCTTATCCTCTATTGGGGACAATTTTCGATCTTTTTTGAAATTGTAACGTTTTATCATTTAAGACCGGATTTTTTTTTTCGGGGTCCTCCGATAAATATTACTTATAATATATGAAAATTTTATAATTAGGGGAAGGGTCTATTCCGGGAGGGAGGACAATTTCCTAAATTTGGAATACATCTCTTTTGTGATATATCGTTGGATTCCTCTTTTGCCCTCACGGGCAACCACTTTTCTAATTTTAGCCGATACCTTTCATGTGATATATTGCTGGAAAGCCCTTTGACTGCTTATTCGTATTATGCACGACCACCCTCTCAGGTGGAACGGTTATTGTATTCCATCAGGAGATCGCCTAATAATGGGGAAAATATATTAAAAGGGAAAGACTAATAATAACACAAGATTATTTGACTATCTCGATACACTAAGTCATAATTATCTTGCGAATTATGATATATATATATATAATATATATGTATATTAGTCTTCATGTTGGCCATAGTACTCGGGAATTTTCCTTCTTGGAGTCGGAAATTTTTGTGCCGACACCCCCCTACGCGATTAGGGTGGTTTACGCCCCTGATAACATATGTATGTCATATACTCCCTAGGATTTATTTGTCGCCAAAATGGCGTTATTTTGTCTAATATGGTAACCCTGATATTGTTGTTTATTTTTTGATAAATTGTTTATATAACTTACTTTTTCTCTTTTCAAATTATATAAAAAAATTTTGTTCTATAGTTATTAGTTTTTAAAATTTAATATATTTAAGAAAAATTTATTTATTGTTATTTTTTTTAAATAATAGAAAATAATTTAAAAATGTATATTTAACCAGTATTCGAAAATAAGGTTATCGCCAAATTGACGGTGGAAGAAAATTGTACCAAAACTTGTGCATATATGATATCTGCGCCATATTCATATCCAAAGCATGCAAATAATATAAATAAATAATGTACACAATAATGTAAAGAAAAAAAAAATTGCTAATCTGTCAAGTTTTAAAATCATGCCATGCAGCCGTTAATTCTAAAACGATTAAGTTACGCTATATTGCGAGGGAAAAAGTTATTAAGCTAAGTTTAATAATCATACCTTTAAATCATCTTTTTTATTATATTTGTCTGTTTATAACTTATTTTAGTGCAACAGAATTGCAGTGTAATATTTAAAAACAGATAATTCAGTTATAAAAACAAAAAGATATTCGCAAAAAAAAAAAAAAAAAAAAAAAAAAAAAAAAAATCGACATATTCAGAATGTTTAATGAACAAACTCATCTCGAGATAGTACGAACTTTCCCATTTTCGAAATGGACTCGCTCTTTTCGCCCATGCGCATTTCTGACCAGGTCTCTATGAAACGTGGTTCATCAGTACTCTTATGCTCACAAATGTCATTAAAACATATAAAAAGTTAAAGTGAAAAAAAAAAAAAAAAAAAAAAAGAAATATGACCTATAACGTAGTGCTTTGTTGCTGAACTATATGTATATGTTTACGTACTATAGCGTGACATGTGACAAGTGTGTGCATGTGTGGAGGGGGGGGGGGGTGTATAATGAAATGTGACACTTTGTGACAAAGGGGAGGAAGGGGGTCAAAAATATTGAAAAAAATATGTGACATCATTTATGGCCGACCCCTTAAAAGTTTTTTGTTATTAAAGTGACGTCTTATAAGCAAAATAATTATTCATAATATAAGTTCTTACGTTCTTGTTGTGGAATATATATTATTATGGTATATAGTTTTTAATGTGTATATAATCAAGACTTACTGCTTTTATCTTTCACACTGATGTAATTCTAGTGTCAGTGTTATGTAATTAAGGTAAGTTCGTAGGTGACAAAGTAAAAACTCCTGTTTAAAAAATAAAAAATAACACTTTTTTTATCGTAAAAAATTTAGTATTTTTCTTGTTTTCGCTTTTACCTTTCTTTCATCATTCATGGCCGGCTGAGCGTTTTAACTGTCAGTGGCTACAGTTCATTTGTTACATCATTGTGTGTAAGTAGAAATATTTCTCTGAATTGTATAAGTCCTTCATCTGACAACAGCACTTTTTTACTTTCGTTCGTTATGTGAGAAATATCAGCTGGTATTGTTTTGAAAAAAGAGAGCAAAAATTAAGCGAGAGAAAATGGTGACTGGCTATTGCCTAATAACTTGATATTTAATAAATAGGTACTCTGTCATTCTTAATTGAATTGCTTATTCGCGTATGAAATATGCATTTCTTTTCGTTAAAATTTCAAATAAACCGTTGTATTCATTTAACACTACTTCTACTAGTGTCAAGTGATATCTGTAAATGGATTTCGATTTATTATGGTTATTTTATTTGTAACTGACGAAGCTTCGCCGGTATATAAACATTTACTAACAGAGTTGAAAAGTATTTGACTTCGGTTTGTCCTTCAGTTTTTTGCTCTAATTCTTGTAAATGGCTTGGCTTGTAATTGATTTTTGCCACTGACATTGACTGTCACATATATGCTATTGAAAACGGTGTATGTAGCATTTATAGTTTGTTTACAGGGATACTCAAAAGAATCTCGTTACATTAAGGTCTAAGAGGAAGAATTGTTTGAGGTGTACTTTAAAGATGTTACATTGTTTCAAACATGATGAAATGGCTATGTATTTCTGATATTTTCTATCGAATATAGAGTGTAAAGCCTTTTTCATTCATTTACAGGATCGCACAAAATAATTCGATCGCATACAAGTTTGCGAAGAAAAATCTTTTTCAGCGTATCTGAATGCTATGTTATTTTAATCATAATGAAATTTATGCTCCACATTGTTGTGAGGTGTATGACAAGATTCTGGGTGTAGAATGAAACATTCATAACGGTTATAGTTCATTTTTAAGGACACATATAAGACTTTGATTACGATTACAGTACTGTCTGTGCGATAAATGCTGGAAGTGCGTTTGGGTTTGTTACTATGGTATGAATTTTAAAATTTAACTATATTTTTGCATCCTGTCAGATATGTATAAATTTTGTACATCATATGCAAGTCTAACAAAATATTTTTTCAATGTTACTGTGTATTTGAAAGTAAAATTGATTAAAATATTTTTTTTAATACTAAGAGACAGGCATAGGTAAACCGATTTTTGTTTTGTTTTAGAGGGGGAGAGGGGTTATGCAAACACGCATACATTAAAGCCCCCATAACGGACACTTCTGAGTAGCGGATAGTTTTATTTAAGCATTTCATTTTCAGTCCCCAACTCATATACTAATTGTATATGAGTTCTTGACTCAGAAATAATAATTTTTATCGAATAATATTTATAGTTTTGTTAACCTTCTCAATTATTATTTTTCATTATTAAAAAAAAAAAAAATCTTTTTTTGATAAATGAAAACCCATTATAAAATAATTTTATTATTGTGCTGCATGTAAGATATCTGTTCACAAATCAGATCTCCATAAATGAATGCTCAAACTTTTTTTGCTTAATAATGCAATAATTATTTGTCCTCATTCGAGACCCGTATGCATGAGAAGGTTAAATTGCCGTTGTTAAAAAATTTTCATGCCTGTTATATTTTGAATTACTGGCTTAGGCGATTTTCAAAGTTTCGATACTTTTAATAATAGTTGCTGTTTGTTTTCGAAAGCTTTCTTTTTTTCCTTTCCCCATTTGACTGATGTCATTAGAGTTTTGTGAATCATTTTGTATGGATATCGGTTTTCTTCTTTTTTGAGCCCTTTCTTTGTTTTCTTCCTTTGACTGAAGGTGCAAGTTACGGTGAGATTTCAAGAACGATAAAAACGATCGCTTTAGTCGCAAATTCTTTAATCGTGCAGCTTTCTCTCATAATAGCATTTTTCTGTGTGTGGAATGTGCAGCTGATGTGAATGATAATGAGGGTAAAAAGAGAATGCATTTATCCTCACAGCTAAGCAGTTATACGGCTGTGGAAAACAACCTCTTTCGAGGTTAATCGGACAGTGAAAAGGGGCCGTGTTTGATACGGCACACCAGTTTGTTGCATGTTCAATTTCCAGATGCAGTTTTTCAAATTAGCAACTTCTGGCTCTGATAAATGGACTTAAGTTATCAGATATTATTATGATTTGCATCCATGTCTATTGTGATGCGATATCATTATATTTTTGTCTGGTTCCTTTCTATTTGAACTGTAGAATCGCTTTTTTCTGTCCATTTTGCTGTTTGTTTCGACAACTGTTGATTTCGTGCCTTCTCGCATAACCTTTCTAACATTTTCCAACATAGTTGAAAAGTGTTTATGACTTCAGTTTATCTGTTTAAAACTCTCATGACTATACTCGTGTAATTGACATTAATTATTGAAATTTACAAAAGTGGCGCAACCAAGGGGGTGGTTTTGGGGTTAAAATTCCTCTCAGAGCTAAAAAAGATCGCTATGATTGCCGCTTATATGAATCAAAACAAAATTTCATATTTAAACGTTTTGGCGTATTTCGGACTCCGCCACTTTATTGAATTAGATTCCATTTAATAAAGTGATTCGATTAAATAACAAAAATTCTACTTAAAACTGAAAGTGCATATTATATGGATTAATTAAGTAAAAATTGGTTATTTGAACTAAATCACTTTTCTGAGACGTATTATGCTAAAACAATGATGATTTCCTGCCACACAGATACTCTTTCAGTTTAAATATTATATGGTGAATATTATATTAACCGGTGATTCAAATAACCGGCAAACACCTTTATTAGAAACTTATCCCTCCCCCCTCCCTCGCCTTCTAGAACCGAATTCTGGCTGCGCTACTGTTTACAAAGACACTTAAAAGATTTCCGTTAGTAGTATAATTTTACATCTATTTTTTTCTTTTTAACAAATTAAGATTTTTTTGTCCGCAAAGATTGTTATTTCTTGATCTTTGTCAGCTCCGGAAACGATACATTATGCCGCTGTTGATTAAATAATTATAACTGCTATATTAATTGGGAAATATATGAACAAAAAGAAAAAAAAACTGTTAGTAATTTTATTTAAAGAAATACAAATAAACTAGTATGTTGTGGCCATCACAAAACTTTCTTCTATCCTGTTGTGAGACTATCCTGTTTCTTCCTCCTGTTGTGAGATTTATACCAAAATGTAATCAGCGTCTAATTATGTTATATATTATAGTGTACCAGAATCTGAAATTTCATGAAGTTCTCTGCATTAGTTCTTGAGATATAGCTATCGCAAAAAACGTGCAAGATGTAGCATGGCAGCGCCACCTATTGGGCAATTCACACAAAACCCTAATCAGCGTCCATATATCTCAAGGTCTCCCGGAATCTGAAGTTTGGTTAAATTCTGTGAATTAGTTCTTGAGATATAGCTATCGTGAAAATCATGAAAAACGTAGCATAGCAGCGCCACCTGTTGTGAGGTTTATACCAAAATGTAATCGGCGTCTAATTATGTTATATATTCTAGTGTAACAGAATCTGAAATTTGATGAAGTTCTCTGCATTAGTTCTTGAGATATAGCTATCGCAAAAATCGTGCAGAATGTAGCATAGCAGCGCCACCTATAGGGCAGTTCACATGAAAGCCTTATCGGCGACTATGTATCTGAAGGTATCGTGGAATCTGAAGTTTGGTGAAATTCTGTGCATTAGTTCTTGAGATATAGCTATCATGAAAATTATGAAAAACGTGGCATAGCAGCGCCACCTGCTGGCCAATTTACACCAAAACTTAATCAGCGTCTATGTATATCAAGGTCTTACAGAATCTGAAGTTTGATGAAATTCTGTGCTTTAGTTCTTGAGATATAGCAATCTTGAAAATCATGAAAAACGTAGTATAGCAGCGCCACCTGCTAGCCAATTTTCACCAAAAACCAATAGGCACTAATTCATATCAAGGTCTAACTGAATATAAAATTTTATTAAATTTCGAGCATTAGTTCTTGAGATAGAGCGCCCACAAATTTTTTGTCACATACAGACAGACACACAGACAGACAGACAGACAGACAGACAGACGGACAGACTCACAGACAGACATTTTCTAAAAATAGTCAAAACGTGTTCAGGACCTCCTAAAACGTATAAATCCGTCGAAAACCGGAAGTCGAAAATTTTCATGAATCCAATACTTTCTTCTTGTAAAGATAGAAGAAAGTAAAAAAAAGAAAATTTACGATATTCATATGGATATTTATGGGATATACGCATCGGGATACCTAATTATCGCCAAAATGGCATTATTTCATCTGACGAGGTAATCTGGATATTGTTGTTAATTTATTATAAATTGTTTATCTACTTTTATTTATTTATTTATTTGAAAGAAAACAAATATAACGTTTATAATATAAAAATATATGTTTATAAAAAATTAAAAATAAAGGTTTTCCGATACCTTGAAAATTTTGAGGAAATTAAAATGGTCATCTTGGATTTCTTCGCCAATCAGAAAAGGAAGTGGAACTCTTCCCTTATTATTTTGTATTTTTAATGAAATGTGTGAAAGGCGTGTATTTTAAATGTATGTAATGTAACTGATTTACATGTATGTATGTAAATGAAGGAGTCTAGGGGTATTGACATACATCTTTAATAACTCTGGGTTATGGAATGATATTTACAATGAAAAGATAAGTAAAATTAAAGATTTAGGGACATTTTCGGCAATTTCTGCCGCTAGAGCTCGGTGGGGCTCGTCTTCACATTTCTGGATCCTGAATCGTTCTGCTCCTTTTCGCTGTTAACAGGGTCCAAAGTTATACGTCATTCGTATACCGTGAGAGACTGCTGATCGTGCATTATTTCTTTGCACGTGGCTTGTTGCTAACGGCTAACATGTTCCTATGTGTTATACTTATTGCTTTGTTAGATTTCTGACGACACAAGCTATGTTTGAGATGCTGAGGCAGTAGATGAATCCCGAAGCAAGCCTGTTGCTATGGGCTTGCTACATTGATATGTATTCTAAGTGAAATGAGAGAAAGATTTATATTTCAAATGAAATTAATACAATAGTAATGGCAAACATGTAAACAAGATTTGGTTATTTATTACATACGCCCAGCTCACAAAAAAATATTACTTTTTCGTTACAATTTTTGTAGCAACCTATACGAAGAAAAATGAAAAAAAAAATACGCTGGTAACCAAAAATGACAGCTAAGTAGACTGTTTATTATGTCAGAAATATTGCTAATACTAAATATTATGATACTATATTTCGCAAGTCAACAAAAATAACATCACAATGACGAATATATTTACATCGGGAAACGTCTAGCTGTACGTCTTTACGTCTAGCTGTAATAACTGAATATAAATCAACAAAATTTGAAAGTATAGTTTTAGTTTATCCTCTTCAGACCCGATGATTTATTGATCTACTTTTATTAATTTCAGCTATGGATTTACATTAATTAATTGATAACTAAGAAAGATTGAACAACGAAATAATTAAAATTTATTTTTTGTACATAATTTTTTTATATATATACTAGGGGGGCCCCGCCCCCCTGCTCGCTATGCTCGCCAACCCCCCGCGTAGTCGCTTCGCGATTCCAAATTATTGTCTACCCCTGCCTGCTGCGCTCGCCAATAATCCATGTTACGAATAAGCAGTTGCAGACCTTTCAAATGATGTGTCACACAATTGGTGTTGTAAAGAAATTACAAAATGTGCCCCCCTGGGGGGCAGAGTGGGGGATGACACACAACACATCCATAATATGAATAAGCAGTTGCAGACCTTTACAAATCTTGTGTAACACGACTCGTGTTGTAAAGAAAATAAAAATGTGTCCCCCCTGGGGAGCACAATGGGCGATAACACACAAGACATCCATTATATGAATAAGAGTTGCAAACCTCTCAAATGATGTATCAAACGACTGGTGTTGTAAAGAAATTAAAAATTTGGCGAAATATTACAGTTATCGCCAAGTTGGCGTCACTTTTGACAACTAATTTTGGTCGCCAAATTTGGCGATATATCGCCAAGTTGGCGACAAACTTGGCGATTGTTGGCGATGGTAACCTTTCCTCTCTTTATGGTAACCCATATGGCGTTGCATAGACGGAGCCCTTTCCTGATTGGTCTATTCGACTTATGGAAGGAGTGGACAACCCGGATTCGTTAGTTCCGGAAATCTTCCACATCAGCATCATTCCAAGAGTCATTCCTTTTAAGGCTAGTTTTTTTTTTACTACTAGGGGGGCCCCGCCCCCCTGCTCGCTATGCTCGCCAACCCCCCGCGTAATCGCTTCGCTATTCCAAATTATTGCCTACCCCTGCTTGCTGCGCTCGCCAATACCCCATGGTATGAATAAGCAGTTGCAGACCTTTCAAATGATGTGTCACACGACTGGTGTTGTAAAGAAATTAAAAATGTGTCCCCCTGGGGGGGGCAGAGTGGGAGGCGACACAAAAGACATCCATAATATGAATAAGCAGCTGCAGACCTCTCAAATGATATGTCACAAGACTGGTGTTGTAAAGGAATTAAAAATGTGCCCCCCTGGGGGCAGAGTGGGGGTGACACACAAGACATCCATGAAATGAATAAACAGTTGCAGACCTTTCAAATGATGTGTCACACAATTGGTGTTGTAAAGAAATTACAAAATGCACCCCCTCTGAGGGCAGAGGGGGGGGGGGTTACACACAAGATATCTATAATATGAATAAGCAGTTGCAGACCTCTCAAATGATGTGTCACACAATTGGTGTTGTAAAGAAATTAAAAATGTAACCCCCCTGGGGAGAGCAGAGTGTGGGGGTGACACACAAGACATCCATAATATGAATAAGCAGTTGCAGACCTTTCAAATCTTGTGTAACACGACTGGTGTTGTAAAGAAATTAAAAATGTGTCCCCCCTGGGGAGCAGAATGGGGGATAACACACAAGACATCCATTATATGAATAAGCAGTTGCAAACCTCTCAAATGATGTATCAAACGACTGGTGTTGTAGAGAAATTAAAAATTTGGCGAAATATTACAGTTATCGCCAAGTTGGCGTCACTTTTGACAACTAATTTTGGTCGCCAAATTTGGCAATATATCGCCAAGTTGGCGACAAACTTGGCGATTGTTGGCGATGGTAACCTTTCCTCTCTTTATGGTAACCCATACGGCGATGCATAGACGGAGCCCTTTCCTGATTGGTCTATTCGACTCATGGAAGGAGTGGACAACCCGGATTCGTTAGAGGTCTGCACGGGCCCGGGCTTGGCCCGTGGCCCGTACCCGGCCCGGCCCGCGGGCCGGGCCGGGCCGGCGGAATCGTTTCAAATTTGATAACGGGCCGGGCTGGGCCGGCAGAATTAGAATGTTTTTTTCAACGGGCCGGGCCGGGCCGGCAAGAAAACTGAACGGGCCGTACGGGCCGGGCCGGGCCGATATAAAAATTTTCGGGCCTACCGGCCCGTTTTGAAGATTTGAACATAAACTATAAAATATAAACCTATTTTCAACGAAAATGGTTTTAACGTTATAAATGTGCGTCACGAGCCATACTAGTTTGACAGCATCAATATAAAAATGTAGCTTGTGCAGTGTAGAGATCGGCATCGGACAGTTAAATAGTGTGTAATCCGTTTTAATAGTTTTTAAGCTGACTCGTGCAGGGCCAAGATCAAAATTGGAGATCAAGACATTATTTTTCTACATATAGACTTGCCGGATCGAAAGAAGATTTAGTTGTTCTCAAGATCTGTAGGGCAGACAACGTAATTTGTAAAATTATGAACAGAAAAATAAAGAACTTTCGTTAGCTTAATCTTTGGATATATACTTCTTGATGGTTTTTAAATTAATTTTTCAATAACGCGAAAGTTTGACACATTTTTACATTAATTTTTAATTGTAAAAATATAAAAGTGATAAGCCTGACTATTGAAAGGATTTGGAATCGAATAGCGTTTTTCATTTTTGGTAAATAAAATACTTGTATAACCTTGTTGAGTTACAATAGTTTCTCAAATGGTTGCAGGTTTTTCTCCCTTTCCATGCTATCGCTTCCGGAAATTCTATTCAGAATGCTAACTATGACGATATTTTATTTGCTTGCAGTGTTCTTAAATTGCTTGTATCAAAAAATGATAACGCTATTCGATTATATAGTTTCTGAATAAAGACACCTGCTAATCTTATGCATTTCTGAGAAAAAAATTAATTTAGAAGTGTATCAGAAAGGAGCTTCTTTGAATTAACGTATTAATTTGGATTTAAATCCTTTAATAAAATGATATAGAAATATTTTTTATAAATCTTCCTGTATTAAACAGCTTCAAAAGTTACGATGTTTTTTAATTTCTTTTTTTTTCTTTTATTCTAAGCCACATTAATTTTTTAATGAATCTTTATTTGAATGTTGAAAGCCTAAGAATCTTAGTAATCATTAATGTTACTAATGTGTATTTCCTGTAAAATATACTGTAAAATCATTCCATAGATATGTATGCAGTACTCTTTAAAAAAATCTTAATTATATGATAAAAATCTGAATTTTTTAGAAATCGTAGAAATTGTAACGGGCCAAAACGGGCCGGGCCGGGCCGGGCCTGTTTTCCCTGATTTCTCTACGGGCCGGGCCGGGCCTAAAATATAAAAATTTGAACGGGCCGGGCCGGGCTCGGGCCGAACTTTTGAGTTTTACAACGGGCCGGGCCGGGCCGAAAATTTTTTCCTACGGGCCGGGCCGGGCCGGGCCTGGAAATTCCGGCCCGTGCAGACCTCTAGGATTCGTTAGTTCCGGAAATCTTCCACATCAGCATCATTCCAGGAGTTATTCCTTTCGGTCAAAATTAACTTTGTGTTCAACTCGACATAGTATTTTCACTGTATCATTAACTCTGTATTATTACTGTAAAACATGTTTATAATAGTATTATTTAGAAAAACAATCAATAAGAAAACTATGTTTTTATGCGAATATTTATAAATTTTAATTTATTTTAAAATTTACAACGAAAGGAGATCGATCTAAATCACTTTTTTCGCTCGACTTTGATTGGTTTAACCATGCATCTCGAATCCTCTTAAGAATGTATAAAAAAATTCTTTACATTCTGAAAGACAATATTTTTTGCTAGATATATCCAAATTTGGAGGCATTCTTTCATTTGGCTCCAAATACGTGTTTTGGTTTTCGTAATTTTTATAGTCGATTTTTTGGCCATATGTCGCCAATATTTTGTCAAATATCACCAAGTTATTGGCTTTTGCCATATTCTCGTGACCCTGACCCGTATTACCCAAAATGAGCCACTAATCAAATTTGATCAAGCATGTGACATAGCTCAATCGTCTTCAGGTAATCAAAAACAGTAGAATATACAATTGAATCAAAATCGTTTAAGCCATTTTTTAGGTAAAATTAGCTTGGCAGTATTCAGCAATGAAGCGAAATGACCCACTAATATAATTTTGTTTAACATGCGACTCAGCCCAATAGTCTTCTCGTGACAATAAAATATGCTTTTTAAAAAAAAATACTAACCGACTTATTAAAAAAAAAAAAAAAAACCAAGCTTGGCGACAACTTGGCAATAACGCATATGAATGCATAGTTTTAACCCTTTGAGGGGCAAAGCACTTGTATTCTTAAAATTCTAAAATGACTGATTGACACCAGAATTTTAAAACAGATTTCTTTCAAAACAGCTAAAAGCTTTTTTCATGTACTTGATGTAATTAAAAACTTCATTTCAAAATTCTGGTTTCAATGTGGCATTTTGAAATTAAAATTAAGTGGTATATATTTTATACCACCGCCCTTCAAGGGGTTAATATGGTTATGACTTAAAAACGTTGCAACAATGAAAGATGATTTGCGACAAATTAATTTTTTTTTATCAAATCCACATTTTGTTATTTTAAAAACATTCTAGTCACCAGAATTTAATAAAATTAAAAGATCTAGTATCGGTGTCAGAGTTATAGCCTGAAATTTTATTTGTTTATTGTACACACACATCTGACTTGTGTGCTCGACATGAAAGCCTGCGATTACCTAAAAAATAAACTCTTCTAATTGGATGACTGCTTCAAAAAGAGCTGGAATTTTCATGTTTTTATTTTTAAAAAGTTCTAATCGCAAGTATTTGATAAAATTGAAATGGGACCATGTGGGCATCTTAGACTTTCAAACAAAAAAAAAAAAAAAAAATTAAAATCGGTTCATATTTACGGAAGTTATGAGTGAACAACAAATACATACAGGTCGAAATCATAACCTACTCCTTGAAGTCGGTTAAAAAACGTTTTGTTTCAAAATTTAGGTAAAATTGATTGAGTCGTTGTTATATATAATTAGAATGACCCTAGCTCACTAAGACCCAAAATGACCCACTAATCGAATTTTCGCAAGCATGTGTCCAATCCAAATGGTTTTCTCTTGCTCAAAAACGATATAATACAAAGTATAGTCAAAATGGTGAGTACCATTTTCTATATAAAATTAGCATGACCAACAAATGACCCTTATAATCGAAATCTCTCGAACGTGTGGCCTAGCTCATTAGTTTTAGCACGCCGAAAAACATTAGATACAAAATTTAGATAAAATCGATTGAGCCGTTTTTTAGATATAGTTAGTTTGACCCCGACCCCTTATGATCCAAAATGACCCATTGATCGAATTTTCTCAAAAATCTGTCATAACCCAATGATTTTCTTGTGCCCGGAAACGATAAAATACAAAATTTAGTCAACATTGCGCGAAATGTTGTCTAGATAAAATTAGAATGACCCAAAAGTGGACCACTAATTGAAATTTCTCAAACATGTGACCTATCCCCATGATTTTCTCATGACAAAAATATGTTGTATACAAAATTTCGTTAAAATCGACCCACCAATTCTTTAGCTATAGCTTGACCTTGACCCATTAAGACCCACAAATGACCCTTATAATCGAAAGCTCTCGAATATGTGACTTAGTCCATTAGTTTTCTCGTTTCTAAAAATTGTTACATACAGAATTTCGTTAAAATTGATCCTGCCGTTCTTTAATTATATATAGCTTGACTCAGACCCTTTATGATCCAAAATGACCCATTAATCGAAATTTTTCGAACATCCTAGTCCAATGATTTTATCGTGCCAAAAAAAAATGTTGCATACAAAATTTCATTAAAATCGATCCACCTGTTCTTTAGATATAGCTTGACCATGACCCATCATGACCCACAAATGACCCTCATAGTCGAAATCTCTCAAACATGTGATTTAGCCCATTAGTTTTCTCATGTCAAAAAACTGTTACATACAAAATTTCGTTATAATCCATCACGCCGTACTTTAAATATAAATAGCTTGACCTAGACTCTTAATGACCCAAAATGACCCATTAATCGAAATTTTTCGAACATGTAACGTAGTCCAATGATTTTACCGTGGCAAAAAAATGTTGCATACAAAATTTCGTTAAAATCGATCCACCTGTTCTTTAGATATAGCTTGACCATGACCCATTATGACCCATCATGACCCACAAATGACCCTCATAGTCGAAATCTCTCAAACATGTGATTTAGCCCATTAGTTTCCTCATGTCAAAAAACTGTTACATACGAAATTTCGTTATAATCCATCACGCCGTTCTTTAAATATAAATAGCTTGTCCCAGACTCTTAATGACCCAGTATGACCCATTAAATTTTTTTCTCGAACATGTAACCTAGCCCAATGTTTTTCTCGTGCCCGAAAACGATAGAACGCAATTTTTAGTCAAAATTGCGTGAGAAAATTTCTAGATAAAAATAGCATGACCCACAATGACCCCAAAAATGACCCACTAACCGAATTTTTTCGAACATGTTACCTAACCCAATGGTCTTCTTGTGATCCAAAACGATAAAATATAAAATTTGGTCAAAATCGTTAGAGCCATTTTTTTGATAAAAATGGCTTGACCCATAATGACCCACTAATCGAAATTTTTTGAACATGTGACCCAGCCCAATAATTTTGTTGTGCCAAAATACGATTGGATAGAAAATTTCCTCAAAATCGATCCAGTCGTTCTCTAGATATAAATAGCTTGATCTTGACCAATTATGACCCAAAATGACCCAATAATCGAATTTTCTCGAACATGTGACCTAGCCCAATGGTCTTCTCGTGCCCGAAAATGGTAATATCCAAATTTTTGCGAAAATCGTTAGAGCCGTTTTTGAGATAAAATTTACACACACAGACACACACACACAATTTTTGCTCGCATTATAGCATAAAATAATATTAGCTGACCCGCCCGACGTTGCACGGCTCCGAGTTAATAATATTAAAGGAACATGAAATTTGTGATTTCATCTCTAACTCGAAATATGTGAAATTACGTTGTCTGAAATGCACGGCCACTGACTGTGTGAAAAATTGGTTTAAAAAATGAACAAATAATATTTAGCGGTAAAAATGTTCAAAAGGACTGCAGTGGGAAACGGGAGAGGAACTACTCTAGTAATAATTAGAATTTTGAAAATCTCAGTGTCAGATACACCAGGAGAGACTTTGGTTTACTTTCAAGAAAGTTTTGAGCCTCGTAAGTGCCGTAGATTTTGCTAGCCATCGCACAAAAACATACATGCACACAGACAGTGCGTTTAATTATTTTATTAGTGTAGGTTATTGTGGATATTCAAAATAATTCCTTTACTGCTAATTCATTAGTTTTATGGTTATTGCCTTTTTTACATGCAATTTAAA
This sequence comes from Maratus speculifer, assembly GCA_964019185.1. Lineage (NCBI taxonomy): Eukaryota > Metazoa > Arthropoda > Arachnida > Araneae > Salticidae > Maratus > Maratus speculifer. The sequence continues at coordinate 198,523,986 of OZ025290.1, forward strand.
AATAGATAAGACCATGATGCGTAGAAAAATCTGTATTAATGACAAAATTGACAAAAAACCGATGCTAAATGCACAAAAAAATCGTTAAAAACCACATCGAAAATCGTACTGAAAATCGCAATGAAAAAAAAAATCACTGAAATTAAAAAATCATACCAGACAAAATTCAGTTAATTAGTCTTTGAAACAGTTTTATTTTTATGATTCTCAAAATGTGGAGAAATACTAAAAATCTCATTAAAAAATTCGTTAAAAGTTCCAAAAATCGCCGCACGAATTCCGAATAAACTTTATTGAAAAGGAGAAAAAATGTACTATTTTAAGTGAAAAGAATGAAACCGTATTAATTTCGCTAATATGGAAAAATCACCTCGAAACAAAAAAAGAGCGCTAAAAATCGCCTAAAAATCAAATAAAAAATTTCTAATCAAAAAATCAAAAATCGGGCTTCGAGGTGAAAAACTACATGTATAGAGGTACCTTCCCTCCAAATTTTGTAACTCTACATGCAGCGGTCTCTTGAAAACAGCGCTGACACACACACATACTTGTCTCTTTATTATTATAGATTACTGTGAATATCCTAATAACTTTATTGCTCATTCGTTAATTTTACGTTTTTTGCTTTTCTTACATGCAATTCAAGAATAGATAAGATCATGATGCATACAAAAAACTGCTATAATTTTGACAAAAAATCGATGCTAAACGCGCAAAAAATAAAAAAAAATCGCTAAAAATCACATCGAAAATCGCATTAAAAATCACTGAAATTGAAAAATCATAGCAGACAAAATTTAGTTCATTAGGCTGAAAGTTTGAATCAATTTTGTTTTTATCATTGTCAAAAAATAGCCGCAAAATGCGAAAAAACACTAAAAATCGCATTAAAAAAATTCAACAAATTAAATAAATATGTTTAAGTAAAAAGAACAGAAAAAAATAATAATGATATTTTGTAGCTCTATAATTGCAGCGAAGGAACAAAACATAAATAAATCCAATTTACTACAGTCTAAATCTTACCAAAAGACTTTGCATAGTAACCCATAAGATGTGTTTCATTTGGATGTTGCCATTAAACACTTAACAAATATTCGTGATTTTTTTGCCGCATACGTTAGCGTAATATATAAATAGATTATTTCATAATCATTATTTTTAAAGAACCGTTGTATAAACAGTTTTATAACAAGAAAAGTATCCCCATTTGTGAAAATAGGGCAGCCATCCAGATTATGGAAAGAAAAGGAGGAAACCATGCAAAGAAATTATCAGTCGAAAGCATTAAAATTATTTTTCACTTGCAAATTATATTAATATTATTGAACAATATTTTCTCCATTTTTACATTAAAATTAATTAGCTTAAGTCAATGAATGCGTTTTAGAAAAAATGAAATTGAAACCAAGAATGATTGATGAGGGCATTTTAAAAATTCTTTTTTAGCATCGAATTTCGACGGATTCCATCTCATATTTTGTAATTTTAATTCTTATTACTTTCTTCTATCTTTACAAGAAGAAAATTTTGGATTCGTGAAAACGTTCGAATGGTTTCGAATGGTCCGGTTTTCGTTGGATTTATACATTTTAGTAGCTCCTGAACACGATTTAATGGTTTTAAGAAAATGTATGTCTGGGTCAATCCATTTCAAGTGGTCCAGCACTGGTCGCTCGACTATTTTTAAAAAATCTGAAATTTTTTGTACAACAACCCTAACATGATGGAAGTTCAAAATGACCGTTATTTTAATTCTACTATTTTTTGTTTGTGCATGGCGGCCATCTTTGTTTCATCGTGTGCAGCGATTTTCTCAGATACTAGGATACACAAAATTGTAAATATCTCGTATTCTATTTTCCCAATTGAAATGGGGTTTGCAGCATTTTGTTCAGAATAAAATAGGCTAAATATACAGTGTAAGAAAAATTTTGAAAAATAAATTTTTACAGGTGAAATTTTAGCGCAAAATGTAAGATTTTTTCCAAAATCTATCCGTTTGCAAGAGGAAAATTTTCATGCAAGGGGAACTGTCAACCTTACACAATTTTTTCTACAAATAAGTCAAAAGTGCATGTACTCATACACCAAGTCCCAGATCTGGGAGTTAATTTCTCTTTGCGAAAAAAATTCCGAAATCCGTCAAAAATATCAAAAATCGCACTTTTTAGGCTTTGATATCTCTGGTGGGGCACGAGATAAAAATCTGAAATTTTGGCCTATGATAGTATCGTGTAGTAGCGTTACGTACAAAAAATTTCAAGAAGGAGATTTGACTACAAGCTGGGATATGACATGGAAAATATGTGAAAGCAATAATACCAAACTATTGTAAACCTACAAGTAATTGTTCAACAAGACTGTCAACCTTGCACAATCTTTTCTACAAATAGATCAAAAGTGCGTGTACTCATACACCAAGTCCCAGATCTGGGAAATGATTTCTCTTTGCGAAAAAAAATTCCGAAATTCGTCGAAAATTTAAAAAATCGCACTTTTTAGGCTTGGATATCTCTGGTGGAGCACGAGATAAAAATCTGAAATTCCGGCCTTTGATAGTATTGTGTAGTAGTGTTATGTACAAAAAATTTCAAGAAGGAGATTTGACTACAAGCTGAGATATGACATGGGAAATATGTGAAAACAATACTGCCAAACTATTGTAACATACTATGTAATTGTTCGTACCTCCAAAATTTTAAATTAATTATTTATGGTACAAAGTTAAATGCTAGTTACAAATATCTTTTTCAAATGCTTCTGTGAGATTTAAACAATTCAGAATGTATGCTAAGCCAATACACTATTTGTCCAGATGAACAAATCTACTAGAAATGCTATTGCAACAATTTTACTCGGAACACATTTCAGGAAAAGTAAATTACAGACAATGAATTGCAATTGATCGAGTTGACATGGCTTCAATTATTAAATCTAGAGAATTTCATTCAAGTTAACAAGGGATGACAAGACTTGGGAGGCTTCAAATAAAATTTTTAGAAAGAACAGCCTGATGGACTGATAACAGTAACTGGTCGAACTCATAACATCTCTCGTAAATATTGTTAAGCTCTTTGTTGAGCATATATAGTATTTTGTAAATTAAATGCTTATTATTTAACTGTTTTCAACAAACGATATTTTCTGGGTAAATATTGTAATAAAAGAGACTAATCTCATTTCTCCTAATGTACTCGTAATAGCATTTCTTAACATTTCTTTAATCACCGTATCTCAGCTTGTAGTCAAATCTCCTTCTTGAAATTTTTTGTACATAACACTACTACATAATACAATCAAAGGCCAGAATTTCAGATTTTTATCTCGCGCTCCACCAGAGATATCAAAGCCTAAAAAGTGCGATTTTTGAAATTTTCGACGAATTTCAGAATTTTTTTCGGAAAGAGAAATCATTTCCCAGATAAGGGACTTGGTGTATGAGTACACACACTTCTGACCTATTTGTAGAAAAAATTGTGCAAGGTTGACAGTCTTGTTGAACAATTACATAGTAGGTTTACAATAGTTTGACAGCATTGTTTTCACATATTTTCCATGTCATATCTCAGCTTGTAGTCAAATCTCCTTCTTGAAATTTTTTGTACATAACGCTACTACACAATACTATCACAGGCCAAAATTTTATATTTTTATCTAGTGCCCCACCAGAGATATCAAAGACTAAAAAGTGCGATTTTTGAAATTTTTGAAGAATTTCGGAATTTTTTTGGCAAAGAGAAATTAACTCCCAGATCTGGAACTTGGTGTATGAGTACACGTACTTTTGCCCTATTTGTAGAAAAAATTGTGTAAGGTTGCCAGTTTCCCTTGCATGAAAATTTTCCTCTTGCAATCGGATAGATTTTGGAAAAAATCGTACATTTTGTGCTAAAATTTCACCTGTAAAAATTTATTTTTCAAAAATTTTCTATCACTGTATATTTAGCCTATTTCATTCTGAACAAAATGCTGCAAACCCCATTTCAATTGGGAAAATAGAAGACGAGATATTTACACTTTTGTGTGTCCTAGTATCTGAGAAAATCGCTGCACACGAGGAAACAAAGATGGCCGTCATGCACAAACAAAAAATAGTAAAATTAAAAGAACGGTCATTTTGAACTTCCGTCATGTTAGGGTTGTTGTACAAAAAAATTCAGATTTTTTAAAAATGGTCGAGCGACCAAAAAAAAATTTTCTGGACTACTTGAAATGGATTGACCCGTCTGTATGTGACAAAAATTTTGTGGACACTCTGTTTCAAGAACTAATGCACGGAATTTCACAAAACTTTAGATTCGTTATTATTCAATAGGTTTAATATAAAAATTACCACCTGATGGGAAACATGTGATGTGTTTAGCAGTGCAATTCAGAGAATTACATAATAAAAATAAACATTATAAACTTTTTTCCAAAGTGCTAGAAGCGGATATTGGCCCCTTTATTACCATGATTACGGATTTTTTTATTTGTTGTTTCTTTCTTCTTTCAGCCAAAATTCTACAAGTTTTTTTTTTTTTTTATCAGTTACAACTCCAGTTAAGGGCCAAACAGATCTAACCACTTCTTGCGGTTCGCTGTCGGCTCGTTTGTTGTGGCGACACAGTGTTTTTGATCTTTAATGAGTTTTGCAGGAAAGGGACGGTTGACCGATATTCTCATTTATCGCCAATCAGTTCTCTCAGTAACAAGAAAACACGTCAACGTCAACGTACCGATTTTTAAACATAAAAGCTGCAATTATTAGACATCACTTTTGAGCTAATGAATGGCAATGTTTATTTTTCGATAAATATATTGAATTGCAAGCGATTGCTGTCTCAAAACGATTTTTCTCATGCTGGCAGGAAATAAAAAACTCAGTTCCATTTCATAGTTTCTAAATATAAACATTTGCCAATGTTATGTTTTTTACTAACAGTTAGCTAAATGGGTAGGTACAGTTTGAAAATAGCTAGTTTGAATTTGAACAGAAAGAGAGATAAAACGCTGATTAAAAAATAATTACCTATTTTATTTTTTACCAAATCTCTCTTATAGACTTCTGTGTTAACTCATTCTCTATTCAATACCAACGCTGATTCAACGGTTTTCTCAACTCATTCGCTAGTCATTTATTTGAAGGTTGTGTTGTATTATCTTATAAAGAATTAAATTTTCAGTGACAGCATAATATTCCTCCTCAGCTTTTAGTTTTGCTAACGCAAGAGCGGAAGAGTTGTGGTTTTTTCCGGTCAGTTGCCGGCTTTACTAGAGGACGTTTGAAATACCTGTGCGGCTTTTAGTTGCAATTTGATACCGAAACAGGATAATGAATAAAATGAAAAGCATGACGTCATAGTATATGATTCAGGCTTTTTTTTTCTTTCTGAAGTGACCTGAAGTGGAGCCAAACTATTTACCTGCCGAACCATGAAGCTCCTTTCTTTAAACATTGAAAAAATAAACAAATAACGAGTCATTTCAGTTATGCTTCTACTATTGCTTACGGAATAGTTTTCATATTTTATAATAAAGAAAGATGTTAAAGGGTTTTTTTTTTTTTTTCCTACTAGATTGCAAAAATTATTTTGGAAAAGATTCTTTTCTCAATAAGAAAAAAATAAATGCATTTTTGAATATAATGAATCGTTTCTAACTTAACTTGTTTCAAAAGCTGTTAATATCATTTTTCTACTTTTCAGACGTATTATACTCGGCAACAGGCAATAGCAACAACAACAACAAAAATATTGTAGTATAGGAAATTTCCTGTTCTCATCTCGAAAATATTTCGCATAAAATAGCAAATTAGAAAATATATTGTGTTGTTACATTGAAATTTTGAATATCATGTGTGAGAGGAAAGATAGACTATTCGAAATTCTAAATGTTTAAATTTAAAAAAAAAAAAATAATCTAAAATATCACATTGTAACCAATACTGAATAAATAAGTACATTTTGAAAATTTTGTCGTCATAGAAAAACTATAAAATAACAAGTTCGAAATTGTACATCAAGCGTAGTAAGTGCGGTACGTTCGTACTATAAGGAAGTTTTTAAAATATTCAGATCGTGATGTAGTTGTATATAAATACTTCGGATACAGTATATATAATATACAGTATAGTATTCGAAATATTTTTGTGTAAAACGTAATGTAATGGAATACTTTTGATTTCCCCTGTAATTAAACTATGCATACGATTTTGATATAATTTGAAATGAATCGACCAAATTATGCAACAGTTATGTTTTTTAAATTTCAAATGATTAGGTTGAGTAATTTTTGCTCTGTTATATATGCGAACAAATGGACGGACTCAGGGCCGGCGCTAGACATTTTGCCGCCTGAGGCGAGCATTATTTTGCCGCCCCTATGACGTAACTGTTTCAGCACTATTCAAATATTTTTTAGAATAGTAAATTAACATGCTATTTATCATTTATTCTGAAAATAAATATACAGTAGAACCATCCAATCCAAAATTCCGATTAATCCGGACCAATTTTATTTTCGAAAATTATACTTCAACAGATTAACTGAAAAGATTAACTTACAAAATTTTCAGAATTATAGGATAAATGTCGGAAAAACATGTAGAAGTTAGATTTTTTTTTTTTTTTTTTTTTTTTTTTTAATGGCAGTAAAGCATGTTTTTTTTAATTCTTTAATCAACTTAAATAAAAAGAAATTACTCAGTTTTGAAAAAAAATTACAACATATATACACGAATATAAAATGAAAACGTAACATATAAAAGGTTTACTCGTAGAAGCCACCTTTAAATAATCCGAATACCAGTTTGTTTGCCATTGCCAATCACTATAAAAATACAGTAGAGAGCTGATTATCCAGACTGGTAGGGAGCGAGATCGAAGCCGATCCGATAGATAGAAAATTCAGATAGTTTCACAATTTTAAAAAACGGCTATGGCAGTTTTTTAAATTAGCTTTCCTTCTAGTTTTTTCAAGCTTAGTGTAGTGCACATTTTGTAGTAGTGCACATTTTAGCACACTGCAATAGACGTATTTAGAACTCATTTTTAAATTTTTTTCTAAAAAAATTGGTATAACTTTATACATAGATGTACACATAGAAACTTTTACATGTATATACATACACTGTACAGTGTATACATTTACAAAATATATCGTGATAGGGAAAATTTTTTCTTGATTGTCTTCTGCTAGAAAAGTGGGATTTTCATGAGGACTTGCGCATTGGAAATGAAACTTATTTGGTTCTAGTTAGTTTATTATATGCATTGTTTGCTCTCTTTGCATTTGTTAGTGGTATTATTTCAAAATTAGGAAATAATTATTTAACTGTTAACTTTTGTTACATCCAGCCGAATTTATCCTATCGCACCTAAAGAACCAAATACGCCACTTTAAAAAATTTGGAGAAGGCGGAAAAAAATGTATGATCGTTGATCGGCCGGGTAATTGGACAATCCCGTTAAGCGACGTCCGGATGTTCGATGCTCTCACTCGATTTTCTAAAATGTAAAATGTATTTAATTAAGATGATAAATATTTATTTTTCCTTTCAACAGTTTGATTTCGCAAATTATTTACAGATTTTTTATTTCTTTCGACATCGTCGATGTGGTGACTGAGCTATTTAAATGGGTTGTTACGTAATTTCTCATTCTGAAGCTCCATTGGATTATTATAAACAACAGGAGTGATTAAACAAGGAATACTATTTTTTTCCATAATCGTGCCGGACTATCCGGTATTCCGGTTTAAAGGATGTTTACTGAATTCTTAAAACTTACATTTTTTAGCGCGCATCTTTTTAATTTCTATTTTTATCGTGATTTCGAGAAATCCGAATTTTTTTGTAATCCGAACAAGCACCGGCAGGATTGTAGCTAAGGGAGTGCTATCGGCGGTTCAATCCTTCCTCCCCCTAAAACATTTTGAGTCTCCCCTGGAAAAGATTCCAAGATCACTAAATGAACTTATGTTCCGGAAACCCAAATGAATTTCTGTTGAAAAATCTAATTTAGTTTTGATTCCCTTTCATAGTTTTGAAGAAAGACTAAATTATAAGTAAAATAAGTGTTTCAACACTTTCTCATCCTATTTGCACATATGAAACTAACATGATAATTAATAATGTACTAGGTATACATTTGAATTTTTCATGACATATTCTTTTCTCCGAATAAATTGAAGTTATTACAACAGTTTAATAAGAAACATAGTACCTACAGTGCGAATATGAGTTAATGTATCTTTTTGCGTCATAGAGAAAGAGAGAGAAAATGAGCCCCCCTCCCCCCTATTATTCACTTCTAGCTACGGACCTGGGTTCTAATGTATATCAAATTAATTTACATTTTTAAAATGATCAAATTACTTATAATTTTTTGCATCTCATTAAAAATAACGACTAGCTTGAAATGAATTCACAAAAATTATCATCCTAACAATGTTAACAAAAAAAAAAAAAAAAATACCGTATCAAGAATAAAACTGACTTCTAAAAAACTCAATCTTCCTTGAAGAATTAAATAAATTAACGTTACGAATATTACATAGAATCTCAATTACATCTGGCAAAAAAATTAGATTTAAAATAAGCATTTATTGCGCCATATTATGTGAAAATTACAAAAGTCAAATTACGTATAAAGTTTGTATATAGAAAATAAGGATATCATTAACACATAAATTTTTATATCATATTAGCCATAATAAAATCCCACTTTAAATAATATTTAAAAGAAAGTAACTATGAAAAATAGAAAAATATTTCAAAATCAACTTGTATAGATTTTGTTTTTTTCAAAATCATTTATTATGACATAGTATAAAATGCTCTTTATCAAAATAGTTTATTATGTATTTCTAATAAAAATAATTGCACTTTCATCTGCTAGAATAATTTATATTTAATACCAGTCTTCGATCCAAAACTGATTAAAAAAGGAAACACACAAAAAGAAACTGCACATGAAATTTTTGCTCAAATTAGAAATTATGATGTGATCAAATATTTAGAGAATATTAGTGATATTTATAAAAAACACAACTATCAACAGTGAAATAAATACGATATAGTATAAAATGCTCCTTATCAGAATCAGGGGCGTAAACCACCCTACTCGAGTAGGGGGGTGTAGGCGAATAAATTTCCGACTCCAAGAAGAAAAATTTCCGAGTACTGTGGCCAACATTAGGACTATATATATATATATATATACTAATATATACAGGGTGTCCGAAAAGTCTGGAAACGGTCGAATAACTCGAGAAATACATATGAGATTGAAAAACGTAAATATACGTGTTAAATATTTTTAAATAAGCTACTCAGTGATATCAAATTTGACCTTCGTAACGGATCCCCTGGAGGTCAGAGGGGGTCCAACTTTGAAATCTTAAATTATAACCCCCATTTTTTATTGCAAATTCGGATTCTACGGGCAAAAATAAGTAACTTTTGTATTTGATGTTTATTTCGAATCCTCGTTTATCACGGTGTAATTGACCATATTAAATCGAAACATATTTCGGCTTTTCCAACGGGATTTTCCCTAATCGAAACTAATTGGGGAGAATTTATGACATCAAATTCCTCGTCTTTTGCAATAATAGCGTTTCCTGAAAATCACCCGTGCCGATTATTTCGGTAATGCTACACAGTTAAAAATTTGATCCTTTGCTGTAGCGTCACTCCACAGCTTTTATAGAATATCTCTTTCATGACCAATGAGAATGTTTCATAACACAGTAAAGTACACTGTAAAAAAATTGACCCTTTTGCTGCATCGTCACTCCACCGCTTTTATAGAAAACGATTACTTTACTGTGTTATGGAGCATTCTCATTGGTCAAAAAAGAGACATTCTATAATAGCTGTTGTGGAGTGACGCTGCAGCAAATGATTCAAATTTTTAACAGTGTAGCACTATTGAAATAATCACCACGGGTGATTTTCAGGAAACGCTATTCCTACAAAAGACGAGGAATTTGACGTCAAAAATTCTGCCCAATCAGTTTCGATTAGGGAAAATCCCGTTGGAAAAGCGGGAATATGTATCGATTTAATATGCTCGATTATACCGTGATAAACGAAGATTTGAAATAAACATCAAATACAAAAGTTACGTATTTTTGTCCGTAGAATCCGAATCTGCAATAAAAAAAATGGGGGTTATAATTTAAGATTTCAAAGTTGGACCCCCTCTGACCCCCAGGGGGTCGGTTACGAAGGTCAAATTTGGTATCACTGAGTAGCTTATTTAAAAATATTTAACACGTATATTTACGTTTTTCAATCTCACATGTATTTCTCGAGTTATTCGACCGTTTCCAGACTTTTCGGACACCCTGTATATATATATATACTTTTATAAATACATCCAAAGTTATTCAGACAATACCATTAAATAAACCAATGGATCCAGTATTTTTACAACCATATTATTGAAAACAGTTGAAGTTTGAAGTGAAATAGAAGGCTGATTACCAAATTATTAAAAAATATATGGATAAATGGACATTATATAACCAGAGTAATTCATATATTACCATACAATAAACCAATGAAACCAGTATTTTTACATTCATCTTATTGAAAACAGTTGATGTTTGAAGTGAAATAGAAGACAGATTACGAAAATAATGAAAGGTAAATAAATAAAAAGACAGTAGAAGGCTTTTTTATTAAACTACTCTTCAGGGGTGCATAGTTTAACAAAAAAGTAAAAACATCCAACCAGTTTCTGTTATGAGTCGTGCTAATGCTAAAGGCTAAGAATTCGGCTCACAATGCGCCCAACTGGCTGGAAGCTATTTACAATTACAAATTAGTAAAAAGATACTCATCGAAGAAAATAAAAACAATATGACAAAATAACAATAATATAATATTCCTTAAAAAAAGTATATATATACTAAAATATTTACCATACCCAAATCCTAGCATGATTTGTAGTTCAAGTGAATCTACATTAGAAATGAATTACATGTGACTTTCTAACAGTTAAGGTTATGGTCATAGTATAAATCATATAGATAATAAAATTAAAATTGTAACATTAATTATAAAAATTAGGAGAACATATATTATACTATAAAATTCACAATACATTTAGAAAAAATAAATGCTACTGTTAGAAGTATTATATTTTTATTTTTAAACAATTATTAATATTACTACATTAATTATTTAACTAGAATATGTTACTTTAACTTCTAGTACAAAAAATGTTTTAGTGCTGCCATCTATGTAATTAATACATTAATTAAATTATATACATATGGTGCTGCCATCTATTATTGAAAATATTATTGGAATAAAAATAAATTATTTAATAGTTAAGAATTTCCAAGAATAATTTCTATTCTAATATTTTACAAATAATTTCTTTAAGACAAATACAATAGACAACCATATCTTATCTCAATAACTTGATCATTTTTAAGTTATGCATATTATTTTTTAGGTAAACATGAACTTTAATACTGTGTGTAAAGTTAATTTTTTTTGTTTAAATATATAATAATGATCCATTGTGTATTATCCAGACAACATCGCCCTCCCCCGTAATCTAACATCTAACCCACCCAACCATCCTATTATGCCTATTTTTTTGTATTTTTTATTTTTTTGTATTATTTTTATTTTTTATAATTTTTTTAAAACTTTTTTTACGCAATGTGTTAATTATTTTTTAGATCATGTAATAACTTATATATTAAAGATTATAGGAGTTCTTATCAATAACATCATATGGTGCTGCATAAATTAGCATTTTGTTGCTTGCAATATTTGGTTGAGGAGAATATAGACAGTTAATACTAAATAAATGTTTATACAGATAATATTTTTTTAACCAAATGTAAAGGATAACCATATCTTATAGCAGTTTCTTGGACAGTTTTTAAATTATGCATTTTAAAATTAGATGAACAAATATTTTTAATTCTATGAGCAAAATTAAGTAATATATTGATATATACAGATTTATGTAGGCAAGAATTATAATGAGTAAAGAGGTTTACTTTAAAAGGAAAATCATTACGTTTATCATAAATATCAAATAGAATTTTATTATCAGAAAGTGTAATATTAAGATCAAGAAAGTTAATTTTATTATTACGCATATCATTATAACTGTATTTTAAATTTTTACGGTATTTGATTGGTAGAGAATAGTTACATGACTTTTTAGAATATAAAATTATTATATCATCAAGATACCTGTATAAAAAACAATTAACAATAGAAGTACTACGTTCATAATAATGTAAGTAGAGATCATCACAGATTGATGATACAATCCCACCTTGTGGAAGACCGACTATCTGTTTAAATATTGTATTATTAAATAACATATAATTATGATAAAGAATAAATTTGGTTAAAGATTTGAAGTAAGATAAAGAGACCTGTATGTTAAGAGAATTCCTATATTCCTTGAATAATAAATTTATGATTCTGAACATATCTGCGATATCAATTGTATTAAATAAATCATTAAAGTCATATGTTTTGATGTACTTAATGTTTTGTAAATTTTTTATATTATTTACAAGATGTAAACTATTTTTTTATACTATAGAATTTATTATTAGTTTTTGCAATATCTAGCATTTTTGTAAGTATTGTTAATAATTCTTTAACTGCATTATTGTTATAAGTATTACACCCAATAGTTATAGTACGAAACTTTATAGGAATTTTATGGAATTTTGGAATAACCACAATATAAGGATAGTTATAATTATGATTTTTTAATTTTAGTAATTTATAACATTGAGCTATATGTCTATTTTTAATAATAGTATCAATATCTGTTTTAATGGAATTTGAACTAGAATTTATTGATTGATTTAATAATATAGAGTAATAATGTTTACAAATTAAAGCATAGTTGTTAGGAGATTTATCAACATATGTTGTGATAAATTTATTTTGCAAGTTTTTTATTTCATTATTTAATTGTTTAAAGTTTAAATTAAAGGTATCGATATTTTTGTAAAGTTCAATATTTAATTTATCTAAAACATTAAGTTTCTATTCAGTGAAGTATTCCAGAGGCTTATTGTAGTCTATCGAAATTTTATAAATAAAGAGATATAAATCTAAATTAAACTGTTTTAAGATTGATTTGATATTAGGACATGAAGGAACACGATATTTAGTACCATTAGCCGTTAAATTGCGTAAAGAATCATTATATATATATATATATATATATGTACAGTCGGCTCTCATTAATTCGAATTCGTCGGGACCACAAGAAATGTTCGAATTATCCAGCGTTCAGATTATGGAAAGTAAGAGAGTAAAACATGTTTAAAGGGATACTATTTAAAAAAAATTAATGTTATAATATTTTTTAAATATATTTCGGTTGTTATCATTAAAGTACGATTTAATATTAAATTAAAATATATAAATACGTAAACTGATTAAAGTATTAGGAATAAGCAGAAACGAAGATAGGGTGGAGATGTCATTGATGGACAGACAGGGCACTAAAAAAGAGGATATCAAATGCATAGGACTATATGTATACTTGTTCAGAACAATTCTGACAAAAACAAAAGAAAGAAATGAGTTCGAATAAATGAAAAAAATCAACGTTATTATGCTATTTAAAATCGGGACTTCATGTTTAGTTCGAATTAAGCGAAAATTCAACTTATCCGATAACGAGAGACGACTGTATATATATGTATATTCATACATAATTCTCAAGATAATTATGACTTAGCGTATCGAGTTAGTCAAATAATCTTATGTTATTATTAGTCTTATATAACCATACATTTTTCCCATTATTAGAAGGTCTCCTGATGGGATACAATAATCGTACCACCCGAGAGGGCCACGGGTAGTGCATAATACAAATAAGCAGTCACAGGGCTTTCCAACGATATATTACATGAAAGGTGCCAGTTAAATTTAGAAAAGTGGTCGCCCGTGATATATCACAAGAGAGATGTAGGCCATATTTAAGAACATGTCAAAAAGATCGAAAATTGTCCCCGGTACGGAAATAGGAGGGGGTCAGCGGGAAGAAAGAAGTATTTATAATATGAAAGAATGATCTGAGGTCTTTTCTATGATAGGTCACATGATAGGTCCAAAAAAGTATGGAATTTTTACACCCCACTTTAACCTCCTCGGAGGGAGGAAATTTTAAAATATCGCTGAAACACGTATTTAATTAGTTTTTAATAGTTTTATTTTCTGCCGTTTCACGCTCTTATTAAAAAAGACTGCTGAGATGCGCCAAATGTCCTAAATCTTTCGACCCCTTTCCTTTTTTAACCCCCTTATGGGGAATTTCTAAAATCGTTGGGTTATGTGTTCAATAATTTTTTTAGTAGATTTATTTTCTGAAATTCCACGCTCCCACCGTAAATGTTTGCTGAGATATGGCAAGTTATTCCAGAATTGTTGATCTCCCCCCCCCCCCGCCTTTGTCCCTCTTAGGGGGATAATTTCAAAAATTCAGTCTTAGTGCACGCTTACAACATAAGAAGTATTTTCTCTCTAATTTTCGATCTGTAAGTTTTGTAACTGACACATAGAGCGGGAGGTCCAGCCAGAACCTTCCTTAGGGGTGTGCACCAGGTGCGGCCGCACAGAGCCTCGCGCCTAGAGAGGCCTCACACCTGAACACAAAATATATTTTTTAATAAAAAGAAGAAGGTATAATAGAAAATCTTTAATATAAATTTATGATTTTAGTTAAGAAAAGATAGTGGTCTTGAGATAAAATGTAGCCTATCTTGAAGAGGGACTTTCACCATCAATTTTCCATCATTGCTTTTGAAATTTGTTCTGTAGTTCCAGAAATTACCCCCTACAAACACACAAATATATGCCACTTTTTTATAATAGCTAGGATATCGAAATCTGGCTCTTCGGGTCATAGTATGTCGGTAAAAACCATTCTTTTTTACGGATAGTATAAGATTGTGTTAAGAGTCTGAAAGGAAAAGGCCTCGCAAAATCCTTGCACCGGACCTCGCTTTAAGCTGCCCTCCGTAAGGACGGCTCTGGGTCCAGCGCCCAGTCGTCTAGGTGCCAAAGCTTTACGTTGAAGAGAAGGCAATGTTCTATCTTTATTTTTTTCCAATAAGTTAAAATCTCTTTAGCAGGTTTAAGTAAAATTGAAATTTCTTTGCTTGGGGAATATTTTAGAGACAAAAATTTGTCAAAAATCGGGTTTTTTTTTAATATAAGATTTAATTCTTTCTAACGACAAACTTTAAAGCAGCGTAACAGTTTGGTGATACCCATCATTTTTCTGATTAAACAAAATGTAATAGTATTAATAAAAATATTTAAAAATTGAATACAATTGATTCAGGAAAAAGAAAACGAACGTATTATTTCTGAGAGAAATAAACTCGTATAGACTGTAAAATATCCAGATTATTTTGAAATAAAAATTCAAAGTATTTGGGTATTTTCATTTTTCATCCTGTATCATAAATTTCTTAAGCACCTTTTTAAATCAATCAAAAATTATGTAACACAGTAAATAAAAACAATTTCACATTTTTAATTTAATTTATTTTTAATAAAATAAAAAGAAAACACAAAATTAGTTAATAGGAATAATTAAAACCATAATTATTTTCAATTAAAGGTAAAATTTGTATGAGTGGAAAATATCCAGATTTTGATATGGAAAAATACAAAATATTTGTATTTCAGTTTTGAATTTTCATCGGATACCACCTAAATTCTGTGATGCATATTTCTAACTAAATTTAAAGTTTAGGTAAAAAAAAAAAATAGAAGTTTCTTCACTTTAATCAGTATATCTTAAAATTTCGAGACTAAACTAAAAGCTTTCCGACAGTAAATCAATACAGGCGGATATCGATATCTCGAAGCCAAAAGGCACAGGAAAAAAAATCGGAATATCAAGGTTTTATTCAAAATATCACGGTTACAAATAACATTAACATTGCTAAAATGTGTACATAAACTTTTTTTTTTTTTTTTTTTTTTTGTCATATCGAGGTTTTCGAGTACACAATATTTGTCAAATCAAAATTTTTCTGAATAGTTTTATCAGAAAAATAAAACTATATATTAATAAATTGTATTAATTAATTAGTAAATTAAAGTAATTAATAAATTATCAGTTAGTTAAATTAATTAATAATAGTTCCGCCTAAGAATAAATTTGTTTTCTTCGTTCTAAATTGCTTTTTATTTTTCTAATTAGAAACTGCGAGTGGAAATAATTCCGATTGCGAATAAAAATTTATAGGTTTTCTTCGATCTAACTTGTTTTTCTTATATAATTAAAAATTATTAAAATATTTCTCCAATTCATAAATATTTATAGATTAATATTTTTTTTTCGGCTAAACTTACTTTTTTCCGATCGAACAAGAATTTTTCCGACTGACTTTCCGTTTTTCCAATTGATAATTTTTTATAGGTTAATACGTAATACTATTTTTTCCGACTAAACACGCCTTTTCTGATGTAACGGGAGATTTTCCGAATGATATTTCCATTTTTCCAGTTTATAAGTTTTTATAGGTCAATACCATTTTTTCCGACTAAACTTTTTCCGAACGATCTGGGAATTTTCCGACTGACTTTTTCATTTTTCCAATTTGTAAGTCCTTATAAGAAAATACCATTTTCCCGACAAAACATACCCTCCTATCGAACGGGAATTTTTCCGACTGATTTTTTCGTTTTTTCAATTTGTAAGTCATTACCGTAAATAACTTTTTTCCGACTAAGCGAACATTGTTCCAGTTTGTAAGTCCTTATAGGTAAATACCTTTTTAAGACTAAACGTACATTTTCCCTATCGAACCTGAATTTTTTCGACTGATTTTTTCGTTTTTCCATTTTTTAAGTCTTTGTAGTAAATAACATTTTTCCGAGTAAACGGACATTTTCCCGACTTATTTTTTTCATTTTCCCAATTTATAAGTTTATATAGATAAATACAATTTTTTTCCGACTAAGTTTATTGTTTTACCGATAAACACGAAAATTTCCGACTAATTTACTCGAAGGGGGTGCCGCACCTCCCCCCCATACCCCCCTGGGATTTACGCCCCTGATCAGAATAGTTTATTGTATATTCCTAATAAAAATAATTGCACTTTTATCAGCTAGAATAATTTAAATTTAATACAAGTTTTCGATCCAAAAGAGATTGTAAAAAGGAAAAACACAAAAAGAAACTGCACATGACATTCTTGCTTAAATTAGAAATTATGATATGATGAAATATTTACAGGACATTAGTGATATTTACAAAAAACACAGCTATCAACAGTGAAATAAATATGATATAGTACAAAATACTCTTTATCAAAATAGTTTATTATATATTCCTAATAAAAATAATTGCACCTTCATCTGCTTGAATAATTTAAATTTAATACGCGTTTTACATCCAAAAGTGATTAAAAAAATGAAACAGACAAAAAGAAACTGCACATGAAATTCTTGCTTAAATTAGAAATTATGATACAATGAAATATTTACAGGATATTAGCGATATTTACAAAAAACACAACCATCCACAGTGAAATAAATATGATATAGTATAAAATACTCTTTATCAAAATAGTTTATTATATATTCCTAATAAAAATAATTGCACCTTCATCTGCTTGAATAATTTAAATTTAATACTCGTTTTCTATCCAAAAGTGATTTAAAAAAATGAAACACACAAAAAGAAACTGCAAATGAAATTCTTGCTTAAATTAGAAATTATGATACGATGAAACATTTACAGGATATTAGCGATATTTACAAAAAACACAACCACCAACAGTGAAATAAATATGATATAGTTTAAAATACTCTTTATCAAAATAGTTTATTATATATTCCTAATAAAAATAATGGCACTTTCATCTTCTTGAATAATTTAAATTTAATACTCGTTTTCCATCCAAAAGTTTCGATCATAATCATTTCTCTTCGTGACAGCAGGGCGTAGCTAAGGGGGCGCTATGGGCGGTTCAGTCCCCTCTAAAATATTTTGAGCCCCTCCCCCCCCGAAAAACATTCCAAGGTCACTAAATGAATTTTTGTTCCAATAAATTCAAATGAAATTTTGCTCAAAAATCTAATTTAGTTTTGAGATCCTTTCACAGTTTTGCAAAATTATTAAATTGTTTCTAAAATAAGTGTTTCAACACTCCCTAATCCAATTTGTACATATGAAGCTAACATAATGTTGAGTTTGGCACCAGCTATACACTCAACATTTTCATCATCATATACTTTTCTTAGAATAAAATTAAGTTATTACGACAGTTTGATAATAAACATAGTCCTACAATGTGAATATGCACTAATTTATCTTTCTGCGTCAGAAAGAGAGAAAAAAAATTACGAGCCTCCCGTACACTCTCTTAAGCCCCCCTATCGTTCACTTCTAGCTACGACCCTGCGTGACAGGTGTCATAAAATTAAAAAGTGTAAAAAACGCAAACTTTATTAAACACATTTGTCACGTATTTTGAAACTTTAAAGGTTTAATTTTAACAATTAAATAACATAAAATAAAATTGCACATATATTTTGGCAAAGGGGATCTGGAAAACATGTGAAAAAAAAATGTATCTAACAGTACTGCATAACCCTTTCTGTATTCGAAGAATGAAGCAATATGCTATTTTGAGAATGTATGTCTTTTTCACACAAAAAATATCAATATGTTTATATAATATATATTTTACAAAGAAAAAAAAGAGAGAGAGAGAAAGAGAAGAAACAAACGACCATGGTAATAATAAATTTGGCGCCCCTTCAATTTTCTGCGCCCGGGGCGACTGCCACCTTCGCCCCTCGTTCCGCACGGCTCTGCGTAAATAGGAGCTGATTTACGTGGGACATTTGGCAACATTAATAACATGTTAA
Organism: Maratus speculifer; assembly: GCA_964019185.1. Classification (NCBI taxonomy): domain Eukaryota; kingdom Metazoa; phylum Arthropoda; class Arachnida; order Araneae; family Salticidae; genus Maratus; species Maratus speculifer. The sequence continues at coordinate 198,542,875 of OZ025290.1, forward strand.
TGAAATATGTTTTAAAGAATACTTTTTTTTTAATGATATGCAATCATCAACTTAAATTAAAAGAAAAAATAACATAATATATACCTGAAGTATGATTTTCTTCGTTGTTACTATTAGCACATCTCTTTAACCATGCTGTCCAAAATCTGGTCCTTTACAATCAATTAATGAAAAGAATTGCACCATCGAATGACGGACAACACATATAAAATAAAGAAATACTAAATAGATGACGCAGCAACATTGAGAAAATGCTTTGGTTTATGTTTGGCGCCATCTGCCCTTTGTGAATTCTGCCGATTTCAGTATGACTTCATTTTTAAAAAGAAAAAAAAAAGAATGGATTTGGTTGTTACTGTAGTTTATGTCTTAGTGTTGATTTAATTCATGTTTTACAATGACGTTTGTAAAGGCTTCTGCTATTACTAGGTTGTAATTATATAAAATGCACTCTATATTTTTATTTAAAAAAAACTTTATTTATTTATTTTTATTTTTTTTTATAGTTTAGACAAACAAAATAATAATGGATTATATGTTCAATATATATGCCAGGCAAATGCCGCCCTTTTATCGTGCGCCCTGAGGCGACCGCCTCACTTGCCTCACGTCTGGCGCCGGCCCTGACGGACTGAACGACCAACAGGGTTGGCATGTTTTGGACGCATGACGGTTTTTACCGGATTTTATCGTCATGTCAAAAACCCATTTTTTTTTAAATTTGTTTTTACATTTTATTATTAATTTTCATCTTATCTTTAGTATTAAGTTGTTTTAGATGAAATATTCAACATCAAAAAGACTAAAATATATTTATCCAACCAATAAAAATAAAAAATAATTGCATTAGAATACTAGTATGTTAGTATGTATATATCTCTGTTGGAAGATTGATTCAATAATCTTAAGCTATTTGGCAAAATCTTAAAAAAAAATAAGATTTTTGAAGAAATTTTAAAACCCATGAGTTATTTCTTTCAATTCACTTGAAATGTTACCTAAATAATTTTAAATAAAATGTATACAGGACATAAATAATTTGACTTTACGGTAACTTTAATAAATTTTTATTAAAAAAAATATTTTATAACTATTCGGATAAAAATTTACACCTAAAATATAAATGCTGGAATGGTCTGCAAGATTCATATAAGTTACAGTTAACAAATAAAAACTATGGTATATAAATATATAAATTGTTATATTCTGATTTGTCTTAAATATTGTTTTGTTGTGTTAAATTTTAAGTTTAAGAGCTTTCACTTGATATCAGGTCTCACAGTTTAAAGTTTTATTAAATTTAAAAATTTTAAGAATCTGCGTATTGAAAAGAAAATGAAAATCTCCATTTAATTACATTTATGAAATGCATAAGATAGGCATTTTAAAATATTATATCTAAAAATATTCAAATTTATTCAATGACCATCCAGATATTCTTGCATCTCTAAAATGGTTTGAATGTATTTTATTAAAAATGTAAATTGAATGATATTTAATAATTATAATTCCCTTTATTATCATTTTATATTAATATCCATATTAGTTAGTAGAATCTATATTAAAGGAGATTATGTGAAATGTTGTTTTTTTCCTTTTACTCAGTATTTTAAAAATTTTCATATTTAAGAAATGCTCTTCTTTTAAACAAATTTAATAAATGTAATTTTGAATAATTATAATAACAAGAATAACAAGGAAGAATCAATTAAGAAATGCATTGTATGCTACACTTACACTAGTAATTAGAGGGAAATAAAAAATGATAGGTTTTTGACGGAATAAACCGGTAAAAACACGGTTTTTACCACTATCATGTCAAAAACCCAACCCTGACGACCATTATAGGTGTTACGTGTTTACATAATTACGAACGCACCTAAAAAGAAACCCAATAGTAGTCTAAAAGGTATTATAAAAATTTCCCCCAAATCAACATACAAACATGTTTGATTTTCATTCATCAGGCTGAATTATTTTTCTGATGCTCTAATGTGACTAATACTACTTGCATATTGTCTAAATTTATTTATTTCGGATCATTATAAGTTACAATTGTTGTTGTCTCTTCATTAAACAGTAGTTGTTCATTTTTTTCGGCTACCTCATAACAACTTGTTATGAAGCTATTTAGTGTAAATGTTTGCAGCGTATTTCACGGTTGTTTGATCATTGTAATTGTTTTATTGTTTACTCGTGCAAGCCCTATTCAAAACTTATTTTCACGATAAGTGCGTTGCTAATATTAACATTTATATTTTTCATCTTTTTCTTTTTTCCATATAGCTCTTAATATTAACTTTGATCAATTTTGAGTGTGAAATTTTTAATTACAGAAAGTAGATTGCAATCCATGAAAAGGTTTTTAATTCGGTCATGTAAAACGATCAGGCTTTAATTATTGGTAAATGAACATTTTGCACCGTCCTTTAGGATTAAGATTGTCTTTGCGTCTGATATTGTTAATTTCCTTTAGAATTAATACTTCAAATCTTTAGTTTTGTAGATATCATTTGTGTAATATTTATTAGGTATTTATGAAATTCTTAATCTTAACTCTTATTCTTTTTACACACATATACGTACAACATGGGTTCAAGTTTTCCGTCCACAGGACAGAATTTAGTCTTTTGAAAATTCCCACGGATGGAAACGGGACGGAAAAATTTTTGATGGAAAAGAAAATCCATATTTGGATTTCTCAGAATTTGCATAAAATGTTTAAGAATCTGGGCTTGAAATAACCTCACTATGACCATTTCGTTTAAGAATATCGTAAAAGATGCGACCTTTGTCAAAGAATCACGGAAAAGGCTATTTTCATTAAAGGATTGCGAAAATGACATTATTTCCATCTAAGGCTTGCCAAAACAATGTGGTCACCATCAATGTGTCCTGAAATTATTTCCATTAAAGGATTGCAGAAAAAATGTAATTTTCATTAAATGATCGCAGAGAAAATACGAATTTCGTCAAAAGATAGCAGAAAAATTCAATTCTCGTAAAAAGATCTTTTAAAATATGCAGATTTTGTCAAAAATCGTGAAAAATAAACAGATTATGCAAATTTTGGCAATCGATCGTGAAAAAGACGCAAATTATGACAACTCGCAAAAAGAGGCACATTTTGTCAAAAAATCACGAATTTCGTTAAAAGATTTGGGAAAAAAGCATATATAGTTATTATCGGGTAGGTATCCACCCCCTTCCAAGGCTTTAGCTAGGAGTGAACAGTAGGGGGGGGGGGGGCTCAAGAGATTGTAGGCGGGGCTCATAATTTTTTTTATCTTTCTCTCTGACACAGAAAGATAAATTAGTGCATATTCACATTGTAGGTACTATGTTTCTTTTAAACTGTTGTAATAACTTCATTTTATGCTAAGAAAAGTATAGGATGATAAACATTTTGAGTGTCACACATCATGTTAGCTTCATATGTACAAATAGGATGAGGGAGTGAAACACTTATTTTAGACACAATTTAGTAATTCTGCAAAACTGTGAAAGGGTCTCAAAATTAAATTAGATATTTGAACAGGGGATTTCATTTGAATTTTTGGAATAGAAATTCATTTAGTGACCTTGGAATATTTTTTTCCAGGTGGGTCTCAAAATGTTTTAGGGGGGAGGGGGTGAGCCGCCCATAGCGCCTCCTTAGCTACGGCCCTGCCCCCTTCCCTCAACTGTAACCTTTCAGAAAATTTGCTGTGAATTTCATAAGAAATTTCTATTCAGAATCCCCGTTGATTTTATGTGTCATAGCTGTCAACATTATTGTTTTTAACTTTACCCTGTGTAAATTAAACTTTTCAAATACTGTTGACATGGATATGAATGTTTCACATGCACTTATTATTTTTATTTTATTTATTTATTTTTTTTTTTTAACATAATTGTAATCTACTGCATATAGTTTTCAATGTGTTGAGTTTTGTCTAAGTGATGCATTGAAGCGTGTATATGTGAGCGCATTCAATATTCAATGGGAGGGGGTGGGGATTCAAAATATTTTTCAGTCTTAGCCAAATTTCAAAGTTGCACCCATGACGTACAAATAAATAACAGCTTGGCAAATAATGAATTTGTACTTACAGTATAATAACTTATAGCTAGATTTGAATTATTATGATAAAAACACTCTGTATCTATCTTGATCAGTATATTAAGTTAATATACTTTAATTTTGACTTTACTTCTTAAGCGTGTGTAAATTAGTTATTTTTTGTGTTTAACAGTGATTAGAAATGATTCTACGAAATTTTATAAATGGAGCTAACATGTAACTAGCTTTCATTCCTGTTTGATTTCAAGCGTTTTCATCAAGCTTAGGCATCTGTATTTTTCTGAACTCTATTCGAAATAGCGAGGTTCTACTGTATTTAATTTTAAAATGTTTGAGAATTGAGCATTGAGCATTTTCACCATTAAGTTTTTCTTAATGTAAAGTAATAGTTTAATTATTTTGCATACTTTAAACTAGTGATGGGCGATAACGAGAAGTTTTTCTCGATTATATGATTATTTCGATAACTTTCGATTGTGTAAAATTTTTCTCAATGACTCCAGTTTGCAATTGATTTTATACCATACAGGATTCGATTTTATCAAGAGTCGTCTGCAGGTGAATGAGTCCGTGTTAATAAAGACACGACGGATTTCAATTCATGAAAAGGTTTTTTTTTTTTTTTTTTAATTCGGTCATGTAAAACGATCAGGCTTTAATTATAGGTAAATGCACATTTTGCACCGTCCTCTATTGTTTATTTTTTAGAATTAATACTTCAAATCTTTAATTTTGTTGATATTATTTATTAAGTATTTATGAAATTCTTAATCTTAACTCTTATTCGTTTTACACACTACGTACAAAAAAAAATAACAATTTGGCAAGTAATGAATTTGTATTTACAGTATAATAACTTATAGTTAGATTTTAATTATTTTAATAAAAACACCCTGAATCTATCTTGATCAGTATATTAAGTTAATATACTTTAATTTTGACTTTACTTCTTAAGTGTGTGTAAATTAGTTATTTTTTGTGTTTAGAAATGATTCTATAGAATTGTATAAATGGAGCCGACATGTAACTGTAAGGAACTAACTTTCATTCCTGTTTGGTTTCAAGTGTTTTCGTCAAGCTTAGGTCCTATATATGTCTATATTTAATTTCTTTATATAATAATAAATGTACGTTTTTTCACGAATGTCTTTTTAATTTTTCCAGTTTACAAAATTACAAAATAAATAAATAAATAAATAAAATAAAATAAAAAAGAAAAACCAATTTACAAAAGAAAAAAAAGTATATGGGTGATTCTACGATAAGAGGTTCAAAAACATAGAGAATTCGGCCAAAAAGAAAAGTTTGAGTTTGATCAAAAACCTTTAAATTATGATTTTTGTCCCGTTTATTTACCTTTTCATATAAGGGCAAGTTACTTTATACATATTTTATAACTTTTTATGGTCAGTGACTCGCTCCCTGGCAGTTATCTTGCCAGGGGAAATACGGCAGGAGAGAGACATTTTCATGTAAATTCAAATTTTTTAACTGACTGAATTAGTTTTTGGGTTAATTGTGTATTTCACTTTAATTATTACCGTATTGTTTAATTAGGGCAGTAAATGCAATTGAATTGAATGAATATTATAAGTTTTATCACTTACCAGGGGAGATACACGAGCACTGTGCGAAACCACTACGCAGCACGGTTGCGTCGCAATAACTAAAAACGGCGACACTTAAATGGGTTGCGCGTTTGGTATTGCTAACTTCAAGCCGATAGATGTCCTTAAACACTACTTTCAATATAGCCATCCTTGAATTTATATTTGTTTCAATGGAACGAAATTTGACAGGGGAGAGACACAAAAAAAGCGGGACAAAAGTTAATTTTAAAAATTATTTAAAATTTACAAAATTATTTTATTTTTTATTTTATAATACGTAAGTATAATTACTTAAGTTCCAATTAAACATACTTTAGTTAAGCATCTGGCGGAAAAAATATATGTATTGTTTGAAGTTAAATTGAAACCGGCAAGGGGACATGCCAGGGGAGGGGACTTTTTTAGACTTTGTAAGAAATTTCAGAAAAATGTCTTTTAATTAGGCATTCAATCGTGATATTATTTAATAAAGTATATTAAGATGATGCGATTCATTGCAAAAAATAGCAACATATAGAATAAAAAATCTGTTTTAAACGGATTGCCGTACAAATTACCTCTTATCGTAGAATCACCCATATATATTTTTTAAATCTTTATTTGAAATAGCGAGATTCTACTGTATTTAATTTTAAAATGTTTGAGAATTGACCATTTTCACCATTAAAATTTTTCTTAATATAAAGTAGTTTAATTATTTTACATACTTTAAACACGACGGTATTTATTATCGGGCTTTTTACATATGATGTAATTATCAACTTTAAATGTGTTTCGCGAGTAATTTTTTTTTCCTTTAAAGTTTTCGTATTTTTTAACTGTTATGCGTAAATATTTTGGCGTATTTTTTCATATTTTCTGCATTTAAAACATAACTATTTAATTCTTATTTAGTTTTTCTCTCGTCTTCAATAATTTCTTTTTTCAATTTCAACTTCAAAATGTCAACCAAATCTAATTTTTATTTATTTATTTATTTTCAAATTTTCATGAAAAACATAATCAAATCACAATCAATTGAAATAAGAGGTAATTTCAATTTGAAAATGATGAGAAAGAAAATATCAAATAATCTCTATAGTTTTTCCCCAATTTTCCTCCACACACCCACAAAAATGGACTAATTAAGTTGCCATTAATAATGAAATGCCAATAAAATTAAAATAATATCTTGAATACTAATTCAAATTTTAAAATTCTAGCATGAGTTTTGAATTCTCTGAATAAATACGGATTTATTGATGTTAATTTCACCCCCAAAACTTTTAATATGTTGGGATAAATAGTCTTAAAACATAATAAGCCTTTTCGTAAATTCGTTTCATTAGGATTATATATAATAGGGTACATAAATGTCAAGTCAAACTTTTTCTAGTTATAAACCATTTTGACAAATGAACATTATATATATATATATATATAATGTAGATAATCGCACTTTGCATGCCTTCCTGGGATAAAAAAGACATAATTACTAATGTAAAAAGAGCCATTTCCTCAGTGTTTTACAGCGTGGCATGATATAAGCAGGAACTTCGCCTTGTGATCAAATCTGAAACACGCGACATGCATGAATCTTAGCAATAAAATAAATTATCCTTTTATGCTTGCATTGCTGTCTATGGATTTTCTCTCTCTTTGGTCATACATTAATTTGTAAGTAATTAAAGCGAGATGTTTTAATACCTTTTTATGTGTTTTTATTACCTTTTTTGAGTTACAAGATTTTCTTCATCACTTTCAAGGACATATTTCATAATTCCTTGTCTTTTTCTGTATATATGAGTGACACGCGACGCAATATCATCGTCATTTAAAGGAGACCGAGGCTCAAAATTCAATTTTTTTATTTATAGAGATTTTGTTATGGATTTTTTTTTTCTGAAATATATTTTAATATAATAAAAATATTTAATGTAAAAAAAATCTGGAAAATTTTAAATATTTTTTTAATTTAAATTTTTATATAACTCTGGAATTACTTACTCGATTTACAAAATTTTTACTCTTTTGTGTACAGAAAATGTGTCACTTTAAATTGTTTTCAATTTTTTTTTAAATATTAATTAAGAATTTCATAAAAAAAATTAAGTAAGAAAATGAAGTTTTTGTATGAGTGAGTTTTGCATTAATTAGCATATTTTCACAATTATCACTCAAAATTAAAAACCCCGAAGAAAATTTGTGGAAATATAGCATAAAAGCTCTGTTAAAAATTCCATATCTTGCAAGGAACTTTAGATGTGTCCGTTTAAAGTTGACAAATCGTGAAAAAATTCTTTCTGAGATAAATGAAATTAAAGTCATCGGCAGAGGGCAGCTAATGCATCGCTTCTGAAGGCAAAATGTGTTTATCTCTGGATCTAATAAGGATAAAAACATGCGGTTTGCGTTGTTTAACGGTAATAACTCAGTTTTATTTTTTTAAGCAAAAAAAAAAAAAAAAAAAAAAAAAAAAAAAAAATCAATTTTTGGAGAATTTTTAGCCCTAGACCCCCTTAAAACTTTCTAACATTCCAATTTCGAATCTTTGTTAATCCATTTTTGCTCTACTTCTTCGACCACATTTTCAGAATAATTTAACTTTTTTTGAATTATCTGAGATTTTTAACTGCAAATCAGCATTATTGTCGACTTCTGCGGAAATTTCATTTTCTTCTCGATAAAATCGCCCTCCATGATTTCTTAACCGCGATGCTTTTTACTAATTTCCTTGCAGTAACAAATTGCATCTAAACCTGTGAGATTATTACTATCCCGGTTAATCGAGAGTCTGCTGTATTACGATTACAGTATATAATGCTTTTATATCTGTACGTTTATTTATCCCTAAGCAGACCCTCCTCCTGCACATTAAAAAAAATAAAAGAATGATGCTAATAACTTCAGTTAAGTTGTGAAAAAGAAACTGGAATTTCTGGAATAACTCATCTGTAGTGTGCGGCAAAACACGCCGGTCGGTGAATACCCCGTGTGTACGCCAAAAATAAAGCGTTAGACGTAATTAAGGCTGCTGGTCACTCACTTTCCGAATTCCCATCCGTAATGTTAAGTCTACGAATGTTTGATGTAATTTTTAGCTCACAGGCTATCATAGCCTGAGAGCTTATGTGCCCGTCCGTTCTGTATATACGTTCGTATGTTCGTTCGTGCGTAACGCGATAACTCATGATAAAAATATCGGATTCACTTGAAATTTTGTATATAGGTATATCCTGATAAGGCGCTTCCCTGATTAGTTTTTGGAGTTCATTCGATATGTATAAGAGGGGGAACGGGGGCTCATGCCCCTCCCCTTCTTAATTGTTATAAACGGGCTTTTCATGCAGAATTAACAGTTTTCGTTCAAAATTTAGATATAGGATCATTCTGATGAGGCGATTCCGTGACTGTCATTAGGTGTTCATTGAATAAGTATAAACAGGGGGAACGGGGGGCTCATGCCCCTCCCCTTAATTGATATAAACGGGATTTTCATGCAGAATTAACAGTTTTCGTTCAAAATTTAGATATAGGATCATTCTGATGAGGCGATTCCGTGACTGTCATTAGGTGTTCATTGAATAAGTATAAACAGGGGGAACGGGGGGCTCATGCCCCTCCCCTTAAATGATATAAACGGGATTTTCATGCAGAATTAACAGTTTTCGTTCAAAATTTAGATATAGGATCATTCTGATGAGGCGATTCCGTGACTGTTATTAGGTGTCCATTGAATAAGTATAAAAAGGGGGACGGGGGGCTCATCCCCCCCCCTTAATTGATATAAACGGGATTTTCATGCAGAATTACAGTTTTCGTTCAAAATTTAGATATAGGATCATTCTGATGAGGCGATTCCGTGACTGTTATTAGGTGTTCATTGAATAAGTATAAACAGGGGGAACGGGGGTTCTAATTCCCCTCCCCTTAACTTGTATAAATGGATTTTTCAATCAGAATTGTCAGATTTCGTTCAAATCTCTGAATAGTTTTGGAAGTTTAATGGTTAAGTATAAAAGAGAAGAATAACTCCTCTTAAATTATATAAATGCTAAATGGGTTTTTATTAAGAATTATCTGATTTGCTCTGAATTTTGGATATAGGTTTTTTAATATGATAAAGCATGTACTTGATAGTTTAGGAGGTTCAATGATTAAGTATAAAAAAGGAGAAAGGGGAGAGCTGTTACCCCTTTTTAATTTTTTTTCGAACGGAATAAACGAAAATACAAGGCTTTAATGTACAATTAGTTTGCGTAGCCTGTGAGCTCAATGCCATCAGTTTAACTGGGCAATATTCTTTTTTATTCAGTTTATTTGCTTTATCATCTTAAAATGGATCACTTCGGTAAGTTGAACTGAACGCGCTTCTTTTGTATGTCTGGGAAGATGTTTGGCCCAAGCAATTGGTTTGGGAGCTTACATAAAGTATTGAAATAGTTTCCTGAGCATCATATATAAAAATCAAGACTGAGAAAATAAGAAAAGTTCGCAGCGTTTTTACCTACCTTTGGTACCTGGTGCCTGTAAATTGGCCGTCGGTCCAAGCTAGCAGGTATCACTACGCTCATAGCACGTACTAACACTACTTTATTCAATACATTTTACTTGTGAGAAAATAAGTAACGTCTGGGGGCTCTGGGATCTTGGACTATATATATTTATAGAAGTAGTTATAAAACGAGTTCCAAGTTCCAACTTTTAATTCCGTTAACAAAACAATCTGAAATAGATACGCATAACGCAAAAGAGATATGTCAATGAAGTTCTGTAAATTATTATCAATGAAATCAACGTGATCACATTCCAGTACATTCTAGGTAATAAGAATCTTATTGCAAAACATGATAACTACACAAAATACACAAGACCGTTAAATTGAAATGAGAATTTTTTTTCTTTTTAAATTACTTAAAAATTTGTTTCGAGGAGATAGTCTCGTTTATATTTAAAATATCTCCTCAGGAAAATAATATTTTTAATGTTTTCTGTGTTCTCTTTTTTAAACATGTCTATTTCTTTTTCAAAATATCTCTAAAAGCCATGCTTAATTTTATATGAAGTGTTAAAATTTTACTCCCACTTTGCCAGTTTTTAAAACATAAAATATTAAGCAAAGATTTTATAAATATTTTGACATCTAAGGGGGGAAAGGACATGCTTAAAGAAGAGAACACTGAAAAAAGAAGTTAAAAATATTATAAATTTCCTGGGGTGATATTTTGAATATAAAAATGCATCAAACGCCCATAGCCTTAACATTACGGAAGGAAATTCGGAAGATGAGTGACTAACAGCCTTAATAATTTCATTAAAAGTCACCATTCGGTCTGTTGCTGGGAAACTTGGTCAGGGTAAGGGCGCACTGGATACAGAATCAGCCCCTGGCATAGAACCAGCACAAAATTAAATTATTTAACATTTTTCTCAAAGTCTTTTAAAAAACAAATTATAAATATCAGGGTCAAACTAAATTCAATTCATTATTATTCTATGAAAAAGTGTATTGTTAGAAAATAAGCCATACATATTTAAATTTAATGTACTGTTTAATTTTGTTTTAAACACTTTTAACTGTTCGCTTTCTGAACTGCTGTCAAGAAGTTTGTGTTAACTTGATTTTGCCGATTGCATAAAATTATGCAACTGATTTATAATGTGATAAATCCTCTTCAGTGCATTGTTGGTATTTTAAAGATATTCCTACAAAGCAGCGGCATGCTTCGGTCTGGTAGTTCGTATTTTTATAAATAAAAGATCAGAAAACTACAAACAAAACAAAACTAGACTGACAGCTTTTCGCTACAAACGACTTGCTACGATGGGGTAAAGACGAAACATCATCATGCGTTGGCCAGACGCGGCCCAGATATCATTCTGGTCCGTACTTCTGAAGTTCTCCGATATTTAGGAATGAAATGTGCTATGGAATAATACTATAATTTGTGATTAGATGGATTGAATTCTAGTGCCATAATAATTTTGCCAAGATGGTTCATCTCGCGGCTCCTCTATTTCTGGTCCGGGATCGAGATGATTACCAGCTGATTCTGGTAAGTCGGTCCTGCTGAAAAACTCCATTTTTGGTCAGAAGATCATTTTGTTTTCTTGTGTAGGTGGACTTCTCCATCTGTGCATGCTTCATCTCTTTTAGTATGTACATTCAGTTACTACAGCCCTTCAAGTGTTACACTGTGATGAACTTGGATTAACATTTGGATATTTTAATTTCAGTTAGCTACTCCTTGATTTAAGATTTATGTGAATCTCCGAGAAACCGCACCCGGAAGCGATGACGGATGATTTTTCGGTATCTCAAGTGTGTGCATTACTCGCAGCATTGTTCTGCGTTAATTAGTGTGGTGTTTCAGTGGAATATATTATAATGAGAACTACTCAGTTGTTAATTTTCTTAAATATTTTAATTTTTTCTTCCCAAACTATAAAACGTTTCAAGTACTGCTGTGTGATATTGGAATATTGCTAGGTTAAGCCCTTTCAGACGAGCATCGCTCTGTGTATGCGTAACGCATAACGTACACGGATTCTTTGATTATTTTTACCATTAATTTTTTTAAATAATTTTGTTTAATTTAACCCTTTAAGACCCAACCCGTACAATCGTGCGGGTTAGACAAGCATTTAAATTTTTGCTCCTCAGTCGTATGTATTAAAAACCTGAATCAAACAATCGTTCTGGTTTTCAAAAAAAATTATATATATTAATCAACAGATAGAGTTTATTGTACATTTTCTACTTTCAGCTGATATGACAAGTACAGATGATAAATCTCATCAGGTTTTAAAGATTTAAGCAAAGCATTTTCGTTATTAAATTAGGCAAAATTTTCTATTAACTATTTCCGGCACGGTGTCTTTAAAAAAAGACGCCTAATTTTAATTTTACTTGGATCAAGAATATTTAATTAAAATTTTCCTGTTATAACAAACCTGAAAATAAGCAAATTCGTATTTCTAATAAATTCGTTTATAAATTCTACACATTACTCCGCGCTCAGTATTACAGATTTACTCCGCGCCGGTGAGGGTTAGAACAGTCGATTCTAACGTCGACAGGGAAAACAGTCGATAGAAAGTTGTTCTCAAATCCTAAAGAGCACTTTCTGATATAAATTTTTTAATTAATTTTTATTCGAAAACGCCTGAAAATAGCAGATGTTTTTATTCCGAAACTGTAATCGAGTGGCGTTTTCCCTTTTCTTTTCTGTAAAAGCAAAATATTTTTCAGAAAATGCTATAAAAATCAGCTTTTGAATCGAATTCTCGACGCGAGAAACGTGAAAATCTGTCGTCACGTGACGAAAATCGCCTCTAACTCGATAAGTAGTTTATTTGATAAAAAATGGCAAACGCTATGAGATTCCAAATCGCTTATGTCACAAAGTTTCGCTTTATTCTTGTTGAGCTGTAAATTTGAAAACCACTTTAAAAATTTTGTAAGGATCCTCACTGCTCTGGATTTAAAGAAACTATATTTTATTTTTTCCTGCGTTTCTCCCCCCCCCCCTTTATTTTTTAATATAAATAATCAACTTTTTTACATTTTCCAAAAGTTATAACATTATTCAGAATCGAAATATTCATTTCGATGATCATAAACCAATTTCATCTGGCATCACAGCCCAAAGAAATCAAATTAATTACAAGGATTGATTTATTTACATTATTATGGTTACTTAGATTTTGGCAACATATTGATGAATAATTTAATTTTAATTAATTAATGTACAAGAAATTGCAAGCCTGTATAAAAAATATACATATATTTATAATTATCGTCGGGTGTATTATATTAGAAAAATGAAAAGATGGGCACAGATGTCATATACGCACCACATTTGCACATGCCCCCCCCCCCCCCCCCCCAATTTGGCGAAATTTTTTTAAAAATATAATTTACAAATTGCATACAATAACAGCAATTAACTTCTTATTGCAATATAAAAAAAAAATAATGTGAAAAAAATGAAAGAGATTCTAGTATTTTAAAAAAGGGAATTAAAATAACTAAATGATAGCTTGATATAAATAATACAATTATTCATATAGTATATAATAAAAATAACTTTAGTATATAATAAAAATAACAAAAAATAACAGTAAATAACATAAATTTAACAAAAAAAAAAAAAAAAAAAAAAAAAAAAAGGAAAAGAAACAATAAATAAACAGTTATAAATAATAAACTCAGTAAGTAACAAGGCAGTTAATATAATTTTCATAATAAATCATAAGTATTAATATTTATAGCCATATTAAATGCATGCAGTTGTATCATTTAATTAGCACATTTCACTAAAATCTTTAATTTTTCCCATTTTATTTTCGTAAAAACTGTTATAAACTTATTAAACGGATCTTCTCTTTGGCACAGATGTGCAATGCCAAATTGGCAGGGGGAAAAACATTTGTAAATGTGCGTATATGACATCTGTGCCAAAAGATGATTTTTGGTTCAAATATTCGCCAAGATTATTTTTAAGAATTTTGCAACGCTAACTTTGTTTATCAATACCCTCCTATGGAAGGGATTAAAAACAAATCAACATGAATTTGATATTATTTTAGGAATGGGTAATTAATTTCATTTTGTAACTCTAATACTACTCTAGAAAGTTATCTTAAAATTTTGGGAAAACTATCTGGGTGGTTTGCTGTTTTTTTTTTTTTTTTTGGGGGGGGGGGGAGGTAATAAAACAGGATTGTCTCTTTCCGTCTCCCCCCCTCCTCTTTCTCCCCACACTTTCTCCTTTTATACCTTTTAAATAACCACAAGAAATACAAAGAATATATATATATTATTCTTATTATTGAATTTGCTGCACTTTATTCTAAAATTTCTAGATCATCCATACTCAATCTTACAGTTCAGCAATCTTATATGTGCGACCCAAGAACTTTTATTAATCCATATTAATAAAAGTTTTGAAGGCACATAAAAAATATTTAGTCCTTCACATTTTATGTATTTTTAAGGGAAAAAGAAATCTATCCTTTTTATTTATTACTTAAAAATTATGCTAAAACAATATAAGTGTCCTTTGCTTTAGAGGTTTGCACGGACCAGAATTTCAAGGCCCAGCCCATTTGTATTTTTACGATTTACAGCTCTCAAAAAGTTTGAAAAAAATTATGAAAATAGATCTGCCTCAATCTCCCCAGGAAATTCCAAATTTTTTAGTACATACTTAAGGTTTTTTTTTTTTTTTTCTTTTCCTAGAGTACTGTTATGGGAAAATTTAACATTATAGCTTACTATATGTTTCCAAGTCATACAATGCAGAATATTATAAGTATTGGTCTACAATGTGGCCAGTGTAAATAAAATGTAAGCACTGATTCAGACACAATGAGTTGACATTTTACATTTCTTTACTGATGTCTATCTAGCATTGGTTTATGCAGCATATTGATACTTATCTTCGTTTCAAGTCACATCCATTGAAAATTCTTCACATTTTATTGGCTTATTTTAATCTTTTAAATTTTATATCAGACTGAATTTTTTCTTTGATTCGACCTGGCTAGCTTATATTTTTCATCAACCCAGACCGACCCATTAAAAAAATGTCTTTAATCTGCCGACTCCTTGGAAATTTTCCCTTTACTTTGCCAAGCCAAAAATGATCTGCTTGTCATATGTTAATGTTACATGCAGTCCTATTTTTGTTGTGATATTATATAAATTTTAATCTTCAACAGGAATGAAATATTATTTCAGTTAGCTAAATTTTCTATATATATTTTTACATTTTTGAAGGGTAAAAATTTTGCATTTAGTAAAAATCTGAGTGTTATAAATTATCTTCTTTTAACATCTTTAAGCTTAGAAATTCTGCATTGTTTTATAGTATTACTTTTAATACATATTATGTAGTTAGTACTGGTGATATAAATTTTTATACTACTTTTGTCATATCATTATTTCAATTGCTTTTTTTTTGTTTCATTTACTTTATTATATATATATAAGACCATTAATAGTAAACAATATTAACCATTTGAAATTAACCATTGCATTTAATAACTTTTATCACACTGAATATGAAAGGAAAAAAGAATAAAATGAATACAAATGGAATTTGTAGAACCAAAGCAGAATCATCAGGTCCCAAATACTTTGGAACTACGAATGGAGTGTGTGGTTTCATCTTCGTATTTGCCATGAGAAAGCAAAACAGTATGAATTTGGGACTACCAACATACAAGAAACCAAAATTAATTAAAGAAATACCAAGTAATCTATAGTGGATATGGAGAAAATGAAACAGTGATGAGCTATAAAGTAGAATGAATCCCAAATGCATGACCTTAATCCTGATACCGTACGTGGTATATTAAAGCTTGAAGTATTCATATATCATATGACAGAAAAATGGAGATAATATAATAATAAAAACAAAAAACGATTTATCGTACACATCATAATATTAAATTAATAATTAATTAAAAGCAGAATAATGTAATAACAGAAAA
Source organism: Maratus speculifer (assembly GCA_964019185.1). Lineage (NCBI taxonomy): Eukaryota > Metazoa > Arthropoda > Arachnida > Araneae > Salticidae > Maratus > Maratus speculifer. The sequence continues at coordinate 198,559,027 of OZ025290.1, forward strand.
ATTAGACCATACACCATAGTGTACTCTATTATTATTTAAATCAATAACATTTATTTTGACTATGCTAGGCTGAACTCAATATCTTAATTAAGGAAGATTAAAGATTAAAAAATAGCTAATTAAGAAATGTACCCTAAACATTTAGTAGTGATATAGTACACTCATTTATTAAAAGTGAAGCGCAATTTAATAATGTAAATGATTAACATTTTTAATATAATAGATATAACTAAACAATAATCCATACATTGGGGTTATTTAAACTCATAGAAATTTTGTACCAAATTTACAAATAAATTTCCCAATCTCTTTTTTTTTTTAAATTTATTTATTAAATTAACCTTTGCATATTATCCAGACAACACCGCCCCCCTCCGTATTCAAACATCTACCCACCCAACCAACCTATTATATACATTTTTTATATATTTTTTACATTTTTAATTTTTTATTCTTATTTTTTATGTTTTAATATTTTTTTGTACTTTTTTACGCAAAGTGTTAATTAATTATTAGATCATGTACTTACTAATTGTATATTAAAGAATATATGAATTTTTTAGGAAAACCATGAATTATAGCATCATAAACAAGCTTTTTAATATTTGTATTAATTAAATGAGAAGAACATAAACATTTTATTCTATATAAATGATTAAGGATTATATTACAATATACAGAATTATGAAGACATGATTTAAAATTAGTAAATGTATTAACTTTAAAATTAAATTCTTTCCGTTTGTCATACATATCAGTTATTAATTTGTTTTCTTTTAATATAATATTAAGATCTAAAAAGTGAATGGCATTATTAAAAAGCAGGTTTTTTGTAATTTCTAGATTGGATGGGTAATCAACGGGTAATTGAGATATACTGGTATTATCAGTATCAATTAAAATTATATCATCTATATATTGATATAAATGTATTTTATTATTAAAATAGTTACGTTCATAAATGATACAAGTATAGGTCTGATAATATACTAGTACTAACACCTTGTGTTTACCAACTTTTTGAATATATGTAATGTTATCTTGCATGATAAAATTATTATATGTAATGAAATTAGTTAAAGTATGAAAATAATCAGTATCAATGTTCGTTGGTAGATCCAAATCATGTTGATATTTTTTAAAAAGATCATTTATGATATTATGTAAATCTAATAAATCAATATTATTAAAAAGATCTTTGAAGTCATAAGTAGTTATATTTTTTATACTTTGTTGCAAAGATTTTTCATAATATTGACCAGTTCATAACTATTCTTTATACAATGTGTATTATCACTGGTTTTAGTAATTTTATATATTTGATTAAGAATTGTTAATAGAAGTTTGTTAGCAGCATTATTATAAGTATTGCAACCAATTGTAACTGTTCTAAATTTAACAGGATTCTTATGAAATTTGGGTATAAGGACTAGATAAGGATATTTAAAGTTAGTAGAGTTAATGTCTAATAATTTATAAAAGCCTTTAATTTTACGATTGTTTACAATTATGTTATCACTAGTTTGTTGGAATGTATTATTAGTAGATATACTAGATTTAAGCAGATGATGATAATAAGATTTACATATAATTGCATAATTATTTGGAGATTTATCAACATAAGTTATGACAAAGTTTTGTTGCAATTTAATGATTTGGTTGAATAGATGCTTTGTATTTACATAATCTAAATGTGAAATATTATATTTTAAAGACTTAGTTAATTTATCGATGACTAAAATTTTCCATTGATTGAAAAACTATACACCCCTGATGACGTAGTTTAATGGAAAAGCCTTCTACTGCCTTTTTATCCATTTATTTTTCATTATTTTAGTAATCTGCCTTCTATTTCACTTCAAACTTCAACTGTTTTCAATAAGATGATTGTAAAAATATTGGTTTCATTGGTTTATTGTATGGTAATATATGAATTACTCTGGTTATATAATGTCCATTTATCCACATATTTCTTAGTAATTTGGTAATCTGCCTTCTATTTCTCTTCAAACTTCAACTGTTTTTAATAATATGAATGTAAAAATACTGGTTTCATTGGTTCTTTTATTGGTATTGTCTGAATAACTTTGGATGTATTTATAAAAGTATTTATATATATATATATATATATATATATGGGTCATTCCACAAAAATCGGGTAACTTCGTGAAATTGCAAAACATTTATTTACCATTTAATATATTCAAATTTTGAAAAAGGCCCATTTATAGACAAATTTGATTCTTTTTAGGAGCCTGTATAATATTTTGAAAATTGAAATTTTTTTAAATCAAAATTTAGCTTTTTGACACCAAAAAGTCAGTCCCCTGGCGTGTACCACTAGAAAAAGTGAAGACTTAAGTACTAATAATTTTTAAACTAATGGATTTATGCAATAAAAATTAATGTTGTTATGTTCTGAGATAGTTAATTAATAGCTATTTATTTATGCTATGTGATTTAAAAAAATTATATATTACTTTTTTTTTATTTCAAGTTGTGTACCCCTACTTTGCGCGTCAGTCCCCTGGCTCGTGTTAAATTCCAAAAATTTCCGATATTATCCATTGCTGATAACTCAATTCTCTTTTTCATATTTATTTATCATATAAAGATGGCAGAGACAACAGATATTTATTCATCAACCATTTTTATTCAATGTTTGGGCCCATTCTTGTGTCGACAAACACAATGCAAACACTCAATTTATCAGTCCCCTGGTAAGTAATAATTTAGTAATTTATAAATAATTATTATTGATGTGTGCTGATTTTAACGTCTTTTTATTGCTATACTTAATATTAAAACAGAATAATATGGTATTTGGTCCAAACAAATAGATTTTTTGTGTTTTATAGGGAAAACGTCAGTCCCCTGGCAGTTTTTCAGATTAAAAACTCCCAGGGGACTGACGTAAAAGCAAAAGTCAGTTAAACACATTAATGAATGCTAAATTACATTATTTCTATAATAATTTTACATTTTTTTACAGTTTTTTTACAAATTATTTTATTAAATAATAATTAATTACTGATCTATACTATTAAAATCTGTGCGCGTAACTATGTAACCTCAAAAGATTTTATTTAATTGTCTTTGACAATTTTTTGTCTTTTTGTTTATGTTCAACCCGAAATCACGCATTTTCTTACCAGCTCGAAATATTTACTGCAATTTAAGATATACATATTACATACGCCACGTTGAAATACCAAGAAGCTGTATACGATAATTCTTCTACCTCGCATGCAGATAATTAGCAATTATTTAATTTAACTTATTTGTTACCTTTTTTCATAAAAATAAAGAAAAACATGTATCACAAAGATCAACAAAACTTTTTATTATATTACTTCTTTTATTCTAAAATATATCATTTTATCGTCTGCTGCCATAGCAACATGATACATTAAAATAAATGCAAAGCAGTAGAAAAATATTTTTTTATGAAATAGTCCTTAAACAACTCAACATTTAAACAGGGAAATTCTTATTTCTTATTTATCTATTTAAAAGAAATTTGTTGTCATTACTTTATTATGGTAATTTTTGTTTCATTTATCCACAAACAAAATTCTTGAACTTTAGTGCGTATAACGGATTAAAAAGCTAGTATAAATATAATTTTTTCATAGAAAAAATGGCTCCTACCAAAACAAAAAACAAAAAAAGAGATGAAATTTTACAGAAGAAGAGAGAACAGGAGAAAGCTCGATTACTCAAAATGAGAAGTGATCCTGTAAAACTAGCAGAACAACGAGCAAAGGAAAGACTGAAATATTTGAAAAAAAAAAGAAAAAGGTCAAAGAAAAAGTATCAAGAATATGTCTCCACGTGAGCAAAGAGTGACTCGTAAAAAATGGAAAATACATTCTTCTAAGTATAGGGCAAAAAATGCATTAACAATTAACAATAACTATCCAAAAGAGATAACATCTACCCAAAGTGATAATATAAATATTTCTAATTCGACAAATCACAGTCTTTCAACCACGCCAGTACACAGTGAAGTTTTGAATCTAAAAAAAAATGAATCCAAAAAACGAAGCCGAAAACGAAGATTACAGAGATGTATAGAAAAAAAAAGGAATGATGAAGTTACTGCTCAACTGAAGAAGCAAGTAAACCGTTTTAAACAAAGATATAAAAGATTAAGACGCAGTATTTGTGATAAAAATGATGATCTCACACCCCTAAGAAAAATAGAGCAAATGGCAAATGATGACAGTCAAAAGCGAGAGTTGATTAACAAAGCTTTCTTCGGTGAAGTCCTTCCTCCAAACACAAATTTCTAAAAATTATTCGGAAATAAAAACTCATAAAGATAGATTTAACTTCAAACGTGTTATTGCTGGAAATATTATAAATAAATATAAGCTATGGAGATATAAAAATAAAGGTATAACATTTAAAACAATGAGTCATAATAAGTCAATAAAAGTTACTAAAAATAAAAAATGGGAAATACAAACTGTAGTCGAAAAGTTCTATGAAGATGATAGTAATAGTCGTCAAGCTGCTGGAATAAAAGAGTCGCGGTTACTCGTAACAAAGTGAAGAAACAGAAACGTTACCTTTTAGATTCAATATATAATTTACATAAAAAATTTCTGCAGTCAGAATCAATTAAAATTGGGTACTCATTATTTTGTCGCTTACGTCCATATTGGATTGTCAAACCAAAACTTTCAGACCGGAATACGTGTGCATGTATTCAACATGAAAATCTTGATTTGAAACTTACTGCTTTAAAGAGCGCTAAAATTCTCCGATTTGATAATTATCAAAGGCTATTGCAATTGCTTTGTTGTGATCGTTACAGTGAAAAATTTTTAACAAGATCTTGCAGTACTTGCTTTACAAGATGTTTGCCTTACGACGAATTCAACAACAGTGAAGATATTGTGTTTAAGCAATGGATTCATGCTAAAGAATTAATAATAGATCCTAAAACTAAGAAGGAACGGTATGTTATGAAGTATAAGAAAGAGGTAAAACAGATGAAGCCCAAAGAATTAATCGAGCAGTTAGAAAATGAATTGCCAAATTTTTTCATACACGAAACAAATATTGTTCATCAATACCACTATCTCAAGTTACTGAAGGAATCTCTTTCTGAAAAAGATGCTGTTATACACATGGATTTTTCAGAAAATTACTCTACAAAATGTAATCAAGAAATTCAGGCGTTTCATTTTGGTGGTTCTCGCACTCAAATTTCTCTCCACACTGTTGTTGTGTATACCAAAGATTCTACAGTTTCTCACTGCACCATTTCATCAAATTTGTCTCACAATGTTGCAGCTATTTGGGCTCATCTGAAACCAATAATGGCATCGTTATCTGACACTATTGAAAATATACACTTCTTAAGTGATGGACCTGTGACTCAATACAGAAACAAAACGATGTTTTTTTTTCTTGGTTGCAAATTTTTAGAAATGTATCCGAAAATTAAAACATTTTCCTGGAATTACCACGAAACAGGCCATGGGAAAGGTGCACCAGATGGGGTAGGTGCAACTTGTAAAAGAACTGCCGACCAAGTAATTGCTCAAAAAAGTGATATAATGAATTTGCAAGAATTTGCTGACACGTTACATGAAAAATGCCCGGCTATAAAAATTTATATTGTTGAAGATGTTGATATTAAAAAAATGGATGATCTGATAAACGCAAACAAGAATAAACAGATTTTCTTTCAAGGAACACTCAGGGTGCATCAAATTTGTGGTGATGTACATCATCCTAACCGTCTTGTTATGAAATCGTTGAGTTGCTTCTGCGATCCTATAACTTGTGAACATTACAAGTTGGGAACGATTCAATTTGAACAAAATAAAAATCTTTCAAGGTGTTGTTCAACACTCACAGCGATCAAAAAAAGATCCCGTGAAAAGCCAAGTACAAAATCTACAAGTGTGCAACAGATCAAGTACAGTGTTGGAGACTTTATTCTAGTCAAAATTTTAATAAGAAATAAAGAATACCGGAGGGCCGCTATTTGTTCGCAGGTTAAAGAAAGAGGAAAGAATTTGGCTGTGACATTACTCAAAAATTGTAATGATAAAAAATCTTTATTTCGATTAGATAAAAATGACACAGCTAATATATCGTTTGAGCAGGTATTTGAAAAATTACCTATACCTATTCTAAGTACAAAACGTAACAGAGTCACTTATTTATTTAATAAAACTATTGATGTTTGCTAAAAATAATTACTGTTACTGTTTACTTTGATTTTATATTATTCAAATATTAATAATATACTACATAATTATAATACTTAAATATTATTCAAAGCTTTAAAAAAATTTATTTGGTGTCATTAAAATAAGTAATAAAAGATGTATTAGTTAAAGATGATTGATATAAAAAATATATATTGAGGTTTGTATTAAACATGTTTTCATTACTTCTTTGGATAATTATTAATAATTATGGAATAAAAAGTTTGAATTATTCATTAAAAAGTTCATTCTAGAATAAAATCATCGGTTTCGGTCAGTCCCCTGGAAGTCACGTCAGTCCCCTGGAATCTACTTTAAAAAAAAACCCCAATTTTTTCAGAAATATTAAGATATTTGAGTGTTGCTGTACGAATATAATAAAATTAACTTATTGTTCATAATTATTATAAAAAATTTTTGAAATCTGAGATAAAAATAGTACATTTCAAATTCACCTCTAAAGTTACCCGATTCCTGTGGAATGACCCATATATATATATGGGTGATTCTCAAAATAGGGGACAATTTATGTCTTTCGGCATACAAAAAAAATTGAGAGGTTTTCTGTCATGTTTTTATATTTAGATATGTTTGTCTTAATATTATTCATTATTTGCACTCAAGAATTACTCACTTTTTAGTTAAAAACACCTTAAAATAACAGAATAAATGTTCAAAATGTCATTAGCATGGATGTCCACAGCAGCTGTGCCTTGTATATACTAGCTTTTTCAAGAGTTAATATCATGTTTATAAAATAAAACAAATGTTATTCTTTCTTTAAATTAATCAAGGAGAGGATTTATCCAATAAATTTCTTTTTAAAAATAAAATTATAGTATGTAAAAAAGAATTAAAGTTTGTCCTCCATATTCTATTTTCAAAACAAGGTCATACTATAACAGCTGTTTATTAATCAAAATTTCATTTTCACATATGACAATAGTTTGAAAATATAAAGTTTCTCCATGGCAACAAGTAACCATTTTATTCCAGCCTGAAAATAGAAGCATGTATTGTATTTTAAGAATAGAAGTTGAATATTAGAGGCGTACATCAATAGAATGTCATTAGAATGGATAATAATTTTCATGTTTATTTTATAATTAAAATTTTTATTTTACTTATTTGCATAGGACTTTTGTGTTTTAAAAAGCCCCAGAAAGGACTATTGCATTGTGATTATATTATGGCTCATAATCTTATTTAAATTAAAATTTGTCATTAGCATAAACAAATATCAGTGTCATTAGCATGGTTTTTCTGTCCATGCTAAAGACTCCTATGTGCATAAATGTAACCATTGCTTATATTTTATCTTTTATAAAGTTTAATTTTACATATAAATTTAGGTATTACATTTATTATCCCTAAAATATGCATTAAATCTGTCAAAAAATCACTAAGACAGCTTCTTACATTGTTAGTGTCAGAATGTTGCTCATGTAAACAAAGTTTGCTCTTTGGTAATGTTTTTTTTTTCCTTATATGTATATATGTAAAAATGGAAACCATTTGCTGAAAAGGAAGGCTAATAAATATAGAAAAAAATATCTGAACAGGAATAAAATAAAAATTTCTTAATATATTTATTCCATGCAATTTGTTTTGTCATTAGCATGGCTCAAAAAATACTAATTATTTTTTTAAGTTAATTTTTAAATATTTAGCTCTGCTGACTACATGTAAAGTATGCCTAATACTATATTAACAACACCTTTTTTTTTTTTTTTTTTTCAGAAATTTTGCTAACAGTAATTTTTTTAAGATTTCACTTTTGAAATTGTCCCCTATTTTGAGAATCACCCATACATATGTATATATATATATATATTTCACACAGACTGCAGATATTTATTTGCCAATTTTGTTGGTCTATAATACTCTGTATTCTTGTAATCTTTCTGCCATAAAAATGTAACTACGTTCTCACCACCACAGTAAATAATTTTGTTGTGACTGGAAGTTTTTCTTATCAAACATCAAGAAAATGATTGTATAACAAAATATGAAATTTGGTAGTATTATAGAGAAATGTGTGAAACATGCTTAAGCAGACAATTTTTAAATCAAAGAATTTTTTGAGATAGTTGATGTTACAGTTGGTTAAAATCTTTTCATTAAAAATGTTTTATTGGAGCAAAAACTATGCATAGTAATTTAATCATTTTTTCTGTATCTATGTAAATTTGTGGTATTTTATATTTTTGAATGTCATATTTTGAGAACTTTTATTTATTTATGATTACTTTTTAGTTTTTAATTAAATTTTGATCATTTCAAGATATATTTTTTCATATTTTAAAAAACATTATTTTAAATTGTCGCCAATTATAAAAACAGTGCAAAGAATGATATTTCCTTTTAGTTATTAATTTATTTACATGTAACTATTAAAAGTGAATAGTCACATATTAAAAAGAGAAAATTACATCATAAAAAATTGTCTTTACATGTGATTAATAAATGAGGAAGAAAACATTAAAATATTAAATATACTTGTATGAATTAAAAACATTAAACAAGAAATTATGCCATATTTAAAATGACCAAATAATACTGCACAATAATTTAAAAATGTATTTACATGAGACATATGTTTCATATTTTACAATAATCTTTTAAACTTTTGTTGTCAATTCTAAAGAAGTGCAAATAATAACATTTTTTTTTTAACAACAAAAATATTTTCACGTAACTGTTTAAAAGAAAAAAGAAATCTTTGGTAAGAATTTCCTCAGATTTTAAAAATGATACATTTAAAGCGTTTTTGTAAAAACACCTTTCTTATAGCATGTTAAAAAATATTGAGAGGCTAAAACTCTATTGGTTTAGTTCATCTTATATTAGCTGATTTTGAAAAGTTTAACTCATCTCATTTAATCAAAGTTGAAAAGAGCCATTGGATGTCTTAACAGCTGCTGATTCAGACTTAAAATTTCCTATCAAAGGGAAATGAATGAAACCTGTTTACAACAACCCCCTTGGGTTTTTTTAGAGTCTGTAGTGCTTGAACAGTGGACATTGGTGAACATAGCTTATAGGAGGCAGAGTCCCTTAATAAGAGAGAAAAAAGCATGCAAGTAATTAACAGAAATATTGTAACAAAGCATTATTACAAAATTGATACATGAATATTAGCTGATTAATGAGTAAAAACTACAATTAATGCAAAATTGCCAGATCTAAAATGTTTGATATCTTTAAGAAACAAGTTAATTACACAATTTTTAAAATTTCAACTGTTTACCTAGTCTCCACTATATTTTCAACAATCAGGCATTATGAGTGCAGTAACATTTTGTTTTAAAAGTTTTACATAAATTTTTCTTGGGGATTTTTCATTTTTTTTTAAAGTAATGGACAGTAGTGCCAACTTTTGAAAAGTATTGGGTGGGCTCAAAAAAATTTTAGCACCATAACCAGGGGTGGGGAAATACATCATTTTGCTCGCCAGTGGTGAGTAGATTTTCTGGCAAGGCGAGTGGATTTTTAGTTTTTAAAAATCTGTAGGCAATACAGACATTATCTGAAACACATTTTTAATCTAGATATTTTAACTTTCCAAATTATTATGAAGTAAATATGGTATTAAGTTCTATCTTACATTAGGCTTACCATTGTTGTACATATATCAATATTGTAGAACTAGAAGATAGCCCGTCAAAATGACGTGTTTGCACATTTAAAGGATGATAAAAAATTACAACTGTGGTCAATCATAGCTACTTTAGGCTGAAACAATTTTGATAAATACAGCGATTAAACTTGAAAAGGGAAAAATCTAACAAAAAAAAAAAAAAAGAAAAAGAAAGAAAGAAAGAAAGATAAAAATTTTAACAGAAATCTGCATTTAAAACTATAGCAAAACTATCTGGTAAATAGGGGTGGGGATTATAATAAAATTTAAAACGCATCCGCGGTTTGCTTAAATAAAAAGTTTTAATTAAATGGTGTTTTTGAAATCGTGAAAAGATTTCAAAGCGAAGTAAAATGTAGGGACGTCATTTACAGCTCCCACTGTAAATCTGACCATTGAGAACGTTCCATTACGACTATGGAACAGTTTCATTGGTCAGAAAATAGATTGCCTTTAAAATCGGAGGTAACTTTTCACAATGTTTTTTATAGATTTGAAATTCTCAAGAGTCATTCACGGCTGTAAAGAATAAAAAATTAAAGCAACCCGAATATAAAAATTTTAACAATATTGTATTTAAAACGCACCTTCGCTTTCCTTTAATAAAAAGTTTTAATTAAATATACACTGTAAAAAATTTGACTCATTTGCTACAGCGTCACTCCGCCGGTTTTATAGAAAACGGTTACTTTACTGTGTTATGGAGCATTCTCATTGGTCATAAAAGAGATATTCTATAAAAGCTGTGGAGTGCCGCTGCAGCTTCAAATTTTTAACAGTGTACTTTTTGAAATTGTGGAAAGATTTCAAAGCGAAGTAAAATGTAGTGACGTCATTTACAGTTTCCACTGTAAATCTGACCATTGAGAACGCTCCATTACGACTATGAAACGTTTTCATTGGCGAATGAGTTTCTTTTTCTCGTGGATAGGTTGACCCCGGAATTGTTATACACGGAGGGGTTTTATATATATAATAAAAGAATTATGAAAATGCAATGTAGTAATAGTAATTTCGTCTGTAAATCGCATGCAATTTTGTCATAACTATTTTCAACTGCGTGTGTGTTGCATCTTGCAGGTTGGCAACTTAAATTCTTGGCTGGTAAGATTTTTGAAAAATTCCCCACCCCTGACCATAACACATACCATTTTTATTTTGTGTGTGTGGAGGGGTAGGCAGAGGAGGACTAAAGAGGATAATTCAAAGCCAAATTATGGTTTTTCTAAGTAAAATATATGATTATTTTAATTTTATAAATTTTATTAAATCATAGTCTTATAATTCTTACTTTATAAATGCATAAACTTTAATAATTAGAAATAAAAAACCATAAGTGTCAATAAAACCATAAGTTATTTCCACTATTAAACAGATAAATAAATGAATAACAAAATAAATCAATGAAAACTGGGTTGACAGAGAAAACAAATTATTGGATGGGCTTGTGCCCCTTGAACCCACATAAGATGGCATCACTAGTAATGAATGTGTGCATTTATAAAATGTAGATTATCAATTTTCTTTTACTTATTCAATTATTCCTTTTTAGGCAAAACAAAGAGCATCAGTCTTATGGCTCCTGTCAAAAGCTTACATGCCTAAAATTCCACCTGAGCTTTATGAACCATGCTACAGAGATCAAGAGGTTTGTATGATAAACTTGTGTTTATTTTAGAATTTTATCCGCCAACTTAATATAATATGTGTATAATGTGTTAAGATAAAATATTGTAGATTTCATTGTTTGCTAAAATACTAATACAGTGAATTCTTGATAAGTCAAAGCTAAATAAGTTGAATCTTCATTTAAGTCAAAGTTTACTGGAAGTCTAAAGCCCTTTCTTACAATCCAATATTAAACCTTCTCATTTTGTCAAAGAACATGCAACTAATCACTGTGTATAATGTCAATGGGTGTTTTAATTAGAAAACCTCTAAACAAAATGTTTGAAGTAATTTTAGGGCATCAAACTTTACATTTTCGTACATTTCACATAATTTGCATACAATGATGCAAAGAACAATTTTAAATTATGCAACACCAAAGATAAATGAATTCATTGAAATAAATACATTTCAGTGCAAATATAGATTCAATGAAAGTATACATTTAACAGTGTTTTGGAAAATTAAAAGTATTGTTTAGATGTAAAATATATTTTAACCATATTAAAAATTATTTAAATCGATTTTTAAAAAACCACATCAAGGTGTCAGAAGGCAATTGGCTCATTCTCCATACTAACAATTCTACCATATCTTAAAATAGTAAAGAAACAGTCAGATCCTAAAATAATATCACATTCTTGTGGTTTCATGAAATCTTCATCATTTTCCTGTACTATTTTTAAGGTAATCTATATTTTTTGTACCAAGTAATTCTGCAGATAATTGAGATGTCTCTAGGCAGAATGTATGCCTGAATCTTTCAGGATTCATTTGAAAGCTTTGATCCTACTTTGAGAGTTACTGAACCACGAGTTTGTCCAGCTGATACTCCAGTAATTCCATTTAAAAGAATTCTGCCGTTCTTCCTTTTTAATCCTAAAATTCTTGATAACATTCTCACTAACAAACGAATATTCTGACCCAGAATTGAGCAAAGCTCTAAAAGAGTAAGCTTTGTTTTCATTATCATATAGTAGAACTTTAGCAGTAGGTAGAAAAGAAACACATTTAGAATTATTAAAAGAGGCACTAGACAGTGGCGTAGCTTGTTTTTTGGTGCCCGGGCAAGAGGAAATTTTGCGCTCCCACCCCCAACTAAAAAAAAAAAAAAAAAGTAGTTTTTTTTTTTTTTTTTTAATTTTTATTTTATTTTTACCAGCAATAAAAGCAGCTTCACTTTTCCTTGTTTTTAAGGATTCAGCTAATTTTATTGAAACACACAAAACTAAAATACCAAACCCAATTTTAGAAGATTTCTAGTTTTTGTTAATACTAAATTATTCAAATTCAGTAAATTCAGGGAATTTCAAAAACTTAGCGAATATGAGTGTTGTTTTAAGCATACGGTAATAGCAACTATAAAAATTTAATTCTTCTATCAAGATCAAGACCTAACTATTACGTAAGAAGCTGCATTTATAATTTTTGCGGGTTTTTTTTTTCTTTTTTTTCCTAAGTTTAAAATTGCACAATGGCCGTGGCAGATCAAGATGTCAAACGAATTTGGTTGAGATTCTTATAAACCTTTAAGAGAAGACAAGACAGGGTGCAATACTATAGAAAATATGCCAACTTTAAAACCCGTTTCCTCGGAAACTACCCAACTGATTTTAGGGAAATTTGAAATTCATATTTACTGAAATATGCTCAAGATTTACGCAAGCAATTTTTTCTGCAACTAAAATTGTCCATTTTAGAGCATTGTGGAATTTTCAGAATTTTTTTTCACTGACGCTAAGTAAAGTTTTTATAAACTGTGTGTCTATGATCTTTACCACCAAAAAATATTATCAAAATCGCTCAAGTACTTTATGAGATAATGGAATTTTTACCTAAAAAGTAGGATTTTTCAAGAAAGAAAAAAATTTAAACACTTCTAACTTCTGTGAAGTTCTCTCACAATTTTATTAAATACATGAATTAAAGTACATATAATTTCCTGTTATAATTACTTGGATAAAATTTGATTTCACATAATAAATGAAGTTATTTTTGTAACTCTTATCGGCTGTATGACACTTTCCACGTGGCTTCTGGACCAGCATCTCTTACATGAATTTTATTCGGTTAGCTACACTTTTTTTTATGGTAAAGATTTTTACTTGAACTTTGGTAACATATGCTTGTGCCGACTACAAAATTTATTTTTAAAATATAGTTGTGCAAGTAGAATTTAAAAATAGGAATAAGTATAAAATGTTACAGTAAAATTAATGTGAATGAATGGGTGTGGCGTCCGAGTCTGTGCATTCCCTTGAATTTTATTTCTAATGGGAAAAAAAAAACTGGCATACTGATAGATTCAGGGAGGTTCAAAAAACATTTTAAGTCAATAAAACAATTTTTTTTTTTTTTTTTTTCCAAAATATTCCACTCATGTCTTTTTTTAACATATGCTCAATCTCTTCCAAATTGGTTTATAAATAAGATCACAGTCACATAAAAATGATCAGATATGAGAAAGAGATACATACTATATCCGAGTAAATCTAGGAGTTTTTGTAGTGTAAGTTACATTACTGATAACTACTATGCTTGTAGGTCCCCATCAATTTCGGAAGGTTTGTTTAGCCTTATTCAATTAATGAAATATCTCCAATAAAATAAGTCACATTTATCCGTTCTAAAATACTGGTAGCCTAAAATCGTAATTTGTAACTTTCGCGACAAGTGTTTATAAAAATGCCCATATATAGATGAAAAGGATAAGAATTGAAATCCTTTTAAAATTGAGGAAAAAATAAAATAAAATTTCAAAAAAATTTAAGTTAAAATCCTTAAGATCTAAAAGATTTTCTTAAAACAGCATTATTTACTTGTTTTAATGATGTTTTAAGTAGATTTTTTAGTTCTTATTGTTTCATGCCAGTTTCAACTTATTTACTTCAAAATCCTTAAGCTATTTTTTCTCATTTTAATCTTATATTCTAAAATCTGTGTTATCACTTGTAACTTTCCCAGCATACGATTTATTACATTTACCATTAAAATCAGAGAGCAACTTTCGATAGAATATGCTGACGTTTGGACAATTCTCTTTCGTTTGTGGTTAAAGCTTTGTGTGTCACACATCTCAGGAATTGTGCAGGTCTAGATCATGTATAAATCATGAGCTATTTAACCAATTAAACTAAATATTCCTCTCAAATTGATATCTTTTGGCTCCTACTGGAAAATATCAAAGCCCCAACTCTTTAGTAAGAATGTGCAGGAAAAATACAGTGGAACCTGTCTAAAGTGACCACCTTTGAAACAAGCTAAAATGGTCACTATATTGAGGTGGTCACTTTATGGAGTGTCTTTCAAAATGGCACATTAAAATATTGTCGTCTCAAAAAATAAAATAAGGAAAAATTCACTTTCTTAAGTAATGTATTGATTAATTAACAATAATAACTGATTCATTAATTTAAAATATATGGAATAAAGGATAATTTACTTAAAACTCACATTATTATTATTTTTTTAATACAGTTGAAATTCCGTAGTTATTGATTTAAATAACTCACACCGACAAGGTACTATGTAATTTATTTTTATACTCATTTTTATTTTCATTGTAATTGCATAAAGGTAATGTTTCTTTGACTGGCAAAATAAACTTTCCAGTAAAAATCACCTTAGACAAGTGCGAATATCATTACAATAAGAGACAAATCAGTGTCTTTATACATTAAGCAAATATAGTAACAATAAGAGATAAATTCCTGTACTCTTTTAATGGATCAAAAAATAATTTCAGAAAATGATCACTTCAGACTTTTTGATTGAAAATTTTTGGCATGCAGAAAAATGGATGGTCACATTTTACAGGTTCAAATAACATTGACAAAAACAGGCTAACTGATCACTTTACACAGGTAGACACATTATGGTAGTCACATTACGGAACAATTACAAGTAAAAATTTCCAAAAGCGATCACTTTAGCCAGATGGCCACTTTACCAAGGTGGTCTCTTTAGCAGGTTCCACTGTATTAGATTTTGCCCATTTGAGATGCCTGCACAATTTACGACCATGTAGGTTCCGAAATTTACGTAAATGTCTCGTGGGGCATCCGACTGAATTCGCAGAGATGATTCTAAGAACGAGCAACGAAATACATGAGTTCCGTCTACAAAGATTTTACCTAGCCAAATTCTTTTTTCCCATTAATATCCCAGTTATTCCTTACACATATAGATATAGATGTAGTTTTGTCTAATGTACACTCCTGGACAAAATTATAAACTCAGAAAATTTTAATTTATTTACATCATAGTATAAATAAGCTTAGCTTTACATTAATGAAATAATGATGAATATTTATAATAAGACATCTTAATTTAATATAACTCATAAATAAAATGGAGCAAGTAATTTAAATAAGAAAATACTTAACTAAAAAAAAAAAAAAAAATAACATTATGTGAAACCTGGACAAAAATATAAACTCAAAGTTATTAAATCCTATATTCTGGCATATTTGATATAAATAAATGCATTTTGTCATAAGAAACTAATAAATGGGGTTATTATGGATCAATACATTTCAATACATCAATACATATTTTAATTTTTCTCACAAAATAACATTATGTGAGACCTGGACAAAATTATAAACTCTAAGTTATGAATTTCTACACTAGTATCTTTAATATAAATAAATGTATTTTATGATTATAAACTAATAAATGGAATTATTAGGGATGAATATGTTTCGATATCAATGCATTTTTATATATTTTTTTAAAAAAAGATGAGTAATATAAATATAGTACATGTGTAAACTGAAAACATAAAAATATAGAGTTTAAGAAGTGAACGTACTTTTGAATCCTGGTGCAAAGTGTTAATGCATACATTCAAAAATGTGTTGAACCGCCATTTTTCTATATGACTTTGAATATGCGACTTGGCATAGATTGAACAAGTTTTTCCAACTGCTCCATAGATAACTGGTTCCAAGCTGAAAGTATAGCCATCTTTAAATCATTTGTGTTTTGATATTGACATCCATCGCGATAGACTATTCGAACCATTGCACCCCAATAATTTTCAATGGGGTTTAGATCAGGGGTGCGGGCTGGCCAGTTCAAGACATTTATATACCAGCGCTGCAGTCACTCTTTTGTACTTTTTGCGGAGTGTATTGCTGCATTATCTTGCTGAAATATCCAGTTTACTCCAGCAATCAAAGGTCCATATGGCAAAAGATTATCACCCAGCATTAACTGATAGTCTTCTGCTTTTTGTTTTCCATTAAAAAAAGCCAAAACAGTTTTACCATTCTGCGAAAAACCAGCCCACACCATCACGGATCTTCCACCAAAATTTCAACTAAAGATATGCCATTCTTCATGTTTGATATCGTGCTAGTAGTATCTTATGCCATCTGGCCATCTAAATTAAACTTCTTTTCATCTGACCAGACAACTGTGCTCCACTCTGTTGTCCATGACATGTGCGGTTGTGCAAAATGAAGTCTGGCATTCATGTGATGGGGCTCAAGTTTTGGCTTAGCTTTCATTTTCTTCCATTTCATATTCGGCGCTCGTTGAAGAATTCGTCTGACAGTTCGAGAGCTTATATTTAGCTTTAAAGTATTTAAAATTCGGCTAGAGGAAGCTCCAGTACTAGATGCTGTTCGTAAGATAGATCTTCGATTTTTTTCTGTTATCTTTGGATGTCGACCACTCTGTTTCTTCTTTCCATACATTGACGGATTCTTTAAAACCTTTTTTAATGCTCCTTGTGAACAATTTAATTAGCAAAGCAATTTGGCGTTGTGTTTTTCCAGAAGCTCTGAATGCCAAAATTTTACCAACTTGTACCTCTGTGAGAACCTTTCCTCGAGGCATTAGAAATTAGAAAAGTTGTTGACTTTTCACTGCTCTAAGAATAACACGAAATGACTCACAAAAAACAAGATGTATTAAAAGAAAGCAAAATTATTCTAAAAGTAATTCAAAGGCAGACGATAAATGATTTTTAATAAAATCATGGAGAGAATTGGAAATATGAATAAATATCGTTTGCATTAATACCAATGTGAAAAATAATTTCACTGAATTATTTTCTTATCACAAAACACATTTGTTATTTAGATAAAAAATACCAGAGTATGGAAATTCCTAACTTTGAGTTTATAATTTTGTCCAGATTTCACATAATGTTATTTTTTGAGAAAAACTAAAACATGTATTGATCCATAATGACTCCAATCATTAGTTTTTTATCATAAAATACATTTATTTATATCAATTGTGCCAGAATATAGGATTTAATACCTTTAAGTTTATATTTTTGTCCAGGTTTCACATAATGTTATTTTTTTTAAGTTATGTATTTTCTTATTTAAATTACTTACTCCATTTTATTTATGAGCTATATTAAATTTAGATGTCTTATAAATATTCATCATTATTTCATTAATGTAAAGCTAAGCTTATTTATATTATGATGTAAATAAATTAAAAAAATTCTGAGTTTATAATTTTGTCCAGGAGTGTATATGCGCTGAATTTAAATATATTTAACTTTTTACACTCATGGGCAAAGCACTTCTATTGCTAAAATGTTGAAATAAATGAATGACACCAGAATTTGAGGACGGATTTATTTGAAAATAAGAAAAAAAAGCCGTAGAATTGGTATTGAAAGAAGTCAAATAATAAAATATGTGACGATCTATCCTCGAATTTTCCGTTCTTAAACTTTATAAAAAACAAAGTAGTTCTTTTGTTTTCCTACTAACCAATACAAATGCCTGTTTCTTAATAGAAGCAGTTGGATGTTACTTATTCCACATGTATAATAAGCGGAAAATTTTCTATCAAAATTATGGTGCTATTGTGGATTTGGTAAATAAACCTAAGTGGTTTCATAAACATACCACCGCTTCTGAAAGGGTTGAAACAACAAAAACAGACATTTGTATTGGTCGTACTAGGAAGACTTAAAAGTATTACTTTGTTTTTATAGGGTTTTATGATCGAGAAAACTCGAGGATAGGTCACCACATATTTTATTATTTGGCTTTTCTCAATACCAGTTCTATGGAAAAATGGAATTTCCAATAAAAACTCATCAAAAATGTGATTATTTTTCACAAAATGCAAAATCGTGCGCATATCTAAACCTGGCTCCACAGCCGAAATTAAAAAAATTAAAATTTTTCACTAATCAGTGAAAATTAAAAAAACTAATTAAGATATCAGTTGGAAAATTTCAGAGCACATGTAGAAAGGTATTTTAAACCTGTATATGAAATGTTTAAAAATCGGGCAGTAATCGTTCTTAATTTTTTTCGAAAAGACTGATGGGACACTATAAAAGTTCGGAGAAAGAATCTCAGGAACGAACATTCATTAAAAACCGAAATAAAAAGAGAACTTTTTCCAGCCGACCCCTCCATTTAATTTTTTAAAACCAATCGATCAAAAATTGTATGATATGTAGACAATCAACTTAATTATTAAACGACGCCAAATGCTAAAACCATTATTTAAAAGCATTTTATCAAAGATTATTAGTGTGTTCTGTGACAAGGGTTCCATGATATGAGTTAAGAGTTTGTCCACAAGGGTTTCTTCCCTTTATTTATATTTAAACAAGGTTTTCCAAAATATAGACTTATTTTACCACCATTATGGAGCATTATTGGCGTATTCTTTTCTCGAATTCTATTGGTCAGATTTCAATGGGAATTTATTCATTCATCTTAGTTTACAATATTCTTGAAGTTTCAGCTCCTTCTTCCAGCGCAGAAGGTATGTTCTTATCTTGGGCACAATTTCAACTGGGTTTTGTTCATTCAACTTCTTTTCGCTTGTCTTACAGTTTTTAGTTCTACCTTCCACCACCTGGGGATGTTTTTATCTGAGGTTTCATGGGCCGATTTCTGCGATTTTCTTTCTTTCTTTCTACTCATCTTATGATTTTTTGAAGGTTTTTCAGCGTATGGGCACCACGCCTGCTGTATGGGGCCATAGGCATGGGGACCCATGCCGAAGATTCATTTTTAAAGATAAATTGGAGAGAAGATTTTTTAGTTGTTAAAAATACATGTGTAGTATCTCTGGTATACGTTGCTGACGACAGTGGACCTTCACCTGGACATCCTCAAAAGCAACATAGGCCTTCACTAGAACGTCCTTCCTCACTGATGCAAACAATGCAGATACCTTTGCACTGTTGTATTATCTTGTGCATTGGAAAACTTTTAGGCTATTCGGAAGTGTATATTCTGAACTCTTTTAGTTGATCATTTATGAAGCGAGTTTGTTTGGGAAATGAGGTAGTTAAGACAATAGGAATTAAAATATTCTTTAGCCACCACACTCCTAAAATATTGAACGTTACAATTTTTTTACAGATTGAGCATTAAATTTAAAGAATTTTCAGATGATTCTTATTCGTTTGTTAGTTCTTGGACTCCGGATCTCTCAGCTTGATGATATGTGTTTTTCTAACAGCTTAAATACAGCTTCATCCTACATTATTTTATAGTTCACGATATATGTTTTATCCTGTAAAATCTATCACAATTTTCCATCTCTGGATTCTTAAAGAAAAAATGCAATCATAAATATAACTGAATTATTTGCAGGCAAAGCACGATGTTTAACCATCATACTTAAAAGAAAAATGAAGCATAAAAACGTGGATTTTTAAACTGATTTTTTAGATAAAATGATGTTATTTTCATAGCCTTTTTATTCTATGGACCATTCGAAGAAATTGAGAAATTCGATTTTTCTTTTCTTTTTTTTTCTTTCTTTTTCTTTTTTTCTTTATTTTTTTTAAATATTAATGGAGCATTTAATCAATCCAAGTCATTTGAAAATATCGACAGTAACAGAGATTCAGTTTTAGAGATTCGATTATTTATTAAATTTTAATATGAATAGAGCTTTTAATCATTTGCAGATCATTTGGAAATATGAATGATCGAGTTAGCTAGTATACAAATTAAAGAGCTGCACAGGCCGGTCCGAAGCCCGACGGGTCGGGCTCGGACTTATTTACGGCCAAGACTCTCGAACTGGGCTAGGCTCGGGCCTAATTTTTTTTTCTGTACAGAGCTGGGACTTTTTTCATTCGTAATCATCACAGTCCAAAATTTTCATTTCTATTTTTGACACAGCCTATATGAAAATCATTCTCTCCGCGTGTTCTGGCTCGTTTAACCCTTTCCGGCGCAGTGTTGCCGGATCGGCAACACCTAAAGTTCCCCCTGTTTAGAGGCACAAAAACTCCGTGAATATTTCAACAAGTTGGAAATTGCACGTAAAGCATAGCAAATGAGGTGCGTTCGTTGGTAACGAAGTTTTAAAATATTCAGATCTTGCTGATATAGTAGAGCGTACTTTGGATACAGTATAGTGGTCAAAATCTTTGTGTTCCTGTAAATATGCAGGGAGTAATTTTTATTATACTTCATTAACGTATATCTTATTCATAAAATGTGAAGTAGTTTAATATAATTAAAACACCCCCCAAGCAATGTTTCCCCGTATAACATTATTTAGTGGAATACATTTGTGTGGCCCTGTAATTTAATAATAAATATTCTTTGCATCACAGATTGTACAAAATGTATTTTTTAGTACATATTTCATAGATTCATGTCAATTCTGTTATATTCAAATGAGTGTAACACCATTAAAATACATTTGAAACTTTTTTCCCCATTGACCGTAATGTAACAAACTACTTTTGATTGTCCCTGTAATTGATCAATGCATCCGATTTTCATAACATTTGAAATGACTCGACAAAATTATGTAATAAATATATGTTTTAAATTTCAAACAATTAAAATGTATTTGAAACTTTTTTCCCCATTGACCGTAATGTAACGGAATCCTTTTGATTGTCCCTGTAATTGATCTATCCATACGATTTTCATAAAATTTGAAATGACTCGACAAAATTATGTAATAAATATTTTAAAAAATTTCAAACGTTTTAAATTTCAAACGATTAAAATGCATTTGAAACTTTTTTCCCCATTGACCGTAATGTAACGGAATCCTTTTGATTGTCCCTGTAATTGATCTATCCATCCGATTTTCATAAAATTTGAAATGACTCGACAAAATTATGTAATAATTATGTATTTTAAATTTCAAATGATTTGGTTGGGTAGTTTTTGCGTTGTTATATGTGGACGGACAGACAGACGGATGGACGGACGGACTAAGCGACAGCAATAGGTGCTACATATTTACATAATTACGAACGCACCTAAAAACTACTCTAATGTCTACTTTAAATCTTTCTTATGAGTTCTAGATGGCAGCACCACAGAGATTAAATTCTACTGTTTTTAAATAATAGGTAAAATATTTTACTCTAATACGCGCTTTACAGCAATGCTCTTCTCATTGCATTTATCAATGCTGTACTTGCACGGTGTTACCACTTCGGCAACAGCTGTATAATTAAAATGGTTTGTGAAATCTTTACAAAATTATACCTGTGTACTCCTCTAGGCCTAAATAAACTGCCTAATTTTTTTTTCTTTAAACTCCAACTTTAAAGAGTAGTGCACCGGAAAGGGTTAAAGGTCCATAAGATAACACCTAGTCCAACAAAATTTTTGCAAAAAATGCATAAATTTTTAAATTGTCATTTTTTTACAATTAAAAATTATTCTTTTTCTTTTTAATTAATTGTAGATTTCTACGTTTACTAAAATATAGCTAAGTAAAAATATTGTAAAAAGAGTGAAAAAGAATTTAATAATGAATCTTGCTTTAACCCCTTAACGCGCAGTGTTGCTGGGTCGGAAACACCTAAAGTTCACCCTGTTTAGAGACACAAAAACTCTGTGAATATTTTAAAAACTACTCTAATGGCTACTTTAAATTTTTCTTATGAGTTCTAGATAGCAGCACCACAGAGATCAAACTCTACTGTTTTTAAATAATAGGTAAAACGTTTTACTGTAATACGCGCTTCACAGCAATGCTCTTCTCACTGCGCTTATCAATGCTTTACTTATGGGAGATTACCACTTCGGCAACAGCTGTATAATTAAAATGGTTAGTGCAATCTTTACAAAACAATACCTGTGTACTCCTCTAGGCCTAAATAGATTGCCTGATTTTTTTTTTTTCCTTTAAATTCCAACTTTAAAGAGTAGTGTGCCAGAAAGCATTAAGCAAAAAATGTGTTGATCATTCAAAATTAATACACTAATACGCCAGAAAAGACATGTAATACATTTACACGTGCTAAGAAGAGAGCTTGTCTAAAACATATTTTTCTATGCAGTTCCGTCTTACAGGGTTTTACTGTATGCTATTTTTCAGACTATACTATTTATACTATTTTGGATACCAGAAACGGACTTTAAATTACCAAAAGGCCTTTTGATTTTTAAACAGCAGCTAGACTGATGAACGTTTCATCAGCGATTGACAATTATGGACTCTCCATTCTGCCCATCAGCACCGAATTTTATCCAAAATATTCACACACACAAAAGAAAAGGAGAACAAGTCTTATTAACTGTCAAAATATATGAAATAACTTCGGTTCAAAGTTCTTCTCAGTTTGGCACCCACTATTTAATAATTTTGCACCTCAGTTAAGGTACATAATTACCTTAGGTACCAAGTGTCTTGAAACATGCATAAAAACATTTACAGAAGCTTTTTCTTTTTTCATTATTTGGGTATAACAAAATAATTTGCTCAAGAAGACATTCAAAAACAAACACACGTGAAAAAAAAAAAAAACAACAACAATTTATATTTATTGTCAAAATATGTGAGATACTTTCAGTTTAAGCCTTTCTCAGTTTGGCACCCCTTGACCTCTGTGCCCGGGGTGGCTGCCCTCCTTGCCCCTCCCTAGCTATGCCACTGGCAATAGAATTAATTTGTAATTCATGACATTTTGACTCATGTACACAATCTTTATTTAACTGATGATCCTTCTTCTCAGATGAAATGGGAAATACTTTATTTTCAAATTTAACAGAACAAGTATTATTACGTTTATTCTCTTCATGTAAGAGTGTATTGTGCTTACATTCACACTTAAAACATTTTAAATGAGAATTTGGACATTTCTTAACTTTATGTAAGTTTAAACACAGAAAACAGCAGTTATTACGCTTAATAAAGTTTTTTCAAGCAGCAACATCCATGGATTTAAATTTAATATACTTATACAGTGTGTTCCTTGACACTTTAAATATACTTTTGATTCATCATTTGAATTATATTTTGAACCTACAAAATTTGAGCTTTTGAAATGTGTAATATCATTTCCATTGTTAGAGATGAGTAGAGCTGTTCCAAACCGTACGTATTCGTTACTAAGAAACGGGTATTCCCTAAGATATGAAATACCGAATCGTTACTTAGAACTACCACTCGTTAGCCGTTACCGGAGTCCATATGCAACCGAACAAAGTAGAACTAACTTCAAACGCTGCTTATGTTTGTATAATTCATGCTTTCTCGCGAGTCTGCCTCAACAAGTATATTAAGGTACATATTAAAAAGAAAAATATTAATTAGCACTTTCCAACAAAGTTGAAAAGTGCTTATGCAGTCGCCTTGTCTGGCCGTCTGTCCGCGCTTTAACTTCCGTAAATATACTCGGATTGCTATGAAATTTTTATACGTTATTTATGTTTACCCTAGCACGAGCCCTATTGAAAATGAAGTATCTACCATGATTAGTTTATCTACAGAGAGAATCAAAAGTTTCCCATTACATTACGGCCTATGGGGAAAAATCATTAATATACTCGGATTGCCATAAAATTTTAGGATGTTGTTGAGGTTTACACTTGCACGAACCCTATTGAAAATGAAGTATCTACCATGATTAGTTTATCTACAGGGCGAATCAGAAGGTTCCCATTACATTACGGCCTATGGGGAAAAATCATTTCAAAGGAATTTTAAAGATGTTATACCCTGTCAAACATATTAAAATATGCATTCTATAAAATATCAGGGGTGCATTAAATGTTTCTACTCTCAACATTTCCCCCAATCCGTATGAAAATTTCCCCAAAATTTTACGGCATGTTATAGATAAATGCTGTACTACCATATGTATTGAAAAAATTAACATATGTATTGTAATTTTTCCATTATGTCTGAACTTATGCACAAGTATGTGAGCAAGAGTATTTCTGAGTAAAAAAAAAAATTCTGAAATTCACACAAAATTTGGGGGAGGGGGGGGGGAGGAATCCACTCCCAGCATTATTATTATGTTATTTTATTTATTTTTTATTATTTATTTATTTATTTATTTATATATTTTTTTTTTCTTTTGTAGCCTTTTGTCTAAATTCGCTATTTTTAGCAATCGTTTGACGAAATTTGTAGTCTGTCTTTTAACAAATGATCTTTTAACAAAACAAAAAATTATCGTTTAGGAAAATATATTATTGTTTTGTGATCCTTTGTTGGAATTTGCGTTTATTTTGAGATTTTTTGGCGATATTTGCAATATTTTAACGAAATTTGCAGATTTTTTTTGCCCATTTTTTGGCGAAATATGTGGTCATTTAAAGATTTTTTTGACGTAAAATGTGGTTTTTTGCGATCTTTTGACAAGATTTGTGTTTTTTTTATTTGTAGGTGAAATTTACGTTCTTTTTAAAATTTACTTACGAAAATTGCAGTTTTAGCAATCTAATAATGAAATTTGTGGTTGTTTCGCCATTTTTGATGGAATCTTGCGATTTTTGACAAAATTTGTGGTTGTTTTGTGTTTGACTAAATCTGCAGTTTTTTTCGCGGTCTTTTGTAGAAATGGGCGTTCATTTTGCAGTCTTTTGACAAAATTTGTGTTTATTTCGTGATCTCTTGACGAAACTTGTAGTTCTTTAAACAAAATTTGCAGTTAATTTGGCAATCTCGTGATAAAATTTGTGTTTTTTGTAATTCTTGGACAAAGTTCACGGTATTTTTTGTATCCAAATTTTCCGATTGATGATTTTTTTTTTTTAATTTTCAGAAAATTTCTAATTGATTCACCTGTGACATATGGTACACATGAATTTTGTGAAGGTCGCCATATGGATCTTTTTGTTTATAGAGAATTTTTTGGAATTATGGAATTCATTGTTAAAATCAAATCAACTGTATATGTTTCTGCAAAATTTCCCTGGTTGGTTAAAATTTCTCCCTATCCTAGATCGCCGGATCGGACATATTCTGCATCCCTGTAAAATATAAGGTGAAAATGTAGCTATTATCATTTACAGGGTCATACAAAAGAATTCCATTAGATAATGGTAAAAGGGGGAATTGTGTGTGACATATTTTAAAAATATTAAGCTTTTTCATGTATAATAAAATTGATATATGTCACTGAAGCTTAATACAAATTATACGCTACTGTCTTGCATAATATGAAGTACATAGCATTTACAGGGCCACACAAAAGATTTCAAATAATATATTGTTTCCAAAGTACCGTATATGTGTCCGATGATGGCTGATGGAGGGATGAAATGCATTTTAATTATGATATGCGCGTTTATATTTCGCTAAGTATATGCACATTATATGGTGTTTATAAATGTTATAGTCTTTATACAGGACTACCCAAAAGAGCTCACCAATGTTACTGAATATGAGCGTAAATTATTTAAACGTGGTTCTTAAATAAGCTATACATTTTTACGCTGAGTTTCATCCAATTTACTGAGAAATATTTGCAGAATATAGATCAAAGAATATTCAGGGCCACGCAAAGAATTTGGTACATGGACGCCTATGAATGATGATTTATGAGAATGTGATTTCAGTTATTTTAAAAG
The DNA here is from genome assembly GCA_964019185.1 of Maratus speculifer. Classification (NCBI taxonomy): domain Eukaryota; kingdom Metazoa; phylum Arthropoda; class Arachnida; order Araneae; family Salticidae; genus Maratus; species Maratus speculifer. Next base: position 198,585,354 of record OZ025290.1, read on the forward strand.
TGTTTTAGTTTACAATAAATTTTAGCCTAATGCTGACGTGTAATAAAGGTACAATGTAAACTACAGGACTGAACAAAAGTATTCAAGTGTTTCCATCTAATAGTATGAATTGCTGAAAAAGAAATGTCAAGCCACTGGGTATTTTCTTGCTAAACTAAATTTTCCCATTATATCAACTGACATATGAAATACAGGGCTATTCAAAAGTACTGGAATATATATTTGGGTATATTTGGCTATACACTATTATTTACCTAAATAACAAAGTTTTGTTAAATATTTCATTAAGTGTTGGAAAGTGCTTCATAACCTATGCTTAACGCATGATTTTTCATACTTGTTGTGTATTTGAATAGAAATGTCCACTATTTAGAGTGAAACCAGTGAAATATGCAATACGAAACCTGTCCATAACGGAAAGTAGCATTAAGCGAGTTCTCAAAAACATTTACCCCCGCTTAATATCGCAAAATTTTTCTAACATATTCATAGACTCCTTCTAATGCATGAAATCATAAAATTGGCACTGACGCAATAGAAGTAATATCAAATCGAATAGCATTTTGTATTGAAGATCAAGTAATAATCTAATACTTTTATATGGTGACCAGGGCCGTGTGAAGACAAAATTGCGCCCGGGGCAAACTTACAATTTGGCGCCCCCCCCTCCCAAATTTTTATTGTAATAGGCCAAAAATGACGTTAGTATTATAAATTTTGTTCCCCCTAAATCTCTGCACCCGGGCTGGCCGCCCCCTTTCGCACGGCGCTGATGGTGACCCTTCAAACATAAATCTTTCCAGAAATACTTCATCATTTCTTAATTACAACTTTAATGAATATTTTATTCTACTATAAGCTTCCATTCTTTTTACAGTGAAATTATACGGAAATGTTAATAGATTAAATGCATAATTAATACAAAATTAGTTTAATTAAAATCTTAAATGATAAACACGCGTTGTTTTTCTATTGCTTAGATCGATGTTTCTTTTTAAAATCGAAATATTAATACATAATATGTAATCTCAAAAAAAAAAAAAAAAAAAAAAAAAAAGCCCAAATATTTTGTTTAAGTTTTAATAATGCATATAAAACTTCATATCTGTAAGGTAAATAGTACAATCTCTAAACGATCTCAAAACAATAGTTCTTCTAAAAGCATTTTTTTCAGCTTCAAAAACTCCCTCCAAATTCACACTTACATATTCGGAAAAAGAACGGCAACGGATGCTGAAATAACAAAACACATTTCTATCTTTCTTTTTCTTAATACCCAAACAACTAAATGAAATACCCGTATATGATACTAATACGAGAATAGAGCTGTTGCAAACCGCACATATTCTTTAACATATAACGGGTATTCTCTAAAAAACGAAATACCGAATCGTTTCTTTGAAATATCACTCGTTTGTAGTTACTGTCAATACGCCACCGGACAAAACGAAACTAACTTCAAACGATGTTTTACGTGTGTTTGTGCAATTCATGAATGAAGCCAGACAGAGGACGCGGTAACATAAGTGAATTTGCGTTCGGGATCTGGCATTAGGCGCCGATTTCAGTTATTTATATGCGTATAATTTTGTTTGAATGTAACAGTTATTCTCAAATGATTTGGTTTTCGTAGGAGCTTATTGATTTATTTATTATGGAAAGAAAAAGAAGTAAATTGTGGACATCAGAGCCATTGAATAGCCAATGGCTCTGGTGGACATATTTTTCTGCAGCATCAAGTGATAAAACAAAATGTGATTTATGAAGTATGATGAAGCATTCAAGTAAAGGGGGTTCAACAAAGAATTAAAAAAAAAAGACATTTATTAGTAAAGTATCATCCATCACATGATAGTTTGTTTCCATCAAAACCATTGTTATCGCCATTATTGAGTCAGCAGCTTAGTAATAATGATGAAAGTGTTGCAGAGAGATCAAATTTTCTTGATGATCCGAATCTCCTCCTTACTGAGTGTGTTTCTATAAAAAGACAAACAGATCTCTCAAAATATGTAAAGAAACCTATTAGTGCTGCTAATGAAAAAAAATATACATATACTGATTTAGTTTTATACATGGTTGTTAAAGAACTTCAACCATTTTGATTGTAGATGATTTCGGTTTTAATGATTTAATTAACTACCTTGAACCAAATTACACGTTTGCTTTAAGTATATTTTTTTCCTATAAAAATATCTTTGCACGCGTATTTATATTTTATATTTGAAAGCATTTTTATGATAAAGACGAATTTTTAGATTCCTTTTAAAAATGTGTTTATGATAAAGTTTCTTTTTCTTTTCTCTTTTTTCGTTGATTGTAGAAATATACGAGTATTTGCTGTTTGTTTTTAAATTTCATATTTGAAGAAAAAAAATTATCTTAAAATAGAAATAAAAATTTTCAGAGATAATAATAATGTGATTGAAGTACAAATGTAGATGTTGTTTGATAGTATGATCATGCAAGAAATAAAACATATTGCTTTTAAATTATTCCAGAAATTAAATTTTCACTACACATAATTACTTTAAGTGTATAATTAATAAAAAGATTTGCATCTAAAAACATTTTGTTTGATTAACTACATTTCATAATTTTATTGTATAAATTTTCAAAGCTTTTACTCTTGCTAAATTGCTTTCTCCGATTATTCTTTATTTTAATAAGTAATAAATTTTACAATTTGGACATGGTGTACTAAATTATGTATCGTTTTTTAATTGTGTTTGCCTTTTTTCATACAAAATTAGAAGCTTGATTAAATCCATGTTTTATCGACAGATGGCAGCACTAAACAATATGTGAAGAGCAAAAAATACGAATTCTTCCAAAAATTCATGTTGTAACTATATTTCTTGCAGTTATTAGCCAGTTCTGAGCAGTAACGAGTAACGACTATTTTCAAACGGGTAGTGAGTTTTAAAATAATGCCATCATACGGGTATTTATTTAGTCGTTAGTTTTACAGCACTAGAGATGAGCTCTAAAGAACATCTTACACTTAAAAAATCAAAAAATTCTTGCAAAGAGGGGAATTCATTTTCTGCACTTTCGATAAACCTTTACGATAAAACTTGCGATAAAACTTGCGATAAACCGCAAAGTCTTCGACTTTCAGGATCAAGTTTTTGGAATAACATATATATAAGCCATGGGTCTCTACTTGTAGCTTCATCCCCAACAGCTTTCAAACCTCTAATAACTTCATCACTTATGTTCAACAAATTCCTGATGTTCATACTATTTGGATGTGGAACTGATTTTTGTTCTAAAAATAATTTAATCAAAGAATTTACAATTTGCTTCTTTTTATCATATCGGTTTAACAATTTATCCCAAGCTTCTTGATAAGAATTATTAGAAAGAGGAATATGCTTAATCAGTGCAGCTGGTTCTTCAGAAAGTAACCCTTTAAGATACTGAAATTTCTGAATGTTACTTAAATCTGCTTGTGAATGAACAGTGGAAACAAACATATCCTTAAACTTTGTCCATTCAGAAAATTTTCCAGAAAATAATGGACTGTTTAACTTAGGTAGTCGTATATTACACTGATTAGGAACATTAATAGAACCACCTTGAATAGAATTGTGCGTTATAGCATTAATAACTTCAGTAGAATTCAAAGAATCCTATTTATTTTGGTATTTAGTTTTTAACTGAAAATACCTCTCTTCAAATTCTGCTAGTTCTGAATCATCATCATTTAAGCTAAAATCTAATCTTAAGAACTCTTTAAGTAAATCATCTAATTTCTGTAACCTAATCAAAATTTCATTTTTTGTATTCACATTATCAAAACTATTCTCTAATCTAGTTACAGAGCCTTTAATTCTACCTCTCTCAATTTTAATTTGAACAGATTTTTTTTCATAATCTTCCATTTTATACAACTACTTAAAGCAGAATGATTTCCAAAAATAAAATTTAATCAAATTAACTTCAAAACAAATCTAATCAAAACTATACTTCAAAATCAAAACTATTCAAAATTATACTTTGAAATAAAAAGTAATCATAATTGCTTCAAAACAATAATAATCAAATTAAGTTCAAAACCAAAACTAAATTAAATTCAAAAACAGAACAAATGAAATTAAAAAATAGAATTCTGTAAAATATTCTATCACTTAAGAATGCTGTTTCATACAAACAATAGTAGAATGTTCTGTTCTAAAATGTATATAAATTTAAAAATAATCTTCAAAATTCTTCAATGCAATGTAATAATTCACTAGAGTAATTAAATATTCAAATTTTCAAGCAAATAAATCATAATATTCTCTAGAACAAGTAAATAAATCATAATGTTCTTCTTCAGAACAATGCTATTCTTCCAGAATTCTCTTTTCAAGAACAATTATCAAAATATAATAATGCAGATTGCTATTTATCTTATTTTATCACTTTAAATAAACACAAATTTAATTGAGCTCATATTTGCTAACTTCTCTTGCAAAATTAATTTTATTGCATTAAAGAACATTCAAAATAAAACCACTCATTATCTCACCGGTGCCTCCATTTTCTCTATGTTGAAAATATTCCAGTAAAAATACTTGAGATTTTTGTAACCTTTTTATCTTTCTTTAACACAAGACATATCACAAACATAAATCTTCACACAAACTTTACAAAACAATTGTTATAGATACTTCTGGTTTCTCTTTTAAACCAATTATCCAAGAAATCTTCTAACAAATTCTTTCCCTCTTTTCATCTTATATAAAAGGAGGAATTTAAATAATAAATTAATAACCCCAGCCAACTTTGGGCAAAGTTAAATAGAAATATATTTAAAAAAATAAAATGTGAAACGAGCAATGCTCTTGACATCTCTAAATCCAATAGCCAACTACTGCTGAGCCAAGCATTAAAGACCGGTCACGTGAGAAACAGGTCTGAGTGAGGCGAGTCTATTCTTGATAATAGGACTGAGAGCAATGAAAAGGGAGTTTCCCCTAGTATTGTTTTTGTGGGGAATAGAGAGAAATTTAGTTTCCCCTTAATGCTTCCCTACCTTCGGAAAGGCCCATTATTTTGGCAGTATGCCAAGACAGGTCTTTAGAACTTGCTCAAGCAGTAACTATGACATCATAGTTCAGATTTTAGAACAGCACAGAAATGCATAGTGCTGCCATCTGTTATCAAACTGAACAACTAACATTAAAATTTTATTTAAATTTTCTTTACTGAACACCATATTAATGACTAATATCCCTTAACTAAAGCATTAAAAGGCATAATGTGCAAAAAAATAATTTAAAGAATACCTGGATCTGAATTTGGCTTGTAAAAAGTTAACAAAGTTAAATAAAATGAGCAATTTGCAACCTTTTTTGGCAATCTCTCAACCTTATGCAGATAATAAGCAAGTACCTATTGTATAATTAAATTACTTTCATTATTTTTAAAAATTGAAATTGGTTTTGTAGGAATTTCTTAATTTTTATTGTTTTTTCATTAAATTATTTTTTAGGGAAATGATCGCCTTAAGCCTCAGATAGTGCATGCTTTGGCCAATGCTGAGTTATATTGCTTAGCATTGGCCAATATCTATGCAGATCCTAATTATCATAATCTAAATCATCATGGAATTATACAAGTGTTAACAAGAAAAGGTATTGAGATCAATGAACCAATGGATGCTAATCTAACTGAAACAGTTCTGGTTCAAACAGCACCTATAAGAATGGTAATATATGTATTTATTTATTTAAATATATTGTTGTTGATAATGTGCGTATGTTTATAAAAATAAAATAAATAAAAAAAATTTATTTTTTTTTTAATTTTTGTATAAATAAAATTTTTATATTAATTTTTAAAAAGTTTGTCTGATTAATTAAGAAAAAAAATTACATAATTTAAAACAGTTCACAATTTAAAAAAATTGTAAAACCCAAGTTTTGCATTAAAATTTATCAAAATTATGTATCTCCCGGGGGGGGGGGGGGGAATGATAAAGGTTGAATTAACTGGCCTGTTCAAAAAATGCTTATTGCTGAATGTTCAAGTGTCTGGGTAGTTGAGTATTACAAAAAAAAAAAAAAAAAAAAAAAAAAAAAAAAAAAAAAAAATCTGCATCTGATGATGTATATTTTTATTGCATTGTGTACAACTTTAGATTTCATAACTCTATTAACACTATATCTTATTGTTTCTTTGAAACATGCCTCTCCTCCCACTCTAATTGCATGAAATGTTAGCTGACTATAGCAGAAAAGAACTGTGTTTTCTGTGCCTGAGATAAAAGATGATTTAAAAGAAGGGGGGGGGGGGGCATGTTCAATAATTTGTTTGCCACTAATTCAAACAAACACACATCCAAACTCTGTTCATGAACATGAAGAATGTATTTTTTAGACTTTACCCAAATTTAAAGAAATGAGATCGTAACGTGTTCGGTTTCTGTTATAGACTCATTAACCTTGCACACCTCTTACTGATTTTATTAGTCTAAATTCAGCACATTTTAATATCTTATTGTAATTATTATTATTATTTTTAAATATAGTATTTATGTACTGTAAATTTGTTTTATCAGAATGCTCACATGGCCGTGATAGAAGGTATAATGGCACTCTTTATTAAGGAAGTTCTTATTCCTGAAAAAGTTGTTGAAGTTGTAAGGTATGTTTAAAAGTGAATACATTTATCTTTAAGTGATTATTAAAACTTGCAAATTTTTGAGCCTATCTCATAAATTTATATAACTTCTTATTCTTCTGCTGCTTTTAAATAAAATAAAATCATCTGTTTCAATAATTTACTGTTCAGTGTTACATTTCACATCTTTTCTGTAAAAAACTCGTCATTTTAATTTTACAATAACACAATTTAATATGAATAAAACTTAAACATTATAAAATGAAAAAAATATTGAAAATGTATCTTGCTTAATCAGTTTCTAAGACTTTGCTTTCATAATTCTAAATTTCCACTTAAAAGCTTGTCAGTTTTGCAAGAGTTTTGAAAATAATCTTGCTCTGTATATGTATTTTTTTAAATGCAATGAACCTGAAGCCTCATTAATTCTGACAAATTATGTTCTAAGTTAGTCAGATTAATAAAGAGCCAAATTAAAAGAGCAACTTATAAAAAGAAACAAAAAATATTTATTTTACACATGAAGTAATACAAAATGTTAAATTACCCCATTTTAAAATTGATTTTTAATTAAAAAAAAAAAAAAAGTTTTTTTAAACAGTTGGGTTGCTTCTAATGTTGCAAAAAGAATGAAATATTATTGGTTTATTTATCTTTATTGATTATGCATTTATTGATATCCTTTTTTTCATTGTTCTAAAAAAGAAAAATAGACAGATGTGCATACATTGTAAAGATGTAAAAATTAATAATGCCCTGAGGTGAAATTGTATCTATACTAGTGATCGTATAAGTGAACCCAGGGAGAGAAATCGAGAGCGCATAGAAGATGAAGAACACTCCAACATATTGTAGACAGAATAAGGTGTTTATTTAGATGAACGATGGAAGGTTTACAATACTAAGACGCTAGCAATACGGGAAATCCCATCATGTGCCCGAAGGCACGGCATTAGCCGGAGAGGGGCACAGCGCCCCTTTTTGCGTGATGTTACATGGCCAATCGTCTGAGTCGAAGTGAGTGACTGCAGCAGGGAAGATGTACAGCGTCAAGGTTATCAGAAACCGTTAAAATGCTTAGTAACAGAAAAAATGCTATCGTTGGTGTAATACTGAAGTCCTGTGGTTTTAAGGAGTGTCGATTGCATACGCACGTGTGCTTCCAGATACTGAAAGAATTACATGCCGAATGATTCATGACATCTGGGAGATTTTAAAGATTAGCTGAGTGCATGAGAATGTTAACGGATAAACTTATTATAAACCACAGCTGGATCTATTTAACATGGGAAAAATGCAGAAATGTGCAGATCTAAGGAAGACTGACATTCGGTTAACTTTTATTGTGACAAGAAAAGAATTAACAGATCTTTTTCAAAGTGATGAAAATCCAAAACAAAGAGTGGGAATGAAATGGTGTTTTTTTTATCATTTGAAAGAGGGTTTGTAAAGGAATTAATTTCACCTACAAAGTTATAAAAGGGAAAATAACAAAGTACTGCATTATAACCTTAAATGTAAGAATATTAACTTTAAGTATTTATTTAAGGGGGTTAATTTTCAGTTAAAATTTTGAAGTTTCGATTTTAATTGTTAAATTTCTAAAAAGGGGAGAAGACAAAATAATATGTGACAGAAACGCTGTCACAGTATCCTTTTCTAATTCATAAATTTACGCAGCTATATTAATTGATAAAATGATAATTTTTTTTTTATATCATGTGAAAATGACATTATTTTCAAAATTGTTTAAACTCTGAGATAAAATTCATAGTAGATATATAAATTAAACCTTCAAAAAAAGAAATATTTATATTTATAAAGAAATCACATTTCAAAAAGAAAGAAATAATAATCCTTCTATAGTAAAAAAAAAAAAAAAAAAAAAAAAAAAAAACTAGCCTTAAAAGGAATGACTCCTGGAATGATGCTGGTGTGTAAGATTTCAAGAAATAACGATTCCAGGTGGACCACTCCTTGGATTGCAAAGCAATACCGAAAGGAATCGCGAAGCGATTCCATGGGGTATTGGCGGGCGCAGCAAGCAAGGGTAGCCTACAACTTGGAATCGCGAAGCGATTACGCAGGGGGGGGGGGGGGGGGGTTGGCATGTTGGGTCTGTTCTAGGTAGTAATCATGTCTAACAAGGGGACCACCAAACATGGTGCTCACAGACTTTGATGAATTCAAATTATATTGTAGGAGTCATACCATTAATCATTCGGCTGAAAGGGTTCTTTCAAATGGGCCTTAGTTTTTGAGAAATTGGGGGGGTTAAAGTTCAGCGTATATTTTAAATACTTATTAGTAAAGCAGCTTGTCAACAGCTTTGTGGCTCTGCGGTAACGTGTGAGATTGCAGACACAGACGTGGCGGGTTCAACTCCAAGTTGGAGCTTTTTTTTTTCTTCTTTATATGTTTCGTATATGTTAAGCAGAATTGGAAATTCTACAGCTTTCAACTTATTAATATTTTCTTATGGGGATAGTTTACTTTTTTCATTTTTTTTTCTTATTTAAAAGGTATGATTCAAAAAATAAACTAATTGCACTTCAAAATTCATAAAATAAATAAAAATAAATAAAAAAAATGCATATATAATTAAAAGTTTCAAAAGTATAAAAATTTTGAATATTTTAAAATCCCTTCTACTTTAAATATTAATAATTTTGCTCAATTACATTTATATATATTGCTAAGTAAAAAACAATCCAAGTTGGCGCCTTTTTTTTCTTTCTTTATATACCTTTTACATGTTACATATTTTAAGCACAATCGGAATTCTACAGCTTTGAACTTTTTGATATTTTCTTAATAAAGTAAATTTATATTTTCGAATGTATTTCATAAAAATTTCTTTTTATCTGCAATTTTTAAACTAATATTTTTATTGACAAAACTACATAACAAATTTATGCCTTTAATCTTTTTTTTATTAATTATTATGTAATTTCTTTTCTAAGCACAATTCTGAAATAATAATTTTTCTTTTTTCTATCTTTTTTTTTTTTTTTTTTTTTTTTTTTTTTGTGGAATATTTTAAATGAAAATTTATCCTTTTTTCTATAAATTATACAAAATAATTTTCAGGTGCAATTTCTCAAACATTTATAGGATTAGTTAATTCAAATAATGCATTACCTTTGAAAGCGTAATAAAATATTAATGCAGTAATGCTAAAATATTATCCAAATTTTTACTGATATTTAAATACATTTATCTGTAACTTTCAACCTCTACATTATTTATCGTTTGCACAAATAAGAAATGACAGATTATATTTAAATATATATATATATATATTTAACAAATTCACTATTCATAAAAAAAATCAACTAGATTGGAAAAGTCGTCTGCTAATGAAATTAGAATTTACGATACATAAAATGATATATATTTATTTTATTCGTCTGCTTTTATTTTCTCGGTAAAATCAAGCAAAAATAGAAATTGTTTTTGCTGTTGTCATTTTGTTTCTTTTGCAGACAAATAAAAGATTTGAAATATTGGTATGTATATGTATAGCTAAAATTATGGTATGAAAACTGAGCAAAGGTAGATATGTGTTGAACGAAGGTTATATGCTAAAAATACTGTAATGGAAGGAAGCAGCACTAGTACAGAAAGTTTTCATTTGGAAAAGGAACAGAAAGGCGAAATTACAAATGCATTAAAATATTGCGAGATGTTGTTACAAAATGATAATCTGCTTACCAATTCCCAACCGGATTTCCTTTTCTTCTATTGCTATAGCTGAAGAATTTCATAATTCAATATTACAAATATGAGATAATCAACAATTTATTGAGGCAGATGAACGGATATTGAATGAAGAATGTGAATTTAATGAATTTACAAAGGTATAATTTTTTTTTTTTACTTAGCAATATATATAAATGTAATTGAGCAAAATTATTAATATTTAAAGTAGAAGGGATTTTAAAATATTCAAAAATTTTATACGTTTGAAAATTTTAATTACATATGCATTTTTTATTTATTTTTATTTATTTTATGAATTTTGAGGTGAAATTAGTTTATCATTTGAACCATACTTTTTTAAATAAGAAAAAAAAATGAAAAAAGTAAATTATCCCCATATGAAAATATTAATAAGTTGAAAGCTGTAGAATTTCCAATTCTGCTTAAAAAATTTAACATATACGAAACATATAAAGAAGAAAAAAAAAAAAAGCTCCAACTTGGAGTTGAACCCGCCACCTCCGGGTCTGGAATCTCGCATGTTACCGTGGAGCCATGAAGCTGTTGACAAACTGCTTTACTAATAAGTATTTAAAATATACACTGAACTTTGACCCCCAATTTCTCAAAAACTAAGGCCCATTTGAAAGAACCCTTTCAGCCGAATAATTAATGGTATGACTCTTACAATATACTTTGAATTCATCAAAATCTGTGAGCACCCATGTTTGGTGGTCCCCTTGTAAGTCTACATTCCTGGTGTATAAAGCCATAATTGAAGAAGCCAAGTTGTAGAACTTTAACAAATTTATTAATTCAAAAACAAATGGGTTAATTCAGTAACAAATGGTTAATAAAAACAATTAAAATAATCCTTTAACTGCATGGGATGGCTGGCATCATGGCTAAAATGGTGACTAAAAAGTAAAAACATAACTGCAATAAACCTGACAGAATAACAATATCATTAAACATCAGCCAACAAGGAGCTATAAACAAGTGCGTTCTCTATTGCACTCACTTCCCATGCTGCTTATATGCAAAGCATTACAAAGACTGCCTCTCAGAAAACAAACTCCTGGCTTAAATACAAAAGAAAAGAGATTAAAATATACAGTTAAAGATTAATATGCAAACTTAATTAGTAAAGGAGAAGCTGCAAAACCAATTAACTGCAGGTTAACTGACCTGCAAAAACATTTTTCATACCACTCATCCATTCAGCCATGAGTCCAACCAACCATTTCCATAATGTCAACACAGCAAGTTGTGATGTTGCATGACAGGCTTAGTTAAAGTACACACTTTGTACTACACCAATTAAAGTCCAGCTTCCTTTTAGTAAGTAATTAGCATTCAAAAACAATATATTGAAACTTTAAATACATATTTAAATAAACTTTAAAACATTTTGACAACTTTAAACAACTCATTGAAACTTTACAGTTTCTTTGAAAAATATTAAGCGTTATTGGCTGAGCAGAGAAACTGGGAAAACTAACTGGGAAAAATATTTAAATACTTTTTATACTAATAAACTTAATTGAAAACTTTAAATATTTTAAACTTAAGTCAACATGGCGAAGCCCCCTTATAGTTTAAAAGAACTATAACTGCTCATTCCAATTATGCATGTTTGGGGCGCCCCACTCCATTTTGCCCCCCCCACCCCCACCCCCAAAGGGTAACTTTTTAAATTTTTGTCCACAGCACTCGTGTTGCATATCTTTAGAAAGGTCTGAAACTGCCTTTTCCTATTATGGATGTCTTGTGTGTCACCCCCCACTCTGCCCCCCCCCCAGAGGGGCACATTTTTAATTTCTTTATAACACCAGTCATGTGACACATCATTTGAAAGGTCTGCAACTGCTTATTCATACCATGGGGTATTGGAGAGCGCAGCAAGCAGGGGTAGCCTACAACTTGGAATCGTGAAGCGATTACGTGGGGGGTTGGCGAGCGGAGCCCCCCCTAGTAATTAAAAAAAATTTGACTAAAAACACGCATTACTCAGAAAAAGCCATTAATTTAAAATGTTTGAAATTAAATGGTGTAATTTACATTAGTTTTTGATTTTCTCTGTAAAGGAACTAAAGACAAAATAAATGTATAACTCATCTAATACTTCCCCCACCCTAAAAAAATAAATAAATGCTTCTCATATAGTTAATGATCTCCACTCCACCCTATCTCAGTAAAAAATTTTAAATCTTTATTAATGTTATTATTATTTTTTTTCTGTGTCATTTGTTATTTTATTGTAGCAATAAATAATCAATCATAAATTTTCCCATTACCTTACCCAAAATGGATATTCCCCACCTCTGCTCTCTTCAAAACTCTAGCACTAAGCAAATTTAAAGCTCTTTTAATTCTTTAACCTTTGTAAATCTTTTGTAAGGTAAATAATCAGTCATCTAATCAACAAGCTCCTTAAAACTTTTTGTGTTTGCTTACCAAATCACAAAGTTTAAATCTTTTAAAGTCCAACTTTGTTATTATGTTTGCTATTTTACTTTAACATTAAGTAATGAACCATCTAAAATCATTTTTCCATCTGAAATTGCTGCTTGCACTCTTGCCTCTTCTCCCCTCCTCATAGTTCACAAAATTAAAAATTTAAAACTATGTTTATATATATATATATATATATATATAAATACTTTTATAAATACATCCAAAGTTATTCAGACAATACCAATAAAAGAACCAATGAAACCAGTATTTTTACAATCATCTAATTGAAAACAGTTGAAGTTTGAAGTGAAATAGAAGGCCGATTACCAAAATAATGAAAGATAAATGGATAAAAAGGCAGTAAAAGGCTTTTCTATTAAACTACTTCTTCAGGGGTGTATAGTTTAACAAAAAAGCAAAAACATCCAACCAATTTCTGTTATGAGTCGTGCTGAAAGCTAAGAATTCGACTCACAATACACCCGACTGGCTGGAAGCTATTCAGATGACAAATTAGTAGAAAGATACACATAGAAGAAAATAAAATCAGTATGACAAAATAACAATAATACATTATTCCATTAAAAAAAAAAAAAAAAAAAAAAAAAAAAAAAAAAAAAAAAAGGATATATATATACTAAGATATTTACCATTACCCATATCCTAGCAAGATTTGTAGTGCAATCAGATACAAACTGCATGTGACTTACTAACAGTCAAGGTTATGGTCATAGTATAAATCACATAGATAATAAAATAAAGTTGTAACAATAATTATAAAAATTAGTAAAACATATATTATACTATATAATTCATAATATATTTAGAAAAAAATAGATGCTACTATTAGAAATATTATATTTTTATTTTTAATCAATTATTAATATTACTATATTAATTAATTAACTAGAATATATTACTACAACTTCTAGCGGAAAAATATTTTAGTGCTGCCATCTAAAGGATTAATATACTAATTAAATTATATGCTTATGGTGCTGCCCACTATTATAGGAAAAAAATAAATTATTTATTAGCTAAGAATTTCCAAGAATATTTTCTATTCTAATATTTCACAAATAATTTCTTTAAGTCAAATACAATAGACAACCATAGCTTATCTCAATAACTTGATCATTTTTAAGTTATGCATATTAGTTTTTAGGTAAACATAAACTTTAATACTATGTGTAAAGTTTTTAATTATTAAATATATAATAATTAACCATTGCGTATTATCCAGACAACACCGCCCTCACCCGTAATCTAACATCTAACCCACCCAACCATCCTATTACTCATATTTTTTATTTTTTTGTATTTTTTATTTTTTGTATTATTTTTATTTTTTATAATTATTTTAAAAAAATTTTACGCAATGTGTTAATTATTTTTAAGATCATGTAATAACTTATTATATATTAAAGACTATAGGAGTTCTTATCAATAACATCATATGGTAATATTGGTTGAAGAATAGACAGTTAATACTAAATAAATGTTTATACAGATAATATTTTTTTAACCAAATGTAAAGGATAACCATATCTTATAGCAGTTTCTTGTACAGTTTTTAAATTATGCATTTTAAAATTATGTGAACAAATATTTTTAATTCTATGGGCAAAATTAAGTAATATATTGACATAGACAGATTTATGTAGGCAAGAATTATAATGAGTAAAGAGGTTTACTTTAAAAGGAAAGTCATTACGTTTGTCATAAATATCAAATAGAATTTTATTATCAAAGCGTAATATTAAGATCAAGAAAGTTAATTGTATTATTATGCATATCATTATAACTGTATTTTAAATTTTTGTGGTATTTGATTGGTAGTGAATAGTTAGATGACTTTTTAGAATATAAAATTATTATATCATCAAGATACCTGTATAGAAAACAATTAACAATAGAAGTATTACGTTCATAATAATGTAAGTAGAGATCAGCACAGATGGATGATACAATCCCACCTTGTGGAAGACCGACTATTTGTTTGAATATTGTATTATTAAATAATATATAATTATGATAAAGAATAAATTTGGTTAAAGATTTGAAGTAAGATAAAGATACATGTATGTTAAGAGAATTCCTATATTCTTTGAATAATAAATTTATGATCCTGAACATATCTGCAATATCAATTGTATTAAATAAATCATTAAAGTCATATGTTTTGATGTACTTAATGTTTTGTAAATTTTTGATATTATTTACAAGATGTAAACTATTTTTTATACTATAGAATTTATTATTAGTTTTTGCAATATCTAGCATTTTTGTAAGTATTGTTAATAATTCTTTACCTGCATTATTGTTATAAGTATTACACCCAATAGTTATAGTACGAAACTTTATAGGAATTTTATGGAATTTTGGAATAACCACAATGTAAGGATAGTTATAATTATGATTTTTTTAATTTTAGTAATTTATAATATTGAGCTATATGTCTATTTTTAATAATAGTATCAATATCTGTTTTAATGAAATTTGAACTAGAATTTATTGCTTGATTTAATAATGTAGAGTAATAATGTTTACATATGAAAGCATAGTTGTTAGGAGATTTATCGACATATGCTATGATAAATTTATTTTGTAAGTTTTTTATTTCATCATTTAATTGTTTAAAATTTAAATTGAAGGTATCGATATTCCTATAAAGTTCAATATTTAATTTATCTATAACATTAAGTTTCCATTCAGTGAAGTATTCCAGAGGCTTATTGTAGTCCATCGAAATTTTATAAATAAAAAGATCTAAATCTAAATTAAACTGTTTTATGATTGATTTGATGTTAGTACATGAAGGAACACGATATTTAGTACCATTAGCCATTAAATTTCGTAAAGAATCATTTTCAACGATATTAATATCCCCAGTAATAATGTGACCATGATCTTGATTTACGAAGTTACTATAACAGGGATCATTACAATAACATGGATAATTAGTATTATTGGTTAAAATTTTAGAAAATTTACTGTAGTTAAATATCTTACATCCAAGTGTAACATTATATTTGAAGGATTTATGTATAGAAAAAATTTTTATAGGGAAATTATTATATTTATCATTAATAATGTTGTGTAGATTAATTTTATTAAGTACATTATTTGTAAAAGTAATTATGAGTTGAGTATTATTAGTTTTTTTATATGTATTTTTAGAAATTTTAACATTAAGAAAATTAATTCTATAGTACAATAAATCAAAGTAAATATCACTAAAATGTGAAGTTAAATCAATAGATAAAAATACTTTATAATATAAATTTAGATATTTCTTTTTTATTGAAAAAATGTGTTTCCTAATATCCATCCATTGATACGAGTTATTATATTCAGATTCCAACTTAATTATTTGTTGTTTGATCTCATTTCTAGAAATATATAGATTATTAGTCTTATTTTTACCTCTTGTTGTACATGTAGTTTTTTTAATAGCAGAACGATTTAATTTTGCATACGTACTACTATAATGTTCATAACTATTAGTATTAGTAAAGACAATGTTAGTACGATTGAATAATTTAGAATTTAGACCATAAGGGTATAAAGAATTGTGAGATTTAATATAAATTGATTCATAAAGTAATCTATCATTTAGATTTTTATGCATACTTAAGATTTTGATGGTTATATTTTGAAAGTCATGGTGCCTGAAATATATATGTTCAACATTAATAGAGTTGTTTTTTAAAATATCCTGTCTATGTTGATTGATTCTTCTATGCAAAGGATTACATGTTTGACCTATATATTCTAACTTACAGATGTTGCAATTAATTGAGTATATTACTTTGTATGCCTTACAAAATAGCACATTGTTTTTAGAACTGGAATCATTATCAATTTGTTGTGTATCTGCATGAGGGCAAGTTAAGCATTTGGGAGATAAGCACTTTTTAAATTTAAGTTTAATCGAGGGACAATATGACAGGTAACTGTTTGACGATCCAAAGAAATCCCTATCTATTTCTTTGTACCGAGCATTAGACATCTTACATTTTGAAGAGCCTAAATTGCCAGTCGCTAAATTTGTTTTGTAACTATTCATCATAAGAAAGATTATTTATATCCAATAGGACAAAATATATTATATAAAAATTAGTATAAGAACAATTTATAATACTATATAAATTTAAGCTAAAAAAGAAATTGACATAATATATATATCAGTTGAAATCTTGGCTATTTGATTAAAAAATGATAACTGACAAAATATATCTTGAATAAAAATAATATATATATCATTTAATTCCCTAAATAATTTATATCACTAATAAAGATAAAATAAAAGTAATTAAATTGAAAAAATAATTTTCAATAATAATAAAATGAAAGTACTTGATTACATAAATAATAATTATATATACAATATTTACACGAAAAGAAAAAATCCCTAACTTAAATCCAAAAGTAGTCTCATAGTAAATAAATTATGCAGCACACATAAACATATATATATTCCATTTATCCATATATTTTTTAGTAATTTGGTAATCTGCCTTCTATTTCACTTCAAACTTCAGCCGTTTTTAATAATATGATTGTAAAAATACTGGTTTCATTGGTTTATTTAATGGTATTGTCTGAATAACTTTGGACGTATTTATAAAAGTATTTATATATATATATTGTTATTTTCTGTCCTTTCTATGAAAATTAGTAATACTATTTTTAAATAAGAGAGCAACTTTTTTCATTTTATTATTAGAATTATTCAGAAATTGAAAAACTTTCTTTTTTATTTTGAACTTTAAAAAAGTAAACTTTTTTTTTGTGTGTGTGTGTCATCTTGTGAATATTTGGAATGTCAAACCATTAATATGGATGTTTTATGGATTTCATCTGAATTATTCTAAATGTGTTTTAAACAATTTGTTGCTTATTTTATATTTTATTTATACCTATGCTAAATTTTTAAAATTGCTAAATTAAAAAATAACCAGATTTTTAAATTTTATTTAAATATTCTTTCTTGAATATTTTAAGTTTGTTTAAAAAAAATTTTAATCATTTTAAAATTAAATGTAATGATGCTGCCATAAGGATAAAGTGTTTTAAAACCCTTTATGTGATCTGTGCTCAAAAAATTATCTGCTTGTTTAAAACTTTCTTTGTTCTTTTACTTTATTTTAAAAATAATAGTAAATAATAATTTAACATTCCCTCCCAAAGCAAAATAACCCCCCTTCCTCATCTCGTGTTATTTTGCTTTTCTGCCACAACTGTAAATCTTTATTGATGATAAAAAACTAAGGAATAACCTAATCAACCTTTTGATGATACTCCTTTCTCAAAAAAAGGAGGGGGGGGACTCCATTAAATTATTGTATTGTTTGTATTAAAAATTACTTACTATGCTGATATATAAATATGTTCTTTCTGAAATTTAGCCGTTATTCAGTTGTTGATCCAGAGAGTGAACTTCCTTATGACAGTGAAGAAGCTGCTTTGCTATGGATTAACAAATCCTGCCTAAAAGTCAGAAATACTATTGAAGAAGAATTAGGTGTTAGTAGCCCTAGTAGTCCAGATTCTAGTCACGTAAGTCACTTTTAATTTTACTTCACTTTATCTCAAATCATATTTAGACACATGTTACAATTTTGTCACTATTCTAATTGCGTATGTGTTCTATGTATAATTGTCTGAGCAAATTAAAGACTAATACACAGTGCAATCATATAGCTATGATAGATATTAAAGCCTTTTGAGAAGCCTGACTAAAAATCAAAAATTAGAAGGATGGGTGGAGAAATATGTAGCAAGGTAGGTAGCGAAAGGAAGATAGATGAGTAGCAATACTGGTTGTAGACATTCAGTTAGCAAGACACCGAGAGCATTACAGGCGCAGACAGAGAGAGAAGTAGCAAGATGACTAGAGAAACAAAAATTGAGGGGAATATATAATGTAAATGTAATGACAAATATGTAATTTAATTTTGTAAAGCAAATCCCTCATAAAAAAAAAATGCTTTGTTAATTAATTAGAATTCTTTGCCTGTTTTATATTTGGGTTCTTTTAATGTAGAAATGGTTTCTTTGAAGTGATCTAATTTTACACCTTTATATTTCAAAATGTAGTTTTGAAATATATATATTTAACATAGAAGAGTAATATATATTATGTGCCCTTCTGACTGTTGTCATTTATTTAAATATTCATAAATAAAAATTAGTACATGTTATTCAGTTTGTTAAAATATCTTATTTTTTATTTCAAAATGTTTTTTTATATGATTTTTTATGTGCCATTTTTTATTTTCCATAATGCTGGTATTACAGTGTATCATGTTCATATTTTTAGGCTTTGCAGCGCAGTAACATACCATTTATTGCCTTGGCTCAAGATTTGGGAGATTTAAGTGATGGTTGTTGTATTGCTGCCTTGTTGAGTTTATATTGTCCTAGGTATTTTAAATGGCAAGGTAAGAATTGAAATTTATTTTTAGATCTATTTTTTTAAGTTTTTTATATGTAGTTAACATACTGTTTTATAGAAACTGTTACACTTTACATGCAGTTTTTTTTATTGAAAAGAATTTTTGTTATGAAATGTACTTTAATAACTACTCTGTATCTTTATTTTTCTTTGTTTCTTAATATTTTACCAGTGAATAATATCAGGGCTGGGTATTTGCTGGCAGAAAATGGTTTCTGCTGTGCCAGTGGCAGAAAGTGGTTATAACCAATTTTAACCGGCAGAAACTGGCAACAACTGGTATAAACTTCTTTCATGACATAATCTGAGACTTTTTTAGTAGTATTAAATTACTAATGTACATTTTATTATTCAGGATAAATAACAAATAAAATATTATGAAGTTTTAATTAAAAAAATAAATTTGTATTAGAATTTAATAGTTTTGAATCTTTCAGGAAGAATCAACCATATTGTTTGCAGATTGTTGAAAACCACGAAAATGATATTAAGAACATAGCTGTTGCTAAAATCGTAGATAAATAACATGATTTATGAAGAATGATTGTTACAAATGTTAAAATATATTGCTGCTGGCTTTAGATAAAAGTAAAAGAAATGACTTTTTTATTGCAGCTGCTCATAAAATTTGCTTAACTTTATTTAATGATGAAAAATTCATAAAACTCACAAATGCAAGCTTCAGATCTCATTTAATGCAATGCTAGTTTTTATGCTAGCTTATTTACTTAATCCTAAGTATATGGGATTAAAATTGACGTATGAGCATAAAGAAAGAGCAAGGAAATTGCTTTTTGACATTTAATGTAAATTTTGTACCAAATATAATTTCTTCTTGTGGCAAAATTGACTCTTTTCCCAGAAACATATTACCCCCAAGCAAGGGCGGCGCCAGACTTTGCCCGACGGGGGGGCACTGTATATCCGACAGTGGGGCCAAGTTCGCACTGTATCCCCGACAGGGTGACCAAGTTTGTAATTTATATTAGAGGCCCCCACGTACTGGTCTGGAACCTAAAAAAATGTGTGGACAAAAATTTTAGGCCCATGCCCGACCCAGTTTTTACTAAATAGATTAATTGTCCGGTCGGCATAAAAATTAAAAAATCAGACTGATTATACAGTCTGGGAAATACATATATATATATATATATATATATATATATAATATTACCCCCCCCCCCCCCTCCCCTCAAAAAAAAGTTTCAGCTCGATCCGACTCTATTTCGACAAAACATGAATTTTTACTTCAATATGGTTATAAAGTATTTTGCATGAGGAGTTCTGATAAAAATAATTTTTTTAGTAGTGTTCTAGGTGGAAATATTTATTTATTTTAAATGAGTATCTATTTGCATGTAAATGTTTGTTATCATTCAGTTATCTTTAGTCCTTATTTCATGTACTGGAAACTCAAAAATCAGAAAAATGCCACAAAGTAAAATCTTCTAATACGGAATCGCATTGGGAAAAAAAATAAAGAAAAAAAGAGCAGTAGTCAAGGTAGAGGTCTGCACGGGCCGGAATTTCCAGGCCCGGGCTCGGCTCGTAGGAAATTTTTTTCGGCCCGGCCCGTACAGAAATCAGTGAAAACAGGCCCGACCCGGACCGTTTTGACCCGTTTCAATTTCTATGATTTCAAAAAAATTCAGATTTTTATCCAATAATTAAGATTTTTTTAAAGAATACTGCATACATATCTATGGAATGATTTTACAGTATATTTTACAGGAAATACATTTTAGCAACATTAATGATTACTAAGATTCTTAGGCTTTCAACATTTAAATAAAGATTCATTAAAAAATTAATATGGCTTTGAATAAAAGAAAAAAGAAAGAAAGTTAAAAACATCTTAACTTTTGAAGCTGTTTAATAAAAGAAGATTTACAAAAATAATTCTTTACCATTTTATTAAAGATTTTAAATCCAAATTCATTCGTTAATTCAAAGAAGATCCTTTGTGATAATTTCTAAATTCATTTTTTTCTCAGAAATGCATAAGATTAGCAGGTGTCTTTATTCAGAAACTATATAACCGAATGGCGTTATCCATTCTTTGGTTCAAGCAATTTAAGTATACTGCAAGCAAATAAAATAGTGTCATAGTTAGCGTTTTGAATAGAATTTCCAGAAACGATAACATGGGAAGGGAGAAAAATCTGCAACCATTTGAGAAGCTATTGTATCTCAACAAGGTTATACAAGTATTTTATTTATCAAAAATGAAACACGCTGTTCGATTCCAAATCCCTTCAATAGTCAGGCTTATCACTTTTATATTTTTACAATTAAAAATTAATATAAAAATGTGTCAAACTTTCACGTTATTGAGAAATTAATTTAAAAACCATCAAGAAGTATACATCCACAGATTAAACTAACATAAGTTCTTTATCGCTGTTCATAATTTTACAAATCATATTGCCTGCCCTACAGATCTTGAGAACAATTAAGTCTAGTTCCTGTCCAGTAAGTCTAAATGTAGAAAAATAATGCAAGCTTGATCTCGGCCCGGCACGAGTCAGCTAAAAAATATATTAAAACGGGTTAAACACAATGTAACTGTCCGATGCTGATCTCTACATTGTACAAATTACATTTTTATATTGATGCTGTCAAACTAGTATGGCTCGTGACGCACATTTATACTTATTCTCGTTAAAACCATTTTCGTTAAAAATAGTTCATATTATATTGTTGAAATTTTTTTTATCGGCCTGGCCCATACATTCCCGAAAATATTTTTGCCGGCCCGTTGAAAAACTATTCTAATTCTGCCGGCCCGGCCCGTTAGAAAATTCGAAACGAATCCGCCAGGCCGGGTACGGGCCACGGGCCAAGACCTGGCCCGTGCAGACCTCTAAGTCAAGGTGCCCTCGTAGCAGGTGTTGATGTATTATGTTCTTTTCTCATGTATTATTATATTCATTTTGAATCAACATATTTTGCGTTTAAGGGGGAACTCTTCACTCACTTGAAAACACTCGCTCTGTCATATTAAACAAAGGTTTTTTTTTAATTTCTCTTTTCAGTTAGAATATTTTTAAAAACTTTATTTCTTGCATAGGACTGCTATGAGCTTGCTCTTTAATATGTCTATTTTTCACTTTTTCGATTTTGGTTGCAGACTTTTTTTAAAAAATACTTTCACTTTCGGAAACGGTTTTGAAACTTAAAGTGCTTTTTTTTTTTTTTTATAATATCTGCAACCAAAATTCAAAAAGTAAATAATAGCTATATTGAAGATTAGGTTGGGCCGAAAAAAACTTTTTTTCGATTATGGCGGGTGCGGGAAAGTGGCCACTGGTGGCACTCAGTTCATACAAAAAATTTGAGATTTTTTGGACATTTCTTGACCCTGCCGCAAACGGCTTGAAGTTTTGCAAAAATGTTCATTTTTGAACTTTTTTCGAAAAAAATTAAAAAATGTTAAATTAAATTTATTTTGGCTGTATTTACTTGAAAAGACATATTTAATGTACCAAATGTTTAAAGAATATCTGATCATGCATTATTTAATATTTAGGTGTATTATAACTTAGGCTATTTTTATAGCTTTTTCGCCTATAACAGGCAAAAGTTGTATTTGTTTGAATCGATCGTTAGTTTCTATATTATTTATGTTCCTTGGTTGTCTTTATAATTTTTCTATGTGGCAAACGTCATATATTAGCGGAAAAGACAGCAGTATACTTCAAAAACAAATCTGGAAGGTGAGAAAGTGGTGAAGCAGGACTCTAAGCGAGCGCAATGACTCGTCGTAATACTCAGGGAGTGAAGGATGAAATAGCTGAGAGCCAAAATGCGATAAAGGATTCTTATTATTTATCCTTGCTCAGTAACCTTCGACATTTGTTCAGTGTTAACGTGAAACCTTTTTGTAGTGATTATACAGTACTTTTTGGGTCGTTTAATGCGCCATTATAGTGTTATGTGCGTTTTATTAGAACGAGCTTAGAAAAGGCTAGTATAAAGGGCCATGACAATGCAAAGACACGCAATAGCGTGAAAAGTAACTTTTGGGGGGCATCATGCATATTTAAAGAATTGCAATTGCCAACTTATGCTGATAATCATGCGCCACTACTACTGGTTGCTTCACCATGTAGAAGTTGTGACAGCAGAAGATATGAATCTCGTTATCGATAAAAACAAAGTCAGAAGAGAGAAACAGAAACTTGGAAAGAAGATACAGGCAGAAGAATTTATTGAAAGAAGGAAAATTAAAAGCATATTTTTTGATGGTAGAAAGGATAAAAGTATATTAAGAGGAAGAAAAATAACAAGCGGCACCGTCGAGAGAAAGGCGAGGAACACATCACCTTGTTCCGGTCACGGAAAAGAAATAGCAAAATCATTATACAATCTTCCAAGTCACCACAAGTTAGACTTTTCTTAACTGACGAGGTATCAAGGTAACAGAACGAGGTATCAAGTGACCCGAGTATTCCTAACCAGGTTCAAACAACACGGTGATGTGTTCTTCATCTTTTTCTTGACGGTGCCGCTTGTTATTTTTCTTACTCTTAATATACTTTTATCTTTTCTACCATTAAAAAATATGCTTTTAATTTTCCTTCTTTCAATAACTTCTGCCTGCATCTTCTTTCCAAGTTTCTATTTCTCTCTTCTGACTTTGTTTTTATCGATGACGAGATTCGTATCCTCTGCTGTCACAACTTCTACATGGTGAAACAAACAGTATTAGTGGCGCATAATTAACAGCATAAGTTGGTAGTTGCAATTCTTTCAATATGCATGATGCCCCCAAAAAGTTACTTTTCACGGTATAGCGTGTCTTTGCATTGTCATGGCCCTTTATACTAGCCATTTCTAAGCTCGCCGTAATAAAACGCACAAAACACTATAATGGCTCATTAAACAACCCAAAAAGCACTGTATAATCACTACAAAAGGGTTTCACGTTAACACTGAACAAATGTAACAGGTAACTGAGCAAGGATAATTAATAAAAATCCTTTATCGCATGTTAGCTCTCAACTATTTCGTCCTTCACTCCCTGAGTATTATGACGAGTCATTGCGCTCGCTTAGAGTCATTCTTCACCACTTTCTCACCTTCCAGATTTGTTTTTGAAGTATCTGCTGTCTTTTCCCCAAATATATGATGTTTGACACATAGAAAAAATATAAAGAAGACCAAGGGACATAAATAATATAGAAATTAACGATCGATTCAAACAAATACAACTTTTGCCTATTATACGCAAAAAAGCTATAAAAATAGCCTAAGTTATAATACACATAGATATTAAATAATGCATGATCGGATCTTATTTAAACATTTGGTACTTCAAATATGCCTTTTCAAGTAAATACAACCAAAATAAATTTAATTTAACATTTTTTAATTTTTTTTCGAAAAAAGTTAAAAAATGAACATTTTTGCAAAATTTCAAGCCGTTTGCGGCAGGGTAAGGAAATGTCCAAAAAATCTCAAATTTTTTGTATGAACTGAGTGCCAACAGTGGCCATTTTTCCACACCCGCCATAATCGAAAATCGAAAAAAAGTTTTTTTCGGCCCACCCTATTAAAGATTGAACTCAGCTATCCTATGCAAAAAATTTTAAAATTAAACGAGAAATTCAAAAACAATCTGCCTCTTGGTTTAAATTTACGGAGAGGGTGTTTTAAAGTGAGTGAAGCATTCCCTTAACCCTTTCCGGCACACTGTTCCCGGTCTGAGATACCAAACTTGCAAACAGCACCAATAACATTTTAGTAAAATTTTGCTTTTACAATAAAAGCTTAAACTAAGGATTTCAAAATATCTGAAAAATTCTTCTTTGAATTCTGGTGACAGTCCATAATTTCTCTTTTTACTACCAGATTTTGCCCATGCCGGAAAGGGCTTTCGTCAAAGGCAGGTTTTATTTCACAGGTTTTACTGTATTTAAATTTTATTGCCTAAAAATCTACTGTTCTTTAAAAATAAAAAAGATTAAAGGTTAATTGCAGAATAATGGCGAGTTAAACTTATAAAAATACATACATTTTTTGTAAAAATTTTTGGGACAGGCCTAATTTTACAGATATTTGTATGGTTCAAGTCGTTCCGAGAGGATGATTTTCATATGAACTGGATCGAAACTGAGACTGAAAATTTTGACCTGCGCAGTCCTAGGAAAAATGAGCTGCGTTATTTTAATATCAGTGAAAAGCGACACTCAATTAAAAATATATAACCAATCCGAACCACCGGTTATACTGGAGGTCTAATCGCAGGTTAGAAGGTCTGAGTGGGCCAAAATTATTCGCCCTGAGTCCGTTGCAACTATGACGAAATATCCCTGTGATTTGAAGAGACTTTTCTATTATTTTAAGCAATTTCTGTCTTATGATTTGGACATTTTTCAAAAATTTGATCTTAGATTTTTGGTTTTTACGTATATTTAGATAAAAGGGATTTATAAATTGTGTTTCTGATACGAAAAAGTACTAAGCAGCACAGCTACCAGAACATCCATTAATTTGGCGAACCTGTTGCTTTAGGTATGAGTATTTCAGGTAATTGGTGTTTTTTCTGTATTTTTGCGGGGGGAGGGATAGAAATGGCAAAATTAATGCGCATAAAAGCAAAATTTAAAACAAAGTTTCTGTTTTAACGGAATATAATCAAGGGAAAAAATAGTTCAATTCATGGATTATTTTGCGAGCATAGAATCCTCCTCAGATATGGTTATACCCGAATTGAACTTATTAATTCTATATCCATTAAAAAAGTAGATGACCTGAACTCGACAAACTTCGACCTAAAAGTATTCAATTCGAACCCAATCCCAACTCGAAATTAAAAAGAAAATGGAAAAAAAAAAATCCATCTCATCTAAAAATAGTCTACAAAAATCTCTCCCATATCAATTACATATTTTATATAGAAAAATTAATGTATCTGTATATGCACTCATTGACATTCAAATAATATAAAAATGCATTAATAATAATGCATTTTAAAATATATTTCGGCGATACATTTGAGAAATGAGGTAGAATCGAACCCATACACTAAAACGATTAAAATTAAGCAGACTCTAAAAATAAAAGTCAATCCAAACCTCTTCGAAAAAATATTACTTTAGCCAGATCTGACTCAAATTGCCAGTCGAGTTGGATTTAATTTCCCAAGGACTGTACCCGAAACGCGATCTGAGCCTGACATCTCCACATTTCGATCTGAACCCAAAATGTTTCAACCTCTACTAGACCCCAACCGTAACTGATGAAAAAATATATCCATACTGTAATGCAATTATGTAAAAATATATTTACAATTATATCTTCAGTATCAGTTTTGACTTTTAAGTAAAAATCAGTATATATAAACTCATTAACCTTCAATATATAGTTTTTCACCTTAAAATAAATTTTTGTAGATTCTTTTGAGAGATCGATTAATCTTGAATCAAGAACCATAAGTGTCAACATCCAACCCGAACCTGAAACAATTAAAGTTAACCTAACTGGAATATGTTCAACTTTGACAAAAGATTAGGCTCATTCCGATCCAATCCAGACTGTGAGTCGTGTCAGGTTCAATTTGCCTGACCTGGTGCAGCATTCTACTTGTCATCCAAGACACCCCCGATAAAACTTCAGTATAAATTTTAACTTTTTTGTTAAAAAATAAACATGTACAGAGTCATTCATGTATCATCTTGTGTAGAAATCTACATAGATTTTTATTTTAGGAAATTTATTTTTTTGAAAGATCGGGTTTATTTGAACTCAATCTGCAAGAATCAAAATTCAGTCAGAACCGACTCGAACCCAAAAGAATTAGTTTAATCAATCTGAGTTTAAAAAAAGTTCCCTCTATATTTTGACCCAGCTTGACAGGGCCGAAAGTCAAAATATTTTCCCTGACGACACTTAATTTTGACCCCAATGGGGGGACCAGGTATGCCCCCCGGTCCCCCCTTTGGCGCCACCCTTGCCCCCAAGGAAGTCCTAGAATATTTCTAGCTTCCCGTAGGTCCTTTAAAAACAAACCACCGGCCTTTAAAAACAAATACCGGTAAAAATGACAATTTTTTTAATTTTACATTCTCAATAATGACATTATCAGCAACTAATGCTGGTCTTGAAAGGATATTTTCAAACTCTTGTTTCATTCAGAACAAATTAAAAAGCAGTCTAGGTTAAGGAAGATTAGCAAAGTTAATCTTATATTATGGAATGCTCTTAGTATATTATTACTTTTTCCCATAAATAAATTTGTTCTTTCAATACTGTGAAATAATTGTACAAGATATTTCATTGAATTTTTCTTCTGTTATTTTTGTGCTACATTTATTTACTTATATATTTTCATAAGAACCATTTCTCTTTGTATGTAGTAGTAGATAATTTTTAAGTTGTTGCAATGTTTAAGTTGTTGTAATTATTTTAAAATACTTTGAAAAGTAATGTTAAATTATCATAGAATTTTTTGTAAATTTCTTTTTTTTTTTTTTTACTTTAAAAATAAAAATTCAACTGTAAACAATAATATTAATAGTTAAACTTGTACAGCATCAGATTACCGTTATGAAAATTTCTGTTTTTCAAGTGACAGAAAATTATTATATAAACAAAGTATATTTATGTGATCATTTTGAAGCTGTATGCTACTTTGAATAACATTCATAATCTTTTTTTCAATTTTATAAATAAATTCTTTATACATTAAATATATGTATGAATTATAAATCATTGCAGGTTAAAGTTCTTATTAGTATTATATTATTTCTTAGTTTCTGCCAGTTTTTGCCACTTACTGGCAGAAACTTGTTTCTGCCGTACCGGTTTTAACTGGTTATAACCACTAGTTTTAGCCACCCCGGCAGAAACTTGCCAGCCCTGAATAATATTAATTTTTCTACATTGTTAAACCACTGTGCTCAAAGCCAATTAAATTCTGCATTGGGACTAGTTTTTAAGTTCTTATGTGGCATATTTGAGTCTATCCAGTTTTGAAAAGAAAGATCATTCTTTAAGATTAAAGGAGAAAAAAAAACTGTATTTGACATGAAAGACTTTTATCATTTTTTTTTTTTTTTTTCATAAAAGATAAAACTAATGTGAAAGTCATAAATGTGGACTATTTTTCAGCAATTCTTTTAAAGCACGTCTTTAAAATATTTTCTTTCAAATGGAATTTTAAATTTGTTTCTGGAGTTAGTGTGTGAGGTTGTAATTTGACAAAAATTATTTTAATGCATTCAGATTAAATTTCACTTCTTTTTTTTTAAAGTCGATATTTTTTTTTCCCAGTTTTGTGTTGGACCAAAATTATTGTTTCTAATGAAAACACCATATTTACTTTGTAACTTATGTAAAATTTCAATAATTTATTACCTATTCAGTGTATTTATTTCCATGCATTCACGATCCATGCCTTATATGTTTTATCTTCTTTTCAGATATTCATTTTCATGATCCAATAAGTTTAGCTGACTCAGTACATAATTTACAATTAATTCAAAATTTCTGCCATGACCATTTGCCTCAAGATATTTACTGCCTATCTCTGGAAGATATGGTTTATATGCATCCATCTATAGTTCCAAATGTTCTTGCTTTTATTGCTGATCTTATGTATATATTTGAAATTAGGCCACCTAAGCATATATGTAGACCAGGCACTAGAATTGAGCGAGAAGATGACTCAAAAATGTCTGAATGTGAGTACTAAGTTTCTTATGGCTTTTAAAAATAGTAAACAGAAAATATGTTGTGTCATTTATGAAAAATGTATTTTAATCATTAAAGAAAACCACTGTAATGATTGTTGTTCCTGCTAAACCATTATTTAAGAGCACACTACTTTCAATTTTTAAAAGCAATAAAACACACTCTGCCTTAAAAAAATAAAAATATATATAAATAAATAATGAAGTACTGTTCTAATTTTACTCGGAAATCTCTCATATAAAATTTCTATGTACCAGAGCACATTTAAAAATATATATGTGAAAGAACTCTAAAAAATTAGAGAATTCTTATTTCTGTAATAAATTACTTAATCTGTTGTAACTTAATTATTTTATTTTTCAAAAATTGATAAAATCATTTAATGTTGTTTTATTCATGATTCTGTCCCTATTTTTTTTTTTTTTTTTTTTTTTTTTTTTTTTTTTTTTTTTTTTTTTAGTATTACTAAATACAATTAATACATTCCCACCCCCCCCCCCAAAAAAAAAAAAAAAAATTAAATAAATAAATAAATAAAAATATTTTCTGCTTTAATAATACTCTTTATATTTTTAGAATGAATACTAATTTTATGTTGCAAAGGATACCTGAAAGCTTTTCCTTCAAATTAAAATGCTACAACTTTTTGTATCAGTCTAATAGATTTATTAAGTAAATCAGAAAAAAAAGCTTCCTCTCTGGTTACTACTAGTAAATCTTCAGATCAGGGGCCTCAGCATCAATTTCACAAGCCATTCTAAATTCCATATCAATTGAGACAATATATAACATTTTAAATATGCAATTGTTAGGTTGTATGTATTTTTTTAACTATCTGAGTTTCAGAAAATCTAATTTTTCAGAACTATTTTATTAAACACGAGTCTGTGAAATTTGCCTCTTGAACTTTTTTTTTTTTCTAAATTTTAATATTTAACATCTCTTCAGGAAGGTGTGCCCTTCAGAACTACCTGTTGTCTCATTGAATTATGCTTGCAATTGGCAATGCTGTGTCTGCAAGTATTTTTAGTATTTAAATATGTAGCACCTATAGTCGTCTTTCAGTCTGTCCGCATATAGAAACATGATAACTACCCAACTGAATGGTTTGAAATTTAAAATATATAATTGTTGCATAATTTTGTCGAGTAATTTCAAATTTCTTGAAATTCAGATGTATAGTTTAATTACAGGGACAATCAAAAGTGTTCCATTACGGCCATTATGGCCATTTGGAGAAAATAGTTTCAACCGCATTTTAATGATGTTACACTCTTCTGAACATTGGAGAAAATAATTTCAAGCACATTTTAATGATGTTACACTCTTCTGAACATAAGAAAATTGATGTGCATCTATTTAGTATATACTAAAATATACATTCTATACAATATATAGTGCAAAGAATATTTGTTATTAATTTACATGGCTAGGCAAAAGTATTCCATTACATAATAGTATAGATGGAAATATTGTTTGGGGTGCATTACAATTATCAACTGATTAAACTATTTTATATTGTATGAAATTGATATACCTTGCTGAGGTTTACTATAAATCACTTCCTGTATAGTAAAAAGCAGATATTATTTACAGGGACACACAAAAAATTTCAGATACTATGCTCTAACCGAAGTACTGTATGCTATTACACCAAAACCTGAATATATTTTTAAACTTCGTTATAGTACAAACACACCTCATTGGCTTTGGTTGATGTACAATTTCTGACTAATTTTAAAGTGTGTTTCATTGTAATAAGTGTCTCAACTTTATCCTATCTTAATAAA
Organism: Maratus speculifer; assembly: GCA_964019185.1. Lineage (NCBI taxonomy): Eukaryota > Metazoa > Arthropoda > Arachnida > Araneae > Salticidae > Maratus > Maratus speculifer. The sequence continues at coordinate 198,616,071 of OZ025290.1, forward strand.
ATACTCACATACCTGTCAATCACAAAACATTGATATTTGTTCTAAAATTTAGATAAAATGTCATGCAACAAAATACACGTGAAAATGTAAACTCTTGCTGTAAAACTTATATTTAATTTAGAAATCCAGCATTTTTCTAATTTTCATTTAAAAAAACCAGCTTTTTTTTTTGCTGTTGTTGTTGTTGTTGTTATTTAATTTAGAAATCCAGCATTTTTCAAATTTTTAGAAAAACCAGCTTTTGTTGAACAGCAAGCATACTAAAATTACACAAAGAAAATGTTTTAAATAAAATACTGTAAGTTTATTAATTTTAGAATGTTTTTTGCTCTTGCATCCCATAGTAGCGTGTGATACCAATATAAAATATAGCCAATGTTGAAGCTGACATAAATAAAATTGCCTTTTATCACAGATATTTGATGAAAATTTCTTTCGTTTATTCACAAATGTTAACTTGTTAATATTGCTATGTGCAAGTTTTATATTTGTTTAAGTATATTATTTTTGCTTTTTCGTTTTGCAGTCAGTCATATAAATGGCCAAAGGCAGTCACCTCTTCAAAATTGTAGGATAAGAAGTTTTCAAAAATCAGTTAGCCCTATACCAGATTTAAGATCAGGAAATTATGAAGTATGCCGCAGGTATAATTAGAACATTTTATTTAATTTAATCATTTTTGCTTATGAACTTTTTTCTAGCCCCTTTGATGTGAGCCATGCCATATATAGTTTTAATTCTGGCATTAGTATTTCTAAATAGAATTTTGTATTTAATTTAATCATGGAAATTCTGACTATGAGGCAGAAAGTACAGGTAGAAAAAAATATGGATTGTAAACATCAAGTGTATGTGACACTCTTCCTGATTAAAGGATCTAGCTGCAAAACCATAAAGAATTACATTACAATAAGAAATTACTTGTTGTTTTTTATTTATTTACACTGTACTACACCATTTAAAGCACCAAAATACTTAATTTCTTGTTGCAAACTAGTTTAGATTGCCATAGTGTATCATCATCAGTGAAAAATATGATTGTCCAGAGAAGGAAATTGCTGATATATATGTAGGAGAAATGGATTCAATATTTATAAATAGCATTCTATATTTATAAAATGTTTAAAAATATTGTTAATTATAATTTTGCTATTCCTCTGTTGTCAGATTATTAAACACTTCTCTATTGAATTAAAAGCTATAAAGCCTGTATATTTGTCTCCAATTATGAGTATTTTACATGTAATCGCAGGGGTCGATGTGATCGCAGGGGTTGATTTAGAAAAAGAAAGTTGCATAGCAGTAACTGCTATACAAAGTCAATTTTGAATAGCAGTTAGACACTTTTGTATAGCAAGTAAAAAATAGCTAACATAACTTTTAAATCTTGAAAGTTTACAATAATAAAAAAAAAGGCAATATTTAACCAAAAGTATAAATGAGGAAATCAGAAGCTGGCTCTTGAATGATTTATAGGTCAATTTACATTCGCCACAGGTCAATTAAATATATGTATCAACTTACCACAGTACCAATTCTTAAAAAAATATATTTGTTGTGAGGGTCAATATTTTTTAATAAGTGTTTTAATGAGTGTTCATTTTAGAGCCACTACAACACGCACGTCAAACTTCTATGAGCAAACGCTGTGATTAGCGAGTAACAGTGATTCAGTAATCAATCACAGCGTCAGGGCGGGAACAAATCATGTGTTTATTGGGAAAACTGCGCTCAGCAATAGTGTCTTGCTGTACTTTCACTGTAAATAAACACTTGGGGAGAGTGAAAACACAACGTATGTCGTTTAAAAACATCTTTAAATTTTAACTTTAAGTGTACATGACATAACAAAGGGTGTGCGATATATGCATCGCAATGATTGCGATTTAATGCATTTCTTGGATCGCATTTAAGTTAAATTTGAATCGCAAATTGCGATGCAATACCGCTTAAATCGAACCCTGTGTGATCGAGAGGCAATCGCTTTAAAAGTGTTTAGTCACAATTGAAACAAAAGATTTCGCCATTAATTTATTGGGTGCATTACATATGTTTGCTCAGCATAGAATTTAGTGAAACTTAGAACATTTGAAAATTGTTTTCACCATGCATGATTCTCCAAATTAGTTAATTCTTTGCCATCTCAAGAATCAACTGATATTGATACTGAGATGACATTTATAGTGAAATCTTTGGAAAAGTCTCAACATTACTTGACTGTCCTATACTATTATTAAAAGAATATGTTTGCAGCTGATGATAATGTGTCTACAGCATCGATTCTGTAAGACAGAGATTTTGGAGATTGTTCTTAATCCAAATGATTCCACATAACGTATGTAGATTTCAATAAAGAATCTGTCAATAGAAGCAACATTGCTGTTCCTGTCCCCTTTACTTCCAAAATGCTGAAAATGATTAAAAGTATGTGCAGTTATGTGGATGCACATTTGAATGGAGAGATGAATAAAACAATGGAAGATCTCAAACAATTGCGGACAGTGTGATGCTGAAAAAGACATTAAAAAAAAAAAAAAAAAAAATCTGTTTTTTTCACCCCTAAAAAACCTTTTCTTGCTTTATATACTAATGGATGCAACTTGCTTGCAGTTTAACAGGAAATCAAAATAAAATTTGATGACATCAAAAATACTGTTTTGCTGGCAATAGTTTTTTAACACAGAAAAATTTTTCCGTCCGTTCAGTTCGTGTAACATTTAATATTTTTTTGGGTGCAATGTCACAAAATCTTCATACCTATTTTTATTATTTATTTATTTATTTCTGGGAACAGGAGAGAAATATTGAAAAACAGAAAAAATCAGGGCACAAATTTGTGGCTGTTTTGGAATAGATGCTCTGAAAATATTATCAAACTAACAATGCATTCCATCGAAATTATTCATTAAAACTTTTTTTAAAAGACTAATCTTTCATAATTGAATTAACAGTGCAAATTTCATCAATAAACAAGCAGCAGAATCTTTTTTAAGACTAATCTTTCATAATTGGATTCCCTGATTACAGAAAAACTGTGCAAGTTCTATTGAAATCCATTAGTAGAATCTTTTAAAAAGGCTAATCTTTAGTAATCTTGTTCATCTATTTTTAGAACTTCTTGCCGTAATTCTATACTAAGCAGTGTTGAAAAACATGTTATATATTAACACTATTTCTACTGGTGTCAAATGATATCTATTAAACGATTTCTATTTATCATTTTCCATTTATAATTTTTAGATTGAAACATTTGCAAATGATTTTTATACATTGAAGACTTTCTTTTATGCTTTTTGCACACAAAAAATTACAAGCAAAATAAACATAAAACAAATCTTTATAAAGGTGTCATGGTAGAAATAGTAAGTCACATCAAAATCCATTCAGCAGACCTCAAGTTATAAGCAGGATGAACAAAATTCTCATTATATCAAATTTATTACATGTTATTGCAAAGATCCAGTTCAACATATATCTTGCTAGATTTTTTGCAATCCATTTTGGAGTCAAGATTTTTATTCCCTCACTTTTTTTTTTTTTTTTTTTTTTGTTTGTTTGTTTGTTTGTCTGTCTGTGTGTGGTTTTGAGTAAATAATAAGATTACCTTTAGCTAAATTGCTAGGTTAATGAATTTGAATCAGTGTATGTTTTAGGTAGCATTTAGTTTAGTTGTAAATGAGAGGAGGGAGAAAGAAATAGAGTTGCCAGCTAATATTAAACAAAATTTTATATTATCAATTCTTTGCTTATGCTTTTTTCCCCTCATTTGTAATAATACAAAAGAAAGCTTAAATTTTCATTGTTACAAATACTTAGTGTCTTCAAATTGTTATTCTTTATTAAAATTAACAGTTTAAAAAAAATCTACACTATTATTCCTTAAATTTAAATTGGCATTCTTTCTAATCAAAAGAGAATCACTTTGCTTTGTTATTTTTAACTAATTTGCATTAAAGCTTTTTAGCATAATCATTATATGTTTTAAATAGTGGAAGTTGGCAAAGACCTCAAAAGTCCTTATCAGCTCGGAAAATCAATGTTCATGACGACAGAAAATTGGAAGGTAAGATTTTTATTGTCATTTCACAATTTTACTTTATGCTTTTAATCACAGTGTTATCTAGAAACTTTGATCAAATTTTTTTAAAAGAAATTGTGATAACTTTTTATACTCATTAGGGGTACAATAAATATTTCGCATATCTAATCTTTTTGTCAAATATTCGGATGATCACTTATTATACCTCATTTAGCTGAATGCTAATGTATCATATAAAAAATGGTGGAACCAGAGAGAAAAATAGAGCTTGATTTAAAAAAAAAATGTTACTGTAAAAATTGGGAAATATTTTCAATATAAAAATGTGCATAGAAAAGAAATGGAATCAGATGATCTGTAAAGCTCATGAAATAACCCAAATTTTTTTTAGCTGAAAATGAGAACTGAGCTTTACTGGTGCTTTAAAATCAATCCGGGAAAAAGAGGCATTTTTAACTCACTCCATATTTAAATAATCTGTAACCAGTTTAAAAATTTGGGTTTATAACTATATGTTACAGGCTGATGTAATGAAGTATGAGAACGGTTCTTGTACAAAGTGTCAACACAATTCCATTCCAGCGATTTTCAAAAGTGGAAGATCAAAGCTCCAAGTAAACTCAAAACCTTGAACAGATACGATTCAACCATATACTAAATATTTGTCTTCACACACATTTATCTACATCGATTCTTCAACAACCTGATTGTATTTATGTTATACTTTAATTATTATTTGATGGTTTATATTCGTTTAGTGTTCCGGACCTTTGAGACAACACAACAATATTTTCTATTAACTATTTTCCTCAGCAATCATTTTGAGTGGGTAATAATATATAATTCTGAATATAAGGCACCAGTAAAGCTCAGTCCACATTTTCAGCTAACAAAATTGTGGGTTATTTCATGAGCTTTACAGATCATCTAATTCCATTTCTTTTCTACGCACATTTTATGTTGAAAATATTTCCCAACTTTTAAAGGTAACATTTTTTTTTTAATCGAGCTCTACTTTTCTCTCTGGTTCCACCAGTTTTTTATATGATTTCATAGCTTTTTCAGATCCTTTCAGGGACTTTATTAATCACATTCAACTAACAAACCAAAACTATTATTAGTATTAGTTTAAAGGGTACTACTCTGTTATCTCATCGACCGATTTCACCAAATTATACAAATCGCCAAACTAATTGCCAGATTATACATATTGACGTAATTTTCATTTTAAATAAAAAAAAAAAAAAAAAAAAATTAGAATATTAATACAAATAAAAAAATAAGTACAAATAAAAAGTCAAAATAAAAATCACTTAATCACGTTTTAAACACGTGTATCATATTTAATGTCATTGAATTGACATTCACGATCATCCATTATTGGCATTTAATCTTAAAATTTATCGATAGTATTTTGGTCGACGGGATAACAGAGTAGTACCGTTTAAAGTTACTTTGGCAAAATTATGGAAATAATGTAAAGTTGGCTTTAATTTTGGCGAGTAATTTTGGGCACGAGTTGGCGATATATCCCCGAGTTGGCAAAAAAATTGGCGACAGAACCGTCCCCTCCCAGACGGTAGTCCCACTGCAGTTTCTTGGTATCTATGCAGATTTTCTTATGACCGTAGGTATCTACACAGATTTTCATAGCTTCATTTTCAAATCGTTATTTTTATAAATATAGAATTTTTATATCTAAATTATCCCTTTTTAATTGAAATATCTGCATTGTACTAACTGTTTTGAAGTCGAAAGCACTCAAATAAAGATGCGATATTGTTTTAACACATATTTAGTTATAGTTTATATATATGTTTATGAAAGATATGTATTTTCTGTTTCGAATTATGTTAATTTTAAAAATTAAAAATCTATCAGGAGAATCAGAATTTTTATTGCTCTATAAAAAAAAAGAACACGTGTTATCATTACTTTTTTAAATTATTGAACTGTTTTTAGTTAGTGGCAACTCAAAAGAAATATTTGAATTAGCTATTAAAAAGGAGAGATTTTTATAATGTTAAATTATGGAAGGTATAGCATTATATAAATTTTAAATGGGTGCTATTTCCTTAATAATGGATTGACAGGACTTTCAAAAGGCACATACCTAAATTAAAAGCTTTCGAACAAGCTATTAAATGTTGCTGAATGTTTCCTGGTTCGGGTTATAATTGAGTTGTTTGCCTTTTTTTTTCTTGTTTCACGCAAAAAAAGTGACAAAACAGGGGTTCTAGATCTCCATAACTAATCAATGGATCTGGATGATTTTTTGTAAACTTTGAGGTCTAGAGTAGGATGCTTCGCCTTTTCAATTTCGTCGCGATCCGATGCTCAGGTCCAAAGTTATTAAGAGGCAAACTTTGGACTTTAACAATAGAGATGCGGCTGAGCTCTACTATACAGCACTGTCGTGCTGTATGATATTTATCTGAATAAAGGCAGATTTAGGTTTTTTTTTTTTTGGGGGGGGGGGGTAATTTTTTCTCAAAGTTAGATTTGTTCCTTTCTGATGCATTCATGCTGTCATTTTCATGTATGCACAAATTTTAAAAGTATTCTAATTCATAGTTTAAGAAATCAAATAGCATTTCTCTGTTTCCTTTAAAAGTTGATTATAAAAGTCACGTAAAAATTGCTGATTTAAGCCTATTTTAGGAACATGACTTATGAGGGACAGTTATTTAAAAATGTAATACATTTGCAAAAAAAAAATATTTTTCAATTCTTAAGTAAATTAATGTTGCTGTTTGCAAATTTCATTCATATATGAAAATAGCCTTTTTAATGCGTTAGAAAGATTCAAATTGTTCAGCTGTATTAGCAACCTTTTTTAAGAACAGTCTTAAATATATTTAATACAAAATACTACTGAATATTATTTCAGTGTATTATTAAAAAACTTTCAACATTCAATTTTAAAGTTGTATAAAATTTGAGATGTGATTGTTTTTAAATTTTAAGTAAACTTAAAAGCACATATCATAATTAAAAATGCATTTCATTCATCTATAAGCCTTCATTAATAATATACAGTACATCCGGTAGAATATACTATTTGAACTCTTTTGTATGTCCCTGTAAATGCTGTGGATTGCATATTATGTATGAAATAACCTATATTAAGCCTCAGCGACATATATCAATTTTATTATATCTGAAATAGTTTAATGTAATTAGAGTATGTCGCAAACAATTCTCCCACTCCCTCCTTTTTGCTGTTATGTAATGGGATTCTTTTGTGTTGCCCTGGAAATAAATAATAACTATTCTTTTCACCATATATTTTACATAGTGCGTGTTTTAGTGCACTTCGTAAATGCTTATAAATTTTACTATGTTTGACAAGGTGTAACATCTTTAAAATTCAATTGAAAAGATTTTTTCTCATAGGCCATAATGTATTGAAAAATGTTTGATTGTCCCTTTAAATAAACTAATCTTGCTAAAAATTTCATTTCAAATGGGTTTTTGCTTGAGTAAATGGCAATAACTTTTGATAATTTCTGGGCAATTCGAGTATATTTATGAGAGTTAGAGCACAGGTAAATGCCCAGACAAACCGAAACCATAAATACATTTTGACTTTGTTGGAAAGTGTTATAAAGGATATAATTTAAATAGCAGGTTCTTTCGTTGCATAATATATTCCTTCAGTTTGAATCTTTTTAAGGGAGACCCGTAAGAAAAAACCCAAAATTTTTATTATTGATTTTAAAGTAATGAATTTTGGTGTACTATTTAAGAATCTTTTTGTAAGGAATAATTAGCAAAAAAAATTATCTTTTTATTAAAAAATATATTTTTTATGTCGATTTTTGTCGATTTTTTTGTGGAAAAATACATTTTTAAAAATTACTACTCCTCATACAATTTTCAATATTTTTGTATTACTAAAATTTCTTAAATAATGTTATGATATATGGAAACGACCTAAGGAGAGATATTTTTAATTTTCTATTTTAATCAGCTTAAAAAAAAAAAAAAGAAAGAAATTACGCATGGTAAATTTCCTTAAATTCATTATAATTTTCATGTTTACCAATTTATGTAAAATTTTTAGAAATAGTTTAAAAAATATCTTTCCTTACTTTTGTTGCAATTTTTTTTAAGATTCTAAAAACATAAACACTTTGTTTCTAAACCATTTTACCACTGAGCCTTAGTACTTTGAACTTAGGCAAAATATGGAAAAAGTCATTTTCAGGAAAACACATTTTAAATGGTCGCTAGTCCTTTAAACTCCATTGACTACAGTTTAAAAAAGCTCATTTGCTACCTGTTCCAAGTGTCTCCGAGTTCTGAAATTTTGCATGGATACTCGCAAATATGTATTTTATCGTTTTCTAAGATAAAAAATTTTTTGAACTTTTGATGATTTTTGACCGAAAATGGGGTTCGGGTCTCCCTTAATAGTGATCATTCATTTTTTTTTAACGATTTTTGCAATGACTCATTGCATTTTATATTAAATGCTGCAAAAGGCTTTCTCTTTTCCAATTAAAATTTTTTTTCCAGTTACAAATTTCTTTTTTTTGCATATTGCACTTAATTGAAAAACATATCAATATTTCCTGATTTCTTAAAATCTAAACAGCAATATATTGAACTGTTTAATAACTATTTCTCAGTATTACTATTTCATCTAATTTCTGTATACTTTTTAACTTCTTAAATCATACTTTTTTCTGTAAAATGTATGCAATGGATGCTAGAATATATTTTCAAATAAAACACACTAAGGTTTCCAGACACAATTATTTTCTTCTTCAATTCAGCACCATCCTTCATATGTTTAATAGAAACTATTAGGCAGTTCCAATTGAAATGTTTTTTAAAGGTTAAAAACTAAGTTGTACTCTTCAGTTGGAGAGCTTTGAAAATTTCTGTTAAAAATATCAAAGTATTCTCATTTGCTAAAAAAATTACGTAATTGGGAGGGAATGGTTACCAAATATAAATGATATCACCTCTTGCTTTATGGATTAAGTAGAACACATATGCAATGACATGATTTAGTAACTGAAAAAAAAGGAAAAATCTACTTACTTTTGAAGTAATAGAAATTTTTTTCTCACTTTACTTAAGAATCCTCCATTACAGCTAAGTTTTTACAATATATTAATATATTAACTCAAAAAATTTCCCGTTTTTATAAGCATGTTTAAAAGGGTAACATTATAACATATATATCGATTTCAAAGTCAGTAAAAGTTAAACTACTATAGTTTTCTATGTTGTGGTTAATTAAATTATGTGTATTTTATGTTTCCTTAAAAGAAGATACACAGTTTTTAATGCTTACAACTTTAGGGAATTTTAAGGAGTTTGAAATCTTTTTTTTCTTTTCACTTTGTAAATAATAATGCAATTTCATTGATGTAGCTATTATTTGTACCTTTAGGTTCTAGAAATTTAAGAAGAACCCATTCTGTAAATTTTTCTGAAGTGAATAAACGAGAACTTCCTCATGCTGAAAGTCACCAGAGGTTTGTAAATAATATCAATTTTGTTATTCAAGCAAACTAAAAGAAAATTAAACAAATTTTTATTACACATTATTAAACAGTTTTTTAATTTAAATATGTTTTTTATGTAAAATAGATAATAATTATAGTTAATTTAAGCAAAATCAAAAAGCATATTTTCATTTCCTTCTTTCTTATTTTAGATTTCACATTGAAGAAGATGAAGAATTAGCTGGTTATTTTTCTCCCAAACATTCACAATCTCAGCATAGTTTATTAGATCAAGATGATAATCGTCGCATGTCAAAGCACCCTACTTCTAATGATCATAGTCCAAGACAAAGCCATAGTCAAACTTATCTTGAAAAATCCTTTCAAGAATTAAGTTCTCCTGGTCATTTAGAATCTTTAAGTGAAAATAATGAACTTTCAACTGGTAAATGGGCTGAACCTCGAGAACAAGCTTCCAAACCAGCTTTACAAAGATCCCCTTCTTCCTATGAAATTCATCAGTTATCTCCAAGTAAAGAGACAGTTGTGAAAGGCAGAGGTTATTCTTGTCAGCGCAGTCAATCTGATTTACACTTATCTCACGATAAGCATTCGACAAGTAGACAAATATCTGATAGTGATAATAACCTTTACCAAGTTCAATCTGTTTCTCATGAACATTATTCTCCCCGGACGTTTACTAGAGAACCCAGAAGGAATCGAAATTCATTTCATGAATCATCGCACAGCCGTTCTGACCTTTCGGGTTCTAATGCATCAAGACGATATAGCACAGATTGTAGCCGGTGGGTGCCTGGAGAATCTGAAAGTCAGCCTAAATCATTATCTGGTAGTCTCACTTGGAGAAAACCTAAAGATTTATTTACTCAATCTGAATGGAATAAAGAAAATGTTGATTCAGAAAATAATGCATTTCAAAGTTCTGATGATCACAAATCATTAGAAGATCAGGGGGGCGTAATGAGCTTTGCTAATTTATCAAAGCAAAAGAATAATTCTGGTACTGCCATAAATATTGTATATAGTCATCAGGATAAAGAAATTGATCAGGGGACTTATAAAAAGCCTGTTAGACCAGGATATCTGCATATCAATAAATCACGTCCTGCTAATGATAATATTAGCCCAACATCTAATGTTTCAAATGTACAAGAATGGGCTAAAAATTCTACTTCAAATGTCTTATCTGTAGCAGATACATCAGTAGCTGCTCAAATGCATGATATTCGTTTGAAATTAGAAGAAAAGCGCAAAAGGATAGAACAAGAAAAAGCTCTTCTTGAAAGTCTATCAAAACGCCAGAGAGAAAAAATGGGAAAAGCTGCTTTTCTTCAAGCAGTAAAAGGCTCTAGTTCTCCTGGTAAAGATGATAGGTACATGGATAATATTTATAGCAGAAACCGTCAATTTTCTGTTGAAGATATTAGTGAAGATTTAGACACTGTTAGAAGAAAATGGCTAGAAAGAAAAAATGCTGAAATAGATTTAGAAAATGATATGCAGTCTGAAGAAATACAACAATCAATAGATCAATTAACTTCCAGCTTATCTGATTTACAATCTGATATATCTCGATTAACAGAACAACAAGAAATGATTCAAAAATTACTGAAAACTGGCACACCTCTTCAAAATGATACTCAAGCCTATTTTCTTCATGATCAAAATACACCTGGACAAAATAAAATGCCTAGTAAATGGGCAGAACCAATTAGCACATACCAAAATAATAACATGTATTCACAAAATCATATGCCTTCAGACATTCATCAGCCTGTTGGAGGGAGGGGTCATTGGGGGCAACCAGTTATTCCATTCGGAGGTTATCAGCAACCTCCAGCTCAGCATCAAAATATTCCTATGTGGCAACAAAACTCTCAAGCCTTAAGGTCTCCATCAGTTGAGCCTCAAATGATGTATAGTCAGCCAATGAACATGCAGCCTCACATGTATGATCAAACTCCTTCAAATCAAGTTCCTTTTAACCAAGGATTTACACTTCACCCTCAACAGCAGATGCAGCAATCCACGTATGGTAATTATTATAATACTAATCCTTATTACTCCAACGAAATTCAACATAATAATGTACCTAATCAAGGACAGTATAATTATCCTAATTACCAACAGACTAACTATCCTGTGATACAAAATGCTTTTGGCCAATCTGCACCACTTGGCTTGAAAAGGTCTGACAGTAGAGGTTTTCATCTTCATCCTGATTCTTCTGATTATGTGCCTGATAGTGTGGATAATTGTTCTACAAACCAAGGGCCTTCTAACATGCACTTTAATTCTTGTCAGTCTGAATCCCAGCCTAATAATTCAAGCCAAGCTAATACTAATGCACTTAGTATAACAATAGATGAATTTGGTCGACCTGTGAGATCGACTGACTTACAACACTCTCCTCCTAATAAACCAATTTTAGGTAAAACATTTCGTGTTCCTAAATCAAAAGTTACTTCTCCATCTTCTCCTAATTACATTCAGCCTTCTCAAAATAAGTCCATATCTTCAAATGAACAGAATACTCAAGAAGATTTACAAGAAATACAGGGTGACGTGAAACAAATAGGTGACAAAGGATTTTATATATCATTTGAGGAAGAGCCTCGCAAACCTAAACCAAAATTAAAACCAAAACATTTGAAAGCTCGGAATCAACAAAAGAAAATTGATTCTGAGTCGCGTAAGGTAGAAAATAATGAAATTAATTCTGAAAATGGTGAAGGTAATGATGACGATCAGTATAAAAAGAAAGATTTGGACTTGAAATCTGATAAAGTAGATGCTAATTCTTCTGAAAATTCTGAAACTTCTTCTCGACAGCCACCTCCATCTGGTGTGGGTTTTGTGGTTGATGCTGCACCTATAGAAAATGATCCAGTGAGTATTTTTCACAATCCTCTGTTTTGCTAATTATTTTGAAATAATAATCTGGCACATTTCTTTACCTCTCTTCTGGTATCAAAAGCGAATTTTATGGTATAAGTCAAATTCTACATAAATAACAAAGAATTTTTTTTTTATCCCAGCCTTATTTTATTTCAGATTTTGATCCTTATTTTTCATTTTATCTTGATGGTTCAAATTTGAATGATTAATTAGTTTAAATTTGGCTACTTTGGTGTATTTGTCAATGTTCAATTTGTTCTTATCTTTAAATTTTACAATATACAGTAAGCATCCTCTAGTCCGGCATGTTTGGGACTTGAAGCATGTCGGATTACAGGATGAGTATCGGAATAAACATGTAGAGGTTAGATTTATTTTTAAAATGGACAGTTTTTATCATTTATTCGAATTTTTAATTCATTAAACAGCTTGAATAAGATTTTAAAAAATATTCAGTAATGTAAAGTACAACCTGACTGTAAAATAAAAACATGTACTGTAGGCCTACACAATAAACCTACTGGTAGAAACCATCTTTGAATATCAGTTTGATTTGTAGTAGTCTTCCCTCTTCTTATTTTTTTTTTAATGAAATCATTTCATATGATGTGAAGTTTCATAATTTCTGCATCAAATTGAGGAAACTGCTGATCACAGAAAACTGGATAAATGGATTAACTGGATTAATATTTAATCCATGGTGTACGTTGTATATGACTATTATTATATAAGCCAAGTTTTGATCATTATAAAAATGATGTTTATTATTATTATTACAGTAGGCTCTCTCTCAAATCTGCAACCCTAAAATCCACTGTTCCCTAAAATCTACGCATAATTTATCTATGCAAACAATGAAACTTTCAGTTAAGATGTAGGGATAAGATTTGACTTTTTCATTTTTATATCAATTACATATATACAGGGTGTATCTAAACTACTGGGCAAAACTTTAAGGGGTGATAGTACACATAAAGACAAATAATATTAAATGGGAAACTAAGGGTCCCAAACGTCTTCCGAAGGAGATAGGCGCCATCAAAGTTTAGGGTCCAAAATTTGAAATGATTATAAAAAACGTAAAAATTGGTCGATTCGTTTGCGGTTTTCACGAAAACTATTCTTTATGTCAGTATTGTTTTGAAAATAAATTATAAAGATAAATTTCAAAAAATGCTGATAGAGGGCGCTTTAGACTTTGGAATAAGGAACAACTATTTTTTACCGTTATTTTTTGCATCTCAATAAATTTTTTTAGAAGTTTAGACATAAACTTAAATTTTGAGCTCAAAACCTGTGGTTAAGTAGCGCAAACTGAACTGCGTTCAATAGGAGTGGGTAGGTTCAAATTTCAAATGATTATAAAAAAAATAAAAATTGATCAATTGATTTGCGGTTTTCACTAAAATTATTCTTTATGTCAGTATTGTCTTGAAAATAAATTACACAGATAAATTTCAAAAAATGCCGATAGAGGGCGCTTTAAACTTTGGAGTAACGTACAACTAGTTTTTATCGTTATTTTTTGCATCTCATTAAAATTTTTTAAAGCTTAGACATAAACTTAAATTTTGTGCTGAAAATCTGAATCGTTGAGAGTGGTTAAGTAGCGCTAGCTGAACTGTGTTCAATGGGGGTGGGAATGTTCAAATTTCAAATGATTATACAAAACGGAAAAATTGGTCGATTCGTTTGCGGTTTTTTCTAAAAACATTCTTTATGTCAGTATTTCCTTAAAAATAAATTTTAAAAATAATTTTAAAAAAAATCCGTTAGAGGGCGTCTTAAACTTTAGAGTAACCAACAATAATTTTTAACTGTTATTTTTGTATCTAATTAAATGCTTGCAAAAGCTTAGACTTAAATTTTTAGCTCAAATTCTGAATCGTTGAGAGGGGTTAAGAAGCGCAAACTGAACTGTGTTCTGCAGTTGAAATGTTACCCTGCCCACCCTCCAAACACAGTTCAATTTTTCGCTACTTAATTACTCACAACGATTCAGATTTTGAGCTCAAAATTTAAGTCTAAGCTTTTTAAACATTTATTTAGATTAAAAAAAAATAACAGTTAAAAATAATTGTCGGTTACTCTAATGTTTAAGGCGCCCTCTAACGGAATTTTTTGAAATTTATCTTTAAAATTTATTTTCAAGGAAATACTGACATAAAAAATGCTTTAGAGAAAACCGCAGACGAATCGACCAATTTTTCCGTTTTTTATAATCATTTGAAATTTGTACCTCCCCACCCCCATTGAACACAGTTCAGTTTGCGCTACTTAACCACTCTCAACGATTCAGATTTTCAGCTCAAAATTTAAGTTTATGTCTAAGCTTCTAAAAAATTTAATGAGATGCAAAAAATAACGGTAAAAACTAGTTGTACGTTACTCCAAAGTCTAAAGCGCCCTCTATCGGCATTTTTTGAAATTTATCTGTGTAATTTATTTTCACGACAATACTGACGTAAAGAATAATTTTAGTGAAAACCGCAAATCAATTGACCAGTTTTTATGCTTTTTATAATCATTTGAAATTTGAACCTACCCACTACCATCGAACACAGTTCAGTTTGCGCTACTTAACCAAAGATTTTGAGCTCAAAATTTAAGTTTATGTCTAAACTTCTAAAAAAAATTAATGGGACGCAAAAAATAGCGGTAAAAAATAGTTGTTCGTTACTCCAAAGTCTCAAGCGCCCTCTATCGGCATTTTTTGAAATTCATCTTTATAATTTATTTTCAAGACAATACTGACATAAAGAATAGTTTTCGTGAAAACCGCAAACGAATCGACCAATTTTTCCGTTTTTTATAATCATTTCAAATTTTAGACCCTAAACTTTGATGGCGCCTATCTCCTTCGGAAGACGTTTGGGACCCTTAGTTTCCCATTTAATATTATTTTTCATGATGTGTACTATCACCCCTTAAAGTTTTGCCCAGTAGTTTAGATACACCCTGTATATTAATCTGCAATTTTCGTTAATACGACTGAAATCATGCTTTTTTCAATAAGGAAAAAAAAATTTATTTTCGAAAAAAATTCAAGATATTGTTGATATCACTGGTAATCACAATCTTTTTGCTAAATGCATTTATTCATTAATCAAGCTTTTTTTATTATTAAATCTGGTTAAACCTGAAATAAAACTTCCTTATTTTTTGGTTTTGGTGTGAATTAGTAGTGTACATTTAGAGGCAAGTTTTGTTGAATAATTTAAAAAAAAAATCTCACCTTTTATAGAATTTACATTATTGATTATTTACTTGATCTTTGTTTTTAATATTTTAATCATTTTAAAAAAGTGTGAATTTTTATTATTTTAGTTTAATACTTTACTTGATTATTTTAATATCTTACTATATTCAGACATGCTACTTTTCTGCGGAAAGCAGAATTCTGTTTTTTCAGCAATGAATTTGACTATCCCTGAGATCCATGCAAATATGCATTAAAATTTTTTGATATTTTTATGGGGGGGGGGGGGGGGGTCAGAACGAAAAAAAAAAAAAAAAACAATAAAAAATGTGAGTACAAAACTACACCAAACTAAGCAAATTTCTTCAAAGGATAGCAAAAAAGAAAAAACTATAAATTCATCAAACGGCCATGGAAAAAATACTATTTTCTTCAGAGGATCATGGGAGATAATGCGATTTCTGTCAAAGGATTGCGGAAAAAAAAAAAAAAAAAAAAAAACTTTCCATCAAAGGATTATTGAGAAACACAATTTTCGTGAACAAGTTGCGGAAAAATATTCAGATTTCATCAAAGAATAGTGAAAAATACTCGAATTTTATCGAAAAGTAGTAAAAAATATTCGAATTTTGTAGAAAAATCATGCGAAAATATGTGAACGATCGTTGGAAAACAGTGCGATTTTTGTCAAATGATCATGGGAAAAAATGCTAATTTTGTTTAAAAACTGCAGAAAAATGCAAATTTGTCAAAACATTGAAAAAAAGTTAATTTCGTCAAAAGTCCGTGATGTCATGAAAGTTCAGCTTTTTTCTTGCTGAGCCTGTAGCATGTCTGTATATTGTAAGCATTTGTTATAATTTCAATTGCATTATTAATTACATTCAAATTACTGTTTTCAAAATCTTAAGAAAAAAATGACCAGAAACCCAGAAAATTCTAAAATCGGCACAACCTCTGGTCCAAAGCTGTGCTGATTTGAGGGAGTTTACTGTATCATTTTACAAAATTCTTTACATTTAGAGGATTTTTTATTTGAATTGGGGAAAAAAATGTTGCTGTTAATAAATAAGAAAATAAAAAAGTTACAAAATGGGTAGATGCAAATTATTAGATATGGAAAATAAAAAGAATATTGCCCAGTTAAACTGATGGCATTGAGCTCACAGGCTACACATACTAATTGTACATTACAGCCTAGCAAGGGTTAATTCCGTTCGAAAAAAAATTAAGAAGGGGAAACAGCTCTTCCCTTTCCCCTTTTTATACTTAATCATTGAACTGCCTAAACAATCAAGGACATGTTTTATCATATAAAAAATCTATATCCAAAATTCAGAGCAAATAGGATAATTCTTAATAAAAACCCATTTAGCATTTATATAATTTAAGAGGAAGGAGTTATCCTTCTCGTTTATACTTAACCATTAAACTTCCAAAACTATTCAGAGATTTGAACAAAATCTGACAATTCTGCTTGAAAAACCCATTTATATAAATTAAGGGGAGGGCATTAGAATCCCCGTTCCCCCTGTTTATACTTATTCAATGAACACCTAATAACAGTCACGGATTCGCCTCATCCGAATGAACTTATATCTAAATTTTGAACGAAAACTTAATTCTGCATGAAAAACCCATTTATATCAATTAAGGGGAGGGGCATGAGCCCGTTCCTCCTCTTATACATATCGAATGAACTCCAAAAACTAATCAGGGAAGCGCCTTGTCAGGATATATCTATATATAAAATTTCAAGTGGATCGGATATTTTTATCATGAGTTATCGCGTTACGCATGTACGAACATACATACAGAATAGGCGGGCACATAAGCTCTCAATCTATGATAGCCTGTGAGCTAAAAAACAAATACAAAAAAAGATGTCATATGAAAGATGTATTTTAAAGCAGAAAAACTAGGTCTATCGATCCCACTAATTATGAAATATGTGACGATCACAAAAAAAGAAACAATGTAATGTTAAACTAATTTATTGTAAAAGACAATTTAAAAAAAATATATAGAATTTATTTATAAGTCTTAATTTTTAATATTTGAAAAAACCATTTTCAAAATGGTTGTATAGTATATTGATAATATTTGATTGATATTTGATTTGACAGATCAAAATTACTATATCCAAAGCTTGCACCATTTCACTCTGTAGCCAATAGAGAATGGCCACTGTCTGAAATCTCCAAGTGTGCTCAATTCCATTTTCAAATTGATTAAAGCACTATATTTAGTTTTAAAATATCAGTAGATATTTTCATAAAAAGAAATCTAACAATATTCTTTATACATAGATAGAATAAATATCACATCTAAAATGTTAACTACTGCCTCTTTTCAACTTTCTAAAATTTGTTTGTTAAATTTGCTATCTTCTTCATTAAATTTTGTTTATGTCCCTAACTCAGTTTGAAAAATACATTTACGTTTGAAATAAATGTAAAATAGCAATCTTTTTAAATAATATCTTAAAGACCTACAAAATCAGCAAATTTAAGGTTTACTTGACTGCACTTAATATTGTTTTTAATATAGTATAATTATAATATTTCATTGTTATTTAATTTAAAATAATATTAATATTGTTATTATGATCTGATTTTTGTAAAAACCTAAAAAAAGGTTTTAAAATGTAGAACTTAGGTTTCACCTTTACATTATAAACATATAACATTAAGTTTTGCATAATTAGATTTAAAAGACAAATAAGATAGAAACTTTAATTTGTAAATATATAAGTATTTAATATTTTTAAACTAAAATATTATGCGAAATTATTATGATTTTGTGGAAATATAAGTTGAATATAGAAGATTCTCTCAAAAGTTTATTTCAAATGATATTTCAAAGTTGCTTTTAATAATAAATTTAAATGTAGCATGTGATTGGGAAAAAAAATAAGAAAAATTTTTGCATGAAAAAGAGTTTAAAATTTAAAAAATATTTTTCTAGATTCGAATAAAGTGCAATATTTAAAATTTAATTTTTTCAGATTCCATTTAGACTAGGAATGCACGGATATCCGACCAATCCGGTTGAATTTTCAATATCCGAAATATTATCGGATATCTGGCAGAATGCAGCAAAGCAAATATAGATGACTAACAGTAATCGTTTTATCCCAAACAATGCCTTAAAAAAATTTTGTTTATAATGCAAAAGATAATTATAAGTTCCCTTTCAATGAGTAAAAGGTAATTCAATGAGGAAAGGTGACTGCAAACCACAGGCGTTTGCGCCACCAACAGTGCAAGGAACGCGTACAAGGACAACACAATGGAATGACATTGTGTTTATTGACGAATTCCACTTCTTTCTGCAACTTCGCGATGGTCGGATTCGAGTTTGGAGACACTGGGGTGAGAGGCTGCTGAACTGTTGCAAAATGCACCATCACACAGGCCCATCACCCGGAATGATGGTTTGGGATAGCATTTGATTTCACTGCCGCACTTCTCTAGTATGCATTGCCGGTACACTGAACAGCCAGCGCTACATCTCTGAGGTGTTAGAGATCATGGTGCTCCCATACATTCAGTGCTTGCCATCAGTTATATCCCAGCAGGATGACGCGTGGCCACACGTGTCATGCAATGTTTAAGTGTTCTTCTATACACATGAGATTGAATTGCTTCTTTGGCCTGCTTGTTCTCCCAATCTATCGCCAATCAAAAACGTGTGGTCCATGCTTGCACAACAACTGGCCTGGAATACATCACCCGCTACTTCACCAGATCAACTTTGGCTATATGTGGAAGCCGCATGGACTGTTCTAGTCCTAGGATACGTTCAAAGATTCTTTGATTCTATGCCAAAGCGTGTGGCAGTGGTTATAGCCAACAGTGGCGTCTACACTAACTACTGATTTTGTCATCAACCACATGTCACAAGAGGCTGTAATTTTGATCGTTTGATCTTTGTACAAGATGCTATCTGCCATGTAAAATTCGTTGTGATATCTCTGGTCCTTCTTGGTGTGTGGCCAGCAGTATATTTCCTTAACAGGCCTCAGTTGAAGGAAAGTTTTGTATTTCCCAAATGGTTTTATTGTGTTTTTGTGCATATTTAGAAAAAATAGATAGTACATATAGGAAATCCATTTTCAATAGTATTATTATTATTATTATTATTTTTAATTATTATTTTAAGGAGGAATATTGAAAGTAATGGATTGATCTTTTAAGAATCAATACCATAGTTTTTCAAAAAAAAACTTCAGAATCGATTCTTTGCACCTCGATATTGTGGAATTAATAACCACTCCATCCCCATGTTTTGTTCAAATCTAACTAGATGAAAGATGACATTCCAAGTGTTTCACTCAGGGTCTAGTCTATGTAAAAACTACAGTTTTTTAAAAATTATGATCATATGTCATCCCAGTGGTGTAGTCAAGGGGGGATGCAGGGGGGCAGCATCCCCCCACTTTTTTATTTTATTTCAAGCGTCCCCTTACTTTTTTCTCTGAAGGGGGACGCATATCTTTCCAATTCACTAAATGGTTTTCTTTAACAAGACCACCCAATGAAAGTGATTGGGAAGAAAGATGTTTACTCGCTGTTTCATTATAGTGAAATATCACGCGAACATTAGTTCTTTAATAGGAAATATATTAGTTTTACTTGGAAGTCTACTATCACCTAAGTTTCTATCCCCTTTCCTGCTCTTAACAGAGAGACTCCTGAAAATGATTTCGACCCACCGCAGTCTCAGTTTAAATACTCAGATGTTTCAGTTTTGAAAGCATGGCCTTTTTTTTTTTTTTTTTTTTTTTTTTTTTTTTTTTTTTTTTTACTCACTTATCAGTTAACAACAACATGTTTCCATAAATTAGTAAATAAGGTCATTAAAGACATTCAAGGTAACTGTAATAGCTGTCACATACTGTTAGTTAGTAGGGGTCATCAATTGGCCGGTATGTGGCATCGGTAGTTGAATCCAGACTATTAATAAAAGGACATCAATGCAGACCGACAACTCCTGATACTATTCAGAAGTGTGATATAGTGAAAGAATCCCCCAGAACCATCCCTCCCTTCTCTCGTTCACATTGACAATCGTTTCCTGATTAGATTTGAGGAAAAAACTACAAACATTGGACTAGTTTAAATTCAAGCAAATATCTCTATATTGCCTTTTTTTTTTTTTTTTTTTTTTTTTTTTAGCTTTAAATATTTTGCATCATAATTTCAATTTTTGAAGGCAATATAATAGCGAAACGATGTAAACAGCCAAAACTGGAAATTTTAAAAATTTCTTCCAAACGTCGTCGTACAAAAACAGATGTGAAATCACCGATCACAATTGAAGATCAAAAATTCAATCCAAGAGAATTGTAAGTACCTTTTGAGTTTTGATCAGTATCTTAAATTACATGCTACATTTTAAATTTTTGAAAAGGGTTATATATTTTCCAAATATCAATATAATTTTGTTATAAAACTTTATTTTTTATTGAACAGGATGGAAAAAAAAGGGGGCAGAAAAAATGGGCGTCATCAATGGTAGTTGAGCAGAATTGCCCCTCTAAATTTTCAAATTTAACTGAATATTTCTTTCTCTCTCAAAATTTTCAAAATCATGGTTCGTACGCTCTGGAAAAAATAGAAAAAGTGTTGGAAAAAAAAAGTCCTCATTTTCAAGGAATAAAAAGTGCTGGAAAAAGAGAGATTCATTTTCAAGGAATGAAAAGTGCTGGAAAACAGTGATGTAAGCGTCTGCCTCTCTCCTCTCATCTGGCAGGAGAAGCACATAGGTGAAAAATCACACTCCTGGCTATTATAGAAAAAATGCATTACCGACAGCTTAGACGGAACAGCGTGTGCATAGTAACAATTTCGTCGGGTCACAATCTGCGTTCTATTTTTTCCCCCCGATGGTTTCCGCATGCATCCGATTTTTACAGCCAAGGAAAGATGCCAACAAGGTTGTTAGGAGCAGAGAAGGAAATTTTTGGCTGCAAGTGACTCAATCATTGGGAAAGCAAATATACAATTGAAATAAATTGTTTTAAAATAAAGTGTATAAAGGTAGATAAGTAAAGGTAATTAGAAATAATAAATATTAGTCCTTAAATTTTAAAATTTCTAAAAAAGTAAAAAAAAAAAAAAAAAAAAAAAAAAACCTTTATACACTTTATTTTAAAACAATTTATTTCAATTGTATATTTGCTTTCCCAATGATTGAGTCACTTGCAGCCAAAAATTTCCTTCTCTGCTCCTAACAACCTTGTTGGCATCTTTCCTTGGCTGTAAAAATCAGATGCATGCGGAAACCATCGGGGGGAAAAAAATAGAACGCAGATTGTGACCCGACGAAATTGTTACTATGCACACGCTGTTTCGTCTAAGCTGTCGGTAATGCATTTTTTCTATAATAGCCAGGAGTGTGATTTTTCACCTATGTGCTTCTCCTGCCAGATGAGAGGAGAGAGGCAGACGCTTACATCACTGTTTACTATACATTAGCAGCTGGGAAGTTCGACTCGGGACAACGAATCAGAATGCATTAGCTTCGGAATAACTTCACTTATTCAATAGGAAGATATGTTTGCTTTTCCGCGCGCACTGGAGACTTTTTGCTGAGTCGATGTAATTGGTTCTTGTTAGTTGTGCTTTCCGGATTTTTGACATCAACAATTTTGCACTTTTTACAAGTCTCTATTAGTTTTTGTTTCGCACGCGTCTTTGTTTAATGTGATCTATTCCGTGATTTTACAATATGATTTTTACGATCGGTTTTATTTTTTTATTTCTTTCATCAGTCATATAATCTGTAAAGAAATATGGCAGGAAAGTGCGTTTTCAATGATTTATGGATTGAAAAACCGGAATATAAACTGTGGCTCGAAAGGGACATGAAAGATGTGCATTCTGCACGATGCACATTATGTCATAAAAGTCTTGTCATTTCTTCAATGGGTGAAAGTGCTCTCAAAAGCAACGCAAAAAATTTTAGAAAACATAAGGATTTAGTGGCATTTAAAATTGCAGCGGCAAAGAGAACTGAGGCACATTTTAAAGATAAATCGGAAGAGATTCCTAAACCATCGACTTCTAATCCTCAAACTTCTGATCCACAACCACGGACGATTGAGTCTCTCGTTTCGAATCGTGATATCCTTGACGCAGAAATTTTGTGGACATTACATACTATTAAACATCATTTTTCGTATAAATCAAACGAAGACATTGAAAAAATATTTCGACATATGTTTAGCGATAGTGGCATTGCTCAAAAATTTACATGCGGAGAAAAGAAAACTGCATATTATGCCGTATTTGGGATTGCTCCCTATCTTCAGCTTAATTTAATCAAAGATTTAAATCAAAAGAAATTCATACTTTTATTTGATGAAACTCTAAATATACCTAAACAAGAAAAACAAATGGACATACATGTCCGATTTTGGCATAAGAACAAAGTTAGCACTGCTTACTTTAATTCTGCCTTTCTTGGTCATAGTTCATCATCTGATATTTTTTATGCTTTTATGTCTGCAATCGTAAAATTAAAATTTTCCAAAGTAATTCAGATATCAATGGACGGACCAAATGTAAATTTGAAGTTTCACAGCCTGCTACAAGATTATTTTTCCAAAGAATTTGACAGAAAATTGATAAACATCGGTACCTGTGGGCTTCATACGGTGCACAATTCATTCAAATCTGGCTGCATTGCAAGTTCGTGGGGAATACAGCTCATATTCAAAATATTAGAATAATTGAGAAAAAGTAATAAGAAAAAATTATTTGTCATTTATTTATTTTTTATACTAAGTAAATGCAATTAAATTTCTTATAAATTTAATCAGCAATAAGTTCTAATAAAAATATCGTTTGCATATTTTCATTAAAAGACATTAAATTACCAAACGATATTTTCAATTTCTAAAAAAAAGGTAATTATTCTAATATTTTGAATATGAGCTGTAGATGACTTTTTGACTGCTTTGTATTATTTATTTAAAAACTCACCCGCTCGCAGGGAAGATTTTTTGACCGAATCGGATGGAGTATTGCCAAAAAAATTTGTTCAACACCGATGGCTTGATAATGTTCCAGTCTGCGATGCTGCATTAAATCTTCTACCAGCCATAAAAAATTATGTTAAAAATATAGAGAAGAAAAACAGTAAGCCTGATTGCAAATCTTATAATTGTGTTAAAAATTATATAAATGATAATCTTCTTTCAGTAAAATAAAAAATTTTCCACTCTATCGTCAAAGTTTTACTACCTTTTTTGAAAATTTATCAGACTGATCAACCCATGTTACCATTTCTGTCAAAGGATTTGAAGATAATATTAAACAGCCTTTTGCAGCGTTTTATGTTACCTAAAGTTTTAAGTACTGCAACAATTGTGCAGAAGCTGCTACATTTAGATATTAATGATGCCAAGACCCACAAAGCAGTTGAATCTATAGATCTTGGATTCTCTGCTGAAAAAGAAGTGCATACTTTATATTCTGCAAAATGTATCGCAGATCGTCAAATATTCGATTTGAAGATGGAATGTAAGCAATTCCTAATTAAAACCACCTGAAAGCTCCTTGACAAATCACCTATTGGATATAGCATTGTAAGAAATTTATCTTGCTTAGATCCAAGAAATATGGTTGCTAATAAAAAGAATTGCTTAAATAAGATGCGTAATATTTTAAATTCTCTGATTGATTCAAAACTTGTAGAAGAAAATGTATGTGAGAATATTTTGGTGGAATTTGACAATTATTTAGATGATGTTGTTGTTTTAAAGATTTCTGATTTTGCTGAGTTCTCACCAGAGAATTCAAGAATTGATGAATTATTTTTTGAAACAATGAATAACAGCAAATTTCAAAATTTGTGGAAAGTTGTTGAAATGCTATTACTTCTTAGTCATGGACAGGCTACTGTTGAAAGAGGGTTCAGTATTAATAAAAAAATTGAGATTGAAAACATGAAGGAACAGTCTTATATTTTCCAGAGACTTATATGTGTTTACCTAAATGAATGCGGCAATATTCATGATGTAAAAATATCGAATTCAATGCACACTTATGTTTCCAATGCCAGACAACAATATATGAGCTACTTGCAAAACCAAAAATCGACATCTACAAAGAAAAGAAAAGAAACCTCTGAAGATATAAGGGAATTGATGGTTAAAAAAAGATGTCTGGAAAATGAAATCAAATGTCTAATTAAGTTTGCAGATGAATTTGCAGAAAAAGCAGAAGAAAACAATGACCTTCAATCCCTTTGCAAATCCAATAATTTAAGGAGATCTGCTAAAGAAAAAGAAGAAAAGATGCAGGATGTTATTAATACTTTAAAAGATTTACAAAGCATTTAACTCAAATCGACTTTGGACTTATATTTTACTAAGTTTTATTAGCCAAGGACAAATTTTTTTCCCTTTAGACTTTACATTTAATCTTAATTTACTTTTTAATTAATATTTTTTATCCTTTAGACTTTACATTTTAATCTAAATTTACATTTAATCTTAATTTACTTTTTAATTAATATTTTTTATCCTTTTTCTCTTTTTATGTTTCATAAATAAAACTTCATTAGATGAAAATTTAGAAGGTATCTTTATTAAGGAATAATTAAACACACATTTAAATACACAGGTAACATGGTGACTATTTCCTTTATGATATATTATTCTAGAGCCATTTTAATGCATGTATTAAAACAGTCCTTGAAAAGTCCTTGAAAAGTGCTTGAATTTTATTTGTTCTCAAGTGTATGAACCATGAAAATATAATAAACATTGTTTTTCTCAGAGGATTTAAAGTAACTAAACAGTAAAAGAAAGGATAACCAAGAATTATTCATTAGGGAGAGATATTGTCCCCCTAAAGCCCCCTTAAAAAACTATTTTTAGTTCTGTTTTTCTTTTACATTTGAGTAATTTTTTTTTCAAAACCCGAGATTAAAATGCATCCAAGTCTTCAGAAGAAGAAAAAAAGAACAATTTGTTTCATTACTTTATTTTGTAAAAAGTTTATAGAAATTCAATTTGGGGTTTTTAATATACATCTTATTTGTTACATTTCTAAATAAATAAAATAAAATAAATCGAATACTGATTTTATTGAATTATTATTTTATTGAACAATATTGCAGGATCTAATTTTTGTTATTACATTATGTTGAATGAATTCTGTAAATCATATGCAGTGCAACAAGTCGAATTATTTAACTTGTGTGGGTGGTATTTGAGGAAAATGCGGTATAGGAATATTATTCGTTTTTTAGAATAAATAAGTTTTACTATGTGAATATAATACAAATAAATTCATATATAGGACTGCACAAAAGATGGATATTCACAAATAATGTTGTCAATGAACGGTAATTGCCAGAAAACCTTTTTTTAGTTATTTTATACTTTTACCCTTTAATTACACCTTTAGTTTTTCTGTATGGTATGTAAAAAATTCAAAGATTATATATTGAAGAATTTGCGTGTTAAGAGACTACTTCCCTTATGCAAAAACACCCACTTTCTAATGTTAATCCCATGGAAGAATTTTTTTTTAATATCTCGTTAGCATTTAAATGTTTTAAATGATACATCAATATCTGAGGCCAATCTCTACAGTGGCTGGATTTTTTTTTTTTTTTTTTTTCAATTATGTTTGCACTTTTATATTTCATTTGGATAATTTCACTTTTGGAACCAGATTCGAAAGTCAAAATATCCTCATAAAAAAAAAAAAAAAAAAAAAAATCATGCGTCAAGCATAGATTTTGAAGCCCTTTCCAACATATTCAGAATAGTGTAACAAAACTGCACAGTTTAAAAAAATAAATATTATGTCTCACTTCACCATATGGAATTGTACAACACATTTCAAAATCAAATTTCAGCTGTTCTCTTTTACAATCGGAAAATTATCCAATTTTTATAGCATCCTTGTATGTGATATACAGATTTGTATCTATTAATAACTTGCATTCCAAGTTCTGTTCATTTAATATAGAGATGCACCACATGTGGCCCCGAATTTCTTATATTTACAACTGGAAAAAAATGCAATTTTTGTGCATAAGTTGTTGTAAAAAACGTAAATTTCACCAATTTACTGCGGGAAAATATAAAATTTTGTCAGTCACTTAAGAATCTCAAAATTCGTTGATCAGGAACAAAAGAAATCGTGAATTTCGTTGATCAAAAAGAGTAAAATAGCGAATTTTGTCAATGAGGCTCGGAATAATCGAAAATTTCATTCATCAGATATAGAAAAATCACGAATTTTGCACATGAGGTTCAGAAAAAAGAAAAAAAAAAAAATAGCAAATTTCGCCGATTGGGATTTCAGATGTAAAAAATGCATTTCATCTCGCTGCGTAAATAAATTGCAGGTTTCGTCCAAGTTAGTTAAAAATCGTGAATTTTGATAATTGGGTGCGAAAACATGCTATTTGGTCAATAAAAAACGGAAAAAGTACAAAATTAGTCAATCACACAGAAAAAAATTGCTTTTTTTTTTTTTTAATTGGGTTCCGAAAAATTGTAAGTTTTGTTAGTCGGATGCAGGAATATCTCAAATTTTGGCAATCACACATAGAAAAATTAGAAATTTTATCGATCATGCTCAAATAAAATTGCGAATTTCTTCGATCAAGTATGGAATAATTGCTTATTTTATTGATCATACGAAGAAAAATGCGAATTTTGTCGATGCGCAGAAAATTAGGAATTTCGTCAGAAGAATTGCTAATTTTGTGAGAGGACGCAAAAAATCACACATTTCATTGATCTGGCAACAAAAAATCTCCAGTTTTATTGGTGATGCAAAAGAAAATTGCAAATTAAATTCATCGGCTGTCAAAAAATCGCGTGTTTTCCCAGTTTACTAAGTAAAAAAAAAAAAAAAAAAAAAAAAAAAAAAAAAAAAAAAAAACGTGAATTTTGTTGATTGGGCACGAAAAATTCGAAAATTTTGTCAATCAGGGGTGAAAAAATTGCAAATTTTGTTGATAAGGGGCAAAAAAATAGTTAATTTTGTGATGATGCGCTAAAAAACAGAAAATTTTGTTGATAGGCTGCAAAACAATCGTGAGTATTGTCAGTTTATCAAGAGGGAAAAATCGCAAATTAAATCTTGCTGCAGAAAAAAAAAAAGGAAAAAAATGCAGAATTCGTCAAAGTTAGTTAAAAATCGTGAGTTTCATTGATTAAATGTCTAAAAATGCATATTTTGTCAATTAATGGCAGAAAAAGGAAAATTTGGTCGATCAAACACAGAAAAATTGCAAATTTCGTTGATCAACTTTGAAGAAAAAATCACGAATTTCTTTAAGTGGCTTCGTAAATATCATGAATTTTGCTGATCAGACGTGGAAAGATGGTGAATTTCCTCGATTGGCTTCGTAAAAATCATAAATTTTGTTGATCAACCTCGGAAAAATTGCAAATTTCGATGATCATGAAAAGGAAAAATTTGCAAATTACGTCAATCAGCTTTGTAAAAATCACAGATTTCGTTGATTTGCTTCATAAAAATTGCGAATTTCGCCAATCAGCTTTGTATCAATTGCTAATTTTGGGATTAGGCTCGTAAATTTTGTTGATCATACGAAAAATTGTGATTTCGTCGATATTCTTTATACAAATCGTGAAATTGCATACTTCATATGCAATACTGAACATTCTTTTGTGATCCCAAATGAGCTTTATCAATTGCATAAAAATCCGAGTTTATTTATGGAAGTTAAAGCGAGGACAGACAGATAGACAGACAGACAAACCGAATGCATAAGCACTTTTAAACTTTGATATAAAGTGCTAAAAAGACTGAACAAAATCGAAAAAGTAAAAAATAGGCATTGTGGAAAGCGACCTTGGGTTAGTACAGGCCGCTGTGACAATAATTTATTGTTTAGGAATGTATGGGCGCAAGTGACGCACCAGGGGACCAGTTTGGCCCTTTTTATTATTTCAAATTTCCTCATTTACATCAGAAAATTCCTATACTATTCTTTTCTTTATTTAACTCCTTGAGGGGCTCCGATTTTAATTCCCGAAGGCCACATTAGCACTAGAATATTGGTAAAAGAAATTTCAGTTTATTATATGTGTGAAATATAGCTTTTTCTTATTTATAAATAAATTTGTTTTCAGATTCCGGTGTCAGGTATGGAATCAAAATTTTCAAATTTAAAAACTTTTTTTTCATGAATTTGTGTTTGACAGATTTGTCCTTTTTTTATTTAAAACTTTCGATTTCATACTAAAAAATTTCTAAGGAAATTTTTTAATTTGTGTAATCATGGTCTGTTTGTCTTAAATAAACAAAAGAAGAGTATATGAATTTTTATGGAATGAAAGAAAAATTTTGAAATAAAAAAGGGACCAAATTGCCTCCTTGATGTTTGTACCTCAAGGTGTCAGTAGCGTCCGAAAAATTCCTACACAATAAATGATTGTTATTGTTCTCTGTTCTAACCCTTAAAGTTTTTACCATGAATTTAAAATCATTCTGTTTTTAAAGTTATATTAGAATTTAACAGGGTTCGTTGATTTAAATCAGCTTGATTTTAATCATGATTTAAATCACGATTTAAATCAATTGATTTTTTTTTTAAAATCATCGATTTAAATCAATTTTTCTTTTAAGTTATTTTTAAATAAATTTAAGATGTAAACAAACATAATAATGTGCTTTAACATAATTTAGTTTTATATAATATATATAATTAAACAACTTTCAGAAAGATAAAGCTTAAGCTTTGTAAAAAAGTAAAATAACTGTAAAGTTTAGAAAAAAAATGCTTTCAAATTTCATTTGAATCAAATTATAAACAGGGGTGATTCTCGTCCGAAAATTCCGAAATTTCCGAAAATTTAAGGCATCCTCTTCCGAAAATTTGAAATTGGGTTATCAGTTCCACATAGTTGCCAACTTGTACGGTTTTGCGCGCGGAAAAAACAATTGCGTAGAAATGCAAATTTCGTGATAAGATCGCCGAAATAGCATACATTTCGTCAATATTTCGTGGAAAAACGACGATTTCGTCAATGTTTTTGTAAACGAACTTTGTCAAAAGATCGATGAAAAACGCGAATTTCCTGTGCAGATCGCGGAAAAAACGGCAATTTCACCAAATATCGCAGATAAAACGCTGATTTCTTCTGAAGACGGCGGGAAAACGCCGATTTCGTCTAAAGATTGCGGTTATAACGCCGATTTCGTTAAAAGATCGCTTAAAAATATTTTGTCAAAAGAATATTTGAATAAAAATACGCCGATTTCATCAAAAGATCACGGAAAAAACTCCGATTTCGTCAAAAGATCGCGGGAATAAAACGCCGTTTTCGAGAAAAAATCGCGTAGAAAAGCAAATTTTGTCTAAAAATCGTCGAAAAAATGCCGATTTCACTTAAAAAAACATGGAAAAACGCCGATTTCGTCAAAAGATCGCGGAAAAACCGCCGATTTTGGCAAAAGATCGCAATAAATGGCCAATTTTGCTAAAATATTGCTGATTTCGTCTGAAGATAGCGGGAAAACGCCGATTTTGTCTGAAGATCGCTGGAGGGGGGGGGGGACTCGCGACCTCCCCCCCCCCCCCACCGATTTCCGAAAATGCGATGCGAATTTCCGAAAAAAAAATTTCATCCAGAATCACCCCTGTATAAAATAATCTTGCAACAGTAAAGAAATCTAAGCAGAATTATATTAAATATTTGAATATTTACTGATTGGTATTTAGAAAAACTTCTGCAAGTCAAGGTAAAATAAAACTGTATGACTTTATGTGCTGTACTTTGGTGAGGCATGTTACATTAAGATTTGAGCAAAATCTGAATCAGTCATTTATTTATTTATTTTAATTTAATATAATTGATTTTAGCCCTTTAGGATAGTGAAAGTTATTTTTGTTACAGTTATCGAAAAGGCTGATACTAAAAACTTAAAGAATTAATGATCAACTAGCTTTTTACTGCAATAGATTTATCTGCTTCAGTGCAACAAATGTTTTCTGCCTTTGGTTTGGTATTTTGAGAAATTAGAAATCAACAGATAAAACTGTTAAACCACTGCCATTGCAATGCTCAAGGCCAGAGGATTCAAATTGTGATGTATTCGCTAATTGACTGACTTCTCACTAGTGTTGGAATTCACACTGGAAATTTTTGAATAGCAATTTACTTTTATTTTATTTGTGTAATATTTATCATCTTATAAAACACTAAACTTACTGATTAACTTATGATTAATTACTTCTTAAATTTACTGATTTGTGATCCCCCAATAAAATAAACCAACCAGATGCAGTAACACTGCAGCATTCCTTCTCTGGCTGAATTTTTATTTAGGGATTCCAAGTTCTCATTAGTAAATTTAAACAGTTATTGTTTTATAAGATGATAGATATTCCACAAATAAAATAAAACTGCTATTCAAAATTTTCCTGAGTAAATTCCAACACTACCGAGAAGTCAGTCAATTACTGATGACATCTCAATTTGTATCCTCTGGCCTTAAGTATTTTGATGGCAGCAATTAAACTCATTTTTCTCAACCAGCACTTGAAAAAAACAAAAGTTAAAAACTTAGTTTGCTTCCAATTTTGTTTAAATCTTTTATGTGTTGCAGATATTTTTATTGTAATTAAAGTACTGAAGCTTGAATTAATTCTTGACATCTGATTTGTAGTTTTTCATGCATTTTGTGTAATCAAGATTTTTTTTTTTTTTTTTCATAGCCTAAAATTTTACCTTGAAATAATATAAATCATTTATGTAAATTGTGTAATATTAATAATAGATAATACTTATAACATGCATGTCTATGTGTGTAAAATTTGTTATTTAAATTAAACAAAAAGTCATAAAATAATAATATTGTGTGGCATTTTTTAAAAAAATCAAAAAAATCTGATTTAAATAAAAAAAATCCGATTTAAATCAAAAAAATCCTATTGTTTTGATTTTTATTAAAAAAATCAAAAAAATCACGAACCCTGGAATTTAAAAAATGTTAAAATTGTTTTAACATAACAGGAATGAATTTCTTTTTTATTTCTAATGACTGCGTACAAATATATATATATATATATAATTCCATATTTTGATGTTGAATTGTAGTATTGTCTAATGGTTCTATATATATATTATTTATGTAGGTAATATAAATTTATATATTTTTAAATTTTAATTAATTTTTAAATGCAATTTAAATTTAAATTTTTTTTATTTCAATTTAATTTTTTAATTACATTTCACTAGAATACAAAGCAAAAAATAATATTTAAAATCAAAGTAGCCCTATGGGTCATAGAGAGCCTAATGTTCGAGACTATGAGCGTCCCCCCACTTTTTTTTCCAGGACTACACCACTGTGTCATTCCTATCATGATGTAGAACCGGATGAATAGCTTCTGCTTTAGTTTGTCAGTTGTTTATTTTCCACACAGTACCTTCTGTTTTGTTAATGATAACAGGTTATAATTTAGAGCTCTGAGAACAGTGTTGCCTTTTGTTTCACGTATTAGAGTTTTGATAAATATTATGATTGTCATAATATTTTGTTTTTAGTATGTTTTACTTAGTACATTTTCTTTTCATAAGTGCATAAGTAAGCAGGAGAGAGCCTTTTCTCCTCTCTTGATTTTGAAATTTAATTGATTAAATTTTATTTATTTGATTATTTAACGAAAATGATAAAATTCTTCCAAATAGAGTGCTATGTGGGTCAGGTACAGGGTTGGGTTTCTGACGTCAGAAACTGTTTTTTGACATGACAAGTGTCAAAAGCTGGTTGTCACAAACTGGCTTAAACCATCAAAAACATGTATTGCGCCTTAAAACATTTTAAGAACTTGGGAAATATTGAATTGAATAAGTCTTAATGATTTAAGTAGTGTTTTATTTAACATTAATTACTGTAATTTAATAATTACAAAAAAATTTAGTTATTTTAATTGCAATAAAACGTTTTTGTTTTTTAGAATGTTCACATAGAAGAAAATGATTTACACAGTTAATAATCTGGATCAATTTTAACCTGCAGCATCTTATAGCACATAACCAATTTAGCTTATTTATTTACATCCAAATGATTTCTGAGGTTAGAGTGTATGAAGCCAAAGTTAGAAAATACTCTCTCAATAGATGCTGAGATTGCAGGGCTTTGATAGCAGAAGCATTGCTAGTTTGGAGCAAGTTTGGAGGCAGGCCAAATTTTCAAATTTATGACAGTTTTTTCCCGGTGTGCAATTGTGCATTTATGGTTGAATGTAATTACTTAAAATTATAGAATTAAGAATCAAATCAGAAGGGTTAACTATAACAAACAAAAAATAACCCTTTAGAAAACGTGCACACAACATCGTTGGAAGAGCAAGCCATACTGACACTTGTGGACTGTTGCCAAATTACAAAGATAAAAGTTCTTGTGATCAAATCAGTTCAATTCAGGATTCAGCCAAAAAGGACTGTTGTATGTTGCCACATCATCCTCTTCCCAGTGACAAGGTGACGTCAAGATAACGGGGGTTAAATTTGACTCGGCGACCAGATTTGGTAATATATGGCTGTTGACTGGTAGACGGATCAGAAGACAGCAGTTGACTGGTGGTCAGGCCAGAAGAAGGCTGTGGTAGGTCAGGTGTTGTTGTAGGGAAAAACAGTCTGTTCTGAAGGCACTGCATCAGGAACTACATTGATAAATGCTGGCTTCAACCGATCAATGTTCACCATTGATGTTTTGTTGTGTAGCTGGATGGTGAAGGTTTTATCATTGCGGGATAACACTCAAAATGGCCCAGTGTAAAATGGTTGGAGACTTCTACGAGTAGCATCCTGTCGTAAAAAAACATGCGTATGCGAAGAAAGTGCATTATGCACAAAAATGGAACGACCAATGCACAGGCCGGTTGGAATAGGACGGATTGTGGAAATGTGGTCTTTCAAGCAACCGACAAATGTAGCTGGATGAACATAATCATTGGATGCAGAGGAAAATTCACCAGGTAAGCGAAAAGTTTCACCATACACAAGTTCAGCAATACTAGCTTGCAAGTCTTCTTTGGATGAGCAGAGGCCCAGGAGGATAGTGGGTAGTATCTCAACCCAGTGCTTTGTGGCATAGCAGCAAATGGCAGCCTTAAGACTTCTGTGACATCGCTCAACAAGTCCATTCAATGCTGGATGGTACAGAGTCATGTATATATGGTGGGTGCCAATGAATTTAGACAAACTTTCAAATTGTCCTCCACGGTTTGTGGTGATTCAGAGAAGTACACCAAACCTGCAAATCCACTCAGAATAGAACTTGAGGGCAATAGTGTCAGCTGTTATATCCTCTATTGGAAAAGCCTCTGGCCAACGTGTAAATTTGTCTACTAGTGTTAGTAGATATTGACAGCCTTTCGATGGAGGGAGAGGATCCACTAAATCTAAATGGATGTGCTCAAAGCGAGAATTTGGAGTGGTGAACAGACCTGGACGGCTTGTGGACCTTTCTGCGCTGACATGGAATGCAAGAACGAGTCCACTTGGTAATGTCAGTTTGCATAAATGGCCAACAGAAACGTTGTTTTATCAACTGCACTGTTGACTTGACACCAGGGTGGGGAGAGTCCATGAAGACTGTTAAAGATCTGGCGATGCATCACCAGGGGTACAAAAGGTCTGATTTTGTCAGTCGAGACATTACAATAAAGCTCAGGTGTGGAACCATTTTCTACTGGAAACTTCTTAAGAACTAAATTCGATGAAGTAGGGTTCTGCAGTAGCTCAAGTTCACTGTCAGTCAGTTGTGCTTCAGCCATTGTTTGTAGACTGAGATCCATGGATATTGTATTTATATGGGAGAGTACATCAGCAACATTGTTATCTTGCCCGCTAACATGTTGAATATCCGTCGAAAACTGAGCAATGAAATCAAGATGACAACGTTGTCGAGGAGTACATTTTTCAGGTTTCTGTGCAGATGCAAAACATAGAGGTTTGTGGTCAGAGTATATAGTGAATGATCTAGCTTCAACCATCTATCTGAAGTATTTAATTGCTTCATAAATAGCTAACAGCTCTCTATCATAAGCTGAAAAGCTTTGCTGTGCATGCGAAAGTTTTTTTGAAAAAAATACAAGTAGCTGAAGACCTTGTTCCATTTTTTGATGTAATGCTGCACCAATAGCTGTATCAGATGCATCTGCATGCAATACTAATGTAGCAGTTGGGTCAGGATGGCATAGCATTTTGTCCTGAGAAAGTTTCTCTTTACAAGTTTCAAAAGCTTTCTTTGTAGCATCAGTCATGAAATTTCTCGTTTGTCATTTTTTTTAATAATATTGCAGCAATTGATTTAGAGGCATTTGAATGGAAGCCATCTTGGGTAGAAAGCGCCTGTAAAAATTTAAGGCACCTAAGAATCTGCAGAGTTTTTTCACTATTTTTGGTTGCGGAAAGTCTGTAATTGCCTTAAATTTGTCTGGAAGAAGTTTACAGCCATGCTCAGAGACAAAGTGTCCAAGGAACTGGATTTCATCCTGGTAAAACTCACACTTATATGGATTGATAGTCAAATTATGTTTGTCGAGGCGACTTAAAACTTGCTGAAGGTGCACTTCATGCTCAACTGGAGATTTACTGGCAATCAAAATGTCATATAGGTATGGGAAACAGAAATCAAAATCATTGAGAACTTCATGAAAATGCCTCTGAAATGTTTGGGCAGCATTCGACAGCCCAAAAGGCATAAAAACAAATTTGAATAAACCAAATAGGGTAGTAATGGCTGTTTTGGGAATGTCGGTAGGGTTTACAGGGATATGATGAAAAGCCAATATCTACTTTTGAGAAAATTTTAGCACCATGCAAATTATGTGTAAAATCTTGAATGTAGGGTATAGGATATTTATCAGGACGTGTTATTTTATTAAGTGCTCTGTAATCCCCAGTGGGGCACCTGTCACCTGAACTCTTACGAACAAGGTGCAAAGGAGATGCCCAATTAGATTTAGATGGCTGACAGATACCCTGTTCTAACATAAATTGGAACGATAGCTGCAGCAAGTTGTGCAGGGTGGAGTCTTCACGGTTTGCTAAAAACATGTGGGGCCAGAAGTTTCAATAAAATGGTAAGTATTATGGGTAATTTTGCTGTTAAAAGGGCGGGGACGTGTAAGGTTTGGAAATTGGTTTAAAATTTTATGAACAGTTGAATCCTTATAGATACTTTTGACAGATGTAAATATACCCTTTATAAATTGGCCTTTACTAGTTAATTTTGTTAGTGGATCAATAAGACAGTGGTTTTTAAGATCAATTAATAGCCCAAAATGAGCTAAAAAATCTGACCCAATAATAGGACGCTTAACATCTGCCAAAGTAAATTCCCACTTGAAGCTACGTCTAAGGTTTTAGCTCAGCTTCAACAAGTTTTTGCCCATAAGTGGGTATCTTAGTATTGTTGGCAGCAAAAAAGACAAAAAGTTGATGGATTTGATTTGGTGGCACTGGGAATTACAGAGACATTCCTGAATCGATTAAATAATTTGTCTTAGTGGCTGGATCATAAATACATAAGCGACTATTTTGTGAAGGTTGTGTGCAACCACATGCCACTACTGTGATGCACTCAAGTCATTTCCCGTTTGGGAAAAAGAACATGGTTTAGTACATTTACGAGCTTTAGGGCCAAAATGTGTGTGATAATAACAAATATCTGAATTATATCTGCGGTCTTTTGAGGAACTGCGGTTTCTATAAAAATTACCTCCTCTGTTACAGTTAGGAGAACGAGAGCGATTCTCTGAAAAAGAAGCTGTTAATGCATCGAGTTTTCTAGACAATTCAGAAACCTGCAGATGCAGAATTTTTATTTCACTGGTCTCTGACAATGCAGCTATTGTATGATCATTGTAAGGGGTGCTGATTTCTGACACTTTATCTGCAAGGACAGCAAGTTTGTCCAATTCATCACCCCCTACTGCTTAAACAGTTTGAATGTTACTTGGAAGGCGTTGCAGCCAAAGATTTCTCAAAAAATTGTCTGTAACTTGGGCAGAGGCAAGATCCTTCATTTTTCTGAGCAACACACTCGGTTTTTGGTCTCCAAGAGTGAGCTCTTGCAAGAGCACCTTCGTTTTTTAAGCAGTTGAATTTTCAAAAATAGCTGGCAACTTATCTTGTAGTAAAAGGATTTACCTCAGATGGTGTAAATATGAGATCGCTAACAGAATTCACTAACAGATCGCTAACAGGCCTGTGTCTAAAATATTGATTAGATAATTAAATTTAGTTTTTTCATCAGTGATTTTACTTAATGTAAATGCTGAATTGAGTTGTGCAAAAAATAACTTAATATTGTGTTTAAAAACGTTGGCAACTGCACGGCTAAAACTCCTGTTTCTTGATCCACAGGCATCGTTATTTATTTTTGAAGGACAACAAAATAAGGAAATAAAAATTTCTAAATATGATAAGACTGATTGAAATTAATATATATATTATATATATATATAATTAATATATATATATATAATTAATATATAACAATAATTTTGTTGTGATTGGAATACGATACGATTTGCAATAACACAAGAGAAGGTTAAAAAAATAAATATATACATAACAATGTGCAATAAAACAAAATAATGATCTAAAAGGTATTAGGTGATGATTAATTTCATAGTAGAAATAACACTACACGATTGACAGAAAATGGGGAACAGTCATTACAAAAAAAAAAAAAAAAAAAAAATTATAAAAAATAACTGTAGCCATACCTGGAGATATCGTATCTAATTACACTTTCAGCACTTTATAATTAAGCAAGAGCAAAACACAATAATGCGTTCCGAAGAAATCATCATATTGGAGATTGTTATTGGAGCACGTTGTTTGATAGTCGTCGTTGCACATCGTTGTTAGGCCTAGATCGCCATGAGCTGATCGATCACACTTTTTTTATTTACAGATTAAAATGTTCTGAGTCCGTGGTCATAACTGTGCAATTGTGCATTTATGGTTGAATGTAATTACTTAAAATTATAGGAGTAAGAATCAAATCAGAAAGGTTAACAATAACAAACAAAATTTAATAACACTTTAGAAAAGTGTTAAAGTTCCACTAGCACTTGTGGACTGTTGCCAAATTACAAAGATAAAAGTTCTTGTGATCAAATCAGTTCAGTTCAGGATTCAGCCAAAAAGGGCTGTTGCATGTTGCCACACCCAGAAATGATATTTTACGATACAGTAACAGTGAATTTTTAATATATTTCATCTAATGTTGTATATGTGTGACAGATATTTAATGTGAAATTTTACAGATCAGTGTAGTATTTGAGGTTTCTGATGAAGTTTTTGACAAGAGGTTTCTGACATGATGGTTTAAACCGGATAAAACTGCACACTGTCAAAAACTTGCCAACCCTGGTCAGGTATAACCTGTCAAAAAAAGAATTTCTTCCAAGCCGACCCGAATCTACAAAAATAGTTTTTGCTAACACAAAATGAAAGAAAAGTATATCATATTTTAATGCAACTATAAAAAGTAATCTCTAATACTAATTTTATAGTTTATATAGAAAACTGGACAAATCTACATTCTTTAATATTCAAATATTGATACCTCTGAATAGCTGACATCTTGGGATTGTTGAATAGAATCCTGTATCAGGTTGGGTTATCCTTAATTTTCTTTTTAATGGGGATTGAGATGTCTATAATTTTCTTTCAAATTGTTGAGTTCACTTTTAGGTTTTTTCCAAATTAGGCTGTTTGGATTTTCATAAAGAGTTTGAGTAGAACTCTGTTTCATATTTTAAAACAAATGAGTATCGGAATATGAATGAGTTTATATTCAATTTACTGCATGAGAAATAAAACTTATATGAGAAAAAGAAATAAGATCATAGATTATTCTTTCTTTAAGAATCATTTTTTCATGTATTTTTCGAGTATGAAAAAATGTTACCAACTTTTCTCTTTTGATACATGCAAGAATACCTGTATCATGTTTGTGATAGTTTATGCATGTATACACATGTGTGTGTAGATTAGAAGTTGCTTACTGTTTAGAGGTATAGCATCTAAATATATAAGTATTAGTAGTATAAATATTTTTTGCTAAATAGAAGAATCTGCTTTACAGGAGTGTCCATTATGGAGGTCTTATAATATGTAGATTTTTAATCTCAAAAATATTTTGGACATTATTTTGAAAAATTGAATCAACCCAAACTTGAATCAAAATCTAAGCTGAAAAAGACCTGAATCTGAAGAAATGAAAATCAATCTGACCCAAATCTGACTACAACAACAAAAAAAATATAGTGCCAACTTGATGTGTACTGGGGGTTAGATATGAATATCTAACCCTTTTGATCGGGACTTAAGAATAAATTAACACAACACAAAAAATAATAAGAATTTTTTGTTGGGAGGGCTTTATCTCCCTGAATCCTGCCTTCTCCTCCCCACATAAGACAAATTAAAATTTTCTTTAAGTTTATATGTTTAAAATTCTCTTTAAAATGAGATTCAAGTTGTCAAAATCGCCTCTACACAAAAATGTTTCTAAAAACATATTCAAATAACTTTTTTAATTTCTAAATTGCTTTTCATATTGATATGGTTAAACATTTTTTTACACAAGAAATTCTTTCAAAAAAATTCTTAGATTGGATTATTTCACTTTTATATTCTCCATTTTTTAAAACATGATTAGACTATGTGGACCCTTGGCACATATATTCCAAAATCTTGACCTTCCCTAGATTTAATTCTGCTGACACCCATGTCTTAGTATTTCAAGTTATAACTTATTATTTTTGAAAAAATTAGGAGAGAAGACACAGCCTCTTCTGTGCCCATGAATGTAAAAGATTTGTCTTAAATTACCATATTCAAGAATTTTTTCTTTTTTTAAAAGTACTATTTTATTTTCCACTATGACTAATTATTTTGATTGTTGTATTTTTAAAAATGTAATAAACGTTTGATATTTATTATGCTTAGATACAAATTGACATAATTTTATTCATTAAAATTATTTTCTTAAATTTTAATTCATACAACAAATTTAACTAAAAATATATATGTATATAGGTAGCTTGTTTGAAATGATGACTTTTTAAAAAATAAATCTAAATTTCAAAACTAAAATAGTTTTAAACAGACTTCTAACTACAGGATTCCAGAGAAAAGTCTCAATTAGTCTAGTATTTGAATACAAATTTTTACTGGCGCATCTTATGAAACCATAGAAAACTCGAGCTATGAGAAATAAAAATGGTCAAAAACTGTAGTTTTTGTCAGGTGGCTTGTATTTGATTACTTCCATCACTTGTTTATAATATTCTTCAGCATCATGACACTCTTTATTAAATATTGTGTTTCATTTTTTTATTTGAATTATTGAACATAAGTTTATTAATATAAAATATATTTTACCTGAAGGATAAGGAATTAGAAATGACTCGAAGAAAAGAAATGATTATGATGATGTCTTTACGAAGAAGAGCAGAACAAGAAAAAATGAAAAATGAAAAACAGCAAGAATATCTTCGCAAGAAGGAAGAAGAAAGGTAATTTCTCAAGCTTATAAATTTGACAACCAAAAACTGTAACTGAGCATTTTCAGTCAGTAGAGATTCTAAAGTGTTCTGTCAGGTTTCTTCTATTTAAAAGAACAAACTTTGAAAAAAGCAAAAGCAAGAGACTTCCTTTTAGACAAGGTTCTGTAAAAATGATGTGGATGATTCTCTTAATAAAATATCATTAAGTAAATACATAATAAACTCATGTTAAGGAGACATAGTACCTTTGAAACTTTTTTTCAATTTTGAATAATACTGTAATATATGTGGTGGTACAATATTTAATGCTAAAAATAAAATAGAATAAGTCTTTTAGAACAGCCTATTTTACTAAAATTGAAATTTTAAATGATAATAACTTTTAAAAAATCCCTACTTCTTTTTATAAATATGAATATTTTTGCTTCATTTTTTCCCATGTTTATTAAAATGTACGACATAGAACTGTGCATGACTTTTTAGATGTATGAGATTTTGCATTTTTTTTTTTTCTCTCATGTACATTAAAAAAAGAAAATTCGACAAACTCTTAATTTAAATATTTAAAAATAATAATAATAACTATAAACCTAATTGTACAAAAATAATAAATACACCATGAAAAACAAGTAAAAAAACTTACAAACCTCTATCTAAATTAGCAAATAAGCCTTAGTATTTAGTAGGGAGAAAAATCAGTTCAAAGTTTTCATTTGCAAGAGTAATTGCACTGAATCTATTTACAAAATTTTCAATATTTTGTGATATAAATGTCCTTTAGGTAAAAATGAGGTATAAAAATATTCAAAATTGAAGAAGCTTTCAGTTAATATTAAAAAAAGAAAATCAATATTTTGACTAATTTCAAGGTACTGTATTTTCTTAATTAAGGCAAATTTTTATATAGTTAATTGCTTGAACAATGTGATTTAAAAACAATTAAAAAAAATACATATATTGAATATTCCACATTCAAACTTCTGATATTATAAATAAGCATTGGTTGCTTTATTATCAATTAAGATAAAAATTGACACCAAAATAATTACTTTTTTTTTTAAATCTCACTTATAGTAATTTTGAAAATTTTCATAATGTGAAATATATATATACATATATATATAATATTTCTTTTTTTATCTCATTTTAGCATAATCTTAAAATTCCAGCAATATGAATTCCTTTGTTGATGTTCTTTGATTTTAAGAAATTTAGTTAGGCATTTATTTTTGTCCCTTTATTTTGTATTGTTTATATAAATTTGAACTGTAACATCCAAACACCTAGAAGCAGTTAAAAATTGTGCAGCCAGTATTTCTTTAAAAGCACATCCAATCAATATTTAATGATAATAACTTTTAAAAATGTTTCCTAAAATTGTTTTTTTAATCTATTTAAAAGTGTAATTGTTATAGGGAAAGGACACAAAGCTGGGGTCACAGAATCCAGTGACTTTTTGTGCATGATAGAGTATAGTTAAATTAACCATATGGATAAATCACAATATGAAAGAGTGTCTTTAAAAAAGTCCAAAGTCATCTAATTCTGATGCTTTAGTATATAATTGGACACCTTTTTTTTCTGAGCTGCCAGATGGTATGGTTGACAGCACAACAGGCTCCTAAATATTCACTTTTGGAATTTTGAGTATTAGATATTCAACAAGACTTCTTTTTTTAGGGGGGGGGGGGGGGGAGATAGTGAACATAAATTGAGTCTTCTTAAATACATTCTTCAATATTTGTAAATTCAGATATTTCTTCATTAGACATGTTTTTTTTTTCATTTTAACCATGACACACGTTTTCCTAAAAACAACCTGTAATTCTACATTAATAAATCTAAATTAATAGGTTTTAATGCCCATCAAAAGTTTTTTTTATTTGCAAAAAAATTTTTCTTCTTCCAA
Source organism: Maratus speculifer (assembly GCA_964019185.1). Lineage (NCBI taxonomy): Eukaryota > Metazoa > Arthropoda > Arachnida > Araneae > Salticidae > Maratus > Maratus speculifer. The sequence continues at coordinate 198,658,151 of OZ025290.1, forward strand.
ACATAAAATCGCCCCCCCCCTTCCCCAAAAAAAAATGTAAATAAACGAAAATAGTTAATTATAATTTTTGTCTGTGGTAAATAAAAGAAAAAAAAAAACATTGTCGAGGCTTTAAACACACAAAGTTCTGAAAGTGAAAATTTAGAAATCTGGTGTGCTGCCAATTTATCAACCATCCACTCACAATTGGGCTAATTTATCTTATTATGTATTAAAGCGCCAAAATTGAATGTCTTTGAGGCTTGACTCTCTTGCATTGCACTTTATCCATGAGATATGTTTATCTGCTAACTATATTCTGTCATTGTACAAAGAGTCACCCGATTCTGTGTCCTGTCCTGTGATTTTGTGTCCATAAGTAGTTGCTTCTCAACAATAATTTTTCTTCAAGAAATTTTGTGGATGTAAACAGGCTGTTGTTAAGAAATAATATGATTTGAATGCATTGCTATAAAGCTATGTTTAAAATAAAATAAAATTCCAAAAGTTTTTTATTTTTTTTTATTTTTTTTTTTTTTTTTATTATGTAAAGATTATGGTTTGATGAAAGCCTATCTCACTAATGTCATTTTTTTGTCATGTAATACACAGATATATATATTTTTTTATGTTTATTAACTTTAAGATATTGGATTGTTTAGTTTAAAAAAAATTGTATTGTTGTGGATTTAGAATAAAAAGAGAACAGCAGGAAAAGAAAAAAGAAGAAGAAAAGTTACGCCGTCAGCTTATTCTTGAGCAATACCGCCAACGAAAAGCTCAAGAAGAAGAAGATGGTACTTCTGGTGGACCTTCTAGGGGTAGAGAAGAGACAACTGCTGCAAGTAGGGGTGCTACGATGACTCGGTCCAAATCCAGGTACTGATTCATTGCTATTTATCATAAATAAGTTTTAATTTTATGGGAAAGGATTAGAGATGCATGGAATAGGGATTTTGGTCGAATGCTGAATACCAAATATTCATCCCACAGGTGAACCAAATACCAAATATTCAGTTAACAGAATAGTAACCGTTAGGCTGAATACCAAATATTCGACCAAATACCAAATATTCAGCTGGCCAAATACTTTTTGTATTTCAAAGTTTAAAGGTACTAAAATGTTACTTTTTAAAAATGTTTTACATAATATTTAATAATAGAAATTTACATTTTAATAAATAAGAGCTTTGTAAATAAATTTATATTGAAAAAAATCTGCTTTGAGTTATTTAAGAAGGATAATTATAAGACTTATTCAATTTATTCATGTTTTCTTTGAATTAAAAAAAAAAAAAAATATTTTAAAATCAAAGAGAAATAGTGAAAAATTGGAAGAAAAACTTAACAGGTTCTGTTTATTTGTCAAGAAGAAATTAAAGTAAAAATAAATAAATAACAATACAATCTGCCCTAATAATGGCAGCTCAGCAAGAATAACTTTTCTACAGGATTTAGCAAAGAAGTTTTTAAATGCAATCTAGATTGGTGTCTTGAATTAGCCATCATTTTCAGCGATTTTAAACAGTCGGGTTGTTTCTAAAATCTTGCAACAAACTTTCAGCATGAATCAAGAAAAACATTTTTTTAACAGGAAACAATATCTCAATCCATTTATTCCACCAAAATTGCCATACATTCTATAAAAAATATTACTTGAAAAACTAGGCAACTTTCAATTTTTATTTACAATTTTATCAATATTAATAATGAAGATATTTTGACAAGACTTGTTTCTTATTAATTTTGTTTGTACAGTGAACTCCCTCAAATCTGCACAGCTTAGAACCAGAGATTGTGAGGATTTTGCAATTTTGCAGATTACTGGTCATTGCTTTGTTTATATTTTTTAAACAGTAATTTGAATGCAATAAATAATGCAATTAAAAGTATAAGGAATGTTATCAATGTAATAAAATATTAAAATAAGTAATGAACTAAAATAATAAAAATTTAGATAATTTCTGAAATGATTAAAATATTAAAAGCAAAAGTCATGTTAATAATCAATAATGTATAATTAAATATTCATTATAAAGATGAAATGTATTTTTCTTAAATTATTCAACGAAACTTGCCTGATACATAGTGTCTTGTACATTACTAATTCACATCAAAATCAGAAAATAAGGAAGTTTTATTTCAAGTTTAGCTGGACTTAGTTACATAATAAAGCTTTGGGCGTAATCTGGCGGGAGCATATGCCCTCCTAGTTTTTTAAGAGCAGGGGCAAAGTCATGGTTTTGCCCCTCCAGTTTTTTTTTGTTTTTTTGTTTTTTTTTTTTTTTTTTGTTTTGTTTTCTAGTTAAAATACATCTTTTTTCATTTATTTTCCTCCCTTTAGTTTAATAACTCACGTAACTTACATACTATCATGGATGTAAACTAGAATTTGATAAGTCACAATCAAAATTACCAGAATTAATGTTTTCATATTGAAATAACTAATTTCTGTTTTATGTCTTAAAAAACTTTTCTGCCGTAACAATTCAAGTAAAAATGTTTTCTGTATCCCTTTTTTTTGTGCAATGTAAGAAAGACTATTTTTCCTTTCCATTCTCAAGGATGTTTGATTAGATTCACTTGTGGGAAAATGTATCATGGTTACTGTGTCTTAACTCTGATCAGTGTCATCTTTCATAGGCAAAGCTTAAGCAAGAGCAGGCATATGCCCAAATTTTTCAGGAACAGAGCAAAACTTTTACCACTCCATTTTTTGCATTATTAGTGGGCCAGTTTTGGATTTAAATTTTTTCTTGTGTTTTTAATCTAATTCTTTATGTGCTGGATGTAGTATGCCTTATGTATCTTGGATGTAGACTCATAGAATAAACATTAGATGTTGTATATTTACAATCTAGTTTTAAAAAACTATGAGGTAATTTACTGTAGTATAAAATAAAGAAAAAGAAACTTTTTCCATAATTTTTAACATTTTCCAACATAGTTAAAAAGTATTTATTATTTCTGTTTTTCCGGCTATCGTTTTAACTGTATGTTCGCTCTCTGGACACTCCTAAATACTGATTTCAGTTTATTAGATGCTATTGAGGTTTACTATGGCTTACTCGCTATTGAAGATGGAGTTTGCACCGGGTGTCCCAGAAGTAATGGGACAAACATAAAGGGGAGGTAGGAGATATCACAAAGATTCAGAATTGCACAGCAACCCATGGTCGGAAATGTTTTCCTGGTCCAATAGTCATGACACAAAAGACAAAAAAGATAAGACTAGAGTAAGAGGAAAAATTATCTTTATTAACCTTAGTACAGCAAAAAACTAATAAAAAAGAACATTAGAAAGACAACGAGTGTTATCAAAGTAGATGTTCGTAATTACAACTCTGAGCAGTGTTGCATGGAAGCTTATTTTCGGCGCATGGAATATCTAACGTTCTCGAAAATACCGTGAATATCCTGAACTTCCCCCAAGAGCTTTTATGATGCGTACAACAAGGTTCTCAGCACTTTCCATCATTGTACCGGGCATTTTTGGAGTACTAAGAATAATAAACATGTTTTCTGTCCTTGTTCATCTCCTCAGTTTGTGTTTTGTGTCATCACTACCGCGTCAGGAAAGCATTTCCGACTGTGGGTTGCTATGCAAATCTGAATTCATGTCATGTCCCCTACCTCCTCTTAAAGTTTGTCTCATTACTTCTGGGACACCCTGTATAGCTGTTATTGCTCGCTTGCAGAGAAACACAAAAATTTTCTGTTACATTATGGTCCTCGGGGAAATATTGTTTCAGGAGTATTTCAGTGATGTTATATAATATCAACATGGTGGCTGACATGTAACATTGAGTTTTGGATGACAGCAAGCTTTCTATAAAGTGTGAAGTACATACTCTTTATAGGAATAGGAATGTGTCATAATTGCTTGAAATACATTTTCATCTGCAGTATGCATTTTTAAACTTAATTTTTGTGCATTATGTAATGAATACAAATTTTATAGATCGAATACAGAGCTACACAAAATAAATCATTGAACGTGCCAATTTATAGGTGTGAATTGCTAAAATGTGTGTCATTTTTTAGCTGAACTATATCTCTATACAAAAAGATGCTTTTAGAATACGAATAAATTCATACAGCTGCGTTAAAGAAATCAAACATATTGGCTCTTATGGATGATGATGATTGATGTATGTTACACGATTTCCAGCTCAAGTAAATTTTAGTGTATGATATGCAGATAGATACCACCAAAAATTCGTATGGATATTTGTGAAAGGGTTTACTAAAAAATGCACTTTCAATTGTTATGTTTTTCTTTTTTCCCTGCTGAGCCAAATTTTTAGTGGTTTGATGTAACATGGCAGCACAAAAATATATTGATACCTTGCCATCTGAAACATGTTAATCCCTTAGAAAAATCTTTTTAGTTGTTTCCTGTGCTTTCTTGCTACTTAAATTTTAGTTTCACAGTGTGAAAAGGATAAAGCTCTATAGATCGTATACAAGGTTGCACAAAAGAATTTCCGTATATTTCCTGCTATGGGCAGCAATTTTTGATCTGGGATTTTTAAATTATTTAGGCTCATTTCAATGTATGAAAGAAGAAAATTTCTTAAAGCTCTTCTTAACTACTTTGCTCAACAAGTGCAAAACATTTTGAAGCATTTATAAATTCATTTTTTAACGGAAAGATATAAAATATCAAAGCCTGACCATGGAAGCAATTTGAAATCTAGCTTTATTTTAAATTTTTGATCAAGAAATTACAAATTGAATTAAAAGCGATTTTGATCACGTGACAAAGACGTTTTTCTCCCTTCGTTGACTGTTTTTCTGCTTTCACGTGGAAAGTCAGTTCAAAACGATCACTTTTACACTATTTTCTAAAAAATCTATTGCGCTTGCCAAAAAAAAGGAAAATGATTGTGATTAGATAGTTTCTAAAGAGCAATACTTGGTAGTTTCATGCATTTCCGAACAAAAATAAATTAAAACTTATGTCATAAAGTTGTTCTTTTTGATTTAAGAACAGCCTTAACAGTGTACTGATAATGTTCAAAAATGTTTCATATTCTATAACCAATGCTGGAATTTTAATTCCTGTTTTTCTTAATTTTAAACCTGAAGAGATATAGTTTTAAAATTTTTTATATTTAAGGATAATATCATAATTTAAATTCATAAAGTTACATTTTCCTTTTTACCCTAAAATAATGCATCGCAGTAAAATTCAATCATTTCATTCAAAATACTAGCTATAGTATTTTTTTTTATACAAAAACTACAGGCCTCGGAGCGAGTCGCTAAACTCGCTTTTCTCGCTATTTTTTTGCATTTGTCTCTTTTAGTCTATATTTTTCAGATTTAGTCTCTTTTTTCGCTTTTTTTTTTTTTTTTTTTTTTAATCTTCTTACTTATCGATCGGTCGCAGGAAAAAGAGCGTAACTTTCCTCATTTGATAGCGGGAAAAACATCGCGAAATTCAACAATTTGTCATGAGGAAATATCGGAAAACTTGTTAGTTTGTCGCAGGAAAATATCGAAATTTGTTAACTGTTCGCGGGTAAAAATCGTAAAAATTTTCAGTCAGAAACCGGCGAAAAATCATGGATTATGTTAATCTATCTTAGGATGAAACCATGAAATTCCGTGGAACTATAGTGAAACTTAATCGCGGAAAAAAATATACCAAATTTCACGGGAGCAGAATCGGCGCAACGCTGCGACGGACGTCGCAGACTATTGGGAAGGTCCGCAGACTATTTTTAAACTGTTAAAAATTTAGCAAAAATTAAAAAAATTTGGTCCTAAATTCAAAAATTCGGACATAAAATGTATCACGAAGTTTGACAAATAGTCTTCGAAAAGAAATCTATTTCGTCATAGATCGCAAAAAACACGCGAACTTCGTCCAAAGATCGCAAAAAAAACGGCAAATTTCCTCAAAAAATCATTCAAAAGATCGTGAAAAAACCGGCAAGTTTCTTCAAAACATCGCAAAAAACGGCAAATTTCTTCAAAAGATTACGAGAAAACGGTAGTTTTCGTCAAAAAATCACGAAAAAAGGCAAATTTTCTCAATAAATTGCAAAAAACGGCAAATTTTATTTAAAAAACCCGAAAAAATGGCAAATTTCTTCAAAAAAGGAAAATTTCTTCAAAAGATCACGAAAAAACGTCAGTTTTCGTCAAATAATCACGAAAAAATGGCAAATATCTTCAAAAGATCGTGAAAAAAGGCAAATTTCGTCAAAAGAACGCGAAAAAACGGCAGTTTCGTAAAATGATCACGAAACAACAGCGAATTTCTTCGAAAAAACGGCAAATTTCATCAAAAAATCGGCAAATTTCATCAAAAAATCATGGGAAAACGTAACATTTCTTTCAAAAGTTAGCAAAAAAAGGGCAAACATCTTCAAAAAATCGCGAAAAAACGGCAGTTTTAGTTAAAAAATTGCGAAAAAAACGGCAAATTTCTTCAAAAGATCGCAAGAAAACTGCAAATTTCTTCAAGAGATCGCAAGAAAACGGTAGTTTTCGTCAATAGATCGCGAAAAAAATGCAAATTTCGTCAAAAGACCGTGAAAAACCCCACAAATTTTGTCAAAGAGGCGCCCCCCCCCCTCTTTAGGACAATGTATGAGGCGTTAAAAATTCTGAGAACAAAGGCAACTTCTTTTTTGAAGTATACTTTTCTTTTATGTCTATCACAAATACTTGAAGGTTTACGTGCAAATAATGTAATGCGAGGGATTGGTCTGCAGACTGTTTTTTTTAAGTTTTTACATGTGTTGCAGACTGCAGAAAAAAATTCTGCGGCAGGGCCAAATTTGTCTCTCTTTTGCTGAGGAAAAAATTCTAAATTTCGTCACTCTATCGTGGAAAAATGGTTACGAAATTAGTATATCGTTCGCGGGCAAGAATCGCAAAACTTTTCTGTCGGACACTGAAAAGAAAGTGAATTTGGTCAATCTGTGGCAAGATAAAAACGCGAAATTCAATAATCATTCGAGGGGTAAAAATCGTAAACTTCATCAATTGGTCGCGGGAAGAATATCACGATTTTGTTATTTTCGCGAGAAAAAAACGCGTATAATCCGTCAATCAGTGCAGAATCATTGCAAAATTTGTCAGTCGATCTTGTGAAAAACAATTGAGAAATTCGTCAGAGGAATGCAGGAAGGAATCTCAAAATTTTTATTTCGGTCATTACATATACATGAATCACTTTTTCAAAAAACGGCAGAATTTCACGTTTTTTAATTTTTAAGAATCAGCGATTTTCATAAAATGATCACTAGTAAAACTGCGATTCTAATTAATTGATCACCGGAAAAAAGACTATTTTCATTAAACAATCACGAAATCAAGCCGCGATTTTCACCAGACGTTCCCAAAATAAAATCGTTGTTATTTCCAAACAATCCCGAAATAAACTTGATTTCCGCGATACGATTGCGGGAAAAAAAAAAAAAAAAAAAAACCCTGAGATTTACCTCAAACGATCCCGAAATAAGACCGAACTTTCGTCAAATGATCGTAAAATCGAAAAGTATATTCATAGATGCTAATTTGTACGGTATGGCCGTACAATGCATGGATTTTGTTCGAAGTGTACGGATATAATAATGAACAATACGATTGTATGATTTTTCGCGCGGAAAAAATAATTGCAGAGAAATGCAAATTTCGTGAAAGGATCGGCAAAAAAATTTGCGATTTCTTTATGTGATCGGTAGTCAAAATTTGCGATTTTTTCTGTGATCGTTTACCAAAATACAGTAAATGATAATTTTTTGGGCCATTGTTTTAGAAATTTGCTTTTTTCTGCGTTTATATGACATTCATCATATTTTCCGCGATCATTTGCCGAAATTCACGATTTTTCGGCGATCGATTGTCAAAATTCAAAATTCCTTCGCGTTTATTTGCCGAAATTTATCTTTTCCACGATCGCAGAAAAAAATCGCGAATTTTGACAATCGATCATTTTTTGAAATTTCGTGATTTTTAGCTCACAGGCTATCACAGCCTGAGAGCTTATGTGCCCGCCCGTTCTGTATGTATGTGCGTATGTGCGTAACGCGATAACTCATGATAAAAATATCGGATCCACTTGAAATTTTGTATATAGGTATATCCTGACAAGGCGCTTCCCTGATTAGTTTTTGGAGTTCATTCGATATGTATAAGAGGGGGAACGGGGGGCTCATGCCCCCCGTTAGTTGATATAAATGGGATTTTCATGCAGAATTAAGTTTTCAAAATTTAGATTAGGATCATTCTGATGAGGCGATTCCGTGACTGTTATTAGGTGTTCATTGAATAAGTATAAATAGGGGGAACAGGGGTTCTAATCCTCCCCCCCCCCGTTAGTTGATATAAATGGGATTTTCATGCAGAATTAAGTTTTCGTTCAAAATTTAGATTAGGATCATTCTGATGAGGCGATTCCGTGACTGTTATTAGGTGTTCATTGAATAAGTATAAATAGGGGGAACAGGGGTTCTAATCCCCCCCCCCCCCCCCCCCGTTAGTTGATATAAATGGGATTTTCATGCAGAATTAAGTTTTGGTTCAAAATTTAGATTAGGATCATTCTGATGAGGCGATTCCATGACTGTTATTAGGTGTTCATTAAATAAGTATAAATAGGGGGAACAGGGGTTCTAATGCCCCCCCCCCCCCCCCCCCCCCGTTAGTTGATATAAATGGGATTTTCATGCAGAATTAAGTTTTCGTTCAAAATTTAGATTAGGATCATTCTGATGAGGCGATTCCGTGACTGTTATTAGGTGTTCATTGAATAAGTATAAATAGGGGGAACAGGGGTTCTAATGCCCCCCCCCCCCCCCCCCCGTTAGTTGATATAAATGGGATTTTCATGCAGAATTAAGTTTTCGTTCAAAATTTAGATTAGGATCATTCTGATGAGGTGATTCCGTGACTGCTATTAAGTGTTCATTGAATAAGTATAAATAGGGGCAACAGGGGTTCTAATGCCCCCCCCCCCTCTTAATGCCCTCTTAATTTATATAAATAGGTTTTTCAAGCAGAATTTTCAGATTTCGTTCAAATCTCTGAATAGTTTTGGAAGTTTAATGGTTAAGTATAAAAGAAGGGGATAACTCCTTTTAAATTATATAAATGCTAAATGGGTTTTTATTAAGAATTATCTAATTTGCTCTGAATTTTGGATATAGATTTTTTATATGATAAAGCATGTCTTTGATAGTATAGGAGATTCAATGATTAAGTATAAAAAAAAGAGGAAAGGGGAGAGCTGTTTCCCCTTCTTAATTTTTTTTTCGAACGGAATTAACCCTTGAAAATATAAGGCTTTAATGTACAATTAGTATTTGTAGCCTGTGAGCTCAATGCCATCAGTTTAACTGGGCAGTATTCTTTATTTTTCTTTGCAATTGCGATTTTGCAAATATTTGCAAATGATCGCAGGAAAAAAAAATCACGAATTTTGTTAAATAAACACAGAAAAATAGTAAATTTCTGCAAACAATGGCAAAAAAATTGCAAATTTTGGCAAATGAAAGCCAAAAAAAAAAAAAAAATTCACAAATTTTACTGAAAAAAAATTGCAAATGTCAGCGAACAATCGTGGAAGAAAAACCGTGTACTTCCGTAAGCAATAGCGTGGAAAAATCATAATTTTGATATTAAGTTGCGACAATTGGTACCGGGGGGGGGGGGGGGGGGAATCGTTAATTTCCTCAAATGGTCGTGGAAGGAAATGTAGTATGCCAATTAAATGTGTCCTAAAATGTCCAAAAAAGTTTGTGTTGAAATATTACTTGGCACCAGTACAACCCTTGATTTTACTTTTTTCACCAACACCATTTGATAAATTTCGCAATTCTTTTCCTGAGATAATTTGACAAACTTCACTGTTTTATACTGTAACCGATTTTCACACATTTTAATGTAACCCCCATTGACAAGCATCCTTGATTTTTTTTATGGGTTTATTCTACGAAATTCGTTATTTTTCTGGTGACTAGTTGATAAATTTCACTATTTATTTCCGTGACCTTCGACAAAATTAGCAATTATTTGCATGATCGCTCTTGGAATTTCGCAATCATTTACTGAATTTTGTGATTCATCCCTTTCTTCAAGACCCATTTTATGAATTTTACGATGTTTAACACAAGATCCATCGTGTTTTTATTTCAAGGCCATCTGATAATTTTCGTGATATTTTTTTTTTTTTTTTTTTTTTTTTTTTTTTTTTTTTTTTTATCCTAAGAACATTTGACTAATTTCGAGAATGTTTTTCCTCAAGATTATGCGACAAATTTTGTGATTTGTTTTTTGAGACAATTTGATGAATTTCACTATATTTCCTGGAATTTCATGATTTTGTCCCCGTGATCATTTGGTCAATTTCTGGTTTTCTTTCATGATGAATTGTCGCGATTTGAGATATTTTTCTGCAACTAATCAACAATTTTTGCAATTATTTTAAAACCGACTGAAATGCATTGAAAATGTATTCCACAGATGGTGTTAAATCTTATAGTGCTTGTCTGTATACCAAAAACATTTAAGTGAAGAGAGAAAAATGTTTTTTATTTGGTCTCCTTTTAGTCTCTTTTTTTAAATTTTGGTCTCTTTTAGTCTCTTTTTCTTGCGATTTAGTCTCTTTTCTCTCTTTTTTTAGAGTGAATCGGCGGTCCTAGGCCTGAAACTATTAACTAATTATTACCTGTTATTAACTAACTAACTATTAACTATTAACTAACTATTTACCTGTTATGCAGTCAATATTTTAAAATCATCATCATCATCAACCGTTTTCGATCCAACAGCTGGATGTAGGTCTCCCCCAGGTTTTCCCAATGTTTCCTGTCTAGTGCTTTTGTCATCCACAATTTACACTGGCTACGTTTTTCGTACATTACTAAAGTTTAGAATTTCATTTAAATAGTAAACGTTTGAAATACTTAATTTAGTTGAGTGTGTAATTATAGAAGAGAGTGGGGGCGGATAATTTTTTTGCAAAAACACCTACAGATTTTTGCCCCCCTAGTTTTAGATCCCAAGTTACGCCTATGTTGTTTAATATATAAATATATCTGTTAAGAAGATTGTGATTACTAGTGATATCATCAATATCTTGAATATTTTCGGAAATAAATTTATTCTTCCTTCATGAAAAAACATGATGAAGTTAAAGAAAACCGTTTCCTTTGGTATTGGAGACACAGGAAGCAGACAAAAATTAAATACTTGAAAATAATATCTTTAATAAACAATCTTCATGAAGTTAAGGTCACGTGCTGTCTGGTTCTTCTTGATAAGTGGATATGGAAACATATAGTGGGTGATTCACATTTGTATTCTTTGATCTAGGCTTCAATAGTGGAATTAAATCAATCTGTTACATTTTAAAAAATTGAAGGAGTGTGTATCTTCATGAGCCAATCGATGGGAGCCATCATGGCTATTGCTAATTCGCAGACTTTACGAACCGCTACGAAGACAAGCGAGCAGCCTCTGTTCGGAGTGACTGATGCACACGAAAACTCTAGAACGACTGACCCAGCGTACGGCATGAGGTTTTTCAAACACGCGCCCGGCAAAAAGGTTGCCAGAAGCGAGCCGCAGAATACGCGCCAAAGGTACGCCAAGTGAGAAAAGGAAGAGGGCAGTTGAATTGGCGATTGTATCAAGAGAAAAGATAAACAAACGAATTCGTCGTAAAAGAACGGCATGTTACGAATGAGATATTAAACATACGCCATTTTAGAAATGGAGAAATTAAAAACAAATATGTCACAACATGATAATTAACAAAAATTACAAATTAAAATATATATGAAATTGATATAAAACTAAAACAGTCAAATTTTGTCCCTATATTTGAACTGAATGTTTCATTGTTTACATCTGTAAGTTATGTGCAAATTTTAGGATTGCAGATTTGAGGGAATCTATTGTAATAAATGTCATGATATCATTAAAAATGACTGAATTTTGGTCAGTGACAAAGTATACAATCAAATGGATTCTGAATAAAATAATGTCTAACTCATATTTTAGCTAGAAAGGTCATAGCTTTAGGTCTGAATGGTGACATTCATCACTAATGTAAAATGGGTGTCACTAATATATCTTTCAGAAAAATTTAATTCAAAGGCACATATACAAACTGTTTATGACCATCTTTCATCTGTTGCTATACTTCTGGCAAGAAAAAAATGGATATAACAGCAATATAATGTGCCTATCAACACCAATTGTGAGAAAAAATTTAGTTCTATTAGAAAAATATTGAAGCTTTGCAATAGCCACTCATAAATCCTGATTTAAATCTTATCAATAACTTATAGGGAGATCTAGTAAGATGAGTTTATAAAATTGGAAACCATTTTTCTTCAGAATTGAAATTCATATCTACAATTGAAGATGTCACAAAAACAATCCCGAACTGTACTAAAAATTAATGATGTTGAGAACTGATGGAATTTGCAATCATTAAATTCATAGGTGAATGCATAACACATTAAATATTTGGTTTTTTTTTTTTTGGTTACTATATTGAATTTTCTTTAGTGTCCTTATAGTTTTTACACAAGTAAATATAGCAAAATTACTTTGTTTTCATAATAAAACAGTGACAGTTGAATTCTGTTGACTTTTTTATTAGCTTTTCAGTTTGATGATACATATTATATAAAAAAATGTTTCATTTGTTTTAAAATTTATCAAAAAAGTTAATATTTTTTGCTGTCCTTATAGTTTTTACACGCACTGTATATATATGTTAAAATTTAACTTAAAAGATATATTATTTAAAATATTTCATGATGTAGATATTTTTAGTTTTCAATAATATCAAATGTAAGTAAGAAATAGACAATAAAATGAAAAATTAGTTTTAGTTCATTTGATCATCTATGTGAAGTACTGTGCAAATATAGTACAAAAAAAGCATCAAAAGGGGAAACTTTCAAAGCAAATTCAACATGAACACTTGAGAAAAAATGTTTCACAATTATTGAAAGTTATATGTGTTAAAGAAAACTGAAGAAATTATTGTATGGAAAAGGTTTAAATATATAATGTGCAATAAGCATGAAAAACATATAACTTAAGAAAGAAATATATAATCTGGCAATCTTACAAGGAAAGCATTTTTTTTCTTCTCCCTATGTTAATGTGAAAAGTGTATCCATACCTTGAAAAAATGCTATTATTGTAGTTTTAGTTTGATATGGTTTTTATAAATATGTTTATTTTTTTATTATTAGGTCTGCTTCTGTTACTCGACCTCGCCAAAGAAGTGGACAGTCATCAAACAATAGGAGCCAAAATGTGTCTTCACCATCTTCTCTTGATTCTCCTGTTGGCAGGGGATCACAGTATAACCTTGCTGGTATGTTTGAAATTTTACAAAAATTAGTACATTAAGAATATAATAATAATAATAAAAAAATTTTAAGCATATTTTGCAGGAAAGAAATTAGTCAAATAAGTGTATATGTTTTTATGTCCGTACACCTTGCAAAGAAATGCTCCAAATTTCATTTATATATTTTGTTTTCTATTGTTATAACCATTTGGAAAATGGTTGTTGTTTTCAGTCGAGAATAAACCTTGTGGTGTCTGGTTTTGTGTTTTAAAGCAAAAAAAAAGGTCTGATTATCGAGCCTACCAATTACAAAATGTGCAATAATTACCAATATATATATATATATATACATATATGTTGAACCAATTGATTGTAGGTCCTTAATAGAACTTATTTATGTCTTAAATTTTAGCCTTCAAAAAAATCATTTTCTAAATTATTGTTGTATTTTTTTTTTCAAATAAATTAATATTAATTATATCTTGAGTTATGAGTGATGGTGTCTTATCCTTGTCTGATCTTTTTCTTGCTATTGCATCTGGAAACTCTGTTTAAAACACCAATTTGGATACTATTTTCTTTATTTATTTTCTTCATTGAGAATTGAAAAAATCTATTTCATTTCATAATTTCTAAAAAAAAAAAAAAAAAATGACAGCTGTTCTTTATTTGCCAATCTCAAGTATTTACAAAAATAATAAATTAATTGAGAAATAAGTGAAAAAATAGCCACATTGAATTTGAGAATGGTCCAATGTAAAATATATTCTATCCTTATAGTTAAGGATCGATGGAAACAGGTTTTGAAGGCCAAAAAACAGAATTTTGGTAATTTTCTTATTTTCTATCAAAAACAAGAATTACAAAAAAAATTTAAGTAATAAATACATATATAAATGTACATAATTATTAATTAATTACATGTATACGCCAAGTTTGTTTATTTCCATATAAAGTAAAATTTAATTAATTCATCAAATGTACAAAATGATTTTCTAATTATATGAATTTCAACTAATTTTAAAAAAATGTGTTATGCATTTCTATTTATCTTCTATAATGATTTTTGTACATGATTATTCTACTAAAAAGTCTATTAAAACTTTCTTGAAGAGTATTTGAAACACTTGTGTGGTTTCAAACTAAAAGTTTTCTATTAATGTCTTGTTTGCATATTTTAATGGGCATGTGAAAAGTGTCTTCAAAACTTAGTGATATATGCATTGCTTACTTTACAATTTGCACTCACATCTTGCATGTCAGTCTTGACTGATAATTATTAACAGGAAAGTTCATATCAATAAATAAAGAGTACTCATTTGAATTGATACAGCTCAAATGAATGAGTATTGAAAATTCCTGAAGGAAGAAACAATATTTTTGGAAAACAAATATTTTCGAGCTGGCTAAATTTCAAGCAGCATTTTTAGGCCAAAAACTAAAACAAAATCGGATTTTTGGTTGTTTTCTACTTATAATTAGCATATATGTTGACAAATATCTTAATACAAGAAAATTTATTAAAATTTACATATGTACTTTGTAAGCTATGTATAAAAATGACATTAACTTTTTAGTGATGAGGTAGTTTCTATGTAATTCCAAAATTTGATTTCCTGTGCACGCCTTAAAATTAAGCTAATTAAAATAATAAACTTTCTTGTGAATTTTGTATTATCTATTTCTATAAAAACAACTGAAAAAGTACTGTGAATGCACACGCATATAAATTCACATACCTAAATACTATAAAAAAAAAAAAATTGTTTGCAAATATAGAGCTCAATTTGGTGCAAAACACTCCACTAATTAAGGATTAAAATAAAATAAGATAAACATAATAGAGATTTCTGATATTAATGAAAAAAATCTGATATAATAAAATATGTTAATACTTTGAAAAGTTCTTACATTTATTAAAATTTAAATCTTTGGTTTTAAAAAATTTGCATGTAGCAGACAATTTTTTATTTTGACTCTTTCTAAAATATGACTTTAAAATCATTGCTGAAAAATCAATAACAATTTTTATTCAGTTTTCAACTAGATATTTGTGTGAAAAAAATGTTTCGATTATGGTGCATGAATTAAACTCAGTACTGAGACTCAGCTTGTAATAAGGACCTTTATGTTTCAATAATATTTTTTTACATCATGAATATATGAAGTTATTTCAAACCAGCAGGAACAAATGCCATATCATATTTAAAAAGTGTAATTATATAAGTTCAGTTATTTGTAATATTTTAATCAACTTTAATAATTCTGTAGCAGTTAAGCAAAAGTTATCATTATTATCATTAAATAAGCAATTTATTGTGATTAAAAAGGACAAAAATTATTATCAAAAAATTGTGATATTCTGCAGAGCACAGTTTAATGCCGCTCATGTATGATTTATTATTGAATAGATACATTTCATATTATGACAATATTGCATAGATACCTTTCATATTAGATAATATTAAATAATTTCCAGTGCATTCAGAATAATGAAACAAAACTTCACAGTTTAAAAAAATTAAAATATTCTGTCTAATTCAAGCATATGAAAACACACAACACATTTGAATATCCAATTTCAGCTGTTCTCATCTACAATTGAAAAATATTTGAATTTTCGCAGCATCCTGTATATGATGTATAAATGTGTATCTATTAACTACATAATCTCAAAATTTAATTCATGCAAGATATACATATATCTCAGCTGAAAATCCCCCTTGAGTAACTTCCTCTAATAAGAAGAATTATAAGTGGTACTTTTGTGTAGCCTTGCATATGAGGCATAGAATTTATATATTAAGAGTAATATGCAAAAACTAGTTAAATTTCAAAGTGCATACTGATAAAGAAATTATTAAATGCACATTTCAGCAATTAATACTCAAAGTACTGTAATTGACTTCTTTTGTGTGTCCATGTAAATGGATTAAAGATGCTATAAATGTTCTGTTCTAATGTAATCGTAGGAGAATTTAGTGATTTATATCATTTTCAATATTTTTGAAATAGCTTAATCTTATTAAAATACTCTGCAAATGATTTTTTCCAATAAACCATAATGTAGTGGAATTCTTTTGGGTGCGCCTGTAAATAAATTATTAATCCCACAACTTCATATACAATACAAAACGTGCCTAGGGGACGCTAAATAAGGTTTACCAATTGCATGAAAAGCGGCGTATATTTGGGAGTTAGAACATGGACAGAATTACAGACAAACCAAATGTATAAACACTTTTCAACTTTGTTGTAAAGTGCTAAAAATGGAAACTATGAAATAATTATTTTACATATGTATATGTTATTCATAAATTCTCATTAGTTATCCATGAGATTCAAAAGGTTGGTGACTGCTGACATATTGACCATATGGCAAAAGAATCAGTTCTGATATTTTTTAATTCCTAATAGAATATTTTTCTCTTTCAGGTGGTTATTCAGATGAAGCGTCATCTGAGCATGGTTATACGCCATCACCGTGCCGAACAAGAAATTACCCTCACTCCTCTCCCATCTCTCCCACATCATATCCTTCTTCTCCTGGTCCATTATTGTCCGGTGTATTAGGCATGGGCTCTCGTAACAGGAGCACTCCGAGTGATGGCTTGTCAGATAGTAGCTCAACTGTCTCATCTGCCTGGGCTTCTGAATATACAGGGCCAAAACTGTTTGTTAAGCCTTCCACTAAATCAAATCGTGGCATTGTTACAAATGCCATCAATACCGTCCTTGCCGGTGCTGTTAATTCAGAAACAAAGCGCAAAGTGCTTGAGGTAATTGTTTTGAAACTCATTTTTAAGTTTGTATGTTGTCTACCGCTTTACATATTAATTTTAAAAAATTGTAATGTAGCACAAAAGCACATAAAGTTAATTTGTTTAAACATCCATAAAATTAACTATTAGATAGAAAAGCTAAAATGTCAATTTCTGTAGTGAAATATTGAATTTATAATCTGTGAAATTAAAAATATATCTTAACTATATTAATAGCACATCAGTTTTTTGTTTTTACCTAAATCCTGTTATGGCAAAAACATATAAAGTCACATTGTGCCTAGTAGGGCACTAATATTCATATTATACACAACTTTATCATTTTTATGAAATGTCATCATTCATTTAATTGCTTATATAAATTAAATTTTGTCTTTCTGAAATTGTTGTAGAATTTGGCATGTCATTATAAAATTATGTGTTTTAAATTTCTTTTCATAAAACTGTGGAATCTCATGAGTAATTAATTTTGTGGTTCAAAGTTTTGATGAAATTAAAGCCTGTTTTTTAAATCTAATTTTCAAGCAAATGAACATAAAATACTTGTGTACTAAACATAATTTTAACATCAAGCATAATTTATGATTATAAATGAAAGATTTTTATTTTAAAAATCTTAATAGATGGGTTCTAATGAGGAAGTCTATCTGCCTCTACAGCAGGGCTAGAAATTAGCGGTTGTTAGTTGCCAATTGCAACTAAATTATTGCATTTGGCGACCACAAAATTATATCTAGTCGTCAAATTTGATGTCTAGCTTTTTTTCACTTTATTATTGTTATTTTTAAACAAACGCTCTTATTCTGAATTTAGCTTATATTTTTCTCCTTGCCACACATACTTGAAGAATCTCGTTTTTCATAAAATATTGGACAGTATCATGTGTTTAAGGCAATCCTTGCCATTTGTCAATCACCTTTAAGCTGACTTTACTTTAACCAACGACTGATAAAATTGACCTAGGGCCACATGTCCCTAAAACTCTCACACATCTTGCTCGGAAAGCATTGTTTAAAACTCCCATGCATCTGTTAATCAAATCTAAGTTAACTTCACTTTAAGGGGGCTCAGAAGTTGAAAACTTTTCAAAAAATCGATTTTTTTTAATGATCTAATTTGATTATTCATTTAATTCTTAACTCAATGCAAAAAACCGCATAAAAATATTTGCATCTTTAACGGAGTTATAAGCATTTATGTATCAACACTTTCATAGCCGCATTCATATAATTTCAACTTTAAGTTGCGTTTTCTCAAAACTTAATTTTTGATGACTAACACTAAGATTTAAAAAAAACTATTTGTTGGAATGGCTTTTTTTTTGCATGCATATAACATCATTATCTAGATTATGAATTAATATATTTTAGATAGTTTAATATTTTGAGTATTTTTAATGGAAAAAAAGTTGTATTTTTTAGGGTTTTTTTTAAATTTTCAAAAAAAGCCAATCCATCAAATAGTTTTTTTTAAATCTTGGTGTTAGTGGTCAAAAATCAAGTTTTGAGAAAACGTTAAAGTTGAAATTATATGGATGCGGCTATGTAAGTATTGATACATAAATGCTTATAACTCCGTTAAAAATGCTAATATTTTTATGCGGTTTTTTGCATTGAGTTAAAAATTAATTGATTAATCAAACTAGATCATAAAAAAAATCGATTTTTTGAAAAGTTTTCAACCCTTGAGCCCTCTTAACTAATGACAGATAAAGCTGAATTTAAAGCCTTATTTCTAAAATTATGTGGACACCAATTGAATAATTTTTAATGCTGAAAAAGCCTTTAATTTTTGGTATTCTAATTCAATGCATGGTCAAGTTAAGATAACTGATTTTGTAAACTAAATATCATAATTTTAATTTTTGTATTCTTTGTTTGTATTTTCATATTTTGTATTGTTAATTTTTGTATTCATATTAACTTCATTAAAAAAAAAAAAAAAAAAAAAAAAGTTAAGCATTAGTAATTAAGACAAGGATATAGTATTTAATACATACACTCTTCTCCTGCCTTAAAATATAAAAAAAGAAACAATATTATTGTTAACATGGTTGCAAAAAGAAATGAGAAAATATGATGCAATGAAAAATTGCAATCATAAAATACTGTTTGGCATCTAGAGAAAAAAAAAAAAAAAAATTGTAGGCATCATTTGACGTTTTTCTCAAAATTCCCAATTTCTAACCCTACTCTACAGGAAATTAATATTTTTAGCTTCTTCTTCTTTTTTTTTTTTTTTTTTTTTTTCGTATTTGTTTTTAAAAAATCTCTTTTTTTGTTTTTTGTAAAATATATTTATAAAGTGTTTTCTTACTTTATAATTTTATGTGTTAAAACCTTTGTGAAATTGAATGAGATTTTAATACTTTGCATAAAATTAAATGTATGTATTGGGAATATTTTGACAGCTAACAAAAAAAAAAAAAAAGAAAAAAAAAACTATTACACACCAAAAATGAAGTTAAAATTATTAATCTCCTGAAGAAGAATAAGAAATACAAAGAGAGATAAAATACAAATGCATTACACATCCATAAGTTTAACATTAGCGAGGAGAATTTGAGATCTCATTGATCGACAGCCTTAAAGTAGTTTACCTGTCTGCCAAGTAGCGGTGCAGACACACAAAAAAAAAAAAAAAAAAAAAAAAAGGAGGTCTTTTTAAGCAAAAGGTAATATGCTGACAAAAGGGTATAACCTAGAGTGTATGTACTATAGCTGTTTTTAGAAACAAAGGGTGTATGGTGTTCTTTTAAAAATGTAGAAGGTATATGGCATATACTCCCGAATACCCTCCACTCAGTGTTGCCAGATTGGGAATTTTTTTTTTATTCGAATTATTTTACAATCACTACTTTTTTTTAAATAGTATAATTCGTCTTATTTTTCAGGATTTTTCATCCATTTTTTTTAAATAGGCCAAATATTTATATTTTAAAAAAGCAGTTACAATCCACAATCTGGGGACTTTTTTGTCCTCAATCTGGCAACAGTGCCTCCACTTACACCCCTGCTGCCAAGGTAGCCCCCAAAATTTTCCATTGTATTAAGATCCAGCAATGGAACTGGCCACTTGATTTTTTAAGATATTCATCAACAAACCTACTCAGTAAGTTTGAACATTTTCATAGATTAAAATCAATTTCTTTATCACCAACACTAGAATATGGTTTTATGTTTGATAGAGCTTTGTCTTGGTATCTCACAACAAAATTTTAGCACACTTACTGATGCTGTAAACAATTTTGTTATCAATTGGTGGATGAAAACTCATTCCAGCCTATTAGAGAAGGAGCTTACATTCAGGTTGGGGGCCTATTTTTAAAAATTTTTTAAAATATAGTTAACGTTAAATATTTGTGGACCATCAAAATATCCTTACTGATCTTTACTGATCCACAAACTAGTGATTGGTAACCTCTGGCTTAGAGCACAATATGCTCAATTTATCATAGATTGATTAATTTGTCATGTTTTTTTTTTTTTTTTTTTTTTTTTTTTTTCACAGTTTCAATATTAATGTTTCCAAACTATTCTTCCTGTAAGATTTTTTTTACTACAAAAATAGATTTGCTGGGACAGCAATTTTTTATTTATTTATCTTTTGGCATTTTGTTATTGCAAACAAAATTTGAAACTGTTGTGGTCTTGGCTCTACTTTTGATAACAGTTTCAATTTTATCAAAACCTCAGTTTTAGAAAAATGTGAGCATAGCACTATGCTCTCAGATGTCAGTGTAAAAATGTCATGCAAATTTAGAAGAAAAAGAATTTAAAAAAATTCATAATTTGTTTTTCCTAATTTTTTGAAGATACAAAAATAATATTTAAACTATTGTTTTGACCTCAAACAATTTTTTTTTAGATATTTTTAGATGAATTTTAAATTTGATATTTCATCTTTTAAAATGTTAAAAGAAAAGAAGTAAAAAATTCAATTATTATTATATGAGAAGTTAATAATCAAAATGGACAAATTTTTCAGTTATAGCTGTACTTTGTATAAATTTTAGAAAACAGTTTTCCCAAATTTTTTTCTTCTTCTTCTTTTTTTTTTTTTTTTTTTTTTTTTTTTTTTAATTACAGCTGTGCCAATGCCACTTGATCTTATGCTTGCTCTGGTAACTTAAAATCAGAGTTATATTGGATTATCTGTTTAATTGATTCTATCACTTGAATAGTTTAATAAATCAATAAAACCTATTATACAGCCATGGTATGACATACAACACTTTGACACTTCAAACCCATTTTTCACAAAAGTGTGGGATAGACAACTCTGATTCTCAATATCATACATTTATGACTCTTTCACTTTCTCCTATCTTTACAAGAAGAAAATATTGGATTTGGGAAAATTTTCAACTTCTGCTTTTTGATGGATTTGTATGTTTTAGAAAGTCTTGGACACAATTTGATAGTCTTTAGAAAATGTCTTTGTGAATCTGTATGTGACAAAAATTTTATAGGCGCTCTATCTCAAGAACTAAACTGTGGAATTTCACAAAAATTTAGATCAGTTACACCATATAAACTGGAGCTGATTATTTTTTGGTGTATATTGTTCAACAGGTGGCCCTGTCATGTTGCATTATTCACAATTTCCACAATAGCTCTATCTGAAGAACTGATGCATGGACTTTCATAAAGCATTAGATTTAATTAGTCCTTGATATAGTTTGGTGCTGATTGCTTTTTGGTGCAGATTGCTCAAGAGGTGATGCTGCTATACTGCATTATTCTCATGATTATCACAATGGCTCTATCTCAAGAACTAATGCATGAATTTTTAGCAAGCTTCAAATTTAGTTAATCCCTGATATGCATTAGTGTTGTTTAGCTTTTGGTGTAAATCGCTCTAGAAATGACACTGCTATGCTGCATTTTTTATGGTTACACAATAGCTTTTTCTCAAAAACTAATGAATTTGCATAGATTTTCATCACAATGCAGATCAGTTAATACCTTATAAGAATTGATCCTAATCACCTAACTGGTGAGTTGTTATATTGCATTTTTCTGGAAGTATTAACATGTATGAGTTTCAATTTTGGGCTGGCTAGTTTTCCTGCTGTGGAGGAATATGTCACATGTGCATATTATGAATCTCAGGAGAGAAAAAAAAAAAGTCTTGTTTCTCTAAAGCATCTTTTCCATTCAAATTTATGCTTTTTCCAAGAAATGTCTTTTGTTCTGCTGGTCTTTCATCTTCATTCCTCGAAGCTGCTATCAGTGTTACATTATTAGCACTTCTATTTAGCATAGCATCAACTATCTTGCATTATGCTATTTTTTTTCCTCACAAAAGTTCAAAGAGTTAAAGATGATTTTAATGTCAGATTTTTTTAGTCGCTGGATTTTTGAGGTTTCAAAGTATATGCACATACATATGTTCTGAAAGTGGGCATTCAAGGCATAACACAGGTGTGAGGCATTTTATTCTCTTAGAGAAAAACAGCTTCTTCCTATTCCACCCGTCAAGTCTCGGAATTCTTTAAGTTTCTTTTAATTGGAAGCTAAATTCATCATAAATCATTTATTTTTCAATTTGAAGAATCAGAAGATAAATCCTTTCTTTATTATAGGAAAAGTCACATAATGTGGAAGGGGAAAAAATTCTTTCTTCTTTGCCAAGGTTTGTCTCATTTTAAAAATACAGCCAGACAGGAGAAGGGGGGGGGGGGGGTAGATAATGATATATTGTCGCAGGAAGAAAAAAAAAAGTTGGAAATTATGTTTTTTCAGTTTGTATTTGAAAAAATAAGCTTAGGGGAGGGGGTATCTTAACTATAATAAATTGATGTATGAATTGTGCAAAAACAAAATTACAGCTTATTTGGTCAAGTAAATTTTCATTTATGTTTTAAAACTACATACATTGCTATCTGTTTTGGAGTGATTAAAAATTAACTTTGCATTAGGAGTTTCAATGTTTAAAGCTTCACAATTTTTAAATTAGTTGATCAGATGACTTCCTGTTTGGTAGCTGTAGATAAAATTTACCGAAGAATCCAAATATGATGTTAAAATGAGCATTCATATTTAAATTTCAGAGTTTGATATAATTTCAATATTAAGATTCCCCACCCCACCCCACCCCCTCCTTCAAAACTTTTATTTGTTTATTTATTTTTTTAGCATGGGGGAAAAAAATGTAATTCCCAATTGAGTGATGTTTTTTGTTTCTTCTGCAAAATTTAGATTATTGAAATGTAACAGGTTTTATCTTTGTCTGACTGTTTATGTATAGAGTGAACAAACAATCTGGAAGTTAAATATAGCTACTAGAATTTTAATTTTTTGTTTGGTTTTCTTTTGTTTAAATTTAACTTTAGTTTTATCATATTTTCTTTCACATTATTATCTTTTTATCACAGTTAGAGTTACATAATTTTTATTTTCTTTTAAAATCAAAAACAGGAAATTGAGCGTTCAGAAGGCAAGCATTTCCTAATACTTTTTCGTGATGCTGGTTGCCAATTCCGAGCTCTCTATTCATATAACCCTGAAACAGAAGAAGTTATCAAATTGTATGGTATTGGACCCAGAATCATTACAGATAAAATGATGGATAGGTTTTATAAGTAAGTTTTTTTTTTTTTTTAATATTTATAATATAAAAATATCTTACTTATACTATGTCTTATACCTATTATGAAATTCCATAATTATTTTTTTTTTTTAATTTATAGTCATTACATTTATATTAATGACATTTTTTATTAATCACATTATAACAGAGCTGTGTATAGTCTGTAAAAAAAAAATATGACTGCTCTGACTCCGGGATGGCTAATAATATTCTAATTTAATCTGTTCGATAAAATTGTGAAAAAAATGCAAGATAAATAAAGCAAAATTTTCACTGTTTTGGTATTAATTCTGTTCTTAGATTTTCAAAAGAATTAATTTTATCATTTTGCATTTCACAAACAGAAAAAATACAAAACAGCTGTCAAAATCTTAAGAAGAAAACAAAACGAAAATTTTACTATTTTCGATCCACAGACTAAGAAAAGAGAAAAAAGAAGTGTCGGAATTTTATCGGTATTTTGTGCCTTCCAGATCTGAAAAATTTGATGAAAAGGAAGAAAAAATAAGTTGAAAATTTTACTATTTCAGAAGTAATTTGTATTTTGTAGATTCAAAAGAAAAAGGAAAACTTTTATATTTCTTCATTAATTTTACAATTTTGGCTTTTTCGTGTTCTGCAGAACTGTAAAATTCAAAAGGAGAAAGATAAAGAATTTTCCCTATTTTATCTGTACTTTGGGTGCTGCCAATTCAGAAAAAAAGAATTACAATTTCATATCCTTGATTATTCCTTGTCTTATAAAGAATTTCAGGGGGGGGGGGGGGGTGAGTTTTGTATTGTTAAACAAAATTGGCAGAAATTTAAAATTTTAGGCTTAAGACTATTTAGTCACCCTTGAAAAAGAGACGACAATAAGAGACCACGTAAACACTTTTTTCCTTCATTTAAGTGTTTTGGATATACAGACAAAACACTATGTAGCTGTTATCAGATTCACTAACTTTACGAGTAATTTTTGAGCCAACTTTGATTTCAGCTGATTTTCCATGAGAAATTGTCTCAAACCACAGTATGATAGCAAACAGCAATATCCACAACTTTTTCACCTCTCTCTAAGTCTGTGGCCTAGCTCTCAGATTCCAGGACTTTCATCCAACTTCCAACATTTCAGCCAATCAGAGATGGTGATTTTCAACGTCATTTCTTTCCTGTCTACAAAGAGTCAATAAATAGTATCAACTGGTAATAGTAGAACAGATTTTTTCTGGGTTGAGTTTCTGATACAGGTGTTTGCCGGTTATTTTAATCGCCGGTGAATAGAATCAGTAGTAATTAGAATATTCAATGTATAATACTTAAAGAGCATTTGTGTGGCAGAAAATCATCATTCTTTTTGCATAATACGTCTCAGAAAAGTGATTTAGTTCAAATAACCAATTTTTACTTTACTAATCCATGCTCTAGGCGCTTCCATACTTTAAAGTAGAATTTTTGCCATTTCATTGAATCACTTTATTAAATGAAATCTGATTCAACAAAGTGGCAGATTCTGAAATACGCCAAAATGTTTAAATATTAAATTTGGTTTTGATTCATATAAGTGGCAATAATAGCTATCTTTCTTAGCTCTAGGTGGGGTTTTAGCTCTAACTGCCCCCCCCCCCCCCTTGGCTCTGCCACTGGGTGAATCCAATAACAGCTTAAGATTTAATACCATCTGCAGAATTCATATTACGAATCTCTTTGAATTTTGCAATTTTTTGATGAATTTTATTATTATTCCCTCCCTCCAATAGCCATTAGACAAATTTATGATTTTTTAGATCATTTGTCGAATGACCATTTTATGAATTTTCATTTTTTCTTTCAAAATCCATTTGAATAATATTGCAATGTTTTTTTGAGGTTATTTGACAAATTTTGTAATTTTTATCTCAAGAACATTCACTGAATTTCAAGAACTTTTTTCTGAGATCATGTGACAAATTTTGTGATTTGCTTTCTGAGTCATTTGGATGAACTTCACTATATTTCATGCAAGAACATTTGACAAATTTCATGGTTTTGTCCTGTTGTTCATTTAGTGAATTTTCAGCAAAATCATCTGGTGAATTTCCTTATTTTTTTCCACGACAAATTGTGAGCGATCACACAAATAACCGCTAATTTTGTCGAAGAATCTCAGAAATAAACAGCGAATTTTGTCAAAAAAAATATCACAAATTTCACCAAGCAACTGCAGAAAAGTTAATGAATTTCATAAAACAAAGCCATCAAAGACTCAAGAATTCTGTCAATGGGTTACATTAAAATTTGTGTACTTCGACAATTAGCTGCAGTACATAATAGTGAATTTTGTCAAATTATCTCAAGAAAAAAATCACAAAATTAGTTAAACAATCTCGAGAGAAAAAGCAAAATCAAGAGTAGTACAAGTCCTAAGTGATATTTTAAGGCATACTTTTTTCAATACTTCAGAACACATTTATTCATCATACTACTTTTTCTTACACAACCATTTGACAAAATTATCTTTTTATTCTCCCACTACCAATTGCTGCAATTTACTATAAAATTGCATTTTTTCTCTCGCAATCGCTTATTAAAATATACTTTTTTTTTTTTTTTTTTTTGCGATCATTTACCAAATTCACAAATTTTTCATCATCATTTGCAAAAAATCGCAATTTTTTAAACATTGATTTGCCAAAATTCGTAATTGTTTTCCACGCTCATTTGCCAAAATTCACTAATTTATTTATTTATTTATTTTATTATTATTTTTTTTTCAGAGATCGCTTGTCAAAATTTGCAATTTTTTCAGATAGTTTATCAAAATTTGCAATTCTTTCAAATCGTTTATCAAATTTCACAATTTTTTTTCAGATTGTTTGTTGAAATTTACAATTTGAAAAAAGTCCAGCTTTTGATTATTTTCTGCATATCTAATAAACATATCCACTCAATCCAGATTTTTCACGATCTAGCTTTAAATGATTTGTTGGTGTAAACAATCAATTATGCTTGTCAGAAAGCTCTGCGGCTTAGAACTTTTTTTTTCAAAATCTGATCCACATACAAACTGAGTCTCCCTTTTTTCCATATTTTTTAAGCCACAAATTTCTCTATGCTGTTAAAATATCACAGACTAGTACATTTAAAGTAGTATTGTATGAAAAAGTAACTAAAGAGAAAGTAAAGAATTATTACAATTGGCAGTTGATTGGACATATTTGTTGAATCAAACTGAAAATGAAAAAGTTTTTTCCATTTTTGAAATGTGATTAGTTATTTTTCCCAGGGCCTGGTTAATGCACGGGCCTCGGCCCTGGGCCCACCGATTTCAGGGGCCCAGAAATTATGTGGCTGATTTTTTTCTCTTAATCAAATACTTTTCGAATAATATTGTTTTATAAAATATGAAACGTAAAATTTAAACAGTCTGAATGATTCAATAAAATTTTTAGAAGTTTTTATCCTAGGCACTTTTAACCCAAACAACTTTGTAAACTCATCAAATAAATCTTTTTTATGTGAAAGTATCGCCGAAAATGGGTAGGTAGGGGGGCCCAATTTTTTAACAGGCCCTGGGCCCAACTTCAGCTTGATCAGGCTCTGATTTTTCCATAACTTTGTCTACTTCCAAGTGTATATAATGGCTATAATGTTCTTTAAAATGAATTTCATTGAAGGTTTTCAAAAGTACTTTTTGTGCCAAATCCCATTTGCTAAAATGTGCCATTTTTTTATGAATCTGATTACAAAAGATTAATCTTAAGATTCCACATTGATTTTTTATTTTACCTTATTGTTGCACAAATCTAAAGTTTGCAATTCATACTCTTGAGTTATTATATGTACTTTTGTATGTGATATCTTTTAAAATTCAGACTAAAAATCATCCTAAATTGAATGACTTCAGAAATTAAAAAATAATCTGTATATTAAAACTTTTTTTTCTTTATTTGTAATATTTATTGGAACTAACATGCAACACTAAACTGAAATTAGTCAAGAAAAGACATTTCATCATGATTAAATTAAATGCACTGCATATTAATCTTAAGATTAGTGTCATACATGTGTTATATATGGTGAATGGCTAAACAGATCAAAGTAGGAAGTAACATTTTTAAATTCTCAATTGAAAGTGTCAATATCTGTTTTATTTGCAGAGTTAATTTATACACCAGAATGCAATCTTTTAAGACAAAAATTTAAAAATATTTATTAGTTTTAGTTAATCTGGTCTATAAATAAAATCTATCAATAGGATGTTGTTGTATTTAATTTTGTGTGTACATATGATGCATTGTCAAGTCGTAATATTGTATTGTGTGTTTCTATTTTCTCAGGTATAATTCTGGTGGAAAGTCCTTTACACAGATCCACACGAAACACCTAACAGCAACAATTGATGCCTTCACTATTCAAAATAGCTTATGGCAGGGCAAGAAAACAACTGCACCAAAAAGAGACTATTATTAATCAATATTTAGAAGAAGTGCCAAGTGATAATAAAGTACGGCCGTCCCTTGAGTTTGAAAAAAGTCTTGTAAATAATCAACCTGTAAAGTTCTTTCAACTCCTCTGTTAACATTCCACTAGCAAAGATTTGCCAGGCTGTGATTCAAAAACATTTTAAAAGTTATATTTGAATGATAGTGATAATGTGAAGGTGATTGGGACTGACTGACTGACTGACCTGTAAATTATTAGTATGCTTTTTTTATACATACATATACATATTGACATGTACAGTAAGCCTCTAATTTCTTGCTGATCTAGTTACTCATTTTGTTTTTAACAATCATGGAGAGAAGTGTGCTTCTTAATATAATCTTTATTTAAAATGTCATCCAATCATATTTCGATTTTTTTTTTTTTCTTTCATTCTCATTTTAGTGCAATGCTCAGTCATTCTTTTTTATATACTTTATTTTTTTTTCCTCTTGTTGTGGAAGTTTTCTTGTTTAATGTTGATATTGTTGAAGCATTTTTGATTGTCATTTAACATTCCCAGTGCTGATTGATGGAACAAAATTAAAAGATGAAGTATTTTATAAATATACAAAAGTATATATTTTTTGAATGAAGAAAGACTTCATCATTTATTATCCTAAAAAGTATTAATATTTTCTTTTTATTTACTTTCTATAAAAATGAATCGCATTCCAGTTTTTTAAGTCACCTATTACTCAGGTTTTTCTTTTCTTTTAATCATTGTACCTTTATAGTTTTGTGATATATTAAGCTGTTTTACTTTTAACATTCCAATAAAAATGAATTTTGTCTTAAAATAAATTTTAAATGCTGGCTCATTTATATTGTAATTTTTTACATTAGTAGTTTTTTTTTTTCTTTCCTCATTTTAGAAGAATTATTTATATTAAGTGAAATATTCAGTATTTTAGGACCATAAAATTTTGCTATTATATTTTTTTTCTTTTGAAAGGCTTATTTTTTTTAAATCACTGAAACCATTGTCTTCCACTGTTATAAGTATTGCACATTAATAAAAATTTGAATCTTGTTTGATTTTACTTTTAAATAATCTGTGAATAATTTAATGTGTCTACACACTTTCATTGGGTGTCTTTAGTTTTAACATGTGCCTGTTCATTTTATTGAAGTATGAATGTTAATAAAACAGCTGGCTGTGCATGCCTTTGGAAAGAATTTAAAACTAAGTTGTATTTATCAATTATGAGCTTTGTAATGAAATTAACAAATAAAAACCTTTCAACAGCTTGAGGGAATTTTCTTTTTGTAATTTTATTAAAATTATTCTGTGTATCAATGAGTTCTAGTTGTTTCTAGCAATTTTTTTTTTTTTTTTTTTTTTTTTTTTTTTTTATAAAAAAACATATAAAAACTATTTAATACAGTCACTATTAGCTTATACTAAAAATCGACTGAAAATTCAGGTTTGTTTTCGGCTCAAAATCTGAGTTTTACTGAAAATTCTTTTTTAACGAATCATCACTATCGATATTCCAAAAATCACATTTCATCCTTCTTTTTTTTTGGTTGCTTATTAATTTAGGATGTTTCAACTCAAATGAGATTATTTATTGCTACGAACTTTGTTTTTTATAATTATCAGTCAACAGGAATCGTGAAAATTGCAGCATAGCAGCGCCATCTGTTGAACGATTAATTTTTTTATTGGTCTCATTTTAAAAGGGTAATTAAAACTTGATGCTAGTAGCAAATGATTAATAATAAATACATTTAAATTATTTTAATTTTACTTAACACAACTGGGTTCTTATGGTAAGGCTGTTTTTTAAAGTAGACTTCATAATACATAAATACCATGTTTATTAGTGAAAAAGAAAATGGATACTTATTATGACCCAAGTTATATAATGAATAAATGTAACAAATTTATTCCTTTTTTTTTTTTTCAAATTCATACAAAACGAATTAATTAATTTAAAATGTTAAGTAATGACTCTTTAATGACTAAAAGCGAGTGAAAAATAGATACTTATCTTACTAAGTTATGTTATTTTTAAATGTAGTTTACCATTTATTACTTACAATTTTCTGTTTATTTATATGTTTTATGGCTACATTTTTTAAAATAATCTGAATTCTATTATTTATAATTAAATGGAAATGGCTTATTTAGCATTTCGCGAAAATTAAATAATAATCATGCATTAATGACATCGTAATTCACTTTTTATATTTTAACGAATAATAAGGATACTATAATTTACGACTTATGCTATAGCCAGTTAACAGGTAAGGACACATTATCATAATCTTTTTACTCATGAAGGTTTTGCTATGGTATTCCATTGTAAAATTTGGTAATTTTTTTAATTCAATATTTGAAAAATGACACAATCAATAGATTTGAAATTTATATCAAGAAAAATAAAATTGCTTCCATTTCTACACAATTTTCTGGCAAATACTTTTTGAGCTATTAATTTTTTCAATAATTTTAAATATTTCATTTTCAAAGATTTCAACGGTTCATTGAAAAAAAAAAAAAAAAAAAAAACAGTCATTAGCAAAATGTAGTTTCTTATCAAAGAGGATTATACCTATTTATTAAATATGCACAATTATTAATTAATTATATGTTTTTTAATTAAATATACCTCATTAAGTAATTGTAAGTATTTTTACTAATACATTTGCTGCCAGTCACATGCATGAAATTCTTAATCACTTAACTCAGAGAGTGCAGTTGTTAGTAGCATATGTATTAAAACATAATTTATTTAAAAAAAATTAGAGCACAGAGTCAAAATTAACGCAGGTTTGATCGCTTCTAACTTCACCAGCGAACTTTTGGCAATCAAGGAAGCCTTAACTTTTTACCTGATCAATCTACAAGCTGAGGATCTTACTATGGGTTTGGTTGTTTTTTCAGACTCTAAATCTGCCTTAGAGGTCATCAGAAACAAGACACAGAGACATCACCTCTGCTATAAATGACGTGCTCAGTCGTTGCATTAAAAGGGGAAATCTTGTGCGCTGCAGTGGATACCTGCAAGAGTAAACATTGAGGGCAAGATGGTGCAGATGCTTTGGCCAACATACAGCACCATGCGAAAGGGAGGGGGGGGGCTCGCCTCGGACATGGAAATTTAAGAGGTGCCAAATTTATACTTCCAATGTCATTTTTGGTTTGTCACCAAAAAAAAGTTCGAGAGGGAGGGGTGCCAAATTGAAACTTTGCCCCAGCGCAGTTTTCTCTTTGCACACCCCTGCCAACCTAATTCCACCATTACACTTGCGGATGCAAATGCTGTGGCTAAATACAGACCCATAAATCAGCCTTCTAGGAAACCTATAATCCCCGGTTTTGATTTCCCTAGAGATACAACAATTACATTGGCTAGATTAAGAACAAATCATTTTAAAGGAATGAAGATCTTTCCTGATGGGGCCAGATCAGGGCTGGCAAGTTTCTGCCAGGGTTGCCATGCAATCGGGAAAACACAGGGAATTTCAAAATCTCCTCTCAAAACAGGGAAAATCCAGGGAATTTTGCAAAAATCCTAAAAAATCTGGAAAACACAGGGAATTTTTTTCCTGTTATATCCAACATAATTTTTTTTTCTGCTTTCAAAATAAAATCCTCTTCGCGGTAGAAAGAAAATCCCGGAAAAGCGGCATGAAGATTCAATTTAAACGGCTCTTCCATGTTTCTGCCTATCTTTGTCATAAGAATAGTTGAATCCACACTCTTCTCCCCTCATGCCATCCATCTGCGACTGCGCGTAGTGTTCTTTCTCTCCCGTTTCTCACGTCGCAGGCATAAAATTCTTCCGCGGATCCGCAATTTTCTGCTTTTTTGTCATATTCCACTTTTCCGATTTTTTATATCATCAAAAGATCTCATGAAAAAAATACGATTATCCTGATAAGGTTGTGAAAAAAAATGTGATTTTGTCAAAAGATTGAGTGAAAAACGCAATTTTCCCAAAAGATCGCTAGAAATATGCACTTTTTGTCAAAATATCCCAAAATTGCGTTAAAAAACGCGGTTTTCGGCAATATATTGCAAAAAAATGCTGGTTTTTATCAAAAGATCGTGAAAAAAGATGCAATTTTCGTCAAAAACAGGGTTGGCAAGTTTTTGACACGCGACAGTTTTTGACGGTTTTAACCATGGTTTAAACCGTCATGTCAAAAACCTCCTTGTCAAAAATGGCTAAAACTGTCAAAAACCTATATTTATATGTAAATAAAAATATTTATTTACATATATACATATATCACCCTATATTTATATTTAATAAGTAAAATTTATTTGCTTTTAATAAAGAAAATGTATTTAGATATGTTGTAGAAAAAATAAATTTAAACTTTTGAAGAAACATATTTTGAATAATAAACAAAACCTTAGATTTTGGGAAACTTAACTTTTGTAATATTTATTAAATTTTAATATGTTATTCAAAATATGCAAGGATATTATATTATGAAGAAATTTATTTATAACCAAATTTAGTGTAAAGTTAAAAATAATATTAAAGATTAGACATGTTCCGTAATCGATTAGGAACAGAAAGATGTTCAAGACTGGTTAAATGCTACAGTGTGCTACGTGAATAAATGAACTGGGTGCGAATGCAGTTTACTCTCCTTCTTGGCGCGATTTTCAAAAATCGCCAAATTGGCACGTTTTTGCGT
Source organism: Maratus speculifer (assembly GCA_964019185.1). Lineage (NCBI taxonomy): Eukaryota > Metazoa > Arthropoda > Arachnida > Araneae > Salticidae > Maratus > Maratus speculifer. The sequence continues at coordinate 198,690,947 of OZ025290.1, forward strand.
CTTGTCTCCCGGAGTATGCTGTTTTGCTCCAGATTAAATGAAAATGCAGGGTTGCCATATTGAAACATTTATCGCTAAAAAAAAAAAAGTCGCCTTGGCGAAGGAGAATAAACTGCATTTCACCCAATGAACTGTATTATTGAACTAAATTTCTACTTTGACAATTTTCTTTTGGATTGATTTCGATTATGTAATCAAATTAATTGGAAGTGTTTAAAGTAGGTTTTATTTTTTAAAATTATGTATTGAATTAGATAATAATAATAATAATAAAAAAATTACATAATATTTTGTGTTTTAGCTAGGGATGCACCGAATATTCGGTATCTATTCGGTATTCGGCCTATTCGGTTGAGCCGAATATTCGGCTTGGCCGAATATGAAACTATTCGGCCGAATCCAATACTTAATAAAACCTTTTAAAAAAATTTCACTATTTCTACTTTTAACTGTCAATTTTTTAATTTATATTTAAAATAATTAGAAACAAAATCATTTTTAAATAAAATAGAATGTTTTTACATTATTTATTTGCTGTTTGTAAAGTATAACTTAAGAAAATTAACCATGAGAAGGATTAAAATGGTGATTTATTAGGATTCTCCTTAGGAATAAATTATGTGCTGGTACAAGTTTCTAAATTTTGTTTAGTAAATAATCTGTTTCTTGCTTTTCCCCAAATAAAAGTCCTTTAAAAGAAAAAAAAAAACTTTTGAGATTAGTAATAGCTATCAAGGCAGACAATTTTTGTTCATGAAACCATAATCAACTTATTGAGTCATAAGTACATTGTATATCATCTCACTCAAGGTCAAAACTTGTGTGTTCGTTTATTACATTAACAATAAATAAGATAACATATTTTCAACTCACATGCTTTGATTTCTGTAAAATATGATATGATGGGAAGGGTGGAAAATACCACCATTCATAAGAAAAGAACTATGAGCCAAACATATCTTTATTCAGAATTAAGTTGAAAGTATTTGTACTTTATATTGAACAAAATCTGCCTTGAGTTATTTAAAAAGGACAATTATCAGACTGTAAAATTTTTCTATGGCCTTTTTTTCATTACTTTATTTTAAAATGTTTGTTTTGATTCATAGAAAATTTTATTAATTAAAGTTTCATAATTGTGCTTTTTAAATAACTCAAGGCAGATTTTTTTCAATACTAAATGCTCTTATAAAAAGCTCTTGTTTATCAAAATGTAAGTTTCTTTTATTAAATATTATATAAAACTGTTTTGAAAAGTAACATTTTAATACCTTTAAATTTTGAAAGATAAAAAGTATTTGGAAAGCCGAATATTCGGTATTCGGCCGAATACTTAACTATTCGGCTGGCCGAATATTCGGTATTCAGCCCAATAATTACTATTTGGCTAGCCGAATATTCAGCATTCGGTATTCGGCCAAAATCACTATTCGGTGCATCCCTAGTTTTAGAAGTATTTTATAGATCAGTCTAATATATATATATATTTTGTTTTGACTTTTACAATTGTTATTTGGTTTTTCAGAAAAATCAGTAATTATGAATTTGAAATCGTCAGTCATTTTTAGAATTTATAACCAACATAAAGATAATTAAAAAATCAACTCTTTTCTACAAATATCTGAGTATCTATTTCAACATTTTGCCTATTTATTTACTATGCTGAAAATTTAGCTTATACAAATACTAGTGAATTTCTTTCTTTTTCTTTCGTACTGAATACTATAAGATTTTGTTAAATATCTTAAGTATTCAGTTGTTGAATAATTACTTATTGTCTTACTTACTTATCAAAATAAAACATTATTTGTATTTTTAATACTATTAGTGTATGTGCTGTGCTGTGGGGTGGAGTGGCGGGGGGAGGAGAAAGATAAAATAGAGATTAAAATGATATAAAGAGATAAAAATAGTTTATAATGATGTGTAATAATCATACATATAATAAATAATATGCATTATATTTAAATTCAAATTAACCTACTGGAAATTATATATATATATAGCATAAAGAAATTATTAAACATGTGTATCAAGTTCCACACTTTTGAAAATCCTACATTTACAACACTTAATTCATTAATTCTTATAAACATTAGCTGTGTCAAAATGCATACTAAATAACTTTAGATTTTTTTAAAAATATTAAAATAATAAGAATAAAATAACTAGATATTTAAACATAATTTTTGTGCAAATATTTCTGCATGTCCATTTCGAGATAAATTTCTGAGATTTGAAATCTAATATTTTTACCTTAATTTTTATTAATTAAAAATATTTAAAGACCTGCTAATTACCCATGATATAATTAAATTTCAACGTAATGTATGGCAACTGTTGCTAGTTTTAAAATCTAACAACAAACTCTAGTGCACGGCAGGAGATTGTGACTCTATGGGTTTTTGACAGGTTTTTGACGGTTTAATCCGGTTTAAACCTTTGTCATGTCAAAAACCCCTTTTTGACGTCAAAAACCCAACCCTGGTCAAAAAATCCCAAAATCACGTTAAAAAACGCGAATTTCGACAAAATATTGCAAGAAAATGCTGTTTTTGTCAAGAGATCGCGAAAAAAATGCTGTCTTCATCAAAATATCGCAAAAAAGTACTGTTCTCGTCAAAAGATCGTTGAAAAACGGCGATTTTTGTCATAAAGTCGAAAACAAACACAGCAATTTTCGTCATAAAATCGAGAAAAAACGGCAATTTTCTTCATCGAATCGCGAAAAAAAGATTTTTTTTTTTTTTTTTTTAAATGAAAACAAAGCGATTTTCGTCAAAAAAACCCGGCAATTTTCGTAAAAAATAATTCGGCGATTTTTGTTTAAAAAAAAAGCATGAAAAACGCCGTTGACAAAATTAATTGCTTTTTTTTTTTTTTTTTTTTTTTTTTTTACGGCAATTTTCGTCATAAGATCGCAAAAAAAAGTTGCAGAAAATTTGCTGCAATATTGTCTTCAACTTTTTTTTTTTTTGCAGTTGAGTGCTAAATATTTCAAAGTTTTTTTTATCTGAACGCTTGAGTATTCCTGTACTGTTTTTATTATTATTAATGTAAAATATGGGATTTAATAATAAGTGTAATAACTTTGAAGAGTTTTTTATTATTATTATTTGCTCATATTATATATTTGCTCAATTAGTTGGGTAATGATAAAGTACAAGGTGGTTAACTGACATACATACACGCATATATTTTTGCACACTGAACATAGAATAAACTCGTTACAGTAAAGGGAAAACATAGGGAATTTTTTTTCAAGATTAGAGTGGCAACCCTGATGGCAGAAACTAGTTTCTGCCAGTAAGTGGCAAAACTAGCAGAAACTAAGAAGTAACACTAACAAGAACTTAACCTGCAATGATTCATAATTCACATATGTATTTAGTGTATAAAAAATTTAGTTAAAAAATTAAAATAAAGATTATGAATGTTATTCAAAGTAGCAGAGCGTTTCAAAAGGATCATATAATAATTTTCCTCACTTGAAAAACAGAGATTTTCATAAGAGTAAATTGATGCTGTGCAAGTTTAACTGTTGGTATTATTGTTTACAGTTAAATTTCCAAGTGAAAAAAAAAATAAAATTCTATGACATTTTAACATTACTTTTCAGAATATTTTTAAATAAATGATGCTCTGCAATAACTTAAAAATTACCTACTACTACATACAAGAAAAATGGTTCTTGTGAAAATATATAAATAAATAGTTGTTGCACAAAAATAACAGAAAAAAAATATAATGAAATATCTTGTACAATTATTTTACAATATTGGAAGAACAAATGTATTTCTGTGGAAAAAATTAGGCACTGCTTTAAATGAGATTTGAATCTTGCATTTGTGAGTTTCCATGATATTTCCATCATGAAATAAAGTTAAGTTTTATGAGCAACTGCAATAAAACAGTCATGTTTTTTACTTTAACTAAAGCAACAACAATAATTTTAACATTTGCAACAAATATTTAGCTTCTTTATAAATCATGATATTTATTTACAATTTTAACAACTGTCCTTAATATCATTTTCAAGATTTCCAATTATCTGTTAATAATATGAGTGATTTTTTGTGAAGGATTCAAAACTATCAAATTCTAATGCAAATTAATTTTTATAATTAAAACTTCTCGATCGTAATAGTGGAATATCACATACCAGGTTTCTAACGGGCACACGAAGAAAACTGTAAATTCTTACCTTGAGATACGAAAATTTCATCATGCACACACAAAAAAATAATCACACAGACGTCTTGAGTAAATATTTCTGAAGAAGAAAATAATGTCCTTTATTCGGGAACTTGGATAGGTCTCCAGTGCCACCTTGATAAAACAGGATGTTGTATATTTTACAAATCTTCATTCTTTCAATCTTGATGAAAAAAAATTAAATAAAATTTTATCGATCCCTTTTTTTTTACAAAAAAATATAGCTGAGGCCATTGCGGCTAAAGAATAATTGTCGTCGCCGGGAGGTAAATAAAATAAAAAAAAACGCGAGCTCCCGGGAGTTCTAAGGTAGCACTCATCGCTACATGACGCTTATCCCCGAACTGACTTTTTAAATTTTTCGTGCGAGCTCGGCGCGGGGAGAAAACAAAAACACGCCAAGAAGCTGGCCAACAAGGAGGAGCGCTCTCGCCAAAAAGAGCGATAACGAAACGGAAAAAAGAATGCGCGCATACGGCATTCGCCGTAAGGAGGGAAAATTCTCCCGCACAATAAGCGCGGATGTACGGCATGAATAATGCGATAAGTCGGTCAAATCTGAACAATCGTAAAACTCTGAAATGCAATGAATAAGACTATGCTATGCGCTCGTTAAATACAAAAGAAGGAACTATAAATAAAATATTATTGAAAAGAGAAAAATATTGTACAGAAAATAAAGATTACGTAAAAATATGGATTTTAAACATAGTATTTAGATAAAATATGTGAAAAAAAGAGGGAACAAAAACATGTCATGATATCTATTATGACAACGGCTGAAACTATTTTCTGCTGGCAAAAACCCAGCCCTGGGCCAGATGCTATATTTTTTGCAAGAACTGCCTGGAAACTCAGCTCCCACCAAGATGCGTCCTCAATTACCACAGACATCTTTAAAGCTTGGCTGGTTAACACTGATGGATCCACTTCGGGATATTCTTTACAGTCCTGAAGCTCTGGATCTTTGACAATATTAGACACTTTTTTTTTTTTTGCATATCCATGGACACGATAACAACCACTTGTGGAAAAGAGTACGAGGGTTGCTATTTATATTTCTGGCCTAGTAATCAAAACACAAATTTTTATGATCAATATTGAATTTATTGTTTTTCAAAGTATTCGCCATGAAGATCAATACACTTTTACGTCCGTTTGAACCAATTTTCAAAGCACTGTTTCCACTTCTATGGAGGTAACTCCAAAAATGCATTTTGAACTCAACAACCGCTTCTTCGAGTGTCGAAAATCATTATACACATAATTTATTTTTGATGTGTGGGAATTAAAAAAAAATGTTATCAGGTGACAAATCAGGGATCTATGGCTGATGACCCATCAATTCGATTTTTTGGCCTTTCAGAAATTCCTTTGCTTGAGCCGATGTGTGAGAGCTCACATTGCCATGATAAAATTTTATTCGCCTATCTTTCTTTTTCAAATTTTTTCGAAGACTTCTGGCAAATAAATGGTCAAGTACCATTCAGAACTGACTGTCATGTGTTGCTCTAATGCCACTGTCGCCACGTGACCAGTAATGTCAACGAAACAGGCAACCATTTCCATCAATGTGCTTCTTCCTTAAACAATTTTTGTTGAACTTGGCTCATCTTAGAAGACCCATACAGTCGATTGCTGTTTTATTTCTGACTCATATGCATAGATCCATAATTCGTCACCTGTATAGATGTTATAAACAACTTTTGGTGAACCTTGAACGTATTCGTTTAACATTTCCTTCCCCCAATCGATACAAGCTTTCTTTTGAGCATTTGCTAGATTATACAGGCTCCAACGCGAATAAATATACTACCAAATGTTCAGGCAATATCTTATTGATGCCTGTCATACTAATGTCCAAAGATTTCTCAATCTCACGGTATGTCACATTGCGATCTTGCTTTATCAGTTCAGGCACAACATCGATATTTTTTGGCACCACAACCGATTTTGGTAGAACTTCACAGAATGCGTCTTTGAGCAAACATGGAACACAAATGAATTCGTTGTACCAGTTTTTTACAGTGCATTAAGATGGTACTTTATCGTTGTATAAAAATTAAATTCATGGAAGTACTCTTATCTTGACTATCCTCGTCGAAGTTATGAAAAATGATCACACAAAAATGTCCATGAATCAATTTCACTTTTTGCACAAGATGAATTTTTCAATTTGCTGCAAATAACACAAATCAAGCTAAAATGGCAAATCGTTCTGGTGAATTTAGGGTTAAAAATATAAAAATTTTCAATTGAAATCGTCAGCAGTGATCTAATAACACTCCTTGTTGCCAAGGCCAGAAATATAAATAGCAGCCCTTGTATCAATACATAAATGTAACATGTCCATTGTGCAATTACATAGTGTCTCAATTTTTTTAGCCGATTTTTTCTGGGCCAAGATAAGATTTTTTTCCCTACATAGTCAAGACTGGACATAATTGTTTTTATGTTGTGTATGGCAGGCAACATGTTTTGTAAAAATAATAGTTATAATGAACTTCTGCCAATGTTATATTTGTAAATATACCTTAAGGTGATTCTCAAATTGACTACTTAACAATGCAAACCTTTTTCATCGACACATTTTTAACTATAAAGGCATAAAATTAAAAGGCCTGACTACTAAAGAGATTTGGAATCAAATAGTGTTTTATCATGCGCCTGCAGATTTTTCTGCTTCTTTGTGCTGCCGCTTCCAAAAATTTGATTAAAAATGCTAATTTTGACAGTATTGTCTCAAAGATATATTTCCTTTATCAAAAAATGGATAATGAATGCATTACATAGTTTTTGAATAAGAACACTTGCCAATCTTACATGTTGAAGTGAAAACTGATTTAGACGTGTTGGGCATTTTTTGAGATGAGAAAACCCACTGAATTCACACCACCATAATTTGTCTTACCTATTTTGTGTAACCGACACCTCTTGATACTTCTTTCCCTGCAGATATAGACAGAAATGAAAGTGGGAAATGAAAAAAAAGGTGGAAAATTATTTCCATTTAAATAGTGGTGCCAAACTCTTATAATCGATGTGTCATTTTAACACATACCTTTACAATAAAATTAAATCTGAATCTGCATGTATAATAGCTATTTTTTTTTTAATTTGGATGCATTAACCATGTAATTACAAACTAGCAGGAGTGACCGAGTTTAGCTCGGTCAAAATTAACTTTGTGTTCAACTCAATGTAGTATTTTCACTTAGTCTCTCTGTATTATTATAATAAAACATGTTATTTATAATAGTATTATTTACAAAAACAATCAATAAGACAATTATGTATGTATGCACTTTTTTACATTATTTTAAAATTTACAACAAAAGGACATCAATCCAAATCACTTTTTAGCTCGACTCTGATCGGTTCAATCATGCATTTCGAATCCTATTAAGAATGTATAAAAATTTCTTCACATTCTGAAAGACAATATTTTTGCCACATATAGCCAAATTTGGCGACATTCTTTCCTTTGGTGCCAAATACATGTTTTGGCTTTCGTAATCATAATAGTCTATTTTTCGGCCAAATGTCATCAATATTTTGCCAAGAGTTGCCAACTTATTGGCTGTTGCCATATTATCGTGACCCTGACCCGTATTACCCAAAATGACCCATTAATCAAATTTGATCAAACGTGACTTAGCTCAATTGTCTTCAAGTAATCAAAAACAGTAGTATATAAAATTGAATTAAAATCGTTTAAGCCATTTCTTAGATAAAATTAGCTTGATAGCATTTGGCAATGAAACCATAAAGACCCACTAATATAATTTTTTTTTATATATTCGACTCAGCCCAATACTCTTCATGAAAAAAACGTTTCTTCACAAAATGTAGATAAAATTGATTGTGTCGTCGTTACACATAATTAGAATGACCCTGACCCATTATGACCCACAAACCGAATTTTCGCGAGCATGTGACCTAGCCCATTGGTTTTATTTTGCCGCAAAACAATATAATACAAAGTATAGTCAAAATGGTGAGAGCCATTTTCTAGATGAAATTATCATGGCCCACTAAGGACCCTTATAAGTGAACTCTCTCCAACATGTGACCTAGCCCATTCATTTTTGTGCGTCGAAAAAGTTTGGATACAAAAATTAGATAAAATCGATTGAGTCGTTTTTTAGCTATAATTAGTGTCCTTAACCCATTATGACCCATTAATCGAATTTTCTCGAACATCTGACCTAACTTAATGATTTTCGTGTGCCCGAAAATGATAGAATTCAAAATTTAGTCAATATTGCGCGAGACATTGTCTAGATAAAATTAGCATGACTAACAACGACCCACTAATTGAATTCTGTCTAACACATCACTTTACCCAGTACTCTTCTTGTAGTCCAAAATGATAGAGTACGAAACTTGGTCAAAGTCGTTAAAGCCATTTTTTAGATAAAATTGATTTAACCCAAAAGTGACCCACTAACTGAAGTTTCTGGAACATGCGACCTAGCCCAGTAGTTTTCTTGAGCCAAAAAATGTTGTATACAAAATTTCCTTACAATCGATCGGCCCGTTCTTTAGATATAGCTTGACCATGACCCGTCACAACCCATAAATTATCCTTATAATCGAAATCTCCCGAATATGTGACCCAGCCGAATAGTTTTATCGTGCCTTAAAAAAAAAGAAAAAATGCTGTATACAAAATTTTATTAAAATCGACCCTTTATGACCCAGTAATCAAACTTTCTCGAACATGAGACCTAGCCCAATAGTTTTCTCGTGCCAAAAAAATGTTGTATAGAAAATTTCGTTAAAATCGATCCATCTGTTCTTTAGATATAGCTTGACCATGACCCATTATGACCCACAAATGACTCTTATAATTGAAATCTCCCGATCGTGTGACTTAGCCCATTAGCTTTCTCATGTTAAACAAGTTGGAAATTGCACGTGAAGTGTAGAAAATGAGGTGCGTTCGTACGATAACGAAGTTTTAAAAATATTACTCTCATATATCAATCTCATAAAAATGTCAATAGTGAATTACAATTAAAACGCTCATCAAACAATGTTCTCCCTGTACCATTTTGTAATGGAATACTTTTGTGTGGCCTTGTAAATCAATAACAAATGTTCTTTGCACCACAAATTATGTAAAATGTATATTATAATATGTACTTTATAGTTGCATATAAATTTTATTAAGTTCGAATAAGTGTAACACCATTAAAATGCATTTGAAACATTTTCCCCCATTGACCGTAATGTAATTGAATGCTTTTGATTGTCCCTGTGATTGATCTATGCATCCGATTTTGATAAAATTTGAAATAACTCGACTAAATTATGTAATAATTATGTATTTTAAATTTCAAACGTATAGAATACATTTGAAACTTTTTCTCAATTGACCACAATGTAATTGAATACTTTTGATTGCCCCTGTAATTGATCTATGCACCCGATTATCAAAAAAATTGAAATAACTCGACAAAATTATGTATTTTAAATTTCAAACGATTAAAATGCATTTGAAACTTTTTTCCCCATATACCGTAATGTAATGGAATACTTTTGATTGCCCCTGTAATTGATCTATGCATCCGATTTTCATAAAATTTGAAATGACTCGACAAAATTATGTAATAATTATGTATTTTAAATTTCAAACGATTCGGTTGGGTAGTTTTTGCATTGTTATATGCGGACGGACGGACGGACTGAACGACCACTATAGGTACTATGTATATACATAATTACGAATGCACCTAAAAACTGTTACAGGCAAAATTTCGATGAAATTGATTCTGCCATTCTTTAAATATAAATAACTTGACCCAGACCCTTAATGACCCATTAAAATTTTTTCTCGAATATGTAACCTAGCCCAATGTTTTTCTCGTGCCCGAAAACCATAGAATGCAATTTTTAATCAAAATTGCGTGAGAAAATCTCTAGATAAAAATAGCATGACCCACGATTCCAAAATGACCCATTAACCGAATTTTCTCGAATATGTTACCTAAAACAATGGTCTTCTTGTAATCCAAAACGATAAAATATAAAATTTGGTCAAAATCGTTAGAGCCATTTTTTAGATAAAAATGGCTTGACCCATAATGACCCACTAATCGAAATTTTTCGAACATGTGAACCAGCCCAATAGTTTTCTCGGGCCAAAAAATGATTGAATACAAAGTTTTCATTAATATCGATCCAGCCATTCTCTAGTTATAAATAGTTTGATCCTGACCCATTATGACCCAAAATGCCCCAATACTTTAATTTTCTCGAACATGTGACCTATCCCAATGGTCTTCTTGTGCCCGAAAATGGTAAAATCCAAATTTTTGCAAAAATCGTTAGAGCCGTTTTTTGAGATAAAATTTACAGACACACACACGCAATTTTTGCTCGCATTATATATAACTGATTATTAGATATAACTGACATTAGATGTAACTTATCAGCTTATGAAGTACAGTCAGTGATTTTCCATAACAGATGTTATCGTGAATGGTTTAGCTGTTAAATTTCACTCCTCTTTTCTTTTTCAATAAAAACAATCGCCTTGCTAAATTGATCTTTTCTTCAGAAATACATGTTGAAAAAGTTATCACAAAAACTATCCAAAAATTTAGTATAAATAGCACAAAATATTCCATACCAAAAAGAAACTCCCTATCACTCTGGATTTTTAAAGCCTAAAAATAATTTCATTCTTGAAAGGCACTTTGAATAACATCATTTACACAACTTTCAGATGCTTATAATCTTATATGAGCTCAACTTTCATTTTATGTCCCTTTTGCACAATAGTTTAAGAACAAACTCCAAGGGTTTGAATAGACAAAATGTCAGATTACTAAATTTCCCAGCTTCCACCCCCCACCCCCCCTATTATCCTTCCAAAATTTTCTTTGCACTTTTGCATCAATCCAGAGAATGACCAAAACTGCTTTAAAAAAGGTGGAATTCCTCCTTTAGGAGGAACTCTTTCAATGCCTGTATAGAAGAACCACATGGAAACTAACTTTTTCTACCGGCGCTAGCCTAGCACTTTCTTCCATATCAATTTTTGCCCCTACGGCACTGTTTCACCGTATTTTTCACTAATTTTGTGGACTTCGAAAAAACACGGACACATTATTTAAATTTGCATTGCAGTACACTGCTGTGTTTATTTAATTTTCAATTGTATTTAAAGTTTAACAACTTATATTGTTATCAAATGGAATAAAAAATTAAGAAAGAACACACATGACACTGCATATTGATTATGCAGCACTTTCCAACCAATTTTTAAAAATGTAATTACATTTAAAGTGTAACAACTTATACTGTTACCAGATGGAATAAAGTGTTAAGAAAGAAAAAGTAAGACATTAAGCATCGATTATGTTGCACTTTCCAACCACTCTTTTCAGTTTTTTTATTTTATTTTATTTTTGATTGTATTTAATAGTAACAACATAAATTGATACCAAATGGAATAAAAAGTTAAGAAAGAAAAAACATGATATCACATCGATTAGGCTGCACTTTCCAATCATATTTTTTCAATTGTATTTAAAGTTTAACAACAACTTATACTGTTCGATTACTATTCAACTTTGTTGCAAGTTTCAGAAGACACAATCATCCAGCAGCAGGAGTAGCTATTTATATAAGGTTGTCTAATGTAACGGACATACTTTGCTCAAATCATATGGATGTGCATGTGAGGTATGCCAGTATGTTTAGTTGCAATGTTTCTGATATCGGTGATATTTATGTTTGTCATTACCACTCTGAAAATGGACAGCTAAGCGTCATAGATGCCATTTATATTTCACCGGATAAGCCTAAATGCAATACGAGAATTTTTGTATGAAAGTATTTATTTGTTCTAAAGACGCTTCTGCATTACTTCAAGATAAAATTGGGAAGAGATTTGATGTTTTGCTGATAGTGTTGAGAAGGGATTTCAACATCAACTTTGCAGATGATAAAAATCTAAAATTAAATTTTTAAATAGAGAATTTGATTTAATGGTGACAATTGATGCAGTCATTACAAGATATTTAAATAGATTCAAATCAAAATTATTTGTTTCCTATTTTAGTTACCATAAACCTATAGTATCAGTTCTGGAATATAATGATAATGATGGAAGAGTTGTTGAAATTGTAGACGAAAACTTATAAGTTTCATGGGTATTTGACTATATTTCATGCATTTGTAAATTTATCTATTGCAATTTTTGTATGTAAAATAATATGCATCATTTTTCATGAACAACAGCACTTTAAATGAAAATTGTAATTATTTTTGTAGTAGTAGTTTATAATAATGAATAAAAAAACACTTCACTTAAAAGTATTTACTGCACAATAAAATATATCCTGACGATTAAAAAAATACACACGCAATTGATCAAGCTTTCACTTCTGTCGACACTCCCGGAGTGCCATTATATATATATATTTTTTAGAGAAAGTGTCAGAAAATTCCTTTGAATTTGTGAAAAGCCTTAAAAAGTGACAGAAATATTTTCACAAATCTTCTTTTTATTATAGAGCTTCAAAAGTTCTTCTTTTTCTGTTTTATTTTAAACTATATAATTTTTAATTAATCCTTATTTGAATGTTAAAATACCTAAGACTAAGTAATCATTAATGTTAATATATTATTTTAGTAACATACACAGTGAAATATTCTAAGGTGGGGAATCACGTGCAAACTGGTGCGATTCCTGAAACTTTGTTGGTGGCTGGCCATTACTTTGTAAGGCTCCTTTATAACGGGCTGAAATCATGCCTCCATTAAGTTTCCAAAACGGTTGCCTGATTTGGCATCTTATCGCGTAGATAGCGAGGCGAGTAATTTTAGTTTCTCAATCTCTCTCACGGGAAAATATAAGAATAAGGCATTTAAATTTGTTGTATATTAAAGGGTAAAATAATAACATGTTTTAGAATTGAAAAATTATTTCCATCAATTTATTTTTATTGATATGTTTCACATGCTTATTTAAGAAAGAAAATAAAAATGGAACTAATTCTAAATTTGACTTAATGTGAGTATACATATATATTCACATGCATTAGACTGATTTTATTCTTTTTTTTATTTTCACTGTGAAATTATGATTAAAATTGTTTTAATAAAAAAGCTTCAAATGTTAATATTCTTTGCTATAAGTTAGTAAATTAAGGACACAGTTTTTACAAATTAGTCGCATGTAAAATAATTTCTAATTAAAAATTTAAAAAAAGAAATAATTTAAAAAGGAAGAATGAAATCCCTCTGTGTTTCCGGTTTTTTTTAATTTAATCTTAACTCGCCCCCTCCCTCCCCCTAAATCCCTAAAAGATTCAATCAAATGCTTAAGATTTGTAAAAAAAATTTTATTTACTTTCTTGCTTTTTTATTACTTTATTGCAACAACAAATAATCAATTATTTAAATCTCCACCTTTAGAAATTACCGATTTCGCCCCCCCCCTCCCCCCGAAACAAATCATTCAAAATATAAAATAATTAAACAATGCTGTTTCATTTTTATTTTTTTCTGGAATTTTATAGTTATTGTAGATAAATAATAAATTGTGAAATCAAACGCCCCTCCCCCCCACACACAAAAATAAATAAATAAATAAATAAAATAATAATAATAATAAAACATGACACTTCCTCCATTTTTAGCTTAAGAATTAAAAATCTTTCAAATTTATAATTTTTTTTAATGCTTTTATTTTTTTAAACAATAAATTTATAATTATAAAATCCCACCTCTCTGAATTTTCGGTTTTTCCCTTTTTAACTACTCCTTTTCCTCCGCAAAAGTATATTATTTTTCAATTTCGATTAAAAATATCTATTCTTTATTTTAAGTTTCAATCAAATGCTTATTTGTAAAACATCTTTTAAAACTTTCCTGCTTATTCATTGCTTTATTGCAACAATAAATAAACAATTATTTAAATCTCCGCGTTTTGAAATTACCATTTTCATCCCTTCCCCCACAAACTGAGTATTCAAAATATAAAATAATTAAACAATACTTTTTCATTTTTATTTTTCTATTCTATTTGGAATCATATTGTAATTGTAGATAAATAATAAATTGTTAAGTCAAACCCCCCCTCCCCAACCCCACGCTAAAAGAATAAATAAATAAAAATAAATATATATATAAATACATAAATAAGAATAATAAAAAAATAAATAATAAAATATGCCACATCCCTCTTTTTTATCTTACAAAATTTAAAATCTTTAAAACTTATGATTTTTTCTAATTTTTTTGTTATTTTTTTAACAAATTTATATTTATAAAATACCACCTCCCTCTGAACTTTTGGCTTTTTCTTTAACTATGTTCCCCCCCCACTCCTTTTCTCATGCCGCAAAAATATATCTTTTTCAATTTCGATTTTAAATATCTCTATTCTTTACTTCTTAAATATTAAATGAAACCAACCATTTAAATCAATACCCCACACTCTAAAATAAAATAAAATAAAATAATAAAAATAAATAAATGAATAAGGCGAAAGTTGCATAAATGAGGGAACGGGGAATTCTTGTCTTTTCTCACCCGTCATGTTTAAAACACGACAACTTCGAAAAACCGGTTTGTTGTATACAATTGATTAGATTGGCACGATATTTGGTGAAGTTCTTCAATCCAGATCTATTCTTTTAAGTATTTATACACAAATTATCCCCCCCTTTTTTTATTTATATGGAATTTAAATACTCTAAACCCATTCTGAACAGGTCAGAATAATTTTCTGCAAAACAACCGTCCATTTTTAACGATTTTCTAGTTTTAAAGTCATTCAAACGTTTCTCGCCCCATAGGAATCAATGGGAAACAAACTGTAACTGGGAAACAAGATGCTTGATGATTCAGCCTGATTTATAGGAGCCCTATTACTTTGCAGCTTGGTACTACATGTAATCGTAGGGTGTTGTTTCAAAACTCATCAGAGACAGTCAAGATCTTGGTACCTGGCTTTAGTCTCTTTTTTTAAACCAGGTCCAAGCTGAATTGATTAATTCTGGGAGTTCATTGGCACGGATTTTGTTATCAGAGGCATGACAGGAAAAAGCCCACAAAATCATTGCTCCTGGCTATTGACGCTAAAGAAATGGGAGGTAATCTCATTTAATAGTCTTAAAACAAATTTGGGTATTGTGATGTTTTATGGACTTTAAGCTCTGACCATAAAAGTGGATAATTACATAAGGTCAACATTTTTACTCTTAAAGATCATCCTGGAAAGTAATAAGATGTTTTGTTGGAAAACTAAGTTATAAGGGAGTTTATTTTTCCCTATATATATATATAGGTGCCAACAGGGTGGTGCGAAGGAAAAAAATGAGCACAGGACAAAGTTTCAGTTTAGTGTCCCCCCCCCCCCTCAACTTTAAATTACAGCAGGGGCCACAAAAGTGATAAAGTGTAGAAACAGAAATAATGTGTATTAAATAAATATTTTAAATTGATTTTGGAACTTTTAAACACATAATTTTATAATAATTAAAAAATTCCAAGCAACTAAATAATACAAGAGAATATTGTTAGAGAGATTGCAATGTTTTGGACAGATTTTTCTTAAGCTTTCTCTCCCTCTTTTTTAAAAATTATTTTCAGCTTTGACTTAGTATTTGAGTTGGGGAAAATTAGATAAAAATCACTAACAACCAGGTTAGACAGAAATAATCCCCAGACAAAAAAAAAAAAAAAAAAAAAAAGACATTGGTAGCATAACTTTGGCGGTTCCTTAATTTCTGCACCTGTGGTGATCGCTCCCCTTTCACATGTTGCTAGTTGCCAAGTACTTATTAAATAGTAATCTTTTTCTTATTTCATTGCAGATACCTATGATTAAATCTGGTGAAGATTACTGCTTATCAATACTGGCATCCAAAATTCATGGCACTATGAATAAATATCAGTTACATTTAGTTCTCATTTAAAAAAAAAAAAAAAAAAAAAAAAAAAAATTGTATTTCAGGCATAAAACACAATTGCGTAAAAAAGAACGAAAAATAAAATCAACATGGTGTTTTATCATTTTATTTTTAATCAAGAATTAAATGCACTCTGATAAGAATGCGTATATGTATACCGTAAATGATCTAACATTTCTGTACAGACACACCATCAAGTAACTAAATAAAAACACTTGATAATTAAGAATACACAAAGGAGTTGTTTGATCAAATTTCAAAAATTCTACATTCATCTATAAAATTTTTCTGAAATAGAGATTTCCATTTTGCACAGAGTTTGCTTCACATAGAATCTTTTAATCAAGACTGAGAAAATTTTCTATGGTAAACAATATTCTGCCTTAGACAAATTTTACTTTGTGTCAATGGATTCACAGGTATTTCAAAATCTTTCCAAATTATAGAGATTTTCATTTTGCGCCCAATCTGCTTTACAGAGAGTTTACTGTAATAATAGTTTTATAGAACTGTTTTTATTTATTTAACTATAATAAATAAATTTCACAACTACAAGTAACAATTAATAGAATATTCTGTATTTTTGACAAACAAATGAAATCACGATGTTTGCACTTGTTCAATTACTTCATAAGTATAACATGATCTTGCAGCTCCCTCCCTCATTTAAGACTGGGTGCTCACTCTACATTCTGCTTTGACGCTTGCATTTGGTATGAAAAATAATATTGCCCATTGAATTGTCTTTTCCCACCAAACACTGGATTTTTTTTTTTTTTTTTTTTTTTTACAGATTTTTTACAGGAAATCTAACTAAATTTGAATGATCATTATAGAACATTAGTAGTTTCAATAGTGTTTTCATCAAAATATTTTTAAATTCTCTTTAAAGAGAGATTTGCTCTTCTTGTGTGAGGCATGGAGTCTTCTATCCTGAATGTTAGTCTTTGTGTAAAAGACAATTTGTATGATTTTTTTTCAAACCACAACTGTGGTTATATGATTATTTACATATTATTAGGCCTAAAAGAAGTGAGCCTTAATTAGTACAGATACTATTACTTTATTTTTCATTTATATTAATTGAATACATGCTTGCACACGCTTGTGTAAATGTTTATTTAATAAATTAATAATTTTTTTAAAGACATGACATTACATTACATTACAAAGGAATAAAGTCTTAAGGTTTAGATGATATTTAATTGCTTACAGTGTCAAAACATGGCAACTGAAGGAAGGGAAGAAAGTCCTTTAACAATAAATGAGATCTCAAAAAATCCTATTTCAAATCATTCAATATCAATGCCCATGAATTTTCATATGCAGCGAGGTATTTAAAATTAGATATAAAAACTGTGCACTGCCAGTTGTGATGCAATTGAAAATGAATTTCTATAAATTTTTATTTGATAAAAATACACACATCAATTTCAAAATTCAACAAGAAATAAAATATTTTCATTCATTTTACCTTTTTTTTTTTTTTTTTCTTTTTTGAAAGTCTTTATTTAATGAGTCAAATCACTGTATTAATACCAGTGTCTAGATGGAAAATTTACACCTTGTTATTAAACTCAAAATATACAAATAAATACTTAAAAAGTGTTGTAAAGTACAACACCTTTTAAGTATTTATTTGTTTATTTTGAGTTTTCATCTATATAACAGCAAAGAAAACTTTTATATTTGTTAGTAGAATTCAAGTAAAAATATAGTTTAGTCTTTTATTACAAAGAAAAAACTATTTTTTTCTTCTCCTTTAATTAAACATACAATTTTTTTTAAATTTATTTATATATATATATATTTTAGGGGAGGGGGGGCTTATTTCTGATAATATTATAAAACATCCAGAAAAACTGATTTAAATACATATTATACAAGTTTTTGTTGAATACATACACTGAAAATTATTATACACAACTAAAAATGAAACATACTGGGATAATCCTCAATTTTTCTTATGACAATTTCAAGACATAAATAATATATATACATTTTTGAAAATGCAAGTGTTGCTTTTTTTAAAGCAAGAGAGGGGAAAAAAAAAAAGTACAACAATAAGTATTAAGAACTAAAACTAAAAGTTCAATATAATACATATGTGTATCATCAAAACAAATATAATGAACATTCAAAAAAAGTTGTCTGAAATAAATACTTATACAGTAATCTCTAGTTCTATCACACCTATCGGGATAAAAGAAATAAGGTGAATTAATTTATATGCTTATTACAATTTTCTTAATAAAAGGTAATCCATAAGGGGGGAGAGGGAGGTTTGGTGAAGTGTGACACTTTGTGAAAAAAAGGGGGAATTGGTGTCAAAAATATTGAAAAAAGTGTGACATCATTTATGGATGGACCTATAGTACCTATAGGTTATAGTGTGACATTATTTATGGAATTACCTCTAAGATTAAGACAAAATTCCCCTTATTTTAACTTATATCACATAAAATTATCTAAAAGTATCTTAAGTAGAACTTTTTTTTTTTTTTTGGAAAGACACAAAAATGAACAATATATCTGAATGAATGATGCAACAAGGTACAATATACTGAGAGATTTACTGTACATTAAACATCAGAAATGCATAATTTACATGTTTCAAAATAAAGAAAAAAAAAAAAAAACCCCCGAAGTGCAACCCATAAAACCAATAAGCTCAGCTTAAAAATTTTGGCTTACTTGGACACTTAAGAGTTTGGAATAACTAAATTTTGATCAAATGCTTACTGAAACAAGAAAAGTGTTGATTTCATCATACAACAAGAATTTCATAATATTTTACTGATCAGCAAAATTCTTTCTAAATATGTTTTTGCACAAAATTAATAAATAAATAAATAAAAGGGCTTAAAATGCTAGAACAATAATGATACATGCCAACAAAATATTGGAATGAATGGAAATAATTATTTATGATTTTATTCTTACTGACTAACAAATTTCATATCTTGATATTTACTTATTTATTTAAATAAGAAAAAAAAAAACTGTAAATAAATATAAAATTATGCTACATTAGTATAAATATTACTGTTTAACAAATGCATTTATTTAATATTTTTAAGAAAGAAAAAATGAGGGAACTGCATATAAAATAAATAAAACTTTAAGAATGTAATAAATTTTAGGAATATCATTGCAACAGTCAGATTCGTAATCTTCATAAATATTTTCATATGCATACTGATGTCCTTTTCAAGTGCATGTTTTTCCATTATTTTACTAATGGAAATTCATTTGTTTACCTGAATAAAATATGTGTTAAAAAACAGATTTGTTTCTAAACTTTTTAAATACATACAATGAATATAATGATACACCTAAGATGTTAATAATATGCAGTACATCATAATATTTATCTACTACAATTTGTTGTATCTGCTAATATAAATTTATGTACAATAAACACAAAATAGTAACATTTATTGTTAATTAGTAATGATTTTTTATTTCAAAGAAAGTAACAAAAGATAACAGAACAGATTTTTTTTTTTTTTTTTTTTTTTTATCATATGAATATCAATAGAGAATGTTTTGATGCCAGAATTTTAAAATGCCAATGTAGGTCATCAACAGATCTCCAAAAAATAAACTA
This sequence comes from Maratus speculifer, assembly GCA_964019185.1. Taxonomy (NCBI): domain Eukaryota; kingdom Metazoa; phylum Arthropoda; class Arachnida; order Araneae; family Salticidae; genus Maratus; species Maratus speculifer. The sequence continues at coordinate 198,710,705 of OZ025290.1, forward strand.
ATATGAATAAATTTCATTGATATCAAATGTAAATTTTGATGTCAGAAATGTGCAAGCATACAAAATATATTTGGGTCATTCCATGTGAAATCAACCAAAATTATTCAATATTCAACCTGACCATTTCAGATTTCAATGAAACTGCCAGGGATCATTCTCTATGATGATATAAATTAGAGCATATTTTTATTTTTTATTTATGGCTTTAAACTTTCATACAATTAATTATTTAACTTTTGAAAAATGATCATTGTTTGGCTTGCATAAATATTTTATATTTTAAATTTCTCAAGTTCTATCAAACATAGAAAATTTTATGACCACTCATTTTAAAGCAGCGTTTATAAAATTTAATTTGATATGCAAGTTGACTATGCATAGTTAAAAAAATAAAATTTTTTAGATAGTCATTTTTAAAAATTTTGAAAAAATTGTTTGTTGTAATATAAGTTAAAGTTTAAAATTCTGAAATTTTTAGAGTGGGATCTCAATGGCACCAGAAGTATTAATTAAAAGCTGAAAATTACCATACAAATTATAAATAAATAACCAGGGTTCATACAGAGTTGAAAAGAAAAAATTCAAGGAGTACATAAAAAATCCAAGGAGTCCAAAAAATTTTAAGGACTTGCCACTTTTGTTGTTATTTATATGGCATGCACTTGCACAGCCCCAATTCCGCAATCGTCAGACGAAATCGGTGCTTTTCAGCGATCTTCAGACAAAATCAGTGATTTATCTGAGATATTTTAGCAAAATTTGCGATTTATTGCGATCTTTTTTTAGAAATCTGCGTTTTTTCTGCGATCTTTTGACGAAATCGCCGTTTTCTCGTGTTTCTTTTTTATGAAATCGATGTTTTTTTTGACGATGTTAGACAAAATTTGCATTTTTACATGTTCTTTTCTCGAAAACGGTGTTTTATCCCCGCTATCTTTTGACGAAGTCGGCATTTTTTCTGTGATCTTTTGATGAAATCTGCATTTTTTCTCAATGATCTTTTGACAAAATATTTGTAAGCGATTTTTTTAAAATCAAAATGGCATTTTTTCCTGTGAACTTTTAACGAAATTGGCATTATATTCGCAATCTTTAGACGAAATTGACGTTTTCCTGCGGTCTTCAGACGAAATTAGCGTTTATCTGCGATATTTGATGAAATTGCAGTTTTAACCACAAAGGAAATTCACGTATCCAGCGAATCACGAAATTCAGCTATCTTTTGACAAAAACTGACAAAATCGTTGTTTTTCCACGAAATATTGACGAAATGTGTGCTTTTTCAGCGATGCTTTCACGAAAATTGCATTTTTCCGCGATTCTTTTTTTCCATGTGCAAAACCTTACAAGTTGGTAACTATGCGAAACTGATAACCCAATTTCAAATTTTTGGAAGGGGATGCTTTAAATTTTCAGAAATTTCAACGAGAATCAACCCTGAATTCATCGTTGTCAACAAAATTGAGGATGATGAATCGTATTATGAAGAAGAAATCAAAGTTGTGTATCTAGCTGTGAAGGAATTAAACAGTGTAATCACTTTTTGAAATTAGAAGTTTAGAGGCGTGTCTGGACTTCACTTTTCTTTCCCTTCTGGTCGTGAAAAGGAAAATCACTTTGGTGGCTATTAGTATGATCCCAACCAATAATCACTGCTGTGTACCTGATGAATGATGTGCATAAAGAGTTTACCATGAGTTTTACAATCGCATTTTTTTTTTTTGGGGGGGGGGGGGAGCAATATTGCTTGCGTGTAAAACTGCAATACAATTTAAAAAGTTTCTAAGGAGTATTTTGTTTATCTATGTAGTTCTAAGTACTACTTGGGGACGTTTTCATTTCTAAATAGTTTCTAAGGAGTCCAAGGAGTTTGTACAAACCCTGATAACAAAAATAGATCGGATTAAATTGTTATTTTAATGGTAATTTTTTGCTTTTATTTCATAACTCTTGATCCCATTGAGACCACTCTAAAAATTTCAGAATTTTAAGCTTATAATATTATAACAAACAGCGCAGCAATAATTTTTTCATATTTTTTAAAAATGACTATCGAAAATTTTTTTTAATTACAAATATTTTAACTTTTACTTTTTTTAACTATGCATTTTCAACTTGCATATCAAATTAAACCTTATAAACGCCTCTTTAAAATGAATGGTCATAAAATTTTCTACATTTGATATAAATTGAGAAATTCAAAATTAAAAACATGTAAACCAGCCAAAAAAGGATGATTTTTCAAAAATTAAATAATTAACTGTATAAAATTTTGATGTAAAAAAAAAAAAAAAAAAAAAAAAAAAAAAGAGGAACATATATTCTCATTTTAATCATCAGGCAGAACGATTCCTGAGAGTTTTATTAAAATCTGAAAGGTCAGGTTGAGTCACTGGTTGATTTGGAATGATCCATTCATAAAAGAAATTTAACATATGATGAAAATGAATGAGATGAATTTTCATTGTAATGTTTCTCCTTGGACAAAGCTGGATGCCAATGTCTTAACTCCAACAACTTTTGTAGATGTTTCATTAGAAACTTGTTCCATAGGTGTCTCTTCTGATTTTTCTTCTGACTTTTCTACTGTGGAAGATTCACTGTTCTGAAAATAAAAGAAGAAATGAGATGTAAATTATAAATAAAAAATAACAATACCAGACAACTTTATATAGAGTAGACAAAGAAGGGGGTTGTGATGGCATGTAGGGATAATTTTTACGAGTACTTTCATTCTTAAAAAGAAATAATTATAATGCTAAGATTTTGTTTTAAATTGAATACAAATATATGTAGGAATAACTATATTTATTATCTATAATTCCCATTTTTTCATCTTTTTTCCTAACTCTCCTGAAAAGTTAAAAAAAAAAAAAAAAAAAAAAACTAATTTGCCTTTACTGTTTTTTGGTTTTTAAGTCTTTAAACATTTAACACCCACCAGCAGGAATGACTGGGTTCGCTAAAAATTAGCTCTGTGTTCATCTATACTAATATTATAATGAGGAAAGATTTGATTGTTTGTTTTAATTAATAGGCTCCGAAACTAGTTGACGGATTTGAAAAATTCTTTCACCGTTGGAAATCTACACTATTTCCGGTGAACATAGACTAATTTTTAACTGATTTATTCAAATATTTTCCTTAATAATTCAAAATTTCATTATTTTTCATACAGAATCAATTAAAATTTTTCCGATAAAAAATAAACATTTTTCTTTCACATTGCCAAAAAAATCAAAATCTGGAATAATAATTTCTCCTTGGCAATTAATTTTCAATTGAACAGTATCCACATGAAAAATTAAAATAAAAAGAACTCAAAGGAAAGTAAATATGATGTCATACTTGGAAAAAAAAGTATTTTATTATATAAGACTCCCGAATATCGGTTACATTAATAAGAGATTCTCTGTGAAAAATGGTGACATAATTAGAAGTAAAGTGAGCGAGAAAGAATTAAATTATTAATAAAATATTTGATTTCGAAAAAATGACGTCATACTTTAAATAACATAGGAATTTCGAAGTATTTGTTAAAAAGAACAAGAGGCATGGATATATGTAACTAATAAAAATCGGTAAATAATGACGTCACATCTATACCAATATTATAAAGAGGAAAGATTTGATTGTTTGTTTGAATTGAATAGGCTCTGAAAGTACTTGACGGATTTGAAAAATTCTTGCACCATTGGAAAGCTACACTATTTCCGGTGAACATAGCCTATATTATATTTAAGAAAAAAAAAAAAAAAAATAGGGATCCTTATTAAAATGCCAATAAAGTAACCCAAGGTGTAGAAAAATGATCTTAAAAAATCCTTACATTGCATGCGCTGCGAATATTATTGATTATAAAACAAAATAATGTACTACGACTTCACAGAACATATAATTATCTACAAAAAATGTCGCAACAGCATATGTCTAACTGTTATAATTACGTCACAATAAGTGTTTTTTTTTTTTTTTTTTTTTTTTTTTTTTTTTAATAATTGAAATGCTGTCTCAGTAAAATCTCTTTATTTTTATCTTGGTATTAATCCTTATCAAAATAAATTACTTCATAATCAAGACTGACGCGATAATACACCATATGACTCGGGAAACGGATTGGAACAGGAAAGAGTGCTATCCAAACAAAATGTGCCAATAAACGCAAAAATACACACTACAACTGAAGACGACTCCACAAAAACAAATCTCCAATTCAGAAAAAAACACAAACTCCCTCCGAAACCAGAAACAGCTCAGCAATGTACAAAATTCAAAATGGCGAAGTAAACAAAAGCAAAAATTGAAAACGCAACACCTTAGCAACTCAGTAGTTTTTATAATATTAATATTACATTTTTATAAAGGTTCAACAGCCAAGAAAATTATTTAAGGCAGTTATTTATTTATTTATTTATTTTTCATTTTACAATGCCCAAAAGATCAAGATCTCAACTTTCTAGAAATAGTTCTCAGGCAAGGACATCAAAAAGACGCTGTGATGAAGAATCTTCATCAGAAACTCAAAATCGTCTTGCAAGTCAGAGAGAATATGCGTCGCAATCATGTGCCAGAGAATATGTAGGGTTAAAGTTATATTTTGTTTTCCCAGCTCTTCTGTAGTAACAAGTATTTAAAAAAACTAAACTCATTTTTGTAGTAGCCACCACCATATAAATTTCCTTTAATTCATAAGTTTATTTCATTTGCTAATTATCTAATAGTTATCCTTTTTCAAAGTTTAAAATTTAATAGTCTAATACTTACAGCCACTGTGCATGCTTGTTTACCTTTTCAGCATGTGATTGGATGGTTGGTGGTGAAGTTAACTTTTTGACATTTTTATGTGATTTGTTGTTCCTGATGATGCCATTTTGACACAGTGATGACATCTTGTTCAATGGGTGTGTCTCATTTATTAAAACTTATTTATTTATTTATTTTGGCAACACCTGTAATGATAATTTTCTACAGTATTTGCTGTATATATTTGGCAAGCTACATTCTACTAGCCCTTCAATGACAAACTCCCTCTCTATAAGGAAGGATCATTCCATTTTTTAGCAGGTGGAGAAAGGTAGGAGGGAGTGATAGCAGCCGCTGCACGCCGTACGAAGAGAATGAATGTAGTACGATTTGTTTTGATTTGGCAGTTGGCACCATTTGATAATTTGATTAAGCCTGCGCTATGTCTGATGATTTTACACCCAAAAGGTCTTTTTCAAGGCAACCTACATAACAATTGCAATATGCTGTGACAAATTCAGGGACCTCGCTAAGGGGGGGGACAGGGGGGGGAGCCTCCCCCCCCCAAACATTCACAAATGCTGTTGCACTTGGCAAACTAAACATTTTTATGGCAAATTTAATTAAAATTTTGATCAAATTTAATAGAATTTGCAAAAGTCACAACTCTACTGGGTATATTATTAAACTTTTTACAAATAAGAACTGTATCACACTATTTAAGTGCCGTAACTTGGCAAAATTAAAAAACGAGTTGGCAAATATGAAAATTTGACTTGGCAATTTAAGGTCTTCTCCCCCACCAATAAACTGTCTTAGCGATGGCCCTGGACAAATTTACAAATTCATTTTTTTACAGAAGGATATAAAATTGGAAGGCCTGACAATGGAAAAGATTGGAATCGAACTACGTTTTCTATTTCTGATAAATAAATTACCTATTGAGTTATAATCAATTTTGATCATGTGACAAATATGTTTTAAACCTTCCTTGAGTGATTATTCTACTTTCGTGTAGAAATTCAGTTCAAAATGCTCAGTTTCACATTACTTTCTGAAAAATCTATTGGTGTGGGGAAAAAACCCCCCGCAAAACACAATTTGATTACATAGCTTCTGAACAATAGCATCTGCTAATTTCATACATTTCCAAACAAAAATAAATTAAAACTTATGACATAAAATTGCTCTTTCAAATTTGAGAACAAACAGCCTTAAAAATGAAAAAAAAAAAAAAAAAAAACTCAAGATGTGAAGTCGAATGTGAGGACATTGGAAAATTGGGTGCTAGCGAAGCACCTGTTTACTTTTAAGTAAAATATACAATAAGATATACAGTACCGGACCTCAAATCCGGACTGGTCGGGACAGTGATCGTTCCGGATTTCGGAATTTTCCGGATTTTAGGTCCTCAACCAAAACAATAGTTAAACAGATATGGTACATGCCCCTGACAAAATTTTGCATGCCGTTAAGCAAATTATTTCGCGTATCGCCTAGTTAGGCTTAGCGTAAATAAAGCCAAATAGACGAATTACAAAATAAGAATAATAAATAAAAATAAGGATAAGAAATATTTTTAAATACTACTGCATATTCTTAAAAATATTAAAACGTCTTTTGGAAAACAAAAATGCGTTATTGCTCGCGAGAGCCGAGTTAGGCCTAGGAATCGATATCTCGAATCGTCGTGTTAGGTATAAGTAAACAGAGAAAAACAGATTACAAAAACAATCTAAAATAAGGATAAACAATTTTTTTAATACGGCACATCACATTTATTAGCAACATAAAAAACATTTTTTAGAAAAGGAAAATCACTAGAGCCACATTAGGCCTAGGAGTTTTATAACGAATTAGACTCAATGAAAATAAACAGAGAAACATAAATTAAAAAAAAAATAATTTATAAGAAATCTAAGGTTGAGGTGGCATTAATATAAATAAAATAAACATTTATGAAAAAATAATAAAACGTATTTCAATGATCTGCTTTCATAAATATATCAGATATTTTCAATTGTTTCATTTTTTTTGGTTTTTCGCGTTGCAACATTTCTTGCAATTTATAAAGTTGCATGATTTGGGCCTCATTAATGAAACTTTTCGTTTCCAAACCACGAATCAACACTTTTGTGAGATCGATGCATTTATCGATAGGAATTTCATCAATATTTTCTTTGATCTCCTCCTCCTCATCATCACTGGCATTTTCGGCCATTTCTGGGTGCAACACCATATCACAAATCTCTCTATTTGTCAGTTCATTGACTATTAGTCCATCTTTATCAATATTTAAGCAATCTGTTATAGCTTCTTCATCTAACAGCTGCATCTTCCCATTAGTAGCTTCTTTAGCGTATTCTAACAGCTCATCGATCATCAACTTTTCTGCAGATACAGAAAATCCACGAAAATCGTTGTTTTTATTGGCAGTATCATCATTTTCCAAGAAAATAAGGGAGGGCCATAATTTATGCCATGCGTGACTTAATGTTTCTTTTGATACACTGTGCCAAGCACTTGCTGCTCTCCACAAAGCGTCTTTCACATTAAAGTCCTTTTGAAAGGCAGTAACGCCAAGACCACTGTTACATGCATCTAACATTTTTCGCATAAATTCAGTTTTGTAACTGCACTTCAATGACCGTATAACGCCTTGATCCATTGGTTGTATCACCGATGTGCAGTTCGGTGGCAAAAACTCTATAAGCACATTTTCTTTAGAATGAATATCTGCAGTTGTATGTGCAGAGCAATTGTCTAAAATCAGAGCAATCTTGCATTGTTCGGGCAAACCTACACTTCGGCAGTGATTCCGAGCTTCTGGCACGAAATGTTTTTTAAACCACTCTTCGAAAATTTTGGCAGTCATCCATGCTCGCTGATTTGCCATATAATGAACAGGTAAAACTTTTACGCCATTTAATGCTCTTGGATGTCGGCTCTTTCCGATAACTAACAGTTTGCACTTATGCGTGCCAGCAGCATTTGCACACGTCATAATTGTTAGACATTCTTTGGAGTCTTTATAGACCGATGCAGATTTCTCGTCATTCAGTATATAAGTTTTTCTGGGAATGTATCGCCAGAATAACGAGCTTTCATCAGCATTGTACACTTGCTCGGGTGTCAAATTTTCTTTGTCGATAAATTCTTGAAAATCATCAACGTACGATTCGGCAGCTTCGACATCTGCAGAACTTTTTTCGCCTGAAGCTTTCACCAAACGCAAACCATGGCGAATTCTAAACTTGTTATACCACCCCGATGAATATTCACACGGAGTGGCGATTTCCAATTCTTCGTGGAAAATTTTCGCTTGGTGTACAATCATGTTTTGGTCCAAAGGCACATTTTCCATCCTCCTTTGTTGTATCCATTCCATTAACACCTTGTCAACATCGGGGCATTTCGATGAATCAAAGTTTTTCTTTTTGCCATATTTTCTGGCACATCACTTTCGGAAAAGACTTTCAAAATCTCCGATTGCTGCTTTTTTAAATCGTATATACAGTAGAGGACCTATTATCCGGAATCGTCGGGACCGAGAGCTTTCCGGATTTTGGAATTTTCCGGATTTCGGGTCCGTCCAAAACTCGACCCCCCCCCCCCCCTCAAAAAAAAAAACAAAAAAAAAAAAAAACACGGAAAATTTAAAAATAACAACAAAACTATAGTACTGATATCTAGAATATGAATAAAAGTGTGTTGTATGAGAAGTCTGGAAAAAACACTAAGCTACAACTTTGACTCTTGTACTATAGTACAAAGTCAAATATACGGACATCCGAAATTCAGAGCTCTTCAAAATCCGGACTTTTGCTAACTGGCTTTACATATATATATATATATGTATATAACTGTAAAATACCGTTAATCCACTCCCCCAAAGGTGACGTAAATCGTAAAATAATTAGAGGGAACGCTTACACGGGATTTTTCCGCGATCGTTTCACAAAATTTGCATTTTTTCGCGATATTTTATGAGATTTGCAGGGTTTTATTGCAATATTTGACGAAATTTGCGGGGTTTTATCGCGATATTTGATGAATTTGCAGAGCATTTTCGCGATACCTGAAAAAATTTGCGTTTTTTTATGGGGATGAATCATGATGAAATGAATGAATCATGAATCTTTGAATGAATTATGAATTTTAATACTTGAAGCAATACTTGAAAAAATTGCATTCTTTTAAAAAAAAACGTAAATTCTCTCGAAAAAACGCAGAAAAAATGTGAATTTCGTAAAAAAAAGCCAAAAAAGCATGAAATCTAAAAAAATCTCGATAAAATGCACATTTGATCAAAGATTCGTGATTCATTCATTTCATCATGATTCATCTCGTTCTCAATCTTCTTCATTTCCGGATTTTGGGTCCTTCCGGATTTCGGAATTCCGGATAATCAGGCATGCAACTGTAATAATGCTTCAAAAAAGGTGAGAAAAGTGACTAAAATTCCAAAAAAAGTGACTAAAGTATGTCAAAAAAAGTGACTAAAGCGTATCATAAAAGTGACTAAAACATGTAAAAAAAAATACTAAAGCAAAAAAAAAAAGTGACCTAAATGGTACAAGACAAAGATTTTTTTCAATAAATTTGCAAATTAATCATTTAAATGAAATACATTTGTTTTTTAAATGAAAATCCCCTACCAAAAAGCCAGATAAGATCAAACCTCAGTTTTCTTTAATCATATAAAACAAAAAATACAATGTTAATATAATATTTTTTTAAAAATTGAAAATAATAAGTAGGCTGTTGTCACAAAAAAATATCAGGGATGCTACCTATCACTTTTTAATAACCTCTATTTTTAAAGAACAATCTTCATTTTCCATTAGCAATGGAAAATCTGCTTGCAAATAGTGATATTAAAAAGCTGATTGGTAACATCTTTGAATATTTTCTGAGACAAACTCATATTTTAACTGCAACTAACTATAAAAAAAAAAAAAAAAAAAAAAAAAAAAAAAGGAACATGTTTAAGAAAAAATGGTGGAAATAAAGAGAAGTTAAAATTCTAAAGCTAAATTCATATAAAAAAAATAATTAAGCACAAATGAAATGTATCAAAGTGCATAGATTTAAATATTTTAAAAATCCATAACTACAAAGAAGTTTTGAACGATGCATTTGACCATCATCAATGGAAAATTAAATGTCATCATGTATCCTACTCAAGAATAGTCGGGACAGACCATACTATATTAAGGGCGGTATGAAATATAATACTCCCATCACGAGATGAGACTTGGGAAACTCCTTCTCTTAGACGAGTCGACTTTACAGAAGGTGTGCAAGGTGATACGGGAGGGGAAAATAATTCCGTGTTTTCAATTCGACCATTTTCCGCAAAGAAGTAGGGTTGAAATGATAGCGCGCCAATTGAGTTTCGCGCCAATAACTTGCGCTGCGCATTTCTTGACAGAAATCTGTTTTCCTTCTCTCGTTTAACTTATCTGTGTTTTATTTTCTCTCCTTTAATAATTTATCCCGCCATTTTTAAACTTTTTTTTTTTTTTTCAAAACAATTATTTTTTTATTACAAACATGTCCTCAAAAGGGAAAACAATTCACTCTAAAGAAAGAATGATTATTCATAAAGTTACGGATTTTTTTGAGAAGGAAGCAATTTTTTTACTTTTTCTCTCCCGTCGATTTTGTTCTATCCATAGAGCAGAAAATAAATGAAGAAAGAATCAAAACTGCAGTTCTGAATGATATTTAATGTATTTTTAAAATATTAAATTTTAAGATAGTATAAGTTAAAAATTTAAAATATGCCATTTACCTTTAAAGAAGTACAAAACTTAATTATTATTAAAATGAAAAATGTGTTTAAGGCTGTTCTTAAATCCAAAAGTCTTTATCACATAAGTTTTGATTTATTTTTCTTCAAAGGTTTGTTTTCATGAAACTAGTAGTTGTTGTTCAGAAACTACCTAAACCTACTCATTTTCCCGTTTTTACCTCCTCAAAATAGATTTTTTAGAAAATAGTGTCAAAGTGAGAGTTTTGAACCAATTTTATGCTCGAAAAATGAATAACCACTCAAACAAGGGAGAAATACGTGTTGGTCACATGATCAAAATCGTTTATGACTCAATAGGTTATTTATTGATCAAAAAATGGAAAACAATTCGATTCCAAATCGCTTCCATAGCCATATTTTCCAATTTTATATCTTTCCATTGAAAAATGAATTTCTAAATTCGCCAAAACGTTTTGCGTTTGTTCAGCAGAGCAGAGCAGTTGAGAATAGCCATAAATAAAGTAAATTAGTACTGCATATGTATTTCATTATGGAATTGCTATTACAACTCGAGATATAATACATTTATCGGAATTTTGGTGTTGTTGCGTTGAGAAATTTCTTTTTTTAAGAATCCCTTAAAATTAATTAAATTGTATGTATATTTTACTTCACTTTGCAGATTCCATACATTTTTGAAATAACATTTTTGTATTTTTTTTTCAAAAATTATGAATTATCATATAAATTATATTGGTCTTTTACTAGTTTATCCTTGGTAAGTTCAGAAAAGCGAAAAATAAAATTTAATTTTGTATTGTTCTGCGTAATTATTTCTTCAATTATTTTAAAAAATAGTATTTAACAAGTTTTTAATAAAATATACTGAAAGCAAAATATTCATCTTTATTTTACAATAATACAAAAGTAACAATTTATACAAAAGTTGAGAATAAGTTTTAATGTTTAATCTAATTGTAGAATAATAACAATTTAAAAGTATATGCCTTTTTGGCAAAAATTTTTGAACCAAGCCAGATTTTATTGGTTTTTGAATAGATTTGGTTTCGTCGAGGAAATTATATTCATACAGGATTATTCGAGCGGAGCTGAATATTTTGATCCGTGAAGACTAGGAAAAATGAAATCAATAGCGGCTTCGTACGGAAAAAATAAGTTAGGCCCGGTCCGATCCTTCATGAAAAAAGTAAGGCCCGAGTCTTCAGAAAAAAAGTAAAGCCAGGGCCCGGCCCTGCCCAAATGCTGTTAATAAAAATCAGGCTGAGGCCCGGCATGTGCAGTCTCTTTGCGTCCGTTCTCCCAGGTTAAATGATTTCCCTTTTAAGTCAATAAAATACAAATTAACAGCGTCAAACTGTCGCACACCTGGGAAATGTGGCAACCTACACGTTTCTCTTTTACGGCGCAGCGTAGGGACGAAAAATCGACGCTCCGATATGAAAGAAATGGAACCGTCTTAAGCTACGTCACGTATGATTGACAGGTCTCTTCTCCTGCTGGGACTATAATATCAGGCGACAGATTATATTCAAATGTTCATAAAATACATACTTTCATGTATTTTCTAGCAATCCCTTCCAAATTCCATAATACCATGACAATACATTATTACAAACTAAATCTTTTAAAGAAATTTTCCCAAGAGATTCCTTTATAATGGTTTTTTAGTAACTTATATAAAAAAATAATTTTGGCTTCAATAAATTCTACTTTCATAGGCTGAGTTTGAATTAATCTTCCTTATGCAGTACATGGTAGACTTAAGGGTTAAAGTTGATTAAGATACAGAAAGCAGATCTCAGATTAAATCAATCTCATGAGTTAGCAATATTAGTTCAAACTCAACATATAACAGAATAATTTAATAAATCCAAAATTATTTTCCAAAGCCATTATGAGATAATCTAGAGATAATTTTTAAAATTTAATAATGTATTGTCATATGACATCCATTGGTGTTTGAAAGGAATTATCACTTTAATTAGATGGAAGCATATTTGATGAACATTTGAATATTTCTTTCTATCACCTTACATTCCATACCACCTAGAATGTTGTGTCCTTGACAATTCTCCAGTAAGAGCAAAAAGACACGACAATATTTTTAATTTTCCATTGATGATAGTTGAGTGCACTGGATGAAAACATTTTGGAATTTAATGGATTCTTAATATAATTTTATATGCAATTGTAAGCAATTTGGCACATTTTATTTGTGCTTTTTCTAAGCTTCTTAATGATAGAAGTAAAAATGAATTTTTTTTTTACAAGCACTGAGATCTGATCCTGGATGGGATATGGCTTTACAAAATTTTATTTTAACTTTACAATAACAGATTAAAATTACATTTTCTGTTTTTTATTACAAATTGAAGATATTATTGAAGACTTCCTTTTCTCAATTGTAGATTTGAGTTTCTCAATATCTTCTTGCAAGTTTTTTATAACTTTACTAGAATTCTCTCTTTCTTTTTGCATTTTTGAATAACCTGCTAACATTGCATTTGCTATATTTATTTCATCAAAATCTTTTTTTCTAAAGTATTCTCTAACCTAATTTTTAAGAACTTTCTGTTTCCATTCTTGCAATAAAAAAAAAGGATAGAAATGTTAAATGGAAATTCAATGAAGAGTGTTCCGCGTTCTGGATCTTAAAGTCTCATGAAGGGATTCTTTTATTAATTCTAAACTACTTTTCACTGAAACTCAAATTGAAGTGAAGAATGTCTTACTCATATTAGCCGTTATCCTGTTTTTGTATGTCATAACAAGTGAGAAAATTTTAATGCAGTTCATTAACAATGAAAATATCAACAATAATTGATATTGGGATAACGACAAGACTGAAAGATAAAAATGTCAATTTTAGTAACATTTTTTAATGAAAAGTGAGCGAACCAGTTTCTACAGATCCTTCACTCTCAGAGAGTGTTGAATTTGGGAAGGGGGAAAGGGGAGGGAGAATAATGTCATTCGTCAAAAAGTACAATTTTCCACTCTGGAATTCTACAATGTTTACCTATAAGCCAAAGAAATCCTTCACAGAGAAACACTTCTAAATACAATACTGCTTTCACAGCCTATCTTTAGTCAAAAAAGTGACTAAAAGTGACTTTTTTAAAAAATAGTGACTAAAAGTGACAAAATTTCAAAAAAGTGACTAAAAGTGAGAAAAGTGACTAACTTGCATCCCTGATAATAGGTCCTCTACTGTAGTAGATTTTCCTATCCCGTACTCATCACATACATTTTTTACGGGGGTTCCTTGGTCCAGTTTTTTTAGAACTTTAACTTTGTCACTTATAGTAAGTGAACAATGTTTTCTTTTTGATGACATAATTCACCACACAAACAAATAAAAAATAATATTAAAATATCAAAATCGCTTCTAAAAATAAATATTTGCTGGCAACTTTTAGAAAAGAATAGCACGTGCGTATCGCTAGAATTGAGAATATGCACAATACAGTATTATATGAACTCTGTAGTGTTGCCAGATAAAAAACTACAATTTTTAACTACCATTTGCCCCCAAGTTTGTTCTGAAACTGTAGCAACGAGTTTCCAGTGATAGGGTTTCTTTCCCACATTCTTTCCTTTATTAAAAAAAAAAATACTTATCTCCGTTGCTAATTGACGAATTTCTTTCAAATTTTCAGCATGTTACAATAATAGCAAATTAGACCGTGGTACAAATTTTTATTAAAATATAATTAGTTATTCGAAAATTAGGATACCCCCTAAAAACGGCCACTATAGAGAAAAAAAGGAAGCGAAGAAAAACAAGATATCCACCTGCCATATGTTTTGCTTATTCACTTGTTTATTTAACTGTACGAAGTAGAAAATCAATGTTATCAGAATGAGATCATTAATTTTCAATGAATTAGTTTGTTTTGTTATGCAGAAATAAACCTTGTATAGATTCCCCCCCCCCCCTTTTTGAAATAAGGAACAAATATTTTTGGTACGGTATTTACATACAAAATTTTTCCGAAAGAGAAAAAATGTTTAAAAAATTTAAAGTGGAGGAGAAGGTGTAGTAAAATATGTTTACATATAAATATTATAAGTGTATTGTAATCTCCTTTTAAAAATAATTCTCCTTTGTGGTTATTTATTTTTGGGGGGTGGAAGGGGGTGCAATTTCTGTTTTAATGAAGAGTAATTAGTAAATTTGGATTAAAAGTAATGTAAAAACAAAACATTGCAATAAAATTAATGAATTGAGTCCAATTGCTTAGTTTAGAATGACTTGGAACTGTATTATGCATGCACGTTGCGGCATCTATGGACAGTTTTTAGAATTTTTTAATCAGAGATCGTCGCGGAATTTCAGATTTCGTTATTCGTTCCGGATTTCGGGATTCCAAATTTGAGGTCCGGTACTGTATTTAAATCGTCTGTAGCATAATCAAATCCACTATTTAGATCTGACAAAAAATGGGGGAAATCAAGATAAGGCTCATTTGAGACATAATAGAAAAATGTCTCATAAAAATGCATAAAAAGATATATTATTAATTTTCAGTTTCGACATTTAAAAGTAATATGTAGAGCTGTTACAAACCGCACGTATTCGTTTTTGAGAAACGGGTATTCTTCCTAAAACGAAATACCGAATCGTTATGTTGGAATTTTTCTAGTTAGTCGTTAGGCATCAATGTACTCAAAACTAGATGAAACAATCATCATACGTTCCAGTATTTCGTGATTCAAGAACGGCGCCGGTAGTCTGATTGGAAAAGAAGAGTTTGTATTCGGACTTTAGACTGGAAATGAGTTGTTCCCGCATACGGTTTTTTCATTTAGTCGTTTCATTACTTTAGCATTTGTTCATTCGCCGAAAATGTGCGGATGGAATTGGAGGGAAGTTTCTGAAGTAATGCAGGAACGAAAATCAGGAAAGTTTTGTGATGCTGAGTGGGGGAAAATATGTTTTTGAGAGCTGCTTAATAAACGAAACCTCCCTATAACGGACACTAAATTCCGTTATAGGGAGGTTTCGTTGTCTCATGTTTTACTGGTTTTAAAAGAATAGACATCTCTATTAAGATATTCAATTACTATTTTTCTTTTTAATACATACAATAATATACTTATTGAAACGGAATCACTAAAAAAACATTTTATCTTAGACAGATTTTCCGTCTTATCAGATGAAATTGCATTGCATAATTTTCATGGAAATTTACCTTTGAATTTTCCATTCAAAGTAGAATTCTACTTTCATAGGATGAATTTATTTATTTTTATATTGTAATTGTTTGCACTTTTATTCAAATTTTTGTTACAAAAAGGTTTTAAACAAAATTTCATTATGGGCCTAGGTAATGGTAACTTATTCTAATCTCACGTACGGTATATAGCTTAGCTTATATATGGTATAGCGATATGTAGATTTGCTGCAATCTTGTGACATTACATTTCATATGAAATATATTTTAAACGCCCAGGTCTATAATTTATGAAGTTTTAAATCGCTGCAGGTATATAGATTTTAGTTATATTTTAAAAAATAGTTAAAACTAATGAAGCAACTCTCTGAAAATTAGAGAAAACGACAAATGTATATGTACTAGTATTCAGCGGCGTGCGAAGAGAAAATTGCGGCCAGGACGAAATTTTGTGTTTGGCGCATCCCCCCCCCCCCCCTACACACACACCATACCACCACCATTTCTCTTTGCAACAGGCGTCACAAAATTATAAAGTTTAAAAACACAAATAAATTCTATTAGATACATGTTTTGCATTTATTTTGGAATTTACATTTGGCATTTACATTTTGGCAAAGGGGATCTTAAAAACACATGTAGAAAAAAATGTATTTAACACTACAGTAAAACAGTTTGCAATCCCTTTTGAATTCCAAGAAAATGCAATATCCTACTTTGAAAATGAATGTCTTTTCTACACACATACAAATTCCAATATGTTTTTATATATATTTTTTACAATAAATGAAGAAAGAAATGAGGATGGTGGTATAAATTTGTCGCCCCCTCTATATCCACGTCCGAGGCGACCGCCCCCTTCGCCCTCCCCACTTCGCACGGCCCTGCTAGTATTTACGATTACTTTTGTTTTCTAAAGAATAACAAAAGCATTATATAAAAGAATTATATGCAAAAGCGGATCCCGCCCTCAATTTAGATGCGGGGGGGGGGGGGGGATTCTTTGAGATGGGGGGGGGGTCACATCACTTCATGATCAATTATTATATTGAAAGTTATTCTTAAAATGAAAGTGACTATTTTTCTGACACTTTATCTAATTCATTTTTATTTGTAAATAGAAGAATTTTCCATTAGTACTCCTAAAAATATATAATTTACAGATTCCATTCAGACATTAAGCAATTGAAAAGTTTCTTATTTTTTTATAAATACAAAAAATGATTCATAAATGTTCTTAAGTTAGCATTTCACATATTTTTTTTTACATATAGATGGCAGCACATTACAATCAAAGCAGTAACTAATTCTTTCAAAAACTGCTATGTACGGAATGTATTACGAGTTGTTGCATTTTGTAGTATGTACGATGCTCGTTAATACTTGGTTTCTGAACAGCTACGAAAATTGCAAGTAACGTAACTAATATTTTCTAACGGGTAGAGAGATCGAAAATAATGATACCATACAGGTATTCATTTTCTTGTTATTTTTACAGCACTAGTAATATGTATTATAACATAGCTTAGAAAGAAAGCCTGTGTATTGAGTCTGATGGCTGTTTAAATGTTTTAGTGCATGACAACTTTTGTAAATCTGCTTTCCATTTTAAAAAGAATGTTTCCAGTAGTCTAAAAAGCTGATAAATGTGTATTTCTATTCTACTTATTTTACTGTCGCCTTTTTTTTTTTTTTTTAATCTGGCAGTGTTTGAGATGAAGTGTCAAATGAAAATACACAATACTTCTTTAAACTTGTAAAGATTCTACTGCTAAATAGTCCAGGTGCTACGCATCAGAAAACTGCAAATCGTGATAAGAATATACCGCTTGGTGAGTATGTACTTTATGATAATACAATGTATATTAGAGGGGGAAGCATCTCGCAAAGTCGTCGGAATTCAAGATGGCGGCTGTTATTCAAAATGGCGTCATTTTCTGAATATGCTTAATATAAATGTGCATTTCATGTCGATTTCGATGTTTTTAAAGTCAAGTTTTCGTTTTTAATACTATTCAACATTATTTAAAAGAGTGTATGAATTCGGTTTATCTGTCTGTTTGTCTGTCTGTCCGCCTGTCCTTCCATGCTCTAGCTCGCTTAAATGTACTCAGATTGCCATGTATATTTTATATGTTTTATGAAGTTTATAATAACATGTTCGGAGTAAAAAGTAAAGTGTATAGCTTTTATAGTCCATTTACAGGGCACTCAAAGTATTTACAAATTGTCTGACCCTGCTCTTTTTTGCTTAAATTTACTCATATATCCGTGTAATTTATTTATGTGTTATCTGTATGTGTAATTTAAAGACGAGGTATACTGCAAAATGTTCTACATCGAAAATGAAGTGTCTAGCATTTATAGTTCGTTTACAGACACACTCAAAATAATCCCCTTACATTATGGTCCATTTGCTAAAATCCTCTTTAGTGTGTTTTAATGATGTTAAATTATTTGAAACATTTTGAAATTAACATACATCAGTGAAGTGTAGTACAAGATACTTACTGTACAATATGGTGAGCGTAGAGTTTATAGTTCATTTACAAGCTCTAAGAAAAAAATACGTTTACAATTCTGTCTATAAACACAATGTTGTCTACGTGCTTTTAAATTATAGTATGCTATTTTAAACTTTACCAGGTAGGAACGAATTGCAAAATGTCATATGATTATTTTCTTTGGTTGGAATGCAACTTATAAAATGTGATGCTTTAATATATGAGGGGCTATTTCTTACGAACATTTTAAAGCCTCAAAAGACTTTAAAGACATTTAATGACTACTACATTAACCCCCCCCCCCCTCCTGTTCTCTTTGATTTGGACTCGTTCCAGTAAGATGTGACGTATGATTGGTCTCCTCTGGGTGCGCGTGCCTGCTTATTTTTACTGTCGCTTTGCGACGTTTCCTAATCAGTTCGCCCAAGGGCGAGCTCAGTTACAAGACTTATTTTATTTTACGATGTGACATTCTTTTATATTTTACACTTTTAGCACTGATGATGGGACTTAAGAAGTCCCGAAACATGTATGCTTTTAGCATCTTTTAACATCTTTTATTTTATATTGTGCTTTTGAACGTTGTTTATTTATTTAGTTATACATTAAAACGTTTTATCCTTACTTACGTACAGACATTGAGAGTTTTAAATGTCAAAGAATAGATTTGATTTGGGATAGATATATTATACTAGGCTTTAAAGGAGAAACTAGACAGAAGAGGGGTTCAAGGGGCGAGATTACAAGTGCAACCACATGTTAGATTACCTAAAAATCGACACCATTTCTTAAGAAATTCAAATAAAAAAGAAGTTTTTTAATATCCTTGGAACACTAGCACCATACAATAACACACAAGTTATGGTGGAGTTCTCCTGGAGTAACCACTCCAGGAGAAGAAGTTAAAGGCAGTCTTACTGCCGTAAGTTCCTTAATTGCAACGACTTGCCCTGGTCACGAAGAAGCAAGATTGGAGAATAATACTTCATCTCAAAGACATGGTTGAAAAAGGACTGAAAAATAATATTGTACGCTCTGTGGACACTGATGTATTAGTTTTGGTGATTCCATATTTTTTTAATCCTTTCAAACAGATGCTTAGAAACTGTTCGGATTGCATTTGGAACAGAGAAGAAATACAGATTTATTCCTGTTCATACCATAGCTCCAGTGATTGGAAGAGAAAAGACAACGACTTAGGATTTAATGCTTTCACAGGATGCGACAGTAATATGGGTTTCACAGGAAAAACTAAAAAATCAAATTGGAAAACGCCCATTCTCTTTAAAGAAGGTACTGCTGCCTTTGCATACCTATCAAAACCACAAACTCCTTTTCTTGAAAGTATTTTGAATATTTTAGAAAAGTTCGTAGTATTGTTGTGCTGTTCATCAAGCAATATCATAAGTGTCAATAATGCAAGACAAGAATTGTTTCTGACAATTTTCCACCAACCATGGGTGCACTTCAAAAATATATTTTACGCAGTGCTTTCCAAGCTGGAGACATTTGGGGAAAAGTAGATCATCGGGAAATACATGCAATCTCTCCAAACAAATGTGAATGGTGCTTGGATAATTTATCATAGAAAATAGATGGTCGGAGTTGCCAGTGATTTTAGACTCTTGTGAAGATTTAATAAAGTGTATGTGTAAAATCTGTAAAGTTAAATGTGGCTGTAGAAAGGTTGGACTTTCTTGCATTATTGTGTATTTGCAAACACGAATGTGAGAAATATCATGACACTGAGTGAAGTTTCTATATTCTACAGCTTTATATATAACATTCATTTTTTAATATGCTGTATAAGTAACCTATTAATAAAAGAGTATTTTTATTATATATTCATTCTTTTACATTTTCTACTGTAAATGATAAAAATACTTTAATAAATGTCCTATTTTCATTTTAGGTATATTTCTAGTATTAGAAAGATTATTTTTGAGTTATAAAATATGGATATTAACATAATAAATAGCCTTGTAAGATGCAGAGGAATAAACCTGCAAGAGATTTTAAATAATAGTCGCCATTTTGAATTCCCATAAATTTATATGATACCTCTCTTTCTTGCATGCATTTTATTAATATAAGATAGATACTGACTATTCGGGATATCCTTATTACAAAGGTTTTATCCCACTTAGCACTTTCACTAATAACACTTGAATTATATGGTGATCGTTATAAGATTTATATGCAAATATGCATTTTCTTGTTTGGTGTGTCACAGTAAATAAGCGATAAATACTATGTACGCCTTATTATATAATAAGTAATTGGTAGCTCATTGTAGTATTAACATTGATGTATATAAATTTTAATGTGTTTTAAAGAGGATAACAACATTAAGAAACATTGCAAACGATTTGGCCACATACGCAATATTGTAATGTAATGTTTTTAGCGCCCTGTAAATGAACTATAAAAGCTATACACTTTACTTTTTACTCCGAACATGTTATTATAAACTTCATAAAACATATAAAATATACATGGCAATCTGAGTACATTTAAGCGAGCTAGAGCATGGAAGGACAGGCGGACAGACAGACAAACAGACAGATAAACCGAATTCATACACTCTTTTAAATAATGTTGAATAGTATCAACAAAAAAAAAATTGACTTTAAAAACATCGAAATCGATATGAAATGCACATTTATATTAAGCATATTCAGAAAATGACACCATTTTGAATAACAGCCGCCATCTTGAATTCAGACGACTTTACGAGATGCCTCCCCCTCTGATATGCATTGTATTATCATAAAGTACATACTCACCAAGCGGTATATTCTTATCACGATTTGCAGTTTTCACCTTATTTTTGTCGCGTAGCACTCGGACTAAAATTCAAATCATTCCAGGAATTCTTTATAAAAACTTTATTTCAGTAAAAGATAATTGTTCATGTAGTGTCTAACAGAAAAATTAGACATTTCAGATTTCAAATTATTTTGAATAGCCATGGGAAAGTATATTATATTTATGAACTACACAATATATTTATTTATAGTACTAGTAATCAAAAGATTGCTTATTAAGATTTTCAAGGTATCATTGTTTCACTATGTAGAGCATTTTATTAATGGTTCATAAGACATAGTTTTTAATAAAAATGTTTAAATTTTAAATGATTTCAATTTTCTACATAATTAATTGTAATTATTTAATTTAAATTCTTTTTAAATGAAGTTATATTACTTATATATCCAACAATGTTACTTTTTTCAATATATATGCATCTATTCGCAATAGAGAAACATCTCAAAAAAAAAAAAAAAAAAAAAAAAAACTGGTTTATACAACAACAACAAAAAAAACAGGTTTTAAGGGGTTTTTTTACCAACCCTGCTGTAAAGATAGAAAAAAGTGAAAAATGCTGAAGGGGATGGGAAGTCTAGGTTTTTTTTCTTTTGAATTTTTCCATAAATTAGTACTTCATGATTACTTAGGATGTATCTGCTTACAAAAAAAAAAAAAAAAAAAAAAAAAAAACAATTTGAAAGCTTGTAAATGTAGTTGGACGATTATTAATTTATCTACTTCTTTTGAGAGGGGGGCAGAGGCACAAATGACACAATTTTAAGATAGTTTAAAGTTAAAGAATTATGAAATCTAATACAAAAAAATTTCAGTAATATGGCTTTATACATGTTACTTACTTTTATTTTTCGCCAATTTAAGATTGTTTAAAGTTAAAGAATTATGAAACCGAATAAGAAAAAATTTTAATAATCTGCATTACGTTACTTTTACGATACGTTATTTTTATTTTTTGCAAAAAAACAAAACAAAAACAAAAAAAACAAAAACAATCTTGCTCTAATTTTATTTTTTTAATTTTAATAAGGAGAAGGAGCACTGCACTTAAACTAGATAAAATTAGTGAGATTTGGATTTTAAAAATCCGATTTCAATTAAAAAAAATTATTTTAATAACCAAATAATTAATTAAACATAAAACAAAAATGACATCTTCAGTGTTCCGCTAATGTATTTTAATTTCAAGTTGATAGATGGAGCCACTATTTCAATTGACTGCTCTACCTTTCTGTACCGATCACTCCTTCCTACCTTTCTCCACCTGCTAAAAAATGGAATGATCCTTCCTCATAGAGAGGGAGTTTGTCATTGAAGGGCTAGTCTACATTCTCAATCAGTGTTCAACATGTAAGCATCTCTGCATCTAGTTGTTTATAAGAAATGTATTTGTTTTTAATAGAAAGTACCTACTCCTTTTTCTAGTAATGTCAAGAAACTAAATATGGTTAAATTGTGTATGCTTAAAAGTACTTACTTAAAAGTATCTCTACAATATTTTCCTGACATGTTTTCCTTCATATATTGGTTTTTAAATAAACTTTGTTTTTTTTACTGAAGATGTTGAAGTTACTTAAGCCTTCATGCAAATAGTGTTTTTACTGAGAAAGGTGAACAGTGTGACTTTAGACACTGTGGGGATTATGACTGACCCTACAATGTGGTAGCAGAGCGTGGTTGGTCGCTCTGTTTACCTTTTATTTCTTTGTGCTTCATTTGTGCTAAAATGAACAAGATGGCTGAACAAACCCTCTCTTTCCCTAAACTGGGTGCTGGTAATTGGAAAGCATGGATGTTTAGTATGGATATGATGCTGATAAGCCAAGGCTTATAAATACATTTCTGATTGTGTAAAAGGTAAAGCGAAAATTGATGGAGGAGATATTGAACATTTTGATGAATATATGAAGAAAAGTAAAAAAGCATTAGCATACATTTGTTTGAGTTTAACTGAAGATATAAAAAGTGTAGTTTTTAGTGCTGAATCATCTTTTGAAGCCTGGCAGTTATTGAAAAGTGCTTATGAACCTACGTCAAGAGCAAGAGTAGCTCACCTTCGGAGAAAGTTCATGAATGTGAAGTTTGAAGCTAGTGATACCATGAGTCAATATATTGGAAAAGTTTTAGAAATTGTTCGAGACTTGGAGCAAACAGGAAAAAGTGTACCGAAGGATGAAATCGCTTTTCAAATCTTAGAGAGTTTACCACCATCTTATGAAACTCTTATTGCACGTCTTTATCAATTACCTGATAGTGAATTTACTGTGGACGGTCTTCAACCATTTTTACTTGCTGAATATGACCGTTTGAAAAATAAGCAGTTGGATGACCAAGATGTTTTTAAAAATAAAAATTCAGCTTTAATGTCTTCTAAAAATTTTTCACCTGTTTCTGTACCAAAGGTGTATCCTTATAGTGCTTCGCAGCAGCTTGCCGAACAAAATTTGAGGACTTCTCAAGTTCGCGTACGAGAGTTGAGTATTGAGCGATCGCAACAGCTTGCTGAACAAAATTTAAGAACCTCCCAAGTACACTCAAGAGAGTCGAGCGTTTGTTCTGGAGCGTTTGCAGCGGCTCAAAGAGCAAATTATTAGAAATGTACAAGCTCGCACTAGGGAATCGAGCTCTGAGCGTTCCCAACGCCTTCGCGATCAGAGAGAAAGACAACAGACATCAACGACTAGAGTTCGTAATCGAGTTTTAGCTCATAGTAACAGATCGGTTTTCAGATGCGATCCAGAGATTGATTATGCTCAACAGTCTTCCGTACAAATCGGAGTCATGAATAAGATCTGCTCTAAGTGTTCTGCCAAAAAATGGGGCGATGAACAGAATGGTATGTGCTGTGCTTCTGGAAAAGTTTGTCTCCCGAATTTGCAAGAGCCGCCACAGCCAATAAAAGATTTTTTGACAAATAATCATTCACTATCTGTACATTTTTAAAACAATATACG
Source organism: Maratus speculifer (assembly GCA_964019185.1). Taxonomy (NCBI): domain Eukaryota; kingdom Metazoa; phylum Arthropoda; class Arachnida; order Araneae; family Salticidae; genus Maratus; species Maratus speculifer. Next base: position 198,734,688 of record OZ025290.1, read on the forward strand.
CAGGTACAATAGCCTTTTTCAAATGACGTCGTTTGGAGCGAAAGAAATTAAAGAAGAAAGTTTTATGCCAACATTTAAAATAGAGGGACAAGTATGTCATCTTATAGGTAGCCTTTTACCATCATCAGGTCAAAGACTGCAATTTTTGCAAATATATTTTATTTCTGATGCAGATCAGCTATCGTTGCAGTCAAACATAGCTCTAACGCTAAAAATCGATTTAATCAACGAATTACAGACCACACTGAATAGCCACAATGTATACATACGAAGTTTTCAACAAAACTTAGAAAGTAACTCTTCAGAAATTTAAAGTTGATTATTCGCTCCGACCGACCACCGCAGACGCACGGCACACCCGGGTAGGTATAATGCTCCAGCTGTAAACGAGGTAGCCGTTCTCTTGGTTGACGAAGAAAAAGGCTCAAGAGATATAGTGCTGCACGGCAGAGATGGACAACTTAAAAGAATCTCTGAGTTACACCGATCGTATGATCCTCTACAGTATCCCTTAATGTTTGTAATGGGAGAAGAAGGTTATTATTTGACAATTCCTCAGCATGGTACAGCGCATAACAAAACTGTGACGTGCATGCAATTTTATGCATTTAGGTTGATGGTTAAAGCTAACTGTTTTAATTCATTACATTATTATAGGGACTGTCAATATGATGGCAAAAATGATATCAGAAAGATTGAATAACATATGTCGTAATCAACAGAGACTGAGGGCTGATGAATACATTCATCTCAGAGACGCTTTAAATCAAGATGCAAATGTAGACCCGCCAAATATAGGCCAACGCGGAATCTTGCCATTTTCATTCACCGGTTTTTCACATTATCTGCGTGAAAAAACCCAAGATGCTATGGCTTAAGTCTGAAACTATGGGAGGCCAGACTTATTTGTCACTTTAACATGTAATTACGGATGGCCCGAAATTAAACTGGAACTATTATCTGGTCAGCGGCCTTTCAATCGCCATGACATAATTTCAAGAGTATTTCATTTAAAGATGAAGAAATTCATAAAATTATTCATGAAAGATGAAATATTCAGCAAAGTAACATGTTATATGGCAAGTGTGGAGTGGCAGAAACGTGGTTTACCACACTGTCATTTGTTGTTTTGGCTGGAAAGACAAATCCAGCCAGACGAAATTGACAGTGTCATAGTTGCGGAACTGCCCAATCAACAAAACTATCTGATATTGTAACTAAAAATATGGTTTACAAACCATGCGGAGAGCATAACTTAACAGCACCATGTATGAAAAATGGTATTTGTACAAAAAAGTACCTTCAACGTTTCGTTAACGATACCCAAACCGGAGAAGACAGTTATCCAGTTTATCGTCGCCGTGACATCGAAAATGGAGGACAGAGTGCTACACTAAATAATAGAGGAAGTAGGTTCAATATCGATAATTGATGGATTGTCCCTTATTCTCCACTATTGTGTAGGACATTTAACGCTCACATAAATGTAGAGTACTGCCACTCAGTTCAAGCCATCAAATACATTTGTAAATATATAAATAAGGGATTTGACCAAGCTCCTTTTAGCATCAGAAATCCAAATGATGAAGTGGAAAACTATGTGAATGGCCGTTACATAAGTACATCCGAAGCCGCCTGGCGAATATTCGAATTTCCGATGCACGAGCGGCATCCTACAGTCCTGCAGTTAGCTGTCCACTTAGAAAACGGCTAAAGGGTGTATTTCACCACAGAAACGGCTGAACAAGTGGCCCAAAATCCACATAAAACTACCTTGATGGCTGTCTTTGAGCTCTGTAATGAAAATGAATTCGCAAAGACACTTCTATACCACGAAGTTCTGCAATACTGCACATGGGAAACAACAAATTCACAAGAAGGCGGCGTGATGTGGACATAGTTGGCCATCCGGGAATAAAAAAAGATGTTGCTTTAGGAAGAGATTACAGTGTACATCCTTCTCAATCAGAGTGTTTTTATCTTAGGATGTTGCTACATCACGTACTCGGTCCAACCTCATTCGAGTACTTAAAAACCGTTGACGGAGTTCTCAAAGAGACCTATCAAGCAGCTTGCCGTGACAGGGGTTTGCTAGAAAACGATGACCATTGGGAAAACACACTGAGAGAAGCATTACTTTCGCAATGTCCAGTACAACTGAGAGAGTTGTTTGTGGCCATACTTTCATTTGTCAGCCATCGGAACCATTAAAATTATGGGACAATTTCAAAGACGAATTATGTCAAGATATTAGACATAGACTCTGACTGCAAAATCAAGACTTCACCTTACCATACAAATTGAAAATAAACTTTTACAACTAAATGATAAAAACCTAAGTGATTTTGCATTGCAGTCTTCAGTTCGTACAGAAAACAATGTGATAAATACAATGGTACAGCACTATAACACAAATAATTTGACTGCTTTTGTTAATGAAAATCTGCCAAAATTAGTCCCAGATCAAAGATATGCTTTTGACATTATAGTTGATAGTGTAAATAACAATAAAAACAATTTTTTTTTGATGCGCTAGGTGGTACTGGAAAGACTTTTCTTGCAAATTTAATACTTGCTAAGATAAGACAATCAGGGAAGATAGTGATAGCAGTTGCTTCATCAGGAATCGCTGCAACCCTTCTGTATGGAAAAACTGCTCATTCAACTTTCAAACTTCCGCTAACCATAAATCTTGAGCAACAATCTTTTTATTCTCAAAAATGGGCCTCTTGGTAAACTATTACAAGAAGCCTCATTGATTATGTGGGATGAATGCACCATGAGCCATAGAGCACATATAGAGGCCGTGGACAGAAACTTAAAAGATCTTAGAAACTCCTCTGCTCTCATGGGTGGGATTACTTTTGTATTTTCTGGAGATTTCAGACAGACTCTTCCTGTTATTAATACGGTACACGAGCAGATATCAAAGCATGCTTAAAATCGTCGCCCTTATGGACTTCGATTGAAAATATAAAATTACGGATAAATATGAGAGCTCATCTTCATGGAATCACATATAGTGATTTTCCACAGCAGCTGCTTAAACTTGGGGAAGGAATTTTCCCCACTCCAAATTTAAGCAGAAATTGTAACATCCTTCTGGATGAGTCTCTAGGCCAAATTGTCCATAATTTAGAATTTTTAATAGATGCAGTATACTCTGACATCAAGAATTTACACGAAAGAGACTTTCATTGGTTGTGTTCTAGGGTAATAATATCACCTAGAAATGATAGTTTCAACGAAATAAACAATCTGATTATTCAAAAAGTTCCCGGCCAAATAAAAAATCTCAAATCAATCGACACTGTGACTAATATCAAAGAAGCAGTCCATTATCCACAGGAATTTTTAAATTCACTAAACCCGTCTGGACTGCCACCACATGAATTGACGTTAAAAATTGGAATTCCAATCATGCTTTTGAGAAATCTAAGCCCTCCGAATATGTGCAATGGGACGAGGCTACTTATAAAGGAAGGACTTATGAAGGACAATTTAATTGTAGCAACCATTATCACCGGCCCAGCAGCTGGTCAATTAGCTCATATACCGAGGATACAATGATCCCAATTGATCTACCAATCCCATTTAAACGGCTTCAGTTTCCTGTAAAAACATCTTTTGCGTTAACTATTAATAAGTCCCAAGGTCAAATTTACAAATTAGTAGAGATCGACCTACGAAAAGAATGTTTTACTCATGGCCAACTGTATGTTGGTCTATCGCGGGTTGGAGCTCCTAAAAGTCAATTTATTTTGCTGCCACAAAATAAAACAACATCTGATATCGTTTACAGGGAAGCTCTGACCCAATAAATTTAATGCTTTTGCTTTGTAGATGTAAAACTTTTTACAAACATTATTACAAATAAATAAAAAAATAATACTAATATCCGAATTTTCTTTTATAATTTTACACTTTTTTAGTAACTCCACGCACAAAGAAGAGAGTATGATTATGTGTTGAAACTTTTCTTTAATACCCATGCGAAGCTGGGGTGGGCTGCTATAATTTATATCCATGAAACAAAGTCGTATTAGTTACACCATTTATAACTCAAGAACGGGTGGATCGATTTTTATGAAATTTTGTATGGAGGTATCAGACACCTTAGATTAACATATAGGCTACTTTTTATCCGACTACCTAAAAGGAAGGTAATGCTTTTAATAGTTGAATTTAATGGGATGAAGTTGTAGTAACAATTTGCGGTGTCAGTAGTGACACGGGACTGGGCGACTTGCTTTATCCGAAACAAAGCAAGGGCGGGCCACTAGTATTAAATGTATCTCATTTTAGGAACGTTCAAGTAGAAAATAAAATTGACAATTAATAATTTCTAAGCTTAAAGTGCTGTCTAAATGCTAATGTTTCCGTTTCATCAAATTTAAGTAGTTATTTTTGCTTTTGTGCATTTTAAGTTAATATATATAAAAGACCATTAATTGTAAATATATATAAAGATTATTTAATGAAATAAAAGCAAATTTGCTTCATATACACTTTCAATGTTTTTCTTATATTGATGACTTATTTATGTGTCGATGTAATAGCTATCCTATAATGGAACATTATACTGTATATTATCAATAATTTAAATTAACTCTTTAAGCAGCATTTTTGTATATATCAGAAGTTTAATATAAAAGAAATTTACATTTTGAAACTTAAAATTTCTTTAATTATAAAAAAATTTCAGCAAATTATGTTTCTATATTGCTTAAGAACATTAGAAAATGTTTCTTTTTATATTCTATAAATTGAAAGTTTTGTTTTTGTGTCAAACAAAGTTGATCTTCTTAATTTTGTAAAAAGTGTCCCATTCCTCCCCACTTTTCCCTGTATATGAATATTTATTTGTTAGAAATGTGTTTCTATACACGTCTACACGGTTGCTACTCTAATCTTGAAAAAAAAATTCCCTGTGTTTTCCCTGTACTGCAATGCCTTTATTCTATGTTGAGTGTGCAAAAATATAGGCGTGTATGTATGCAAGTTAACCAGCTTGTAATTTCCTATTACCCAGCTAATTGAGCAAATATAATACATTATGTAATATGAGCAAATAAAAATAACTCTTTAACGTTATTATACTTATTAAAATCCCACATTTTATGTTAATAATAATAAAAACAGTAGAGCAATACTCAAGCATTCAGCTAAAAAATACTTTGAAATATTTATCACTCAACTGCAAAAAAAAGTTGTTGAAGACAATATTGCAAAAGACAAAATTTTCTGCAATTTTTTTTTCTTTCGATTTTACAACAAAAATTGCTGTTTAAAAAAAAACAACAAAAAAAAAAAAAAACAATTTTTGTCATAATTTTGTCAACGGCAACTTTTGGCAAAAAACTGTGTTTTTCATGCTTTTTTTGACAGAAATTGCCTTTTTTTTCGACGAAAATCGCTGTTCTTTTTGCTTTTTTTAAAATGAAAATCACGTTTTTTTTGTTATTCGATAAAGAAAATTGCCTTTTTTTGTGATTCAATGAAGAAAATTGTTTTTTCTTTCTCAACTTTTATGACAAAAATTGTCGTTTTTTTTTTTTTTTTTTTTTTTTTTTTTCAGCCTTTTGATAAAAATTGTCGTTTTTCAACGATCTTTTGACAAGAGCAGAATTTTTTGCAATATTGGGATGAAAACAGCATTTTTTTGCAATATTTTGTTGAAAATCACGTATTTTTCGCAATCTTGGGATCCTTCGATGAAAATTGCATTTTTCTTGCAAAAGAATCTCATGCCTGTTTTGAACTGACGTGACGGGAGAAACAGATGAGAAGGAGAAAAGGAAAGAACACTAAGAGCAGTCGCAGATGGAAGGCATGAGAGGAGGTGCTCTGTGGAATCAACTATTCACATGGCAAAGAAGGGGTGCAGGCAAACACATGGAAGAGCCGCTCTTTAAAGTTATTACACTTATTAAAATCCCACATTTTATGTTAATAATAATAAAAACAGTAGAGCAATACTCAAGCATTCAGCTAAAAAATACTTTGAAATATTTATCACTCAACTGCAAAAAAAAGTTGTTGAAGACAATATTGCAAAAGACAAAATTTTCTGCAATTTTTTTTTTCTTTCGATTTTACAACAAAAATTGCTGTTTAAAAAAATTGTCATAATTTTGTCAACGGCAATTTTTGGCAACTGTGTTTTTCATGCTTTTTTTGACAAGAAATTGCCTTTTTTTCGACGAAAATCGCTGTTCTTTTTGCTTTTTTAAAAATGAAAATCATGTTTTTTTTGCTATTCGATAAAGAAAATTGCCCTTTTTTGCGATTCAATGAAGAAAATTGACGTTTTTTTTTCTCGACTTTTATGACAAAAATTGCCTTTTTTTTTTTTTTTTTTTTTTGCAGCCTTTTGATAAAAATCGTCGTTTTTCAACAATCTTTCGACAAGAGCAGCATTTTTCGCGATATTGGGATGAAAACAGCATTTTTTTGCAATATTTTGTTGAAAATCACGTATTTTTCGCAATCTTGGGATCCTTCGATGAAAATTGCATTTTTCTCGTGATTTTTTGGGGAAAATCGCATTTTTTTTTTGCGAAAATTCTATTTTTTTTCACACAGTCTTTTGATGATGTAAAAAAATCGAAAAAGCTAAAAATGACAAAAAAGCGGAAAATCGCAGATCCGCAAAAGAATCTCATGCCTGTTTTGAACTGACGTGACGGGAGAAACAGATGAGAAGGAGCAAAGGAAAGAACACTAAGAGCAGTTGCAGATGGAAGGCATGAGAGGAGGTGCTCTGTGGAATCAACTATTCACATGGCAAAGAAGGGGTGCAGGCAAACACATGGAAGAGCCGCTTAAAGTGAATTTTCGCGCCGCTTTTCCGGTATTTTCTTTCTTTTGCGAATTTTATTCTGAAAGCAGAAAAAAATTATGTTTGGATATAACAGGAAAAAAAATTCCCTGTGTTTTCCAGGTTTTTTGAAAAATTCTCTGGTTTTTCCCTGTTTTGAGAGGGTATTTTGAAATTGCCTGTGTTTTCCCGGTGGCGTGGCAACCCTGGTCTAATTGAAAATTATGTATATTTAAGTGTGCATTAATTACTTCAAAAAGGATTTTGGACATTTTCGACCTAAAATAGGAAGAACATTGAATTTAGGTTTCGGTTTTGTCCATGTCATACTGTTGTTATGATCGATTCCTGCTATTTATATTTTCTGCATTTATCTTAATAACTGTAATATATTAAGGAAATATTTAATACCTACTGTATATATGCATTAATACTGTATTTACGTCTTTAGTCGGTAAATAGATGTATTAATTCAAGAATGATTCGTGTATGTTTATGAACTCTAATAACAATGGCTGAATAGTATACGTTCTAAATCTATATATTTATTCATATTTTTCCACCTAAATAAAATAAATAAAACTCTCGATATTCAATATTAAAATGTTTTATAACAATCCTTTTTTATGGTAAACATATCCTATGGTCATTACAAGCATCTCTTTAAATTGTAAATCATTATTTGTATGTAAATAAAAAATATTTTGGGTCAATTTTTTACTATACAATGTAAGTTTTTAACTGATTTCTTATCAAAGTCTGTATCATACTAGGGATGTTACCAATTCATGTTGCATTAAGTAATGTAAGCACAATTGAATCCAGCATAGAAAACACAATACAGCACTTGAAAAGTGCTGTATTGCGTTTTCAATGCACAAATGTGCGTTTTCTATGCACAAATTTTGAGGAGTGTATGTGGCGTCTTCTCGCCAGTTCGTCAATTACAGAGCATTTCCATCAAATCCTACGAACTGAATAGGCTGGTAAGCGTCAGTGCATGAAGCCTGGTCATGTCTATAGTGACTCCAAAACGAACCACTAATTGAATTTTTTTGAACATGTGATTTAGTCCAGTCTTCTCCCACTCCAAAAATATATAATACAATATTTAGTCAAAATCATTAAAGACATTTTTTAGATAAAATTAGCTTGATGCTTAGTGATTCAAAAATGACCCTCTAATAAAATTTTCTCAAACATGCAACAAAGCCCAAATGTCTCATTGTCATCCAAAATGGTAGTATACAAAATTTAGTCAAAATTATTAAAACCTTTTTAGAAAAATATATTTAAAATTAGTATTTTTATAAAATTAGTTTGAGCTTTACTCACCCAAAAATTACTAATGGAATTTTCTAGAACTTAGCCCAATGGTTTTCTTGTAATCCCAAATGGTAGTATATAAAATTTAGTCTAATGATACACTAATCAATTTTTCTCAATCTCATGAGCCAGCTTAATGGTCTTCCAGTACTTTGATATAAAATTTAGTCAAAATTTTTAAGACTTTAGATAAAATTAGCTTGACCCATAGGACCCACTAATCAACTTTTCTCTAACATATGACTTAGTCCAATGATAGTCTCACCATCCAAAACATTAAGATACAAAATTAGTCAAAATCATTTGAGCCAATACACTAATCAAATTTTATCAAAAAATGTGACCCAGCTCAATAATTATCTAATATCTAAAAATTGTAGAAAACAAAATCATTAGATTTGTTTTTAAGATAAAATTAGCTCAAGCTTTATTCATACTGACCCTAAACTCCGACCAGATTTAAGTCTTAGTTTTCCCCTTGCTTTTTTATATGTTAAAATTTCTAAATAGCATTACTATGTAATAATATAGTTTGCTAAATTAAATATACAAGGTGAAAATACAATTACCCTTAATAAAAGTAAAAATCCTTAACTTTCAAAATTTTAGATTAACAGCACAAATACAATGTAAAGTTCTGCAGGGAAAACTTTACACTGCTGTAAATTTTTGTTAACCAGGTGCAAATCTTGTTAGAAGCTTTTTTTTTTTTTTCCATCACCAAATGTTTTTATTTTACGTGTACGACTTATACAGACTTGTGAAGAAAATAACCTTGGAACCCAAAAAAATTTAATAGTGTATGATAATTTTAAAGAACTTCCTTATATTTCATATATTATCTGCCCTCATGTCAACGCATATACTCCTTCTAACTTTTAATGCCTCATTTAGAGACAATAGATTTTGTTTAATTGTAATTTAATAGCTAGAACTAAAACTGCACTATTATGCACAATGTACTGCTTGCTGATTTCATAAATGTGAATATAAAATTACCAGAAAACTGTTTTAAGTAGTGGCCAATTGCCAAATACATTGAGGTTAGTCAAATATCAAATATTCATCATATAATCCAGGTACAAGCAGTAAGTAGATTTTAAAGAGAAACAAGCCAGCACCCATCAAATTCGACAAATGAAGTGAAGATGCTTAAAAGAAATGTTAAACTGAATTTATAAAAAGTATTTGCAATAAATCAATAAATAATCTTATATTGGCTGGCCTAACTCAAAATATAATTTAAAACTAACTTACTTTAACTTTTGAAATTATTGAAAAATAAAACATTCTTATAAGTAACCAATAACATAATTCAAGATAATTAAATTATGAAGTCATCCAATGATGCTTTGATCTCTGGTATTACTCAATGAAAACTGTTACTATTAGTAAAAACTAGAGCCGTACCGAGTACTCGGTAAATACTCGGCATTCGGCCTACTCGGCCAATTTGCCGAGTACTCTGTATTCGGCCAAATTTTGGCTGAGTACTCGGCCAATACCGAGTAGTTGTAAGAATTTCATTTTTTAAGCATATGAATTGATAACTGATCTGTAAAAATTATTCGAATATCAATGTATAATATATGTAGTAATTCATAAAACTATTTACTCTGTATTTAACAATATGTCTGCAAAATATAAAAAAATTAAGAACAAAATCCCTAAAAAAATTTCACATTTATACAAAAAAAAATATTTTTTTATGTATAGGAAAACAGAAACGACTTATTTTGGATAAAGAAACTGAAAATACAATAAATGCAATAAAAAATTAATAATTAAATTTATTATATTTCAAATTACGGTGCAAAAACACCAAACATTCTACATTATCAGTAGACAGGGCATTTCTTTTACTAACTATAAATTTGGCGGGCCTCTATTATGTTCAGAATAAACAGTTGTTGATGATGCATATAAGAGTTTTTTGCAAAGTTGTACATAATCGAAAAAGTTTCTTTTTTTTTTTTCCCTCCCTACACCATGCAAATGGAGTGTCAGTTTTACAAGTCTTCTGTTAAGAAAGCCTGCTAGTGCCACAATCTTTTTGTTCATTCACAATTTCCTCAAAACATTGCCAAAAAATGGATGAACTTTTTGCTAGCATTTTCTCTTTTGGTTCGTTGACATTAGCATTCTCATATTTATTTTTAAGTGCATTCGTAATTATGTAAAAACGTAGCACCTATTGTTGTCGTTCAGTCCGTTCGCCTGTCTGTCCACATATAACAACGCAAAAACTACCCTACTGAATCATTTGAAACTTAAAATACATAATTATTACATAATTTTGTCAAGTCATTTCAAATTTTATGAAAATCGGATGCATAGATCAATTACAGGGACAATCAAAAGGATTCCGTTACATTATGGTCAATGGGGAAAAAAGTTTAAAATGCATTTTAATCGTTTGAAATTTTAAATACATAATTATTACATAATTTTGTCGAGTTATTTCAAATTTTATCAAAATTGGATGCATAGTTCAACTACAGGGACAAACAAAAGTGTTCCGTTACATTACGGTTAATGGGGGAAAATGTTTCAAATGCATTTTAATGGTGTTACACTCATTTGAACTTAATAAAATTGATATGCATCTATAAAGTACATATTATAATATACATTTTGCATAATCTGTGGTGCAAAGAATATTTGTTATTGATTTACAAGGCCACACAAAAGTATTCCATTACATAATGGTATAGGGAGAACATTGTTTGGTGTACATTTTAATTGTAATTATTTACAATTTTATGAGATTGATATATGAGAGCAATATTTTTAAAACTTCGTTATCGTACGAACACACTTCATTTGCTATGCTTTACATGCAATTCCCAACTTGTTTGTTTCTTTGGTGCATTTTCAAGTTCTAGATCATCTAAACTCATCAATTTTAGAGCTTGCTTTTTAAGGCAATTTTAATTTACACATTTATAATTTCCATAGAAAAAGGTTAGTTTTTTACTGAGATATTTAAAAAATAATAAATTTAAAATAAGATAATATAATCTGTACACATAAAAAATGAAAAGAAATTGCAAAGCCAATACATTTTTTTTAATCAGAAGAAAATAAGGTACAGACAGTTACAAAATAAATATGAAATGTTTGCATTATTCAATGAATTGTTACAGTAACCAATAAACATTTTTATTTTTGACAGACAGATTTCAATGGTTGGAATAAATTGGAGGGTTAAAGAATGTTTAAATTTTATATTAGTTAATAACTGTAGTTGTCATGTATCAATTCTCCTTTTTTTATTAGTTTTCAACTATCAAAAATTGTCTTTAAAAGGTGCACAGATAAATTTCAAATTTAATGAGTTAATTTGTTTATACAATATATGTATATTATATTATATGTACACACAGGTATAGATATGTGTACACAGGTATATTTATATATACGTACACCTAAGCTCACATTATGCACACATCAGTGTTTTATTTTCTTATTATACAACTACTCGGTACTCGGTACTTGGCCGAGTAGTCAGTGGCCGAGTACTCGGTACTCGGCTACTCGGCCAAAGTACTACTCAGTACACCACTAGTAAAAACTATTATGAACTATAATTTTTTGTTTTTCAATGAAATATGAAAATGACACTTTTTCACCATCGCAAAATTTACATGCATACTTTTCATATTAATTATTTAAAAATATTTTAATGTGCAATAGGTTGTTAATAAATATATTAACACATCTGCTTGTTACTAATATTGCATGCAATATACATTTAAGTTTTACTATGCTATTATTTTCACCCACTGAAGCCCTCTGAGATGAGTGTTTCAATTTCAATATCAACAGAATGAGGAGGGGAAAAATGAAATGCAACAGCTTTATAAGAAAATATAAGTTACTTTAAATTGTGAAGTCATTTTTTCTTCAAAATATTTAAAAAGTCATTATTAATTAAAAAATGAAAATGGCATCTGTAGTGAAATGGCAATTTCATTTCTTTTTCCAATTATCAAAATTGATTCAGTAGAAATCTCCGCACAGATGACTAAAAAACAACCAGGTCTTTTAAATATATAAATTTTGAAGGGAAAAGAATATGGTAGCTTTATTTTTTAGAATGTAGCAATCATTTCAACTTAACCTTTGTAAACTTTAGAAGAATTTAATTTTACTTCCTTAAAAGGATAATCTTTTCATACCATACATACTTTCGGAAAAATTAATTATATTTAACAATATTTATTTGGGTACTACTCTGTTATCCCATCGACCAAAATACTATCGCCAAATTATAAGATTAAATGCCAATAATGGATGATCGCGAATGTCAATTCAATGACATTAAATACGATACACATGTTTAAAACATCATTAAGTGATTTTTATTTCGACTTTTTATTTGTATTTTTATTAATATTCAACTAATTATTTGTTTTGTTTTTTTTATTATTTAAAATAAAAATTACGTCAATATGTATAATTTGGCCATTAGTTTGGCGATTTGTATAACTTGGTGAAATCGGTCGACGGTATAACAGAGTAGTACCATTTATTTGTTGTGTAAGCCATAAGTTTCCATTATCTACTCTTGTGTGTTTCAATTTTAATCATTATTCAATGCCAAATTTTACTTCACAATAACCTAAGGATTTTTTTCTTTATTTATAGAATTTTAATTTATTTAAAGTATCGCTATTTATTTAAAATTACTCTTTGTAGATTTTTTTTCATTTCTAAGAAGTTTCTAAAGAGTCTGTATGAATCCTGCATGTGTAGATTAAAAACAATGCTTTGATGTTGAAATTTTATTTTAGTTTATGGCATTATTTCTTATTTTTAAAAAAATCACTGTTAATTTAAATGAAATGACTGAAAGTTTTGTATCTTAATTGAAATACAAATTACAGCAAAGTGAATAATATTTGGTGATTTATCACCTGTGCATAGTTAACATATATGCTTAAAACTCATCAATATAAGATTATTCAATTTAATAATTCATTTTAAACATTGTATATTAATAAAATAAAATTGAATGAATAATATCTGAAAAAAATATGAATAAAAATTAAATGTGTCAATTAAAGGAATTTAAATTGTATGAAGTTATAACGACATAATTAGTCTATGATTTCAACATATAATACTAAAATAATGCTAAATTATAGTGTAGACTGTCAATGGAAAATAAAACCTTTTTCTTTAATTACTAAATGACAACTGTGATTTTTATTTATTTATTTTATTTATTTATTTATTTTTTTTTGGGAGGGGGGGGGGTATAAAATTAAAAAACACTTTGATTTTTTCATTAATAATGCATCAATAAAAACTAAAGGACTATTACGTCACAAAATTAACTCACTCACACACATACATATATAAATCACTAAAAGACCTAATACATCTTTCAGTAAAAATATCTTCATATATGTAAAATAATGTATCATAAAATATTTATACAGTACATGAAATAGGTAAAAGCAACTTTATTAAGTTACCTTTCTGACTTTTTTCCCTTTTGTTACTGGTTTACCTTCCACTTTGTTCTGGTGTTTTTTGCTAGTCAAATGCTAGAGAAATAAAAACAAATAACATTATATAAATAAAATCTGTTTTAATTAAAGCATATGAGATTATTATTTATGTCTCACTGATAAACATATTTGGCTTAAAAATACATATTTCTTTCAGATATTTATACTTACTGATAAAGAATACACTGAAATTATTTTTAGATAAAATCAGCACAGAGTGAACATAAATTCTGAAATTTTAATCTTAAAATCAAGGATCTATAATTTTAACTCAATGGGACAACAGTCACGATTACAAGAGAAATGGTTCTTTAAGACAAACAATCACTGATTAGATGAGATAGATAGTGATAATTTTGATTAACAGAGATCGTGGAAGTAGGAGAATAATGATTAATCAAAAATAGAGTGAGAACTTTAATTTTCTAATAAGGACCGAAAACAATCGTTGTTAAAGGAATCTAATTAACCCATGATGCAAAATATTCTTACTTTCAGATAAACATGATGTATAGTTTTAACAAAATAGAGACAAAGCAGGAATGGCAATTTAATTACTTAGGTACACTTTAGTGAAAAAAATAGCTTTCTGTGGCTGTAACATAAGTTGGCAATCACATTTTCATATTTCTCATTATTATAGGCTACCTCCTATACAGTTAGTCATCAAAAGCAAAAATTCATATTTTAACTAAATTAATACATTTAAAGAGTTTTAAAACAAAGTAAGTTAGCATTAAGCTAAGAATGGATATCATTCACAGAGTGCTACATTTTGATACATATCGTATATTTATTCTCTCATTATGCATACTAGAGATCTGCATGGCTAGGCCTTGATTCAAAGCCTAAGCCCGTCCCGTCCAATTTCCATTAACAGCATTCGGGACGGGCTTGGACTTCACTTTTCTGGCGTATAGGATCGGCCTTAACTTATTTTTTCCCATAAAACTGATTTCATTTCAGGAGTCCAGAGTTGTTGAGTCAGTGGCTTTTTGCACACCACTATCATTTTCGAAAAATTGCTGGTCGGTTAAATCATTTAAATGTTCCAATTAAATAAAAGAACATTTTCAGAATTAAGATATTGATAGAAAACTTGGAAATCCCACATATTTGAACTAATGTACAGTAAACCCCCGATAATTCAGATTAATTGGGATCAGGCCCAATCTGGATATTTGAAAATCTGGATTATCCGGAGAATGAAAAAAAAAAACATCTTTACAGAAAATCCCTTTTATATTAAACATACTGAATATTTACAGACAGTAAAAATGTTTATTTTGTAATTAGAAAACCTTCTGCTATGCCAGTTTTGTATAGCTTTAGCGGGCAGCACCACACATTCACTTGAGCATAGTCAGTTTGTTTTGTGTAGTCTCCACCTGATTTTCAAAATAAATCATTAATTGTTGTAAATGATTCGTTGTTTCATTATAGCTAATAACTTTTGTTTGATCATCATTGATAATAGTGTTTTTTTCTGAATCATCTTCATTTTCAACTTCTTCAGTTGTACACAAAGCGATTATTTTATAATCTGTAAGTGAGGCATAAACTTCATTATTTTCTGCTTCATTCAGTTGCTAATGTCGGTGATATCAACACCTTAGCAATCATCATTTTTTTTTTAACATGCTCATAAAAAGCTTCACATGTAATTTCCCTTTCATTCTCGCTTATACTTCTTTCTGATTCAAGCTAGTTTGTTGGCCAAGAAATCACAATTTGTAGACCATAAATTCCATCATTATTTTCAGAGACCACTTTGGAGAAACTTCTCAGCAACCTGCTTGCAGCCTTTAAGTGATGCATTGTTGTTTCTTTGGAATGTAACATTAAAGAGTTTAAATGAAAAAGATTAAAGTATTCTTCAAAAAATATTTCACAAAAACTTTTTTATTCAGAATACGAAAATGAAACAAATTAGTTATCAAAATCTTGCTGATCGCTTCTCTAACTTTTGAAAAAAAGAAAAACTGACCAGACTGATCTGGATTATGCAGAGATCCGGATTAACGGAGTTCTACTATACAATCAAAATTAACACCTGATATGGGTTAACCGTCAAATTATAAATATATTTAAAATAATTAGAAATAAAATCACATTTAAAGAAAATAGAATGTTACTAGATTACAGGGTTGGGTTTCTTCCGGAAAAAACCTATTTCTTCCTGGACAGTGGAAGAAACTGGAAGAAATGGAAGAAACCACCAGAAACCAAAACAAATGCTTGAAGTTAAAGTATATTAACTATGTTAAAGAATTAAAGTATAATTACATGAAATCTAAATTGGAAATTTTAATATTATTAGAAATATTTTTTCAAAGATAAGTTACTTTTTTATTAAACTTCAGGTTCAACAGACATTTTCAGGTGAAGGATTTTTACCACTTTAGAGATAGAGGGATGGGTTATTATTATTATTATTATTATTATTTTATTAATTATGCCATTTATGTAAAAAGAGAAAAAAAAAACTACCTACAAATTGTTTATTTTTCATATAAAAATGTATTATTTTCATGTAAAAATGCATTATTTTAAGTTGTGCAACACAGTAAATAAACAAATTTCTAATTATTTATACTAACATCTAGCATGAATATCTCAATGCTGATTTTAAAAGATTAGTGTTCTAAAAATATCTATGTGTATGTTGAAGTGTTTTTAAACTATCCTGAAGTGTAAGACTTGGAAAAAAAAAAACCATCTTTTGCATTCACCCCATTTAAGTTGAGAAACTTATTGCAGCATCCTACAGTTAAACTTTTTTGCTACATTATGCGGTTATGCTGTATTGTATTAAGAAGAATGAGAATTTTAATGATTTTTTTAATACTAAGGATCGACCGGTACAGGTTTCTAAAACCAAAAAAGAATTTCGGTGACCTTCACAAATTCAGCCAAAAACAAAAATCTCCAATTTTTTTTTTTTTTTAAGTAATTAAAATGTATTATTTCTTTAAATAATTAATATATACATAAATACACATAATTGTAAATTAAATATATGAATAGTATTTATTCATTATGCGCAATAGTTAATTATCCAAAAGCTTTGTTTTCATATGCAATAAAACATAATTCATGAATGACACAGGAAGATTTTCTAATTATACAAATTTCATTTAATAAAAAATTATTTTAGTTTTAAGTATTTACACCTTGATTCTTCTTCTATAATGATTTTTGTA
This sequence comes from Maratus speculifer, assembly GCA_964019185.1. Taxonomy (NCBI): domain Eukaryota; kingdom Metazoa; phylum Arthropoda; class Arachnida; order Araneae; family Salticidae; genus Maratus; species Maratus speculifer. Next base: position 198,751,556 of record OZ025290.1, read on the forward strand.
AATGTTCATTTGTTTTTTTAGAACTTTCTCAAATAATATTTGAAACACTAATGTAGTTTAAATTGAAATTTTCTATGAGAAGATTGATAATTCATGACTGATAATTATAAACAATGAAGTTTATTGCAATACACTCATTTGAGCTGATACAGTTCAAATCAATGACTAATGTTGAAAATTTCCGAAAGAAGAAACAAGATTTTTAGAATACTGAGAGTTTCGGTTCGGCAGTATTTTCAGCCACGTTGGCAAAACTTTGATTTTGGGCTGAAAATGAAACTACATTTTTGGTTGATCTCTATTTGATACAGTAATTATTGTACATTACTTACATTAATAAAACTGATGTAAATTAAAAGTTTTTATTTAAATGGGCTTCATTCTATCATTAGTAAAAGATCTCTACTATTTACTACTAATTTCAGAAATATAATTAAAAAATATGTTGGTTAAATTGAAATGTTAACGGTTAAAATTTCTTTTCATTTAGCTAATAGTTGAAGATCTTTAGACTGGTATTGTGTGTGATCTTGGCTAAAAAACTGATGTAATTATTAATTTAGCATATATACTTAATTAAAATTGTTTTGGGTCAGTGCATAGACTGCAGTAACTGAGTAACATAGACTTTCTGTTTATGTATATAGCACTGCTGTGCTGTTTTGAGCTGAGAGCAAACTAGTGTTTTTAACGTTTAAACTTTTAACGTTTTATCTTTTTTAACTTTTATATGTTGTCTCTTTGCTCATGTATTTCTCGACCAACCTTTAACATGGAAGGTTGTAAAATAAGACTGATTTTCTTTCATTCTTCCGTTACCGATGTGTCTCATTGTATGGGAATTTTATTCATTTTTGTTTCTTGTATATAGTATTCATTCATCTGTAAATATTCATTTTCATTTGTACATATTCATGTTCATGGTTGTAGCGTTTACAAGTGCTCATTAACAAGCACGATTTTAATGTTTTATTGTTTACATGTACTTTTGACAAGTACCATTTTAGAATGGTGTAATATTCTTCAGTAAATAATTATTGTATTGATATTTCTCTTTATAGCATGGCTGGTGTGTCCCAAAATAATAACGCTGCGGGCCCCAGTGGCAGTGGTACTGAAGATAATGATGCTGAAGATGAAGCTGAGAAAATTAATTTAGATCCCACCTCACTGTTTCTTGGCCAATAAAATGCCCAGTTAAATGTTTGATTGGCCTTTGCCAAACCTGGATCAAGAGTGATACTGGTAAAAACGACAAGTATTCTGTGGTGCACGGACTCGTTCGCCACATGAAGCAGATCCATAAAGTCGAGGTTTCCAGGAAAACTAATTGGTGCAGTGCCATACGGTGATCGTTAGGTGTCTTTCGAATCATGCATGCTTTAAACACAGAAATATGCTTGTTCAAACCAACGATGGTTGTCTCTCCCAGTGTTACCAATGTGACATAGCTTTCTCAAACTGGAGGGGACTTAATAACCATAAGAAATTGCATACTAAAGAGGAAATTCAAAACAAATACAATGTTAGAAATGCCCTACTGGTCATCGGTAAAAGGAAAGTGGCTGGTGGTGGTGCTACTAGTACTAAAGTTACTAAGGGTAATCTTTCTTTGTCTAGGAATACCAGTAATATTTCTATGATCAGTAGTAAGTCGATTAAAAAAGCTGCTAATAATGTTTCCCCCACTGACAGAACCCTTAGAAATAAGGTTAAAAAGCCAATAATTGATGGGGGTCAGATTGATAGTTTCATTAGTGAAACTAAGAAGTTTATTAATAAAGAGAAGCCTGTTACCTCGAGAAACACGAATAATGACAACCTTTCTATTAACATTATTGATGAGGATGTCGAGGAGTTTTTGACTATTGTTACGGGAAGTGGATTGAATGACTCTATGCTCCTTTCTTGTAGACGTTATCCACCTGATATTAAAACTCCTAGCGACTCCAATTGTGCTCTTAGCTGTGATGCTACTAATGTTGGTAATGACCCAGTTCACTACTCATCCCAAGAGTAGGGATGAGTAGCCCCTATTGAGTGCCGTAGCAGTCGTTCTCTGTCCAGGCCTGTAATAATGGTCAGGATGCAACAGCCTCGGGTCTGGTTATTAGCGATAATAGTGAAATAAGTGTTTTAAACTCTGTTGATTAGGAAAAATGCCCAGAGAATGTACCCAGTTCTAAAGATTTTAATGTTTTAACCTCTACTCCCGATTTTAATTTGCAGCCCCCTATACAGGTTGTGTCTGATCCGATTTTTAACGAATCTGTGATTTTTAACTCTTTTAATCCTATGTGTGATACTCCTAAGCATTCTTGGGGTTTGTTTACCCGAGGTAGTAAGGATATCAGTTCTGAGTGCCCTGCTGTTAGGAAGGATAGTTTGGACCCCATTAATATTATTGTTATTAATCCTTGAACTTCATCTGAAGTTGGGACTATCATCCCCAAAGTGCTAGATGTTCCTAATGATCAGGATACTATTCCTAAGACTATTGAAGTGATCCAGGGTACCTATGAGCCTAGTGATTTGAATAACTCTAATAATGATGTTAGTTCTAATGGCTCTGAGTCTACTATTAATGCTGGCCAGTATGTTAATGATATGAATGGTGACCCTGGTGATGACGATGATGGTGACGACGATGACCCCAGTGGTAGTGGCGCTGGCGACATTATTCCCGAGGCAATCCCGTCAGACCCTTAATTTATTAAAAAGGTATGCTAAGAGATTTATGGATATTTATATTGATCCAAGTGCTGAGTTTTCTGAGTTTGAAAGTATTGCTGAGGATTTTGTCTCAGCTGTTAAAAAGCATTTAAATTTTAAGTCGAAACCTGAGGATGGGACAGTCCGTCCACCTAAAGTAATCGACCCCAATACCATATCGACATTCAAAAACTTTATAGAAAAAACTGGAAAAAGGCCTTACGTTTGATTTATAATGATGAATCTGAATTCTGTGATCTGGACCCGAAGGAAGTTGCTGACCATTATAATTGCACTACTTTTGACAAACCTTCTAATGTGGACTTCCTGAATGAGTATACTCCTGCTAAGGAAAAAATGAATACTAATCCATTCACTAGGAACGAAGTCTCCAGAAAACTCCGGGCTTGTGAAAGCACCTCCCCGGGCCCAGATGGCCTGTCTTATAACCATTGGAAAATAGATGACCTTAAAGCAATAGCCCTCACCCCCCTTTATAATTATTGCATCAAGTTCCAAGCTGTCCCATCCTCTTGGAAAAATACAACTACAATTTTGATATACAAATAAAAAGAATATTGCCCAGTTAAACTGATGGCATTGAGCTCACAGGCTACGCATACTAATTATACATTGTAGCCTTGTATTTTCGTTAATTCCGTTCGGAAAAAAAAAAATTAAGAAGGGGAAACAGCTCTCCCCTTTCTCCTTTTTTATACTCAATCATTGAACCTCCTAAACTATCAAGTACATGCTTTATCATATTAAAAAATCTATATCCAAAATTCAGAGCAAATCGGATAATTCTTAATAAAAACCCATTTAGCATTTATATAATTTAAGAGGAGTTATTCCCCTCTTTTATACTTAACCATTAAACTTCCAAAACTATTCAGAGATTTGAATGAAATCTGACAATTCTGATTGAAAAATCCATTTATACAAGTTAAGGGGAGGGGCATTAGAACCCCCGTTCCCCCTGTTTATACTTATTCAATGAACACCTAATAACAGCCACGGTATCGCCTCATCAGAATGATCCTATATCTAAATTTTGAACGAAAACTGTTAATTCTGCATGAAAATCCCGTTTATATCAATTAAGGGGAGGGACATGAGCCCTCGTTCCCCCTGTTTATACTTATTCAATGAACACCTAATAACAGCCACGGTATCGCCTCATCAGAATGACCCTATATCTAAATTTTGAATGAAAACTGTTAATTCTGCATGAAAATATCCCGTATATCAATTAAGGAGGGGGGGGGGCATGAGCCCCCCATTCCCCCTGTTTATACTTATTCAATGAACACCTAATAACAGTCACGGAATCGCCTCACCAGAAAGATCCTATATCTAAATTTTGAACGAAAACTTAATTCTGCATGAAAATCTCATTTATATCAGTTAAGGGGAGGGGCATGAGCCCCCCATTCCCCCTCTTATACATAACGAATGAACTCCAAAAATTAATCAGGGAAGCGCCTTATCAGGATATACCTATATACAAAATTTCAAGTGGATCCGGTATTTTTATCATGAGTTATCGCGTTACGCACGAACGTACATACAGAACGGATGGGCACATAAGTTCTCAGGCTATGATAGCCTGTGAGCTAAAAAGGAGAAAAATCTGATCCGGGCAACTGGCATTGCTCTTGGGAATACCATCTACAAGCTCTACGCCAGCTGCCTTACTAAGAGACCTCTGGCTGAAGAAAAATGACATCCTTTCTCCATGCCAGAAGGGTTTCTTACCTCATGTATAGGGTTTTTGAAAATAATTATGTTTTGGATAGGATAATAAAATTTTCTAAAATTAAGAACTTTTTTTTTGCATCGCTAGATGTATTTAATGCGATTGACTCCCTGCCCCATTGGGTGATTTTTGAAGCCTTAAGGCTTGCTGGGGCAGGGGAGGATTTTATTTCTATTATACAGGACGTCTATAAGGGTGCTAAAACGAGTTATAAAACTACGAAAGGTCATTCAACCCCTCGTGAGGCAACCACCAGGACCAGGCAAGGGGATCCACTTAGCAGGGTACTCTTCATCCTGGCCATTAACTTCATTCTTATTAAGATCCAAAGAGAGGGGTCTGGCAGGGACCCTGAACTGAGAAACTTCTTCCACTTTATACTTGCATATGCCGATGACGTTTTGTTTATCGCTAGATCGGCAGGGGACCTCCAGGCCCTTCTTCACCTTATTTATACTCTCGTTTCTAAAATGGGACTTAAATTCAACCCTAGAAAATGTGTAACTCTTCATCATAGTAATAAACCCTCTGCTGGATGTCGTGATACTATCTTCAACTTGACTGGGTCACAAATCCCTCATTTGGAGAATGGTGATGCAACTAAGTTTTTAGGTAAACCGATTGGGGTGTTTCTCCCTCGTGACTCGATCACTGTTGACAATATCCGGCAGAGGGGCATCAAAATAATGACCTCTTAATTAACCCCCTGGCAGAGAATCGACTGCTTTAAGTCTTTCTTTTTCCCATATTTGCAGTTTTTGCAAAGAACTGAACAGCTTTCTAAAACAGATTGGACATTAATTGATGATACCCTTCTACCTTTAATTAAGAAAACTCTTGGCCTCCCGTCCAATGCCGCCAACGAGTATCTTTATGGCGATAGAGAAGATGGTTTATTTGGTATTCCGTTGGCGGCAGAAGACATTAATATCGCTCTTATTGACGGGGGGTACAAGCTGCTTACTTCCACTGACACTATTATCCAAAAATGTTGGCCTGGGATGAGTTAGTTGAAACTGCGAATTGAGACCACGACTCCACTAGCCACTTAAATATGCAAAATTATTTAAATTATGAATCTGCCACCCGGACCTCAGACAAATATAAATCCCCTTAGTCCAGGGCTCGACAAGCTTCGAAGAGATTGGGTGTGAGGTGGTCCATTGAAGATGCAAATAATATTGATTTAGTTATTGGGGAGGAGAACCTCAGCAACAGGAAGTTTGTTTTCAAGTCAATGCGGAAATATTTGAGGAATAAACGTACCCTGTCACTAAGAGCTCATCCTCACCAAGGGAAAACTAATATATGTGAGGCTGCGGCCAAGTCCAGCTGCCACTTTTTCCATGATGGAAAGTATACAACGTTCAAAGACTGGAGATTTATTCATAAGGCGCGACTGGGCTTGTTATACCAACTCAATGCTATCAAGAAAGCCCGTGGTCACACAAACACTAAATGTAGAAGATGTCCCCTGCCAGAGACTTTACCTCATGTACTTGACCACTGCATGACGCACAGTACTCTGTATAAGAAACGACACAATGCAGTGGTCAGGAGAATAAAAAATACTGCTTCTGGTAGGTGGAGAGTCCTTGGTGAGGACCAAGTCATTGGGACACAGAATTGCCGACCCGCTCTTGTGCTTCAAAAGATAATATACTTATAATTGATGTTACCTGCCCATTTGAAAATGGTGCAGAAGCCTTTGCTGTGACAAGAAAAATCAAAGAGTATAAATACAGTGTCTCACATAAGTGATGGGACACTTGTGCTTTACAAAAGGAAACTAATCAAATAAATTAAAAAAACATGTACACATTTTTTTGTGGGTGTGTTTCATACTTAAATTTAGTAAAGATTATTACATAACATATATTTTGTCAAAATATTAAAATATTAATTTAATAAAAATACAAATGTTTAGAACTGAGCAAAAAATAGCTCACATAAGCGATGGGACACCATTATATATGCAACAAAAATCGTCTGAAATAAGCAATAAAAATATTTTTGGGGGTTTTATTTTTACTTAAAAGCAATTGGCAATAATTTATAAAATCGTCTGCAGTATCTCTCTCCAGTTTGTTTTGGAATTTTTGTGTTTTTTAGCTCTGTGTAGCCATGAATGCTAAACGAAAAGAAACTTCGCCTGAAATTCGAAAATTAGTTATTAATTTGCATATTGAATGTGGAAAATCTATTAGAAAAACTGCTGAAACAGTTAACTTGAGTCGTTCAACAGTTTTCAATATCATTAAACGATATAAAAAGAATCATATGATTCAGGATAAAAGAAGACCTGGCCGACCATCAAAGCTATCCAATGGAATAAAGCAAATTATCGTTTGAAATATTAAAAAAAATCCAAGAAATAGTGCTTCAAAAGTTGCTGCTGATTTACAAGCATTATATGGAATAATTGTTAATCCTGAGACTATTAGAAGGGTAATTCGATCTGCTGGATATCACGGTAGAGTAGCCAGGAAAAAATTCTTCGTAAGTGAAAAGAATAGAAAACTCAGCCTGGCTTTCGCAAAATCCAACAAAAATAAGAATTCTGATTACTGGAATAAAGTTATATTTGCTGATGAGAGTAAATTTAATATATTTGGTTCTGACGGTAGAATCTTGGTGTGGAGAAAACGCAGGGAAGAATTTCGCAAACAGAACTTGGTACCAACAGTAAAACATGGTGGATAGAGCTGTTGTAAATCGTACGTATTCGTTACTAAGAAACGGGTATTCTCTAAGATACGAAATACCGAATCGTTATTTAGAAATACCACTCGTTAGCCGTTATCGGAGTCCATATGCAACCGAACAAAGAGGAACTAACTTCAAACACTGCTTAAGTTTGTATAATTCATGGTTCCTCGCGATTCGGCCTCAACAAGTACATTAAGGTACATATTAAAAAATATATTAATTGTGTATTTGAATAGAAATGTCCACTACTTAGAGTGAAACATGCGATAACGGAAAGTAGCATTAATCGAGTTCTCAAAAACATTTTACCCTGCTTAACATCGCAAAATTTTCCTAACATATTCATAGACCCAATCTAATGCATGAAATCATAAAATTGGCACTGATGGCCATAGAAGTGATATCAAATCAAATAGCATTTCGTATTGAAGATCAAGTTATAATATAATACTTTTATATGGTAACCAGGGGCGTACGAAGACAAAATTGCGCCCGGGGCAAAATTACAATTTGGCACCCCCTCCCAAATTTGTCTTGTAATAGGCCAAAAATGACGTTATAAATTTTGCGCCTCCTAAATTTCCGCACCCGGGGCGGTCGCCCCTTCGACCCCCTTTCGCACGACGCTGATGGGGATCGTTCAAACATAATTCTTTCCAGAAATACTTCATCATTCTTTAATTACAGCTATAACGAATATTTTATTCTACTATAAGATACCATTCTTTTTATAGTGAAATTATAAGGAAATTTTAATAGATTAAATGCATAATTAAGACAAAAATAGTTTAATTAAACTCTTAAATGATAAACACACGTTGTTTTTCTTTTGCTTAGATCGATGGCTCTTTTTTAAATCGAAATATTAATACATAATATGTAATCTAAAAAATAAAAAAAAAGTGCAATTATTTTGTTTAAGTTTTAAAAATATATATAAAACTTCATATCTGTAAGGTAAATAGTACAATCCCTAAACGATCTCAAAACAATCGTTCTTCTAAAGGCTTTTTTTTTCTGCTTCAAAAACTCCCTCCAAATTCACACTTAACGTATTCAGTAAAGGAACGGATGCTGAAATAATAAAACGCGTTTCTATCTTTCTTCTTCCTAATACCTGAACAACTAAATGAAATACCCGTATGTGATAATAACTTATACCAAGTCTAAAGTCCGGAATACTAACTCTCATTTTGCAGACAATCGGGCTTCGTATGAATCCCGAAATGAAGGTAGTGTTTGAATTTCGTTTCATTCTGTTTTTCAGCAGAAACGAGTATTCAAAGAAACGATTCGGTAGTTTGTGTTAGAGGTAGTATTAGTAATCATTCGTTTTATTGCAATTATTTATTAACGAATACATCCGGTTTGCAACAACTCTAAATACCATTCTATTTGCATTATATTTATTCTCGAATCTCAAATGATTTGGATTTCATATGGTTGTTTATTCATTTACTTATTTTATTATGACAAGAAAAAGAAATAAGAAGTGGATATATTTTTTATAAAGCAAATGATAATTAAATGATAAATCAAAATGTGATTCAAAATACATATCAGAGTATCAAAATATATAAGTCACACAGATTTCATTCACATATGAAGAAATTGAAATGTTTCTCATTTTCTTATAAATGCATAAAATGATTTAGAAATGTTATTAATCATTTTACGATAATTTTTAAGACTTGACAAACACAGAAATGCATCATGAGGGAGAAATTAGCAGTCGCGTACGGAAATTTAGTTTAAAATGCCGAATTTCATAGAATGTTTGACAGTTTTCATTTCATAGATTTTTCAAAACATTTTTCAATCTCATAATTTCCGAATAAGTACACTTGCAAATTTCTCGAGATTAAAATTGCTTTCACAAATGTGTCAGATGTTACCTCATTTTGATTTGAGTAGACCTTTTACAGAATCAGAAAGATTCGCATTATTGAACAAGGGGGGGGGAGTAAGGATTTAAGGTATGTTTATTTTTTAAAGTAATTTGTAGAATATTTCTGCAGTACAGCGTGTGTGTGTGTGTGTGTGTGTGGGGGGGGGGGGGGGGCGTCATGAATCCGTGGCCTCACCGTTAAACCCGCTATTGAAATGCGTATATGAAAATTGAGTTCCACCCTGCATTTTCTTAAGCGGCCCCCCCCCCTCCCATTACTCATTTTTAATTATAGCTCTGAGACAATTATGCATTGCATTTTAATCAGGGGCGTAGCGAAGGGGGTGTTATGGGCGGCTCAGCCCCCCTAAAACATTTTGAGCCTACCCCCCCCCCCCCCAGGGCCGTAGCTAGAAGTGTACGATAGGGGGGCTCAGGGGAATATACGGGGGGCTCAAGGGAATGTAGGGGGGCGCTCATATTTTTTTGTTCTCTCTCTAATGCAGAAAGATAAATTAGTGCATATTCACATTGTAGGTACTATGTTTCTCATTAAACTGTTGTAATAACTTCATTTTATGCTAAGAAAAGTATATGATGATGAAAATTTTGAATATATAACTGGTGTAAAATTAAACATCCTGTTAGCTCCATATGTACCAATAGGATGAGGGAGTGTTGAAACACGTATTTTAGATACAATTTAGTAAATCTGCAGAACTGTGAAAGGGTCTCAAAACTAAATTAGATTTTTGAACAGAATTTCATTTGAATTTTGGGAACATTTAGTGGCCTTGGAACTTTCCAGGGGGGGGTGGCTCAAAATATTTTAGGGGGGGGCTGAGCCGCCCATAGCGCCCCCTTAGCTACGGCCCGGCCCCCCCCCCCCCAAATATTCCTAGGTCACTAAATGAATTTATGTTCCAAAAACCGGAATGAAATTCTATTGAAAAATCTAATTTAGTTTTGTGGACCTGTCACAGTTTTGAAAAAATACTAAATTGTAACTAAAACAAGTATTTCAACACTTGCTCATTTTACTTGCACTTATGAAGCCAACATGATGTTTAATACTGCACTAGTTATGCGCTCGAATCTTCCATAATCCTAGTCTTTCTTAGCATAAAATGAAGTTATTACAACAGTTTAATCAGAAACATAGTAACTAAACTACAGTGTAAATATGCAGAAATTTATTTTTCTGCCTCACAGAGAGAGAGAGAGAAAAATATATGAGTTATCCCACTACATTTTCTTGACCCTCCTCCCTCCTCCTATCCCTAATTATTGACTTTTAGCTAAGGCCCTGGTTTTAATATTCTATTTGCATTTTTTAAATAAAAGTTCGAAATTTCAATAAATGTAACTTTTACGGATAGATGGCAGCACTAACTAATACGAATTCTAATGAAAATCACTATAATCACAGGCGATAAATCAATAAATTAACTAAAAAACTTTGTAAAATCACCATAAAATGAAAAATTAAGCAGGACGCGTTTCGAGCTACAACAATAACAGCATGGTGATTTTACAAAGTTTTTTAGTTCATTTATTAATACGAATTCTTCCAAAGATTATTCTATAAGATGTATGCCGTATGCTCGATGACTGCGAATACCCAGTTTCTGAACAGTAACGACTAACGAAACGAATACTTTTTAATGGGTAGAGAATTCTAAATCAACGTTACCATACGGGTATTCATTTTATCGTTATTTTCACAGCACTAATGGTGGAGGAGGAGTTATGGTATGGGGGTGTATGTCGTCCGCTGGAGTTGGTAATCTTGTTTTTATTGACAGAATAATGGATCAGTACAAGTATATTGATATTTTAAAGCAAAATTTGAAATCTTCAGCACGAAAATTGAACCTTCATAACGATTTTAAATTCTACCAGGACAATGACCCCAAGCACACTGCTCTGAACGTTAGACTCTGGCTGCTATATAACTGTCCTGAAGTAATAGAAACACCACCACAATCTCCAGACTTAAATCCCATAGAAAATATTGGCAAGAATTGGAATCAAGAACTCGCAAACACACCATTTCTTGAAAACAACTAAAATCGGTGCTTCAAGAAGAATGGGGTAAAATCACTCCAGAAATCACAAAAAAATTAGTCGAATCCATCCCAAAAAGATTAAATCATGTTTTAAAAGTAAAAGGAAATTCAACAGAATATTAAAACCTTTTAAAAAGTAAAATTTTTCGATAAATATTTGATGGAAAAGTAAGTGTCCCATCACTTATGTGAGCCATTTTTTGCTCTGTTCTGAACAATTGTATTTTTACTAAATTAATATTTTAATATTTTGACAAAATGTATGTTATGTAATAATTGTCACTAACTTTAAATATGAAACACACCCATAAAATTTTTGTACATGTTTGTTTATTTATTTTATTGCAGTTTCTTTTTATAAAGCACAAGTGTCCCATCACTTTAGTGAGACACTGTATGCTAATCTTGCGCAAGAGCTTGCTACTAATAATAAGAAGGTGAGAGTTGAAGCTATCGTGGTCGGTGCCCTTGGATCTTGGGACCCCAAGAACGACAGTCGTCCGGAGATTGTGCTCGGACAGTTATGCCAAACTGATGAGAAAGATCATCGTATCCGAGACGATTAGTTACTCGCAAGATGTTTATTTTGAGCACACCCAGATGGCAGATGGTCCCCAAGACTTTGGGGGTCGAAGATATCCAGCATGCTAATTTCTTTGTTGCTTTTATGTGTATTTTAATAAAAAGTGTTTTTAATATATATATGTTTTTAAATAAAGTTTGTATAAACAAGGTTCTGAGATAAAGAACCACAGAACTGACTTAGGCCACATGGACACACACTTTTTATTTTTTCCTATTGGTCGCGTTTAAATGTAAATTCCAGACCCACACGAAGTAACATTTTCCGTAGTAACCCTTTTCTGTATTAATTTAGCATATATACTTAATTCAAATTGTTTTGGGTCAGTGGAATTAATTTATATAAGATTATAGGAAAAAGATATTTATTACGTCTTACAAAATTGAAAGTGTATTGTAAATTTTTAAAGAAAATCAGTTTCTTCCATTTCTTCCGGCTGGTTTTTTCCACTGCAGAAGAAACTTGCCAACCCTGCTAGATTATTTATTTTCTGTTTGTAAAGTATAACTTAAGAAAATTAATCATGAGGATGATTAAAATAATGATTTATGGTAGGGATGCACAACCTGTGGCCTGCGATGGGCTAACGTGTGGCCTGCAATGGGCTAACGTGTGGCCTGCAATGGGCTAACGTGTGGCCCGCGAACTTCGTCAATTTACAGCTAGAAAAATTTGCAATTTTTGTGGAAAAGTCGCAGATAAAAATCGTAAATTTCGTCAATTTACCGCGAGAAAATATAAATTCGTCAGTCACTTAAGAATCGCAAATTTCTTAGATTGGGCACGGAAAAATCACGAATTTCAGTGATCAAATGCGGAAAAATCGCACTTTTGGTTCATCAGGTATGAAAAAAAATCGCTAAATTTAGCCATGAGGCTCGGAAAAAAATAGTAAATTTAACCGATCGGGCACAGAAAATATGCGAGTTTTGTCGATCAGGCACGAAAGAACAGCGAATTTTGTCGGTCAGACGCAGAAAATCGCACATTTCATTGATTAGCCAAGAAAAAAAATAGTCAGATTTCTTGGTGATGCACGAAAAAATTGCAAATCAAACTCATGGGCTGCAGGAAAGTTCGCATGTTTTCTCGGTTTGCCGCGTGAAAAAAAAATATGAATTTCATTGATCTGACACGAAAAAAATCGAAAATTTTGCAAAGTTCGTTGATAAGACGCGGGAAAAGCATGGATTTTGCGATGATGCGCGGAAAAATTGAAAATTTCGTTGATCGGCTGCCAAACAATCATGAGATTTGTAAGCTTTTCAAGAGAAAAAAATCTTGAATTTCATCTTGCCGCATAAAAAAAAGCAGTTTTCGTCAAAACGAATTAAAAGTCATGAATTTAGTTGATTGGTCATGAAAAAATGCAGATTTCGTAAGCTAAAGGTGGAAAAACGTGAATTTCGCAAACAGACACGGAAAAATCGCGAGTTTTATTGATCGGGTTCCGAAAATGGCAAATTTTATCCGTCAGACACAGGAATTTTGTGAATTTGGTCGATCTCACGCAGAAAAATTGCAAATTTCATCTATCAGACACAAAATCGCGAATTTCATCTATCCGGTGTGGAAAATTCTGGAATTTTGTAGATCAGGCGAAGAAAAATTGTGAATTTCGTCGATCGGTGTTGCAAAAATCGCAAATTTCATCGATCAGGTTCGTAAAAATTGCGAATTTCGTCAATCGGCTTTATAAAAATCGCAAATTTGTCGATAAGGTTTGTAAAAATCATGAAATTTGTCGACCTGATATGGAAGAATCGCGAATTTTATAATTCATGCGATAAAAGTTGCAAATTTTGTCGATCAGCTTCGTAAAAATCAGGAATTTCAGCAATCGGCTTCGTAAAAAACGATTTCGTCGATCAGCTTCATAAAAACCGCAAATTTCGTCAATCGGCTTTGTAAAAATCGATAATTTCATCGATCAGCCGCAGCAAAGTTGTAAATTTCGCCGATCAGCTTCGTAAAAATCACGAATTTTTCCAATCAACTTTGTAAAAATCGCAAATTTCGTCTATTGGCTTTGTAAAAATCACAAGTTTCGCCGATCGGCTTCGTGAAAATTTATAATTTTGTCGATCAGTCGCAGAAAAATCGCGAATTTTATCGATCATGCGAAGAAAAATCATGAGTTTTGCCGATCAGCTTTGTAAAAATTGATAATTTCATCAATCAGTCGCAGAAAAGTCGCGATTTTCGCCGATCAGCCGCAGAAAAGTCGTGAATTTTGCCAATCAGCTTTGTTAAAATCACAAATTTTGTCAATTGGCTTCGTAAAAATCGCAAATTGACCACTAGTATTGGGCAGAGCTTGCAATGTTTCCCACAAGAGTTGCAGTATTTGATTGGCTTTTGGTGAAAGCTTGTGGGATAAATGGAGACGCTGATTAGCTATAATCCATCGTGACGTTCTTTGACGTTAGAAATGCTTCAGGTCCATTTCACCGATCATCTTCGTAAAAATCGATAATTTCGTCGATCAAAGAAAAGTCACGAATTTTGCCGATCAGCTTCGTAAAATTCGCAAATTTCGTCGATCGGCTTCGTAAAAATCACAAATTTCGTCGATTTGCTTTGTAAAAATCGCAAATTTCGTCAATCAGCTTCGTAAAAATCACAAATTTTGTGGATTTGCTTTGTAAAAATTGCAAATTTCGTCAATCAGCTTCGTAAAAATCGTGAATTTCGTCGATGGGCTTTGTGAAAAATCATGTTTTTGTCGATCTGCCTTGCAAAATTTGCAAATTTTGTTGATCGGTTTCGTAAAAATTGCAATTTTCCTTGATATGTTTCGTAAGAATCACAAATTTTGTTGATCAAGCAGAGAGATTGAATTTTCTCTATCAGTTTCGTAATAATTGCGAATTTTGTTGATCACTTTCATAAAAATCCCTAATTTGGTCGACATGCATGGAAATTTTGTTGATCAGGCATTGAAAAAATCAGGAATTTCAGTGATGAGACATGGAAAAATCTTATTGATCGGCTCCTTCCCTCTCCTTCGTTCATAAAGATCACATTTTTTTTCGGCACCAGCCACTTATCTTTGTTTTTTAGCACTTTTAATAAGACAAAATTTACTCTCCTTAATAAAGTCAAGGAATACTATTACATCTTGAGAATAATCCTTGCTAAATCTGTTATACACACAAACGTAAAAACTGCTGATATATCCTTACCAACTGAAAAAGGATATTTTGACTGGTTAAGCGAAACCTAAAGGGGTATATTCCCACTTCCCTCTGAAAACATATTTTTTATCCGATTATAAACCACAGATCACCTTCGAAATCGAATTATCTCCATGTTATTGATGTGGCCCTCGATTGCCCAGACATATTTGTAAATGGCCCTTCTCTTGAAACGGTTGTGCACCCCTAATTTATGGGAATGATTAATTAGGATTTTTGCAGGTTGGTTGATGATATATAAATGCATGCTTCTAAATTTTGTTTAGTAAATAATCTGTTTCTTGCTTTTTCACAAATAAGAGTAAACGAAATAAAAACTTTTGGGGTTTATAATAGGTATCAAGACAGACAAGTCAGGAAAGCATGATCATAAAATACATTGTATCTTATCTCATTTGAGGTCAAACTTTGATTTTTGTTAGTTATTTCAACAATAACGAAGCTATCATTACTATACTTTCAACCGACTTGCTTTGATTTCTGTGAAATATGATACAATTAAAAGTGCTGAAAAATGCCACCACCAGGGTTGGCATGATTTAAATCAGTTGATTTAAATCAAGATTTAAATCTAGATTTAAATCAGCTGATTTTTTTAAAAAAATCATTTGATTTAAATCAATTTTTTTTCTTTTACCATATTAATGGAAAATTTTGGGTAAAAAGTTAGGAAGTGCATTAGATAAAGGTAGAATTATAAAATTTAAAGCAAGATATGAACAAGCTATTAATGGCTGTCATTTTGCTGGAGTTTTTTTAAGTCTCTCTGTTTTAAATCGAAATGAAATTTCACTTAGTGTAGAGGAAAATGATAAAGGTTTAGCATTCTTCAAAGAAAATTGTCCAAATCTTTTCACCACTGTAGCACATTTTTAAGCATACCTCCCAACTTGAAAAAATTCAAATGTGTAAAACAATATATGAATGACATTTTTAATGAATTTTTATAAAATAGCACACGAGCCACATTTTTAAAGGCTATCTATGAAACAGAACGTGAACAAAATTTCTAATTAATTTCTCTGAAACAGCAAGTGAGCAACATTTCTAATGAATTTGTAAAAAATGAGCAATCTTTTTTAATATTACATAAAATATATTTAAACATGTTTTGAAAGTGAGAAAAAATATATCTTTTTGTAAATACACAATGATTTTTTTTTTCTTTTTTTTGAAGGATTAAACATTTTGGCTGCAATGGGATGTAGAACACAGAAATTTGTTTCCTTTACTATCTTATCTTAACTTTAGCATCATTATTAAAAGTAATACTGAAAGGAAGTACTGAATATTTGGTTATTCAGTTATTTGGTCAAACCATTATTCGTTGCATCACTAATTTTAACAGTCTTATATTCTTACATTTTAATAGAAAATACAATACAAGATTTACTTAAAACGAAGTTATCTTTTACACCCAATAAAAATATTAAAAATTCTATAATATGTTTTAATAATGAAAAAAACTACCACAATTTCCGGCGTATTATCCGCAGATCAAACAATCTTAATCCAGAAAATTTTTTTGAATAAAATGAAACTTGTTAGATTGCAGTAAATATTTGGCTTTGATTATTTAAAAAAAATTTGGGTCAAAACAGAATTGTTTGATCTGCGGATTATATGCCAGAAATTATGGTAATTTTTTAACTATACTTATATACTCCCCTTTAAGCCTTCCATGGGCATCATGGGCAAATTCTGTTCGTAAAATGAGAAATTATTGTCTGACACCAGAATTTATAAATGACTTTTTTAGAAATCATTAAGAACTGTTTAATTAAAGCTTTGATTGTAAAAACAAAATTTCATTAAAATATTCTTGTTGTCGTTTGCAAGTTTGGAATTAAAATTAGGTATGCCCAAAGTGGGCACTCTGTGCCAGAAAGAATTAAGCATTTATAATTAGAAGTAGTTAGAAAATAATTCATAATTTATGGGAGAAATAGAGCATTGAAAAAAAAATTACAAAAATGTGTAAAAAAAAAAAGCATTCTAAGTATAAAAGTGTAAAAAACAGCTCAAATGTGTAAATGTTACACCTATGTGTAAATGTGTAAAACTTGACAAGTATGTTTTCAAGCAAAAAATGGCCCATTCCAAAAATTACCTTCGCTTGAGAAAAAAGTTTCAGATATTATGCCAGATTATGATTGGTGGTAGTCATTTTTTGTAATGAGAGGTAAAGAGAGAATCAGCAGAATTGAAATTGAATTTATTTACAAATAACAGCAGCTGTGGCCTCATCTGCTGGGGTAGAAAGACAATTTTCTTGTTTTGGACTAGTTCATTCAAGCCTTTGTAACAAATAAAGAGTGGAAAAAGCTTCTAAATTAGTGTTCTTGTTTAAACAATTAAATCCCTAATTTATTTCTATTTGTTAAAAAATATTGAATTAATTGTGATTTTTATCTCTTAATAAATAGCTTGCATTAAATGAATATTTAATTCGTTTTTTAAATTTTACCATTTTCTATTTATTTACAGCATATTTATTTCTTATTTAGTGTGCACAATTCAATAGCAAAATAATTGAATGGATTTAAATGAAAGCCTAGATATTTAATTTTTAGTACCAATCAGTAACTAGAATATAGTATTTTCTTCTATTTTCTATTTTCTCTTATATAATTATTTCTTATATTATTTTTATAAATATTATTTATTCTTTTTTAGTTATCTATACTAATAAAATCTGTGCGCCTCTGTCTGTCTGCTTGAAGCCGATTACAGTTCGCAACGTGGGCGAGTTGGAAGTCGCGAGAGGTGTCTTTCGATTGGAAATATTCCAGGGAAGTCATTTCAGGCATTTTCAAGACCGTGGGACCAAAATTAAAAAAGTTATGAATTAAAAACCCCTTGGGAATCGAAACGAAAAGTGTTTCAAATCCGAAACGGCGCTCCAAGCCAGAACACTGCGCTACCTTGCGGTGAAGAACCTAACTTTTCCCCTTTGGCTAAAAGAAGAAACAGCCGAAAACCGCTTTTTCTACCGGCGCTAATTGCGTTTTTTCATAAACCATCATGCAGACAGTTTTTAAAGTAGAAAAAAACTGATTACATATTCAGAATCTGCGTAAAAATCTGCTTCTGATGAACTAAAAAATACGGAAAAATGTCTTAAGGGCGCGTAGTGCCCACCGTGCAAAACCAAATATTTTTAACGGGATTATGGGCGCGAAGCGACCATAGTTCCGATCCACAATCTTTTTTTTTTTTTCAAGTGCACGTGGCCCACAGTGCGAAATCACATATTTTTAACGGGACCATGGCTCTTTAATTTACTTTTTTATGTGCTTGAGGATTCGAACACCAAGACTTGCTTATTAAATGAATTTTTTTGCTTATTATATACTGCTTAATACTGAGGTTCGTTTGGAAAAAGTGGCCCAGCTAGCGGGCGTAGCTCGCTAGTTTATTATAAAAAACTGCTCCATGTATCGTATAAACATGAAAACATAATAATTAAAAATAGATTTCTAAAAAAATCAAATAAATCCGATTTAAATCAAATAAATCCGATTTTTTTCCAACCCTGGCCACCACCATACCTGCCAACCTGAGAAAATTCAAATGTGTAAAACAATACATGAATGACATTTTTAATGAATTTTTATAAAATAGTACATGAACAATATTTTTTAAAGGCTATTGATGAAACAGAACGTGAAGAAAATTTCTAACTTCTCTGAAACAGCAAGTGAGCAACATTTTTAATGAATTTGTAAAAAATATGCAATATTTTTTAATGTTACATAAGTGGTATATTTATAAACATTTTTAAAAAGTGACAAAAGAAATAATATATATATATATTTCTAATACATAATGATTTTTTTTCCCACTAAACATTTTGGGTGCAATGGGATGTAGAACACAGAAAGGTAATGGGTGGTTTTCAAATGTATTACCATATTAGGTGTAACATAATTTAAAAAACAAATTTGGTATAAATATCAAAATTTACTCAGGTTTGAGTTACTTATAGTTTACAGCATTCTAAGCAGTTGATTATTTGCGAGTTTTTTTATTCATATTTCAAGGAATATCTTGGCAAGTCACTGTTTTTCTCGATTATGACCTCTATGAAACATTCTGTAATTTTTTTAAATCAATAATTAATAAAATAAAACTTCTTAAGGTTATCTTACATGCACATTAATAAACCAAAAATGTATTAATATTTATTTATTTCATAAATGTAAAGCATTTTAATAGCTGTTTATGTCATGAGTGTTACTTTGCTTCTTAAATAAAGATTATAACTTCTGATAAAAAAAAATGTAAATAAAAATTGTTTTCATTGCAGTTACAATAAAGAATTAGAAAGTTCTAATAGACAAAACAATTAATTTAAGTGAACTAACAAATGCATTAATACAATTCTGATTCTAAGTTATAGTAACGTTCATGAAAAGTAGTAACACTCATCACAAGCGATAATACTCTTGAAGCAAACAACTTTTTTGTAACAATATAAAAACGCAAAGCCACTGTATAAAAGAGAAGTCAAAAATGAAAATTTATTACAACATTTATTTTTCTGCATTACAAAATATTTAAAAATTTAACTAAAAAGTAAAATATATATGTAACATCATTCACTTTCGTGACATTTGTTCAAAAACATCTACTTCCAAGTCAAAATGTGATTTTCTTTCATTTTGAGAATAGGCTTTTTTCCGGTAAATCAAGTGAGTTTCCATTATTTCCCTTCCTGAATTACTTTATATTCAAACTTTTACCGATTTGTCATTCAAATTAAACCAAATTCAAATTAAAACAAATGTAACCCTGTAAACGAATAATTACCATTCTCTTCACCGCATATTTTACATAATGCATGCTTAAATGCATTTCGTATATTCATATAAATTTTAATGTGTTTGACAGAGTGTAACATCTTTAAAATTCATTTGAAACGTTTTTTTTCCATAGGCCGTAATAAAGGAAAAGTTTTGAATGTCCCTGTAAATAAACTAATCATCTTAGAAACTTCATTTGAATTAGTGTTCGTGCTAGGGTAAATGTCAATAAGCTCCAAAATTTTTACAGCAATCTGAGTATATTTAAAGAGTTAAATCGCGGACAGGGGATCAAACAAACTGAAATCATAAACACATTTTAACTTTGTTGGAAAGTGTTAAAAAAAGAAAAACAAACTTTGCAGTTATTGAAAAAAAAGATAAAGATTTTGGAAAGTTTAAACTATAATTTATTTAAAATAGATAGTCTTTTAAAAATTATTTATTAAGAATTAAAATTTGAATCTTAAATAGCACTTTCAAAACTCATGTGCAGACATAAAATTCCTGTTACTATTTTTAAATACTTATAAATATCTATAATATGACATAATATATCCCTGAATCATGAATTAATTATAATCATAACTTAAATCTTATACAATATCTATAGTTGTAGATTTACCGTATATACTCGCGTATAAGTCGAGAAATTTTAGACAGAAAAAGAACTTCAAAGTGAAGGGGTCGACTTATACGCGAGACCTAAAAAAGAAAAATCTATAAATAAAATATCGGAAAATAGTTTGCTAGAGAATCAGTGCTACAGCACCCCATTGTTTGTAGATTACAAAATCTAAAATCTGGAAACCTTCCAACCTCGACGATTCTGAATTTGATATCATTTTTAGTTTATTTTTCAAAAAAATAATCTATCCTAGCCTGTTGCAAAAGAACAAAAAACAATGTGTGATTTATATCAAGAACAATACCAAAAAATAGAGATGGGCAAAATCGTCAATTTTAAGGAATCGTTCACCAAAAGGAACGAATCATTCAAAGTCTTTCTGAAAAATTGAACATATTCCAGGAAACAGGAACGAGTCCAACAAAAAGAATGAATCCCATTTTTCGTTGTCTTTCTACGATTCCGATTTATGACATTAAGTATAATTTTTCGGACGATACATTTCCGAACAATTCCAAAGAATCTTTCCTTTTCGGAGCTGTTTCATTTCGAAACGATACAGAGGAGTCGATAGTTTTACTATTTGATTTCGAGCTTTTCTTTTCAGAGTTGTTTCATTTCGGAATGAGTCTGAGGAATTGATCCTTTTCGGAGTCGTTTCATTTTGGAACGAATCCGCGGAATCAGTCCTTTTCGGAGTCTTTCATTTCAGAACGAGTCCGAGGAATCGTTCCTTTTTGGCGGAAAGTCAATCAATCTCCCCTTTTGGAGGGGGGGGGGGTCGACTTATACGTGGGTTTTGAATTTCTTATTATTTTTTACAACATAAGTTAGGGGGTCGACTTACACGCAAAGTCGACTTATATGCGAGTACATACGGTACTTATTAATTGGTTACTTTATGTCATCAATGTTACTTCTTTTCTCATGAGTGTTACTTTTTCAAGTAACACTCATGTACGGTAACATTCATGACATTTATTAAAGAATTCTTCCCTAAAATAAAACAGCATTTCCTAACTGAACATTTTTATACGTTAAAAAAGAATAATAAAAAAATGGGTAACACTCCTGTAAAAAAATAAAAATACTCACAATTTTGAAATGAACAAACCAATATATAGCAGGTAGGGAACAAAATTATCCAAATCTAAATTAGCGCACTGCAAAGAAGAAACAACATCGTTTTTTCGCTACTGTTGCCAACTGCAGTAGACAAATATTTTGAAAAGAAATAATAATAACTTCCCTCAGATAACACTCATGTTCTGCATATGAAGAAACAAAATACATTTAAATTTTAAACTGTTCGACACGCAATTTAGTAATACAAGTTACCTATTTGTTTAATTAACACATGTTATTTTACTTTTAATCCACATATAAAATTTTTTTAAAGTTTGGAAGCATAAAAAAGACTGAAATTTCGCAAATTTTTTTATTCAGGACCAGTAAATTCCTATTACTTGCTAACTAAAGTACTAAAAAAAGACCATTATTTCACAACTCTGAAAAAATGTAATGAGTGCATTGAATTAAGCATAAAAAGATGTGTTACTATCTGCTTTTAATGTATCAAAAAAATAAATTTATTAACATGAAATTTAGATTTAAACATTAGGACATCAAACCGGCAGTTCATTTGAAATTCACCCTAATAGTAACTTTGTTTGCCTTATTTAATATCATTATGAAAAGAAATACTGAATATTTGGTCATTCAGTTATTTGGCTAAACCGTTATTCGTTGCATTACCAACTTTTAACAACCAATATGGCCAAAATTTATTGAACACAGTTATCTTTTACACATAATGAAAATTAAAAAATCTGTAATATGCTTTAATAATGAAACAAACTAATTTTTTAACTATACTTAAATATACCCACTTAACCCTTTCCGACACACAAAATTCTGTTCGTAAAATGAGAAATTATTGTCCGATACCAGAATTTATAAACAACTTGTTTAGAAATTAAGAACTCCTTAAATAAAGCTTTGATTGTAAAAACAGAATTTCACTCAAATATTCTTGATTGCAAGTTTGGAATTAAAATTAGGTGTGTCTGGAGTGGGCACACTCTGCTAGAAAGAGTTGAGTATAATTAAAAGCATTTAGAAAATAATTCATAATTTAAGGGAGAAAATGGAACTTATAAAAAAAATTTGCAAAACTGTGTAAAAAAAAAAAAGCATCTTAAGTGTAAAAGTGTAAAAAAATAGCCCAAACGTGTAAATAAATATAGGGTGGTTTGGTGAAACCACCAGACCTCAAAGTGTAAAGTAAGACAAAGATAGTGTCTTCTGAATAAAAATGGCTAAGTTAAAAACTAAATTATTTATTAAATTAAAAACATAACAGATGAACTAAGCCTTGCTACTTGCTAAGGCATAAACTAGTGATATACTGCAGTACAGATCACCACATTGGAAAGCAAAACAGAAGAGAGACTCAGCTCTTCAGAAGTATTTATAGTTGCTTTCAAGCAGCGCAAAGCATGTGCAGTCTCAGCATCCAATCAGGAGCGGCATGTGGCGATGATGTAATACATACGTAATGAATAAACACTTCCTGCAACCGAAAGTTACGTCAGAAGATAGAAGGAACTAGAAACATGAGAGATTGTTTACTTTAGACATTGCGCATCTCCGATATCGCGATCGATGTGCTAAGCAGGAAAACAAAGAATACATCTCAGGGACGCGAGACCTAAGTAATATATAGATGGAAAATTAACTTTTTCACAATATTAGGCCCCCCCTCTCGCGATCACTGAGATCCCCTTAAAACATGTTCTATAAAAAGTAAACTTCAAGAGACTATATCCCGTACTATATGTATATAGCAAAAACTCAAACATCTTCAGAGCCACTTCCGATTAGAAACCAAGACTGCTTGCACTACTCATCCCAATGGAAGAAAAACATATATATAAATAATTCATAAGTACAATTCAAACCAGTAACAATTTAAATATATATATATCCCAGACAACAAAAGCAAATATCTTAATGATGACAAACCACATTGTTATTCTAAGTTTCAATCATACCTATAGTCCAATAATCAAACAAGACATCTAACTTTAGAGCACTATTGCAATAAGGCATTTCAAAAATTCTTAGAAAGTTAAAACTATTCCTAGAACTTGCATAAAAGTACAAATTCATAACACTTAAAATATCACATGAAATGCTAGAAGATATATCAAAGACTAAGTTACTATAACTTTTTAAAGTACACAGTTTAAAAATTCAAAAATTTATAGAAAAAAATTTAAAGTATTCATACAAAGAGTTTTGAGACAAAATTTTGAAGAGACACTTTAACCAAAGCTTTAGTAAAAACATCTGCCAAATTATCATTACTTTTAACGTAACACAAATAACTTCTCAAATACCAAATCTCTTAGAAAATGCAATCTAACATCAATATGTTTTGACCTAGCATTTTCAATAGGTGATCTGTAAAAATCTATGGCAGATTTATTATCACAATAAAGGTCATAATGTATTATCTCATCCTTAAACAAAACCATCTCAAAACATTCACTGAGTATGTGTCTAACCCAAGTGATCTCCTTTGCAGCTTCAGTAAGAGCAATAAATTCTGCCTCCATAGTAGAAAGGGCAACAGACTTTTGCTTGAAAGTCTTCCAAGAAACAGGTGCCTGACCAAAAAGCAATAAAAAACCTCCCATACTTTTCCTATCGTCACGATTAGTGGCATAATCTGCATCACTAAAACAGCTTACTTTAAGGTTATCAATCTTAGATAAATCAAGCTTCCTCTCTCGAGTAGCATACAAATAACCAAGTAGCTTAATCAACCCGCTCCAATGAATTGGTCCAGGATTTTCCTGAAATTGGGAGAAAAGATTTATGGCAAAACAAATGTCAGGTTTAGTCCTGTTAGCTATAAAAGCAAGACATCCAACAAGACTGCGATATGGGATATTCTGCATTTCGTTAAGTTCTATTTCATCTTTTGGACAATCGGACTTAGAATACGGAACTCCTTTAGAAATGGGGAGAGAAATAATTGGGGGGTTATATTCCTTAAACATATTGTAAACCTTTTCAATATAACCTTTTTGGGGATGAAAAGTTTACCATCCCCCTGATCAAATTCTACACCTAGGAGTTTCTTTGTACGTCCCAATAATTTAAGGTCAAATTTAGATTTTAAAAGATCTATAACTTCAGAAACTAGAGTTTCTGTTTGCCCAAAAAGTATAATATCGTCCACATACAACAACAATAGAACTTTTCTCTTAAATATGAAAACACAATTTGCCCATTTCAATTTCTTAAAATTTAATTCCTCTAGTACATGCTGAAGCTCAAAGTACCACTCACGTCCACTTTGCTTAAGACCATAAATAGCCTTCTTGAGGCGAGAAACATAGTTGGATTTTTCACTGTCGACATACCTTTGAGGCTGACTCATAAAAACCTTTTCTGATAAATTTGCATATAAATATGCACAGTTAATGTCAATTTGACGATGAACCCAACCAAAGAAACAGACTAATACACTAAAAAATAGTCTAATAAGGGAAAAATCAACCACTGGGCTATAAACCTCCTCGTAAGAGATAC
The DNA here is from genome assembly GCA_964019185.1 of Maratus speculifer. NCBI lineage: Eukaryota > Metazoa > Arthropoda > Arachnida > Araneae > Salticidae > Maratus > Maratus speculifer. Next base: position 198,776,508 of record OZ025290.1, read on the forward strand.
CTTTTTCTTGCCTAAAACCTTGTGCGACAAGTCTTGCTCTATAACGAGCAATTTCACCTTTCTCATTACGTTTAATGGAATATACCCAGCGATTGCCTAAAATTTTCTGATCCTTAGGTTTGGGGACAAGCTCCCACACGCACCTTTCTCTCATGGTTGAAATTTCATCATCCATCGCCTTAGACCATTCCTTTTTAAAAGGAGACCGTACAGCCTCAAAATAGGATAACGGTACTTTTACCTCAGTCATGTTAGCCTCATGGTGCTCAACTATGGGACGGGGTTCTACACCAGAATAATTATCTTTCTTTTTAAAACTAAAAAATTCTTTCCTATATTCAATATTTCTAGCTCTGCAATAATTTTCCACATCTTTATGAGATCTAAGCCTAGTATTTGTTCCTTCAATACCGTAATATATATCATTCTGAGAGTTATCTTTTCGCATAACAGCTTTTCTGACCCACCTAATGGCTTCACAAGGAGTTTTTTCGAAATCTAAATTATCCTGCACTGGAGATTCATTATCTGACCCTTCTATTTCAGAATGAGCTAATACCTTTTCAGGAGTGCCTAGAGATTTAACAGATTCTGACCGTTTATTTTGATCAGGTTCTGATTCAGAATCAGATTCATCTGTATCAAAATACTGGACTCTACTCTTAGGCAAAACTTTCCCGTTCTCAGGATTACGACCCATGGTGCCCAGGACGCGACCACTAAACATCTCATTTTCATTAAAACTAACATTTAGAGTTTCCTCAACAACACCCTTTTCAGGATTATAAATTCGATATCCCTTGGTCTGTCCTGCATAACCAACCATGATACCTTTGGTAGCACGCATGTCAAATTTCTTACGGAGTTGTTTGGGGATCCCTATAAATGCAGTGCATCCGAACGGTTTCAAGTGACTTACTGAAGGACGTTTTCCACCATATAATTCAAATGGTGTTTTAGATTGACCCTGGTGGACAACTCTATTCCAAACATATGTAAAACAAACAGCTGCCTCAGCCCAAAATTTTTGGTCTAGATTGCTATCCTTCAACATTGCTCGAATCCCATTATTCACAGTGCTATTGAATCTCTCCGCAGTTCCGTTTTGTTCCAGTGTATACCGATTCGTTTTCTCATGATGTATCCCCTCCTTGTCAAAAAGCTGTTTAAATCTGTCATTACAATATTCACCCCCATTATCTGACCTTATAATTTTAATTTTGTTTCCCGTGAACCTCTCTGCTCTATTTTTAAACCTAACAAAAGTTTCATAAACCTCATCTTTACTCTTAATTGGAAAAAGGAATAGCCTTTTTAGAAAAATCATCAAAAGAGACAAAAAAACGAGAACCACCGATTGAAGGGACTGGCATTGGTCCACAAACATCGGTGAAAATAAGCTCAAGAGGCTTACGTGTTCTATTCCCGGGTAATGGTTTAAAACTTATCCGTCGATTCTTTGCTAAACGGCAAGGTTCACAATTAAGTTCTGGTTGGTTGGTTGGTTGATTGGAGTTTAATGGCACAAAGTCCCATTAGGGACATGCTGCGCCAAACAAGGATGAAAAGATTAAAAAGTGAAAATAAAGAGTGCGATTGTATAACAAAGATAAAAAAGCTATCTGGATGGGTACTCCATCCAGATATGGTCAAAGATGTGAAGAACGACAGTGAAGAGTACAAACCAGCAAAGCACAAAAAGTAAGTCTCATAAAAAGTAGGTATCTGGATGGGAATTCCATCCAGAATGTCAACTTATGAAAACAGGTAAGATCTAAATTTCAAAATAAAATCCGGAGTGTTTTAAAAAAGTAAAAAGTGCCCCATGGGGTGTTTCCCCAATGAGGTTTGTCAAAGTGGGTGATGAAGTATTAAAATATATCCTGTACAAGTGCCGGAGTCCCGGGCAGTCCGTTAAGATATGATGGATGGTCAGAGTATCAAAATGACAATGAGGACACATGGGTGCATCCTCCCTGAATAACAAATGTTTATGAGTGATCCTAGAATGTCCAATTCTCAGACGAGTAAGAAGAACGTCAATTTTCCTTGGATAAATCGCAGGCCAGGTCTCAACTGTAGGTTTAATATGATGCAACTTATTATTGTATTCTAAGTTCCAGCTTTCTTGCCATTTATTATGAATAAAATGTTTTATAATTAGTTTAATATCTGAGAATGGTATTTTATGATGTAATGGATTACGAGCAGATTTTGCCGCCTCATCAGCTTTTTCATTACCAGGGATGCCCATGTGTCCAGGTACCCAGCAAAATAAAATATTATAACCACGTCTAGTCAAGTTAGTATAAAAATCTAGGATAGCTGAGACATAAGAATGTTTTTTAAAAGATTTTAAAGCATCAATAGCACTATTTGAGTCAGTATAGATGATGAAAGAAGTGATATGATGATGAGAGATGTGAGCCAAGGCCCTCTCTATTGCAATTAATTCGGCTGTAAAAACGGAGATAGAAGGATGAAGCCGATAACTAAGGGTAACACCATCACAATAAACTCCACAACCAACAATATTACCATTCTTAGAACCATCTGTATATATGTCCATATGATTACTAAAATTAGCACGGTGCGTGGCAAATAATTGTTTAAAAGCAATAGCGGCTAAATTCTTTCTCTCATAACCTTTAAAAGGATGGAGAGTTGTAATAACAGGCGGGTTCCAAGGGGGATACATATGCAATGGACAGGTGCTCACCTCAACTTTATTTAAAGGGCTATTGTTGATTATACTTCTCATTCTTATACCAAAAGAGGGGATGCAGGATGGACGATGCTGATAAAGAATATCATTGTCTGTGCTTAAAATATATGTATGAAGAGGATGACCAGGATATGAAAGGACACGGTAAAACAATTCTAATGAAAGTTTTTCACGAGTATAGTGTAATGAAGATTCATTACAGTCAACATATAAGCTTACAACAGGAGAGGTACGAAATGCACCACAGCACACACGAAGTGCGCTATGGTGCACAGTGTCAAGTTTCTTAAGAACAGACTTGCAAGCGGAACCGTAGACCTGGCAGGCATAGTCAATTTTTGCACGGATCACAGAACGATAGATCTTAAGAAGAGAACCACGGTCCGCTCCCCAAGAAGTATTAGAAAGGAATTTAAGTAAATTGAGGGATTTTTCGCATTTCGTCCTTAAATGTAAAATATGGGGTAAAAAGGTAAGTTTCTTGTCAAAAAATAGACCAAGATAACGAACATTGTCCACAACAGGGATTTGAGTAGAACCAATAAAAATTTCAGGATCTGGATGCAGATCCCTACGTCTACAAAAGTGCACACAAGATGTTTTGTCATGAGATATAATAAAACCATTTTTATTAGTCCAATTCAGGATGCGATTGATAGCAATTTGCAACTGTCTTTCTATAAAACGAATATCCTGTCCCATACACATAATTCGAAAGTCGTCAACATATAAATCTCCTTTTACTGAAGGAGGAAGTTGATTGAGAATGTCATTTATTTTAATAGCAAAGAGGGTGACACTCAGGACACTGCCCTGGGGAACACCCTCTTCTTGTACATAAAAACTAGACAATGAACCACCAATTCGAACTTGAAATAGTCGAGTGGCAAGAAAGTTTTTAATAAAAATTGGAAGGTTGCCGCGAAAGCCCAGGTTAAAAAGATCGAGAAGAATCCCATAACGCCATGTTCTGTCATAAGCTTTTGCCATGTCAAAAAATACTGACACCAAATGGTTGCGTTTTAGAAAGGCAGTCCTGATTTGATTTTCCAAATGGATTAAATTATCAATAGTTGATCTACCACGTCGGAATCCACTCTGAAAAGCAGCAAGATAATTGTTTCTTTCTAAAATATGCACGAGGCGGCAGTTAACCATTTTCTCAAGAAGTTTGCAAAGGCTACTAGAGAGTGCGATAGGTCTGTAATTATTGGGGTTGCCAGCATCTTTTCCTGGTTTAGGAAAAGGAATAACGATTGCTCTGCACCAAGCATGTGGAAAATTTTGTTCCAACCAAATCCTATTGTAAAAAGAAAGGAGGTTATCTAAAGAGAGTGGTGACAGGTGCTTCAGCATAATGTAGGTAATCCCATCATGACCCGGGGCTGACAAGTGACTATCACTCAAACACTTGTTCAGTTCTGAGATAGTAAACGGCTTATTGTAGGGAAAAGAGTTATGAGAGTTAAAATTAATCCTGGTCATTTCAGTTCGTCTTTTGTAAGTTAAAAAGGGTTCCGGATAAGAGTCTGAACTTGAAATGGATGCTAGGGTTTTTCCTATTGTCTCAGCTATGTTCTTAGGAGAGGTGATGGTTTGTCCATTGTGATTTAAAATTGAAATATGACTTTCTGAATATATTCCCATGCATTTTTTTACTTTAAGCCAAAGTTCTTTACTTGAAGTGTTTGAGTTAATGCTAGATACATAATTAATCCAAGATTCCCGTTGACTTTTGCGTCGCACTCTTCTAGCTTCAGCCTTTGCTTTTTTAAATGCCATATAGTTAGTATTATTTGGGTACCTCCGGAAGAGACCCCAAGCTTTTTGTTGCTTTTTCTTTGCATTTTGGCAATCACTATTCCACCAAGGCTTCCTGTGCTTATGAGTAAAAGATGTTTTAGGAATGCTAGAATCGGCAGCACTGATAATACATTCAGTTATATTATCAAGTGCATTGTCAATATTTCCATCTATCATATTAGCTGTGATGTTTGCAAGTGCAGTAAATGCTGGCCAATTGGCTCTCTCATAAATATAACGGTAGATAAAATTGGAAGAATCCGTATCAGGAGCAGTCAGTGTTATAAAAATCGGAAAGTGGTCACTGCCGTGTAGGTCATTAGATACCCAGAAGTTCCAGAAAGGATAGAGCAGTGGAGAGCTAATAGTAAGGTCTATTGCATGAAAGGTACGGGTAGGTTCATGAAAGTAAGTGTTATCTCCATTATTGAGAAGGCATAAGCCGTTGTCAGAAATAAATTTTTCTATGATATCACCACGCCGATTAGAATCCCTGTTTCCCCAAAGTTCGCTATGTGCATTAAAATCTCCAACAATGATGATAGGAGTGGGGAGTTGGAAAAGTAGAGAATCCAGATCTGCAGATTGAATGTTTTGATTTGGAGGTAAATAAATAGTGCAAATTGTTATAAGTTGTTTAATATGTACACGGACTGCAACAGCTTGGAGATTAGTATTTAAAGAGATATAAGAATGGGGTACATTATTGGAGATGAAAAGAGCCACACCACCGATGCCCCTTCCATTAGCTGTCAAATTTTTTCGGTACGTTGAATAGCTGCGTAATTTAGCTTTGTCATTCGGCTTTAGATGAGTTTCCTGTAGAGCTAAGACTAATGGTTGATGGTCAGAGAGGATATTACGGATTTCGTCATGTTTATTGTAATACCCACGGCAGTTCCACGAGATAATATTAGTCATGAATGGGGTTAAATGTGAATATCTATGTCATTTTCTTCAGAGACAGTAGACATGCTACTATCTCCATCGTCCAATTCTGCATCCGGTTCAGGATGAAGATCTACGGCATCGTCATCCTCCATAGAGACCTGTTTTGTATTGTTATTCTTAGGTGTTTTATTCTTTTTCTTTTTTGAAATACTTTCATTATGTGATATAGCAGATTTTAGTATAGGAATTTTATGTTTTTCTACATCAGATCTATGGTTCGATTTTAAAGGTGCTGTTTTAGTAATATTTTGAGGGCTTCTTTTATGGAGTGGAGGTTTAGGATACAAAGACTGCGATGATTTTGAAGAGCTATTTTGTGGTGAGTTAGGAGAAATGGTATTCAGTAATTTTGAGGAGACAGATTTGGTTGATTGATTTATCTTACTAGACTTACTATTCTCCTTTTGTTGGCAATTTGTTTCAGCGAAGGATTCTGTTTGTGTTGAAGCAGTTTGATAAGTCTTTTGGGCAGTTTTAGATAAAGCAGCAGCATAGGATAAACCAACTTTAGGTGACCTGGATTCAACTATTTTCTTTGCTTCCGGATATGATATATTGTCTTTAGTACGTATTGTTTGTATTTCTTTTTCTTTTTTCCACATTTCACAGGTTTTTGAGTATGATGGATGATCTCCTTTACAATTTACACAGTGAGCGGCAGCACTACAATTGTCACTTTCATGATCAACTGTACCGCACCGACCACAGACAAGTTTACCCCGGCAATTTGTTTTTGAGTGCCCAAAGCGTTGGCATTTAAAACAACGCAGTGGGTTTGGGATATAAGGTCTGACAGAACATGACAAGTATCCGGCTTTTATATATTTAGGCAGATTAGGTGAGTTAAAGGTAAGTATTATGTGCTTGGTAGGTATCTGAATTTGGTTGGCAGGTATTTGTTCATCTCGGCGATAGATTTTTATTCGTCTGGCAGCTATGACATTTTGTTCTTTTAAATTATCTATTATTTCATCTTCAGTAACATGCAAGAGATCGGGTTCAGATATTACACCACGAGAAGAGTTCAGGGTTCTATGTGGGCTAACTGAGACAGGGATATTTGCAAAAAAAGTACATTTTTTCAGGTTATTGGCTTGTTTGCTATTGTTAACTTCAATAAGTAGGTCTCCAGATCGGATCTTTTTTATGGTCTTTGGTTCACCTATTAAACTTTGGATGGATTTTTGAATTAAAAATGGGGAGGTTTTGTCAAAGCTGCCTTCCTTCCTTTTAACAATGAAGAATCTTTCAGTACATAGATCAGCATTTTGATTAGAGGTGAAATCCTCAACTCTTTCTGCCCAAGATTTCATTTGTTCAACATTAAGATTCACGTCTGACTGCAAGCCAGAACCGGATGCAGTTTGATTAGCATTTAGTTGTGGGGCTTCCACTTCGCATGTCTTATTTCCTTTAGTTGTATCCATGATTGAGAGAGAGATTAAATAAAACGCCAGGCATCGGGCCTGGTCACCGACCCTTCTTCTTACCGTTACGTCTGGTGCAGGTCTCAAAAGGGCGAAAACTATTTTCAACAGACCCCCACGTTTTTCGAACATTGGGTTAAACTCGATAGCATCTCCGAAGCTCTAGTTCTTTTCCAGGGAGAATGGGTAGCCGTAGGTAAGCCTTTACAGCTCTGTCCAACCTACAGCCGGCCCTTACATCGAAAGGCACCAGTCTTCTGGTGGTACTCCTAACAATCACCATGCAAGCATGGCGCCCCCCGTACTTGGAACCGAAGCTCGGAGATGCCCTGCACCCTGGGACTCGATATCATCCTAAAGAGGATGAAACGAGTCGATGAGGTTAGAAGAAACCTCAACACCCAGGGTGTCTCACGTGTATAAAAAAAACCACTATTGTAAAAAAAAGTAATATACGAGGGAGCTTAAAAAATTGCTTGGTAGGTATCTGAATTTGGTTGGCAGGTATTTGTTCATCTCGGCGATAGATTTTTATTCGTCTGGCAGCTATGACATTTTGTTCTTTTAAATTATCTATTATTTCATCTTCAGTAACATGCAAGAGATCGGGTTCAGATATTACACCACGAGAAGAGTTCAGGGTTCTATGTGGGCTAACTGAGACAGGGATATTTGCAAAAAAAGTACATTTTTTCAGGTTATTGGCTTGTTTGCTATTGTTAACTTCAATAAGTAGGTCTCCAGATCGGATCTTTTTTATGGTCTTTGGTTCACCTATTAAACTTTGGATGGATTTTTGAATTAAAAATGGGGAGGTTTTGTCAAAGCTGCCTTCCTTCCTTTTAACAATGAAGAATCTTTCAGTACATAGATCAGCATTTTGATTAGAGGTGAAATCCTCAACTCTTTCTGCCCAAGATTTCATTTGTTCAACATTAAGATTCACGTCTGACTGCAAGCCAGAACCGGATGCAGTTTGATTAGCATTTAGTTGTGGGGCTTCCACTTCGCATGTCTTATTTCCTTTAGTTGTATCCATGATTGAGAGAGAGATTAAATAAAACGCCAGGCATCGGGCCTGGTCACCGACCCTTCTTCTTACCGTTACGTCTGGTGCAGGTCTCAAAAGGGCGAAAACTATTTTCAACAGACCCCCACGTTTTTCGAACATTGGGTTAAACTCGATAGCATCTCCGAAGCTCTAGTTCTTTTCCAGGGAGAATGGGTAGCCGTAGGTAAGCCTTTACAGCTCTGTCCAACCTACAGCCGGCCCTTACATCGAAAGGCACCAGTCTTCTGGTGGTACTCCTAACAATCACCATGCAAGCATGGCGCCCCCCGTACTTGGAACCGAAGCTCGGAGATGCCCTGCACCCTGGGACTCGATATCATCCTAAAGAGGATGAAACGAGTCGATGAGGTTAGAAGAAACCTCAACACCCAGGGTGTCTCACGTGTATAAAAAAAACCACTATTGTAAAAAAAAGTAATATACGAGGGAGCTTAAAAAAAAAACTTGGTATATTTTTTGTCTTTTTGAGCATTTTTAATTTTTTTTTTTCCTTTTTTTTTTTTTTTTCAACAAAAGAACGAAAACAACGTTAGTAAAAACAGAGAACTATGTAAACAAACAAGTTAGTGAAAACGACAAAGTTAGTAGAACAAAGAACTATGTGAACAAAAAGTTAGTAAAAAACCAAACAAGAACAAAGAGGGATAACAAACTGAAAAGAGAAGATTAAAAAGTGTGAAACAAAGAAAAAAGGATAGACAACTAAAAAAGAGAAGAAAAAGGAAAGGAGAAAGATCGCTCGGGAACCCGGGGTCGCGAAACCCGTAAATACCTAAAGAAGGTATTCCCCTGGGGGACAATTAAGTTCTGATTTTTCAATCTAGGTAACCCACGAACTCGATCATTTTTACTGGTCTCAACTATATAATTTGTGTTGATATGACCATATCTCTTATGCCAAGCCTCAAGGTCAGATACCATAGACTGAGTTAAATTTACATGCTCTCTGACATTATTAGGGTATTTTGATCTGAGAAAATCAAGCCATTTTCTCTTTTTGCAAAAAAATCCAATTCCCCTTTACAATTATACACAAAAATTTTCCCATTTTTGCCAACAAGTTTGCCCCCCTTTTTATCCACAGCACATCCAGCAAACAAATTCCTTCTTAATCTAGGAGAATAAAGAGCATTATTTAAAGTTATTTTCTTTTGGGTACCTTTAACATTTACCAAAAATTCTACTTTGCTTATGCCCTCAACTGGACAAGATTCTTCACCGATAGCAACTGATACAGTTGTATTGCCTGCTGGTCTAAGTTCAACAAATAAGTCTTTATTACGGCAAAAATGAGAAGAAGCAGCGGAATCTACAACCCATGACAAATCATCAGGACTCTTACTACCTTGACTGTAGTTAGCCTCTACAATGTAACTTGAATTGTCCCTGTTGAAATTCCCCTTTGGCTTTGACTTTTTACCCTGAAATTTAGTAGAATTTGGTTTCTTTTCTGGACAATTAGAGGCAAAATGGTTTAATTTAGAACAATTAAAACACCTAATTTCTTTCTGTTTATTGGATTTGACACTATTATTTCTATGCCCCTGTTTATTAACTTTAACTTTATATGCAGATGCATCCACATGTTCAAGGTCACTATGACACTGTCTCAGTCTATCCTCTTCAACTAACAATTCTTTTAAAACATTATCAAAAGTAAATGCTTTATCATCCCATTTATAAATTGACTGAACAATTCCTGAAAATTTAGGGGGTAGAAATCTAATAAGTTGAAAAGACTGATACATTTCATCCATTTTATGGTTAGCATCTGCTAATTCATTAACTACCTTTTTAAGGTAGTTGCATAGATACTAATGTCATCCCCATTACTAAACCTTAATGAAAAAAATGTATCCAATAAGCTTACAATCCTACTACGAGATGTTGGCTGGTATCGCTCTTTTAACTTTTTCCATGCTACATAAGCATCTTTAGTATCGCTTATAATAGAACGATATGGCTTCTCAATGTTCAAATAAATTGAGGTATATGCTCTATCCCTACGCAATTCAAAATTTCTAAGTTCCTTCTCAGCCAAATCAGCAGGTGGTTTAAGATCTGGTTTCTCCACAAATTCCCAAACACCACAATCCATCATATAGACCTGCATTTCCTCTGCCCAAGTGGAATAGTTATTGCTATTCAGCTTTTGAACTGAAAATTCCATTTTGTATTTAGGGAAAAAAAATTCAAATATATTTCAAAACACTTTAAAAAATATTTAACAATATTGTATATATAATAAAAGAATGTTAGAAACTCTTAAATTTGCAATAGAATATTAAAAAGAACCACTCAACATTAGTATATACTTTAAAATGCAACATACATAAACTATCAATAAATTTCATTAACTAATTCAAATTGATTAATACTTAGTAATTAACCATTCAATTATACACAATATATCAAAAATGTAAGCCCTTAAATTTAAATTATTTCAATTAAATACCTGTAATTAAACATCATTAAATTTTAACAAATTTAAGCTTTACAATTTTTTTTTTTTTTTAAACCAAATAAAATATTTAAAATTTTAAAGTCCCAAAAAGTCCTATAAACTTATTCAATAAAATAATATATTGCAGTAAGCCATTAAAGTTCAAATAAAAATAAACTTGAGTCCAAAATATTCAGTGTATCTGAAAAAAAAAGACTTCCATCATGATGAGTAAGTTCCATTGGCACACCGTAAGCACTCAATAATTCACACTAAAACAACTATCCAAAATGGAGAAAAACACCATCCACTTTCTTTAACAACTGTAATGTAAACCACAAGAACCACAAGTAAGCATAAACATCACCAGCAGCAAACTTGTTATCAGCAGTTCAAATGTAAACAACTTCACGGCACATCGTTATCAGCTGCAAGCACACCACTTAAAAAGAGAAATTACCTTGCATCTATCTGATAAACACTTTCATTTAATCTTCACCAGGAAAGAGAAACAAAATGGAGCCTTTTCATGAAGTGCATAATCAAAACAACAGCTGTCTTGAGTCAACATTGAAGGCGTAGGCCCCCCTTCTCAAGTATTCTTGGCCAACACATCAGAGTCAAAACTTATCTCACTTTACTTAATTAAATATTTATATTCCTTAAATTTAAAGCACATTTGGCCCATAACCGGATCTTGAGAAATATAGGGTGGTTTGGTGAAACCACCAGGCCTCAAAGTGTAAAGTAAGACAAAGATAGTGTCTTCTGAATAAAAATAGCTAAGTTAAAAACTAAATTATTTATCAAATTAAAAACATAATAACAGATGAACTAAGCCTTGCTACTTGCAAAGGCATAAACTAGTGATATACTGCAGTACACATCACCACATTGAAAAGCAAAACAGAAGAGAGAGACATGAACATGAACATGATTAGGCAACTTCAGGGGCTTCCCAGTTGCGGAGCAACTCCACGCCCTGGCTAGGAGTAATTGTAGAGCACATCTTAAAATAAGCCTGAATATTGTATAGCTGTAGATCAAGTCTACATATGAAAAATAAAAATGGATAGAAAAGCAAAAATTAAAATTAAAATTTAAAATTAAGTCTAAGTTTAAAGGATACTGTAAACTTAAAGGGCGCAGCTAACGCAGCCGCACTGGTTCCCCGTATTATCGGCATATGTGATCTGGGCACTTGGCCGGCACTACCGTTCGGAGACTCCTGTGAGCTACGCTCGCTGGCAGAGGAATTTAAAAAGAAGTGAATTTAAAAATAAGATGAACAAAAGACTAACAATTTTAAAAATAAAGAAAAGAGATGATATAAAAAATAGATAAAAGTTAACATTTAAAGTTAAATAATAAAATACTATTAAAAATAAATTTAAGTAAGTCTAAAGATAATTGTTCAATGTTCAAAAAACAACAGTACACATGCGAGACGAAAGGAGGAAAAGCAAAGGTTACCCAAAAACAAAGGCCCAATTCATTGCCATACATTTTTTTTTTTTCAGCTCTTCAGAAGTATTTATAGTTGCTTTCAAGCAGCTCAAAGCATGCGCAAAGCATGTGCAGTCTCAGCATCCAATCAGGAGTGGCACGTGGCGATGATGTAATACAAACGTAATGAATAAACACTTCCTGCAACCGGAAGTTACGTCAGAAGATAGAAGGAACTAGAAACATGAGAGATTGTTTACTTTAGACATCGCGCATCTCTGATATCGCGATCGATGTGCTAAACAGGAAAACAAAGAATACATCTCAGGGACGCGAGACCTAAGTAATATACAGATGGAAAATTAACTTTTTCACAACAAATTTTACACCTAATATGTAAAACTTGGTAAGTATGCACCACCCATAGCTAAAGAACTATGAGCTAGACATTCCTTTATTCAGAATTCAGATGATAGTATTTTTACTGTGAAAATGATCCCCAATTTCATCCATCACATTATTGATGCTAGATTTATTTCAAAGATCAAATAAACATTTCTTGTGGTAATTCAAGCTAAATCTTACAGGTTTGGTTTTTATGATCCAGCAAGTCATAACTAAATAAACGGGGCCCAATTAAGGAGATATGTCAGCACAACAATACAGAATACAAGAGTTCAATAATTTCAGAGAGAACATTTTTTTTTCTATTATCTATATAGGAAAAAAGTACAAAGTTTTAGTTCACTGAATTTGTCATCACAATTTTTAAACATCAGTTTATACATGGGTTTCCGATTTTGGACAAATTTTCATTGAAAAATGGTATATTTGACTTATAAACAGATTGGCTTGAATATGGAAATATATAGTAAATAAAACTTTCTCGCATCATCTTACAGAGAATAAGTTAATACAAGATGTATTCATTTATTGCATGAATTTGGTTACAAGAAAAAGCACTTATCTTACATAGGTGTAAATTAACGGTCGCCACTCGCCACATGGCAATTAAAGTTGTAAAAGTGGCAATTAAAAATCAGCCATCGATCGCCAGCTTAGTCGCCACTGGGCGATTAAAAAATCTTATTAATTTGTTTATGAAATACAGCTTTTTTAATGGTTTTATGCATTTCTACTTTGTTTACATCTAATTAGTGAATTGGTTAATTCTTTCTTTCTATCGGATGCAATTAGAGTTAACAACTTTGCTGTATTTTCTATATTTTGGATTTTTACCGGTTTTTACCGCTATTATTCATTGTTTCAAAAAATAATTCATCGATTCTTGAATTCTCTGGTGAGAATTCAGCAAAATCAGAAATCTTTAAAACAACATCATCTAAATAATTGTCAAATTCCACCAAAATATTCTCACATACATTTTCTTCTACAAGTTTTGAATCAATCAGAGAATTTAAAATATTACGCATCTTATTTAAGCAATTCTTTTTATTAGCAACCATATTTCTTTGATCTAAGCAAGATAAATTTCTTACAATGCTATATCCAATAGGTGATTTGTCAAGGAGCTTTAAGGTGGTTTTAATTAGGAATTGCTCACATTCCATCTTCAAATCAAATATTTGACGATCTGTGATACATTTTGCAGAATATAAAGTACGTACTTCTTTTTCAACAGAGAATCCAAGATCTATAGATTAGAACTCTTTATTTGGATTATGTTTTCAAGAAATAGTTTTTTTCCTACAAAATATAGTCATTAATTTTAATTCCATATGCATTTGAAATAAATTATACTATTTTTACCTCTGGATGCAAGGAGATTTTAAAGACATTGCTGTATCTTATATTTTTTACTCTTGCTATATGCTCACCAATTGTACCAGTAATAGCTGGCTGGTACAATTTTTTTTTTTTTTTTTTTTTATATTTACATGGTTCATACACTTGAGAGTAAATAAAATTCCAGCACTTTTCAAGGACTGTTTTAATACATGCATTAAAATGGCTCTAGAATAATATATCATAAAGGAAATAGTCACCATGTTACCTGTGTATTTAAATGTGTGTTTAATTATTCCTTAATAAAGATACTTTCTAAATTTTCATCTAATGAAGTTTTATTTATGAAATATAAAAAGAGAAAAAATATTAATTAAAAAGTAAATTGAGATTAAATGTAAATTTAGATTAAAATGTAAAGTCTAAAGGATAAAAAATATTAATTAAAAAGTAAATTAAGATTAAATGTAAAGTCTAAAGGAAAAAAAAAATTGTCCTTGGCTAATAAAACTTAGTAAAATATAAGTCCAAAGTCAATTTGAGTTAAATGCTTTGTAAATCTTTTAAAGTATTAATAACATCCTGCATCTTCTCTTCTTTTTCTTTAGCAGATCTCCTTAAATTATTGGATTTGCAAAGGGATTGAAGGTCATTGTTTTCTTCTGCTTTTTCTGCAAATTCATCTGCAGACTTAATTAGACATTTGATTTCATTTTCCAGACATCTTTTTTTAACCATCAATTCCCTTATATCTTCACAGGTTTCTTTTCTTTTCTTTGTAGATGTCGATTTTTGGTTTTGCAAGTAGCTCATATATTGCTGTCTGGCATTGGAAACATAAGTGCGCATTGAATTCGATATTTTTATATCATGAATATTGCCGCATTCATTTAGGTAATCACATATAAGTCTCTGGGAAATATAAGATTGTTCCTTCATGTTTTCAATCTCAATTTTTTTATTAATACTGAACCCTCTTTCAACAGTAACCTATCTGTGACTAAGAAGTAACAGCATTTCAACAACTTTCCACAAATTTTGAAATTTGCTATTATTCATTGTTTCAAAAAATAATTCATCGATTCTTGAATTCTCTGGTGAGAATTCAGCAAAATCAGAAATCTTTAAAACAACATCATCTAAATAATTGTCAAATTCCACCAAAATATTCTCACATACATTTTCTTCTACAAGTTTTGAATCAATCAGAGAATTTAAAATATTACGCATCTTATTTAAGCAATTCTTTTTATTAGCAACCATATTTCTTGGATCTAAGCAAGATAAATTTCTTACAATGCTATATCCAATAGGTGATTTGTCAAGGAGCTTTAAGGTGGTTTTAATTAGGAATTGCTCACATTCCATCTTCAAATCAAATATTTGACGATCTGTGATACATTTTGCAGAATATAAAGTACATACTTCTTTTTCAACAGAGAATCCAAGATCTATAGATTCAACTGCTTTGTGGTTCTTGGCATCATTAATATTTAAATGTAGCATTTTCTGCACAGTTGTTGCAGTACCTAAAACTTTAGGTAACATAAAACGCTGCAAAAGGCTGTTTAATATTATCTTCAAATCCTTTGACAGAAATGGTAACATAGGTTGATCAGTCTGATAAATTTTCAAAAAAGGTAGTAAAACTTTGGCGATAGAGTGGGAAATTTTTAATTTTACTGAAAGAAGATTATCATTTATATAATTTTTAACACAATTATAAGATTTGCGATCAGGCTTAGTGTTTTTCTTCTCTACATTTGTAACATAATTTTTTATGGCTGGTAGAAGATTTAATGCAGCATCGCAGGCTGGAACATTATCAAGCCATCAGTGTTGAACAAATTTTTTTTGCAATACTCCATCCGATTCGGTCAAAAAATCTTCCCTGCGAGCGGGTGAGTTTTTAAATAAATAATACAAAGCAGTCAAAAAGTCATCTACAGCTCATATTCAAAATATTAGAATAATTACCTTTTTTTTAGAAATTGAAAATATCGTTTGGTAATTTAATGTCTTTTAATGAAAATATGCAAACGATATTTTTATTAGAACTTATTGCTGATTAAACTTACTTGTTATCTTAAATTTAATATCATTTTTGAAAAGATTAATTGCAAAAAAAATTATTTTGAAAAGTCAAAATATTAGAATATTTATTCAAGTGGTTCAAAATATTAGAATATTTCACATTCATTCTCCTTTAATTATTACCAATTCTTAACTGGTGGCATCATTGATTAAATTCAGACTATTTTATTTAAAATCAGTATTCTTTTTTGCAGTTTGTTTCTTTTTCATCTTAAAATGGGCCGTGTGAGTGATATTCCTGAATCTACTAAACTTCGTATGGTTGATTTGTATCGGCACGGTAAAAATCAATGTTTTATAGCGAATTATTTACATTGTTCGCAATCGAGCGTTAGTAAAATACTAACACAATATTCAAAAATTGGAAAATTTCAAAATAATCACCGAAATGGTGGCCGAAAACCAAAAACATCTGCTAGAGATGACAGGAAACTGAAGCGTATAGTTAAGAAAAACCGTTTTAAAAGTGTGCGATTCTTGCACCGAAAATGGAAAGAAGAAGGAGTTGAAGTTTCTACATCGACAACATTAAGACGTCTCCATAAATTTAAATTTGAATCTCGTGTACCGAAAACAAAACCTCTCATGACTGCAAGACAAAAAGCGTATAAGATTGAATTTGTGTAAATCAAGATGTTTATGGAGCAATGAAGATTGGAAAAATATATTATTTAGTGATGAAAGTATGTTTTGTGTTTCATATGGTAATCAAGGTATTCGAGTTTGGAGAATGAAGCAAGAAGCATTTGATAAAGAATGCCTTAAATGTTCCGTAAAATTTGCTGCTAGTGTCATGGTTTGGGGTTGTATGAGTGCAGAAGGACCTGGAAAGTTATGCATCGTCTACGAAAAGGTTAACTCTCTGATATATCAAGAAATTTTAGAATATTACATGATTCCATCATCAGAAGATTTATTTGAAGATGATTTCATCTTTCAACAAGATTTAGCGTCCCCGCATACCTCGGTGTCAACTAAGAATTGGTTCCGCCAACGCAACATTAAGGTACTTCCTTGGCCACCAAATTCACCAGATCTTAATCCCATCAAAAACTTATGGTGTATAATGAAGAAAAAACTTCAAGAAAATCCTCCTTCAAGTAAAACTGAGTTAGTGGCACGTATAAAGTCTATTTGGGCTAATATTGATAGAAATGTTTGTAAACACCTTGTATATAGTATGCAAGATCGATTGTACGCTGTTATGAAAGCTAAAGGGGATGCTACAAAATATTAACTACCATTTACTTCATATTCATAAGGTAATATTGTTGCGTAAAATAAAATATTCTAATATTTCGAACCAATCTAAATTTTATTCTAATATTCTGGGGTGTTTAAGGAAGCTGTATACCTAATTTAATGTGCTGTATTTTATATTTTAGAAATGTTAAAATCTTATCTAAACATTCCAGATTTAATTTATAAGAAATTTAATTGCATTTACTTAGTATAAAAAATAAATAAATGACAAATAATTTTTTCTTATTACTTTTTCTCAATTATTCTAATATTTTGAATATGAGCTGTATTCCCCACGAACTTGCAATGCAGCCAGATTTGAATGAATTGTGCACCGTATGAAGCCCACAGGTACTGATGTTTATCAATTTTCTGTCAAATTCTTTGGAAAAATAACCTTGTAGCATGCTGTGAAACTTCAAATTTACATTTGGTCCGTCCATTGATATCTGAATTGCTTTGGAAAATTTTAATTTTACTATTGCAGACATAAAAGCATAAAAAATATCAGATGATGAACTATGACCAAGAAAGGCAGAATTAAAGTAAGCAGTGCTAACTTTGTTCTTATGCCAAAATCGGACATGTATGTCCATTTGTTTTTCTTGTTTAGGTATATTTAGAGTTTCATCAAATAAAAGTACGAATTTCTTTTGATTTAAATCTTCGATTAAATTAAGCTGAAGATAGGGAGAAATCCCAAATACGGCATAATATGCAGTTTTCTTTTCTCCACATGTAAATTTTTGAGCAATGCCACTATCGCTAAACATATGTCGAAATATTTTTTCAATGTCTTCGTTTGATTTATACGAAAAATGATGTTTAATAGTATGTAATGTCCACAAAATTTCTGCGTCAAGGATATCACGATTCGAAACGAGAGACTCGATCGTCCGTGGTTGAGGATCAAAAGCTTGAGAATTAGAAGTCTGAGGATTAGAAGTCTATGGTTTAGGAATGTCTTCCGATTTATCTTTAAAATGCGCCTCAGTTCTCTTTGCCGCTGCAATTTTAAATGCCACTAAATCTTTATGTTTTTTAGAATTTTTTGCGTGGCTTTCGAGAGCACTTTCACCCATTGAAGAAATGACAAGACTTTTATGACATAATGTGCATCGTGCAGAATGCACATCTTTCATGTCCCTTTTGAGCCACAGTTTATATTCCGGTTTTTCAATCTATAAATCATTGAAAACGCACTTTCCTGCCATATTTCTTTACTGATTATATGACTGATGAAAGAAATTAAAAAATAAAACCGATCATAAAAATCATATTGTAAATTAGATCACATTAAACAAAGACGCCTGCGAAACAAAAACTAACGGAGACTTGTAAAAAGCGCAAAATTGTTGACGTCAAAAATCCGGAAAGCACGACTAACGAGAACCAATTACATCGACTCAGCAAAAAGTTTCCAGTGTGCGCGTGGAAAAGCAAACATATTACATATCTTCCCACTAAATAAGTGAAGTTATTCCGAAGCTAATGCATTCTGATTCGTTGTCCCGAGTCGAACTTCCCAGCTGCTAATGTATAGTAAACAGTGACGTAAGCGTCTGCCTCTCTCCTCTCATCTGGCAGGAGAAGCACATTGGCGAAAAATAACACTCCTGGCTATTATAGGAAAAATGCATTACCGACAGCTTAGACGGAACAGCGCGCAGTGGCGCCGACTTGCGGGTCTGCCGCGCAGACCTTGGAAAATTTCTGCAGACCTTGCAATACCTTGGCAGACCCTAAAAAATGCAGGTATGAGATTTTGCCACAAATTCAAGATTTACGTGGTTTTTTTTTTTTTTTTTTTTTTTTTTTTGAAATTTAAGAAAGTAAGTCATCAATCCAAGAATTTGGATATAAGATCACGAAAAAAAAAACTCAATTTTGTCAAGTCATCGCATAATGAACGTAACAGCGTCAAAAAAATAGAAGGAAAAAATTGCCAATTTTGTCAAAAGATCGCGGAAAAAACACCAATTTCGTCAAAAGGTTGCGAAAAAACATTTTTGTGAAAGGATCGTGGAAAAAACACGAAAATCGTCAAAAGATCGCGGAAAATTTCATCAAAAAGTAATGTGAAAAACACACATTATGTTAAAGAATCACAGAAAAAAATGCGAAATTCGTTCTAAGATATAGGGGGGGGGGGGAGCAAAAAGAAAGAAAAGGAAAAAAGCAAAATTCAAAAAATCACCAATTTTAGCAAAATAGAGTGAAAAATTCGAATTTTGCTCAAAGATAGTATAACACCTCCAGTCGGCGTTGTGTGGTAGCGGGTCGAATAATAGCGGCAAGAGGCTGGTGTCTGATTTCACTAGTATTTATTAAATTATTACAAGGAAATCGTTATCCGGTTATAATAAAAATAAATTGTGGGTACGATACACTGAATACAAAAGCTTGTCTGAGTTCCTTTTGAAATGGCTTTACCGCCATTCGTCAATATATAAAATCCTTATCTGGAGGTGCTCTCCACAAGTTCCTTTACCTTAGGCACTGGAGGCCTACTGATCCACTTCCAAGAGTAAGATACCCGTCTCTACTCTCTAGCATCCAAAAAGCAAGTCCTCCCCAGAGCATCTTCTTGCTCTTTTTATCCCGACTTCCCTCATCCATCATTCCTTGTGATGACACGCTTCCTTCGCTGCTTGCACCAGCGGTCAACTTTACTGGGGGGATATCTTTCTCCTACAGGTGAAATCATAGTCAAAGCGGTCTCTCACGCGACTTCAAAGGCTCATCACCTGTGGGGTCTTAAGTCAGCGTAACGACCATATGCATTAGCCGGAAAGTTTCCTGTAAGTGGTCCTTAGAATTCGGCTGACTTTCTAATGTCCATTTCGATGATGGAGATATATGTATTTCTTTGTTTGAGGATTTTGAGAGCTTAGCCGACATGGGGGTAATTTTAGAAGTGTGGGAACTGGATTCCTCACAATAGCAATGAAAAAGTAGAAATAAAATGAAAATATAATATAACTTGAATATAATTTCATTTACTGTAATTTATACTTTTATCTTCAATGTAATTTCTATTGCAGTATTACTTTTCTTTTTATCTACTGCATTAGTACTTTTTAAAAAATTTCTTTTAAGATACTTTGATTTGATTTGATATTTATTCATGAGATAATTGAGCAAACTATTATTTTCACGTGTAATAAACTAAAATTTTTGTCTCATACCCATTTTTCTAAAATTTATGTGTTAAACTAGAGATGCGCAACCTGTGGCCCACTATGGGTTAACGTATCGCAGGCATGAAAGTGGACCAAAGAAAAAAAGGAGGAAAATTTTTTTCAACTTCAGATGCCAAATATAAAGAGAAAAAATAGAAAAATTCTAATGACGACATTTTATAGACTGGAGTGCAGTTTTAAATTTTACAAAAACATAAAAATTACAAAAAATTTGATTTTTAAAAAAAATTCAAAATTCACAGTATAAATGTGTATTTCTTGATAAAACAGGGGACCACAGCCATCAACCTTCTGTAGACCTAACAGAAAAACGACAGATTTCCTCAAAAGATCTTGAAAGAACGAGAAATTTTGTCTAAAAATCACGATAAAACGACAAATTTTGTCAAAAAAATCGCGAAAACGACAGATTTCGTCAAAAAATTCGCGATAAAACGGCAAATTTCGTCAAAAAACTCGGGAAACGCGGCAAATTTTGTTTAAAAATTTCGATAAAATGACAAATTTTGTCAAAATTCGCGAAAGAATGGCAAATTACGTCAAAAGATTCACGAAAAAATGGCTAGTTCTGTCGTAAATCGTGAAAAAATGGCAAATTTCATCGAAAAATACGCAAAAAAATGACAAATTTCGTCGAAAAATTCGCGAAAAAATGCCTAACTTGTCATAAAATTCGAAAAAATCCCGGCAAAGTTCCTAAAAAAATTGAGTAAAAGCAACAAATTGTCAAAAATTCGCGATAAAACGACAGATTTATTCAAAAAATATTGGGGATATTTTTATTTTCAAAACAGATTCTGTTGGCCGCCCTACCAACAGATTCGGTAAAAATATCCCTAAAGATTTAAAAAAAAAAAAAAAAAAAAATCCTGCAAACAAAATTGAAAAATTAAAAAACGGTCTTTGTATATAATAACCTCAAGTATTCAATACAAAATAAATAAAATTTAAATTATCAAAACGCAAACTGTATGCTTAAAAAGATTTCTCCCATAGGATTAACATTAGCGAGCGTGCGGCCCGAACGCAAAAAATATTGGCCTGACCCGGCCCGGAAAAAAAAATTTAAAATTCGGCTCGAACCCGGCCCGGCTCGGGTGAATTTCTACAGAACATTGATCTTTAGTCTACCAGAAGAATTCAGACCAAAAAAAAAAAAAAAAAAAAAAAAAAACTTAGTCTCTTTTTTTCTTTTTTCATGTTTAAAATCTTTATTTATGCAGCAGTGCCATAGGCTGCGATATTTACGCTTTTAATGAATCTTTGTTTGTTGTATGTGAATGTTTCAGTTATCATTAATATTATTAATGCATTAAAAAAAAAAAATCTAAAAAATGGTATACGGTAAAAGCAAAATCTTCTAAGACATTGGAAAGAAAAAAATACTTTTCCTTCTTAGCAGATGTAAATGTTTAATATATATATATATTTTTTTTCTCGCGTATTGTTGCATTCATTTTGCATGAATGAACAGTTTAAAAAAAATTTGCAGTTTTCGGTTTAAACGAAAATTTCGTCTTTATTTATTTATTTTTTTTTTTTATTTATTTTTTTTTTAATGTGATTAATTCTATTTTGAGACGCCTAGTGATCTACGATTCTTTAAAAAGAATAAATTCTAATGTTTAATTGTAGAATAATGACGACTTAAAAGTTTTTCCTATTTTGCAAAAAATTTTGGACCAAGCCAAACTTTACTGATTTGTGAACAGACTTATTTCCACGTCGAGAAAAGGATTTTCATATGAGGAGATTCAACAGGAACTGATTATTTTGGTCCGTGAAGACTAAAAAGAATGAAATCAGTCTCGGTTTCTACGGAAGAAGTAAGTTAGGCTCGGCCCGGCCCGATACTCCAGGGAAAAAAATTACGGCCCGAGCCCGGGCCGGAAAGATTAGTGACTAGGCCCGTCCGGCCCGAATGACGTTAATGTAAATCGGGCCGGGCCGTGCTCGGGCTTCGGACCGAGGCCCGGCCTGTGCAGACCTTTACCTCTGAACGCAAATATCGTAAAAGCCGTACTTGTAAATGAAGTGTAAATGCACCATAAATAATTATACTAGTGTTCTTTGTGGCAGAATAATTTATCAATGCCATATTCTCATTTATTTCAGAAATTATATAATTCATCGATCAACAGTATTTATAATAATAATGATGAAGATATCAGTCTTAAAACTCTTAATTATGATTAGTAGTCAAGTCTTGCACGTACTCGCGTTCGGGTATTTTAGTTATAACTGAAAATTCCACTCGAAATAAATTCAAACGCAACTAAAAAAATGTTTAAAAAAGGTTGACCTGAAATTGACATATTTTAACCAGAACTGAAGTGCAATAATAATAAAACAGAATTTATATTAGCTCATATCCGTCGCGCTGCAAAAATAATAGTTATTCTGGAAAACAAAACAACTGAAAAATTATTATCACTGTTTTAAAGCTCATTAATCCAGATTAAATTATTCCCTCCCAAGATTTTCTTTCTCTTCAGCGTCACAGTGACCTATGGACCCAGGTGTCAGAAAACAGCTGCCAGTCTAAGGCTGCGGGCACACACAAAGTTTTTTTGCGGTTTGCTGGCGGCGCGTTTGATGTAAATGCGTTTTTCAGTTCAACTTCAATCCAAGAGTAGCACGGGAATCTTTCCCTTCAGTAGGGTTAAGATAGTGATCTTCCGTGACCATAGTATCTCCCTCTTTTCCCACTGTCAGTAAACCGTAAGTGAGAGAAAAGAAAAGGCAGTTCCGGGAAAAAAGTTTAACTTCAGAATAGTTAGGCTGCGGGCACACACACAGTTTTTCGCACTAACTTCTTGCGCTATCTTTGATCTTTCGTTTCGGCGCTTTGATGTATAAATTGCACTTCTAGTGTACTGAATCTGAACTTCAAGAGAGGAATATCAGTTGACAGGTTTACGACCGAAGATGGAGTCGATAAAAGTTCCCCTTCCTTTGTCAAATAGGTAGGGTCAGTCCCACAAAAACCATTTAACGAGGTTTTACCCTTGTTCAGTTCGAAAACAATGATTGATTGATTGCTCTTTTAGTGTAATAAAAACTAGTGCTGTTCGTCTAGACCTTTATGTTTGCCCGGTCCTTAAAAATAGATTTTCGCCCCGCGAAATGTACCGCATGTGATGCTCCTGAACGTAATTTGACCGCTTACCTTGACAGATAGCTCATCGGCGATTTGTGGGTGAAGTCTAGCGGGTGAAAGATAAGTCCGAGAATTACTCCCGGAGCTTCTTGGACCCCCCCCCCCCCCCCAAATTACCAGCAATATTTTCTTTGCATTTTTGCATCGATCCAGAGAATGGCCAAAATCATCTTTAAAAAGGCGGATTTCCGCCTTTAGGCGGAACTCTTTCATCCCTGGTATCGCCCGCGAATTTCGTCAATTTACAACTGTAAAAATTTGCAATTTTTGTGCAAATGTTGCAGGAAAAAACACGTAAATTTCACCACTTCATCGGGGAAAATATAAAATTTCGTCACTTAAGAATCACAAATTTCATTGATCGGCACGGAAAAATCGCGAAATTCATTGATCATGGGCAGAAAAAACGAACTTTGTTGATATGGCTCGGGAAAATCGCAAGTTTCCCTCATCAGATATGGAAAAATCACGGATTTTGCCTATGAGGCTCGGAAAAAAATGACAAATTTCAACTACCGGGCACAGAAAATGCATGTTTTCTCATTTTATTGCGTGGAAAAACGCGAATGTCGTTGATCGAACACAGAAAAAAATGCCAAATTTTGTCGATCAGGGACAAAAAAAAAAAATCACAAATTTCGTTGATAAGGAACGGAAAATCGCGAATTTGACGATGTCACTCAGAAAAATGTTAAATTCCGTTGACCGGTTGCGAAACAATCGTGAATTTCGTCAATTGATCAAGAGAAAAAATCGTCAGTTTCATCTTGTAGCGTAAAAAAATGCAGATTTCGTCAGATTTAGTACAAAAATCATAAATTTCGTTGATCGGACTCGGAAAATTGCGTATTTTGTCAATTAAGGGTGGGAAAAGCGCAAATTTTATTGATTGGATTCCAAAAAATCGCAATTTCGTCGGTTCGAGACAAGAATATTGCGAGTTTTCTTGATCACACATGGAAAAATTGCTAAATACATCAATCAGGCTCTTAAAAATTCTAATTTTCGTTTATCGGGTGCGGAAAAATCGAGAAATTTGTCAATCATGCGAAGAAAAATCGTCGATCCACTTTGTTAGAATTGCGAATTTTGTCAATTAATTGTGGAAAAACCTGGAATTTTGCCGATCTGGAACGGAAAAGTCGCAAATTTCGTCGATTAACTTTGTAAAAATCGCAAATTTCCTCAATCAGCTTTGTAACATACGGAAATTTCGTCAATCAGCCTTTTAAATAACGCGAATTTCATCAATCAGGAGCGGAAAAATCGTGAATTTCGTTAATCAGACGCGGAAAATGTGAATTTTATTTATTATGCGAGTAAAAATCACGAATTTCGTCGATCAGGTTTGTAAAAATCGCGAATCTAGTCGATCAGATTCGTAAAAAATTCGAGTTTTGGTGACTGGGAACGGCAAGATCCTGAATTTTTTTAAACAGGCCTGCAAAAATCACGAATTCCGTCGATAAAGCACGCGAAAATTGCAAATTTCATCGATCAAAATCGCGATTTTGTCGATGAAATTTGTGCGGAAAACTCGCAAATTTCGTCAATGAAGCACAAAATTTGTGAATTTCGATGATCATGTGAAGGGAAATCGCGCATTTTGTCGGTCATGCGAAGAAAAATCGCGAATTTCGTCTTTCATATTTTTAAAATCGCAAATTTCGTCGATATGCTGAAAAATCACAAATTTCGTCGATCGGCTTCGTAAAAATCGTAATTCCTGTTGGAAATATAAGTTAATTTAAGTTTATTTTTAGTTTCCAACTATTTCTTTAATATTTTTAATCCCCATTTAATCTTTTCGTCCACATCTGCAGAGAACAGCACGATATCTTTTTGCCGCGATGTAATGTTTACGTTTTTCAGCTATCGTGCGGAGTTGAGTTGTCGTGCGCTTGCTTTTCAGGAAGGAAAACTTCCATTTTCAGAATCTATAGGTGGCGCATGTGTTCCGGCGGAGCATGACATATTTTCAGTTTGTGACGTTTGCAGTACTGTGATTCGTTCAAATTAGGTAACTGTTCGTTTCGCGGTACTTTATGCAAATATCTTACCTTTTGATTTCATATATATATTTGTAAATCTTTCAGACAGTCATGCACGCATGCTTGCTTGCTTGCACTTTGCTCTTTGGCATGCATTGTTGTGTTCATTCTTTGAATGCCTATTATGTTTCAGAAATTGCCGATGCTAATGTTTTAGCTCCAGTAGAGCTCTTGAAATTATACTATGCTTTAATTTTAAACTTTAAATAAATTTGTTATGTTTCTTTTAAAAAAAAGACACTGTCATATTTTTCCACACCATCTCAATTTCAGTTTCAATCTTATCTAATCTAAATTTAAGACCTCACTTTTTAATTTGGGTGAAGAGGACAATGTTTAATAAAACATTGGTTATGGGCCGTTCTTTTTGCCCATTAGTGAGAATTGTTAGATATTTAATTATGAGATGGTGTTAACATTAAGCAGTCTAAAAGTTTTAAAAGTCTAAAGATAGGGGGGCTGCGAATTAGAGCTAAAAATGGAAATTGACAAATTGAATAATTTTAATTATGCCACTTGGAAAGACGATGTATCAGCACTTTTAATGGAGAAAGGGGCATATGAACATGTAATTAACAAAGATTTAAAACTTAAAGAAGGGGCAACCGCTAAAGAAGCTCGCGACTTTGAAATAAAAAAGAATCAAGCCTATAGTACTAAGGTACCCTGGGGTAATAACGCCAAGTTAAGGTTCTACCAATTTTCACGGCTTAGTTTTAGATTGTATTTTTCAAACAAATATAGGATCTGATACAGCAACTCATTGACTATCTATATCAAATAAAATAATTTAACAGATATGTATTCATAAAATGTAATGGCGTTTTTTCTTGACCCATGCTATTTGGCGTTATTACCCACCTATATGGGTAATAACGCCATGCAAACAAAACTATGAAATAAGATGGAATAATTGCATGTAGCTAGCCCAATTCTAAAAATACAAACTCTACAAACTTAGAAATTGACAAATTGCATTCTAAGATATTGAAAATGTTCAATTTTTGTGAAAGTGTTTGAAATATAAAGGTGTGGTGTGGGAGGGGGGATGAGGCAAATGAATATCAGACAGTGAGTTTCTTTTTTTGCTTAAAAAGGACCGTTTAAATAGAAATATGAGAAACATTGCACAGTTTTAACTGTGTTTATTTGAATCAGTATTTAGGATGTAGCTCGGCCACTGTAGGCAATCAACCGGGGTATTAATGTCAAGGATTGGCGTTATTACCCCGGTATAGTTATTGCGCAGTACATTTTAAATTACACATTATCTCGAGAAGATATCCAAAATCTTCAACAACATTTTAAAAGTACATGAAATGCACTACAAATTTATGTAATTAACAAAGTATTTCCGGATAAAAAGATAGTCTTCACATATACAAAACGTATTTCGCAAATTTTAGATCAAGCGTTAATTTTAGTTGTTTGTAAAAACAATAAGACCTAAAAATGAAACAAATTAACTTGAAGCTGTTTTTTGCGATTTATATGACTGAAAACCCTTCTGCGCAGAGCACATGGGTGTCATTTACCTGATTATTTCATAATTATGCAAAATATAAGCACTTGGCGTTATTACCCCGCCTGGCGTTATTACCCCAGGGTACCTTATTTATTTAAATATTAGTAAAGATTTAAAGCCATTGATTCGTGATACTAAAATAGCTTCAGAAGCTTGGGACAGATTAAAAATCCATTTTCAGCCAGCTACAAGGGGAAGAGCTATTGGTATATTGGACGCCTATTTTAGTTGTACCTATGATTCGAATGAAGCAATAGGACTTTATGGGGCTAGACTAAAAGAAATTTTAGTGAGTATGGGAGATACAGAAATCGTATTGCCCGAAATCGTAAAAACTTATCAACTTATCAGATTCCTCCCAAGTACGTTTTCTGGTATAGTGCAAGCCATTTATAGATGGGAGAAAAAGGATTTTACTTTTGATAAAGTTTTAGACGAATTAATATTAGAAGAGGACCGTTTGAAGCAAAGTAGAAGCGATATGCTTAAAGGGGAAAAATCGGCGTTTGAAATAAAATCTGTAAGGCCTAAAGAAGTCCGAAAAAAAGATAAACCCCAAACTCAGAATTGTTTTAAGTGTGGCAAACCTGGACACAGGGCAATTAACTGCAGAAATAACTCTAAAAGTATTAAAAAGAAAAGTTACGTGACCGAAGCAAATTTTGGTCAAAATGACCATTTTCAAGATAAGTTTAATTGGGTGTTCGACACGGGAGCATAGAGTCACTTCTGCAATAATAAAGATTTGTTTGTAACGTATAAACCGGTAAATAATACAAAAATGACTTTAGCTGTTGGTCAAGTGACTAGTCCTATAGAAGGCATGGGTAGTGTAGATGTAAATTTTAAAGTAAATGGGAAAATTAATGAAATACGTTTAAATAATGTGATGTATTCCCCAAATTTAAGAAGAAATCTCATTTCAGGAGCGGTTTGTGAGGAAAAAGGGTCAAAATTTGTGGGGAAAAACGGTAAAATTACTCTGTTTGATGAGAAAGGGAGAGAAATGTTTTCTGCTTATAGGAAAAATGGACTCTACAGTGTGAAACCTATATATCCAGAGCACCAAACTTATGTTGACAGTAATGTAATCACTTCAAATGTTTCAGAGCTAGCAAAATGGCATGAGCGGTATTGTCACATAAATAATCAATATATCGTAAATACATGACAGAATGAAAAAGTATAAGGTCTGCCTAAGATGAAGTATCAAGAGTTAAGCTGTGAAGCATGCAAAATTGCAAAAACCAGAAGAATATCCTTTCAGTCTAAACAAGACTATAGAACGAATAGACCGCAGGAATTGCTCCATATGGACGTCTGTGGTCCAATGCCCACTTATTCGCTAGGAGGTTCAGAATACTTTTTGACGATTATAGACGATTTCTCAAAAAAGGTAACTGCTTATCCAATTCAGCATAAAAGCGAAGCCTTTGATTGTTTTTTAAAATTCCAGAAGAGGAACGAAAGATTTTTAGGGAAGAAAGTGATAGCTATTAGAACGGACAACGGCAAAGAATTTGTGAACGACAAATTTAAAGTTCATCTAGAAAGAGAAGGCATTCATCATGAGAAGACTAATACATATTCTCCTGAACAAAACGGACTAGCTGAACGTTTCAACTATACAGCATTAGATGCCATTAAAGCCATGCAGAAAAGTAGTAACATGGATGAAAAATTTTGGGCGGAGGCGCTTTGCTGTTTTGTCTA
This sequence comes from Maratus speculifer, assembly GCA_964019185.1. Taxonomy (NCBI): domain Eukaryota; kingdom Metazoa; phylum Arthropoda; class Arachnida; order Araneae; family Salticidae; genus Maratus; species Maratus speculifer. Next base: position 198,805,109 of record OZ025290.1, read on the forward strand.
TGTATGGAATCGAGTAGCCAGAAAAGGTCAAGAGAAAACACCATTTGAGTATTTTTGTGGAAGAAAGCCATCTGTAACACATCTGAAAAAGTTTGGAAGTATTGCCTATGTTGGAATGCCAAAGCAACAAAGAAGAAAATTTGATATGAGGACGAAGAAAGGAATTTTAGTTGGTTATGCCCATCAAACCAAAGGTTACAGAGTTTATGTTCCAGAACTAGGTCGTGTTATCGAGACCATAAATGTTTCTTTTGATGAAGAATTTGACAGTAATATTCAACAGAAATCGAAAACTTTAAGAAGCAGACAGGAAACAAGGTGCAAAAGTGGAGCCGAGCTGGACCCAAAAAGTAAAAAGACTATCCAAAGAAGAAAGCATAAAGCAATTGAAGACTATAAAGAAACTCTGGAATTACCATCAGAATCTGATTTAGAAGACGAAAGAAAGTACAAGTATCAAATTTCGAAGGAAGAATCAAGTACTGACTCTGAGGAAGAACAAATTCAATGCAAAGATATAAAGTGGATAAGAGAAGCAAAAGAAAGAAAAGATGGTTCAAGAACTGACATCTACTACAAAATTGAAGGGACAAAAGTATGTTTAAGATCACATCCAGAAGCCAAAAAGTATTGCCTGAGCAACAACATCAAGTACGATCCAAATTTCTTTAATTTCTCAGGAAATGATAAGTATTGTGGACCAGAACCGAGAACTGAACCTATACTTGAAGATAAGAAATTGTCTGACAACAATGAAGAATCTGACACAGAGTTAGAAGCAAATTGTATAGAAGTAAGAATACCTAGATCATTAAAAGAAGCTGTTGAATCTGACCAAAAGAAAGAGTGGATTAAAGCCATGGAAGAAGAAATGAAGATTATGAACCAAAGAAAAGTATGGGAATTAATTCCAAAGAAAGATGGTAAAAAGATAATACATAATCGGTGGGTGTATACTATAAAGAAAAATGAAGAACAGAAGATAGTAAGATATAAAGCAAGACTGGTGGCGAAAGGCTTTGGCCAGAAAAAAGGAGAATCATATGAGGAGGTATACAGTCCTGTTGTTAATTTTGCCATAATTAGATTATTTTTCACTATTTTAGTTGGACTTTATGGATGGTTTCATCAACAATTAGACATAAAATGTGCATATCTTTATGCAAAGTTAAAAGAAAGAATAGTGATGTATCAACCAAAAGGATTTGAAGATCAGAAACATCCAGATTATGTTTGCCTTTTAAGAAAAGCAATCTACGGTCTCCGACAGAGTGGAAGACAGTGGTACTTCGAGATTCAAGACGTTTTAGAAGATTTAGCTTTCACCAGGTTAGAATGGACAAATTGTGTATTTATTTTTAAGAAAAGAATTTTATTACTCCTATATGTTGACGACATAATAATATTTGGAAAGACAGCAGAACATATAAAAGAAACCATTGAACTTCTGAAAACTAAGTTTGACCTAAAACTCCTAGGAAAAACCAAGAAACTACTTGGCGTTGAGTTTGAAAATGAAGAGGGAAAGTTGTATATCCATCAGAAAGAGTACATTGAAAAAATCTATCAAGCCTATTCAAAGTACAAAATCCCAATCGTATCCTTACCTATTGCAAAAGGCGTAATTTATTCTAAGAATGACTGTCCGAAAACTGGAGAAGAAATCATCGAAATGGAAAAATACCTGTATAGAAATCTAGTAGGATGTTTAGCCTTTTTAGCAAGTCGAACAAAACCAGATATTGCATTTGCAATAAATATTTTCAGCCAGTTTCAAGAAAATACAGGAATGATTCATTGGCAAGGTCTACTTAAACTGTTGGGATATGTTCAAGCAACTAAAAACCTCAAGTTGAATCTATCAAATCTAAAATCTCTCAAAGTAACATGCTATAGTGATGCTGACTATGCAACTAATAGAGACGACAGAGTATCCATGAGTGGAATTATGATGTTCATCGACAAAGCTCCAATCATTTGGCGAAGTTTTAAACAAAAATGTGTATCATTATCAACGATGGAAGCTGAGTATATTTCATTAAGTGAAGCAGCAAAGGAGATGGTTTGGATAAGAAGAGTTTTAGAAGAAGTAATTAAATGCAAGTTAGTTCATCCAGACTGTACCGAATACACTTTATTATGTGATAACAGAGCAGCTATGGACTTTTCAAAATCACCAATCGAAAATGCACGTACTAAACATATTGATGTAAGGTACAGTAGACTCCTTTAAATCCGCGTCCCTAAAATCCGCAATGACCAGAAATCCGCGCATTTTTTCAGATGTAAACAATGATGTAAACAAAGATGGCGCTGAAGTCAGCGGCTAACGCATTTTTTTTACAAAATTATTTTTAATCACTTTCTTTTGGCTATTACAGATTTATTACTAAATAAATTTATATTACTTTTGATTTTGATATAAATTAGCATATATTTATCAAAATTCCAGGGCTCGAAATGAAAAAAATCCACGAACCAGCACGATATTTTAAAGTATTTTTTTTTTTTTTCCTTTAATGTATAGACAGATTTATTTGTAGATATATAAAGCAATATAAACAAGGCATTAAAACTCTAAATAGCAATAAAAAAAAGTTAGAGCACAATAAACTACATATATATATATAAATATATATATGTATAACAGTTACACTATGTTTTAATAATTGCATGAGCCAGAACGATATTTACCATAATTTTACAAATCGGAACTTTATCTGTCATAATTTCAGGAACTAGAATATCGCTCCGGTTTGTTCCAGTACATTTCGACCCTTGAAAGATTCCCTTTTTATTGTACTTTCTGGAAAATATTAGCCAGTGTAAACTAATTGAAATGTTTATTTTTCTTGTGTTCGTTTTGTTGTGTTTCAATATTTATTTTTATTTTTTCAATACACCGTACGTATTTAATATGTCATCCTGATTATTATGTCTAAATACAAGGTTTTTAGTGAAGAAAACGTGAATTTACTTCAGAAAAATCGAGAGACTTCTTGTATCGCCGTAGCATTGCCGCGCGCGTCTTTAGACCGAAGGAGAAAAATATGATAGGAAATAGACCCTGTGTTCTTGCCACTGTAGTAACTATCTTTTAGTTGACATTTACTATAAGGATGTGTCCTTTAATGTGAGAGTCAGGCCATTTCATCCAGCCCTTAATCATTACATATTTCATCCATATAAAACTTAAATTTACAGCAAATAATTACAATAGTCATCTTTATTTACAGTTCAATATAATTTAAAGTACACTTACCTTTTATAATAGAAGTCTCATTTCTGTTTAATTGTTGTCTATAAACTGTATAATTAAACTTTAGTTCTATATTAATTTATATTTCCCGGCAGACTTATATTTTTCACACACCTTTCATAAGTAAACATTGCCTTTTGACCTAGTTCCCCATATCGCCATGTGGAGGCGTAGCGATGAGAGTCGATGACGTAATCGCTTACGCGATCAGACGTAACGATCTCATCAGCCATTCATCTTTCAATGATTGGTGGGTGTGTCTCTCGGCAGGGAGAAACCTGATGTTCAATCCGTTTGAGAAGTATATATACTTCAGTCTTGCCGGCGTAAAGCAGCTTCGTAGTTTTATCAGCTTCGTATTTTATTGTTTGTTTTTCTTAGTTTCGTCTGTTGGATGTTGTGTTATGTTATCTGGAAGTCATATGTGTCATCGATCAAGTCATTTATTTAATGCGTTTAATACATCGTTCAATACAATAGTTTAAGTCATCAGTTGAAGTAGAACTTTCATCTAGTAATGGCATTTCATTATGCTTTCACGTTTCACTTAAACTTACGGAAGATATTCGAATATATATGGAACTTTATTTCTAATTTTCACCTGGAGGCTAGAAGGAGAGGTCTGCCATTGACATGAGATCGTTGACCTGGAACGATGTGATGATCGGCAATATCATGAGATGTTCGAGTAGAAGAGACTTTGAGATTTGGACTTTAACCTTCGCCTTCTTAGGGAAAGTTTGACTATTTGCTGTGGTTTTTCTCTTCGGTTTTTGATCATGGAATTTTTGGAACTTTATCGACGGATGAATTTGACTTAGATGTATTTTTTTTTGGAACTGAAACCATTTTCCAGTTTTTTGAATTAGCAAGCTCCGGTTCACTTAATCAAGACAATAGAGGACTTATAAAATGTTCTTTAAATCTTTAGGGGGAACTGGGGTACATTGATACATGGGGCACATTGATACACCCCCTCTACCGCTCACAGGGTCATTACAGGAAGTTTCACAACAGCTCCATAAGATGGTGCTAGTGTATTCAACTACATACAGAAAATCTTGGAATGATTCAATAGTTTGGTGAAATGGGACGGGTGATTTATTGTTTTTGTTGTTCAAAAGTAAATATGAGTTGTACAATTGAAATGCTATTATACAACTGTTCCAGTATTTTCAACCAAAATGAATACTCTCCCTGGTAAGTACAGCTACTCTTTATCAGTTCTTCATTATTTATTGTTAGATATATTGTGAAGTGTTGGATTTGAGACTCATTTTATTCAAAATCGCTGTATGGGGCACATTGATACAGTCTATGACGGGGCACATTGATACAGCCTAAATCCTTTAATAGTTCATATTTTCATTATCTTTTATTATTTTTTTTACCATACACTCATTAATCCATCCTTTTTTTTTCACGAAAAATTTCTAATATTAGTTTTTATTGAAGTGAAATAGCTCTAATTTCTTTATATTAGAACATTTTATAGTATTTTTGAAAACAGAAGACGTAGGAACTTACCCAGCATCTAGTGCTTGTAGAACTAATATAAAAGAAAAGGACGCCATTCTGGCAAATCTCGAATTTATATCGATTCTCCAGAGAAAAAAGTATTTTCGACATGCGAAATGTTAAGTAAGAGAAACAAACTGCAGAACAGAAAATGATACTTACATTATAAACAGAATTTTTAATATAATTATCCTTTATTTTCTGTTTATAAACCTATTTATAAACAGAAAAACTGGTAATTTTTTCATCTTTCATAAGAAAGAAGATAATGCTGGGGTTGAAGTGCTAGATATGACAAAGTTACTACATCCAACAATCAGACAAGAAACAGCCAGAACATCAGGTCATAATATATTTAATTTTGATTGCTTTAATATTGCTTAAAAATAAATTGTGGGTGATTTGAATTTTTATAAATAAATATAAAAGGGTTTTCTAATTCATTTTCTATGAAAAATATGCACTGGTATTATTTTGTCGTCATTTTTCTCAAACGTATCAATCTGCCCCGGGGATGGGGCACATTGATACAAATGACTTTTTTTGATTTTTTTAAAATTACATGCAAAAATACTATATAAAACAATGATTGTACATTTTTATAACATACTACACAAGTTTTGCTGTCACCTCATGGAAAAAAAACTTGAATTTTCTACTTTCTTGACACCAAAAAAAATCTTAGAAAAAAACTGTATCAATGTACCCCAGTTCCCCCTACTTATTTTTATTTACAGATAAGTTCAATTTTTATTTATCCTGATATATTTTAATTTACAATATACTTATTTATATATTTGGTTTATTGATTTAATAGAAAGAAAAATATATTTTTGTTTTAAATATGATTCGATTATAGATGCAATATATTTATATTTGTTTTTATATTTTATGTTTATTTTATTTTATGAACTAATAAATGTTTATTGTTAAGTTTTAATTTTGCATGTCATTATTTCAGTTGATTTAAGTTTATTCTTGACTAAACATTTAATTAGATATTCATTTGGGCATTACGTTAAAAATTAAATTGATTTAATTACTTATGGGGTTAAAAATCAGCATAACGCTGACACTGCTTTTAGACGCGACTCTGCTAAACATTCAACCCCGATGGAATTCTTGTTTATATTCCATCATTTTGGTTATGGGCTTTTTACAACTAACGTTGTGCCCTTTATAAAATTTAATTTTAAAAATTTAAAAGTTTAATAAAAATATTTACAATTTTTTAAGTTATACCCTCCCTTGAATATGATAATATATTTAAAGATTAATGTTTAAAATATAGTAAATTTTGTCTGTTTAATTTTGTTTAAAGATTTAATAATTATCGGAAGTAAAAAAAAAAATTTCTACCGGATGTTTGAAATAGTTTTAGATGGGGGGGCTGTATGTTAAAGTCAGAGATATAAATATGTAGGTTTAAATTTTTTTTAATTCTTTTTGAATAAAACGAATCTGTACTTAATTAAATGTGATTTTGGTGTAAAAACTTTACTTTGAGATATTAATTAGTAAATTTAAGAATTTTGAATTTCTATAAAGTGAATCATTTTTGTATGACTTTAGTGTAAAGATTAAAATTTTTTTTTTTGAAATATGAATTTGTAAATTTAAATTATGCTGACCTTTAAATGTAATTTTGAATACAAATTGGATATTAAATGATAGTTTAAAATTTTTATAAGTAAAATTAAAATAATTTAAAAGAAATTTAATATACTTTTATGAGTAACTTGCTATATAAAGTGCTCATATAAAGTTTTCTTTAAGTATATGCAGTGGAGCGTGATGGGCTCCATTGTATTTTTGATAAGATGATGTGAATTTTTGTGCTTAACCGTGGTAGTAAACCAGGAGATCTATCTGTAAAGAAATTTTATTTTTGAATATTTTTGATCACGGTATGTTATAATAAGATGAAAACAAGAAATGTCTTTAAAAATTAAGATATGAATTTCGAATATTTTTGACTTTGAAATTTAAATACCTTTTTAAATTAAAGTAATAGGTTTGTTTTTGAATTTTTTCTTGGAGTTTGAATGACTTTTTGAAATGCTTTATCATGAGTTTTAAAAGCTTGACTGATGTGGAAGGCTTCCTGGTTTTCTCCAGTTTAAATGATTGCCACTTAGTGATATTTCTTTAACTTATTTTATGTAAAGAGATAGTAAAGTGTAAGAAGCTTAATATATTAAGGAAAAGTTTTTGATATAACATTGTTAAGGTTGCTGTGTAATTTTCAATGTTGCTAAATTAAAGAGTGTTAGAATTAAATTGCCACCTGAATCGCCATACTTTCATCATTTGTTTGAAATGGATGTTTTAAATCTTGAATTTCTTGTAATTATGTAAAAATAGCATATGTTTTTAAACTATGTAGTAAGAGTTAAGATAGTCCCAGTAAGGGATTAATGTTGTGTGAAAATGAGAAATTTCAAGTTACTTTTTGAGAGTTGAAGTGCTTAGTACTTAGGACAGGAATAAATTAACGATTCTCATATTGGATTTAAATCTAAGGTATTAATGAAATTTTTTTTGAATTTAAGTATGTATTAGTAAAAACAGGAGCAACTTTTCTTAGTGAAGAACTTATCTTAATGACTTTTATTTAAAGTTGAATTTAAAGCATTGAAGGAAAACTTTATTGCAGCTATACTTAAACTTTTGATATTTTTGAAAATGTGGTCTTGACTCCCCATATAGATGCTAATTTCTGCTTCAATAGTAACTTAAAGTATGAATTTAAAGATAATTCCATAACATAAAATATGTAAAGATTCTGTAATATAAATCTAAACATATGACTTTTCATAATTAATTATACATTTAAAGTTAAAGGTTTTAAGGATAATGATTATAGTTTATATTAAAGTAATTATATTTTAGTGTTACAGTTTTGGACAAATCTTAGTGTGGAATGCTTTGAAATAAAAAGGAGGGATATGTCTTAACTATTTTTTTGTGTTAGAGGTTAAGATGCCCAGGCCTTAAAGCTAATATTTCTGCCTGGGATTTGCTCCAATTTAATTTTTTTTACCTCATTAATATAAATTTACAATTTAAGAAATAGAATTAAATTTTTCTATTTTGGGGAGAGGACTATTTGATTTTTTTTGCAATAGATTGTTATTTAAGGTTTAAAAATGAAAGTTTGAGGAATTAAAGTGATAAATTTTGAATTTAAAATCATGACATTGAAAAATGAATAACTCAATTTTCTTTTGATATAATCTTGTTCTATCTAGGACTATTTACGAATCTCTTTTAGAGACTTTTTGAATCAAAAATTGAGTGTTTTCTTAAACGTGTAATTTGATGTCATGGGTTTATGTATTTTTGTTAACTCCTGTCCTGCACTGAATATTTGACTTTAGATTTTTGTGTAAATGACATCTATTAATGAGTTGTTAAATGTCCTTTACATGTTTTTGAGCAATGTTAGTAACTTGTGTGCTATCTAAAATGATTTCTATATGGTTTTTATTTTTAATAAAGTATTGTAAGGATTTATATTTTTGTTTGGTTATATATTTTTATTTAGACTTAAAATATGTTTTTGCTTATCCTTGATGGTCTATATTTTCAGAGCATATGCCATTGTTATCAATTTTGGTAATGCACTGCTTTTAGAAGTGACCTAATATAGTAAAGGTTAATAGTGGACTTCAAGTGTTGGGCAAGGAGACATAATCTTTTAGTAGGTTAAGTTGCTGTTTTTAAGTTAATACTGGTTCAGTTGTGATTAGAGGCTATGTGTTAAGTACCAGTTTGGTTCATTCATTCCAGACGAATTTTTTTGAGAAGATGGGATAAGGTATTTGAGAAGTACTTTGAACCTGATTTAAGTGGTCTGATGTTATGTGGCTGGCTGGGACTGAATCGGCCTTTATTTAAAATCTTATTTTTGTTAATTTTATTAAATGTTAAACAATTTTTTTTAGTTAATGGATAGCATGCTGAGTTGACTCAACTTTTGGGTCAAAATTTAAATGGATGTTGAAAAGTATTGGACATTTGGGATGTTTTTAGAAGGTTTAAAGGTGGTTCAGGATGGTACTTTGAATTTTCTGGTAAGGATTTGAAGAGATAAAAGTTTAAATTTTTGACAGTGGCTGAAATGGCAGTTTGTGGATTTTCTTTGAAGGAATTTGGTAAATTTGAAGATTGAAATGGAAACTGTTAATGTAAGTTAGACGATTTAGTATGTTGGACAGAATAAGAAACTTTGTGTTAGGCTCAATTTTTTTTGAGAAGCAATGCTAGTTAAACATTTTTTTAGGTAAAAGTTTGATTAAATATTCAGGAAATTGTAGGTAACTACAATAACAAGTATAATGCCTTCATATAATTTACTTTATTAAAAATACCAATTATAGGCATTAATTTTAGATCCTTTTAAAAAATCTCGAAAATAAATTTATATATCACATAATATAATTGTCAATATCACACTAAAAGTTTATAAGTTTATAAGGTCAGTTTTTTAAAATTTTAGATTATATAAACTTTTAGTGTGATATTGACAATTATATTATGTGATATATAAATTTATTTTCGAGATTTTTTAAAAGGATCTAAAATTAATGCCTATAATTGGTATTTTTAATAAAGTAAGTTTGATTAAAATTAGCCTTTTCTTTTAAAGAGTTATTAATTGAAGAATTTAATTATATGAAAAATTGGCATTTTTGGGATTCTTTAAGATTAAATTTTAAGAATAGATTTAAATAGAAATAATTTTTTAAAGAATCAAGTAAATTACGGGTCAGATGGACTTCATTGGGTTTGTAGAATGTACTTTGTATAGTGTTGAGTTGGACTCCACTGTTATTCTCGTCAGGCCGGAAAATTTTGTAGGCAGGTAGAGCTGAATTTCCGAGTGATCCATGCCATGTACTGTCTGGAAAGATTTTCTTGATTAGTCTTTGCCCCTTTGCATCCTTTTAATTGAAGAGTGTAAAAAGAATTCCTAGGTTGCTCTTCATAAGTGTGATGTATGTGAGGGGGGGATTGAGATCTAATTAATTTTTGACCTGTTCTACTTAATTTGAATTAATTTACATTTTTTTTAGATCTTATCATTTTTGAGTTCTACTGAATTTGAATTAATCAAGATTTTATTTTTACTTGGTCAATAGGATAAATTCTGAGTTTAAAAAATATAATTCTGGCAGGCAGCTGTTTTGTGAGACTCTGAATAAAATAAGAGATGTCTGAGGTTTTAAGATTTCTTTGAGAAAAGACCCTTTTGATGTGTTAGTCTTTCTTGGAAGAAAATGACGTCTTCGTTGGTCTGAATACCCCGAACTCTGGCTGACGGATTAGTTGTTCCTCTGTAATAATATTAAGTGTTAGGGAATCGCTGTGAGTTGTAGGCGATCCATCCTTTTGAAAAATTTTAGGTGATAGAGTAGCGATTACTCATCCGTGTCTGTGGTTTACCTTTGTCAAATATTTTGAGAGATTGGGAGTGAAGACTTTGGCGCCAGAGCATGTGGATTTTCAAATAGGGATGAAAGGTAGTTTGAGTGCGAGTATGATTGTGAAGTGCCCTATAAACTTATGTGTGTTTTTCAGGATTCAGAGGTGAACTACAGCTTAAGAATTTTTTTTTTGTGGTCTGAACCGACAGTGACTACGTGTATATGTTTTATGTGAGGGAAAGAATTGAGTGAATGCGTGCCTTGGCATTGGTGCTGAATGGAGGTGTTGACATCCTTGGGTTTGAACCGTGGCAAACACTTGGATCTTCAATGCATTTCATGAGTGGAAAGAAAGTATGTTATGTCCCCTGGAGATAAAATTTTTAGTTGGTCCCAAATAATTGGGCTAATTAGGTTTAGTTCTGTTATGTCCCACGTGTAAGGATTCTTAGTCATTGGTCAGGTGAAGATAAGGTATAATAGTAATCTTCATAGTAATTGTAGTTGATTAAGAAGTTTTTCTTGGGAAGGAACAATGTCAGCTGATGTTAACGAGTTGGAATTCTACTAGAATTGTTAAGTAAAAGGGGGGTTCAATTAATTGGATTTTTTTGATGTATTAGAATTCAATGTCTTACGTGTTGCTCTGCCAGAACTTAAAGTAAAAGTGTAATTTTGAAAGGAAACTAGTACAAGTGTTTAGTTCTTTTTAAATGAAAATTGTAAAATATTGTAATAGATTTATAATGTATATTTTTTATGGAAGAAAAATTAATATTTTTAATATAAGATTTGTTGTATTATGAAAGTTTGTAATTCATTAATAAAGGAAATTGATAAAGTATAATTTCTTTTTGTATGGATAAAGTTCAATTCGAGTATAGGAAGTGTTTTTGAAATTATATATACGAAAATGTAAAGCTGGTGATCATGGACTGGAGGAAAATTTTTACTAATACATGATTATGTGCTGTGTATAATTTTTTTTGTGTATGTATTTATGTAAATGTTTTTAAATATTTTAGATTTCAAGTGTGCTGGGGCTTGCTGATCTATGGATATTCTAGTCATCTATAAATATTTTTTTTAGATACTTTTAGATATTTTTCAAGTTAAGATGGTTTAGGTGCTGTGGCTTGTGATGAAGAGGTGTTGATGAAAATGTTTTTAGTGGCTTGTTAGCTCGAAGGGATAACTGCATTTTTTAAGGTGTTGTCTATTTTGGTAACCTTTCAGTGTTTCCTTTGGGCATAGCCCTTGCATGTTATACAGATGGCAAGAGGGGGGGCATTTGATAGGAAATAGACCCTGTGTTCTTGCCACTGTAGTAACTATCTTTTAGTTGACATTTACTATAAGGATGTGTCCTTTAATGTGAGAGTCAGGCCATTTCATCCAGCCCTTAATCATTACATATTTCATCCATATAAAACTTAAATTTACAGCAAATAATTACAATAGTCATCTTTATTTACAGTTCAATATAATTTAAAGTACACTTACCTTTTATAATAGAAGTCTCATTTCTGTTTAATTGTTGTCTATAAACTGTATAATTAAACTTTAGTTCTATATTAATTTATATTTCCCGGCAGACTTATATTTTTCACACACCTTTCATAAGTAAACATTGCCTTTTGACCTAGTTCCCCATATCGCCATGTGGAGGCGTAGCGATGAGAGTCGATGACGTAATCGCTTACGCGATCAGACGTAACGATCTCATCAGCCATTCATCTTTCAATGATTGGTGGGTGTGTCTCTCGGCAGGGAGAAACCTGATGTTCAATCCGTTTGAGAAGTATATATACTTCAGTCTTGCCGGCGTAAAGCAGCTTCGTAGTTTTATCAGCTTCGTATTTTATTGTTTGTTTTTCTTAGTTTCGTCTGTTGGATGTTGTGTTATGTTATCTGGAAGTCATATGTGTCATCGGTCAAGTCATTTATTTAATGCGTTTAATACATCGTTCAATACAATAGTTTAAGTCATCAGTTGAAGTAGAACTTTCATCTAGTAATGGCATTTCATTATGCTTTCACGTTTCACTTAAACTTACGGAAGATATTCGAATATATATGGAACTTTATTTCTAATTTTCACCTGGAAGCTAGAAGGAGAGGTCTGCCATTGACATGAGATCGTTGACCTGGAACGATGTGATGATCGGCAATATCATGAGATGTTCGAGTAGAAGAGACTTTGAGATTTGGACTTTAACCTTCGCCTTCTTAGGGAAAGTTTGACTATTTGCTGTGGTTTTTCTCTTCGGTTTTTGATCATGGAATTTTTGGAACTTTATCGACGGATGAATTTGACTTAGATGTATTTTTTTTGGAACTGAAACCATTTTCCAGTTTTTTGAATTAGCAAGCTCCGGTTCACTTAATCAAGACAATAGAGGACTTATAAAATGTTCTTTAAATCTTTACTTATTTTTATTTACAGATAAGTTCAATTTTTATTTATCCTGATATATTTTAATTTACAATATACTTATTTATATATTTGGTTTATTGATTTAATAGAAAGAAAAATATATTTTTGTTTTAAATATGATTCGATTATAGATGCAATATATTTATATTTGTTTTTATATTTTATGTTTATTTTATTTTATGAACTAATAAATGTTTATTGTTAAGTTTTAATTTTGCATGTCATTATTTCAGTTGATTTAAGTTTATTCTTGACTAAACATTTAATTAGATATTCATTTGGGCATTACGTTAAAAATTAAATTGATTTAATTACTTATGGGGTTAAAAATCAGCATAACGCTGACACTGCTTTTAGACGCGACTCTGCTAAACATTCAACCCCGATGGAATTCTTGTTTATATTCCATCAAAATATGCTTTAGAAGCAAACTGCGCGGCTGCGCGGTGCAGATGCGCAAAGCAACGACGCGTGGTTACGAAAAAGTTTCAGTTTCGTGTTGAGTAAAAGAGGAATCTACGCAGATTTAACGGTAATTATTAATATTATTTTTTTTTTTACGTATATATTTTAATTTGTAACTTTGGTTAATATGATTGCTATCTAGATTTTCATAAAGAAAATGAGTATTTGTTTTGAAAAAAACTTATGATGGCACTAATATCGACAGTGATTGCGATCATTTTCCAAAATATTTTTTTAATTAATCAAGCTTTTTTTGTTTATTAAATCTAAATAAACATAGCATAAATTTCCGTTTTTTTTTTTTTTTTTTTTTTTTTTTTTTTTTTTTACAATTCCAGTGTAAATTATTTTCTTATCCAAAATAAAAAATACAGTGCAACAGTAACTTTTGAACAACATCTACAACTGTAACCGCCATTCTGTTTTAGTTTCGGTTTTCGGTTCTTTTCTTTCATTGTTTCGTGATTTCGTAGTTCTTTCATTGTTTCGTGATTTCGTAGATAGTGATTTAGTACGATCAATTTTGTCAATCAATATGGATGAACTAAATTTTTCTAATGCTAAAAAAAAGAAAAGAAAACATGTCAGTTTGACAATAATACAGAAAGTGGAAATTATAAAGAAATTGGATTCTGGTTCTTCTGTTCGTTATTTAGCAAAATCTTATGGAATAAGCCCTAGAACTGTCAGGGCTTGAAAATTCTGAAAATTTTAAGGTTCCCAGCTGGGAACCTACATGAAAAATATAGGTTCCCAGATGAAAAGTATAAGTTCCCGAAAAAATTTATGTATGAGTATTTTAACAAAATTTTCCGTTTTATCGCGATTTTTTAAAAGAAATTAGCCGTTTTATCGCGATTTTTAAAAAGAAATTTGCAGTTTTTTTGCGATTCCTTGACAAAATCTGCCGTTTTATCGTGATGTTTTAACGAAATCTGCTGTTTTTCTTTTTTTTTTTTTTTTACGAGATTTGCCGTTTTTGTGATTTTTTAATAAAATCTGCGCTATTTCGCACGATTTTTTGACGAATTTTGTAGCATTTTCACAATTTTTTGACGAAATTTTCCGTTTTTTCGCGATTTTTTGAAGAAATTCGCCATTTTATCGCGATGTTTTACGGAAACTTGCCGTTTTATCGCGATGTTTTAACGGAGCCTGTTGCTTTTCAAAAGAAAATCTTTACAAAATTTGCCTTTTTGGGGATTTTTTAATGAAATTTGCGATGCTTCATGCGATTTTTCAACGAAATCTGTTGTCTTTTAGATATTTTTAGACAAAATTTGCCGTTTTTCCCGATATTTTGACAAAATTTATTGTTTTCCATGATTCTTTTTAACGAAATGTGCCGCTTTTACGCGATTTCTTAACGAAAATTGCCGTTTTTTGCGATCCTTTAATGAAATTTGCGTTTTTCTGCGATTCTTTTGTTGAAATTCGGGCTTTTCCCGTAATATTTCGACGAAATTATGCATCCCCCGGGCCGCTTAAGAGCTATTTTTTTTGCCGATTTTTTGCTTAAATTACGCGTTATAATGCGTCCGCGGCATTGCTAGCGGACACGGCAAAAGGTTAGGTTCCCGGCCGGGAACCTTAGTGATAAAATATGCGTTCCCGGAAAGGACTTTTGGGTTCCCCGGGATCCCGGGAACGCTATTTTTCGAGCCCTGAACTGTATATGACATTAAGAAACAAAAAGAAAAAATTTTGAATTTTTATATGAATAGTGACAGCAATTCTGGTATTTCAGAAAGAAAAACAATGCATGAAGCCAGATCTGGTGATCTAGACAAGGTGCTATATGAATGGTTTAAACAACGTAGAAGTGAGGGTATTCCCATAACAGGTCCCCTTCTTTGTGAAAAAGCTAAAGATCTGCATAAAGAGATGAATATGGAAGTTCCATATGCTTTTTCTTCAGGGTGGTTAACTCGTTTTAAACAGAGGCATGGAATAAAATATATAAAGACATGTGGCGAAAAATTATCTGCAGATAATGAATCTGCAGAAGAATTCACTGATTATTTTACCAATCTTGTAAAAGAAGAACAATTAAATCCAGAGCAAATATACAATATGGACGAAACAGCACTGTTTTGGCGCAGCTTACCACGTAAAACTTTAGTAACAGCTGATGAGAAGAATCCATCAAGCATTAAAGAAGATAAGCAACGAATCACAGTTCTTATTTGCAGCAATGCCGCTGGCACCCACAAGTGTCAGGTATTAGTAGAGGGGAAAAGTGCAAAACCTCGTGTATTACGAAATATCAAACTTCCCATTATATATAAAGCCAGCAAAAATGCTTGGGTTACTAAGGAGATAATTGCTGAATGGTTTGAGAACCATTTTGTTCCTGAAGCACTTGAACACAGTAAAAAAGTAGGGTTAAACAAAGACAGTAAAATTCTGTTATTATTAGATAACTGCCGAGCACATGATGTTGAATTAAAAAAAGGGAATGTAAAAGGAGAGTTTCTTCCACCAAACACAACTTCCCTCCTTCAACCAATGGATCAAGGTATCATGCGTGCATTAAAATGCTATTATAAAAAAAGGGTTTTACAAAAGTTGTTAAGTTTAGATTCATCAGGTGATATGCTTGAACAATTCAGGCAGATTTTTACTCTAAAAGAATCTCTTTTTGTTTTGGCAGATGCTTGGAATGATATGTCGCAAGATACTTTAATACACGCCTGGCATAATGTTTGGCCTCCATCGTTGTTTATAGATTCCGAGAATGATGATTCAACATTTGATGGGTTTCATCCAAGTGCTGCTGAAGTTAAAACTAATGAATTACTGGTTTTTGCAAAGCAGTCTTTAAGTAATATCATCAATAATTTAGAGGATAGTGAAGTATTAAACTGGATATCTTCTGATGATAACATCCCAGTTATCGAAAATAAAACTGACCAGGACATAATATCTTCTGCTCTGAACATTGATGAAGATTCTACATCAGAAACAGAATCTGATGAAGAAGTTGAAAACATTAATCTTGAAGAAGGTTTAGCCATAGGAGACAAATATTTGAATTTTTTAGAAAAACAGAATTTTATTAGTCAGCAACAGATAATGACAGTTAAACAGATACAAGATGACATTACAAAACAACGTAACAAAAGATTAAAACAAACAACTATTGTGTCAATGTTCAAAAAATATAATCTAAAAAAATAAGTGAAGTTTGTAAAAAAAAAATAACAAAAGGAAAATTTTTTCTTCACAAGAAAAAATTAATTTTTTCTCTTTATTATGTATATTTAGTTTTATATCTTAATTATTATTTACTTTATTTTAATATTTTTCTAAATTTTTATTTTGTATAATTTCATGTAACTTTTCATTTTTTCTTGCTTTTAAACTAATAAATTATTTAAATATTTTACCTTATCTATGTTTGTAAAATATAATTGTTTTTAAATTATATGAGTGAAAGTTTTTAAAAAGAAAGTAACAAAAGCAATTATTTTTCTTTGTTAAAAAATGATTGATCTTTCCTCATCATTATGTATATTTAGTATTGTGTCTTATTTATTTATTTTAATATTTTTCTATTTTTTTATTTTACTTAACCTTTGTAATAATTACTTGCTTTTTAACTAATAAATTATTTAAATATTTTATTTAACTGTTTTAATGTTTCAGTTTATTATATGCATTAATTATAATGCTTAATTACCAATCAAAGTAATGTTTCAAAAATGTAAACAAATCAATGACCAGAAATCCGCACAACCCCTGGTCCCAAGCTTTGCGGATTTGAGGGAGTCTACTGTATCACTTTTTAAGAAATTTAGTGTTCGACAACATGTTTGAATTAAAATACATCCAGTCATCAAAGAATCTAGCGGATGGTTTAACAAAGCCGGTGATGAAAACTACCTTAAAAGATTTCACTGACGAACTTTTTACTGATCAGTGACTGTTGCTTTAATGAACTGTGTTGCTTTAAAGACTGTGTTTAAAGTTAACAGAAATGAACTTTCAAAATTTTTCTTATATTTGCAAATTTATTTGTTATGTAAAAGATATTTGCATAAATGTTTCAATTTATTAGGAAATTTTCAGTCGCAACTTAGAATATCTTTAAAGTAAGTCTAAAATTTTGAGTATTTGTTTAATTTGTATTTTGGCAAAGTGCCGTTTCGTTTTGAAAATTTAAATTGGTAATGTAAGTTTATGTGTAAATGTTTAAACTTTAATGAAAAAGAAGAAAAACTTTCATTAAACCCTTTTGTAAATTTAACTTTTCAGAAATTTTTATGTCAAAATTTAAACTTTGTATATGTTTGGCATAACTTACCTTTTTAAAGCTTTTTTTGATTTGTTCTCTGTCAGAGTGTACGAGGGGGGCAATGTTGGAAATATAAGTTAATTTAAGTTTATTTTTAGTTTCCAACTATTTCTTTAATATTTTTAATCCCCATTTAATCTTTTCGTCCACATCTGCAGAGAACAGCACGATATCTTTTTGCCGCGATGTAATGTTTACGTTTTTCAGCTATCGTGCAGAGTTGAGTTGTCGCACGCTTGCTTTTCAGGAAGGAAAACTTCCATTTTCAGAATTTATAGGTGGCGCATGTGTTCCGGCAGAGCATGACATATTTTCAGTTTGTGAAGTTTGCAGTACTGTGATTCGTTCAAATCAGGTAACTGTTCGTTTCGCGGTACATTATGCAAATATCTTACCTTTTGATTTCATATATATATTTGTAAATCTGTCAGACAGTCATGCATGCATGCTTGCTTGCTTGCACTTTGCTCTTTGGCATGCATCGTTGTGTTCGTTCTTTGAACGCCTATTATGTTTCAGAAATTGCCGATGCTAATGTTTTAGCTCCAGTAGAGCTCTTGAAATTATATTATGCTTTAATTTTAAACTTTAAATAAATTTGTTATGTTTCTTTTAAAATAAAGACTGTCATATTTTTCCACACCATCTCAATTTCAGTTTCAATCTTATCTAATCTAAATTTAAGACCTCACTTTTTAATCTGGGTGAAGAGGACAATGTTTAATAAAACAATTCCATTGGTCAATTGCGAAAAAAGCACCAATTCCGTCGATCGAGCGCAGAAAAATCTCGAATTTCATCAATCAAGCGCTGAAAAATCGCAAATTTTGTCGACCGTGCAAAAAAAAATTGCGAATTTCGTCATAAGATGAAAATCGCAAATTTCGCCAGAAGCGGGAAAAATGTGAATTTTATTGATTATGCGAGTAAAAATCGCAATTTTCGTCGATCTGCTTTGTAAAAATCCCAAATATCGTTGATCGGATTCGTAAAAATTTCGAAATTTGTCGATTGGGAGCAGAAAGATCCTGAATTTTTTTAAGCAGGCTCAGAAAAATCGCGAATTCCGTCGATAAAGGAAAGAAAAATTGCAAATTTCGTCGATCAAGTGCAGAAAAATCGCAAATTTCATTAATCAAGCACGGGAAAATTGCGAATTTCGACGATCATGCGAAGGGAAAGCGCGAATTTTGTCGGTCATGCGAAGAAAAATCACGAATTTTGTCAATCATTTTTTTTTAAATCGCAAATTTCGTCGATAAGATGCTGAAAAATCACAAATTTCGTCGATCGGTTTCGTAAAAACCATAATTCCGTATATCAAGAGCGGAAAGCGAAGGGGAATCGCGAATTTTGTCGAAGATGCGAAGAAAAATTGCAAATTTCGTCGATAAGGCACTGAAAAATAACAAAATTTGTCGATCGTCTTCGTAAAAATCGCAATTTTTTTGGTCGGGTGCAAAATAAATTGCAAATTTCTTCGATCGACTTCGTAAAAATCGTGAATTCCATCGATCAAGCGCAGAAAAAGTCGCAAATTTGTGCCGATTAAGCGCAGAAAAATCGCGAATTTTGTTAATCAAGTTAAGAAAAATTGCAAATTTCATCCCGAAAAAAAATTTGAATTTCGTCTTAAACTGGTAAAAAGTCTAAAGTGCTCTGAATTTGCATTAAAATGCTCAAATTGCATCAGCTTCCAGGACTATGACCCAGACCCCCTAATTCATCCAGCTTGTTTTTTAGCACGGCACATCGCGTGTTCACCAACATCCCCTCAAACAACTGCGCTTGTCGCAGACCCAGCTTTGGGACCAAAGTTGGCTCCTATGACAGCGCGGGCATAGTAACAATTTCGTCGGGTCACAATCTGCGTTCTATTTTTTCCCCCGGCGGTTTCCGCATGCATCCGATTTTTACAGACAAGGAAAGATGCCAACAGGGTTGTTAGGAGCAGAGAAGGAAAGTTTTGGCTGCAAGTGACTCAATCATTGAGAAAGCAAATATACAATTGAAATAAATTGTTTTAAAATAAAGTGTATAAAGGGTTTTTTTTTTTTTTTTTTACTTTTTTAGAAATTTTAAAATTTAAGGACTAATATTTATTATTTCTAATTTTTCCAGCACTTTTCATTCCTTGAAAATGAATCTCTCTTTTTCCAGCACTTTTCATTCCTTGAAAATGAGGACTTTTTTTTCAGCACTTTTTCTATTTTTTCCAGAGCGTACGAACCTTGATTTATGATTAAAGTTTATGTAGGTGTCAAGAAAGACCGAAACATTATAGCCAATTACTTTAAAAATGTAGAACAAAATTAACACTCGCCAATAGGCGAATAATACTGCAAATTTAGCATCTGACTTTACTGTCAACCAAGCAGACTTCCTCCACCTTATCAACACATTTGCACTCTTTGATTGCCTTAATAAGACATTTGGAGTTTTGAAATCTCAGCCAAAGCAAAGAATATACATATTTATCTGTACACTCACCAAACTTAATAATTACCACTTGACAATCTTGCAATGATATTAGATCCTACTAAGTTTTAAGTAAAAATAAAATATCCAAGAAAGATGTTAAATTATTTTAAAATTTAAAATATTTAAAAGTACGATTTCCTTATTTGTTTCATACAAGGCATTAATATACTATATTCAATTATAGTTTATCACTTATAATTTTAGCTGCAGTATTAATTACTAATTCATATTTTTCCCCTCAGTGGAATGCCAGTTTTATTTTAACGAAATATTTGTAACTTTGTTACTTTCTGGCTAAATAAAGAAAGAAAAAAAAACATTTTAACCTATATGTAAAAAGTGGCCACTAATGAAACTCTGTCTACTGGCCACTGGCTACTAACCTAACTGAATTTCCCAGTTTTCCCCTATATATCCTACGAACTTTTTATAAATGACTTCAGGTGCTGCAATAAAACTTAACCTAATATACTGAAAGGCCAAAGAAAGTTTGGTCCCTTAGCTAGGTCAATGCATTATCACCTCTTAGATGTGGCAACCCAAAAGAGAGAACCACACCTTGGAAGATAGTGAGGAATCCCCAGTATGAAATTGCTCTATGAGAAACCAGAATGCAGATCTCATTATAACGGGCTAACTCTTGTGATCCAAGCCAGCAGACAAATAACAAAGGAAATTATAAACCAAAACATTATAATAAGGAAGAATTCAAATTATACCTGTTGAAGCTGAACTTCTGAATTTACAGCAACATTGCAAACTTCACAAGCATATTTAATTAATTTTGATGGTTGTGGCTCTCCAAAATCAGAAGGCAGTGGACGAACCAAAGATCCATTTGCTAGAATAAAATAAGGTAAAAGTAATTTTAGCATTTTTATTGTTTGAAAATTACTTTTTTGTACAAAAATATATTAAATAAAAATTAAATACAGGGAAGTCAGTCCATAACGATAAATATCTTCAATACTAGCAGATTTCTAATTCGTATAAATGTATAACAAAGCTGTCTACTGCTTTTGGGGTAACACTGCAATGATAACTATATTTTTCAAACTCATTACTTAATTATACTTGTTAATTTTGAAACCATGCATGTTGTGGACTATCAAACTGAAATCAGCATTGCAATCATAATATGAGTGAAATATTTTTGAACAAAGTGCCTACAGAAATTTACTAATTTAGAGAAAAAGTTTCCTAATTTTCCCTGCGACTACCTTTATCAGACTTTCCCAATTTCAATTACTAACAAACACATACAGTATTTTTTTATACAAGTTGCTTGCTAGAATAACACACTTATTCAGCTTGCTAATATCTTATTTGGGAGAAAGAAAAAAAAAAAAAAAAACTGTGTAGTATTCATAAAGTATTGATTAAGAGTTTTAAAAATCTGAACTCAAAATTTAGTTCAACAGCTTAGTATAGTGACTAAATGGATACAACTACGATATTTTTATAGCAGTTGGCAGGTCTGTAAATACACTTTTTCTCTGAACATAAATCTGAGACAACGATGACAAAAAAAATTAGTCAATTCACATTTCTTCATCAGAAACAAAGCACTAACTTTACTTCTTAAGTATGTGTAAATTAATTATTTTTTGTGTTTAGCAGTAATTAAAAATGATTCTACAAAATTATATAAATAGAGCCGACATGTCCTGTAAGTAATCAGCTTGCTTATATCCCAATTTGATTTCAGGCATTTTTATCAAGTTTAAACTCTATAGATGCCTCTATTTAAATTCTTTGTATAACAATAAATGTACTTTTTTTTCACACCTTTTTAATTTTTCCTGTTTTTTATGTTAAAAAAAAAATTGGTGCTTTTTCTGAACTCTGTTCGGAATAAGCAGATTTTTGGAATAGCAGGAATTTTGGAATTCTTTACAATTTTATTTTACAAAATAAATAAATAAATAAATAAAGGCAACTAAATGAAGGAAAACAGGCACAAAGAATTTTCTAAATGTTATGTTTTTACAAAAAACTTAAAATATGTAACATGCAAAACTATACATTTTTAATTTGTTGTTAAGAAACTAAAATAAATGTTATACAAACTTTTGCCATTAACTGAAGTCTTTGGACTATCTTTTGAATCTTCCTGAGTCTCAGATTGTAATGAGGTTTCTTTTGGCTGAAGTTTACTTTTGTGCTTGGTACCTGATTAAAGAAGTAATATGAAAATGAGAATTTTGGAATACAGTTTACTAAATCAAGTATCTGCATATTTATTTTTTTATTTATTACATTAAACACTTCAACTGGAAGATATTCATACAAAGAAAACAAAGTAAACTAGTATAATACCTTCTAAATGAGTTTGTAATTGCAGTGAACTATTGGCTTTGACGTTACATAATTCACAGAAAAATGTCTTTTTATTATCTTGACTGGTAATAGCTGTTTCAAGAAGAAATATTAAAATTAATAAAATACAGGAAAATGCAGGTAAAATGGATAAAGATATGTCTATATAAAATCAAATAATAAATCAAAATAATCAAATATAATATAATAAATAAAAATGATATATCAGTGTTTGAATGTATGCTAATTATACATATCTGCAATTCTTGACTGGTTTGAATGAAATTTAATACATACATTCAGCGGTGTGCAAGAAAACTGCAATCAGGATAAAATTTCAATTTGGTACCTCCCCCTACACACACACTTCATGTGTCATAAAACTGAAAATTTTGGAAACAGAAATAAATTTTACTGAATACATATTTTGTGTTTGTTTTCGAACTTTAATTAATATTAATTTTAATTCAGATGCTCCAAAAAGCTCAATAACATAAGAGAAAATTGCATTTACACTTTCGCAAAGAGAAAACGGGTGTAGAAAAAAATCTATTTAACAATACCATATTGCAGTTTACAACATTTTTTATTCCCAGAAGACCCCATGCTATTTTAAATGTCACAAGCACAGAACAATTAGAAGAAAAAAAATTAACAAAAAATCTTAAATAGATTTTGAAAAGAAAGAAATATATTTGTACTTGGATGTAAAGTAAGGGACAATCAAATAAATATAAAATCAGTAAATAAATAAAAATGAATGTAAATTTGCTTAGAAAAAGTTCTCAGCACGTAAATACATCACTTTTTTAACAAAACAAAAAACAAAAAAAAGAAGAAAATAGAAATTTAGCACACCCTCAATTTCTGCGCCTGGAGTGACCGCTCCTTTCACACAGCCCTGTATGCATTTTAAAATAAGAATAAAATTAAATGGCTACTTTAAAAAAAAAATTCAAACCTTACTTTACTCAAATTTTCTAATACCAGTCAATTTATCTATATACAAATCTTTCATAGATGTAATCTGGTATTTCTTATTGCCACAAAAAAAAAAAAAAAAAAAGTTATGCAAGCTGTATTTTTAAATTTAAAAATGTCATTTTTAAGAAGCAAATAATGTGCAAATAATTTTTCATTAAAAATAAATATATAAGAAAAAAAATATTTTTTTTACTGTTAAATTGTGATAGAACTTTCATTTAAATGTCTTTGCAATTAAAAGCTACAACATATAATATAGATTTTTCAATTTCAATAAAATAAATTCAAGACCAAAAAGGTACCTGTGTATTAACGCCACCACAGTTAAATTTTGGAACCCTTGTTGCCTTGTTTTTTTGTTGATTTTTGACACCATTTTTTAGTGTTTTAATGCTTTTTAAGTGCTTTTTAGTGCCTTTTAGTGTATTTTTTTTTCTCATTTTTGACGCCATTATTTTTGTGCACGAGCAAACACCAAGATTGCTCCTTATAGGCACATTAGCGCAAGTTCTGCTGTGGTGGCGTTAATACGTAAGTACCACCAAAAACAATCTTTATTAAATTTTACGTCACTTTCTATGAGACTCAGTGTCATGCCTACCAGCTCCTAATGGTTGCTATGCTTTATTATTATAACATTTGTATATAGCAACCCTATCTTATAATTCTAAACTTATACCAAAGTCTTAATGCTTTATCAGTGGAACATTTTTATGGATGTTCATTTAGATGAGTTCAATCTTCAACAGGTTCCTGAGTCAAATTATTATCCACGACTCACGTCATGACATGGCGTCTTGGGGTGACATAAATTGTGAATATGAATTTGACTCAGAAATCTCTTGGAGATCAAACTCATTATTTTCACTGCTCCATGTTACAGCTGAAACCATGAATCCGGTTGGAGGTCCCTTGAGTCATTTACATCAATTTAGAAGACTTACATGGCCATAGGTGAAGCAGGCATCTCAAAACTGCAGTTCTCATTTTTCACACGCGCTCTTGCTAATATTGTGGGACTTGTCCTATTTTCCAGCAAGGGGTGCAATCTGGGAACATTTCTTTAATTGGTTGAATAGCTTTTGATTGATATGTGGTCAAGGCCTGCACAATTCCCGGGTTGTGTGATGTATCAGGCCTTAACCACAAATGCTTGCAAAAAGCGCTTAGATCAGCAATTTTAATCTTAAGAATTGTCTTAAAATGAAGTCTAACAGTAATAAATATCAGGCTGGGAAAGAAAGTTATCAAGTACAAAATAGCTTTAATCTTCAGAATAAAAGTTTAAAAATATTAATTTGGACATTAAAATTTTGAATTTTAAGTTTTAAAAAGCGTTTAGTTTTTATTCTTCCATATACACATATATAGCTATTATAAAACAAGATTAATTTATCGTTTTAAAATGCAAAAAAATACATATGAAACAGCCTTAATCCTTTAAAACCTGAAGAGATTTATCCCTTGTACTTATCCTGCCGACTGAAAGTAGAACATTTACTATAAATGCTAAAATGATAATTTACTCTTTCTGCAAACTAGAATGATTATTTGATTTGGATTTTTATTACAAATGATTCAGAAGCAAAAATTTAAATGAATGTCTAACCAGCACAATCATGCAGGCTGCATCTTATTCTTAAAAGGTATGTATTTATTATAGCATAAATAAGCTATACATAGTATATGTAGCATATAAAGTAAAAAGTATAGAAGAGCTATTTGATAATAGAAATTAATAAAATAATCATTTGTTGGATAATTAAAATTTTATTTTCTTGCTAAGACATATTTCAATTTTGATAAAAGATCAATAAGAAATACTGACAGTACATTATTTGATACATACTATTAGCTGCTTTTTCAGCTTCCAGGACAGATTTTAAAGCCAGGTTTGCTTTTATCTTTTTTGCATGCTTAGCACCACGAAGGTGCATATCATAAGGTATCTGGGAAGTAAATTGAATACTGCATAGTTCACATTTCCAAGGTGATTGCTATTACATAAAGAAAATATATTTAGTTTCATTTATATTAAACAGAAATTAAAGTACATTCTAAAATAGCATTGAAGTAATAAAGTACTATTCAAACTTAATATTGCAATTAATAAATGAACATATTCATAACTTCCATATAAATATTCCACACTATTTCTCTAATTCTCCCCCCCCCCCCCCCCAGGTAATACACTGAAATTCCATTTAAATCGTCACCCCTTTTGACTTAAAGATTAAGAAACATTTAAGATTTTTTTTTTCCATGAATTTTATCTCACTTATTTATATGAGTGCAATCATGTAACACTTCCTTCTTTACATATATTATAATGAAATACATCAAAATATTAAAAATAGAATTAAGTACATGCATTCTTCCCAACATTAAGAGACTTTGGGACGAAGCAAAGTGTGTAAACATTAAAATGATCATAACTATTGCTAATAAGCAGGAACATAGAATAGAGGGTGACTTTAAACAAAATAGTATTGACATTAATATCAAGTCGCAATTTTGTACCTAAATATGATGTTAAGAACCACATAGAATTGTGCAAACACCAATGCCTATAGTGGACAATGTTCATTGACTGGCTCTCAATTATGAGAGATTGGTAGAGCATATTGAAGCAGATGAATTGAATGAACAGTGCTAAGTACAGTAGACTCCCTCAAATCCGCACTCCTAAAATCTGCACATAATTTACGGGTGTAAACAATGAAACACTCAGTTCAAATGTAGGTGCAAAATTTGACTTTTTTAGTTTTATATCAATTCCATACATTTTTTAATTTGTAATTTTTGTTAAGATTATTGAATTCATGTTTTTTCATGAAGAAAGAATAATTTATTTCTGAAAAAATCAATATATTGCTGATATCATTGGTAATCACAATCTTACCAAATATATTTATGTATTAATCAAGCTTTTTTAGTTATTAAGTCTGATTAAACATGAAATAAAAACTCCATTTTTTTATGATTTAGATGTGAATTATTAGTAATGTACCTTTATGAGGCAAGCTTCATTGAATAATTTAAGAAAAACATATTTCATCTTTATAATGGATATTTAATTGTACATTATTGATTATTAACTTGACCTTTGCTTTTAGTATTTTAATCATTTTAAAAATTATCTAAATTTTTATTATTTTAATTTATTACTTATTTTAATATTTTAGTACATTGTTATCATTCATTATGCTTTTGATTTCATTATTAATTACATTCAAACTATTTTAAAAAAATGAAACAAAGCAATGACCAGAAATCTGCAAAATTCTAAAATCCGCACAACCTCTGGTCCTTGTTGTCTAGTGTTAAACAAGCTTTAACCCTTTTGGTCTCATTGCCTCATTGAAGTATTTTCAGTATATCAATAACATCTTTTATTTTATTTTTATTTTTATTAATCATTCGGTTTTTATCAATATTTTAAAATAAAACTTACCTTTTCTTAGCCAGGTCCCATTCTTCTAATCCATTTAAAGTTTTCACCTGTTTAAATCTAATTATCAACTGCCGGTTTTAATAGACTTCCGATAAACGACCCTATCATCGTAAGTAAACTTTTCCTTATGTCGTAGTATGCCGATATGTCCATAGATGGCGTCGCGATCTCGTTACGTCGATCGCGTCACTCCCGTCATCCCTATCCGTGTAGTGGACTAATCCGAGATTGTTCTAGTGAGAGGACGTTGTTTCGGCACGTGCCTATTCCTTCAGAGTATAAATACCGGGGAAATCGCTTTCAACTTCACTTGTTTTTAAAAAGGTTTTTAACCTCTCGAGAAAATGGGAAGCTCTTCAGCTTTCCTTGTTTTTAAAATAAGATCCTTTTTCAGTCATCTCATCTCATGAAATACGGCGTTGGTAAATATGGATTTCTGTCTTAAATTAAATTATGATAGTTTGTTTTTCAAGACATATTTTTAAAGTAATTTCCCATAGTGCTGGACACTTTTTAAAAGTTATGCTCTGAATTTGTGAAAGATTAATTTCCTGGCTGTCTAAAAGTTACCAACTATTTTATGTTTGTCTTCAACGAATAAATAAACTGTGGATTGTTATCTTTTAAGAACTGTTTCTTCATTGTTTAACTTAGTTTAAATACACTTTTGCACAGTTACATCCTTCATACTGCTAATTCAATAAGTGGCTTCTCATAAGCATAAATTTGTATTTTTCCACAAGCGCTAGTTTAAATGACTCTACTAACGTGTTAAGTTTGTTTAAAGTGAATGTGGTTTACAGTTAACCTCATTCTTGATAGTCCTAAGCTGTGCGGATTTGAGGGAGTCTACTGTATTACACCACCTATTTTGTGCATTTTTTTCAGAGTTTTTTGTTCATGCTAATAAGATGCATTGTTTACATGTGATATCACTATGAATAATACTTTTAAATTTAATGGGATAAAATATATTTTTAAAGAAAAAAAAAATAGTATTACAAAATGCATCTACGATTGACCAGGGCCTTGATAATAAACAATTTATATATATATGCAAATGAAAAGTATATCAGGGTTTTGAAACATTAAAGCGTTAATATTTACTGGCGATGGTGATAAATGAACTGATAAATCAATAAGAATATATTATATGATGAATGGTTCAAGAGAACAAATTTAGAAAATGCAAGACGTATAATGAATCTTTGAGTCTTTCAGCATCTGATGAATAAATGTTCAAATTTAGTCAAAATGTCTAAAGTTTAGACATTTATATACCTTTTTACTCTTATAGGGGAGACACGGGTACAATGAATCACTTTTGTTAATTTTGACTGTTTCTTCTTAAAATATTCATTTTTTCAAATAAAATCAAATGCATACATGTTATCTATATATTAAAGTTTAGATTACACCTACTCAAACATAACAATTATGTATACTTTATTTTATATATATTTTTAAATAGCAAGTGACAAAATGGACTATTGTACCCCAAGGCCGGGGGTACAATGGTCCACAGCATGGGGCTCTATGGATCACATGTAATTTTGAATAAATATATAAGTATAATAATGTTTTAATAATAAAAAACATAGAATATATCATAATTTGTTTATTCATGTCTTAACTTTATTGATATAATGTAAGAGTAACGATTATTAAAGTTAGCAAATGATACATCAAAAGAAATCTGTGTCACTGAAAGTCTGCAGCTTTCTTGTGAAACATTAGAATCTGGCAGAATCATTACAATAGTTTAAACATTTACAAAAGATTCATCAACAATATCGGAAAAAATAAATGCATTTTTGTCTGATTTTCAGCACATGGATCTCACAAAAACAGGAATCATCATAATTTTTTTTCTATTACTAAATCAACAAAATAAATCTTTTTTTTTTTTTTTTTTTTTGGTCAAAAATATTATGTTAAATGTCTTATAAAAAGCAAATAAGGCGAAAAAGAAAATCAAATGAATAAAATATTTTGTTTACTGGCTTTTGGTGTTTAATTTGGGTTAATTTTGAATTTTGAAAACATTATATAGATAATATTTCAAAAGTGTATTATACATCATGAATCATCAGTTGATTTAAGCACAAAAAATTAAATAAATTTTTAATTCTTAATTTCACATACAATGTTTAATTTTAAAAAACAGAATACAGAACTGGGGTACAATGAACTATGATCCATTGTACTCCAGCACCTGTAGGTCTATTGTACCACCATATGTGACTTTGACAAAAAATCGATAAAAAACAAAAGAAATTTTATATTCAATTATTTTAGTTACAATAAATATAATAATATATCGTCTGATCTTTATATTGTACAAAGCAATGTTTTCCAAATTACAAATCTTTAATGTTTCACTGAAAATATTTACTTCTGCTATTTAAGACACTTAAATCAATTATCAAGAATAAAATGACTAAATTGTCAGCTATGCCATGGTTTCAAATTTCTATTCACCACTGCAGGACTGCCATATATGCACCAAAATATGAAATGAAGCATTCAAAAACAGAAATAATATCAAAAATAGGGGGTGGACCATTGTATCCCAGTCTCCCCTATACCAAGTATGCGTGTATAATGTGCACCCGTACTTGACAAGAAAATTTTTCATGCCTGTTCTTGCCACTTTCCGGCCATATAGCCATTTCTATGGTCAATCTATCTTCATCTACATTTACCAAACTATATTCATCCTTTATTAAATAGTTTATTCATTTATTAAAAATTTTACAGTCTCTTATTTACCTTTTATTAAAATACTGTTTTACTTTTCCATTCAACAAGTTTCTTTTTATTAAATCTAGTTAACCTTATTTATAATTCTTTATTAAAGGTTCCATACATTTAAACAATAATTATTTAACTTACTTTACCTTTATTTCCAATGCTTTACCTTTAAAACTCCTGGTTTCATTTTGTTGTTTATCTTTATTTTCCCCGGCATACTCGCTTATGATCTGAAGCAGAAATTATGTTTTTCTTGACCGCCAAGGTGGCGTCATTTGTTTGAGTCTACCGCTCATCGCAGGTACGTTGTTTCGTCAAGATGAATTCTCATTCGAGTATCATAAATCCGTCTGCTCCTTGCATGCGTAATGAGTTTCTTTTTAGTTCTCCTTTCAGTATAAATATTTCACTGTTTGTACATTCCTAACCTTGTGTTCTGATATGAACTAGTTACGTTCGTCTCTTTCTCTTTACTGTTTGATTTATATTAGTAATCTTGGTTTTACATTATGTGATCGTTCTGTATCGTTCATTAGTTGAAGTTAAATGTCTTTACTAATCAAGTGGTATGAGAGACCGTATTGCAGAAGCTTTAATGTGTTATCCTTCTCCATTTGTTTGAAAGGTGTTAAAGAGCTAGCGGCTGTAACGAAGTGCCCTAGTGAGTCACTTGCTTCATCGTTTACCGGCAACTGATAAAAATGGGGAAAGGCTAGTAACAACAGTTGTGTTTATTTCTCCAGCTCAAGTACTTATCTTGTCTTTAAATAGTGATGTTAATTGTTATACTTCAGGTCGTCAAGCTTTTGAGATGAAATAATCCTTATTTACAGAAGTATCACTTTACAAATGATTGCCATGAAGTCAGTTTGTTTTGTTTATTCTTTGTCTAAAAGATTTAAATACTATTGCGAATTATATTGTTTTATCTTTTTATTTCTTTTAAATAAACGTTAGTTTGTTTTTAACTTATTTGTATTTCTTTCATCACCATATAGTATTTAGTTATTTAAATTTCTAGACTTTTACTTTTATAGGATTAGTGACTAAAAGCTAAAGCTTTCGCTGCATAATTTAATTTCTATCTCTGCTAATCTATTATCTTCAAAATTTAAATACATCAGTACTTTACAAGAAAAAATGGCGATTTTTAAAAATCTTATATATAACGCGCACTATAAATTTGATATGCAAATGAATAAATGAATTTCAGTAAAGAAAGTCGAAACAAACATTACATCAGGCCAAAAACAAAGCGAAAATACATTTTTAGACTTCGGGTAGGGAGTGGATGACGGTGGGTAGGAGAGTGAGTGACAGCAGTGAGAATTGTTGATTAGCGTTAATGCATAAAAAAGTGCAAGGAAAGAAATAAAGATGCAGTAATACTTCAATTAAATAAGATTTTTCAAGTGATTATGTCTTCTTTGAATACATTTCTTGATTCATATATATATTGTGTGATTACATCCAGTAGCAATAAATTATTCCATGTATAACGTGCACCTGGGAATTTTGCCCCCCCCTTTTTTTTTTTTTTTTTTTTTAAGTGTGTGTTATATACGAGTAAATACGATACGCATCAATCTTTTCTGGTTTGAAAAGTCATTTATGGT
Organism: Maratus speculifer; assembly: GCA_964019185.1. Classification (NCBI taxonomy): domain Eukaryota; kingdom Metazoa; phylum Arthropoda; class Arachnida; order Araneae; family Salticidae; genus Maratus; species Maratus speculifer. The sequence continues at coordinate 198,836,122 of OZ025290.1, forward strand.
CTCTATTCCTTTAACACCAAACACACAATATATATATATATAGCTGCAAAAGATTTGTCATGCAACTTCTCATGAAATGTTAAAAATCTAAATTACTTAGAAAAAAAATTTCAATTACCATTGGTCCGGCCTTTTGTGGGGGCTTTCTTTGGTTTCTTGAAAAGTATGGTTTATTGTTTCTATCCCCAATGAATGACTTTCTAAATAAATACAAATTATTTTGAATAAAAGAAAATTTGATCAAAAATACAGGTAAATTTTCAATCATATGCAAGGTTATATTTGTTATCTATATAATAAGTGCAGATTTGCAGTCATCAGTCATGATGTGGCCTAAATTTATTTCTGTGCCCATTAACTTTTCGTGTTTAAGTTGCCATGCAGTTTTCTGTATTTTAAAAATAATTTCTTGATTAAAAGTCTATTTTGATTTTTATACAGTGTTGGAAAAAATTATAAAGCCGATAGAAAAATTTACAAAAATCAAAAAGTAATGGAATTATTGATATCGCAAATTTTATTTACATTTGCATGATCAACATCGCAATAATACGCATACACTTTTTTTAGAAAAACGGAAGAGGGAGCATAAATTATGCCGATTTCTTAAAACCAATGAAAAACAACTTGAAAAAAATTATAAAGCCGATGGTTCTAGCCTCATTTGGCATGATGCCAAACTTGAGAAAGCAGATCTCCAGTAAAGTTTAGGCAAATGTAAATGTGTTACGTGCATTCATTTTGTATTTGATGTGTTTAATACAATGCCAAGAGGAAAAAAATCATCCAATGGTGAACAAATTAAAATATTAACTTTAAATGAAGCTGGAATGTCTGGTTCTAATATTGCAAGAAAAATAGGAAGGTCCAAGGCTGCAGTAAACAGTTTTCTCAGAAATCCCGAAAATTACGGCAGTAAGAAGCGTACAGGAAGACCGAAATCCTTAACTGTAAGGCAATCAAGACAAATCCGGAAGCTAGCTTGCGCAGAAAAAAATGTCGTCAGTTCAAATTCAAGAACAGTTACAATTACCCTGTACAAGCCGAACGGTAAGAAATGTTTTAAGTAACAATCCCATTGTTCAATTTAAAAAATTTAAAGGAAAACCTCCTCTTTCTAAGCACCACAAAAATGCTCGCTTAGACTTTGCACGAAAACATTTAACTGAAGGCACAAATTGGATAGATGTTGTCTTTTCCGATGAAAAGAAATTTAATTTATATGGACCCGACGGCTATAAATTCTTTTGGCATGATTTACGACAGGAACCTCATACTTTTTCAAAGCGTCAGTTTGGAGGTGGTTCGGTAATGGTTTGGGCTGCATTTGCTGCCTGTGGAACCACTCCAATTGTCTTCATGCATAACAAAATGAATTCAGTTATGTATCAAGATATGTTAGGAGATAATTTATTACCCATTGCTCCTCTTATAACTTCGGGAGACTGGATATTTCAGCAGGACAACGCTTCCGTTCATGTTTCGAAGTCAACTAAATCTTGGCTGGAAGCTAATCAGGTGAAATGCCTTCAATGGCCAGCTCGTAGCCCCGATCTGAACGTAATAGAAAATCTCTGGGGAATTTTAGCCCGAAATGTTTACAAAAATGGACGACAATTCAATTCAAAGTTAGATTTGATGAATGCTATTAAAAACTGCTGGAACAATATTGATGCAAGTACTTTGTGTGGTCTGATAAATTCAATGAACAAGAGACTAGTCAAAGTCATCGAAAAAAAAGGGTCTCACATCGATTATTGATGAAATACATGTATCGACTTTATAATTGTTTCCAACTTTCTTTGTACAGAAAATTTTCTTAAGTCTATTAACCTTTTATTAATGTAGTTAATAATGAATTTCTTTTTTTCTTTACTTCCTTGTAGCATATAATGTATATTAGGGTGGAGCGAAAAAAATTTTTTTTTGAAAATCAAAAACGGGTAGGTGCCAAAAGTTGCCTTTACACTAGTACTTAACTGCGTGAAATTTTACCGCTGAAAAAAAAATGGCTTGAGTCTGCGCTTTTGCTCCAAAAATCGATATTTTGAGTAAAATTTGTCATTCTTTGACATTTTTTCAAAAAAATTAAAAAATTCCTACAGAGCTGGTTAGTATTTAAAAGTGTTGCTTAGACCTTTATATTTATCTGCTTAACATATTTAAACTATAAAACAATATCTGTAGTCTGTATAATTGGAGCAAATCTGACAACTTTTTGTGAAAAATCAGCGTTAACCTGTCTATTGGAGCATACAACGAAATGTTCTTTTGAATGCATTTTTTACCTAGCTGCTTTCAAAACTACTGTGTATATAACTCATAGAGGTGGTTGCATTATCCCACCCGTCTCAACCACCCAATCATCTAGGCCCAGTGTTTTATTTATGCATTGAATTGTTACTTTTTTCCCGAAGACGAGTATAAGTTTTCTATATATCAAAGTAATTTATCTCTTCTTTGTATTCACTGACTTTTGATGATTTGGATTGCTGGTGTGACCTGCTGCATGTATATTTTTATACCATGTATAACAGAAGAGAAGGTGAGTAATGTATTGGGTATGTTCTTTATTGAACCTATTCAGCAGTCTATTATCTTCATTAAATTTTCATGCAATTAATACATTATGATTGGAAGTTCTGTTACCACAGCATTTTTTCAATCAATTACATTTTATATATAATGATTTTCCTAAAAATTGATTGTATGAATTCAATTTTTAGTATGTCATCATTTACTGTACTTATTACATTGAATATATTTTGAGAAGCTGGCTGCTTAATATTATGACGATCGTCACAGAGGATTGCAAACAAAATTTGCGTGTAAAACAACAATATTTCTAAAGAAGTTTTTCTATGTTTTATGTCGTTTCCTGTGTTGTTCCATAGTCTAGTAATTTCTAATAAGATTTTAGATCTATTATTTAGGTGTGTAGTACATTTGGTACAAAACATCCCGCGGTATAAACTTGGATTATATATTTTGTGAGTGAACATATAGACGCTGATTGCCAATCTGTGCTTATATAAAGCGGAAAATTTTATTAACTTTATGAGCTGTCTTTTGTGTGAGATGTTTTCTAAATTCCTATTCCCATTTTTTTCTGAGAAATAGCTTTCCTTATGAATTAGCTTTGCAAACTCTGACAGAAATTTCTAGTCTGTTCTGAGTATAATTTTCTCAATTTCAGAAAATAATTTTTCAAAATTATTCTCTATTTTATTTTTAAAAAAAATTGCAATAGGAAGTGAATAGTACGTAGACAAAGATTTTCCTTATTGATCCAGTGAATTCATGTAGCTTAAAACGTTTTATATTGACTTCTCTAATAATTGGCGCAGAGGAAATTCACTGGAGTTGAAGTAGCGAATGATTCAATATTATACACAATTCTAAGCTTACCCCATGCAAAATGGTTCACAGCGACAAATAAAATTCTCCTAATTTTAAATGAGCACTTATAGTCGATTAGAATCCGTACATTCCCTCATAAAGTACTATGCATTATATGTTTATGCCCATTACATTTCATCATCAAATGTTGTCCACTCATAAAAAGAGGATCTAAAAGTTAATAGGAAATTACCTGGATACGAAAACACTTAGAAAACGGCATAAAACTAATGCAAAAAAAGTTATTTACAACAGCGGTTGCTTGACACATGCAGAACAAATATTCATTGCAATTCTCGCTGACGATCACCATCACATTAAACAGCTCGCTTCTCAACATATAAAAAATGCATAAGTAGAATAAATGATGGAATACTAGTTGAAATATCTGAAATCATCTTTGAAGCAAATCATTACGTAAAAAAAATACAATTGACTGAAAAAATGTTATGGTAACAGAACTTCCAATCACTATTCATCAACTGAATGTAATTTTGAAAAATATAATAGATGGCCGAATAGATCCCTTTAATAGATTCCCGTGCATTAGTCTGCTTGTCATTTTTTTTTTTTTTTTTTGTATAAACTGTAAAAATATACCTGAAGATATTGCATGCAGCATGAAGACAGCAGCATGTGGAAGCAAAGAACAGATGAACAAGGTGGAAGCATCGAAAACATGCCAAATTTTTATAAAGAAAATCACAAATCAATGGATAAATAAAACATGTACTAAGATGATCGAATAGTTGGGCCGGGTGGTATAGCAAATATAGCCACCTCCACAACGCATGTCCAAGGTAGTGTTGAAAACAAGAGCTGTATTAAAAACAACAATTCGTTGTATGACCCAATAGAGTGGTAATGCTGTTTTCTTACTAAAAGTTGCCTGTTTTGCTCCAGCTATAGGGAATAAACATAGTGTTTTATAGTTTAAATATGTTAAGCAGATAAATATAAAGGTCTAAGCAACACTTTTAAATACTAACCAACTCTGTAGGAATTTTTTAATTTTTTTGAAAAAAAGTCAAAAAATGAGAAATTTTACCCAAAATTTCGATTTTTGGAGCAAAAGCGCAGACTCAAGCCATTTTTTTTCAGCGGTAAAATTTCACGCAGTTGATGTACTAGCATAAAGGCAACTTTTGGCACCTACCCGTTTTTGATTTTCAAAAAAATTTTTTTTTCGCTCCACCCTAATGTATATGTATGAAATTTCACAAATATTCCATCTTTTGTTTTTTAATTATATCATATTTTCAAGTGGCTTTATAATTTTTTCCACCACTGTACTGCAAAATAATTTTACACATATGATAGATATGATATAATAAAAAATTTTGTTTACCTAATATTTGCTAAAATGATGATTGCTTAACTAATTAGTATTAATACATTGTAATAAAATAACATAACATAACATGTAACATAAAATGTATTAATACATTTTCATCTAACTCTGCAATGCTCATGTGGCATATTGTTACGTTAAAGGTCACATGGTGTCTGATAGACACCAGGTATATTTTTGTTGTACTAATATATATTTAGCTGATTCAATTTGAATTTATAAATGCGTCAAATTTATTATGGCACTGTTTGAGGATTTAGTTGACAAAAAGGTAGATGCCAGCACAAGCTTGCTCGCCCATCCGTTTATAAAGCAATCAAAAAAGAAACATTCCTACAATCTACAGACGCCGCACGAGTACTGCAGGGGTTAAAAACTATCTTTTTCAACTTTTCCAATTACAGATAGTTTAAGATTTCTATTATAATTAATATTCAGATTTCAAGAATTTTATGATTAAATTACATGCACACATTTAATTCAAATAACCTATGCTTTGTTGTAAAATGTGTATAATTATTTTTCACTTTGAATTCCTGAAGTTTTTATTTAGTTCCCTTCTTTCCTCAATGTAAATGCTATTATTTCACAATATGACCATTGGATTTTTTTAAGCTTAGGATTCTACCAGATTTTTGAAATCTGCACCAATCCTATATGTTTAAGGACCATTTAGAACCTTAACACTTGAAAAGATTTACCAAATTTTATTAACAGAGAATTATGCATAGAGATATATTATAAAACAAGACTCTAAAACAATTTTAACTTCAGGACCTCTTGTTCATCCTATATTATCATTATTACCTCACATTATCTGGCTGGTTATATGAAGAGTGAATTTCTGCATTCTCCTAAAAAGCAAGTCCCTCACTAAGAGTGCGGGACTCTCAAAGTTGATAAATGTACTTAAACTTGGCAAAAACACAATTTTCTATTCTTGTAAGAGATGGGAAATGCAGTTACTACCAGTTAAGGCTCCTGTCCTTGCTGGCGAAGAAGCTCACGAGGTAATGTAAATCCTACGGGGAGGAATTTTTCTAATATCTAGTTTGTATTTCGACATTTTGAAATAATTTCTTTTTCATTGAATAGCCGAGGTCCATCTCTACATCGCAACTTTTTTACTTTTTCTATTTTGGCCACAAATACTTTTTATAAAAATACTTTCACTTTCAAAACCAGTTCCTGAAATGAAAGTGTCATTCTATTAAATATCTGCTACCATAATCGAAAAAGTAAAAAATCCTTGCTGGCTCGGCATACAGGCAGAGGTAGATTTCGAAGTTACGTACAAATTTCACCAACAAAAACTAAATCAAGATTAGAGATAAACCCTATTTCATCAATGAAAATAAACTCAAAAGACTAATATATGCTCATACACACATGCATGCATGCAGGTATATGAAATAGATTTAGAAATCAAAAATTGGGGAAAACAGTAAATTAGTTATTTTTGGGAGTGGATTTTTCTGAAACTGATTTTGCTGCTTTTTTTTTCAAACTAATTTCCTGCCCCAATTTTTTTTTTTTTTTTTTTTTTTTTTTTTTTTGGCTGGAAATAATGACTTTAAATTTTCAGTGCAGCCTTTCTAGATTACTAATTTTTAAGATTTTAATATTTTTAAAATAATTTTTCGCCCCTAAAAAAAAAAAAAAAATAAATAAATAAATAAATAAATAAATAAATAAATAAATAAAAAATAATAATAATAATAAAATAAAATAAAGGCACATTTTAATTTTTCTATTATAATACAGCTGATTTAACTAGTAAAAATTGTTTTGAGAATTTAAGGAAGCAATGTAGCAGATAATGTTCAATCAGGGGTCGATTTAGAAAAAGAAAGTTGCATGGCAGTAACTGCTATACAAAGCAGGCCTAGGACCGCCGAGTCACTCTTAAAAAAGAGAGAAAAGAGACCAAATTGCAAGAAAAAGAGACTAAAAGAGACAAAATTTAAAAAAAGAGACTAATAGGAGACCAAATAAAAAACATTTTTTTCCCTTTACTTAAATGTTTTTGGTATACAGACAAGCACTAAGATTTAACACCATCTGCGGAATACATTTTTAATGCATTTCAGTCATTTTTGAAATAATTGCAAGTATTGTTGATTGGTTGCAGAGAAATCTCAAATCGCGACAATTCATCATGGAAAAAAATCAAAAATTTACCAAATGATCATGGGGACAAAATCGTGAAATTCCAGGAAATTAGTGAAATTCATCAAATTGTTTCAAAAAACAAATCACAAAATTTGTCACATGATCTCGGGAAAAAAATTCACGAAATTAGTCAACTGTTCTTAGGATAAAAAAATCACGAAAATTATCAGATGGCCTTGAAAAAAAATCACGATTATTAGTCAAATGGATCTTGTGTTAAACATCATAAAATTCATCAAATGGGTCTCGAAGAGAGGGATGAATCACAAAATTCATTAAATGATTGCGAAATTCGAAGAGCGATCATACAAATAATTGCTAATTTTATCGAAGGTCACTGAAATAAATAGTGAAATTTATCAAATTATCACCAGAAAAATAACGAATTTCGTAGAAAAAAGCCATAAAAAAATCAAGGATGCCTGTCAATGGGTTACATTAAAATGTGCGAAAATCAGTTACAGTATAAAACAGTAAAGTTTGTCAAATTATCTCAGGAAAAGAATGGCGAAATTTTATCAAATGGTGTTGGTGAAAAAAGTGAAATCAGGGGATGTACTGGTGCCAAATAATATTTCAAGAAACTTTTTTGGATATTTTAGGACACATTTAATTGGCATACTACATTTCCTTCCACGATCATTTGACGAAATTAAATAAACCCCCCCCCCCTCGCTACCAATTGCCGCAATTTAATATGAAAATTGTGATTTTTCCACGCTATTGCTTACGGAAGTACACAATTTTTCTTCCACGATTGTTCGCTGACATTTGCAATTTTTTTTCAGTAAAATTTGTCATTTTTTTTCTTTGGTTTTCATTTGCCAAAATTCGCAATTTTTTTTGCCATTGTTTGCAGAAATTTACTATTTTTCTGTGTTTATTTAACAAAATTCGTGATTTTTTTTGCTGCGATCATTTGCAAATATTTGCAAAATCGCACGGAAAAAAATTGCGATTGCAAAGAAAAAAAAATCACAAATTTTGAAAAATGATCGATTGTCAAAATTCGCGATTTTTTTCTGCGATCGTGGGAAAAATGAATTTCGACAAATAAACGCGAAAGAATTTTGAATTTTGCCAATCGATCGCCGAAAATTCATGAATTTCAGCAAATGATCGTGGAAAATTTGGCGAATTTTGTCATATAAACGCAGAAAAAGTGAATTTCTAAAGCAATGGCCCAAAAAATTACTGTATTTCGGTAAACGATCGCAGAAAAAATCGCAAATTTTGACTATCGATCGCGTAAAGAAATCGCAAATTTTTTCGGTGATCCTTTCACGAAATTTGCATTTCTCTGCGATTCTTTTTTCCGCACGCAAAATCGTACAATCGTATTGTTCATTAGTATATCCGTACACTTCGAACAAAATGCATACTTTGTACGGCCGAACCGGTTGGTACCTATGAATTTCGATTTTACGATCATTTGACAAAAGCTCAGTCTTATTTCCGGATGGTTTGACATAAATCTCAGGGGTTTTTTTTCCCCGCAATCGTATGGAAGAAATCAAGAGTTTATTTTGGGATTGTTTGGAAATAATAACGATTTTATTTCGGGATCGTCTGGTGAAAATCGCGGCTTGATTTCATGATTGTTTAATGAAAATAGTCTTTTTTCCGGTGATCAATTAATTAGAATCGCAGTTTTGCCAGTGATCATTTTATAAAAATCACAGATTCTTAAAAATTAAAAAACGTGAAATTCTGCCGTTTGTCGAAAAAGTGATCCCTGTATATATAACGACCGAAATAAGAATTTTGAGATTCCTTCCTGCAATTCTCTGATGAATTTCACAGTTGTTTTTCACAAGATTGACTGACAAATTTTGCAATGATTCTGCCACTGATTAACGGATTATACATGTTATTTTTCTCACGAAAATGACAAAATCGTGATATTCTTCCCGCGACTGAATGACGAAGTTTATGATTTTTACCCATCGAATGATTATTAAATTTCGCATTTTTATCTTGCCACAGATTGACCAAATTCACTTTCTTTTCAGTGTCCCACAGAAAAGTTTTGCAATTCTTACCTGCGAACGATATACTAATTTCGTAACCATTTTTCCACGATAGAGTAACGAAATTGAGAATTTTCCCCCCTGCAAACGAGAGACAAATTTGGCCCTGCAGCAGAATTTTTTTCTGCAGTCTGCAACACATGTAAAAACTTAAAAAACAGTCTGCAGACCAATCCCTCGCATTACATTATTTGCACTCAAACCTTCAAGTATTTGTGATAGACATAAAAGAAAAGTATGCTTTAAAAAAGAAGTTGCCTTTGTTCTCAGAATTTTTAATGCCTCATACATTGTTCTAAAGAGTGGAAGAGGGGCTCCTCTTTGACAAAATTTGAGGTTTTTTCACGATCTTTTGACGAAATTTGCATTTTCTCGCGATCTATTAACGAAAACTACCGTTTTCTTGCGATCTTTTGAAAAAAATTGCCATTTTTTTCGCGATCTCTTGAAGAAATTTGCAGTTTTTTCGGGATTTTTTTAACGAAAACTGCCGTTTTTTCGCGATTTTTTGAAGACGTTTGCCTTTTTTTGCTAACTTTTGAAGAAATGTTACGTTTTTCCGTGATTTTATGATGAAATTTGCCGTTTTTTCGCGTTCTTTTGAAGAAATTTGCCATTTTTTCGTGATTCTTTGATGAAAACTGACGTTTTTTCGTGATCTTTTGAAGAAATTTTCCTTTTTTTCAGATTTTCTGAACAAATTTGCCATTTTTTTCGGGTTTTTTTAGCAAAATTTGTCGTTTTTCGCAATTTATTGAGAAAATTTACCGTTTTTTCTTGATTTTTTGACGAAAACTGCCGTTTTTTCGTGATTTTTTGTCGAAAACTGCCGTTTTTTCGTGATCTTTTGAGGAAATTTGCCGTTTTTTTTGCGATCTTTTGAAGAAACCTCCGGTTTTTTCACGATCTTTTAAAGAAATTTGCCGTTTCTGTGATTTTTTGAGGAAATTTGCCGTTTTTTCGCGATCTTTGGACGAAATTCGCGAGTTTTTCGCGATCTATGACGAAATAGATTTCTTTTCGAAGACTGTTCGTCGAAATTCGCGATACATTTTGTGTCCGAATTTTTGGATTTCGAACCAAAATTTTATAATTTTTGCTACATTTTTAACAGTTGAAAAATAGTCTGCGAACCTTCCCAAGAGTCTGCGACGTACGTCGCAGCGTTGCGCCGATTTCGCTCCCGGGAAATTCGGTATATTTTTTTCCGCGACTAAGTTTCACACTATAGTTTCACGAAATTTCACGGTTTCATCCTAAGACAGATTAACATAATCCATGATTTTCCGCCGGTTTCCGACTGAAAATTTTTGCGATTTTTACCCGCAAACAGTTAACAAATTTCGAGATTTTCCTGAGACAAACTGACAAGTTTTCCGATATTTCCTCACGACAAATTGTTGAATTTCGCGATGTTTTTCCCGCTGTCAAATGAGGTAAATTACGATCTTTTTCCTGCGATCGATCGATGGGTAAAGAACATTAAAAAAAAAAAAAAAAAAAGGCGAAAAAAGAGACTAAATCTGAAAAATATAGACTAAAAGAGACAAATACAAAAAAATAGCGAGAAAAGCGAGTTTAGCGACTCGCTCCGAGGCCTGTACAAAGTCAATTTTGAATAGCAGTTAGACACTATTGTATAGCAAGTAAAAAATAGCTAACGTAACTTTTAAATCTTGAAAATTTACAAAAAAAATTAAAAAAAAAAAAAAGCAATATTTAACCAAAAGCATAAATGAAAGTAAATAAAATTATACAAAGAATAAAAAATAAATGATAACTCACCTACCAATATAAATTACTTAGGAAATCAGAAGCTCGCTCTTGATTGACTTATAGGCCAATTTACCTTTGCCACAGGTCAATTAAATATATGTGTCAACTTACCACAGTACCAATTCTTAAAAAATATATTTGTTGCGAGGATCAATATTTTTTAATAAGCCATAAACTCAGAAATACAATTTTTGTAATTTAAAATAAAACATAAAACGGAAAAGAAAAAAAATGAAATCATTTTTTTTTTTTGCGGAGCAAAGAGGTGGGGTCAGAATCTGCGCTGTCTGTTTCGATGCATAAATAAAGCATGAAGCTAAAAATAAGTATTTATTTATACTTTATTTATAGTTCCATGAAATAAAGTAAAAGGGTTGTAACAGTGAGTGTTCATTTTAGAACCACTACAACACGCACATCAAACTTCTATGAGCAAACGCCGTGATTAGCGAGTAACAGTGATTCAGTAATCAATCACAGCATCAGGGTGGGAACAAATCATGTGTTTACTGGAAAAAATGCGCCCAGCAATGCCGTCTCGCTGTACTTCCATTGTAAATAAACACTTGGGGAGAGTGAAAACACAACGTATGTCGTGTAAAACCATCTTTAAATTTTAACTCTAAGTGTACATGACATAACAAAGGGTGTGGAAATATGCATCACAATGATTGCGATTTAATGCGTTTCTTGGATCGCATTTTAGTTAAATCTGAATCGTGCGATGCGATACTGCTTAAATCAAACCCTGTGTTCAATGGAATTGCTTTCTTTATTTTATCTCACATTACATTATATGACAATATAAATGACTTTTTTTTTCTTAATATATCATATTTAGTTCTGTAAATCTGAATGCTTAGGCAAGGCAGGAACTATACATTGTTTTTAATAGATATACACTATATTTTAATTTAATTTTAAATAGATTAAGCCTTATCTTCAATTTAAAGAACCGCTTCACATATCTAATTCTTAAACTTATTTAGATTATATTACAATTGGAATATGGTTGTATTTTTATAATATTAAGAACCATATTTATAATGTACATAAGAAAATTGCAGCATACTATTTCCACAGACATTTTTCCTCCTGTTGCATTGCTGTCACAGACACAACCATAACTTTCAACTACCTGCAACAGTAAAAAAATTTCAGAAACGTTTCTGAAAGTAATGGAAACCTGTGCTGCACGATACAAACAGAAAGGTTTCTGATTCGAGCAGAAAAATGTTTCAGCTAAAACATGGAATCTTTCCGATTCGTAATAAAATGTTTCTGAAACCATTCAAGAGTTTCCCTCAGAGGGTTTCAGGGGGGGCGCTCCGCCCCTCTGGCCCTTTAGTTTAAAAAATTGTGCCCCTCTTGCCCCTCATTCAAAAACTAGCGCCCCTCTTGTCATTCATTCAAAAAAAATAGTGCCTTTCTTGAAAAAACGCAGCCCTCCAGTGATGATCCGAACGCTTTCATCAAAAAATCGCTTAAAAAAAACGGCAAGTTTCGTTAAAAATCGCAAAATAACGACTAATTTCCAGCAAGATTCGCAAAAAAATGGTTAATTTCGTCACAAAATTTCACAAAATGGCAGATTTCCTCAAAAGATCTAGGAAAAACGACAAATTTCTTCCAAAAATCTCAATAAAACAGAAAATTTTGTCAAATGAATCACAAAAAACGACATTTTTCGTTGAAAAATAGCGATAAAAAGGCAGATTTCGACAAAAAAATTGCGAAAAAACGGCAAATTTCGTCCAAAAATCGCAATAAAACAGAAAATTTTGCGAAAAGTTCTGTTTTTTTTCACGATATTTTCACATTTGTCATTTTTTTCGTGATTTTTGTAGCAAAATATGCCATTTTTTGCGATCTTTTAACAAAAACTACTGTTTATGCAATTTTTTAATAAAATTTGCCGTTTTTTTGTGATTTTTTTAACAACATTTACCTTTTTTTCTTGTTTTCAATTTTTTGATGAAATTTCTGTTTTCTTACGACTTTTTGAACCGCTAGATTCTAGATTCAACCCTATAAAAGTGCCTTTAAAAATGAAAAAGTGCCCTGAAAAATGTAAATAGTACCCTTTTCAGAACAGTAGCGCCTTGCCCTTTTTTAAACCTGGGGGGAACTCTGCCATTCATTACAAATCTGAAAAGTTTCGGGATACATAAGAAATCTTTTGTACATGAGGAAATGTTTCTGAAAATATAGGAAACCTTTTATTATGAATCAAAAAAGTTTCTGAATGTATGTGGAACCTTTCTGAAAACGAGGATTATTTTAAAATTTAAAAAAAGCACAAATAATTGTACTAAAATTAATTGCACGTGTATACATATAATATAAAAATATTTAGAATACATTAGAAATATCTTAAAAATACATTAAAAACCATTAAAAATTGTTAATATATCTTAAAGATATTTCTAATACATTTTAAATAATTTTATATTGCATGTAATGCACCTGAAAGTAGTTTTAGTACATGGAGTTCACATAAATGGACTTGAGTACTGAACAACTTAACTTACATTATCAGATATATTTAAATTGCGTACATCGTAATTTAATTTATATATATATCAAGAAAATCCTTAAATGTATAATTAGCGGTAAAATATAATTTACATGAAAACTATACACATAATTGAGTTATTGATATCTGCATTGTTTATCAATACTGACATATAAATGCTATTTCGAATTTTATGAAACTTTTTGGAATGCAGGAAAACAAATGAATCTATTTTATTAACTATAATGATTTATAAAAATAAATCCTATAAATGTAAGAAAAGTTTATATTTTTTTAATTCACATTATTGCATTTTTACACAAAAGGATTGAATAATAAAGAAATAAAATGGTAATAAACCTTCAGCTAGTTTGATAAAATGTAACAAAACCTTTCTTTTAAGTTATAATGCATTTAATAATTTGTTAAGAAAACACTGTGATATGATAGGATGTGATGTGAAGGTTAATACGATACTGAAATCATTATTAACATCAAGTGCACATACATATATACTACATGGCCATTGATGACCATCCACTTGCGATTTTAGGCATTCCGTCAATTATCTAGAAAAATACATGAGGAATTATCCCGAAAAACTTAGAATATAAATATAATAAAATCCCTGTCGGCTTGAACCTGGACAGAACTGCGCATGGGCAAAAAGGGCGAGTCGATATCGAAAACGGGGAAGTTCGTACCATCTCGAGATGAGTTTGTTTATTAAACATCCTAGATATGTCGATTTTTTTTGGCGAATACCTTTTTGTTTCTGTAATTGAATTATCTGTTTTTAAATATTACATTGTAATTCTGTTACACTAAAGTAAGTTATAAAAAGACAAATATAATAAAAAAGATTATTTAAAAGTATGATTATTAAACATAGCATAATAACTTTTTCCCTCGCAATATAGCGTAACTTATTACTTACTCATCATACATAGTATAGGGTAAGTCTTGCAATCGTTTTCAAAATCGAAAATTTTTTTTTGACTGATTTACACGTTTTAGATAGTGGAGATTCCTAAAAACATATTTTTAGAAAAAAAAATTTGCCGTCCGTCTGTCTGTCTGTTTGTTTGTCTGTAAATGCTCTATCTCCCGAACAAATTGAGATAGAGACTTGAAATTTTGTATGTAGTTAGTATGTAAGAATGGGACGAAGCCTATTTAATATCAGCAACCTCGATTATCCGGAACTATTTTTTTCGGACCCTCGAAAAATTCGTTCTGATGAAAGGTATATAAAAATTTTCGAATTTTTTTGTTTTAAGAAATGGACGTAAAAGGCAATAAAATAACACGCATCTTGCATATAGAACGAAGTCGATCGGATTATTAATTGCCGAGATATTTGTAATCCTGTTTTCCACATTCTTCGATTTTTCAGGACCCTGTATTTCATTCAAATTTCAATTCAGAGGTATATTTTAATTGGAAATGAGACGCTTAATCCGACACAGTTAATTGTTAGTTAATAGAGTTATTAGATTTGGTGTTATAAGGATGTTTCTTTTATGTAGTTTGGTACTACTTGAGTAGTTTGGCGTTTTATATAATTTGTCGAAACTGGTACATCAGCAGTTCTTTAATAAAGCATTACTATGTATATTAACAATATTTAAATTTTGTTTATGAATTGCAATGCACTGTATAAATAGTTTTCACATGTTTTATTTTCATATACATATCCATGATGGGTAAGTATTACGGTGGCCCCCAACGACTAGTTTTTTTTTTACAATTAACGGCTGCATGGCGTGATTTTAAAACTTGCCGGATTAGCCATTTTTTAAAAATTATTTCTTTATAATATTGTGTACATTATTTATTTATATTATTTGCATGCATTGGATATGAATATGGCGCAGATATTACGTACAAGGTTTGGTACAATTTTTTTTTCAACGTCAATTTCGCGAAAACCTCATTTTCGAATTCTGGTTAAATATACATTTTTAAATTACTTTCTATTAAAAAAAATTAACAATAAATAAAACAATTTTTAAATTATTAAATCTTAAGAACTAATCACTAGAACAAAAAACATTTTATATAATTTGAAAAAAGAAAAATTAAGGTAGATAAACAGTTTATCAAAAAATAAACAACAATATCAGGATTACCACATTAGGCAAAATAACGCCATTTTGGCGCCAAGTAAGTCCCAGTGAGTATATGACATACATGTGCCCTGAATATTTAGGTTGTTAGAATTGGCGAATTTCTCGTATAGCTGCCAAGTCAGATGCCAAGCAATCATTAAACCTGCGATTTAGCCATTAAAAAAAAAAAAAAAAAAAAAAAAAGAAAAGAAAAGGAAGAAGGAATGAAAAAAAATCACAGATGCTTTTATCAAAATTCACAAAAATGTAGGAGAAAGTATATACTTTGAAATGGTTATTCCGAGAACTTATAGAAGGTGCACTGTCTATTTAATTTAAAATAAAATTTTACTCAGAACAAAAAATAGAAAACTATATTTAATATCATTTCCATGAATATGTCGAAGAGGAATCTCGGCCTCATAGGCTAGTCTCCCCAAAGTCTGAATGGGATCGGCTTGGTCTTCTGCCCAGGGGTGCAGAATATGTCCGATCCGGCGATCTAGGATCGGGGGAAATTTTAACCAACCGGGGAAATTTTACAAAACATATACAATTGATTTCGATTTTAACAATGAATTCCATAATTCCCTGAGATAGAAAATTCACTACAAACAAGAAGATCCGTATGGCGACCTTCTCAAAATTGAAGTATACCGTATGTCACGGGTGATTCCATTATATTCTGTGTCCGAATTTGCCGAAAATTTAAAAATAGTCATCAATCTGAAAATTCGGATATAAAAATACCGTGAATTTTGTCCAAGAATGAAGGGGAAAACGCAAATTTCATCACGAGATCACAAAATAACTGCAAATTTTGTCTAAAGAACTGCAAGTTTCGTCAAAAGATCACGAAATAAACACAAATTTTGTCAAAAGACCGCAAAATCAACGTCCATTTTTTTAAAAGATCGAGAAAAAACTGAAGATTTAGACAAAAGAACGCAAAATAACCACAATTTTAATCAAAAAATCGCTAGATTCCATCAAAACATGGCAAAACAATCACAAATTTCATTATAAGATTGCTAAAGAACGCAAATTTCACCTAAAAATGATGAAAAACTGCAAATTTTGTCAAAAGATCGCAAAACAACCATAAATTTCGTCAAAAAAATCTCTAAACGACGAGACATTTCGTCAAAGCGGCCTGCAAATTTCGTTAAAATATTGCAAATATCGTCAAAAGATCACAAAATAAATGCAAATTCCGTCAAAGTATCAAGAAACAATTGCAAATTTTGTTAAAAGATCACGAAATAACTACAAATTTCGTCAAACGATCGCTGAAAATAGCGAATTTAGTCAAAGGGCCACGGAAAAAAAATGCTGCGAGTGGATTCCCCCTCCCCTTCCTTGCTTTAGAAAATTTGATGTAAATTTCAGATTTTTTTTTTTCACTCAGAATCACTCTTGCATTACATACTTGCGCATAAGTTGAGAAATAATGGAAAAATGGATTTTTGATACATATAGTAGTACAGCATTTATCTATAACATACCGTAAAGTTTTGGGGAAATTTTCATATGGATTGGGGGAAATGTTGAGAGTAGAAACATTTTATGCACCCCTGCTTCTGCCAAGTGAGGACCTTACAAGAGCGCTATATCAGTACTGTTTTTGAGAAAATAACATTGAGCATGAACTTTTAAATTTAAATAACTTTCTGCATGTTACTCATAATTCTCCAGTTTCCATAGTATATTTACTTGTGGTGAATGAAAATACTGCCTTAGTAGTGTGAGACAATAAATTTTCTGACAAAACCTTATAAGTATTGACAATTTTATTACATTAAATATGGGTATTTCCTATTAATAAAATGGAAAGTCTCAAATAATTATTGTACGTAAAGAGTTATATTTTTTCAAAATTCATAACAACGCTTTGTAGGATTCAACATTGTGAATGTGTGGTCCAGAAAGTTCAAATGGTTGGCAACTGCTTCTTTATCCTGCACCTGTTTCCCACATGATTGACCGTTGTCCATTACAGTTAAATGGAGGATTTTGTAAGTCCTGTTAGAACACAACTTCGAATTTATCTCTGATTTGCCAAAATTTCTGCTAAGAAGTGGGGATATACACAGGTATTGGTCATTAAGAGGGATTGGTGTGTTTGCTTTATTGGGGGTGGATTTTGCATTAACAAAGTGCATACTCTATTTGAATAACAAAATTCTCTGACTTTTCCAAGTTTTCCAGGCCATATTTCCTACAATTTTCTGACTAACAATTCACAACATTCTTAAAAATTTGAATTCCAATTCTATATTTTAATGATTGAGCTTATACACCAAAAGAGAATACATTGAAAGATTATTAACAATAAAATGTAAATTTACCTCTGAAAATGGAAATAACTTATGCATTTGAAACTAAAATTTTATATAATTTGATATTTAAAATATAACAAATGCTATAATAAATTAAAAACAATTAAATAAAAAAACCCCACTAATTTTCAATTCAGATAGATTCAAAGTCAAATAACTAAATTTATACACATTAAACACTCAAACTTTTTAACTCATCATATCATTTTATTCGTGTTATTTTAGAAACAGTTTGTTGTGCAAGTTTTTTTTTTTTTTTTAATTCAGCTACAACTTTTCTTTTTTCTGTTTCTTTTTTGCTTACTTCATAATTTTCTTATTTAAATATTCGACAAATTTGTATAGCTAAAATATTTTTATGTTAAAAATGTGAATTTATCAATAATTCTATTTGTAAATGAAAAATCTGAATTTTTTTGCAGACAGACTGTGGAACTCAAGAACTATCACATGATAGCACGCACACACACAAAATTCCCTGACTTTTCCAGATTTTAGAAAAAAATTGTCATTTTCCCTGATTTTTTTATGACTTTTTGAGCATATGTCATTTTTCCTGACATTTCCCTGTTTTCCAGCAGTGTAGGAACCCTGATTAAGTCTTACATATCATAAAATCAATAGAAAGAAAAAATGATCTTTATGACAAAGGGTCGCTTAATATTTACCATTAAGCTACCATGTTTTACCATCGCTGACCATTAAGAAGAGCTTCACTGTATCAATATATATACAGTAGAAACCCGATAATCTGGATCAGTTTTTTCATTTTTTATTTTATTTTATTTTATTTTATTTTTTCAAGTTTGAGAAGCGATTGGCTAATTTCCATAACATTAACTTGTTGCATCGTCGTATTCTGAATTTAAAAAAAAAAAAACTTTTTCGCCAATCGCTTCTCAAACTTAAAAAAAACGAAATGAAAAAAACGATCCAGATTATCAGGGTTCTACTGTATTTTTTAAATCACACCATTGGCATTGGAAAGGTGGTAAAGGTAGTTAGAAAAAGTAAAAAATTGCTTAGTTAGAGGTATTGGTATTTCTTTGAATATAATGTGAAGTATTGATTTATATGATAGATTACAATATTTTGAAAATAATCCCAATTCAATTGCTTAGATCATATTAAATTTTTCTTTAAAAAAAAAAACTAACTTTTAAATAAATTGGTACTTTTTATAACCTAATTTATTCCAGGACTGCTGATGGTGTTAAACGTATTTGAGAAAAGCAGTTCAAATGAAAAAAATGACTTAACTATAACTTACTTTTGAAAATTTCCTTTGAAATCAGCAGTGTTATTCTTACCGAATGTAGTATTATAATTTGATGCACCAAATAGGGAAATGCCTTTGGATAAAAAACCAGAATTTGAGGTATCACTGCGAGGAAATGCTCTAATACCAGCATCAAACTGGGAAACACCTTTGGATAAAAAACCAGAATTTGAAATATCACTACGAGGAGGTGCTCTGATATCAGAATAGCTATCTGAATAATCACCACGCATCAAATTTGGACCTTCACGCTGCATTGAATTATTCCTTGACAAACCTCCATTCTCTCTTAAATTATAGTCACTATGCATCATAGATGTTTCTCCATAAGACTGTCCATGAGAAAATGTGTTATTTGCAGAATAGTAATTAGAATTAGATGTGTTATAACTGTCATCGAATGAACTTCTATTTCCTGAATTAAAAGTTGTATCAAATCGAGATGTAGAAGTTCCGTAATTATTAACCATACTATCAGAGAATGACTCTGTATCACTTGCTGACATACGAGACCTAGGATACATCGATGGGCCTGAATATCCAAATCGCGGTCGCTGTGCTCTTATGCCAGTTGGTGTGGATGAATATGGAGATGAGTAACCAGATGATGGAAAACCATAATTTGTGTTCAAAGCCATGTTATACCTAAATAAGAGAAAAATTATTTTACTTTTTTGGCTCATTAAACTAAGAAAAGGTGAAATTATTTACAATACAATCAGTGCTTGCTAGGAAACAATTCACTGGAAAATACTTCCCAAAAACTCTATATTATAAGGTCACCTGGGGTACTTTAGAAATGATAATTTAATTGTACAATTCTAATTTGATTTGAGGAAAAAATTGTTTTGAAACTGGTGGCTAAGTTTTTGTAAAATAACATTGGTCTTATTTATGATGACACATTTTTTACAAAGATCTTTGCTTGCCAGAATTTAAATATTTTCTTTTTTCTCATTTTGGTTCAGTTGTAAATTACTTTAGGTATTAAAAAATAGTCTCAAAAATTTTTATGCTATTTTAAATAATTTATAGAAGTTTATCAAATATTGCCCCATGTATCTGGAGATAAATCTCAATCACTGGGATAATTCCTGGTCAATGTTTTTCTCATCATTTAATACCCTTTTTATTGTCAGCAAACCCTTTGAAAATTAACTATAAAGTTAACTGTAACCATACTGATCACTGCAATTTAGTTGATAGTAGTTTTTAATAATGTAGAGTCACTGGGGTAATTCCTAGTCACCGTGTTTCTAAAGTAATTCTTGGACATTTTTCGCTTTTGGTATCAAAATAACAATTTATCAAATTGTAAATAATCTGAAAGATACTTTGAACCTTTTTGCTTTGAAATGTATGCTTTAAATATTCATTTAATTGAAATTTAATATTGAAAAGATATACTATATGCATTCAAAACTGCTACTCTAATTTCTGCAAAACACTGTCTTTAATTTTAACAAAAAATTGTGTCATTGTTGAAGTTTTAATTGTTTTATTTTATTTTATTTTTTTTATTTTTTTATTTTTTTTTTGCTATGATATATCATAGTCTTTAAAAGGGATAATTTTTTTTTAAAACTATATTAAACACTTTCATATGAGTAAATCAAACTAAGCTCCATATTTGAGAGGTAATTCCTGGACAGTGCTTAATAATATAATTTTACGATATTTAAACTTGATATTTTATCTATTATAATTGTGCACCCTAAAAACTATAGTCTCACAACTTTTTACTTACCCATCATACGTAGTATAGGGTAAGTCTTGCAATCGTTTTGAAAATCGAAAATTTTTTTTTGACGGATTTAAACGTTTCGGACACTGGAGATTCCGAAAAACATATTTATAGAAAAAAAATTTTGCCGTCCATCCGTCTGTGTGTCTGTCTGTCTGTAACCACTCTATCTCTCGATCAAATTGAGATAGAGACTTGAAATTTTGTATGTGCTTAGTATGTAAGAATGGGATGAAGCCTATTTAATATCAGTAACCTCGATTATCCGGAACTATTTTTTTCGGACTCTCGAAAACTTCATTCTGATGAAAGGTATATAAAAATTTTTGAATTTTTTTATCTTAAGGAGTGGACGTAAAAGGCAAAAAATTAACACAAATTTTGCATAAAAAACGAAGTCAATCGGATTATTATTTGTCGAGATATTTCTAATCCGGTTTTTTACATTCTTTGATTTTTCATGACCCTGTATTTCATTCAAATTTCAATTCAAAGATATCTTTTAATTGCAAATGAGACAATTTGATGCAAGAAACCGTTAGTGAATATGATAATTATTTTTAGGGTTATAAGGATGTTTCTTTTATGCAATTCAGTGCTACTTGAATAGTTTGGCGTTTCATACAATTTATCGAAATTGGTTCATTAGATATTCATTAATAGAGCATGATGATGTGTTAAAAATACTTAAATATATGTTTATATTTTGTTTTGGAATGGTAATGCATTTTATAAATTGTTTACATATGTTATGTTTTCATATATTATGTTATGCATATCCATGATGGGTAAGTATTACGGTGGCCTCCAACGACTAGTTTCTTTTTTTGGTGTGTGTGAAATTTCTTGAAAATGGAGCCAGAAACTTCAGTTGGCATATGCAAGATAAAATCAAAAACAAACATTTCGTTATAGATTTTATTTTTATGGACCAAAAAATTTGCAAAGTATTAATTAATCCTTTCACAGTAGATAAAGAAGTAATAAATGCTGTTTATAAATTTATAAAAATGCATAAAAATTCTTTGGCTAATGAGTGTTTTGTATAATAAACAAGAGCACTTGCAGATCCAATAAATTTGAATGTATATCACAAAGTCTAGGCTTTATTATTCCACAATTAAGATATGAAGAAAACTTTTACAACATTGATTCTACCTTTTTTAATACTTGATTTAAAAAATAGTAGCTTCACTACTTTATTTACATCAAAAAAGATGATGACCAAAAATTAACGCAGAAGTGACCAAGAATTACACCGTTTTCAGGATAATTCTTGGTCACTTAAAAATTATAATCATTTAAATTATATTGTGCATGTATGTTTAAGAAAGCATTTTATTGTATAGTCATCAGAGTGGGCTTATTCCACAAAAAAAAAAAAAAAAAAATTAGAAACAATACTTTTTTTATTTTTTATAATAATTGGATGTTGATGATTTTTTTTACCAGGAATTACTCCAGGTTATCCTACCTACATTTTTTTTTTTTTTTTTTTTTTTTTTTTTTTTTTTTTTTTTTTTTAAACCTTCCTAACTTTTTTTACTTCTCATAAGTACTAAGCATGAAAGATCATTTTTAATTCAATAAGATCTTCACAAGATTTGAAATTAATTAGATAAAAATCAAAGTAAACATTTATTGAAGCCAGGGTTCGTAAACATATTTTTGAAAATATCAAAAATATCTGATTCTCGATATAAATCCAATATTTTCAAAATGGTCAACTCAACTTATTGATAATTATAAATATTTTCACATCTAATATCAATTAGAAACATATTTAGCATAAAAACTTAATATTCTTTTTCTTATATATAATTTAATAAAATTGAAGAAGATTTGAAAAAAACAGACAATTTACTTTTTAGACTCACAAAAAACAAACTATGCGATTAATTATCAAATTTTCAGAAAATTGTGTGTTTTATACACAGGGCTGGCTTTTTGTTAGTAGAAAAAGGTTATAACCAGTTATTTGTATATATTACTATTTTAAGTCAATCAAAAGTATTACTTTATATTAATTGATCCACCCGGCATTGTCCATTATTAGTAACTTTAAACAAAACTCAAATTTGTATGATTTTATATCTTTGGAAAATCTTTTAAATGATTTTATTTCAGGGCCTCCACTGTTTTCCTTTTTCCCAGATGAACTTCAGCAGACCTAGGTTTCTGCTACCTAAAGCAGCATGTACCAGGCAAAAATGTTCTGCATGCATCAGAGAAAATCAAAAACCAATTTGAATGAGTCAAACCTTGTGATAATCAGAACATAGAACTTGAGAAAAGAATGCATTGTTTAATGTTAAAAAATGTTGGTAACTGAAATCTATGATAAACTCTCATAATACAGAAAGTAACTGAATTATAATAACCTATGTTGAATGAACCAATCCCCATTAAAATTGGTCCCATAAAACCTGAGGAAAGAATTCACCCCCAAGTGGAGAAAAGTCCCCCCCCCCCCCCTGTGAATATGTAACAAATTATCTTTAATTTTAACACAAATTTTAATTAACCTTTAACAGTAGCACAATTTTTGATTTAAAACTGCACTGAGTAAATGCTCAAGTTGATTCCTAAAAAGAAGATCAATATTCAAAGATGGTAGTAGCTGTAGTATAAAGAAAGTTTTTAGTAGATTACAAAGTAGATGTAAGACCATTATATACTATCTGACTAAGATGAGAAAAACAGAGTCGGTTTCTTGCTTTTGAAGGTTCCAAAACTTGTAAAGAGAAAATTTCATCCACAGGATAAAAAAAGTCTGCTAATTCTCAGAATGATTGGTTGAATGGAAGAAAAGGAAATGCCAGACTGTCCTAAAATTAAGTTGACTCACTAGTTAACCTGGCAACAGGTCCAATTTGAAATCAATTCTAGAGAGTCTTTCTCATACGAGCCAAACAGTAAAAGAAAATTGCAAAAGAATTCAACCCCTTTTAAAGAAGCTGCTTCAAAAGGATCAAAGCAAAGGTCCCCCCCCCCCCAAAAAAAAAACAGTATTTAAAATTAATGGTAGTTAAAGTCTAAAATTTCTTTGTTGTTCATTTAATAATTATAAAACTTAAGAAGTTATTTAGAAAAAAAAAAAAAAAGCTAGTGAATCAAACCATATTTATAAGGAAGTATAATATAGGTCCAAAAAGGCATTAAGTGATAGTAGAACCTTAAGATGAAAACAAGTTAAAAGGTCTTACTTAATGGATTGATATTCAGCTTAATTAATCATAAGGTTGGAATTAATCATTCAAATCCTCCCTCCCAGAATAGACCCTTTCCCTAACTGTGAATTTTTCATATATTATAAATAATATCTGTCGGAAAGCCCCATAAAAAAAAAAAATAAAAAAAAAAAAAATAAATAAAAAATATGATGATGTAAAATGATAAAACACTACAATTTCAAAAAAGCCGCTTGATGTTCTTATTAAAAAAAACTGCTGACATGTGCCAAATACTCTAAATTTTTGACCCCCCCCCCCCACCCCTTTTAACTCCCTTAGGAGGGGATTTCTAAAATCTTTGGATTATGTGTTTAATAATTTTTTTAGCAAATTTATTTTCTAGAATTTCATACTCCCAGGGGTGCAGAATATGTCCGATCCGGCGATCTAGGATCAGGGGAAATTTTAACCAGCTGGGGAAATTTTGCAGACACATATAGAATAGATTTCGATTTTTACAATGAATTCCATAATTCTCTGAGATAAAAATTCACTACAAAAAAAAAAGATCCGTATGGCGACCTTCACAAAATTTATATGTACATGTCACAGGCAATTCTATTACGAATTTTCCGAAAATTAAAACATTCATATTCATCAATCTGAAAATTCGAATATAAAAATACCGTGAATTTTGTCCAAGAATTACGGAAAAAACGCAAATTTCATCACAAGATAGCATAACTGCAAATTTTGTCTAAAAAACTTCAAGTTTCGTCAAAAGATCACGAAATGAACACAAACTTTGTCAAAAGACTGCAAAATGAATGTCCATTTCTTCAAAAGATAGTGAAAAAACGGCAGATTTAGTCAAAAGGACGCAAAACAATCATAAATTTCATTATAAGATTGCTAGAGAATGCAAAATGAAACTAAAAATGACAAAAAACCTCAAAAAGAACCACAAATTTCGTTAAAATTTTTTTTAAATGACCACATATTTCGTCAACGCAGGCAAAAAACCCTGCAAATTTCATTAAAATATCGCAAGTATCGTCAAAAGATCACAAAAAAAATGCAAATTTCATGAAAGGATCACGAAACAATCGTAAATTTTGTTGAAAGATCACGAAATAACTACAAATTTCGTCAAATGATCGCTAAAAATTGTGAATTTAGTCAAAGAGCCATAAAAAAAAGAATGCTGGGAGTAGATCCCCCTCCCCCCTTCTTTGCTGTAACCTTTTAGAAAATTTGGTGAAAATTTCAGATTTTTTTTTTTTTCACTCAGAATTACTTTTGCCTTACATACTTGCACTTAAGTTGAGAAATAATGGAAAAATAGATTTTCGATACATGTGATAGTACAGCATTTATCTATAACATACCATAAAATTTTGGGGAAATTTTCATGTGGATTGGGGGAAATGTTGAGAGTAGAAACATTTTCTGCACCCCTGCATAGTCCTACCTTAAATGTTTGCTGAGATACGACAAGTTGTTCCAGAATTTTTTATCTCCCCCCCCCCCCCTTTGTCCTGCTTAGGGAGGTAATTTCAAAAATTACATCTTAGTGCACTCTTTCATCATAAGAATTATTCTCTTCAATTTTCATAGTTCTAGATTCAGTAGTTTGGGCTGAGCGTTGATTATCAATCAGTTAGGACAAACTATTTCATATATATATTGATATCTCTACTAGCTGACCCGCTCGTCGTTGCCCAGCCATTAGATAAAATATAAAATTAGACACATCATATAAATATATTAAATGGAATATATAGATAAATAAATCAAGTAAAACATTTTGTAAAATCACCATAAAATGAAAATAAAATAGGACACATATCAAGCTAGAACAATAACAGCTTGTCATTTTAGCTAAATCAACACGTGTTCGTAAGGGCAAAGAGTTGAGATGTCGTTTATTTTCATTTTATGGTGATTTTACAAAGTGTTTTACTTGATTTATTAATTGTCACAGTGTTAACGGTATTTTTTCACAATATAGATAAATACCAAATACATTATTAATGCAAATTTCGTAAGTTTTCAGGTGCACATTCACTGGGTTTTCAAATTATACTCAAATTCTTCTTAATAAATAAGGCAATTAAATAGAGTACATAGTTTTACTGTCTCCGTGTGAAAACATGTGCAAGATACCAAACAAATAAACGAAATGCATAAGTCAGAAGTAAAGTTCTGGTTCCCTTTTCGGCTCACTATCGAAAATGAAATTAAATATCTCACACTGCACTTTTTGTCTTGTACATTTAGTTGAGGGCATACTGATGCAAAAATATTGAATTATTAACTAGGGATGCAACGGATATCCGGCTGATTTTTCAATATCCGAAATATCATCGGATATCCGAATCACAATCACCGGATATCCGACTTCTCTATCGGATATCCGGCAGAATGCATCAAACCAAATATATATTAATAACCGTAATCGCTTGATCCCAAACAATGCGAAAAACTTTTGTTTATAATGCAAAAGATGAAATATTATTTATAAGTTCCCTATCGATGAATAAAAGATAATTCTCAAAAGTTTAAAGAATTGCCAGCTTTCCAACTACTTATATTTAAACTCTGTAACAAAGTTAAAAGTTTACATTTACATCTTTTAGAAAATTGTATCTACTTTCAGATTGTAAAACAAAATTTGACGTCAAAATAGCAAATGAAGCTTTTGTGCAAAAATATATAAAGATAAAAAACCAACATTGAGAAATGCACAAATAATGCATGAAAAGAATAGAAAACAGCACTTTCGAATCTACTATCGAGTTTCTTCATCAGTATAAGACTCAGCATGCTAGAAAAAGCTAAGCTGAGCAAAGCAACAGGGTCTTATATGTTTATTACGGGAGCGAATGGTAATAGATTCGAAACAGCTGTTTGCTACTTTACATGCATTTCTAAACGTTGTTTTTCTATCTTCATAAAATTTGAAGTTGTTTATTAAACTGTGATTTTATTAATTTTTTTTTCTTTCTTTTAATTTCAACAATGGGTTAATTGGTTTTTAAGTTACACAACTAATCAAACCTATTTTTAATTTCTTCTATCTTTCAAAAAAGAAATTATTGTAATCAAATTTTTTTTTTTTGACAAATTTGCGTATTTTAGAGATCAAATATCCCCAAAAACATGTTTATTCAAAACATCTGTCTGTCCCAGTGTCGCCATCATACTATCAAAAAGTGTATGAAGTTATGCATAGAATCATCCAAATATTTTGTGCATATTTTTGACTGTAACCAGCAGGTTCTTCTTCAATATGGAAACATTTCGCTGTAAGGCGGTGCTGTAATTGCAATTTTTGTGCCATTTTCATTGTTCTACCATCAAATACTGTATAAAGTTATGCATAGAATTGAACCAAATTTCTTTGGATACATTTCTGGGAATGACTGTCTGGTCTTCCATCAATTTGAAAATAGTTTGCCCAAAGATGGTACTGTAATAATGATTTTTGTAAAATAATTTTGAATTTCATAATCCTTACAGAGAATTGGCGGTTCGTGCAGCGATGCGAACTTCGTATCTTTCTAAAATTGTCTATTCGCAAACAACTGATGTATAGCAGAACAGAAAAGAATATTGATTTTAATAAATATCATGATCGAGATTAACTCATTCTTAATCTAATTAACTGACTGCAGCAAAAAATTCTAGATGAAAATAAAAGTTGGTATAGTACTGAACTAACAATATTGAAGTAGTATTAATACAGTTGACTCTCTCTACAACGAAACTCTATCCAACGAATTTCTCTATTTAACGAATTTTTTGTAGGAATGGTCAATTTTTTTCATGATTACATTAAAAATAATCTACATATAGCAAAATATATATCTCCATTTAATGAATTTTTTCAAAAATGTTCTTTTATATGTTCTGAAAACGCTTCAAATTATTTGTAGAGTAATTTTTTTTCATTGATTTCTTGTTTGTAAGTCATAGCTACATAGCATCCTCTACCTTATTCCTTACCTTATGTCTAAAAAAAGGCATTCACCCCCCCCCCCCCAAAAAAAAAAAAAAAAAAAAAAAAAAAAAAAAAAAAAAAACATTTTTGCATGGTTATACTTGACTTTGTTTTAGCCAAGGTGAACTTGCTTTCTTGGAAAAGAGTGAAACATTTGCTTGCTATTGGAACGATTTGCAATAATCACAATGCATCCCAAAAGATAAAACTATTCCATGATCGTCTTGAAAATGGTGTTTATTTCTTGGTTTGGATAGTAAGTCAGCAATAAGGAAGGGATGAAGGGGCAATTGCAGAAAAGGTTGTTTTTTTCAGCAGGTTTTCATCTATCTAAACTAACTCTCATTACTTTTAGAGTTTAGAGTTTATGTTTGTTGTTTGTGGCGACTTGGAACATTTTTTGCTGTGAGAGATCATTTGAATGAAGAATTGTTACTAAACGTCATCTATGCTGGTGTTATCTTCTACTGCATCTGCATAAAAACTCCTTTGGGATAAGCATAATGCTTTCTTATAAAGTACAAAATTTTTTGCCGTTTTCTATTCAACGAATTTTTTGACTGAACAATGGATTTCGTTTTATAGAGACTCGACTGTATTTGTAAATATTTTTTGAAACATTCAGATATATGGAATAGAAGAGAGTTTTGGGATTGGTGCATCCAACTACTTATTTTCATGATTGCATTATAAATATTTAAAATTAAAAGTTTTTTTTTTGCTTATAAATTTGAAAGTGATTTAACTTAAAGTAAAATTAAATGTAGCTTAAGATAAAACAGTATTAAATAATTAAAACATGAAATAAATCATTAAGTAAACCCATGTTTGGAAATAACTCTTCAACCATTGGTATATTCGTAAGCCTTTTTATGTTTACATTATAAATGGAAGCTATGTATTTCTTTGTGAAATTACTTTACAATTATAAAATAAACATATTGATAAATGTGTAAAATTTGTTCTATAAATTATCTGCATTTCATTGTACAAATTATTAGCAATTATCAGCATTTCATTGTAATTATTAGCCATTATCAGCGTTTATTGACAAATAAGCAGAATATTTAAATATTTGAAGTATATTTTTTATTCGATATTATTAATATACACATACAGGGCTTGAACTTTGGCATGGGATGGCTGGATTCATGCCTTAAAAAATCTTATGGCCAAGACATTCCTGTGTCCAAAAAAAAAAAATCCCTTTTTGAATTTTTTTTTTCTTTTGTTAAATGGTGATCAAATCTCAGGACTGACTGACTATTTTTGTGATATTTTCCGCTATCAATTGGCAAATCTCACAGTTTTCGCTTACGGCAATTATACAAAATTCATGATTGGTTTTTGCATTTGATTGAAAAACTTTGTAATTTTTCTCACAATTTTCTCGCTTGCTCGCCTCGCAAACTTTTGAAACTTTTCTCGAGACCGATTGCCAAATTTCACAATTTTTTTCTTTCAACTGAATGTGACAAATTTAGCTATTTTATTCTGCGACTGATTGGAAAATTTCCCTTTTTGTTTTAGTGACATTCTTCTGAAATTAATAATTATTTTCCTGTGTTCAGCTGAAAAATTTCTGTTTTTTCTCTGTTACCTGCTGATGATTTTCATGATATTTGCTTGTGACAGGCTAACAAATTTCACAATATTTTGCTGTAAATGATTGATGAATTTCGCTATATTTTCCCACTGCCCAAGTTCCCTGAAACTTCAAATTTTTTCAGACCGATTGACTATTTTTAAAAATTTATTTTTGCCATGGTAGACAAAATCAGCGATATTTTTTCTATGGCCGATTTCCATATTTTGTGAATTTCTTTTCTAATTTATTTTGTCTCTTTCGCCAAAACAACAAATTTCTAAAAGGGCAGTAATGGTCACTAGAGTCTGAGCTCTATCTTATTAGCCTGGAATCAGCATTAAACAAAATGAGATTAGATCTTGTGTTGCACATTGGAAAAAAAAAAAAAACATTTTTTTTACAATCAGTGGTTCAGCATTAGATTTTTTTTTCATTTTTCGAAATCATCGCACAGTTTGCAATCAATGGGCTTGATAATCATACTTCTTTTTTCATTTAAAAGACTTTCATACAATGTTTCTGTTAGGATTCGTTTTTTTTTTTTTTTTTTTTTTTTTTTTTCCATATCTGATAATTTGCATCTCCCATTTTGTAACTTTTTATTTTCTTCTTTATTAAAAATGACATTTTGATTTCCTATTCAAATAAAAATTCTTCTAAATTTAAAGAATTTCGTAAAAAAAATAATAATAAATAAATAAATAAAATGAGGACATCCATTGTCCAAAGCAAGATATTTAAATGTTTCCCATTGAGTTAATGAAAATCAGTAAAAACATTATTTTTATGATGATCAAAACATGACTCATGTAATAAGAGTCACATACTACATATGTCATGGAATTCCTGGACCAATAATAAACAAAATAAAATGCAGACACCACAAGGTCCATTCTCAACAGAAAACAACAACTGCTTTCCAAATGATTGAAAAAAAAAAGGGCAAACTTTAAGGTAGGGATGCACAACCTGTGGCCCGCGGGCCAAAAGTGGCCCGCGATGGGTTAACGCGTGGCCCGCGAACTTCGTCAATTTACAGCTAGAAAAAATTGCAATTTTTGTGGAAAAGACACAGATAAAAATCGTAAATTTCGTCAATTTACTGTGTTCCATGTAGGCAGACGATACCGTGCTACCTAAATTAAAATCTCAGTGTTCAGAAAGTGAAAAGAAGTGAATTGTTTTTTCTGTTTTTATTCCAAAGTTGTGTTTGAGATAAGTGCAGACGATAATGCAGCAGTGAGCTGCGAGTGAGTGTTATTCCTTTAATAAAGTGTTTTTTAAAGAACCAGTGCATATGGAATAATTTGTGTAGTGTGTGCATTAATAAATAACATGGACCGCCGAGCCGTGAGGTGAAAATAATTATTTATGTGAGTGAATAATCATCGAATTTGAACTATGTACTGATGTTATATTAAGAGTTCTATAATAGATCTGTCAACGTTCAACATGAGAATCTTCGAATAATATCGTGCTCAAACAAGTGAAATATTGTGTTTAAGATGATAAATTTAAGAATTATAATGAGTCTTCCTCGGAATTTCGCAGCAATTTGAGTGAGGTAAGAGCAATTTTTTAGTTTATTTTGATTAAATTATGTCTGTTATTGATAATCTAAATAAATACGAGCTTAAGCTTGTAGTTGAGGAATTGGGTTTAACTGCTCCTGAAAGTAGTAAAATTATTGATTTAAGAAATATTATAGAGAATAGTGAATATTACTCAAATGATCAGTTATTAAAAAGCATCGTTAATTCGGTTGTTGAGAAGTATAAATCACGAACAGAAACTGAGAAAACAAAATTAGAA
Source organism: Maratus speculifer (assembly GCA_964019185.1). Classification (NCBI taxonomy): domain Eukaryota; kingdom Metazoa; phylum Arthropoda; class Arachnida; order Araneae; family Salticidae; genus Maratus; species Maratus speculifer. The sequence continues at coordinate 198,867,414 of OZ025290.1, forward strand.
TTAGAAAAAGAGTTAGAATTAGCAAATATTCGTAAAGAACCATCCCAAAATTCTGAATTTGAAAAAATTAAACTAGCTCAGTTAGAGAAAGAATTAGAAATAGCCAAATTGCGTAAAGAATCTCGGTAAAATTTGCCGTCCATAACAGAAAAATCGGAAACGGAAATAGGGAACAATAACTTGGAAAGTTTTATTAAAAGTATTAAAACTTTAACTATTCCTTTACCAACGAGAGCTGAGTCATTTAATCTTTTTTTTTTCAATTTCTTGAGAAAGCGTTTCGAACTAAAAATGTACCTGAAGAGTTTATGGCCGAAATTCTGTTAAATATTCTCAGCGAAAAAGCGAGCAATTTAATGATCTATTTATCAGAGGAAGAGTTGATTAGTTATGATAAATTGAAAAATATAGTCTTAAGGGAATTTCAACCTACTGCACAAGAATGTTTAAACAATTTCAAGAGTGCGCAAAAATTACCGTCGGAAAGTTACATTCAATTTGCAGCTAGGCTGAGTTCAATTTTTCAGTATTACTGTAATTTGCGTGAGGTAAATGATTTTAAATCATTATGCGATCTGATTGTTTCAGATAAAATTTTCAGTTCTTTAGATCGCGAATTAATGAATCATATCGCAATTAAACAATCAGAGTCATATTTTAAACCACAGCAACTAGGAAGAGAATGCGATATTTTTTTGTCGATTAAAAATAAATCTAAAGGTGAATCAAATGTGTATTCGAGAAATAGGATAAATGAAAATAGACGTATAGCGACAAATAAATTTCAAAATCGGCCTCAAAGGAGCGCTTCACATATATTTTTTTTGGAAACAAAAAATGTCAAATGTGTCTTGTGTAAATCTAATGAGTATCACGGTTTACATTCTTGTCCGCAATTCAAAAAACTGTCCATTAAAGATAGAGTAGAAGTTGTGAAATTAAATAAAGCATGTTTCAAATGTTTAAATTATAATTGTTGCGCACAGAAATGTAAGTCTAAAAATTGTGCTAGATGTAAACTACCGCATTCGGAACTAATACATTTTCCTAGAGAATAAAAGGAATTAAATAATCAAAATAAAAATGTTGGTCATGTGTTTCAATCGGCTGCAGGAATAAAAAATTCACAACCCGAGGAAATCTTTTCCTACCCTCCGAGTCAGACTGTCGCCTCTAGTTTTGTGAAAAATAAAAATCCGTTTTATTAAGTACGGCGCGTATCCTCGTTAAAGATAAGTTTTCGGAATGGCAGGAAGTTAGATGCTTACTAGATGTCGGTTCACAAGCATGTTTGATTACTTCACAGTGTGCTAATCGATTGCAGCTTAGAATTAATAAAACGAATACTTTAATTTCATGTTTGGATGACACTTCTATGACAATAAAAGGCTGCGTAAATACAAAAATTGCGAATAGAGATAAAAGTTTTGAAAGAGAATTGACTATGCTAGTAGTAAGGAAAATTACAGATTTAATTCCGCAACAAGTGGTTAACATAAATGTTGAAGTACCAGATTTAACTATATTAGCAGATTATAGATTTAATTTCCCTGATAAAATTGATATGTTGTTGGGGGCAGAGATATTTTATGAGTTATTAAGACCGGGACAAATATATTCTCAGAGTTCAAATTTACTTTTGCAAAATACCGTATTTGGGTATGTGGCTAGTGGATGCATAGAGCAGGAAAGTAATGTAAAAGCTCATTGTGGGCTAATTCGGGAGGAAGATTTAAACCAAACATTAAAAAAGTTTTGGGAAGTTGAAATCATCGAAGTAGAGTTATCAAAAAGTAAGGAATTTGAGATATGTGAGCAGCATTTTGCGCGTACGCATTGGAGAAATGAGGAAGGGAGATACGTGGTGAAAATGCCTTTAAAGGAAAATCCTTCGTGTTTAGGCCAATCTAGGGAGCTTGCTCTTAAAAAACTCAAATCGCTGTGGACTCGCTTATCAAAAGATAAGAAATACTTCAAACTGTATAAATATTTTTTAAATGAATATGAAATGTTGGGGCATATGAATCAGGTTAAAGAAGTGAAAGAACCTGACGTCGTGTATTATGCTCCACATCATGGTATTTTTAGACCAGAAAAGTCCACCACAAAACTGAGAGTTGTATTTAACTGTTCTGCCACAACAACAAATGGCACATCATTTTATTCATTGCAATATAATGGCGGCGTTATTCAGAATGACTTATTTACGATAATGGTTAGTTTTTGAGAGCATACTTATGCACTGACTGCGGATATTCAAATGATGTATCGAATGATCAATATTGATCCTAGTCAGCACGCATTGCAGAGAATTTTGTGGAACGATAATTTCGAGGAAGAGCCTAAAATTTTTGAACTACAGACCGTTACATACGGTACGGTTAGTGCGCCTTATTTAGCAGTGAAAACTCTCAACCAGCTATCGATTGATGAAGGAGATAATTATCCGATGGCAGCATCGGTTCTCCGTGAAAGTATTTACATGGATGATATTTTGTGCGGTGCACCTACGCTTGAAGAAGCCAAAGAGTTGCAGCGGCAGCTCATAGCGATTATGCATAAAGCAGGTATGAGACTCCGTAAGTGGTGTACAAGTGATAAAAATCTTTCGCTGACATATGAAGAAGGGTACAAATTTGAAAATGAAATTGAAACTAAAACATTAGGGGTTTCGTGGAACCCAAGATATGATTGTTTCACTTTTCGAGTTAAGATGGAATTGAGCAATTCCTACACAAAGCGAGAAGTATTGTCAACAATCGCGATCCACTGGGACTTCTTGGTCCAGTTATATCTAAAGCCAAAATACTAATGCAGAAATTGTGGAGAATCAATATTGACTGGGATGACGAACTTCCTGAATCAGAGTTTCATGAGTGGCATCAATTTCTTATGTCATTTAAATGTGTAAATAATATAAAAAATTGTAGGCGTATTATAATTGAAAACCCAGAAATTATAGAAATACACGGGTTTGCAGACGCCTCAGAATGTTGCTATGGGGCAGCAGTTTATTGCAAATCCAGTGATTCCTTTGGAAATGTGATGGTGAATTTAATCGCTAGCAAGTCGCGAGTTACACCGATAAAGAGTCTAACTATTCCAAGACTGGAATTATGTGCAGCAGTGTTGCTAACCAAACTGGTAAACAGAGTATTATCATCCATGAAAGTAATAGTGACTAATGTTTTCTTTTGGTCATATTCAATGATTGTGTTAGCATGGATTCAAAAAGAACCTATCGACCTTAAGCAATTTGTTCAAAATCGAGTGGCTAACATACAGGAAAACTCTAGTGCTGAACAGTGGCATCATATTTGCTCAGAAGAAAATCCTGCTGACAAACTTTCCAGAGGTATGGATCCTGACAAACTTGCAAACTGTGAATTGTGGTGGAAGGGACCTTCATTTCTTCAGAACAGTGATTATCCTCAATGTACAATAACCATACCAGAAACAAATCATGAGTTCAATAAAGAGCTCAAATTTAATGTTAAATCCTTGAATGAATTTAATGTTATAAATTGCAATATCACCGAGAATTGTTTTGTATATAACTTGATTAATCTTAGTAATAATTATTTAACGATTGTGCGTATTCTTAGTTATATTTTCAGATTTGTGATGAATACAAGAAACCCTCTTTATAAGTATAATGGACCCTTGAGTAAGTCAGAATTAGAGCTTGCAGAGAGACATTTAGTTAAATCAATACAAAATAATGAATTCAGTGCAGACATACATAGTCTTCAGACTAAAGGATCGGTAAGTCCGAGTAGCAAGTTAAAAGGCCTCAACCCTTTCTTAGATGAGTTTGGAATTTTAAGGGTTGGTGGCAGGTTAAATAATAGTAATTTAAATTTTTCAAAAAAGCACCCGGCGATTTTACCAAAGAGTAATAAATTTACTGTAATTGTTATAAATTATTATCATAAGAAATATTTGCATGTTGGTGCGTCAACTTTACTATCCATAGTAAGAAATAAATTTTGGCCAATAAATGGTCGTGCAATGTGTCGAAAGGTGGTTCATCAGTACATTCCATGTTTTAAAGCTAAACCAGTTATTGCAAATCAATTGATGGGCGATTTGCCCAGGGATAGAGTCCAATTAGACTATTGCTTTAATATTTCGGGTGTTGATCTGTGTGGGCCATTTATGATCAAAATTGGTTACGCACGTAGAACCATCTTACAAAAAATTTGTCTGTATTTTTGTTTGTTTTGTATTTAAGGCTATACACATAGAAATTGTTTCAGATTTAACTTGCGAATCATTTATTGCGGCACTGAAAAGATTCATAGCACGCAGAGGTAAATGTGCCAAATTGTATTCTGATAATGCAAAAAATTTTATTGGGGCAGATAAAACACTTAGAGTCTTTTATGAATTAGTAAGAAAACCTGATGAGAAATTAGCAGCATAAAGGCATTGAGTGGAAATTTATTCCCCCCAGATCACCCAATTTCGGGGGTCTTTGGGAGGCCACAATAAAATCCTTTAAATTTCATTTTAAGAGAATTGTGGGAGGTGCTAATCTCACTTATGAGGAATTTCTTACAGTAGTGATACAAATAGAGGGAATGTTAAATTCGAGGCCTTTGAGCCCATTATCAGATGATGCAGATGATTTTGGAGTCCTAACTCCAGCTCATTTTCTTATAAACAGACCATTAAATGTCATTATTGAGCCTGATTTAACCAATATAAAAGAAAATCGCCTCAAAAAATGGCAAAGAATAACTAAAATTGTACAACTTTTTTGGCGCAAATGGCACCATAATTATTTAAGTGAATTACAACAGAGGGGTAAGTGGAGATTTGAAAAGGATAATGTAAAAATAGGAGATCTAGTGTTGTTAGTAGAGGAAAACATATCAAGCAATAAGTGGCCTTTAGGCAGAATAATTGAAGTATATTATGGTAATGATAAGAAAATTCGCGTAGTCAGGTAAAAACTCAGAATGGAATTTTTAAAAGATCGATTAGTAAAATATGTATTTTACCTATGCCTGAAACCCATAGTACTTAAAAAAAGTGTATATATATATATGTGTGTGTGAGTGTTATATTATTTTTTCTTTCAATTTTATATTTAAGTAACATATATAGTGACCTTTTGTATTTATTTGTGTAATTGGTGTACTTAGTAAAAAAAAGAGTTATTATTGAATGTGAAACATGTCAATGGGGGCCGGTATGTTCCATGTAGGCAGACGATACCGTGCTACCTAAATTAAAATCTCAGTGTTCAGAAAGTGAAAAGAAGTGAATTGTTTTTTCTGTTTTTATTCCAAAGTTGTGTTTGAGATAAGTGCAGACGATAATGCAGCAGTGAGCTGCGAGCGAGTGTTATTCCTTTAATAAAGTGTTTTTTAAAGAACCAGTGCATATGGAATAATTTGTGTAGTGTGTGCATTAATTAATAACATACTGCGACAAAATACAAAATTTCGTTAGTCGCTTAAGAATTGCAAATTTCGTAGATCAGGCACGGAAAAATCGCGAATTTCATTGATCAAGTGCGGAAAAATTGCACTTTTCGTTCATCAGGTATGAAAAAAATCTCGAATTTTGCCCATGAGGGTCGGAAAAAAATAGTAAATTTAACCGATCAGACACGGAAAATACGCGCGTTTTGTCGATCAGGCACGGAAAAATCGCGAATTTTGTCGGTCAGACGCAGAAAATTCTCACATTTCATTGATCAGCCAAGAAAAAAATCGTCAGATTTGTTGATGATGCACGAAAAAACTGCAAATTAAACTAATCGGCTGCGGGAAAGTTCACATATTTTCTCGTTTGCCGAATGCGAATTTCGTTGATCGGCATGAAGAAATCGTGAATTCTGTCGATCAGGGGCGAAAAAATTACAAAGTTCGTTGATAAGGCACGGGAAAATCGCGAATTTTGCGAGGATGCACGGAAAAATTTTAAATTTCGTTGATCGGCTGCGAAACAATCGGGTGTTTTCTAAGTTTCTCAAGAGAAAAAAATCGCGAATTTCATCTTGCCGCATAAAAAATGCAGCTTTCATTAAAATGAACTAAAAGTCACGAATTACGTTCATTGGTCGCGTGGAAAATGCAGATTTCGTCAGTTAAAGGTAAAAAAGTGCGAATTTTGTTGATCAGACACGAAAAGGTCGCGCGTTTTATTGATCGGGTTCCAAAAATGGCAAATTTTGTCAGTCGGGTGCAGGAATTTTGTCGATCTCACGCGGAAAAATTGCAAATTTTGTCAATCAGGCTCGAATAAAATCGCGAATTTCATCTATCCGTTGCGGAAAAGTCCGGAATTTTGTTGATCAGTCGACGAAAAATCATGAATTTCGTCGATCGGCTTTTCAAAAATCGCAAATTTCATCGATCAGGTTCGTAAAAATTGCGAATTTCGTCAATCGGCTTTATAAAAAATCGTGAATTTTGTCGATAAGGTTTGTAAAAATCGCAAAATTTGTCGACTTGGTATGAAAGAATCGCGAGTTTTATCAATCATGCGATGAAAAAATGAAAATTTCGTCGACCAGCTTCGTAAAAAACGATAATTTCGTCGATCATAAGTAGTATAGTCGCGAATTTCGCCGATTAGCTTAGTGAAAATCGCAAATTTCGTCGATCGGTTTCGTAAAAATCACGAATTTCGCAGATCGGCTTTGTGAAAATTGATAACTTTGTCGATGAGCCGCAAAAAAATCGCGAATTTCACCAATCGGCTTCTAAAAATCGTGAATTTCATCAATTAGCTGCAGAAAAGTCGCGAATTTCGCCAATCAGCTTACTAAAAATCGCAAATTTCATTGATCGGCTTCGTAAAAATCACGAATTTTGCCGATCAGCTTTGTAAAAATCGCAATTTCGTCTATCATCTTTGTAAAAATCGCAGATTTCGTCGATCAGCTTAGTAAAAATCGCAAATTTCGTCGATGGGCTTTGTAAAAAATCATGTTTTTATCTATCAGCCTAGTAAAATTCGCAAATTTTGAAGATCGGTTTCGTAAAAATTGTGATTTTTCTTCATCGGTTTTATAAGAATCGCAAATTTTGTTGATCAGGCACAGAAAGATCGAATTTTCTGAATCAGTTTCGTAAAAATTGCGAATTTTGTTGATCACTTTCATAAAAATCCCTAATTTGCTCAACTTGCATGGAAAGGTACAAATTTTATTGATCGGGCATTGAAAAATCAGGAAATTCAGTGGTCAGACACGGAAAAATCTTATTGATCGTCTCCTTACCTCTCATTCGTTCATAAAGATAACATTTTTTTTCGTCACCAGTCGCTTATTTTTGTTTTTTAGCACTTTTAATAAAAAAGAAAATTTGCTCTCCTGAATAAAGTCAAGGAATAATATAATATCTTGAGAATAATCCTTGCTATATCTGTTATATACACAAACGTAAAAACTGCTGATATATCCTTACCAACTAAAGTGGATGTTTTGACTGGTTAAGCGAAACTTAAAGGGGTATTTTCCCACTTCCCTCTGAAAACATATTTTTATTCGATTATAGGCCACAGATCACCTTCAAAATTGAATTATCTCCATGTTATTGATTTGGCCCTCGACTGCCCAGATGTATTTGTAAGTGGCCCTTCTCTTGAAAAGATTGTGCACCCCTACTTTAAGGAAACACATTTAGAAACAATAAATAGTTTATGTGCATAGTTCACAGAAATTAGGACATGATCTTTTTGAATAAACCATTTCTCATGGAATAGAAGAAACCTACTGATTATGCCCTTTTCAGAATTTCATATGGGTTTAAAATTCCATAGCATAGAAGAACATAATTCAATTAGCTAAAATGTCAGAAATTACAGCATTGACGATAATTCCACTAAGTGGTATGCAATCACTGCAGGATATTGGCAATACAATCATCTAAATGTATTATTCTTGCAAGTAAATTAAAAATGAATGCCTATCAGATTTTACAAAAAAAAAAAATAAATAATAATAATAATAAATAAATAAATAAATAAAATAAAAATAAAAAAGTGTAACTTACAAAAGATTCTAAACCACACAAAATCGAATAAAATCTAAATTAAAATATTCATTTCGCAACTCAATTATTAATTGTTCATAACACTGAATGAAAAATAATATATGATATATATAAGGCTTGATTCTTTTCGTTTGTTTTAATTAAAATAGACATTTTGGATAATTATCTTGAGTTGTTGATTTAAATTATTTTAATGAAATTTTGTCATGCTGGTATAAATTAAATATTTAAATGGCATGTAAAAAATAATAGTTTTTTTTTTTTTTTTAATTTCTTTCTTTTCATATAGTTTAACACCCCGGCATTTACAAATGTTATGAGGAAAACTCTCTCTGCCTGGGAAAACCTGAATTTCAAGCCCTGATAGTCAAAGATATATAGTTTCTGTAAATTATATTCCAATACGTTTAAAAGTTGCAATGGTGTGTGAAACATGTTTGCAATTTATTATTTGAGATGGCATTGCATAAAGAAATAAACAAACATTCACCATAACTAAAAACATATTCAATACCGGATATCCGATCGGATATCTGGCCGGATATCCGAATCCGGCAAGCAAATCAGATACCAGATATCCAGTATACGGTGCATCCCTACTATATACCAAAATATCCTTGCATCAACACTTTTTAATTGAATAATTTCGTAAAGTGAGCCAGAATACAAACAGTTTAAACAAAGAGTTAACACAGGCGCAGTTTGTTTTGTAATTGACACATACGGCGGGAGGTCCAGCACCCAGTTGTCTAGGTGCCCAAGCTTTACGTTGATGAGAAAAAAAAAAGTTCTATCTTTTTATTTTTTAGCAATCAGTTAAAATCTCTTTAGCATTTTTTTTTTTTTTTTTTTTTTTTTTATTTATGAAATTGAAATCTGTTTGCTTAGGAAATATTGAGACAAAACTTTGCCAAAAATATGGGATTTCTCAAAATAAGTTAATTCTTTCTAATGGCAAACTTTAAAGCAGCGTAACTATTTTGTGTTACCCCACACTTTCCCGACTAAACAAAATGTAGTAGTAATAATAAAAATATTTAAAAAATTGAATACAATTGATTCAGGAGAAAGGAAACAAACATATTTCTGAGAGAAGTAAACTCGGATAGACTGTAAAATATCCAGAATATTTCGAGATAAAAATTTAAAGTATTTGGGTATTTTCAATTTATATCCTGTATGATATAAATTTCTTAAGCACTTTTTTAAATCAATCAAAAATTACATAAAAAAAAAATAAATAGAAACAATTTCACATTTTTAATTTTACTTTTTTTTAATAAAATAAAAAGAAAACACAAAATTAGATAGTAGGAAAAAATAAAACCATAATTATTTTCAATTAAAGGTAAAATTTGTATAGAGTGGAAAATATCCAGATTTTGATACGGAAAAATAACAAATATTTGTATTTCAGTTTTGAATTTTCAACCAAAATCAATTAAATTCTGTGATAGATATTTCTAACTAAATTTAAAGTTTAGATTTAAAAAAAAAAAAAAAAAAAAAAAAAGAAGTTTCTTCATTTTAATCAGTATATCTTAAAATTTTGAGACTAAACTAAAAACTTCCCGACAGTAAATGAACACAGGTGGATTTCGAAAACTCAAAGTCAAAAGGCACAGAGAAAAAAAAAAAAAAAATCGGAATATCAAGATTTTACTCAAAATATCACAGTTACAAATAACACTAACATTGCTAGAATATGTACATAAATATTTTTTTCCTTCATATCGAGGTTTCCGAGTACACAATATTTGACAAATCTAAATTTTTCTGAATAGTTTTATCAGAAAAATAAGTTCCTATTAATAAGTTAGATTAATTAATTAGTAAATTAAAGTAATTAGTAAATTACCATTAAGTAAATTAATAACTCAGGCTAAGAATAAATTTATGTCTTCTTTGTTCTAAATTGTTTTTTCTTATTTTTCTAATTAGAAACTGCAAGGGGAAATAAATCTGACTAAGAATAAAATTTTATAAGTTTTCTTCAATATAACTTGTTTTTTTTTTATTTAATTAAAAACTACAAAAATATTTTTCCCAATTCATAAATACTAATAGATTAATACCATTTTTTCGGCTAAACTTACTTTTTTCCCAATCGAACAAGAATTTTTCCGACTGACTTTTCCGGTTTTCCAATTTATAAATTTTTAATACGTAATACTATTTTTTCAGACTAAACACAGGCATGAGATTGAAAAAAATTAAAAAAAGAGGAAAAGCGTGTGAACCGGAAAATGAGGAATTATTTTAAATAGCGTGCGTGTAAGACAATTAGTCAGCTTATTTTATTCAGAACAAAATGGTCAATACTTTTGTTTAAATCCTGTTTTATTTTTATTGATTTTATTTTTTGGGGAGGAGGAGGGGGGGGGGAGAAGAGGGTCAGAGTGAATCCATTTATGCAAATATTATAAGTAGTTCTGAAATTAGAGTTTCTAGATTAAGTTCATACTTCTGAAGCAATATTTTGCACAGCAATCTTAGCTAATTGTCCAATTTAAATTTTAACATGTTTTCACTTAAAACATCAATTAACAAACATGCAAGCTAATGTTTAATTTGCCACCAGGGTTCGTTGATTTAAATCGGCTTGATTTTAATCATGATTTAAATCACGATTTAAATCAACTGATTTTTTAAAAAAAATCATTGATTTAAATCAGTTTTTCTTTTAAGTTATTTTTTTTTTATAAATTTCAGATGAAACAAACATAATAATGTGCTTTAATATAATTTAGTTTTATATACAATATATAATCAAACAACTTTCAGAAAGATAAAGCTTAAGCTTAGTAAAAAAGTAAAATAAATGTAAAGTTTAGAAAAAAAAATGCTTTCGAATTTCATTTGAATCAAATTATAAAATAATCTTGCAACGGTAAAGAAATCTAAGCAGAAATATATTAAATATTTGAATATTTACTCATTAGTATTTAGAAAAACTTTTGCAAGTTGAGGTAAAATAAAATTGTATGACTTTATGTGCTGTATTTTGGTGAAGCCTGCTATATAAGGATTTGAGCAAAATCTGAATCAGCAATTGATTTATTTAATTTAATATAATTGATCTCAGCCCTTTAAAAAGGTGGAAGATATTTTTGTTACAGTTATCAAAAAAGCTCATACTAAAAATAGAATTAATAATCAACTAGCTTTTTACTGCAATAGATTTATCTGCTTCAATCGAACAAATTTTTTTGCCTTCGGTTTGATACTTTCAGAAATTAGAAATCAACAGATAAAACTGTTAAATTGCTGCCATCGAAATGCTCAAGGCCAGAGGACACAAATTGTGAGGTATTCGCTAATTGATTTACTTCTCAATTATGTTGAAATTCACACTAGAAAAATTTGAATAACAATTTACTTTTATTTTATTTGTGAAATATCAATCATCGTATAAAACACTGAACATACTGATTAACTTATGATTAATTACTTCTTAAACATACAGATGAGAATTTGGAATCTCCCAATAAAAAAAAATATCCAGATGCGGCAACACTGTAGCATTTCTTCTCTGGCTGAATTTTTATTTAGGGATTCCAAGTTTTTATTAGTGAGTTTAAATAGTTATTGCTTTATAAGATGATAAATATTCCACAAGTAAAATAAAATTGCTATTCAAAATTTTCCTGTGTAAATTCCAACACTACTGAGAAGTCAGTCGATTAGTGATGACATCTCAATTTGTGTCCTCTGGCCTTAAGTATTTTGATGGCAGCAATTGAACTCATTTTTCTCAGACAACACTTAAAAAAAAAAAAAAAAAAGTTAAAAACTTCCGATTTTGTTTAAATTTTTTATGTGTTGCAGATGTTTTTTATTTTATTAAAATATTGAAGGTTGAATTAATTTTTGACATCTGATTTGTAGTTTTTCATGCATTTTGTGTAATCAAGATTTTTTTCATAGCCTAAAATTTTACCTTGAAATAGTATGAATCATTTATGTAAATTGTGTAATATTAGTAATAGATAATACTTATAATATGCATGTCTATGTATGTAAACTTTATATTATTTAAATTAATCAGAAAATCATAAAATAATAATAATGTGTGGCAATTTTTAAAAAAATCAAAAAAATCTGATTTAAATCAAAAAAATCCGATTTAAATCAAAAAAAATCAGATTGTTTTGATTTTTATTAAAAAAATCAAAAAAATCACGAACCCTGTTTGCCACTCAATTGCAAAAAAGTTGTTGAAAACATTATTACAGCAAAATTTTCTGCAATTCTATCATGAAATTCATATTTTTTCCCGCGATTCTTTCACGAAATTTGCATTTTTTTTTTTGCGATCTTTAGTCGGAAATCGCAGTTTTCTCACGATCTTTTGAAGAAAATCGTGGTTTTATAGCGATCTTTTGCCAAAAATCGCATTTATTTTCGATCATTTGACGAAAATCATGTTTTTTTTTCATGAAAGTTTGACGAAAATCATGGTTTTTTCACAATAGTTTGGCGAAAATCAGTTTTTTCGCGATACTTTGATGAAAATCATGTTTTTTTTTTGCGATAGTTTAACGAAAATCATGGTTTTTTCGAGATCTTTTGAGGGTTATTCTCTACAATACTACAAATTTGGCCAAGCAGTCTGACTTGAATGTTACCTAGGTAAATTTTTATAAAAATTGGATAAATTGCTAGTAATTGGTCAATTGTTGAAGATTTTAATAGCAGCAGAAATCGTTATAAAATTTTAAACAAAAGTACATATTCCCCATTCACTTTATCATTAACTCATAACAATAAATGTGAGGGAGTGACGAGTGGGGGAATGATGAAATTAAGATGTTTTTACTAATTGTCATGAAAAATGCAAAATTATGGAAAAAAGAACCAAAAGATATAGCCAAAAAGAACGCACATTTTGTCAAAATATTGTTTAAAAAAATGCAAATATGTCGTATCTATAAGTAAACCTTAAAAAAACTTCCTGTAAATTTTGTCGAAAAAACACAGAAACAATACAAAATTTAAAAAGAAAGCGCAAATTCTATTAAAATTTTTTTTTAAATGCAAATTTCATCAAAGAACCATGAAAAAAAAAGCTCATCTCCACAAAGAATTATGTAAAACAATGCACATATTTTCAAGCATAGCAAAAAACCTCTGCAAATTCGTCAAATACTGTGGTAAAATCCTGCTAATTTCGTCAAATATCGCGAAAAAGTGCAAATTTTGTGAAACGATTGCAGAAAAATCCCATGTAAACGCCCCCCTCTGATTATTTTACAATTTTTCGTCACATCTGGGGGGGGGGGTGGATTAATGGTATTTTACAGTAATGCTTTTTTCCCCCGACTAAACATGCTTTTTTCCAATGGAACAGGAAATTATATTTATATTTTTCTAGTTTATAAATTTTTATAAGTTAATATCATTTTTTCTGACTAAACATACTTTTTCCAATCGATCTGGGAATTTTCTGACTGGTTTCTTCTTGGGGGCAGGGTTGCACCCTCCTCCCCTAGGATTTACGCCCCTTCCGTAATGTAACAGAACTTTTTGAGTGGCCTTGTAAATAAACCAAAAATGCTACACACTTTCATTTTCAATGTTGTACCTGCTATAGTAAATCACAATAACATTTATCAATTTCATGGCAATTGGACTACATTTATGTGAGCTATAAATGGTTAAACAAGCCGAATTCATAAAAACTTTTTAACTAGTACTGGGTCATTCCATATCAAATCAACCAAAAAAGTAATATTTTTGAACCTTGACCTCTCAGAAATTTATAATTTTTGGTGTAGTGGTAGTATCAGTCAAGTTAATAAGAAAAATCAAAATTTCTGATTTTTCAGACTTTTAGTTTTTGTGTTATTGACTTTAAAAAAATGAAAAATTGTCGAAATTTGGCTCCACCTTGACACCTTTAAACAGCTTTAGACAAAAAACTATTTGACTTAGAAAGCTCTAATTGGTGTCATTCTCTTCTGCTTTTTATGATCTTTAAAATGATATGTAACATGATTAATTTATTTAAAATTTTAAATTTTTATAAAAATTTTTAAAATTTAAATTTAAAAATTTTAAAAACACCCCTTTTAATTTTTTTTGAAAAAAATATGTTTTAAAGACGTTAATTGACTATGTGTATGCCAACTTTCATAATGGGATGACCATGGGTTCCTATGCAAATTAATATTCTTGTATCATCATGTATGCTAAATTTGCTATACTTGTTTTTCCATGTTAAAAAAGTAACTGTAAATTCATTGATTAAGGTTTGTTTATTACTATTAATCCATAAAGTAGTTTTTGTAATACAAATAAACATGAATATTAAATATAATATCAAGTAATAACAATTTGGGTTTTGTTTGGTTTAGTTTATGACAGCCATAGAGATGCCAAGTATTATGGTTTATCCGTAATTATTACGGATAAACAACAAAAATTACGGTGTTGTGGGCATCGAATAAAAATTACGGGGAAAAAATTGTGAATTTCGACTTAGAATTACGAGAACACCTTGAAATTTCGTTAAAATATGTAAAAAAATGTGAAATTCATCAGAGTCGTGAAAAAAGTGCAAATTTATTGAAATGATTGCGGAAAAGCGCGAAATTAGATCTAAGGATTGCATATAATGTGCAAATTTCTTCCAACATTTTAGTAAAAAATGTAAATTTTGCAAAAGATTTGCGTAAAAACGAGAATTTAGTCAAAAGATCGCAAAAAAGCACGATTTTAGTCGAACGATCGCATAAAACGTTCAAATTTTGATAAATCACAAAAAACCAAGCCAATTTTATTAAAAAATTCGGAAATAAAACATACTTTTTGTCAAATAATGGTGAAAAATTCACAGACTTCGTCAAAAGGTCATTAAAAACGTGCAATTTTCATCTAAAGATTGTTAAAAATGTGCGGTTTTCATCAAAAAGTCTCGTAATATGCACGGTTTTCATTACAAGATTGCTAAAAACGTGCAATTTTCATCAAAAGATCGAGAAAGACGTGCAAATTTGATTGCAAGATCACTAAAAAATGAGAATTTCATCAAAAAAGTAACAGAATAAATGAATGAATTAAGTTGTGGAAATTTATGAGTAATCTCTCCGCTCTCCCCAGTTTATCTCAGAACTCTGCTTACTACCGTATTTTCGGGCGTATGAGCCGCGGCGCATACGAGTTTAAAAGTATAAAATATTGTAGGTGCGGCTCTTACGCCAAGGCGGCGGGTACGATGATTTTTTTTTTTTTTTTTTTTTTTTTTTTTTTGTCAAATGATTTTGACACTTTTTTTTCGTTTAATCAACAATTATATGCTCTCAAATTGGTATCAAAACATTTGAAAACGTCTCTCAACCGCAGGTGTCCGTGATGCGTTAGTTGTTTATTTTTAAACAATCAACATTATTCAAAAGTAATGTTGGTCTCACCGGTTCTCATGTTAAAAATTATTATATTTTCCCCTCTTCTATTAATGATTTTACCTGTAGGATATTGGAATGTACAGCTGTCACATTTTTTTCTTCTAATGATCCTCCTTCCAGTTAGAAAATAAAACTGCCCAAAGAGAGCTCAAATCCCGGTATAGAACTCTTTTGAAATAGACTTCCTATACATAGTAAAAACTTTAGAGAGCAAGATTTTTCTTTATTTTTTTCAATAACTCACTCTTTTTCTATCCGGCAAAAATAATCCAAACTTTGAAACCGGTCGAATCAGCAAGTTTTTTTTCCCCCAAATGAGTTAATTCAGGTGATAAACAACAAAAACGGGCCTGGCGAATAATAAAAAAATAATAAAAGGCCGACTTCCGTGATAAACATTTAAAAGAAGCCAATAGAATATAAACAATTTTCAATGCATATGACTTTGCAAGAATAAGTTTAAATGTGCTACACGAGTCGATGTTAACTTGGCAACTTTAAGGGCTATTTCACCCACGTGCAAACATCGGCTAACTAATGTTAATCTCAAAGAAAAAAAAAGTGTCATTCTCATTCCATTATTTTTAAATGATATTTTTTGCTTTGGATAACGGAAGTCAATCTCCACAAAGAGTCTTTACTTTTTCGATTTTGTTTACAGGTTTTTTTATTAGTATACTTTCACTTTCGAAACTGGTTCTAAAAGTCAAAGTATACCACTAAAAACATCTGTAAACGAAATCGAAAAGGTGTCTTCTTAGGGATCAACATCTCAGATATAAAATACAAAGAAATCATTTAAGCATATTGAAATGCAAACGCATTTGAAAAAAAAAAAAAAAAAAAAAAAAAATTACATAGGATTAACATTAGCGAGTAGATGTTTTTACTTGAGTGAAGCAGTCCGATCTATAGGGGGGGGGGGGGGATCAGCTCGGTCCGGCCCATATAAAATAATAATAATAATTAATAAATAAAAATAACAATCCGGCACCCGGAAAATTTAAAATATCCGCATCATCCAAGTGAATTTTTTCAATAGATTAATTTTTACTATGATATGGTTAAAAATTGTTTCGTACGAAAAGTTCTGAACAAAACTACTTATTTTATCCTTTTTTTTCCTTTTACTATGTTTATTTTTAAAGAAGTGCCTAATAAAAGCACTCAAGTAAGTATTTATAACTATAAAGCAAACGTGCAATTTTGTTATCTCTTGTTTCTGCTAATAAAAAAAAAAGAGAGAGAGAGACACTGGTTATTTAAAGTCACCTTTTCTCCTCATCCTCTTCATGACTCAATGTGCGGACATGTTGCCCTTTGACCTTGATGCGTAAGTCGGCTAATATCGCATTGCTTCTGTTTTGTTTCTTTGAATACAGTAGAAAAAAAAAGAACGAAAATAGTTTTTTTTTACGCTAAGTGGATTTGTGGATTTTTTTTTCTTTTCTTAATTTATATCTACATAATATAATCATCGAAATAACTTAAGATGAATATAAAGTCTAAATTTGAGCAAGAAATATTTAAACTTACAAAATTTTTGTAAATGAACAAGGATAGATGCGTATGTACCAAATAAAAAATAAACTAATCTACCACAAAAGGAATCATTAAATCAATTATCAATAGTTAAAATATTAAATAAAGATATGCAGGTATATATTTATATAAAGGAATTTGTAGTGCTGTAAGCTATTTAAGAATCGATTTTTTGCCGCAGGCATGATAAACAATTGTGGATTGTATTCGCTGTGGATAATGATTTGTAGTATTATACAATGGTTATATATATATTTATTAATCAATTGTGGTTTAACATGTGTAATTTAATTTTAGCATATGTGCTGTGTTTCAATGTAATTCGTATTTTATTATTTACTTCACCAATTTACTTGATCGTCATTTCTTTACACTGAGGAAAAAGTTGCTTTTTTTTTGGGGGGGGGGGGGGCATGATATTGTTTTAAAATTATTTTTTAACAGATCTCGAAAATACGGTATCGCCGTGATCCTGCTGATTCTAAAATGTTGAGGTTCAACTGTATCATATTTTCGTTAAGAGGCTACTTCAGTCAAGCGACCCGCTCGTTAATGCTAATCCTATGGGAAACATTTATAAAGATATTTCGTTTGAATTTAAATATTTTTAAATGATTTTTGCATTGATTAACTCTGATAGATTTGTAGAAAGAACATTTTTCGCTTTTTGCTTACAGGTATTTTTCAATGAGGGCACTTTCATTTTGGGAGTCGGTTTCGAAAGTGAAAACAATCTTCAAAATCGAAAAAGTATAAAACGATCTGCATATAGATGGACTTGAACTATCCAATGCCCAAAAATCATTTAAAAATATTGAAATGCAAACACGATATCTTTATAAATTTCATCCATAGGATTAGCATTAAGGAGGTCTTTGTGTGTGACTGAAATAATATCTTAACTTAAAAAAAAAAAAAAAAAAAAAAAAAATCCTACACTAAAATTAATTTGAAAAAGTCTTTGATCGAAAATCTGACGGATTTTTGCTGGAAAGAACTAGAACTTTGTGGTGTTAATAGTGTTATTTATGACGGCCGATTATCTGCAGGAGGGATATAGGCCCTAGGATAAGTGCCCTCCGTGGGGGGTCTTTCTAAGGGAACCTAAACCGCATTTACACAAGGATGACCAAGATTCGAAGAAAAGTTTAGAACTTTGTGGAAAGAACTAGAAGTCTGTGGAAAGAGCACTTAGAATTGAACGCTACTAGGAAAAGATGCTAGGGAGGAAGCTAGCATCCTGCTGCGCTCCTCTCATTGGCGCAAGTAATTGCGCCTATTTCCGATTGGATTTTAATTGCGTACTACAAACACGTTTTTTTTTTTCTTTTTAGCTGAGAATTATTTTACGGTACTGTTCTGCTCTTTTTGTCTGACGCTCTTATTTAAGCAATTTATTTTTTTTTTTTCAAGTGAAAATGGCTCCCAAAAAGTTAAAAAGTTACACCGCCGCTTTCAAGCTTGCTGTGGTTGATAAGGCAGAGCTAATAGGTAATCGTGCTGCAGGACGAGAATATGGAGTTGATGAGCGTTGCGTAAGGAGATGGAGAGCTGAAAAATCTATTTTGAAGGAAATGCCAAAATCTAAGAGGGCACGAAGAAGTGGCGTTGTTGTTTGGCCAAATCTGGAGAGAAATTTAGCCAAGTGGGTAAAGGAGCAAAGGGAAAAAGGAATGCCCGTTTCAACTGTTCAGATACGGTTTCAAGCGAGGATTATGGCATCGAACATGGGATTTACAAATTTTAAAGGTAGTCCCAACTGGTGCTTTAGGTTCATGTCGAGAAATAATTTGTCTGTAAGAACCAGGACAACTGTGGGACAAGAACTGCCTGCAGATTGGGAAAAGACAAAAGCATCTTTTTTAAAGTATGTCGCTGAAAAAATCAAGGAAAACAACTTTTCAACAGCACAGATTATTAATATGGATGAAGTTCCATTAACTTTTGATTGCCCCCCCAGTAGAACTGTTAACACCATTGGGGAAAAAACAATCGGCATCGTAACAACTGGTAATGAGCGAACCTCATTTACCTGTGTTTTAGCTTGCGCTGCGAATGGAGACAAATTAAAACCACTAATTATTTTCAAGCGCAAAACTATGCCTAAGGCAAATTTTCCTTCCGACGTCGTAATACGGTGTAACGAAAAGGGATGGATGTCGGAGGAAATCATGTATGAGTGGCTGGCGGAAGTGTGGAGGAAAAGAAAAAATTCTTTTTTTCAGCCTAGTGGGCTTCTTATTATGGACTCAATGAGTGCCCACAAAGGTGATTCCGTAAAAACTGCTTTGAAAAAAGTCTCAGCCGAGCCAGCAATAATCCCTGGCGGATTAACTAAAGTTTTACAGCCTCTTGACTTGGCTGTGAATAAATCTTTCAAGTCCAAAGTAAGAAAACTGTGGGAAAAATGGATGATGGAAGGGCTACATTCATTTACAAATTCTGGAAAAATGCGCAAAGCCACTTACGAAGAAGTAGCGTCGTGGGTTTCATCGGCATGGAAAGACATTAGTGCTAAAACTATTATGTCGGGCTTCAAAGCAGCCAATATCATAGAAAATACAGTTAGTGATGATTCATCTGAATCTGATGATAGTGAAGATGAAAATTGTGACATATTAACTGATAAACAATTTTTAGAACTATTTAATTCCGACAGTGAAAATTCCGATTTTGATGGATTTGAAGATTTTTAAACATGTTGATAAAATCTTGTATATATTTTTTTCTATATTTTCACTTCATTCCAATAATAATTTTTCATATTTTAAAGATATTTTGAAGTAGTGTTCTCTTATTATATGTAATCCAATATTTTTTTAGAAAATTTTATAAATATTACAAAAAATTAAAATCTTAATATTAAAATTACATACCTGCTATTTATAACGGATCAGTGATAGGAAACGTTATTAAATTGAAAAACAAATACATAATAATAATAAATCAACAGTCAAGGGAAAAATGATTCTGCAATATTTACAGGTAAGATTATAATATTATAAATAAGTTTCTGATATTTATTATATTTTTCTCTGTTTGTTATTGATCCAGTGACAAAATGTTGCTTTTTTTGCAGTAATCTGAGGAGTTAACATAAACTAGTATGCATTTAAAAAATATTTTCTTATAGCAATACGCTTTATTACATCACATTTTTCAGTAATATTTTTACTACAGTTTTTAAGGCATTTGCATACATTAAATCTAAGTGTCTTTCGTCCAATGATTTTTTTCTTCAACAGCTTATTTTATTTATTTTATTTTTTTCGTCAGTGTCTCTATACGATATTTCTTTACATTTTAAATATATTTTTTAGGCACTTAAGTGAAAAAAAAATTTTTTTTTTTTAACTGTTCAAGTGAAAATATTTTATATACTGTAACAGTCTCTAAAATCTGGAAACCTCAAATACAGATAGCATAAATGATCATCAAATGTTTTATATTTATATAGTTCAGTTATCCTATCTTATCGACAGATGGCAGCACCAAAAATGTATTTAACTTTTTAGTATAATCTAGATTATATTCTGCATTTTGCCGACAGATGGCCGTACCAATCATTTCTTCTAATTCATTTCCAAGTTTATTTATCTTGATATAGTAAAATAAGAAAACAAAGAAATATCAACAGAAAAATTCATAAACAGTTTATATAAAATATTAGGCCTGGAACAAAGGAATTTTATTACAGAGATTGAGCTAATATCATTGTAATTGGGGAAAAAGTAATGACCAGTAGGCCTAAATTAAAGCAACTAAATACTAACATATAAATAAAATCGTAATCGTGAAAATGCTCTGTGTATATTTAATTTTAATAAGATTAAATGCTTGGCTTTGCTGTTAAATAACTTAATGTGCCATTTATGATTTTTTTTTATAAATATGTGATTTTTTTTCTTTTTTAATGATGATTTTCAATAATTTTTACTTACATTTTAAAGTTGTTTTTTGAAGATCACTAAAATTCGGAAATAACTAAAAGCCGCGTCTACGAACGATTTCGGAATTTAGAGATTTATACTGTATAAATATCAGCAGCTTGGGTGCGGCGCTTACGTCGATGTACTTTTTTTTTTTAACAGATTGTCATTGGTGCGGCGCTTACGGTGGGTGCGGCGGGTATTCCCGAAAATACGGTAGTAGCTTTTAATGAAACTTGGCAACTCTGCGGGCCAATTATCAGCATGTGGGGTGCCCCAAGGTATGAGGGTATCCTCAATGGGGATCTTTCTAAGGGAACTTATCTTGTATTTACGGTATGCAAGGTTACCCAAGGTTCAAAGAAAATTGCAGAAAACTCTAAACGGTTAGGCCGATGGCTGCAATTGGGTTCGAATCCAGCACCCGTCATCTCCTAGATTCGAGGGCAGAACCTGTAGCCACAGGTGGGGCAATAACAATTGGGGAAATGCTTGTTTATTTAATGATAATAGAGTAGGATACCATTGCATGGTTTACTGTAACAATAAAAATAAAGATATGCAAAAGAAAAATAACTGTATGAAATTATCTCTCCATAATGAATCTCAAATTATCCTAAGTCAAAATCAGGTCCAGTTTCAGATTACTAAAATTGCATGACATATTACATGAATGTTATTATCAATCTTCCATGGAATTTAAAGTTTCAGGTGTAGTCATTGAGGTTGGGGGGGGGGGGGGGGGATTAATACCAGGAATCCAATTGTGTGTAATTCATGAATCTTCATCGCACACATGACTTCACAAATTTAAAATATTTGCTACATAATTAATATTTCACATTTTATGTTGTTAAAAATTACAATTTGTTTATAATTAAAAATTAAATACATAAATATACAAAAAATATCAAGGACTTTTAAGATAGGAACTTATCCAAATAAAATGAAGACAATTTCATTTCTTCGTCACCCAGAGTGTAAACCCTCCCAGCTGCAGTAACAGCTGAACTTTTCGCAAAAAAGTTATCCCCTGATAAGTTTAGTATATTTTCATAATTTTTATTCAATGCCCATGACGCCGTAATTTTTGTTGTGTATCTGTAATAATTATGAATAAATTGTAATACTTGGCATCTCTAAGGCCGTCATAAACTAAACCAAATAAAACCCAAATTTTTATTACTTGATATTATATTTAATATTCATGTTTATTTGTATTACAAAAACTACTTTATGGATTAATAGTAATAAACAAACCTTAATCAATAAATTTACAGTTACTTTTTTAACATGGGAAAACAAGTATAGCAAATTTAGCATACATGATGATACAAGAATATTAATTTGCATAGGAACCCATGGTCATCCCAATATGAAAGTTGGCACACACGTAGTCAATTAATGTCTTTAAAACATATATATATATTTTTTTTTAATTAAAAGGGGTGTTTTTAAAATTTTAAAATTTAAATTTTAAAATTTTTTATAAAAATTTAAAAATTTAAATAAATTAATTGTGTTACATATAATTTTAAAGATCATAAAAAGCAGAAGAGAATGACACCAATTAGAGCTTTCTAAGTCAAATAGTTTTTTGTCCACAGCTGTTTAAAGGCGTCAAGGTGGAGCCAAATTTCGACAATTTTTCATTTTTTGAAAGTCAATAACACAAAAACTAAAAGTCCGAAAAATCAGAAATTTTGATTTTTCTTATTAACTTGACTGATACTACCACTGCACCAAAAATTATAAATTTCTGAGAGGTCAAGGTTCACACCATTGGTTGATTTGACATGGAATGATCCTACTGTAAAAATTACAACAAAAGAATACCCATATGATTTTTTTTTTTACTTGCTACCCATTCCAGAAGCAGAATTTTCTGTATCAGTCAGCAGCATACTAAAATTTATCTGCCATCCAAGAATGCTAGACTAGAGATGTAAATTTTACGGAAAAATAAAAGTGGCGGAAAAAAACTGGTCTTTTACCGGTTTTTTTCAAAAAAAAAAAACAGAAAAATTGGAAAAATTGATTTTTCATGACTGTTTCTCCCAAATAAATTTTATTTTCTTAGAGAATATTCAATAATAAACATTTTTTCTCATTTATATGTATTAAATGAAAATTATTTTCACTTTATATTACAAAATAAAAAGAAAGTAGCGAAGCCTGCTTTTAAAAGTTTAGTTTTTTTTTCCCCACAGCCTAAGAATTTTTATTAAACGCTATTGTTTGTTATATCATATCTCTGTTGAAATGATTTTTCAGTTACATGTTTAACTACCAATTGACCTAATGTAAAAACCTGAACCAATATGTCTGCAGTTTGGAATGAAATAAATTATGCATTCCATTTACATAAGTATAGTTTTTAAGTAAATGATACTAGTTTAAAGAAATTATTGCAGTTTTATCATTATTATGAATATCAGTATTCAAAAATTCCATTGTTTGTTTAAAAAATGTATATTTTTACATTATTCCTTTTTTTTCTTAGAATTATAATTTTATTTCCTTTATAAAATATGTTTAGTTTTGGTATAGTTTTCCAATCTCAACTCAAAAAAGTTTTGATTTAGTTTTATAATCTAAATTCAAACAAAACTAAGTTTTACTTTGGCTTACTCAGGTCTGCAATTAAAAAATAGCAAAGGATTTATTGACAGATTTTTACTCGCTGAAACCAGAAAAATATTTTTTAAGTTTAATTAAATGTAATGTTTTTGTTTTTACCCTGAAATCTGATATTCTATTCTTGAATAAGAAACCATATTCAATAATGTTTCCATATGGTAATTTTATATTTCTAAGAGTGGAACTCAAAAGTTATGAAAACAGAACACTACAAATAGAAAATGCTCACTATTTGAGGAATTAACAAAAGCAGTTACACACAGAGATAAACTTCCACTGTGCTTTAAAAACTACAAAAATTCAAAGTTTAATCAAGAGGGAAATTATAATTTGGAACATAGTTACTTGTAATAAAATATGGGTTTTTTTTTTCATTGCAGTTGTACTTTTCTAATGCAAACTGCCCATGTTTTTGCAACATAACTGTACATTATGGAGGTAAAATAGAGGTCAATTTTAGATTCAACACCTTGAAGAAACATTCAATTAATCAGCTATAACGAAATCTTGAAAAATGCAGTATAGTAGTGCCACCTATAGGGTAATTTACACCAAAAACTAAACAACATTAATATATATTAGAAACTGTCTGAAGCTGTAGTTTTTTTAAAAAAACCCGTCCTTGAGGTAAAGCTATAGTGATAATCATGAATAATGCAGCATAGCAGCATCATCTGTTGAGTAATTTACACCAAAAAGTAATGAGCATGAAGTTATGTCAAAGATTAACTTAATATGAAATTTTATAAAAATACATACATTAGTTTGAGATAGAACTATTGTGGAAATTATGAATAATGCAGCATAGCAGTGCCATCGGTTTGGCGATATACACTAATAACTAAACATCTCGAGTTTATATCAAAGTGTAGCTGAATCTAAAGTTTTGTGAAATTATGTGCATCAGTTCTTGAGATAGAGTGCCCATAAAATTTGTCACATACAGATTCACAGAGTGACAGATATTTTCCAAAAACCATCAAAACGTGTTCAGGACCTTCTAAAACGTTTAAATACACCAAAAACTGGAAGTCAAATTTTTCACGAATTCAATACTTACTTCTTGAAAAGATAGATTAAAGTAATAAATGCATACTTCAAAATTTTATGTTGAATTTTTAATTTTATCATTTCCATTAATCGGCATATTATTGCAATAATTTTACACGTGAATTAATTTTTAAAAAGAGAAGTTGCATTTAATTACATATCTAGATTTTTTTCATGTAATCAAGTTTTTGTGAAATTGTGAACTTTTTGTATATACTTGTACAAAATATATTCAGAATTTTTGAATAAGAAATTATTATATTTAGGTTCCTATTTAGACATTTTTAATAAAGTTATTTACATACATATATGCAAATTAATAAGATTCAGCTGCTGTATGGCATGAGATTTTTTTTTTCTTCAATCACTGCACTTGCGAAAGATTCCATTTGTTGATTAAACTTTTTCTGAAATGTCTATTTTCAAGAGAAATTTTGCAAAGGGTCTTGTGTTTCAAACAAGAAAAAAATGTGAAGGATCCTTTCAAGTCTTCTCAAACAGTTTCTGCCCAGAGATCAGATTACCCACATTTTTCATGTGAGACACTCAACATAAAAATAAATAAAATAAAAAGTATGAGAATGTAGCTATTACAAAATTTTCACCATATTATTTCATAAATGAAATTTCAATTTTTCCAGTTCTGAAAAATTGAAAAATAAGCCTTCGGGAAAAAAAACCAAAAAAAACTAGTTTTTTTCCCAATTTTTCTGGGTTTTTTCCGAGCATTCCCATCTCTATGCTAGACTAACAAGGAAGGTCTCCATACGGGCATACTCAGAAAATTCTGAAAAAAATTACAGAATGTTCTTCTCATGTGGATATATATATGGTTTGTAAAAATTTTTTGGGCAGACCCCGATAGAATGTTTGTAAAAAAATAATGAACATTTCTTTTATTTGGCGATTTATCATCGGTTGGTGGCAAAATTTTTTTCAAAAAATACTTTTTTTTTATGTCAAATCTTTTTTTAGGTAAAAATCTTTCATCTCGAACTTGTTTAAAGAAATTTTATTTATATAAAGTTAGTTTTGTCAGCTTTAGTTTCTTTTAACTATATTTTTGTCATAATGTACTTAGAAGGAAAATTAACTGTGAAATTTTATGAATTAAAACAAAATTTAAATTAATTAAAATTGTTTCAATCTAAAAATTAACTCCAATCAATTTGAACTCTGCCGATTCAATTTTGTTGCTATGGAAACAAAAACTTCTCCGATGTTGAAATGCATTATGCAGCATTCTTCATCTGACCTTTATTTTGTCATACGCTTAACTATATGAAAAAATACCTTTCAATATGAAAGTATTTTTTATATAAGGAATTATTTTTAAAGTAATAAAATTAAATAACTGCAGCAAAAGCAACAGAAATATGTAATATAAAATACATCGATGTGTCAAACTCTCTTATTGTTCAAATTTAAATTCATTAAATACTATTTACATGTATTCTAAAATTTAATTGACAAGAAATTTTCAGGTGCATTAAAATAAAAACGTTTGCTTTTGGCGAGGGAAAATGCTGCTCGCCAAATCACGTGATGCTTTTGTCTTTTCGTGCCAAATACTCGAAAGTATTTTATTTTTTTACTGAGTTTCTTCTGTAATTCCACCGCTAAATTTGACTGATCCTTTATTAATTACATGAGTAGTTTAATCAGTATTTTTTTCAAAAAATTCTGAATATGCTCAGTATGGAGACCTTCCTTGTAAGCTTACTATAACAATATTCCATAAATTAAGAAAAAGTTGCCTTTATAAAGAAAATAGTAAAATTTTAAAACAATTACCATAAACCTAGAGCAAAATTTCACTTTTTTTCAGCACAACCTTTCTTTTTAAGGTGATGGATTAATCTGCCCAATCGCCCTCCCAAATCAATAACAATCTTTCTTTAAGGTTTACAATTGGAATTGCTCTCTTTAATAATTTATGATTGCAAACTTTCAAATGAAGTTTCGTACAAACTGTTCAAACTTGCTACAAAATATTTGTATACTGAGTTCACAAATATTCATTTTGTTAACTATATCCCAAAATCATTGTCTAGTTAAAATTTATTTTTAATAAGGGAAGCGGAAACCAGGGATGAAAATGCGCTAAAGCCATTTTGTAGCAGCTTTGGAGCAGCAAAAAACAAATTTTGGAGCAGTAAAACCTATTTTTGTAGCAGCAAAAATCAGATTTTGTAGCAGTAAATATCGTATTTTGTAGCAGCAAAAATGTAATTTTGTAGCAATAAAAGCTGTTTAGGAGCAGATTGAAATATTCTAATGCGGATACACTCTTAACAATTACAATAATTGCTATCTTGAAAAATATTTTTACATTTGAAAGAATAAATACTCAGATTAAATTTCTCCACACGTTTCAGACCTTTCGAGAAAATTTGCAATTTTTCGCGATCTTTTAACATAATTCACGCTTTTTCACAATTTTTTTACCCTGTTTTTTCGTTTTTTAACTAGATTTGTGGGGTTTTACGATCTTTTGATGAAATTTGTACGTTTTCTGAGATCTTTGATGAAAACTAGGTTTTTACGATCTTTTTGATGCAATTTTCGTTTTTTTTCACACAATCTTTTGAAGATATTAACGGGTTATTCTCATGATCTTTTGGACGTATTTTGTTCTTTTTATGACGAAGTTAGATATCCTTTGACAAAATTTCATGTTTTTTGTGATTTTTTGACGAAATACGCTTGTTTTTCGGAATCCTTTAGAGAAATTTGAGTTGTTTTTTTCGCCATCTTTTTACAGAAATGAATGGAGGTTTTTTTACGATCTTTTGACTTTGTTTTATTCTCTTTTTTATGATATTAACAATTCTTTGGCAAAACTCATGTTTTTCTTGCGATCCTTTCATGAAATTCGAGTGTTTTTCATGATTTTTCGATAAAATTTACGTGTTCTTCCTGATCTACAGTCGAAATTTGCATTATCTATTGTCAAAATTTGCGTCTTTTTCGCGATCTCTTGTTGAAATTCGAGCGTTTTTCACGATCTATTGGTGAAATTCGAGTGTTTTATGCGATATATTGACGAAATTCAAGTATTATTCGTGATCTTTCGATAAAAATGTGCGTGTTTATCGCGATTATTCGACAAGATTCACGCGTTTTTTTTTTTTGTGATTTTTTGACAAAATATGCTTGTTTTTCGGGATCCTTTAAAGAAACTTGCATTTTTTTGCGATCTTTTGGCTGCATTTTGTTCACTCTTTTTTGATAATAACGATCCTTTAGCAAAACTCATATTTATCTCGCGAATCTTTGATGAAATTCGAGTGTTTTTTGATAAAATGTGCATGGTTTTTGTAATCTATAGACAAATTTTTCATGATCTATTAATGAAATTAGAGTTTTTCACGACCTATTAGTGAAATTCGAGTGACGAAATTAGCAATCCTTTGGCAAAATTCACGTTTTATTTTTTTGAGATCCTTTGACAAAATTCGCGTATGTTTTTTTGAGATGCTTCGACAAAATTCCTGTGTTGTTCTTGATTTTTTGACGAAATTTGAGCATTTTTCGTGATTTTTTACCGAGATTTATGGTTTTTTCCTACAGTGTTGAATTCTAGTGGTGGCCCGGGCAGACATTCCCCCCCCCCCAAAAAAAAAAAAAAAAAATTGAGATTTTGGGTTTTCAATGATCAAAAAGAGCAATTTCTCCAACCCGGAACTCTATCATGTCCCCCGCGGCGCTACAGAAGTCCCCCGCAGAGCTACAGAAGTCCCCCGCGGAGCTACAGAAGTCCCTCCCGGAGAAAAGTGTCTGACTTGAACACTGTTTTCCTTTGACTGCGTTTTAGTTCATTTTTTGACAAAATAGCAATTTTTTTGACAAAATTCTTTTTTTTTTTTTTTTCGTAATTGTTCGACACATATGTAGCGGATTTTCATAAGCGCTTTCATTCTGCTTTCAGTTTTGCTGTCTATTGACAGGATTCGCCGAGGAGCGAAATAATTCACCACCGTCACAGGAAAGACGCAGAACAGGAAGATACTTAATTTACAGAAAATATGTACAATACATAAAACAAGGGCGATTCTAAAATTTTTTTTTTGGAAATTCACATTGCATTTTCGGAAATCGGTGGCGGAGAAGGGGGGTATCCGCGATCTTCAGCGATCTTCAGACTTTATCTGCGATATTTTAGCAAAATCGGCGATTTATTTCGATTTTTTGTCGAAATCGGCAGTTTTCCCGTGACCTTTCGACGTTCTCCAGTATTTTTTTTTAATAAAATCGGTGTTTTTTCGGCGATTTTTAGGCAAAATTTGTATTTTTACGCGATTTTTTCTCGAAAACGGCGTTTGATCCCCGAGATCTTTTGACAAAATAAGCTTTTTTTCCGTGATCTTTTGCTGAAATCCGCGTTTTTTTTTTTTTTTTCAATTATCTTTTGGCAAAATATTTTAAAGCGATCTTTTATAGAAAACGGCGTTTTTTTCAGCGATATTTTAACGATATCGGCATTATATCTGCAATCTTTAGAAGAAATCGACGTTTTCCCGCAGTCTTCAGACGAAATCAGCGTTTTTTCTGCGATATTTGGTGAAATTGCTGTTTTTTGCGATCCGCAGAGGAAATTCGCGTTTTTCAGCGATCTTTTGACAAAGTTCCTTGACAAAAACATTGACGAAATCGTCGTTTTTTCCGGAAAATATTGACGAAATGTGTGCTTTTTCGGCGATCCTTTCACGAAATTTGCATTTCTTTGCGATTGTTTTTTCCGCGCGCAAAATCGTACAAGTTGGCAGCTATATGGAACTGATAGCCCAATTTCAAATTTTCGGAAGAGGATGCGTTAAATTTTCGGAAATTTCGAACGAGAATTACCCCTGACATAAGAAGCGAACTCTCATTAATTGGGAATAAACATATTGAAGCAGCTCTCATTCGTCTCCCCAACCAACGCGCGCGCTATAAGTCACATGACGTCCCGCTCCGAACTCTGCGATCGGCTGCAATGAAAATGAACGTACGATGACTCGAGGGAAAAACGACTTCCGGTCGTTTGCGAAGCCACGATAAAACTTCACAAAACATCCGTGCTTTACGTGACCGAATGCGCATGTTTTTCGCAATTTTTCGGCGAAATTTGCGCGTTTTTCGAGATTTATTGCAATGTTTCTTTGATTTATGACGAAATTAACGGCCTAAAAAAAGTTATTTGTTGTTGTTTCCTGGATCGACGAAATCGCGCTAAATTTCGTTTTGGCACTAAGTGCCTTTTGGCGCAGGATTGGCGCAAAATTGAAAAAAATAGCTGTTTTGTAGCAGTTTGGCGCAGTAAAGCGGTTTCGGCGCAGTCTGGCGCAGGTCTTACATCCCTGGGAAACTGAGTAGGAAGATTGAAGCTTGTAAAAATTACTTATTGTTACATGAAAATAAATGCTGGAAAAAAAGTTTTAAAATCTGTAATAATGAGTATTAAAAATCTAATGTAGAGGATAAAAAAGAAAAAAAAAAAAAAAAAAAAAAGGTAGATGATTTTTCTTCTATTTTTAAATATGCAGTTTGCCAAATCATGGAAGATTCTCACTTCTGACCGCGTAAGAGATCACAATGAAAGTTTATCAAATTTCCTGACTTTTTCAGGTTTTAGGAAAATATATTGAAATTCTCTGACTTTTCTTGGATTTTTCCCGGAACTTATTTGGCTAATTTCTCAATTCCCTGACCATTTCAGGTTCTCCAGGTAGTGTAGCAACAGCAACCCTGTTTAACTTACATTTAATGAAAGTTTTTAAGTTTTATTCAAAAAATGCAAACAAATTGCTTGAAAATTTTCAAAACATTTTTTAAAAAAATGTGTTTTGTTTTAGACTTTGACATCTTAAAAACAACAGTATACATCACTCACATTATTATTTCAAAATTCTTTGATTTCTGTTTAAAAATATTATTTTTTCCATTCTTTTAGTTTTAATGAAGCGGGCGATTCAAATAACATGAAACCTGATTTTTAAAAAGTTCTTTCAGATGATACTGATGGAGACATCACTGATAGATACTTTTTGCTGAATTTGCAAGCTCTGGGAAACTATCATATGATCAAAGGCAGATCCAACTGTGGGGTCACAGAGGTCATGATTCCCCCTCCTCCTTGAATCAGGAGAGTGCAAAGAGAAAACTGTACCCAAGGTACAGTTTCGATTTGGTGCCCCTTCCACCAACTTTTTCTTCTGACAGGACAAAAAAGACTTTGTAGTATAAATTTTGTGCCCTCTAAATTTCTGCACCTAGGGTGCCTGCCCCCCTGCTTTTGCAAGATGCAGCCCTGAATTACAAAAATATTTTATTTCTGAAATCTTTGATTTATTTTTTTAAAAATTATTTTTTTCCATTTTTTGGTTTTAATGGGTCTCAGGGTCGAAACTAATCTTTCTTGGACCCAGGTCAAACATGAATTTAATTATTATCATTTTTCTTTTTTAATTTTCATGTGTATCTTTTATATGTTGCATTCAGTATGTCCTAAGGGTACAGATTTCATACGCACCACATTGGGGCGATTGCTACAAAATAGTGATTTTATGCCTCACATAGTAACCCGGCTAACATTTCTTTATTAATAAACTGTTTATTTACTTTTATTTTCTGTTTTAAAATGATACAATGTTTTGTTCTATAGTTAACTTTTTTTATTTGCTACTACAGTAGACTCCCTCAAATCTGCAACTCTCTAAAAGCCGCTCATATTTTATAGATGTAAACAATGAAACTTTCAGTTTGGATATTGGGACAAAATTTTGATCTTTTTAGTTTTGTATCAATTCCATATATTTTTTAATTTGTAATTTTCTTAATAATACTCTATTTATGTATTTTTTCATGAAGGAAGAATAAATTTTTTTGAAAAAAATTCAAGATATTTCTGATATTACTGGTAATCACTATCTTCTTACCAAATATATTTATGCATTAACCAAGATTTTTTGGTTTAAGCCTGGCTAAACTTGAAAAAAAAAAAAAAATCCTTATTTTATTATTTTGATGTGAATCAGTAATGTACTTTTATGAGGCAAGTTTTGTTGAATAATTTTGGAAAAATACATTTAATCTTTATAATGAATATTTAATCATACACTATTGATTATTAACTTGACCTTTGCTATTAGTGCTTTAATCATTTTAAAAATTATCTAAATTTTTATTATTTTAGTGTATTACTTATTTTAATATTTTATTATATTGCAAGCATTCATTGTAGTTCCGATTGCACTGTTAATTGTACTCAAATTACTGTTTAAAAAATGTAAACAAAGCAATGACCGGAAATCCACAAAATTCTAAAATCCGCAAAACTTCTGGTCCCAAGCTGTGCGGATTTGAGGGAGTCTACTGTATTGCCTTATAAAATAATTTAAAAATATATATGTAACTGGTATTTGATAACTAAGTTTTTGCCAAATCGGCATCAAGAAAGAAAAGTGCACCAATGTGATGAGCATATGACATCTGTGTCGTCTTATCTTAAGTAAAAACTATGTTTGACTTTTATTTTAACAGCAGTAATTTGCTCTTTATATAGTATTTCTGTTTGATGTAATGCCAGTTTTTTATTTTATTTTTAAATTCTCCAACTGAATATAATTTATCAAATGGTGAATAAAAAGGGTGCGATTGCAGTTTGCTCTCCTTCTTGGCGCGATTTTCAAAAATCGCCAAATGGCGCATTTTTGCGTACTAACTCCCAGAGCTGCAATATCTCCGAGAGAGAGTACACAATTATTATTTGTTTTCTCTTCTCATATATTTTTAAACAAGTACCTATCTAGACAAATGCTTTAAATGTGAGAATAAATATTTGATCAGTTATCTTTCTCTTATTTTAACCTGTATTTTTGAGTAAAAATAAAAAATACATAACATTTCAAATTTTTTCGAAATACATTTTTAAAGATACATTTAATGGGTGAAATGCAATTTACTCTCCTTTGCCAAGGCGACTTTTTTTTGGCGCGATAAATGCTCCAATATGGTAACCCTTGTATTTTCATTTTCTCCTCTCGCATCTTCAATGCAGAGGTGGCAAGTATTATGATTTGTCTGTAGTTATTACGGATATGCAACAAAAGTTACGGCATTACGGGCATCGGATAGAAATTACGGATAAAAAAATCGCAAATTTCATCAAAGGATCGCTTGAAAAAACGCAAATTTCAATATAAGATCTCGGGAAAAACAAAAAAGATTGCATAAAAGTACGCGCATTTCGTCAAAATGTAGCGAAAAACGTGCAAATTTTGTCAAAAGATATCGAAAAATGGACTCATTTCGTCAAAAAATCGCTTAAAACGCGCAAATTTCGTCAAAAAATTGCTTAAAATGGGCTAAATTCGTCAAACGATCACGGAAAACGCGCTCATTTCATCATAAGTTCTCGAAAAACGCGCTCATTTCGTCAAAAATCGCTTAAAACGCGATTATTTCGTCAAAAGATCGCAGAAAACGCGTTCATTTTGTCAAAAGATCGCGGAAAACGCATACATTTTGTCAAAAAAATCGTGGAAAATGCGCTCATTTCGTCAAAAAATCGCTTTAAACGCGCAAATTTCGTCAAAAAATCGCTTCAAACGGGCTAGTTTCGTCCAACGATCTCGGAAAAAGCGCTCATTTTATCATAAGATCTCGAAAAACGCTCTCATTTCGTCAAAAATCGCTTAAAACAGGCTTATGTCGCCAAAAGATCGCGAAAAACGTGCTCATTTCATCAAAAAATCGCTTAAAACGCGATTATTTCGTCAAAAGATCGCGGAAAACACGTTCATTTCGTGAAAACATCGTGAAAAACGCGCACATTTTGTCAAAAGATCGTGGAAAACGTGCACATTTTGTCAAAAAATCGCAGAAAATGCGCTCATTTCGTCAAAAAAAAAATCGCTTAAAACGCACTCATTTCGTCTAAAGATCGCGAAGAACGCGCAAATTCTGTCAAAAGATCGCGAAAAACGCGCACATTTCGTCCAAAAATCGCGAAAGATGTGAAAATTCCGTGCAAACATTGCAAATTTCCCCCAAAAGATTGCAGAAAAAAGAAAGAATTTTTTAAAATTTGCCCCCCTCCCCCCCAACTCTTCTCTAAACTTTGGTTACTGATAACTTTTATTGAAACTTGGCACCTCTGTCAATGTGGCAACCCTAATGAGTGCTCCGTTTTAAAGCCTTTGCTTTTTAAACCGTATCCTACCGTTTTCTAAGCCGTTTCCTGATTGGACGCTCTTTTTTGTTACATGTTTTCTTATTGGATGAAAGAAGAGAACTGAGAGAAGGAGCGTTTAAATTTTTGGAAAAATGTTAATGTTGCAATGGATTGCACATTGAAAAGATGTCTATTGCAGTTGCAGGGCTCCCAACACATTTTAGTTCTCAAAAAGGGGGAAAGGGGACCATTTTTATTTTAAAAGGGGACTTTGGGGGACCATTTTTGTTTAAAAAGGGAACTTTGGGGGACCTTTTTTATTTAAAAAGGGGACTTTGGGGGACCTTTTTTATTTAAAAAGGGGACTTTGGGGGACCGTTTTTGCTTAAAAAGGGGACTTTGGGGAACCAATTTTATTAAAAACGGAAACCAAAAAAAGGATCATATGTGTGTAAAAATATAGCTCAAATTTTCGTAAATAAGAAAGTAAATTTTTAAAATTACCCCAGAAAATATGTTAGATGGTTATCTTTATAAGATTTCATTAAACAATGTTCACAATTTTATTTAAGCACATTTAAATATCCTACTAAAAAAGTATATAAAGCATTCAATATTTCAGCATTCACCTTTATTGAAAAAAATTCTCGTTACAGGTAAAAAATAGTGATCAATTAATAAAAACAAGTAAGTGGGTAAGTATGATCACAGATCATTCAGAGGCTTTTATTTAATATTCCTTTCAAAACATTCTAACCTTTAATTAATAAACCAAAATTGTTAATAATTAAATTTGTTAAAAATTAATAACTGCTTATAATAATTAAATCCTTACATATAGATGGGGATGATATGAGGTAATGAGAATGGGAGTAGAGAGAGAGAATAAAGAATAACATTATTCATAACCTGGCCTTTCATTTAAGATATTACATGACATATTGATATGACATATTAAGATATTACATGACATGATTAAATTTTTTGAGAATTTTTTTCAATAACGTCCCCTGGCGACAGAAAAGGATGAAAAGATGCTAATTATTGAGATATGTTGAGATTTTTTTTCCTTAATTTTTTAGAAAATTTGTGAAGTGGTAATGAACGCAATTAAACAATAAAACATCTGCTAGTGGTGAAAAAATGAGTTAAGAAGGTGGGAAATGGGTGCTTAGGCCAAGAGTTTTAAAAGGATGTGCGAAAAAAATCATTTTTCCGATTTTTCACCCCACACACACATATGAAGAAATACCCCTAATTGTCTGGAGTTAAAATAGACCCTAGCAAGATGTTGGACTCGATGAGCTACCTCCTTCGGTTAACCCTTCAAATGAGATTGAATCTTGCTGTAGTTTAATTAGGGGTTGAGTTAGAAAATTGCTTAAAATACTTAAGTTAGAGCCTGGAGAAGTAAAAAAGAAACTTAGAAATTTCATCCCACTGCCCCCCCCACACACTTCTTAAAATTTTTTGTGTGTTATAAAAAATGTCTAAGATTTTAAAATCGATAATTT
The DNA here is from genome assembly GCA_964019185.1 of Maratus speculifer. Classification (NCBI taxonomy): domain Eukaryota; kingdom Metazoa; phylum Arthropoda; class Arachnida; order Araneae; family Salticidae; genus Maratus; species Maratus speculifer. The sequence goes on from OZ025290.1 coordinate 198,902,664, forward strand.
GATTACTTTTCTTAATTTCTTTTATTTTTCTAAAATTAATATTTGGATTAGTGCTGACTACTACCACTCAGAAATAAAAGGGGCCAATAAGTTCTTCTATATAGCCTATAATAAAAAATCAGACATAAAATAATGATAATTAGAGGAGAAATGCTCAGATTTAAATAACATGTTATACAAAAGCACTTCTTTTTCTTTCTAAAAAGCAACATTTGAATAAAATAAAATCTTACTTTTTATGAAAATTACACATGCAGAATTAGTGTAAAAAATTAGGCATATATGCATAAGTTTAAAATCTATAAATGCAGTATATGTAAATATTCCATACCCCCAAGAACAATCCTTGTCAAACTAATTGGATGTGGCAATCCCAAAACTTTCTTCTACCTCATACATGTTAATACTTCAAAATTCGCTATCACAGTCCCAAAATTAAATTGCAATCTATGCCCATCATGAGAATTCTAAATTCTAAAGATATGAAATTTTGTGCAGTAGTTCTTCAAATATGACTATCGCTAAACTTGTGCAAACCCCACAAAATGCAGCTCAGGAGCACCATCTATTGAAAGATTAACATCAAAACCTAATCAGTAACAATTTGTGTCAACGTCATACTGAATCCTAAATTAGACAAAAATTTATGCATTAAATCAGATACATCTACAACAGAAATCCTTAAAAAAAAAAAAAAAAAAAAAAAAAAAAAAAAATTGCATTATAGCAGCACTACCTGTTAATGAATTTACATCAAAATGTAAAAAACATCAATTCATCTTAAGGACTAACTGAATCTAAAGTTTGATGGAATCCTGTGCAATAATTCTGGATATAGAACTATTGCAGATATTGCAACAAATGCAGATTAACAGTGCCACTTGTTGAGATATTATACCAAAACATAAAAAATGTAAATTCATGTCAAGAACTAACCGAATCTGAAGTTTGATAAAAATCTGTGCATTGATTCTGAAGATTGAGCGATTTCAGAAATCGTGAAAATTGCTGCATAGAAGCACCACATGTCGAGCGATTTACACCAAAAACTAATCAACACCAATTTATAGCAGAGGTCATAAGTTTCCTTTCAGCATAAAATTTTTTGTTGTTTTGAAAGTACAGTAGACTCCCTTAAATCCACATAGCTTGGGACCAGAGGTTTTGCGGATTTCCGGTCATTGCTTTGTTTACATTTTAAAAAAAATAATTTGAATGTAATTAATAATGAAATCAAAAGTATAATGAATGCATACAATATACTAAAATATTAAAATAAGTAATAAACTAAAATAATAAAAATTTAGATATTTTTAAAAATATGATTAAAATACTAAAAGGAAAGATCAAGTTATAATCAATCATGTACAATTAAATATCATATATATTATAAAGCAGAAGTTCTGAAACTTCCAAACGGGTGTTTTCAAAAACTACCCGATGGATCTTTTTGCAGATTATATCATTCGATAGGAAATATTTTTGCGGAGGTTTATGATACAAATATACAGGGATAACTCTGATTTTTCGTACTAAATTTCGTATTTTTCGGTTATTTTTGACGGAAGGGTTGCAACAACAAATTTTTTGGCGATAATTATATTTCAAAAAAGAAATGAAATGCTTTCTCTAATGGAAAATAATATAAACATTTCTTTAAACAATTATTGGCTATTTATTTCTTTCGAGCCAGATTAAAAGAAAACAACATCTCAAAAATTTCATTAGGTAAAACATGAGTGTTTTTTTTTCTTTCTTTTCCTAAAACTATTTTTAAATCTAATTTTCCCGTTATGTGTTTTACAGAAGAAACTCGCAGAATTAATTTTTTAAAAAAAAGGCTCTAATTGTTATTTGTATGTTGTTTTCTCAATTGGGTGTTTCAATCTACTTTTGTCACCAATCAATGCTATTCTAAACCAAAAAAAAAAAGCACATGATGGAGCGATGTTCTCAAGAACTATCTTCTCTTTCTCTCTCTTTTAATGAGTGAGAGCATTTTTAGGAAAAAAATTTACATTTAACTTAAATACATATATAGCAGTTAATACCACAAAAATTAATAATATTTAAATTTTAGAGTAAATGTCTTTCCACATACGTAGATATAGTAAAATAATTTAACTGCAACTTTTAAAAAATTTTTTGGCACAGATATCTTATACGCACTACATTGGTGCGATTTGTCCCTTACCCCAATACCATATATACATCTGGGTAATTAACTGATGCCAAAGTGTCATTATTTTGCTTGACATGGCAAACCGGATGTTATTGTCTATTTATTAATAAATTGTCTATTTACAATTTTTTTCTTTTTTTTTTCCAATTATGTAAACTATTTTAATCTAGGCACATTTGTCATATATGCGCCACATTTGCGCGACTGCAATGAAATGGCGATTTTATGCCTCACTTGGTAACCTGGCTGTTGTTTATTTATTACTAAATTTTTATTTTATTTTATTTCATTTTTTAAAGGATATAATAGTTTTGTTTTATAATTATTATCTAAACTTTTTAAAATTTATTGTTATTTTCTATTTAAAATAACAGAAAATAATTGTAAACTATATATGTAACTGGTATTTGAAAACAAAATTTTCTCCGAATCGGCTTTAGAAGAAAAGAAAAAAAACGCGCCAATGTGGTGCGTATATGTTATGTATACATTTTTTCACTATACTACAGTATTTAAACATGCTGTATAAATAACGATTATTGTTTTTTCCAAACATGTTTGGCACAGATATTATATAAACACTGAGGTATGTGACTGTCGCCAAAACGGTGTTATTTTGCCTTATATGGTAATCGCATGCCTTATATGATGTTTATTTACTTTCAATTTCTTTTTAGAAATTCTATAAATTGTTTTGAGCTATAGTAACTTTATTTATTTATTATTATTTTCGTTTTAAAATAATGAAATAATTTTTAAAAATGCACATTTCTCCGCTATTCTAAAACGAGGATTTTGCCACATTGGTATTGGACGGAAATTTGCAAATCCAGGTTTGTGCCGGATCATCGATTATTGACACTACGTACATTGTACAAACTCCAGTTAATATTACAAAAATAGAGCTAAAAACTAAATTTAGGTGCAAATACACACACGGCACACACCCATGTTGTAAGAAAGAGACACAAATGTCATATATGCACCACGTTGGGGTGATACATTTCTGGTGCCACTTTAATGGAAACTTCGTTTTCAAATGACAGATACATTTCTATTTTATTTTTCTATGCAAATGAAAGTAAATAAATAGTTCATTAATAAATTAAAAACAGAGCTGGATTACCATAAGAGGCATAAAATGTTCATTTTGTTTCAATCACGCCAACGTGATACGTATATGACATCTGTATCAAAAAATGAATTTCACACATTCAAAAAACATTCACCTTATTTTTCTAAGGAAAACTTTATTTAACTTTATTTATTCTGCTGCATTCCAAAAACGGAACACTGTAATAGATTTGTCAAGAGCAGATGTACGTTGCGAAATATAATATAATATTGACAGAGGATGTAATAAGGTTTCCACAGATACCCATATTCTCAAGTTGAGAGGTTTAGAGTTCAAAAACTACCAAATGAAAATGAATCACTCGAAAATTGTTTAAATTCAATGGTCAATCTCTGCGATCATAATGCTCGCTATTTTAGAAGTATGGTGAATAGACAATATTTAAATTGCTCTTTTCATAATTGCCTTATTTATCTATCAAACTCTACAATAAATAGTCAACTGATTTTTTTTTCTTAAAAGCCCGATTATTATCGAAAGCATAAGCTGATACAACAAAATAATATTTTATTATTATTTTAATATATTTTGGCGTCAACGGGCATTGATTCCATTGTTGTTGTTTTTGGCTCGGTTTTGTCTTTTCTAGCTCGCTGAGTTTTGCACTGATGAAGAATCTCGACAGTAGATTCGAGACAGCTGTTTGCTAATTTTTAATGCATTTTTGGTGCATTTATAATCGTTGATTTTCTATCTTTAAATACAATGGTGTTTTGTATGATTTTCGGAAATTTGAAAGAGCATTCGAGATGAAGTTGCTTTAAAAAACGCAATCATATTCAATATTTTGTTTGATTCATGTCTTGTTTTGAAAAATAGACCAGCGCAGCGGGCTTAGCCTGCTAGTTCATTATAAAAGAGGAAATGTGTTTTTTCTAAATTATTCAATGAAACTTGCCTCATAAAGGTACGTATCAAATTCATATCAGGATCATAAAATAATGAAACTTTATTTCAAGTTTAGCCAGACTTAATAATTAAAAAAGCTTGATTAATACATAAATATATTTGGTAAGATTGTAATTACTAATGATATTAGCAATATCTTTATTTTTTCAGAAATAAATTATTCTTTCTTCATGAAAAAACATGAATTCAATAACCTTAACAAAAATTATAAATTAAAAAATGTATGGAATCGATATAAAACTGAAAAAATCAATTTTTGCACCTACATGTGAATTGAATGTTTCATTGTTTACATCCGTAAAATATATGCGGATTTTAGAGAGTTGCAGATTTTAGGAGTGCGGATTTGAGGGAGTCTACTGTATATCCATATAAAAAGGAATCTGAAAGTGATACTCATACACTTTATTGACATAATAGTTAGGAATTTATTTATGGAATAACAAATGAATATCAATAAATACAACTGATAAAATTAATTTCAAAAGAAAAATGCATGTTTTCAAAAGTTATCGTCCATCTTGGAAAGTTTAAAAAAAAATTGTGTTATAATAGAAAATCACTGTGATCAACTAAATTCACAATTAGTATGTTGCTGTCACACCTTTAGCAAAATCTACAGAGGCACAGCGACTTGGCATCGATTCAATAAACAGTTGAAAATCGGCTGTGGCATGTTTTTCCGCTCAGCTTGAAATTTTTGTGAAAATTCCGGCCATGCTGAATTGGTGTTTTAATAATTTCAAACATGTTTCTAAAGTTCATTCCAAAGATTTTCTATAGTATTCAGATTGGGTGCTTGGGCTGGACATTTCAAAAGCTAAATATTTTTGTGCGAAAGCCACTGTTTGACAAGCTTTCATGTATGCTTTGGTTGGCATAATCCTAATACACCCGAGACACTTGGCGTCGTTAAATTTGGCGAGGCGATAAATGGCTTTTTCTTGTTACCGGATCGTTTTCTGAATTCTTTCCACGCCCACAGTTGTTAGTTAAGGAATTCTGATCGGGTTAAACGGATTGCATGGTTTCTTATCTTTCGTTTCATTGGCTTTTATGAAATGCCATCAGTCTGTTATTGTTTAAATTAAAAGAGGAGATTGCATTATATATGTATGACTATATTTTCCCGGCCTTTTTTCGTGTTATTTTATTAGATATTGCTTATTTTAATAAATAATACCATACATTTGGAAAAAATATGCGGTACGGCAGACGAATATATTGAGGATACGCTTTTCTCGAAATAAATATTCAATTATTTATGATTTGTCACGGAGCTCCGTGGATATTGCTTATTTTAATAAATAATATACATTTGGAAACGAATATGGGATACGGCGGACGAATATACTTAAAAATTCGAGCAATATTTATGTATCATAAATACATAAAAAATATTTCGAAATTTTATCTCGTATTTTCGTACAAATTTAGAAAGATTTTAATAGTTGGATATCTGCATTAATAACCGCAATTTTGCTCATTTTAGAAATTTCTTCAATGCGACTTTTGAGCTTCCAGAGAATTTTACGGTTTTAGTGTCGTTAGTTAATGCAGGTTTAACGAGTTTTGTGCATTTTAGGGATTCTAACACAGCGAGTTTCGTGAATCCAGCGATTTTTCTTTTGTTTTAATGGGCGCGAAGCGCTCATACACACGTTAGTGACTGCGGCATTGACGAGTTTCGTGCATTTTAGTGATTCCTGCACAGCGAGTTTCGTGGATCCACTGATGTTTTTTTTAGTTTTAATGGGCGCGAAGCACTCATACACACGTTAGTGACTGCGGCGTTGACGAGTTTCGTGCATTTTAGTGATTCCTGCACAGCGAGTTTCGTGGATCCACTGATGTTTTTTTTAGTTTTAATGGGCGCGAAGCGCTCATACACACGTTAGTGACTGCGGCGTTGACGAGTTTCGTGCATTTTAGTGATTCCTGCACAGCGAGTTTCGTGGATCCACTGATGTTTTTTTTAGTTTTAATGGGCGCGAAGCGCTCATACACACGTTAGTGACTGCGGCGTTGACGAGTTTCGTGCATTTTAGTGATTCCTGCACAGCGAGTTTCGTGGATCCACTGATGTTTTTTTTTTAGTTTTAATGGGCGCGAAGCGCTCATACACACGTTAGTGACTGCGGCGTTGACGAGTTTCGTGCATTTTAGTGATTCCTGCACAGCGAGTTTCGTGGATCCACTGATGTTTTTTTTAGTTTTAATGGGCGCGAAGCGCTCATACACACGTTAGTGACTGCGGCGTTGACGAGTTTCGTGCATTTTAGTGATTCCTGCACAGCGAGTTTCGTGGATCCACTGATGTTTTTCTTAGTTTTAATGGGCGCGAAGCGCTCATACACACGTTAGTGACTGCGGCGTTGACGAGTTTCGTGCATTTTAGTGATTCCTGCACAGCGAGTTTCGTGGATCCACTGATGATATTTTTAGTTTTAATGGGCGCGAAGCGCTCATACACACGTTAGTGACTGCGGCGTTGACGAGTTTCGTGCATTTTAGTGATTCCTGCACAGCGAGTTTCGTGGATCCACTGATGTTTTTTTTAGTTTTAATGGGCGCGAAGCGCTCATACACACGTTAGTGACTGCGGCGTTGACGAGTTTCGTGCATTTTAGTGATTCCTGCACAGCGAGTTTCGTGGATCCACTGATGTTTTTTTTTAGTTTTTGTCAGCCATTTTTCTTCCTTAACACTCTAAAATACCTAATTCTAATTATATATATCGTAATATTGTAAAATGGCATGGCTTACTATCTTATATTTTGTTCCAACTTCCATTTTTCTTCTTTGCCGGCATTTTTTTCAATCTTCCGATCTTTTGTTTACATGTTCAAATCAATCGCTTATCTTTTCGATCGTCGCTGATGGGTACGTTCATCCAGGTTTTATCGTTCCGTTCGGTCGCAATCCGCAAGCATCGCGGATCGCAACTCGTAAGTGGCTGTCTTGCATTTCTTCCATCGCAAGTCAGAAGCTCGCTTGCTCAACTCGGAGGGGCGTATCCAGTTTCGGATTGCCGCTGCTATTTAAACCGGCGGAGATAGATTGTGCGGGGGATTTTGAAGTGATGTTATGTCTCAAGATAATTGATGTTAACGTCAATATGATATAGTTTCAGAAATGTATTTTAATTCATCCAGTTTTAAAGTTTTAAAGTTAACATCTAGTTGTTTAAATCCATTGCTGGACATTTGATTGTGAAGAATGGTTTATCAACTTCGCCCGTGTTTTATTTTACCAGCGGTCATAGTCCATTTGTGTTGTTAATTACGTCTTCATACTCATTTATTTGTGGACATTATTTTCTTCAGTTTTCTTAAGACTTTTCATCGAAATAGTTGGTGTGCCATATCATGGGAATTCTTTCAGTACGTCGAGAGCAGTCATCCATACGTGAGTCCGTTTTGTTTTTCATTGCTATCCTAGTATTGTTATATGCCATGCCATGCCATTCAATAAGTAACATTATTTCATTACATAGAATGTTTTTAATTTAAATACAGATTTGAACTTTTTTTTCTGTTTACTTTTTACCAGTTATATTTTCCATCTAAGTTTATACATATTTTATTTAAACTTGAATATTATTTCATGACATAGAATAACTTTAACTGAACTTGTTTCTGTTCACGTTATGCCTGTTATATTTTTCACCTGGATTTATACATGTTTTTTTTATTTAAACCTGCACTTATTTTTCGTTAATAAACGTTAGCCTTATTTTACTGAAAAACAGTTTCTTTAATGTCTTACACTACACTGTCACAATGTCACCAATACTTACTCTCTTAGGTCACCGTAGTTACACTGTTATAAGCTGCTAAATTTTATTTTGTTTTAGACGGTTCTTGTTACAGAACCGATCACGGGTTATGGGCCAGAGCGAATACGCTTTTAAACCCTTTACGGCGGCCATAACCTAATTGGTGACATTTCAAAATTTTTTTTTGACAGTTGTTTGTAGTATGCGGCCATTGGACCTCCGAGTCATTTTAGAGGGGGGGGCCGCAATATAAAATTTTTTTTGAAGGCTATATGATTTTTTTTTCTCCCTTTTCCTATTGATATGAAATACAAAAAGGTTTTTTTTCTGGATCACTTATAATAGAAATTTTTGTTGATGTACTATCTGATTACTAAGTACGTTATTTAAAAAAAAAAAAAAAAAAAAAAAAAAAAAAATTTTTTTTCTCCTTTTTCATGTAATATCTTCTGTTTAATGCATGGCCATGGCTAACATACAGGTGTGCATAACAAAACTGAATTCTCACAATTATGGAACTTGGGCAGCTGACGTTAAGTATCTACTATTAGATAAGAATGCGTGGAGCATAGTAAATGGCACTGAAAAGGCTCCTGATGAAAATGACTCTGTAGTGACAAAAGAATATAAATCCAGAGTCAGGTCTGCACTATCAATTGTATATTTAAATGTGGAAAATGAATTCCGGAGAATCATCGAAAATATCGACGACCCTCATGAAGCCTGGACTAAACTTAAATTGCATTTTCAGCCTGATAACCGGGCACGCCATATGCAATTATTTGGCGAAATTCTTTCCTGTAAGATACAACCTGAAGAGCCCGTTGATATGTTTGCAGCTCGCCTCCAAAGGCTTGCTGACCAACTTGCTGCAATAAATGAGCCAATCAAAGAAACTTACCTCACATTTCAATTGCTTAGATGGCTCCCGAAGAAGTTCGACAACATGGTGCAAGGGATTCTGCGATGGCCAGACGAACAGTTCACATTCAAAAGTGTTCTTACAGAATTAGTCGCAGAGGAGTCCCGTATCAAACTACGAGAGGACGACAGAGTGGATGCCGTGCAGTCTCATTTCTCCAGAGCCCGTTCCTCAAAGAAGTGTTCCTTTAAGCCTAAGTTCAGAGGTCGGTGTCACAAATGTGGACGCAGAGGACATTTACAGAGCCAGTGTAGAGTGCCTGATGTCACCCGCCAGGAATCCTGTTTTAGCTCTAGTTCCAGAAGTTCCATGATGCCTAGAGACTCCTCCAATTCCGGTTCCGTGGTGTACAGAGACTCTTCCAGTTCCAGAAATTCTTCTTTGTCCAGAGGTTCCTCCTTTTCCAGAAATTCATCGAAAGACTCTTCCGTATCCAGTCCTGTCCATGCTCAGTCTGATGGTCATAGATCCAGAAAAGATGTGCCTCGCAACCGATGTCAACGTAAGACAACAGGCCAGGTAAATTACCTCATACAATCTAATCTGAGTAACATAAAATGTGGTGGAGACGCCTGGGTCTTTGACACAGGTGCCTCCCACCATTTCTGTAAAGATAAAAGTTTATATGTTAAGTTTAAACCTTTAAAAAATGAGGAATTGGCTGTTGCAGTTGACGGTGCTACTTTCCCTATCGAGGGCACCGGTTTAGTGGATTTAAAAATAAATGGGGAAATGGTTCGCTTCGGCGACGTCATGTATTGTCCTAGTCTAAGACATAATTTAATTTCAGGTCCCAGACTTGATAAAATGGGTGCCAAGTTCAAAGGAGGTGAGGGAAGGGTCAAGGCATATCGGGATTCTGGCACACTTTTTCGTGCTTTTCTTAAAGATGGCATTTACTGCCTCTATCCAGATCCTAACCATAATAATAGAAATAAAGACCCGAAAATTAACCGTAATCAAAACCCTAAAAAGGTACGTTTTCAAGCCTCAACCGTTCAAAAAGATGATTTTAAACTCTGGCATAGACGCCTTGGGCACATCAGTTCCACATTAATTGAACATACTCTAAAATGTAATGGCGTTAGGGGCTTACCACCCATTAAATGTAAAGACTTTGAATGTGAAACATGTAAAATTAATAAACACAGACGAACTTCATTCCGCCCAATAAACCAAATAAGATCTAAACGACCTCTAGAACTGCTACACACTGATTTGTGGGGTCCGACACAAATAACAGGGCGAAACGGGGAGAAGTATTTCCTAACTATAACAGACGACTTCTCTCGCAAAGTGTCAGTATACCCCTTATGCAGTAAAACACAGGTGTTTAAGGTATTTTCTAACCACGTAAAAAGAGCAGAAAGGTTTTTGGGCACCAAAGTAAAAGAAGTTCGTAGCGACAATGGGCGGGAATTCGATAATGAAGCATTCACCAAATTCTTTGAGGACAATGGCATAAAACACGAATTTACCAATGTATATTCTCCGGAGCAAAATGGAGTTTCAGAACGTTTAAATCAAACAATAATGGACGGGGCTCGCTCAATACTCAATGAAAGTAAACTCAGTCTCAAATTCTGGCCAGAAGCTGTCTTATACATCGCATACACTCTTAACCGAATATGTCACAAAACTCAGAAAAAAACTCCTTTCGAATATTATTGTGGTAATAAACCATCCATAAGACATTTACGACCTTTTGGTACGGTGGCATATGTGGGGGTACCTAAACAACTAAGAAATTCCAAATTCGATCCAAAGGCTAAAAAGGGTGTTTTAGTGGGTTACGCAATGTCTACAAAAGGCTACAGGGTATGGATTCCCGAAACCAATAAAATAATAGAGACAATAAATGTTAGATTTGGTGACGAATCTGCATCCAGAAGTATCCACAAACACAGTGAACAAGGTCCAAGCTATTCAATAGGCACAAACCCATTTACAACTTCGGAACAGCGCAACGGAAGCGATCTGGGACCCTCTTACATCCTAAGTTCCGAACCACCTGAAATAGACCCTTTGACTGACCTTCAACCTGACAGATTTACTTCAGAAGCACCACCCACTCAAAGTATTAGACCGAGTACCTCTAAACCTTCCGACTCTGCCTCCTCACACCCATCTGAGGGTGACAGTGACGAGGATGGCGAGGATTTTACTAGGATTCTCAGGGAAGCTGTCTGGTTCCGTAAGCCTGTAACTAGGCCTGACAAATCGAGAACCGACGTCTACTATTACGAGTTGGGTGAGACACAACGTCTAAGATCCCTGAAGGAAGTAAGAGATTACTGTCAATCTAATGGTATCAAATTTAATCCGTCACTGTTCAGTTTTAAAGGAAGCAATAAGTACGAAGGCATTGTAAAGTCCACTCCTAGTCCTAGCTCAAGTCCTAGTTACACACCTCCACACACTTCTTTCTCTGAAACTCATAAAACCAGTTCCTGACTAGAAGACCCCATACCTACCACATATAAGCAGGCATTAAAATCACCTCAGTGGGAACTCTGGAGACAGGCAATGAAGGAAGAGATGGATGTTATAAATAAAAGACAAGTATGGGTATTAACATCTCTGCCACCCAACACCGAACCACTAGGCTGCAGATGGGTATTCACCATCAAACGAGACGACAAGGGACGGGTTGCAAGATATAAAGCGAGACTTGTAGCACAAGGCTACAAACAAGTCAGGGGTGAAACGTACGATGAGACGTTTTCGCCCGTAGTCAATTTCAGTCTAATTCGCTTTTTCTTTGCAGCCCTTGTCTCATGTCTCGGATGGATCCACACTCAGTGTGATGTAAAAGGTGCCTATCTGTATGCCCCTCTTTCTGATAACATCTACATGAAACAACCATCAGGGTTCGAGGTAAAAGGTAAAGAACATTTAGTCTGCAAACTCCAGAGGGCCCTTTATGGCCTCCACCAGAGTGGACGAGTATGGTTTTATGAATTACATAAGATTTTAATTTCTCTTGGTTTTAAAAAGTTAGAGTGGTGTAATTGCGTCTATTCGTTTTCTAATTATGTTGTTTTATTACTATATGTGGATGACTTTGTAATATTAAGTAACCATCAGAAACATATTAATGAAATTTTAACCCTTTTAACAAAACATTTTGACATAAAAATCCTAGGGAGAACACGCAAACTACTTGGTGTTGAATTTGAGGAGGATGGGAATGGCACTGTTTCAATTCATCAAAGGCAATATATTGATGATATTTGTACAAGATTTAAAGAATTCAACTTTCCCATTACATCACTCCCTATAACTAAAGGTACTGTATACTCCAAGTCACAATGTCCTCAAACCGAAGCAGAAACCCAGGAAATGTTACAATATCCATACAGAAGTGTTTTGGGCTGCCTTTCATTTTTAACAAGCAGGACACGTCCTGATATTTCGTACGCTGTAAATATCTTCAGCCAATTCCAGAGCAATCCTGGGATTGTTCACTGGAATGGTCTCCTGAAGCTTTTAGGGTATGTCCAAAGCACAAAACACTATAAACTGAGGTTACCTTGCAACCACATAAACCTTATAACTTACACCGACGCGGATTTCGCCGCTAATAGGGATGACAGGACATCAATGGGGGGACAACTACTAATGTTAGACAAAGCTCCTATCATGTGGAGAGCCTTTAAACAAAAATCTGTCTGTTTGTCTACTATGGAATCAGAATTTGTGGCTTTAACAGAAGCAACTAAAGAGCTTCTATGGTTCAGTAGGATCATAACTGAATGTTATGACAAACATATTTTTACAGGTCCACAAGTTAAACCAACACTTTTAGTAGACAACATGGCCTCCATTGATTTTCTTAAGTCTCCCATTGAAAATTACAGAACGAAACACATTGACGTAAAATTATTCTTTGTTAGAGACCTTTTAAACCAAGAGATTTTTAATGTTAAACACGTAGCCAGTAAATCTAATCTCTCAGACATTTTCACTAAACCTTTAACAAAGTTTGATCTTAAAAAATTTATTGATGTAATTTTTAGTTATAAGTAATTTATATATATACATAATATTTAAATGCTATGAAAAAAAAAGAAACTCCTCCTCCTTTGAACTGGTGTCAAGCATTAAGATGCTTGTTTAATTTTTTATATTAAACCTTGAAGTTTAGCATCTTTTGTTAAAACTGAAATTTTTTGTATATTTCAGTACTTTTCTTTTAAAAAATGTTTGAATATGTGATTATACTCTTGTTATTTCATATGCATACGTTTCATAATATCATTTCATAGGTGTTGAAAATCGAGTTGTATTTTGTTTTTATTGCATATGTAAATATGAAAAATTTTTCTTCTCGTTTTAAGAATATATATATATAACAAGTTTTTTTTCATATTTAAATTGGCCAAATCATTTGCAAATGTATATCGTTTCAAAAGCTTAAGCATATTTTTTTTTTGTGTTGTCTTTCACGTGAGCGCTCACAGTCATTTAACTATGTCACTATCATAGTCATAATTCATAATCGTTATCATGATCATGATCGTTATTGTTCTCATTATTGAAATTTTCTCATTTGCATAACATGTATCTTTCATATATTGTCAAAGCATTCTCATATTGTAATTCATGTATATGTATTTTTTTCATATTATCCTGAATTTGCGTTTATGTGATAATCATTCTCTAATATAGAATAAATATAATATTCTAATTCATATAATATCTAATATTCAGAATAAATATGCAAATGTATAATTGTTTAAAATTCATTCGAATATTGTTACAAGTCAAGACCAAAGGAAAAATCATCATATTAAATTGTTTATGTAAAGGTAACTCGTAGTCACTTGCACGTGACGAGGTAATTGTAATTATCTTTCACGGTTTTTTTTCAGGAAAATGTTATCTTTATAGATTGTTGCTATTGAACTGTATTCGACGTGAAAAAAAAACTTTTCGTTAAAGTTACAATTGTAACTGAACTTTCATGAAATGAAAAAATTGTTAATCTAGTTGTTATATAATTGTTAAAAATTGTTGTTATTGTTGAATATTGTTATTAACATTATTGAAAATTGATGTTTTTGATTAACCCTGTTGAAGTTATTGAATTTGTTGCATTTATACTTGTTAATGTCAAGTTTCTGTTTTACTGGTAACTATCGAAGTGTGATAGTTTATATTCTAATGTTTTACATTATTCTATATATATATAATTTACAATATCTGTTGATTATCCATTTTATTTTTAAGTACGAGTGTTAAGGGGGGGGGGCGATTGTCAGCCATTTTTCTTCCTTAACACTCTAAAATACCTAATTCTAATTATATATATCGTAATATTGTAAAATGGCATGGCTTACTATCTTATATTTTGTTCCAACTTCCATTTTTCTTCTTTGCCGGCATTTTTTTCAATCTTCCGATCTTTTGTTTACATGTTCAAATCAATCGCTTATCTTTTCGATCGTCGCTGATGGGTACGTTCATCCAGGTTTTATCGTTCCGTTCGGTCGCAATCCGCAAGCATCGCGGATCGCAACTCGTAAGTGGCTGTCTTGCATTTCTTCCATCGCAAGTCAGAAGCTCGCTTGCTCAACTCGGAGGGGCGTATCCAGTTTCGGATTGCCGCTGCTATTTAAACCGGCGGAGATAGATTGTGCGGGGGATTTTGAAGTGATGTTATGTCTCAAGATAATTGATGTTAACGTCAATATGATATAGTTTCAGAAATGTATTTTAATTCATCCAGTTTTAAAGTTTTAAAGTTAACATCTAGTTGTTTAAATCCATTGCTGGACATTTGATTGTGAAGAATGGTTTATCAACTTCGCCCGTGTTTTATTTTACCAGCGGTCATAGTCCATTTGTGTTGTTAATTACGTCTTCATACTCATTTATTTGTGGACATTATTTTCTTCAGTTTTCTTAAGACTTTTCATCGAAATAGTTGGTGTGCCATATCATGGGAATTCTTTCAGTACGTCGAGAGCAGTCATCCATACGTGAGTCCGTTTTGTTTTTCATTGCTATCCTAGTATTGTTATATGCCATGCCATGCCATTCAATAAGTAACATTATTTCATTACATAGAATGTTTTTAATTTAAATACAGATTTGAACTTTTTTTTCTGTTTACTTTTTACCAGTTATATTTTCCATCTAAGTTTATACATATTTTATTTAAACTTGAATATTATTTCATGACATAGAATAACTTTAACTGAACTTGTTTCTGTTCACGTTATGCCTGTTATATTTTACACCTGGATTTATACATGTTTTTTTTATTTAAACCTGCACTTATTTTTCGTTAATAAACGTTAGCCTTATTTTACTGAAAAACAGTTTCTTTAATGTCTTACACTACACTGTCACAATGTCACCAATACTTACTCTCTTAGGTCACCGTAGTTACACTGTTATAAGCTGCTAAATTTTATTTTGTTTTAGACGGTTCTTGTTACAGAACCGATCAGTTTTAATGGGCGCGAAGCGCTCATACACACGTTAGTGACTGCGGCGTTGACGAGTTTCGTGCATTTTAGTGATTCCTGCACAGCGAGTTTCGTGGATCCACTGATGTTTTTTTTAGTTTTAATGGGCGCGAAGCGCTCATACACACGTTAGTGACTGCGGCGTTGACGAGTTTCGTGCATTTTAGTGATTCCTGCACAGCGAGTTTCGTGGATCCACTGATGTTTTTTTTTAGTTTTAATGGGCGCGAAGCGCTCATACACACTTTAGTGACTGCGGCGTTGACGAGTTTCGTGCATTTTAGTGATTCCTGCACAGCGAGTTTCGTGGATCCACTGATGTTTTTTTTAGTTTTAATGGGCGCGAAGCGCTCATACACACGTTAGTGACTGCGGCGTTGACGAGTTTCGTGCATTTTAGTGATTCCTGCACAGCGAGTTTCGTGGATCCACTGATGTTTTTCTTAGTTTTAATGGGCGCGAAGCGCTCATACACACGTTAGTGACTGCGGCGTTGACGAGTTTCGTGCATTTTAGTGATTCCTGCACAGCGAGTTTCGTGGATCCACTGATGTTTTTTTTAGTTTTAATGGGCGCGAAGCGCTCATACACACGTTAGTGACTGCGGCGTTGACGAGTTTCGTGCATTTTAGTGATTCCTGCACAGCGAGTTTCGTGGATCCACTGATGTTTTTTTTAGTTTTAATGGGCGCGAAGCGCTCATACACACGTTAGTGACTGCGGCGTTGACGAGTTTCGTGCATTTTAGTGATTCCTGCACAGCGAGTTTCGTGGATCCACTGATTTTTTTTTTAGTTTTAATGGGCGCGAAGCGCTCATACACACGTTAGTGACTGCGGCGTTGACGAGTTTCGTGCATTTTAGTGATTCCTGCACAGCAAGTTTCGTGGATCCACTGATGTTTTTTTAGTTTTAATGGGCGCGAAGCGCTCATACACACGTTAGTGACTGCGGCGTTGACGAGTTTCGTGCATTTTAGTGATTCCTGCACAGCGAGTTTCGTGGATCCACTGATGTTTTTTTTAGTTTTAATGGGCGCGAAGCGCTCATACACACGTTAGTGACTGCGGCGTTGACGAGTTTCGTGCATTTTAGTGATTCCTGCACAGCGAGTTTCGTGGATCCACTGATGTTTTTTTTTAGTTTTAATGGGCGCGAAGCGCTCATACACACGTTAGTGACTGCGGCGTTGACGAGTTTCGTGCATTTTAGTGATTCCTGCACAGCGAGTTTCGTGGATCCACTGATGTTTTTTTTAGTTTTAATGGGCGCGAAGCGCTCATACACACGTTAGTGACTGCGGCGTTGACGAGTTTCGTGCATTTTAGTGATTCCTGCACAGCGAGTTTCGTGGATCCACTGATGTTTTTTTTAGTTTTAATGGGCGCGAAGCGCTCATACACACGTTAGTGACTGCGGCGTTGACGAGTTTCGTGCATTTTAGTGATTCCTGCACAGCGAGTTTCGTGGATCCACTGATGTTTTTTTTTGTTTTAATGGGCGCGAAGCGCTCATACACACGTTAGTGACTGCGGCGTTGACGAGTTTCGTGCATTTTAGTGATTCCTGCACAGCGAGTTTCGTGGATCCACTGATGTTTTTCTTAGTTTTAATGGGCGCGAAGCGCTCATACACACGTTAGTGACTGTGGCGTTGACGAGTTTCGTGCATTTTAGTGATTCCTGCACAGCGAGTTTCGTGGATCCACTGATGTTTTTTTTAGTTTTAATGGGCGCGAAGCGCTCATACACACGTTAGTGACTGCGGCGTTGACGAGTTTCGTGCATTTTAGTGATTCCTGCACAGCGAGTTTCGTGGATCCACTGATGTTTTTCTTAGTTTTAATGGGCGCGAAGCGCTCATACACACGTTAGTGACTGCGGCGTTGACGAGTTTCGTGCATTTTAGTGATTCCTGATCGGTTCTGTAACAAGAACCGTCTAAAACAAAATAAAATTTAGCAGCTTATAACAGTGTAACTACGGTGACCTAAGAGAGTAAGTATTGGTGACATTGTGACAGTGTAATGTAAGACATTAAAGAAACTGTTTTTCAGTAAAATAAGGCTAACGTTTATTAACGAAAAATAAGTGCAAGTTTAAATAAAAACATGTATAAATCCAGGTGAAAAATATAACAGGCATAACGTGAACAGAAACAAGTTCAGTTAAAATTATCCTATGTCATGAAATAATATTCAAGTTTAAATAAAATATGTATAAACTTAGATGGAAAATATAACTGGTAAAATGTAAACAGAAAATAAGTTCAAATCTGTATTTAAATTAAAAACATTCTATGTAATGAAATAATGTTACTTATTGAATGGCATGGCATGGCATATAACAATACTAGGATAGCAATGAAAACAAAACGGACTCACGTATGGATGACTGCTCTCGACGTACTGAAAGAATTCCCATGATATGGCACACCAACTATTTCGATGAAAAGTCTTAAGAAAACTGAAGATAATAATGTCCACAAATAAATGAGTATGAAGACGTAATTAACAACACAAATGGACTATGACCGCTGGTAAAATGAAACACGGGCGAAGTTGATAAACCATTTTCACAATCAAATGTCCAGCAATGGATTTGGCGTAATTAAACAACTAGATGTTAACTTTAAAACTTTAAAACTGGATGAATTAAAATACATTTCTGAAACTATATCATATTGACGTTAACATCAATTATCTTGAGACATAACATCACTTCAAAATCCCCAGCACAATCTATCTCCGCCGGTTTAATTAGCAGCGGCAATCCGAAACTGGATACGCCCCTCCGAGTTGAGCAAGCGAGTTCCTGACTTGCGATGGAAGAAATACAAGACAGCCATTTGCGAGTTGCGATCCGCGATGCTTGCGAATTGCGATCGAACGAAACGATAAAACCTGGATGAACGTACCCATCAGCGACGATCGGAAAAGATAAGAGATTGATTTGAACATGTAAACAAAAGATCGGAAGATTGGAAAAATGCCGGCAAAGAAGAAAAATGGAAGTTGGAACAAAATATAAGGTAGTAAGCCATGCCATTTTACAATATTACGATATATATAATTAGAATTATGTATTTTAGAGTGTTAAGGAAGAAAAATGGCTGACAATCGCCCCCCCCCTTAACACTCGTACTTAAAAATAAAATGGATAATCACCAGATATTGTAAATTATATATATATAGAATAATGTAAAACATTAGAATATAAACTATCACACTTCGATAGTTACCAGTAAAACAGAAACTTGACATTAACAAGTATAAATGCAACAAATTCAATAACTTCAACAGGGTTAATCAAAAAACATCAATTTTCAATAATGTTAATAACAATATTCAACAATAACAACAATTTTAACAATTATATAACAACTAGATTAACAATTCTTTCATTTCATGAAAGTTCAGTTACAATTGTAACTTTAACGAAAAGTTTTTTTTCACGTCGAATACAGTTCAATAGCAACAGTCTATAAAGATAACATTTTCCTGAAAAAAAACCGTGAAAGATAATCACAATTACCTCGTCACGTGCAAGTGACTACGAGTTACCTTTACATAAACAATTTAATATGATGATTTTTTTCCTTTGGTCTTGACTTGTAACAATATTTGAATGAATTTTAAACAATTATACATTTGCATATTTATTCTGAAAGAGAATGATTATCACATAAACGCAAATTCAGGATAATATGAAAAATACATATACATGAATTACAATATGAGAATACTTTGACAATATATGAAAGATACATGTTATGCAAATGAGAAAATTTCAATAATGAGAACAATAACGATCATGATCATGATAACGATTATGAATTATGATTATGATAGTGACATAGTTAAATGACTGTGAGCGCTCACGTGAAAGACAACACAAAAAAATATGCTTAAGCTTTTGAAACGATATACATTTGCAAATGATTTGGCCAATTTAAATATGAAAAAAAACTTGTTATATATACTCTTAAAACGAGAAGAAAATTTTTCATATTTACATATGCAATAAAAAATACAACTCGATTTTCAACACCACGGACGGGACCTATGTGACATTTCCATTATACAAAAACAGGGACTTACAGACTTAAAAAGAACGATGCCCGCGACAGGCCTTCCTGTGATCAGAACACTCAAGAACGCCGCTACCCCCTGCAGACCACTCTGGCTATTTACAAGGGCACCTCACGAGACGTTTTTCGAGGCTGCTCGGATCCCGGAGGATGAACGATCCTGAGGTCTGACCACATTCCAGCGGGAGTTAAATTGTCCGCGATGTTGGAAATGAGGGTATATCAAAACCTATGAAAAGATATTATGAAACGTATGCACATGAAACAAATATGAAATAACAAGAATATAATTACATATTCAAACATTTTTTTTCAAAGAAAAGTACTGAAATATACAAAATTTCAGTTTAAAAAAAAAAGCTAAACTTCAAGGTTTAACATGAAAAGTTAAACAAGCATCTTAATGCTTGACACAAGTTCAAAGGAGGAGGAGTTTTTTTTCATAGCATTTAAATATCATGTACATATATAAATTACTTATAACTAAAAATTACATCAATAAATTTTTTAAGATCAAACTTTGTTAAAGGTTTAGTGAAAATGTCTGAGAGATTAGATTTACTGGCTACGTGTTTAACATTAAAAATCTCTTGGTTTAAAAGGTCTCTAACAAAAAATAATTTTACGTCAATGTGTTTCGTTCTGTAATTTTCAATGGGAGACTTAAGAAAATCAATGGAGGCCATGTTGTCTACTAAAAGTGTTGGTTTAACTTGTGGACCTGTAAAAATATGTTTGTCATAACATTCAGTTATGATCCTACTGAACCATAGAAGCTCTTTAGTTGCTTCTGTTAAAGCCACAAATTCTGATTCCATAGTAGACAAACAGACAGATTTTTGTTTAAAGGCTCTCCACATGATAGGAGCTTTGTCTAACATTAGTAGTTGTCCCCCCATTGATGTCCTGTCATCCCTATTAGCGGCGAAATCCGCGTCGGTGTAAGTTATTAGGTTTATGTGGTTGCAAGGTAACCTCAGTTTATAGTGTTTTGTGCTTTGGACATACCCTAAAAGCTTCAGGAGACCATTCCAGTGAACAATCCCAGGATTGCTCTGGAATTGGCTGAAGATATTTACAGCGTACGAAATATCAGGACGTGTCCTGCTTGTTAAAAATGAAAGGCAGCCCAAAACACTTCTGTATGGATATTGTAACATTTCCTGGGTTTCTGCTTCGGTTTGAGGACATTGTAACTTGGAGTATACGGTACCTTTAGTTATAGGGAGTGATGTAATGGGAAAGTTGAATTCTTTAAATCTTGTACAAATATCATCAATATATTGCCTTTGATGAATTGAAACAGTGCCATTCCCATCCTCCTCAAATTCAACACCAAGTAGTTTGCGTGTTCTCCCCAGGATTTTTATGTCAAAATGTTTTGTTAAAAGGGTTAAAACTTCATTAATATGTTTCTGATGGTTACTTAATATTACAAAGTCATCCACATATAGTAATAAAACAACATAATTAGAAAACGAATAGACGCAATTACACCACTCTAACTTTTTAAAACCAAGAGAAATTAAAATCTTATGTAATTCATAAAACCATACTCGTCCACTCTGGTGGAGGCCATAAAGGGCCCTCTGGAGTTTGCAGACTAAATGTTCTTTACCTTTTACCTCGAACCCTGATGGTTGTTTCATGTAGATGTTATCAGAAAGAGGGGCATACAGATAGGCACCTTTTACATCACACTGAGTGTGGATCCATCCGAGACATGAGACAAGGGCTGCAAAGAAAAAGCGAATTAGACTGAAATTGACTACGGGCGAAAACGTCTCATCGTACGTTTCACCCCTGACTTGTTTATAGCCTTGTGCTACAAGTCTCGCTTTATATCTTGCAACCCGTCCCTTGTCGTCTCGTTTGATGGTGAATACCCATCTGCAGCCTAGTGGTTCGGTGTTGGGTGGCAGAGATGTTAATACCCATACTTGTCTTTTATTTATAACATCCATCTCTTCCTTCATTGCCTGTCTCTAGAGTTCCCACTGAGGTGATTTTAATGCCTGCTTATATGTGGTAGGTATGGAGTCTTCTAGTCAGGAACTGGTTTTATGAGTTTCAGAGAAAGAGGTGTGTGGAGGTGTGTAACTAGGACTTGAGCTAGGACTAGGAGTGGACTTTACAATGCCTTCGTACTTATTGCTTCCTTTAAAACTGAACAGTGACGGATTAAATTTGATACCATTAGAATGACAGTAATCTCTTACTTCCTTCAGTGATCTTAGACGTTGTGTTTCACCCAACTCGTAATAGTAGACGTCGGTTCTCGATTTGTCAGGCCTGGTTACAGGCTTACGGAACCAGATAGCTTCCCTGAGAGTTCTAGTAAAATCCTCGCCATCCTCGTCACTGTCACCCTCAGATGGGTGTGAGGAGGCAGAGTCGGAAGATTTAGAGGTACTCGGTCTAATACTTTGAGTGGGTGGTGCTTCTGAAGTAAATCTGTCAGGTTGAAGGTCAGTCAAAGGGTCTATTTCAGGTGGTTCGGAACTTAGGATGTAAGAGGGTCCCAGATCGCTTCCGTTGCGCTGCTCTGAAGTTGTAAATGGGTTTGTGCCTATTGAATAGCTTGGACCTTGTTCACTGTGTTTGTGGATACTTCCGGATACAGATTCGTCACCAAACCTAACATTTATTGTCTCTATTATTTTATTGGTTTCGGGAATCCATACCCTGTAGCCTTTTGTAGACATTGCGTAACCCACTAAGACACCCTTTTTAGCCTTCGGATCGAATTTGGAATTTCTTAGTTGTTTAGGTACCCCCACATATGCCACCGTACCAAAAGGTCGTAAATGTCTTATGGACGGTTTATTACCACAATAATATTCGAAAGGAGTTTTTTTCTGAGTTTTGTGACATATTCGGTTAAGAGTGTATGCGATGTATAAGACAGCTTCTGGCCAGAATTTGAGACTGAGTTTACTTTCATTGAGTATTGAGCGAGCCCCGTCCATTATTGTTTGATTTAAACGTTCTGAAACTCCATTTTGCTCCGGAGAATATACATTGGTAAATTCGTGTTTTATGCCATTGTCCTCAAAGAATTTGGTGAATGCTTCATTATCGAATTCCCGCCCATTGTCGCTACGAACTTCTTTTACTTTGGTGCCCAAAAACCTTTCTGCTCTTTTTACGTGGTTAGAAAATACCTTAAACACCTGTGTTTTACTGCATAAGGGGTATACTGACACTTTGCGAGAGAAGTCGTCTGTTATAGTTAGGAAATACTTCTCCCCGTTTCGCCCTGTTATTTGTGTCGGACCCCACAGATCAGTGTGTAGCAGTTCTAGAGGTCGTTTAGATCTTATTTGGTTTATTGGACGGAATGATGTTCGTCTGTGTTTATTAATTTTACATGTTTCACATTCAAAGTCTTTACATTTAATGGGTGGTAAGCCCCTAACGCCATTACATTTTAGAGTATGTTCAATTAATGTGGAACTGATGTGCCCAAGGCGTCTATGCCAGAGTTTAAAATCATCTTTTTGAACGGTTGAGGCTTGGAAACGTACCCTTTTAGGATTTTGATTACGGTTAGTTTTAGGGTCTTTATTTCTATTTTTATGGTTAGGATCTGGATAGAGGCAGTAAATGCCATCTTTAAGAAAAGCACGAAAAAGTGTGCCAGAATCCCGATATGCCTTGACCCTTCCCTCACCTCCTTTGAACTTGGCACCCATTTTATCAAGTCTGGGACCTGAAATTAAATTATGTCTAAGACTAGGACAATACATGACGTCGCCGAAGCGAACCATTTCCCCATTTATTTTTAAATCCACTAAACCGGTGCCCTCGATAGGGAAAGTAGCACCGTCAACTGCAACAGCCAATTCCTCATTTTTTAAAGGTTTAAACTTAACATATAAACTTTTATCTTTACAGAAATGGTGGGAGGCACCTGTGTCAAAGACCCAGGCGTCTCCACCACATTTTATGTTACTCAGATTAGATTGTATGAGGTAATTTACCTGGCCTGTTGTCTTACGTTGACATCGGTTGCGAGGCACATCTTTTCTGGATCTATGACCATCAGATTGAGCACGGACAGGACTGGATACGGAAGAGTCTTTCGATGAATTTCTGGAAAAGGAGGAACCTCTGGACAAAGAAGAATTTCTGGAACTGGAAGAGTCTCTGTACACCACGGAACCGGAATTGGAGGAGTCTCTAGGCATCATGGAACTTCTGGAACTAGAGCTAAGACAGGATTCCTGGCGGGTGACATCAGGCACTCTACACTGGCTCTGTAAATGTCCTATGCGTCCACATTTGTGACACCGACCTCTAAACTTAGGCTTAAAGGAACACTTCTTTGAGGAACGGGCTTTGGAGAAATGAGACTGCACGGCATCTATTCTGTCGTCCTCTCTTAGTTTGATCCGGGACTCTTCTGCGACTAATTCTGTAAGAACACTTTTGAACGTAAACTGTTGGTCTGGCCATCGCAGAATCCCTTGCACCATGTTGTCAAACTTCTTCGGGAGCCATCTAAGCAATTGAAATGTGAGGTAAGTTTCTTTGATTGGCTCATTTATTGCAGCAAGTTGGTCAGCAAGTCTTTGGAGGCGAGCTGCAAACATATCAACGGGCTCTTCAGGTTGTATCTTACAGGAAAGAATTTCGCCAAATAATTGCATATGGCGTGCCCGGTTATCAGGCTGAAAATGCAATTTAAGTTTAGTCCAGGCTTCATGAGGGTCGTCGATATTTTCTATGATTCTCCGGAATTCATTTTCCACATTTAAATACACTATTGATAGTGCAGACCTGACTCTGGATTGGTATTCTTTTGTCGCTACAGAGTCATTTTCATCAGGAGCCTTTTCAGTGCCATTTACTATGCTCCACGCATTCTTATCTAATAGTAGATACTTAACGTCAGCTGCCCAAGTTCCATAATTGTGAGAATTCAGTTTTGTTATGCACACCTGTATGTTAGCCATGGCCATGCATTAAACAGAAGATATTACATGAAAAAGGAGAAAAAAAAAATTTTTTTTTTTTTTTTTTTTTTTTTTTTTTTTTTTTTTTAAATAACGTACTTAGTAATCAGATAGTACATCAACAAAAATTTCTATTATAAGTGATCCAGAAAAAAAACCTTTTTGTATTTCATATCAATAGGAAAAGGGAGAAAAAAAAAATCATATAGCCTTCAAAAAAAATTTTATATTGCGGCCCCCCCCTCTAAAATGACTCGGAGGTCCAATGGCCGCATACTACAAACAACTGTCAAAAAAAAATTTTGAAATGTCACCAATTAGGTTATGGCCGCCGTAAAGGGTTTAAAAGCGTATTCGCTTCTGGGCCCATAACCCGTGATCGGTTCTGTAACAAGAACCGTCTAAAACAAAATAAAATTTAGCAGCTTATAACAGTGTAACTACGGTGACCTAAGAGAGTAAGTATTGGTGACATTGTGACAGTGTAATGTAAGACATTAAAGAAACTGTTTTTCAGTAAAATAAGGCTAACGTTTATTAACGAAAAATAAGTGCAAGTTTAAATAAAAACATGTATAAATCCAGGTGAAAAATATAACAGGCATAACGTGAACAGAAACAAGTTCAGTTAAAATTATCCTATGTCATGAAATAATATTCAAGTTTAAATAAAATATGTATAAACTTAGATGGAAAATATAACTGGTAAAATGTAAACAGAAAATAAGTTCAAATCTGTATTTAAATTAAAAACATTCTATGTAATGAAATAATGTTACTTATTGAATGGCATGGCATGGCATATAACAATACTAGGATAGCAATGAAAACAAAACGGACTCACGTATGGATGACTGCTCTCGACGTACTGAAAGAATTCCCATGATATGGCACACCAACTATTTCGATGAAAAGTCTTAAGAAAACTGAAGATAATAATGTCCACAAATAAATGAGTATGAAGACGTAATTAACAACACAAATGGACTATGACCGCTGGTAAAATGAAACACGGGCGAAGTTGATAAACCATTTTCACAATCAAATGTCCAGCAATGGATTTGGCGTAATTAAACAACTAGATGTTAACTTTAAAACTTTAAAACTGGATGAATTAAAATACATTTCTGAAACTATATCATATTGACGTTAACATCAATTATCTTGAGACATAACATCACTTCAAAATCCCCAGCACAATCTATCTCCGCCGGTTTAAATAGCAGCGGCAATCCGAAACTGGATACGCCCCTCCGAGTTGAGCAAGCGAGTTCCTGACTTGCGATGGAAGAAATACAAGACAGCCATTTGCGAGTTGCGATCCGCGATGCTTGCGAATTGCGATCGAACGAAACGATAAAACCTGGATGAACGTACCCATCAGCGACGATCGGAAAAGATAAGCGATTGATTTGAACATGTAAACAAAAGATCGGAAGATTGGAAAAATGCCGGCAAAGAAGAAAAATGGAAGTTGGAACAATATAAGGTAGTAAGCCATGCCATTTTACAATATTACGATATATATAATTAGAATTATGTATTTTAGAGTGTTAAGGAAGAAAAATGGCTGACAATCCCTGCACAGCGAGTTTCGTGGATCCACTGATGTTTTTTTTAGTTTTAATGGGCGCGAAGCGCTCATACACACGTTAGTGACTGCGGCGTTGACGAGTTTCGTGCATTTTAGTGATTCCTGCACAGCGAGTTTCGTGGATCCACTGATGTTTTTTTTAGTTTTAATGGGCGCGAAGCGCTCATACACACGTTAGTGACTGCGGCGTTGACGAGTTTCGTGCATTTTAGTGATTCCTGCACAGCGAGTTTCGTGGATCCACTGATGTTTTCTTAGTTTTAATGGGCGCGAAGCGCTCATACACACGTTAGTGACTGCGGCGTTGACGAGTTTCGTGCATTTTAGTGATTCCTGCACAGCGAGTTTCGTGGATCCACTGATGTTTTTTTTAGTTTTAATGGGCGCGAAGCGCTCATACACACGTTAGTGACTGCGGCGTTGACGAGTTTCGTGCATTTTAGAGATTCCTGCACAGCGAGTTTCGTGGATCCACTGATGTTTCTTTTAGTTTTAATGGGCACGAAGCGCTCATACACACGTTAGTGACTGCGGCGTTGACGAGTTTCGTGCATTTTAGTGATTCCTGCACAGCGAGTTTCGTGGATCCACTGATGTTTTTCTTAGTTTTAATGGGCGCGAAGCGCTCATACACACGTTAGTGACTGCGGCGTTGACGAGTTTCGTGCATTTTAGTGATTCCTGCACAGCGAGTTTCGTGGATTCACTGATGTTTCTTTTAGTTTTAATGGGCGCGAAGCGCTCATACACACGTTAGTGACTGCGGCGTTGACGAGTTTCGTGCATTTTAGTGATTCCTGTACAGCGAGTTTCATGCACTAAATTCGTATTTTTGGCTTTTTTTTTTACTAAATTGTAGCTTTTGCTGGAATTTTTGCCGAAATTCACATTTTTTATGTAAACTTTAGAGGAAATTTGAGTTTTTTACTTTATCCTTACAACTAATTGAGCTCTTTTTAACGATGTTATGACTAAATTATTTCGTATTTTTAATTGTTGTAAATGAAATATCTGATTAATTTTCGTAATAAATTTTAGAAATGAAGCGTATTTGTATTAATGCGTTAGTTAGTGTTTTAGTTTAATTTTTAAGTAAGAAAACCGTGTTGAATTGAGGTTTTTTTTTAATTGAGAGTTTTTGTGTCTCCCCCTGTGGGGGATGCAACATCGGTGTTATAGTCGTAAAAAAGCATAGGCCTCACACTCTAAGCAGAGGGTATGCGCTCAAGGCAGAGTGTATATCCTAGAGCAGGCCTGTCCAACCTTTCAATAACCAGGGGCGCATCTTGGCTCTTGACACTCACTGAAGGGCGCCATTATTTACGTGCCTGAAAACATGTAGCAACATTATCGCATAGTATTATTATACACTCATGTCCTAACATAATGCCAATGAATCGTACAACGGTAAACAAAAAATCCCTACAGTTCTGGAGTTACACGTATTAATTTTCAAATTGTACATTTTTTAATGAGAAGTCTATATCAAAAATGTTTCTAAGGTAAGGCGCCAGAATCTTTAATCGCGTCTATAATAACAATAACAAATAAATATGAAAATCAAAAAAATTGGTAGGTTTTTTTTTAAAAGATATAAAAATACGCTTTGATTTATTTTGAAGGTGTGAATTAGTTTTTGAAAAGTTCAAAAACAGACAAGCATAACAGTGACCAAACCATGTAGGTGGTTTTAGAGGGATAGTCTCGAATCGCTTTCATAGATGAAAATCATCATTCTTATTTTTTCTTAGCAAAATTATAAAAAAAAAAAAAAAAAAAAAAACCCTCTAAAATTTCAAAAATCAAGAAAGAAAAATTAAGCATGTTATCCTTCATATAAAACAGCCAATGTGTCAGTGTGACAACAGTAAAAGGAAAAAAGCTAAGCTTACATGCACATGTATCTTCAATGGAGAGGGTGACGGATGAAAACGTTTATTTTTCTCTTATTTCTAAAGTATTCAAAAGAGCTATTAACAACTAATTAAGAAATTTAACTATCATTTTATTGAGAAATTTAACTATCATAATTACTCTATGTAAACAATAACTAAAAATTGCAAAAATATGCATAATTAAATTTTCAAAGAAATATTCTGGTTTCTAATGTACAACGACAAGCCAACTGCAGACCAAACGCAGGTTTTTAAATATACCTTTGATAAAAATTAAGGATTTTAAAAAAAGAATTCTTTATAATGGAATTTTACTTCTAATGATATAGATTCAATCTAAATTACGCAGTGGAATCTGAATGTAGTGGAAATGTAAACGTGGAAGACTTATTGAAAAGGCGTAAATTTCAACTAACTACATGCCGTCATGACAAGGCATAGACAGACCAGCTGCTATCAAAAAGACAAAACGTGCTTCATACAATCATAACGAAAAACATGGGCGAAGAACAAAACTGCATCTCTTCGTTTTATACAAATCTGTTCTTGAATATTTACATATTTTCCACAAAGTCCATGTTGCCACTATCCGAGGAGAAAAACCTCTGAAAATATCAAAAGAAAAACTACGTACGCCAAGCGCCATTGGCTCATTAACTATGACGTCAAACATAGACCGCGGCAAAGCCGTGAACGGCGATTCACAGTGATCCAAAATCACAGTAGAACTAACTTTACAGGATCACTCTATTTACTTCAGAACGACGATTGAATCAATGGCGCCGTGCGTACTTTTCAAAACATTGTTTTGACTTGGGGATGATAAAAACACAGGTATGTCATGTTAAACAAAATTTAATAAACTAACAAGTTAAACATAACATGACATAACAAACAGCCCCCTTTTTAGCATCCCCAAGGTTTTACAGAACTTCAAAAAGACAGACATATACAAATATTTCAAAATATTTAAACTTCAAAAATACATACTTAATTCAAAAAAGAAGTCTGTCTAATCACTACCAAGTCGGGGAAAAACTTTTCAGATTCACCGGCAAAGTACTGACCAAAGTGACCGAAAATGTATAAATTATTTACCCCCCAAAATTCTAACTTACAAAAAAATTTAAATTTCCAAAAAAATAAATATCAGTCTCCCCAATGTCATGTCAAAGACATGGCAAGGAAGAGAGTGACCAAGATGTAATATAATTTAGATTTCAAAAATTTCTCTACAAAATTTCATTAACTGCTCTCTGACCTGAGGTTTAGTGAAAGGATCAGCTAAATTTAGTTTACTTGAGATATACTTTAATTTAAACATTTTATCATAGACTAGATTTCTTAAAAACAAATATTTAATATGAATATGTTTAGTTCTTTGATTTTCTACAGGGGAATTTGAAAAGGCTATTGCAGCTTGATTATCACAAAATAATAAACTTTCTGTTAAATTTAAATTCAAACTTTCATTTTCTAAAACATTTTTTATCCATATTAATTCTTTTGCAGCTTCAGTGAGGGTTACATACTCGGCTTCCATAGTTGAGAGGCTGATACATTTTTGTTTAAAAGTTTTCCAGGAAATTGGTGACTTATCTAAAAACAAAATAAAACCTCCTATGGAAACACGATCATCTCTATTAGCTGCAAAATCAGAATCAGAATAACAAGAAAGTTTTAAATTATTGACTTTAGACAATTCTAGTTTAAAATTTTTAGTATATTGTAAGTAGCCAAGTAATCTCAGTAAACTTTGCCAGTGTTTCATACCTGGATTTGCTTGGAATTGAGATAATAAATTTACAGCATACATAATGTCAGGTCGAGTACGACCAGCAATGAAATTTAAACAACCTATTAAATTTCTGTAAGGAAATTTAGACATTTCATCCATTTCTGTTTGATTACTAGGAGAGTCCATCTTAGACAAAACTAACCCTTTAGGTATTGGTACATTACTCATAGGAAAATTATATTTTGAATACAAGCTACAGACTTTTTCAATGTAAGAACTTTGATGAATATACAACTTATCATTTGTTTCCTCGAACTCAATACCCAAAAGCTTCTTTGTTTTTCCTAAAATTTTCAGGTTGAAAAATTTCTTTAACAGGTTTATTCCAAGCTCTAAATCCTTTTCTGTTTTTCCAAATATTACTATGTCATCTACATACAATAAAAGTACAAGTTTATTTTCATATACATAAACACAGTTACACCAGTTGAGCTTACAAAAATTCAATTTTAAAAGTACATCATCTATTTCAAAAAACCATTGCCTACCACTTTGGTGGAGGCCATATAGAGATTTATTCAATTTACAAACTTTACTTTCATCACCAATGAAACCCTCCGGCTGCTGCATATAAATTACTTTATCTAAATCTGCATATAAATAAGCATTATTGATATCTATTTGTACATTTAACCATTTAAAAAGACATACAAAAATTGTGAAAAACAGTCTTATAATTGAAAAACTTACAACCGGACTAAATACCTCTTCATAACTTAAACCTTTTATTTGACTAAATCCCTGTGCAACAAGGCGCGCTTTAAATCTTACAATTTCATCTTTTTCATTTTTCTTAATTGTGTAAACCCATCGATTTCCCAAAATCTGAGCATCTTTAGGTGGTTCAACAAGGTCCCACACTTTGCGGTCATACATGACCTGCATTTCTTGTTTCATTGCTTCTTTCCACTCTGATGCTTCGGGTGTTTTTAAAGCCTCCTTGTAGTTTTTAGGGATTTTTATTTCAATTAAATTTACTTCAGAATTTGAAAAATTTGAAACTTTACCTGTTTGAGTATTATGCTTACTAAAATCAAAAAAATCATAATCATATTTTATATTGTTATCCGCACAGTATTTAATTGTATCATTTAAAGATCTTAATCTAACTTTAGTTCCCTCAATTCCATAGTAAATATCAGTCCTGGGCTCATTTTTTCTAGGAACAGCAGACCTAACCCAATTAATGGATTTGCAAGGAATTTGATCTGTATCATTTAAATTTTGACTAGTTTCAACAGGACTGATTTGAACTTTTGTTTTAGATGGGCTATCACTTCTACTTTCTGACTCGATTAGGTCATCAATCATAGGAAAGATATCACCATCTGCTGGGAAATTTAAACAAGAAAAAGACCGAAAATTTTGTTTTGAATTTATTATGTCAACCCCCCTTTTACTTTCGTCAAATCTTACATTTATTGTTTCAATTATACGTTGCTCATCTAAAACCCAAATACGGTACCCCTTAGTTAATTGTGCATAACCGCACATAATTCCAAGTTTGGCTCTGTTATCGAGCTTTTTCCTTTTCTGTTTTGGTATACCTACATAGGCTAAACAGCCAAATTTCTTTAGATGAGCAACTGACGGCTTTCTACCAGAATATAATTCCATAGGAGTTTTCTTAAATCCCTTGTGACAAACCCTGTTCCAAACATATGTGAAACATAACAAGGCCTCAGCCCAAAATTTCTGTGATAAGCCACTTGAATTTAAAAGAGTTTTGACACCATCAAGGGCGGTTAAATTAAAACGTTCCGCAGTCCCGTTCATCTCAGGAGAATACGGGTTCGTTCTTTCATGGGAAATGCCCTGATTTTCTAGAAATTTATCAAACTCTTCATTACAAAATTCTAGCCCCCCATCTGTCCTAACAGAGACTATTTTCTTGTCCAAGAACCTTTCGGCTCTTTTTTGAAATCTAAGAAAAGTCTCAAAAGTGTCAGATTTATTTTTAAGGGCAAAAACAGTTACTTTTCTAGAAAAATCATCAATAATAGATAAAAAATACCGACTTCCTCCATGAGATGAAACAGGTAAAGGGCCACAAAGGTCCATATGCAGCAGCTGGAGAGGAACATTAGAACGAATTTGACCTATTGGTTTAAAGGAAACTCTTTTTGATTTAGCCAATTTACATGAAATACAATCATCAGTCAACTTTGACAGCTCTGGGAGACCATTAACACAATTCAGTTTACTGGTGTTTACCAAATATTCACTGTTAATGTGGCAAAATCTATCATGCCATAATTCGTTTACATTAAATTTATCTACTTGATTAGCTGAAAAGTTGACCTGATTGTTATTTTCATTACTCTTAGTTACATATTTAGATGGCTTTAAAAAATATAAATCATTTTTACGTAAAGCATAAAAAAGCTCGTTTCCTTCTTTATCAAAAACATGTACTTTTCCATTTTTGCCCACAAAATTTATCCCCAACCTTTCAAGTTTAACACCAGACAATAAATTTCTTCTCAAGTTAGGATTATATAAAACATCTTTTAAAATAATACGATTAAATTTACCATTTTTGCAACGTATCAAAAACTGAACTGTTCCTTTACCTTCAACTGGACATTCTTTCTCCCCAACTGCGAGAGACATGTGCAAGTCAGATACTGGCTCAAAAGTGAAAAATAAATTTCGATTGCTACAAAAATGCGCTGTAGCGGCAGTGTCAAAAACCCATTGGGTATTACCGAAGCCCAGATCTGATGAGTTCGCCTCGCACAGTTCGGGAGAAATTTCAATTAAACTACATTCCAGTTCAGAAAAGGTACAGTTAAAAAGATGTTTACATTCAACATTACTTGTTTCCAAAGGCCCTGAAAAATTTTTATTTTTACTTTTAAAATTAGTTTTAGAACTCTTAGACTTATTAAAATTACTTTTAACATTATCAAAATTACTTCTAGAATTATCAAATTTACTTTTAGAACTGTCAAATTTACTTTTAGAATTATCAAAATTAGTTCTGGAATTATCAAATTTAATTTTATCATTAACTTCATTACTAAATTTACTCATTTTAAATTTACAATTAGAAATTAAATGGCCATAATTTTTACAAAAATAACAAGGGCCAATTTTACTTTTTTCAAAACCCTTGGATTTAAATTTACCTGGAGAAAATTTCACAGACGATTCGCTGGCAAAAGCAACATTGGCAAGGTCTCTCTGGGACAACTTCAGCCGGTTTTCTTCCAGTAGCAACTCAGCCTCAATCTTATCAGGCACAAACTCAGCATCACTCCAGCGGTAAATAGCCTGGACAGTCGCCTGGAATTCCTCTGGTAGACTCCTGATTAGCTGGTAGCCTTGATACAACGGTTGTAGCTCATGTCCCACTTCACGAAGACGCTCTGCTGCCTGTTTAACTCGGCACAAAAAAAGTCCTAGATCCTCTCCAGGTGTATATCTGGTATTAAAAAAAACATCAAGGAGCTGGATTATCCTTGCTCGGGTAGTGGGCTGAAAATGTTCATGTAAAATTCTCCAAGCTGTTGCACCATCTGTTGTACTTGAAACCAGGGGCTTGAATTCATTGCTCAATGACTGGTAGATAATGGTATAAGCACGGTTCTTCCTTAGATTTATATCTTGCTTTTCTCTCCAAGTCAAGTCAGTCACAGTAGCAGAAACTTCTGTAGCAGCAGGAACTTCTTTACCGTCATTGTTTACCGGTGTGCCAGTCGTAACTTCCTCAGACTTCTCAATAAATTCCCAAGCATTGTAGTGGAGCAGGAGAACCTTTACTTCATGTTTCCAAACTTCCCAATTGGCGCCGGTCAGCAGGGTGATATTTTGATTAATTTCCATCAGCCCCCTTCTTTTATTGACGGCAACACAAACTTCGAAAAAAAAACAGTTCTATGCAGCAACACTAACTTTCTGAACGGCAACGTCGGCAAACAAAAGTTCCATGCAGCAACATCGGTAAAGTCCTTGGGAAAAACAGGAACCACAACTATCTTCACTTCCACATTTCCATAATAAACAATCTTCGGGGTTACGAGCCTGGGCCCATAACCCACTGATATAGATTCAATCTAAATTACGCAGTGGAATCTGAATGTAGTGGAAATGTAAACGTGGAAGACTTATTGAAAAGGCGTAAATTTCAACTAACTACATGCCGTCATGACAAGGCATAGACAGACCAGCTGCTATCAAAAAGACAAAACGTGCTTCATACAATCATAACGAAAAACATGGGCGAAGAACAAAACTGCATCTCTTCGTTTTATACAAATCTGTTCTTGAATATTTACATATTTTCCACAAAGTCCATGTTGCCACTATCCGAGGAGAAAAACCTCTGAAAATATCAAAAGAAAAACTACGTACGCCAAGCGCCATTGGCTCATTAACTATGACGTCAAACATAGACCGCGGCAAAGCCGTGAACGGCGATTCACAGTGATCCAAAATCACAGTAGAACTAACTTTACAGGATCACTCTATTTACTTCAGAACGACGATTGAATCAATGGCGCCGTGCGTACTTTTCAAAACATTGTTTTGACTTGGGGATGATAAAAACACAGGTATGTCATGTTAAACAAAATTTAATAAACTAACAAGTTAAACATAACATGACATAACATCTAAAATGTTTAATAACAGGAAAATTTCTAAAGGGCGCCAAGAAAACCTTCAGAGGGCGCCATGGCGCCCGCGGGCGCCGCGTTGGACAGCCCTGTCCTAGAGTATATGTACTATAGCTTTCTTGAGAAACACACGGTGTTTTATTAAAAGTTCCAAAAAGTATATCCTGTATATCCTATATTACATCTCTGGGCAGCATGCAGTTTCAAGGAATAAATTTCACTTTTTGGACATTGCGAACAGAGAATCTGAAATCTGACCGGAGGGGAGGAAACCTTCGTTTTGCCCCTCCGCCCTCTCCCCCCTCTTATTAGTCAATTCGGAGGATATATATTTCTTTTGTAGGTTTGAAATTTTAATATTTTTATAGCATTAGATGAAAATTTTCAAAGTTATTGCTAATACATACTTTGAATGAGTTGAATGTTTAATAATAGAAAATCGTTAAAACTCTATGCATTTGTTTGCCGTGGTGCAGAAATATTTTATGAAATTATTGTACCATTAATTTAATGAATTACATTTAAATTAATAATTTAAATGAAGAATTTCCGTAAAATATATGAATAAAAAAGTTTCTTAATTAAATTTGCAGAAATTAATGCTATGTGTTTCTGTAATTGATTTCTTGTAATTTTAAGAAACTCGAAATAGTTGTTTAGCGCCGATTTTTGAGCAACAAAAATATATATATTTTTTTTTTCCGTGTAGAAAGGCACTTTAAAAGATAGAAATGACGGATTGATATTAGTTAGCAAGTTGTGAAATTTTGCAATTTTAAAATCGTCTGCAGGATATTCCGGCATCTGGCAAGGGGAAAAAAATCTTTTCTTTTTTTTTGGTCTATTTTTACTTTGAAGGTTAGATTTCTTCAGAAATCGTTTGCGTTGCGGATTGAATGAGCTTTTTAATTTTTAGTACTGTATTTTTTATTTTACTTCAGATTTTTTTCGTGTTAATTTTGTTTGTATATTTTAGTTTAAGTTGATTTTTGAAAGGAATTTTGTTTTGTGGGTAAGTTCGAATTTCGTCCTCTTGTTTGAACAGTTTTTGTTCTTGTGTTCTTTTCTGTGAATTTTTAAGTATCCCTTCATAAACTTTTTATTTTAAAGTGTGAGAATGCCTCCAAAATCTGTCTCAAAGAGTGAAAGGAATGATTTGCGTAGTTTGATTGAAATGGGTGGTAGAAGTAAGAGGGAGGTGGTTGATTTTTGTATGAAGAAAGGATTGATTGCCAGTAGTTATGAATGTGCGGTATGCGGACGTGGAATGAAACTTTGTGAAGCTAAGAATGTTGATGGATTTGAATGGCGGTGTGATAGAAGAATGAAAGGGGAAAAACATTGTGTGAGGAGGAGTATTAGGCGTGGTAGTTGGTTTGAAGAGTCTAAATTAAGTATGATTGATGTTTTGATTGTTACGTATGCTTGGGTTGAGAAACATACGAATGCACAGATAAGGCATTTGGCGCGAGTGAATAAGAATACAGTGACTGATTGGATGAATTTTTGTAGAGAGGTTTGTATGTGTATATGTGTGCATGAAAGTAGTAGTTTGGGAGGGGAAGGAAAGACTGTTGAAATAGATGAGAGTTTGTTTGGAAAGAGAAAGTATAATAGAGGAAAGCGTGTGAATGGTAAGTGGGTATTTGGTGGTGTTGAGCGTGGAAGTAATGAGTGTTTTTTTGAAGTTGTGGGTGATAGAACGAAAGAGACTTTGTTAGAAATTATTAAGAGGCGGATTTTACCGGGAACTGAGGTAATTTCTGATTACTGGAGAGCTTACAATTGCCTTCAACATGAAGGCTACCGGAAGCTCCGAGTCAATCACAAATTACATTTTAAGGATCCGGTTACAGGGGCACACACAAATACGATAGAAGGTTTGTGGAGCTGGATTAAACGCAGCCTCCGCGGAATTAGGCGGGTACGGGGGAATGCAGGCGAAGATGAATATGACCCGTACCTTGCAGAATTTATGTGGAGGAAGCGTCACAGGAATGATCATCTTGGACTTACTGAATCATTCTTGAGGGCGGTAATTCGGATTTACCCACCTAAAATGAGGGATGAGCAGGAGCAGCAGGAGGGGGGAGAAGACGACGGGGTTTCATCCGATGACGATATAAATAGGCCCGGGCCTTCACATAAAAAAACTAAATGTGAAGAGGAGCTGGAAGCCACATTATATTCTTCCGATGATGATATTAATAAGCCCGGGCCTTCGCATAAGAAAACAAAGTATGAAAAGTAGGTAAGTGATTTTTTATACATTTCATGTAATAGTATTTTGATTTCGGTTTGGGGCTATAAAATACTCTATTTTATGAGTTTAGAGGAATGCTACTTATTGTTTTTAGAAGAACATTGTATATTATTTTCGCATTTAAATTTGTGCATGTTAGTTTTGTACATTTAGTGCCTTCGGGAGAAATTTTTAAAAATTTAAGGGCTGAAATTTTTGTAGAAATAAAAGAAATCGGAAATTAAAAATTAAAAATCAAGAGTGAAAAAATTTAAATATTTGGAGCGATATAGTTTGTAAAAATGTGATGTTTTAGAGTAAAATAGTATAAATTCGAAAAATCGGGATAGTAATGTTTATGAAATTCGAAAAATGTGGAGTGAAAATTTTTAAAATTCGAAAAATATAGAGTGAAAATTAAAAAATTAGTTAAAAAAATTTTTGGAGAGAAAATTTGTAAAACTGTAAATCGTAAACTTTGTAGTAGTAAAAAAATCCGAAAAGAAAATTAAATTAAATTCACATCGAAAAATTTGCGTACATTGAAATATTTGGAGCGATATAGTTTATAAAAATGTAAAGTTTCCAAGTAAAATTGGATAAATACGAAAAATCTGGATAAGAATTGTAGAATTTGAAAAATTTGGAGTGACAATTTTTAAAAATCGAAAAATTTGTAAAATTAGTTATTATAAACTTTGTAGAAATAATAATAATAAAAAAAAAACCGTAAAGAAAAAAATTGAGTGAAAAATTTGCGTTAATTAAATATTCTGAGCGATATATTTTATAAAAATATAAAATTTCCGAGTAAAATTGGATAAATTTTAAAAAATCGGGGCAGGCATTTTTGTAAAATTCGTAAATTCTGAAGTGGAAAATATTTAAAATTCGAAAAATCTGGACAGGAATTTTTGTAGAATTTGAAAAATTTCGAGTGAAAATTTTGAAAAATCGAAAAATTTGTAAAATTAATTATTATAAACTTTGTAGAAATAAAAAGAAATCCGAAAAGAAAAAAAAATGAGTGAAAAATTTGCGTTAATTAAATATTCTGAGCGATATATTTTGTAAAAATATAATTTCAGAGTAAAATTGGATAAATTAAAAAAAAAAAAAAATCAGGGCAGGAATTTTTGTAAAATTCGTAAATTCTGAAGTGGAAAATATTTAAAATTCGAAATTGTTACTTCATAAAAATACAAAAATTCATAGCGAAATTTATGGAAAGATAGAAACATTTTTAGATATGCAATAGTGGAGAGTTAAATTCCTAGAATTAGCAAAAAAAAGACATCGAAAAATGTATAAAGTTACAAAAAATTAAATGGGATATAAGAAAGTAAATAGTTTCGTATACAAACAAATTCTCAAAAACGGAATAGACCTTAGAATTGTGCTGTCGAATCGTCTGTTGAAAAACGCGCGTTGTGATTGGGTAGAATCTGTGGGTTGCTGAAAACTCGGTTGGCGTTCGTGGGTGCTTGGCGCGTGTTAAAAAATCGCCAAAATCAAGTGTCTCGGGTGTTTTAGGAACATGCCCTTTGGTTTCTTATCATACTGAAACTAATAGTTGAGACCAAAATTTTGCTTCCAATAAGGCAGCAAATTATGTTGCAAAATATCTTTATACATTGCATCATTCATCTTTCCGTGGATTTTAACAGACTGACTTGCACCTTTTCTATAAAATGTCCCCATAATGTAACGTATCTCCCACCATGCTTAGTTGTAAGAATAACACATCTGGAATCATGTCTTTTGTTGTTATGTTAAGTCATCGAGCATACTGCCTGCCATCACTCTTAAAAAGATTAAACTTCAATTCATCAGAAAATTCTACTTTATTCTTACTGATTATGTTGGGTGATTTACACGAAAAAAAAACTAAGCAACACTAATCTATCTCAGGGAGTAACAAAATCAGAAATTTCATGTATTAGTTTTTGAGATAAACCTATTGCGATACTCATGGATAATGCAGCATGGCAGTGCCACCTGTTAAGCCATTTACATCAAAGGATAATCAACATCAAATTATATTAAGGCCTAACAGAATCTGAAGTTTTATAAAAATTCGTGCATTAATTCTTGAGATAGAGCTATTAATGAAATTGTGAATAAATGCAGCATAACAGTGTCACTTGTTGAGCGATATGCACAAAAAACTAATCAGCTTTAGTTTATATGAAGGTCTAAGTGAGTCTAAAGTTTTGTGCATTATTTCTTGAGATACAGTGCCCTCAAAATTTTTGCTTCATACACACATTTTCTGAAAACCATCAAATTGTGTTCAGGACCTTCTAAAACGTATAAATCCATTGAAAACTGGAAGTCAAAATTATTTCATGAATTCAATATTTTTCAATATTTCAATTTTTGTTAGTTTTAATCATTTGTTTCCCCACAATTCAATGATTCTTTCCATTAAAAAAAAAAGCTTCATTTTTTTGAGGGGGGGGGGGAGGGGGGGTTGAAGCATGTCAAGGCCCGTTATTGAAGGCTGGCCAAACAGTAGCTTAATATAGTAACTTTCCTGTTCTACAATTTTTTAATTTTTAAGAATTTTAATGAGATTCTTAAAATTTGCCTGATTCTGGGGTGATTTTTTAATATTTAGATTCAGGAAAGAATTTTAGTTACGCTTTTTTATACCCATTATAATGCTTTTTTTATGCCCACTTTAATAAATTTTGTCTTTTTGGATTTTTAAACTTATAGTGAATTTCAGAGCTTTTTATTATTTTGCGGCAATTTTTTTCAGACACAGAAAAGGGGACTTGGGGGACCAAAATACAAAAAAGGGGACTAAAGGGGACCTTTTTCCAAAAAGGGGACTTTTGTGGGAAAAAGGGGACCATTTGGGAGCCCTGCAGTTGTGGCGCGTAAGTTCTATTATTTCTTTTCTCATGTCGTATATTTTAGAACAAGTACCGATATGGATAAATGTTTGACAGGTGAGAATAAATATTCGATTGTTTATTTTCTCTTTTTTTTTAACCCGTATTTTTGAGCTTTGATTGAATTATGTATGAAAGAGAGGCTGATTGTTTCAAGATATGAATGACCAAAAATGATAGATTGAGTGATGATTTTGAATGACATCCTAGAGTAGAAGATAAAATTATGAATAAAAGAAGCGGGGGGGGGGGGGGGGGGATTAAAAAAAATGCCCTCGGAATAAAAAGACTATAACATTGTTTTGCTCCTCTTACTGTTAACAAACATTATTTTTTAATAATTTGGGTAAGTAAAAAATTTGCTTTTTGGTATATTTGATAAAATGTATTTTAAAATATATTAAATGGGTGCGAATGCAGTTTACTCTCCTTCTTGGTGCGATTTTCAAAAATCTCCAAATTGGCGCGTTTTTGCGTCTTGTCTCCCTGAGCTTCTTGTTCCAAGGCCCGCCACACATCACAGAGACATGCGTCAAAAAATCGTGCAATATGACGCAGTCAAACCGGTTTTTTCTTTGATATCAGTGTGAAATTGTCTCATGTCGCATGTTTTTTCGTTCAATGTTTCACTACTGTGTGGCGGGCCCAAGAGGCACTACACAAAAACGCACTTTCCAAGATGGCGGCAATCAAAATAAACAAAAAGCACATAAAATACAAATCTAAAGACAAAAAAAAAAAGGGAAATTTTTACTTACCCGGAGCCGCTGTTTTGCTCCGGATTGACTGGTCAATCATATATCAGGGTGAAATTGTCTCATAAATAAACTCACTCATTGAATGCAAGACGCAACTCCCAAAAACAATGCTACAGGAAGCAATTTCTAAGCGGAATATCGGGATATTCAAAAATTTAAAAGCTCTCTTTCAAGACAAAAAGGAGCATCCAATCAGAAACGGCTTAGAAATAGCTCTCTTTCAAGTTCTCATCTTTCGTCCAATCAGAAAACATTTAACAAAAAGTAGCATCCAATCAGAAACGGCTTAGAAATCGGTAACCGGAGCACTCCTTAGGGTTGACATATTGAAGATCCGAGAGGAGAAAATGAAAATGCAGGGTTGCCATATCGAAATATTTATCGCAAAAAAAAAAAAAAAAAAAAAAAAAAAAAAAAAAAGTCACCTTGGCGAAGGAGAGTAAACTACATTTTACCCTTTATTATTATCTAATTAAATTCATAATTTTAAAAAATAAAACATACATGAAATACTTCCAATTAATTTGATTACATAATCGAAATCAATTCAAATGAAAATTATCAAAGTAGAAATTTAGTTCAATAATCCAATTCATTTGCCCTAGTATCACATGGTAGCACATAACCAGTTTTGAACATCTTTCTGTTCTTAATCAATTACAGAACCTGTCTAATCTTTAATATTATTTTAAACAATGGATGTTTGGTTATAAATAAATTTCTTCATAATATATATCCCTGTATATTTTGAATAACGCATTAAAATTTAATAAATAATATTACAAAAGATAAGTTTTCCAAAATCTAAGGTTTTGTTTAATATTCAAAATATGTTACTTCAAGAATTTAAATTTATGTTTCCTACAGCATATTTAGAAACCTTTTCTTTATTAAGAGCAAATAAATTTTACTTATTAAATATAAATATAGGTGGAGATATATATATATGTAAATAAATATTTTTATTTACATATAAATATAGGTTTTTGACATGACGGTTTAAACTGTCAAAAACTTGCCAACCCTGTTACAATAAAATTAAATCTAAAATCTACATGTATGATTTTTTTTTTTTTTTTAAGCATTAACAATTTAAAGGTGTAAATCCAAATATAAATGATCAACTTATGTGAAGTAGAGTCATTGATTTTGCAAAGCAAATATTATCCTGAATGGTTTAACTGTCAGAAATAAATCTTGAAAAAAGTATCACAGAAAGATTCTCACTCTGTTATCCTGTCGACCAATTTCGCCAAATTATAAATATTGACAAAATTTTTATTTTAAATAACGAAAAAACAAATAATTAGTAAAATATTAATAGAAATATTAATAAAAAGTCGAAATAAAAATCAATGAAATTTTAAACACATGAATCGTATTTAATGTCATTGAATGTGACATTCATGATCATCCATTATTGGCATTTAATCTTATAGTTTGGCAATAATTGTTTGGTTGACAAGATAACCTAGTAGTACCCACAGAAATTATCCAAAAGTTGTATAAATAGTTCAAAATATTCTATTCCAAATAGAAACTTTCACTTTGAATTTTTAAAGTCTAATGAAATATTTAATTCTTGAAAGACACTTTGAATAACTTCATTTACACTATTTTCAGATGCTTATATGATATAAGCTCACCTTTCATTTTATGTCTCTTCTGCACAACAATTCAAGAAGAAACTCTAAGGGTTTGAATAGACAAAATGTCAGATTACTAAATTCTCCAACCCCCCCCCCCCCCGTTATTATACTTCCAAAATTTTCTTTGCATTTTTGCATCAATCCAGAAAATGTCCAAAATTGCTTTAAAAAAGGTGGAATTCGTCCTTTAGGAGGAACTCCTTCATGCCTGGATTATAAAACATGCAATGTAGAGATATAAAAAAATAATAATAAAAGCTAAATTTTTACTAGTTCTTTTTTTATAAACTAAAAAGCAAAATAATGAATAAACATTGTGCAAAAGTACTACAAGTGATTGTAGACACAAACATGAAAACATACCCACTATATATAATTAAAAAAAAAAAAAAATGAATTAAAAGTATCTATATGTCAACATCCAAGAATGCATATGAAAATCCAATTTAGCACAGTAAACAAAATCTGTAGAATTGAGAAACATTGATGATTTTTTTACATACAGCTGAAATTTGAGGAAGCATACTTTCAAAATATAGAATTTTGTGATATTAATCATTATGAACAGCTGAATCGAGTATATAGACTGCATAATAAAAATCAGAAGATTAATTTCTGCATCGACGACATGGGTCTTTTAAATCCTTGAATTCGAGCAAGACATTCATTTTAACAAGAAATTTCTCAGCAGGATTAAAAAGTGAAGCGATTATATGGTATAACAGACACAAAAATTCATAGTTATAGATTTAGGATTGTTATTACTATTATCATTTTACAAACACCGCTAAAGTGAAGAGTAAACAAATTTAAAAATAAATCTCACACATAATTCAGTGACAAAAATATATCAGATGAAAATAGTAGAAGATGGTGTGATTCATACTTGTTTGATCACAATTTTATTAGAAAACAATATTTAAAAAATACATATTTAAAACAACATACCAACAAAGAAGCTAAAATGTCGAAGCTTTTTAAAAATACAAAGATCAGAAGAATAACGAGTGGAGATGGACAGAATCTCCAGGCAAATTTTTGGCTGTTAGCTAGACATTATTAACCAATGAGAAGCTTGTATTTTCCCATGTTCCGAAAAATGCAGGCTTCTGATTGGTCATTCTCATTTCACTAAAAATGTAAAATGCAAAGGTAAAATCAATCTGGATCCTGGCTATGAGGATACAGAGGCACTGTTGCACTCTGAAAATGTGCAAATAGCCATCTGGGGGAGAAAAGATGCAACTTCTCCATTCAGGATAACGCCGTGTAAGCTCATTGCATTACATGCGTTTTAAATTTGTTTTATTCTTTTCACAATTTCAGATTTCCTGTGACATTTGTTTTCTGTCTTATATGACGAAGTAAATATTATGCGAATTTGAATATCTAAAACTTTTAAATTCATTTATAATAAAGAGTTTTTTCAATGGGACTTTAACATTAGTTAAAGGGAAATAAGGAAAGTTCAGCTGACGTCACTGTGGACGAAACCCTGTTCGCACTGAGAAAGTCGAGGAGAAAGTTAAGTCACTTAACTTGAAGTTTTTTGAAGCGGTCGTACCCGGAATCAAGTTTCTCACTTAAGCAAATTTCTGAAACTCACTTAACTTTTGAGATGCTCACTTAACTATGAGTTGAGTTGAAATGTGCCTTCTGAATGTTTAATTATTATTTCTGAGGACGCATTCGTAAAGTCGGAACCAATGACCTTAAGATACTTAGACTCCAAAATAGCAACCTTTTTGTAGGCCGACATGTGTGCCTTCCGTCACGTGACGGAGGGCAGATTTAGCACGCCAAACCGGTTTTTCTCCCGCCGAAACTCATATTGCTATGTTTGTCTTGAATTGGACCGCGCTTCTTCTTTTCTCTTTGTGAAATCTGAAAGTTGCCAATAAAGCGATCACCGCCAAAAAACAGCATCTTTTCGCCAAAGATGTTGGATTCGAAACCATGCCGAGATAACAATGGGATTTGGCGTCTACGTATATGAGAAAGTCAATGGTCGGAACTCGTTCAACTCGTGCAGTTAGTTTTCAAACTAGCCGTTCGTAAAGTCTCTCCGTGCACTCCGTGCGTTTCAAAACTGTATTCGTAAACAAAAACCAGTGCGTTTAGTTTTTCAACTAACAAGTACATGCAAACGTAACACTTCCGGCTGCAAATCTGTCTGCAAGTCAAAAACACATGCAAACGTAACGCATCGTCTGCAAATGTCCCGATAACTTTTGCAAAACTTGGCAAAAATTTGCGGAAGCCTCAGACCTTCCGCAAATCCACTTACCATTGATAATTACAATATGGCGGACACATTATTATTTTCCGTGTACTTGTTTATAGATATTCAATTGAAGAAAAATCCTTAAATTTGGAAGTACACGACGACCAGAAAGCTCAGGTAAGTTTTAATTCATTATATAATTAACATGGGGGAAATTAAAATTACGAACTGTGCTGAATAGAGCA
Source organism: Maratus speculifer (assembly GCA_964019185.1). NCBI lineage: Eukaryota > Metazoa > Arthropoda > Arachnida > Araneae > Salticidae > Maratus > Maratus speculifer. The sequence goes on from OZ025290.1 coordinate 198,947,037, forward strand.
TTATGAGAAAAATGTGAATACATTGTGTAATGTTTCCCAGTAAACTTTTTTTAATATAGTATATTTCCATCATTTGCATTATTAGATTTCATTTTTCTTATGTTTAATATCGATGAGCAAGATATATAAAATTTAAAAAGTATCCGAAATAATTAGATAATCCACAAAAGGAAAATACACTTGTTTTGTTTACGGATAGCTGTTAAATCTGAAAAACCAGTGTTTCGTAGTAATATTTTTTTGAAAAAAACTTTTTTTAATGTGAAACCGCTGTATGATAGAAATTCCAGTTTAGCAAACATCTCTTTTGTTATTATTAACAAAAGTTTTACTTTTTGAAATAGATATTTATGTAACATATAGTTTCAACAATGTTATATTTTAGTACAGTCCGTTCTTTAACGACTGACACTGTACGGATGAACTCCGGGAATTTGATTGGTCTAAGTTTGCCATTGCATAAGTAAGTATGATATGATTGGGCTACGTCGTCAAGATGGTTCCTGCAATGATCGCTATGACAAAAAATGTAGCGGTAGATTGGTTGACAGAAGTGTTTGTTTGTAAACATGCCCTTTCTTTATTAAAGGGACAGTTATCCTGTATCGAAGGCTGCGAGCAGCGCTTCTATAGGCCGTTTTAGTTCCCAATAAAGATCTGACTAATTTTAAATACATGCGGAGTGGATACAGCTGAAACCGAGCTGAAACGCTTCCCGTTACAACTTAGGTCGCAGTTACAAATCCTGACGAACGCGATACAAAAGAAACGCTTTTTTCGGCCGAAGGCGTTACAAAGTTGTAACTGTTGTCATAAAAACCTGCGACTGCCTAACAGCCGTCGCAAGCAGTCTACAATCGTCGCAAGCACGTAAACATAACATGACAACATTTTACGTAGTGCGGTGATTTTTGGTTGGTTGGTTGGTTGGCAGGAGGCTTGAGACTTATGCTTCGCCATAGGCGGCTTAATCTCGACTACTCGACAAAGGAAGAGTATCCGCAATCTCAAAAGCAGGGTTACAGTGCCTAGAAGAGATAGTGTGGAAATCGCTAATACCGGTATAGCTTTCGGTCGCATTCAAAAATTTACATTTTCGTAGATGGCGCTGCCGTCAATTTCATTGCGTGAAAGCTTAGGTTTTGTTTTTTGTTTTGGTTTTCTTATTGTTATGAACATTTTTAGTATTATGTGCAGTGTTTACAAATGTTGAAAATTTATGTGAAAACATGCAAAATTGTTTTTCCTCCTATTATTTATACTTTGGCATGTCACAAATAGTTTTACCTCTCTATATTTTTTTATACTTGCTATTTTAGCATCGTATACCATGTCAGATACATTGATCTCATTATTTATGTTTCAGCATACATGAAACTCTTCCTCTTATGAAGCTTTTTTAACATTGTGTATCATTTGATATTTTTCTGCTTATTTTTTGTTTCTGCCTATATGAAATATAGGGCATTCCAATATGACGTCAGGAACATTACCGCCCAAAATCTTCTGTCTGCGCAACTTCATGCCCATATTATTGGCATCTTTCAAGTGAATGTATGGTTACCATTTTGGCTGCTTTATCGCACTTTATTTAATTGCCAAATATTTTATTGAAGTTAGTCTTAAGCATTTGTTTTTAATAGAAAATTATTCAGAAATCTTTGCGCTATCTAGACTTGATTGTAAATGAAAGAAATATATCACGTAAGTGTTTTGTAACTGTTTTCTATTTAATATTCTGTCCGATTACTTCTTGTTCAATATTTCGTATAATTTTTTGTCTGTTACGTGAATAGTAATATTTCTAGTGCTAGAATCATGCCTGCTTTTTAAATACTTGTAAACTTTTTGTATATTTTTATATTAAAGCTTATTTATCATTATGATAAGTATACTAGAATATTTTATAGAAAAGACATTGTATATTTTGAAAAATATTTGTGATATACATGCTTGTTGATTTTTTTTTTTTTAAATAAATACGCAACTACAATATTCCCTTCTAGTTCCTGCAAGATATATTCACAATCCTTCACAGAAAATATATATTTAAAAATATTTTATTATAGCTTTTTTACTTTTAAAACAGTCAATTTTGCAGACCTATTAATATGAAAACATATATCTGCCAACTCCCCCCCCCCCTTTTTCTACTCAAATAAGTATTTTATTTGCTAAAAGTTTTATTTAAATGAAATGAAATCGAATAAGTACCAAATAAATATAACACAGTTTATGAATTTTCTGAACTCATTTAAGCTAAGCAAGTAAGAAAAATCATGCCTTAAGCATAGATTATGAAGCACTTTCTACAACTTCCTGAAATCATTAACAAAACTTTGTTATACATCTTGGCGATGAAGAAGAATGTAGTAGTGTGATTAAAGTACGTTTTTAATCCTTCATTATTTATGATAGTAGAATATAATTTATCTTATTGTAATTAATATTGTTGAAAAATTGCATTTCTCAAATTTAAACATAGATCGAAATCATCATAAAAGTAAATAAATAGTTAATGACGATTGTTTATAGTGCCTAAACGTTCAATGAATGGGTAATTTTTCCTTTATTGTATTTAGTAACAAGATTCTCAGTTGTCAATTTAACATAAGGTTTTGTATCAATAAAATTATGTGTCTTAAAAAGGTTTAAAGGCAGATTTTTTTCCGCAAAAAAATTTATCATACTACTTTGATTTTGTAGTATACTATATAAATGTAAACTTTAAAGCAATTTATTTAGGTGAATTAAAAGGAAAAAATGCATAATTTATTTCATGGTATTTGATGTCATATTAAAGTAAACATGGGGTATATTTTTAATACTTAAATCTTGTTTTATTAAATCTTGTTCTGTGCTCTTTCAAATTTATAAAATGTGGATTTTTTTTTCTTTTCAGTGTAATTTTCTGCTCATCACATCACCAACAGGTCCCATCATATTAATTGAATGTGTATTGTCTATGCTGTATGGTTTGCTAATTCACTTCATACCATTGACAATACTTTCTCAATTATTCCTACTTCTGTATACTAATGTTAGCTATGGAAATGGGAAATAAAGAGAGGCATTTTCTGTTGAGTTCAGAATGGTGAAGGATGGAAGATAATGAAATTGCATTCTACTTCAATGATAATTCATGGTAAAATTTGGATTAATGATATTAATTATAGTAATTCTTATTTATTTACTTTTTGCTTTCTTCATTTTAATTACATGAATTTCATCAATGGTTATTATTATTAATATTATGGTGCGAATGTACTTTACTCTCCTTCTTGGCGCGATTTTTTAAAAATCGCCAAATTGGCGCGTTTTTGCGTCTTTTCTCCCGGAGCGTCTTTCTCCAAGGCCCGCCACACACTACAGAGACATACGTCAAAAATCGTGCAATATGACGCAATCAAACCGGTTTTTTCTCTCTTATCACTGTGAAATTGTCCATGTCGTACGTTTTTTCGTAAAATGTTTGGCCTGCCACAGACCTGTCATACATTGAGCGAAAAAACATGACACACTGTTAAAAATTTGAAACTTTTGCTGCATCGTCACTCCACCGCTATTATAGAATATCTCTATTTTGACCAATGAGAATACTCCATAATACAGTGAAGTAATCGTTTTCTATAAAAGCGGTGGAGTGTCGATGTCGCAAAAGTTTCAAATTTTTGACAGTGCACATGCGACAATTTCACACTCATAACAAAGAAAAAACCGGTTTCACTGTGTCATATTTCACAGATTTTTGACGCACGTCTCCTTAGTTAGTGGCGGGCCTTTCACCGATGTGTGGCGGGCCCAAGGGACAAAGCAAATAAAATACAAATCTAAAGACAAAAAAATGAGAATTTTTACTTACCCGAAGCCGCTGTTTTCCTGTTTAATTATGCTGAGTTCTATCACATCTCCATATCAGAAGAATCCTCCGTGACTTGATCTTTTTGCCACGGAGGATACACTTTTACGATATCAATCAAAAATTTTCTAAATGTGTCAGCACTCAACGAGTGATGATGCTTCCTCCTCCATATATATTCAGCCAGATAAGAATCAAACTCCTCCGCTAAGTGCGGAGTATTCCGCAATTTACGTTTGATCGCCGCCCAGGTGCCCTCGATGGAATTTGTGTGGGCGCCAGTTTCAGGATGCACGTAATACAGACTGTGGTTGACCCGCAATTGCTCATATCCTTCGTCCCCTAAACAATCGTAGGCCTTCCAACAATCTGAAATTATCGTGGTTCCCGGCAACACCCATTCCTTAATCACGGGAAGCAAAAACTCTTTTCCACGATTCGGAACAACCCGAAAAAAACATCTATTCGTCCCTCTTTCAACACCTCCAAACACCCATTCTCCTTTCACAAACCTCCCCCTTCCATATTTCATTTTTCCAAACTTACTCTCATCAATCTCTACAATCACTCCGGCGCCACCCAAAGGCTCACTCTCTTCCATAAGCACAGTCTCACACACTTCCCTACAAAAAGAATACCAATCAGTCGCGGTGCGACTCGTTACATTCAAATCAGCCATACAATATTTCTCCATACATTCACCAAACCACATACGCGTCACTTTCATTATCTTGCATAAACCATCTATTCTGCTCCTAGCAAACCACGTACCCTTCCTTACACTCCGAGTTATTTCATGCTTGTCAACACCCCCTTGCACACGACACCGCCATTCATAACCATCATTCAAATTCTTGTTCACCGTTAACTGCATATCCCTTCCACACCTAGGACATTCATATCTGGGTGACATCAAACCTTCATTTACACACCAGTCAATCATATACTTCTTTCCACAAACTTTCAACAGCGTAAAGTATCCATTTGAATACTTTACTTCCTCATTCAAACAATCAACAACATTCTTTCTGTAATCCACAACTTCCATAGTAGTTAATGAACGGTATCTCACTAAATATAAAAAGAGGAAAATGCAAAAAATTCAACTCACTCGCTGAATGCAAAACACAACTTTCAAAAACAAAGCTACTCGCAGCAATTTCTAAGCGGGAATAGCGGGAATAACAATACTCAAAAATTTAAAACCTATCTTTCAACACAAAAAGAAGCGTCCAATCAGAGACGGCTTAGAAATAGCTCTCTTTTCGGTTCTCATTTTTCGTCCAATCAGAAAACATTGAACAAAAAGAAGTGTCGGCATATTCCTAAAACAACCGAGATTTTGGCGATTTTTTGACACGCGCCAAGCATCCACGAGCGCCAACTGAGTTTTCAGCAACCTAGAGATTCTCTCCAATCACAACTCGTGTTTTCCGGAAGACAATTAGCGACATGCTCGATTTCAAGGATGATTCCTTTATAAAAAATATCATTTTTACAAACAGTTTACAACTATTTAACGTTTTTCACCACGAATTTTCTCGAGTTATACAAAGATTTCTTTCCATATTTTTCGAATGTTAAAAATTTACCGTTCCCGATCTAATAAATAATATACTAATAAATCTAATTTCTAATAATAAAACTTTATATGCACCAGTTTCTAAAACAAACAAAATACAATAGCCATAAAAAAAATTCACTTACCTTTACTTATTTACATTACGGAATCCTATAAAGAGGATATTTTATTTATAATTTATCCAAGAAAATACATCACGCGTTGCAAATTAAAAATCTATCCAACAAACTAAAAGAATTATTTCTGCTTCCAGATATCGTTTCATGCGGCAGACGATTCAGTAATTACAAAATTTGATGCAATGTTTTCATCTAATGTCCGGTATTCAGGCACATTTTGCGAATACAGAGATAACAAAACGAGATTGAACAATCAGAAAACGGCATTCAAACTTTTTCCTTTTTTAAGTAAGCGAATTTTCTGATTGCTCAATTTCGTTTCGCTAACAGCACAAAATCTATCCATATTTCTGCTATGAAAAATACTTTTGTTCCTTAAAAAACTCAGCGTAAAAAACTATTTAAGCACTGTAAAAATTAAAAGAAATGAATTTTAAAAACACTGCGTACATTCAAGCGAATTATTTTAAATTGAGGAATTTCTTATTTGTATATTTTACAGATATTATTTATTTCAATAAACAGTCACAAAAAAAATTCTGTACTTATCACCGCCGTGCGAAAGGGGGGGGGGGACGAAGATAGCAGTTTTACAGGCGCAAAAATTTATACTACCAACGTCATTTTTAGCTTGTCACAAGAAACAATTCGGGGAGGGGGCGCCAAATTGAGACTTTGACCCAGTCACAGTTTCCTCTTCGTACGCTTCGTCCCGTACTTAAAAATTCGGGAAAAACAAATACTTACTAGAGATAAAAATTACAGAAAAGGAATTTAAAATTTTTGCTCCGTAAATTTGCACAAAGTTATATAAATTTTACAACTTACGTTCGTGAATTTTACAAATATTTTATTTCTAAAATTTAGTAAGGATATTTATATAATTTCTATATCATATAATTTCTATAATTTTAAACTGAAACATCATGAGTGCATTAAAACAACAACAAAAAAAATCAGTGGATCCACAAAACTCGCTGTGCAGGAATCACTAAAATGCACGAAACTCGTCAATGCCGCAGTCACAGACGTGTGTATGAGCGCTTCGCGCCCATTAAAACTAAAAAAAACATCAGTGGATCCACGAAACTCGCTGTGCAGGAATCACTAAAATGCACGAAACTCGTCAATGCCGCAGTCACAGACGTGTGTATGAGCGCTTCGCGCCCATTAAAACTAAAAAAAACATCAGTGGATCCACGAAACTCGCTGTGCAGGAATCACTAAAATGCACGAAACTCGTCAACGCCGCAGTCACAGACGTGTGTATGAGCGCTTCGCGCCCATTAAAACTAAAAAAAACATCAGTGGATCCACGAAACTCGCTGTGCAGGAATCACTAAAATGCACGAAACTCGTCAACGCCGCAGTCACAGACGTGTGTATGAGCGCTTCGCGCCCATTAAAACTAAAAAAAACATCAGTGGATCCACGAAACTCGCTGTGCAGGAATCACTAAAATGCACGAAACTCGTCAACGCCGCAGTCACAGACGTGTGTATGAGCGCTTCGCGCCCATTAAAACTAAAAAAAACATCAGTGGATCCACGAAACTCGCTGTGCAGGAATCACTAAAATGCACGAAACTCGTCAACGCCGCAGTCACAGACGTGTGTATGAGCGCTTCGCGCCCATTAAAACTAAAAAAAACATCAGTGGATCCACGAAACTCGCTGTGCAGGAATCACTAAAATGCACGAAACTCGTCAACGCCGCAGTCACAGACGTGTGTATGAGCGCTTCGCGCCCATTAAAACTAAAAAAAACATCAGTGGATCCACGAAACTCGCTGTGCAGGAATCACTAAAATGCACGAAACTCGTCAACGCCGCAGTCACAGACGTGTGTATGAGCGCTTCGCGCCCATTAAAACTAAAAAAAACATCAGTGGATCCACGAAACTCGCTGTGCAAGAATCACTAAAATGCACGAAACTCGTCAACGCCGCAGTCACAGACGTGTGTATGAGCGCTTCGCGCCCATTAAAACTAAAAAAAACATCAGTGGATCCACGAAACTCGCTGTGCAGGAATCACTAAAATGCACGAAACTCGTCAACGCCGCAGTCACAGACGTGTGTATGAGCGCTTCGCGCCCATTAAAACTAAAAAAAACATCAGTGGATCCACGAAACTCGCTGTGCAAGAATCACTAAAATGCACGAAACTCGTCAACGCCGCAGTCACAGACGTGTGTATGAGCGCTTCGCGCCCATTAAAACTAAAAAAAACATCAGTGGATCCACGAAACTCGCTGTGCAGGAATCACTAAAATGCACGAAACTCGTCAACGCCGCAGTCACAGACGTGTGTATGAGCGCTTCGCGCCCATTAAAACTAAAAAAAACATCAGTGGATCCACGAAACTCGCTGTGCAGGAATCACTAAAATGCACGAAACTCGTCAACGCCGCAGTCACAGACGTGTGTATGAGCGCTTCGCGCCCATTAAAACTAAAAAAAACATCAGTGGATCCACGAAACTCGCTGTGCAGGAATCACTAAAATGCACGAAACTCGTCAACGCCGCAGTCATAGACGTGTGTATGAGCGCTTCGCGCCCATTAAAACTAAAAAAAACATCAGTGGATCCACGAAACTCGCTGTGCAGGAATCACTAAAATGCACGAAACTCGTCAACGCCGCAGTCACAGACGTGTGTATGAGCGCTTCGCGCCCATTAAAACTAAAAAAACATCAGTGGATCCACGAAACTCGCTGTGCAGGAATCACTAAAATGCACGAAACTCGTCAACGCCGCAGTCACAGACGTGTGTATGAGCGCTTCGCGCCCATTAAAACTAAAAAAAACATCAGTGGATCCACGAAACTCGCTGTGCAGGAATCACTAAAATGCACGAAACTCGTCAACGCCGCAGTCACAGACGTGTGTATGAGCGCTTCGCGCCCATTAAAACTAAAAAAAACATCAGTGGATCCACGAAACTCGCTGTGCAGGAATCACTAAAATGCACGAAACTCGTCAACGCCGCAGTCACAGACGTGTGTATGAGCGCTTCGCGCCCATTAAAACTAAAAAAAACATCAGTGGATCCACGAAACTCGCTGTGCAGGAATCACTAAAATGCACGAAACTCGTCAACGCCGCAGTCACAGACGTGTGTATGAGCGCTTCGCGCCCATTAAAACTAAAAAAAACATCAGTGGATCCACGAAACTCGCTGTGCAGGAATCACTAAAATGCACGAAACTCGTCAACGCCGCAGTCACAGACGTGTGTATGAGCGCTTCGCGCCCATTAAAACTAAAAAAACATCAGTGGATCCACGAAACTCGCTGTGCAGGAATCACTAAAATGCACGAAACTCGTCAACGCCGCAGTCACAGACGTGTGTATGAGCGCTTCGCGCCCATTAAAACTAAAAAAAACATCAGTGGATCCACGAAACTCGCTGTGCAGGAATCAGTAAAATGCACGAAACTCGTCAACGCCGCAGTCACAGACGTGTGTATGAGCGCTTCGCGCCCATTAAAACTAAAAAAAACATCAGTGGATCCACGAAACTCGCTGTGCAAGAATCACTAAAATGCACGAAACTCGTCAACGCCGCAGTCACAGACGTGTGTATGAGCGCTTCGCGCCCATTAAAACTAAAAAAAACATCAGTGGATCCACGAAACTCGCTGTGCAGGAATCACTAAAATGCACGAAACTCGTCAACGCCGCAGTCACAGACGTGTGTATGAGCGCTTCGCGCCCATGAAAACTAAAAAAAACATCAGTGGATCCACGAAACTCGCTGTGCAGGAATCACTAAAATGCACGAAACTCGTCAACGCCGCAATTAGTAACGCATGCATGAATGCTGCGCGTCCATTAAAAGAAAACAAAAAAATCGCTGGTTTCACGAAACTCGCTAAGTTAGAATTCCTAAAATGCACAAAACTTGTCAAAACTGCGTTAACTAACGACACTATATAACCGAAAAATTATTCTCTGGATGCTTAAAAGTCGCATTGAAGAAATTTCTAAAATGAGCAAATTTGTGGTTATTAATGCAGATATTCAACTATTAAAATCTTTGTAAATTTGTACGAAAATACGGCATAAAATTTTGAAATATATATATTTTTTATGTATTTATGGCACATATATATTGCGCGAATTTTTAAATAAAAAAGAAAGTTTTTCTGAAATAGGAATTCACTTTCACTAAAATTAACACATCATCTCAATTTTTTAAATGAAATTGATAAATCATAACTTAAATCATTGAATATTTATTTCGAGAAATTTATTTCGTACCGCATACTTGTCTCCAAATGTATGTTCTTATTTATTAAAATAAGAAATATCTTTAAAATAAAACGAAAAAAAGGCCGGGAAAATATAGTCTTACATGTATAATGCAATCTCCTTTTTATGAGATTTCATAAAAGCCAATCAAACAAACGATAAGAAACCCTGCAATCCGGTTAAACCGATCAAAATTCCTGAACTAACAACTGTAAGCGTGGAAAAAATTCAGAAAACGATCCGGTAACAAGAAAAAGCCATTTATCGCCTCGCCAAATTCAACGATGCCAAGTGTCTGGGGTGTTTTAGAAGTATACCGAAGTGTCCAATCAGAAACGGCTTAGAAATCAGTACATTACGTAAACCGAAGCACTCCTTCGGGTTGCCATATTGAAGATCCGAGTGGAGAAAATTAAAATGCACGGTTGCCATGTCGAAACATTTATCGCTAAAAAAAAAATGTCGCCTTGGCGAAGGAGAGTAAAGTACATTTCACCCAATATTATTATTATATTATAAAGTTGCCATATTAAAGGTAGTGGCAGAAGTATTTATATATTTTTAACTGCATAATATTATATGTATATTCTTCAACAACAAGTCCCTCTTTATAATGATTACATATTAAATAATAAAACTTCGTTTTAATGACTATAAAACAGTCCACACACATCATGTGTTTCAGGCTGGAAACTTAAGCAGCCCATCACCAGCCAATGTAAACGTGTCTGTAATGAGACAAGATCAAAATGAACTTCGTGACCGTGATTTTTGAATGTTCATTCGTGACTATTTGCATGTGCTTTTATTTTATATTTAATTGTGATTTATCACCAGTTTTTCAGTGCTATTTAGTGGTTATACATACTCGTAGAGATTTAGACAGGTTTCAAGGCTTAAAAAATGTACTCTTCATCATGCATGACATTTAAAAGCCAATAAATTTGAAAGAAATTTTAAGAAGAAAATGTCTTATCTAATCACAAATTTTCAAATATTCAATAAGACCACAAAAGTCTAAAAAATCTATTCAGAAAAACAACAAAAGTCTATTCAGAAAAATTAATGCTTAGCAATTAAAAGATAGTGTTCATCCTGAAAAGATGGGTTACATCAATTAATGTCAAATTATTGTTGTTTGAATGTTTTAGGCTTTATATTTATTCTACACTAAAATTTAATTAATTTCAATAATAATAATAAAAAAACAAAATTTATCCTTTGTTAAGAAAAATTTTTGCAGGTCATATTATCAGAATCTGAGTTTTAACTGTTTTAAAGTATTGCCTTTTATCTTGTAATTATATTGAAATGTGTGTGGACTGCCTCAACATTTATTGTAATCAAAAATTTTCATGTAGCTTAAATGTTTTACTTTATCATAAAATTTGGATAAAAAAAACTGATAAAGTTCCCTCTTACAATGATTATATGTGCTTGTATAAATTTTGGTGGGTTGCATTAATTAGAGCACCAGATATAATTGTTTATGTGTAATTCTATAAATTGTAATTACTCTAACTTTTGGTTGTTTTAAGAAAAGAATATCTCTAAATGATCCAAAAATGATAACATAACGTTTAAAAAAAGGAAATAATCTCTCCTTGTAATCATTATATTTATCCATGGGGGAATAAAAAAAAAAGGCTACATGAATAAGGGGATGAGTTATCCCTTTAGGGGTGACGAATGTGGTACATGATATCATAAGATATCTCAATGGGCAGAAGTAGTCATCTTTAGATATTGTTAGAATTTTTGATTCAATCAAAATTTTCCATTTTTTTCGTAACTATTTTGTTAATAAATTGTCATCTTTTTTTTCAGTCTTTTGCCTGTTTTTATGAAAATACAAAGTTGTTATTAAACACTTAAATGATTATAAAATCATTTCATTTCAAAACATGGAACACCCCAGCATTTGACATTTCTATTGTTCTGCCATATGCTCATATAATCGACTGTTAGATAAACAATGTGGAAAGTAAGTTTGAAATTATATTTGTGTTTATTATAGACCGGGAGACAGAAGCACAGACAATCTTATTGAGTTCATGGGAGAAAATCTAGGATTAGTTAAATACAGTAGAAGATCTTTATAACGCAATTCTCCATATAACACACAACCTTTCAGATGTAAACAATGAATTTTGCCATGAAGGAGCACCTGAATTTTAAAACTGTAAAAAACTGCTACTGTCTGAAAACTAAATTTAATGCATTAGTACAATTTAACCTCCTTAATTTAGAACTTTTAAAGGAAAAAAATTATTATTACAATGAATGTTTTTGAAAATGAGCAATATAATGAATAAATTGGGTCCAGGTGTATCTGGACCATTTTTAAAACGTATATTTAACAAAATGTTGAATGATCGCAATAATAGAAAAATTTATAATCTGGATAAGGAATGCAGTATCAAGGTAATTCTAATGTATTTTGATGTGTTTCAGACATATTTGTCTATATTTATGAGGTAAATTTGATGACGCGTGATATGTGATCCATATAACACAAAATTCTATATAACGCACAACCTTGCGTTTTTAGGTTTGCGTTATACAGATCTTCTACTGTATTGATTTGCATATTAAAACACAATTGATTTATCAAGTCCTATCTTGGTGGGAAAAACCTAAAAACTTAATTTTAGCAGTTATCTTGTATGTTTACCATTGTGCTTTAATGCAGCCAAAAGTATGAAAACATGGAGGATTGGGAGCAGGAAAAACTGAAGGATTTAACAGATTTAGGTAATTTTTTTATGTATAGGATTAAAATCAGTATACATTAGTGAACTTATCTATTGCTCTAAAGAAAAAGCTTCAAACATGTAAAATTATCAAAAATAAAATAGATAAAAAATATTCAATATGTAGTATAAAATAAATAATTTTTTTTTTTTTTAAACTGCAAATTATTGATGCAATAAATAACATAACATGATGATCTTTAAGATTTTGCTCATGCTGTAAATAAATTTTTTCTTGATTGGGGAGATTATCTTGAAGAATTAAAATCATAATATAAAGACAAATAAGAGAGTATTCAAAGATTGGGATGCTAGTTATAGCATAATAATAATAATCTTTATCTACTGAATCTAATGACAAAAAATGTTGACTTCAAATTATCATTCCAAAAACAAAATCCCATGAAGTATTTAAAATTTAATATTTGAATAATTATGAAAAATAATATATTTACCAAACTACTTTACCAAAATGTTTATTATTGGTAATCAAAAGATTTTTTATAAAGAGTTCAGAGTATCAATGTTTCACTGGATAGAGCAGTTTATTCTTTGAACAGAAGACTGTTTTCTAATACTGTTTAATTAAAATATGAATTTTTTCAAATTTTTATATAAATTCACTGTAATTATTTGATTTAAATTATTTTAAAATAAAGTTACACTACTTATAATCCAACAATGTCTATTTTTATAAAAAAAATATTCATATATATGTAATAAGAAAGGAGGTTTAAAAAAAACCTGTTTAAACAAGAACAAAAAAAAGTCTTTTTTTTTTTAACAGGTTTTTTGCCAACTCTGAATGAAACTAGTAAAATGTGTGGAAAATAAATGTATAATAAAAAAAAAGAATTTTTAAATACTGATAATGTTATCATTGAGGGAATGGATCTCGTAGGAGGGGGGGGGGGGGAGGTGTCTAAAATTACCAAAAAGTTTATGTTATACATGCATTGTACTGACCCTAAAGACAGTTATAGTCAATTGAATATATCATTGTATTTATTTAATACTAAAATTTGACGATGAATTCTAAAAGAAATTAGGTAGAATAAAAAAATAATATTTTTTAAATTAAGAGTCTTTGCATCCTACATGGTATGCTTACCAACCCATGCCCAAATCATGAATATTCTAAAAAATGCTAGTTGCTCTGTTTTATAGAGATTACCCAATCGTAAAAGACTAAATAATATTATTATTATGATTAGTATCACTCTTTCGTAATCTACTTAATAATCATTTCATTTGACTGGATTATTTTCAGGTTTTCAATGTCACATTTGCTGTTGTTGTGTTAGCTGTTTTGTAATTAATTAAATATAAAAATACATTTGTAAATAAACTCTCTCATTAATGTTAATCTTATGGAGGAAATTTTTTAAGATATCTTGCGCGCATTTTAATTTTTTGCATTGGCCAGCTGAGAATGATCTGACTCTACATCTGCCCTTCTTTACTTTTTCGATTGTGTTTGCAGATTTTTTTTTTCAAGAGGATGCTTTCACCTTTGAAACTGGTTCTGAAAATGAAAATGTCCTAATTAAAAATATCTGTAAACAAAATGAAAAAGTAAAAAATGCCCTTTGCAGTGGCGCAGCGAGGGGGGGGGGGTTTTGGGGGTTAAAACCCCCCCCAGAGCCATGACAAAAATACAAAAATTTCCATTTTTATGAACCGAATCATAAAAAAAAAACTAAAGTTACAATTTTATTTGTTTTGTTCTCGAAATCTGCCGCTTTATTGAATCAAATTTTATTTAAAAACTTGACTCGTTTAAGCGGCAGTAATGTATTTACTTTGAAAAATGGGGAAAGCGCATAGTAACAGTATCAGTATCGAAAACTGGTCACTCATTTCGGAAAAGGCCGGTATTCATTTATACTATTGGAAATTAGCCGAAGGCTAAAAAGAATGGTCATTTCCTGTCGCTGCCAAAACCGTCTCGGGTTTTTCAATACTGCACCACTGGGGGGGGGGGGGGGGGTCTTAATCAGTTGCATCTGTTCCTTGCTCTCTTTTTGGAAACGACACTGGACTCGCAAATTCCAGGAAAAACAAAAACACATGTTCGCATGCTTTGAAGGATTTAATTCCACAAACATAATGTTGTTAGTTGCTGTGGTGCTAAGGTTTCCTTTATCGTGCGTTTCGCTATGGATATTAAATCCTCTTCAGAGAAGAAAATTATGAAAAAGATGGATATAAGAGATAATTTTTTTTTAATCTTTGGAATTCCTTCAAGCATTTTTGAAATCCAGGTATGTTTGGAAAATATATAATTGGTTTATATTTATGTTTCTGGAAAGATATTAACAGCACCGTGCGAAAGGGGGGGGGGGGAGGGAGGTCGCCCCGGGCGCAGAGATTTAGGGGGCGCCAAATTTCTAACTACTTTCTACTTACTACTACTTTAAGGGTGTATCTGAAAAAACGCTTTTTCACCTTCGACACCTCAAAATTTTCCGATACAATTTCAGACACATTTTTAAAAGTAGAAACATGAAACTTGATGAGAGGATTTTCGAAGAGACATACAAGGGGCCGTGTGATGTCATTTTACACTCCATTCAATAGAATTTGATTTATGAACAATTATCTTCTCAGTATTACACTTTTATTCGTTCCCAAATCTCCCGCTTCGGAAAAATCTGTTCAAAATGCCGTTTTTGATTGCATTTTTTGCAGTATTTTCTGCATTTATCAAAGAATCGACCATCACGGCACCTTGTGTACTTTCTAAATAAGACAATTTGCCAGTTTGATGCATATGCGAGCAAAAATGAATTTAAAAATAAATCGGAAAATAAGCAGTTAGAATCGAAATACACCCTTAAAGGGACTACTCTCAGACAAATTTTTTAATTAATATTAATTCTTATTTAAAAAACGCCCGAAATAGGCAAGTGATAAACGGAAAAAAAGGTTACCGGAAAAACAGTAACCGGAAAAAAAGGTTACCGGAAAAACAGTAACCGGAAAAAAAGTGACATAAACTACAAAAGCGGAAAAAAAAGGACATAGAATTTTGGGAATTTATTATTGATTTTGGGAATTCGTTATTGATTTTGAGGATTCATTGGTTAAATATTTAGGGGGAGGATCAGGGGGAGGCTCTTAATTTAGGTAAATGGGTTTTTCGTACTGAATTAACTGTTTTGGTTCAGTTTTTGGACATATGATACCCCCCCCCCCCAATCCGTAACCTCTCAAATTAAATTAACAGTTTTTTGATGCAGATTTATCCAATTCGCTTGGAATTTCGGACATAGATTCATTATGATAAGACATATCTCTGATTAGTTATAGGGTTCTTTTGCTTATTATAAAGGGAGGATGGTCAATTACCCCCTCTCCCCACAAATTAGATTGGTTTTTATGCAAAATTATCCAATGTATTTCAAATTTTAGATATAGATTCTTTCTGATAAGGTGAATCAATGAATAGTTTTAAGAGTTTAATGGCTAAATATAAAGGGGAGGGGGATGGGGGATAATCCCTCTTAAATTAAATAAATGGCTTTTCACGCAGAATTATCCGATTTGCTTCGAATTTTGGACATAGGTTCATTATGATAAAATATATCTCTGATTAGTTAGGGGGTTCTTTTCCTTAATATAAAGGGGGGAGGCAAGCAATTATTTCCCCCTCAAATTAGATCAATCGGTTTTTATGCAGAATTATCCGGTGTAATTCAAATTTTAAATATAGGTTCTTTCTGATAAGGTGAATCCGGGGTTTAATGGCTAAGTATAAAGGCAAAAACAGAGGATAACTCCCCTTAAATTAAATAAATAGCTTTTATGCAAAATTATCCGATTTGCTTCAAATTTTGGATGTAGCTTCTTTATGATAAGGCGTATTCCCGATTAGTCATGAGGTTCTTTTGCTTATTATAAATAGGGAAACGGACGATTTTCCCCCTTTTAAATTAGATAAATTGTTTTTTATGCATAATTATCCGATGTATTTCAAATTTTTGATATAGGTTTTCTCTCATAAAGTGGATCCCTAAATAGTTTTAAGGGCTTAATGGCTAAGTATAGAGGGGGGAACTGGGGATAACCCCACTTAAATTACATAAATGGCTTTTTACGTAGAATTATCAGATTTGCTTCAAATTTTGGATGTAGTTTCATTATGGTAAGTCGTATAAGCTAATAGATATAGTTAAAATAGGGAGGAATGCAGCAGTCCATTCAGGAAACTCTTTCGGGGAAAGAAGCTTGCTTTCCCCATTCGACAGAGAGGGATGTCCAGTAGATATCGCGGTCGACTAGTCTCTTAGGAAATTTGTTGATCAGGGGATTTCCCGGCAAAGGTTTGCCTCAAAAATATTCAAGTAACATAAAAAAGCGAGTTGAATGCAACTAAGCGCAAATAAAAATTGAAAAAATTTCTTCTTTATGTCTTAATTTAATGATTGAAAACTATTATGTCAGAAAACATTATAACATATTTTACCTTTTTTCTTATAATGATTAATTTCCATTAATTTTGCATTTTTAACTTTTATGGTTTATTTATTTTTTTTTTTTTATTTGTGAAAAAAGTAATATACTAAATCATCTGTTGTAATTGTCATTTTAATTTACACCAAATATTTATCATTTAAAACTGGATTTTTACTAATTAATGTTCCATATTACACATTACAAAATATGATATAAAACATTAAAAAAATATATGTTAGAAAATTTTAATGTACAAACTATATTGTATGTCACGAACGAATGAACTAGTGAATTCATTAATTTGTAGTAATAAAAATATTTTTTTTTTATTACTAGCTACGTTAGTAATTAGAAAATTAATTGTTTCAAAACCTGTAGTTCTTGATAGATCTTCAACTTTAAACGCTTAAAAAATTACAAAAAAAAAAAAAAAAAAAAAAAAAAAAACGATTTTAAGAAAAACAGGATATTTTTTTCTTTATTACGATATTTATAGAGTACTGAAAAATGCTATGCACCAACATAAATCACAGTTTTAAATGCAAACAGCCATTGAGGATACATAAACAAACACTTAAAACTATTCAGGGATTCACTTTATGAGAAAGTACCTATAGTCAAAATTTGAAATACATCAGATAATTGTGCATAAAAAACAATTTATCTAATTTAAGGGGGAGGGGAATAATCGCGGCATCCCTTTTCAATTAGCAAAAGAACCCCATAATAAATCCTATATTCAATTTTGAAGCAAATCGGATAATTCTGCGTAAAAAGCCAATTATTTTATTTAAGAGAGGTTATCCCTCATGCATTATCTATACTTAACCATTAAACTCCCAAAATTCTTCAGGCATTACATACTGTGACGACGTACTGACAACTTTAATCGTGACAGAAGATAGATAGCGAAGTCTTATTCTGAAAAGGTATGCAGAGTTGAAAGTATCTTCATTCAAAAGATGTTAAGAACATGTGCTATTGATCTCAAGGGACATGCCTAGAAAATAATTGCACTGGTATAGTGGCAATGAGCTGAGGGGGACACTGGGATTCTTGAGCATCGAGAGGGAAGGAAAGTAGTTGGAAGAGAGCCATGTGCTGGTAATGTACAAGAAAGTACATTGATGTAAGATGGCTTGTACGTGCTAAGCGAATTGTAATAGTGGAGTGTGGCTCCTATGTAGTTGTAATGTCGTTTTATTTATTTTTTTAATTTATTGATGTATGGTTCTAATAAAGAACTTGAGGAATTAAAAATGGGTTATTGATGAACTTAACAAATAAACCAACTTAGTAAAGAGAAACTCAGTGAGCAAAGCCATAATACTATATATAAGCCTTATCAGAAATAACCTATATCCAAAATTTGACACACGTTGGATAATTCTGCTTAAAAACCATTCCTCTTATTTAGGGCGGAGAGGGAGGGGGATCGTCCGTTCCCAAAACTAATCAGGCAAGCATTTTTTCAGTATGAATGTACATCCAAAAATTAAATCAAAGCAGTTAATTCAGCATGAAAAAACCATTCACTTAAATTAAAAGCCGACCTTCCTCCCCCCCCCCCTCATACTTAGCCAATAAATCCCCAAAATCATTTCCTTGATACTTTTTTCCGGTAACATTTTTATCTTATCCTTTTTTTCCGGTAACTTTTTTTTTCGATAACACTTTTTTCCTAGATCCAGGCAAGTAGATATCATGATTGAAAATCTATGTAACTGAGAAATGTTCTTTATTCTTTGATAAGATCTTTCAGAAGATGATTCTCACAGTTGCCAACTTGTATGGTTTTGCGCGCGGATAAAACAATCGCGGAAAAATGCAAATTTCGTGAAATGATCGCCGAAAAAGCACACATTTCGTCAATATTTCGTGAAAAAATGACAATTTCATCAATGTTTTTGTCAACGAACTTTGTCAAAAGATTGCCGAAAAACGCGAATTTCCTGTGCGGATCGTGGAAAAAACGGCAATTTCACCAAATATCGCAGGTAAAACGCTGATTTCGTCTGAAGACCGCGTGGGAAAACGTCGATTTCGTCTAAAGATTTCTGATATAATGCCGATTTCGTTAAAAAATTGGGGGGGAAAACGCCTTTTTCGATAAAAGATTGCTTAGAAATATTTTGTCAAAAGATCATTGAAAAAAAAAAGGCCGCTTTCATCAAAAGATCACGGAAAAAACGCCGATTTCGTCGAAAGACCGCGGGGATAAAACGCCGTTTTCTAGAAAAGAATGCGTAAAATTGCAAATTTTATCTAAAGATCGTCGAAAAAACGCCGATTTCATAAAAAAAACCACTGAGAAACACCGATTTCGTCATAAGATCGCGGAAAAACCGCCGATTTCGTCAAAATATCGCAATAAATTGCTGATATTGCTAAAATATCGCAGATAAATCGCTGATTTCGTCTAGAGGTCGCGGAAAAACGCCGATTTCGTAAAAAAAATCGCGGAAAACCGCCGATTTTGACGAAAGATCGCAATAAATCGCCGATTTTGCTAAAATATCGCAGATAAATCGCTGATTTCGTCTAGAGGTCGCGGAAAAATGCCGATTTCGTAAAAAAATCGCGGAAAACCGCCGATTTTGACGAAAGATCGCAATAAATCGCCGATTTTGCTAAAATATAGTTGATTTCGTCTGAAGGTCGCGGGAAAACGCTTATTTCGTCTGAAGATCGCGGGTAAACCCTCTTCGCAGGGGGGGGTAACTCGCGGAATTCCCCCCCCCCGCCGATTTCCGAAAAAAAATTTCTACCAGAATCACCCCTGAAGCAACTCTATCCCCCCCCCCCAGAGCCGAATTCTGGCTGCGCCACTGCCCTTTGTATAGATTAATCTCTGCTAGTCACTAAAAAAGAATTGTTTAAAAATACTGAAATACAAATGAGATATCTGCAAAATAATAATAATAAAATATTCCATTGGATTAGTATTTGTGAGGGTAATTTCATTCAGTTGACTGAAGTAGTCTTTTAATTTTCCTCCATTGAATAATTTTTTTGCACATGATAATTTGTTTTAATATTTTCTTACTTTTTTAATATTCACATGTAAATATATTTTTCAATAGAAAAGTGTTTGGTATTAATATTATCTGGCCTTTTGTGACATGATTTTTCATAATCAGAGATACATCAAATTAATGTATTTTAACAGAATTTTTATGCACATGCATGTGCCCCACCAATGGCCGAGAAGTTCTGTTCTCGAAACTGGTTGTCTGGCGGGTGTTATATAACCCAATCATTTGAAGTTTTTGTGGTTTTCTTCAAGCCTTCAATTTCCTTGCGTTAAATATAGGTTAAGTTCCCTTAATAATTGACTGTCATAAACACACACATGTATATGGGTGATTCTCAAAATAGGGGACAATTTCAAAAATGAAATCTTAAAGAAATTACTGTTAGCAAAATTTCTGAAAAAAATATGTGTTGTTAATATAGTATTAGGTATACTTTTCATGTAGTCAGCAGAGCTAAATATTTAAAAATTAACTTAAAAAAATAATTAGTATTTTTTGAACCATGCTAATGGCAAAACAAATTGAATGGAATAAATATATTAAGAAATTTTTATTTTCTTCCTGTTTAAATATTTTTTTCTACGTTTATTAGCCTTCCTTTCCAACAAATAGTTTCCATTTTTACATATATACATATAAGGGGAATAAAAACATTACCAAAGAGCAAACTTTGTTTACCGTAATTTCCGGCGTATAATCCGCGGATCAAACAATTCTTTTTCAACCCAGAAATTTCATTTAGTAATCGAAGAAAAGTATTTACCGCGATCTAATAAGGTACATTTCATTTTCAATTTTTTATGGGTCGAAAAATGATTGTTTGATCCGCGGATTATACGCCGGAAATTACGGTACATGAACAACATTCTGACACTAACAGTATAAGAAGCTGTCTTAGTGATTTTCTGACAGATTTAATGCATATTTTAGGGATAATAAATGCAATACCTAAATTTATATGTAAAATTAAACTTTAAAAAGGATACAATATAAGTACTAGTTACATTTATGCACATAGGAGTCTTTAGCATGGACAGAAAAACCATGCTAATGACACTGATATTTGTCCATGCTAATGACAAATTTTAATTTAAATAAGATTATGAGCCATAATATAATCACAATGCAATAGTCCTTTCTGGGGCTTTTTAAAACACAAAAGTTCTATGCAAATAAGTAAAATAAAAATTTTAACTATAAAATAAACATGAAAATTATTATCCATTCTAATGACATACAATTGATGTACTCGCCTAATATTCAACTTCTATTCTTAAAATACAATACATGCTTCTATTTTCAGGCTGGAATAAAATGGCTACTTGTTGCCATGGAGAAACTTTATATTTTCAAAGTATTGTCATATGTGAAAATGAAATTTTGATTAATAAACAGCTGTTATAGTATGACCTTGTTTTGAAAACAGAATATGGAGGACAAACTTTAATTCTCTTTTTATATACTATAATTTTATTTTTAAAAAGAAATTTATTGGATAAATCCTCTCCTTGATTAATTTAAAGAAAGAATAACATTTGTTTTATTTTATAAACATGATATTAACTCTTGAAAAAGCTAGTATATACAAGGCACAGCTGCTGTGGACATCCCCGCTAATGACATTTTGAACATTTATTCTGTTATTTTAAGGTGTTTTTAAATAAAAAGTGAGTAATTCTTGAGTGCAAATAATGAATAATATTAAGACAAACATATCTAAGTATAAAAACATGACAGAAAACCTCTCAATTTTTTTTGTATGCTGAAAGACATAAATTGTCCCCTATTTTGAGAATCACCCATATATATTCACATATACATATATATTTAATACTGGAGCCCGGTTAACCAAAAAATTACATTGGGTAACATAAATCTTGCTGATTTTGATCTAGTTGTTAACTCGCAATAATTTTAATACAGTGAAACCTCCAAATAAGGGACACCTCTATTTAAGGGACAAAACCTCCGGTCCCAGTCCCAAGGTATAGGACGTGTAATGTATTTACCTCTGAATAAGGGACACTCTATTTAAGGGACACTTGAAAATGAGATTAAAGGGACTGTTTTTTGAATTTTAGGTAATGAAGTAGTCTTTGATGAAAATGAAAATACAAATTTTTGTGAATTTATCAAACAGATGAACAGTCATGTTTATACAGAGGCGTACAATACAATTAACGGCCATTTATTTACCCAGAATTCTGATTTGACATCAATGCCTTTATCCGCATTGAAAGTAATGCTGAAAATTGTGAGGATGATTCTGAAATTGGAGAATGAAAGAAAATTGTGAAATAATGAACTATACAGATGCTTTTAGGCTGTTCTCAAATCCAAAAATGGCAACTTTTAAGAGATAAGTTTTAAATTTTTTTTATTCGGAAATGTCTGAAGCTAGCAGGTGTTGTTGTTCAGAAAATATGTAATCGACCACTTTTTTTTTTCAAATGCAATAGATTTTGCAGAAAATATTGACAAAATGGATGTTTTGAACCAAATTTCCATGCGAAAGAAGAATAAATACTCAAGAAAGGATAAAAAAGGTCTTTGTCACGTGATCAAAATCGCGTATAACTCAATAGATGATTTATTTATTAAAAAAATGAAAACGCAATTCAATTCCAAATTGCTTCCATATTGAAACCATAGTCAAGCATTCCAATTTTATACTTTTCCGTTAAAAAGGAATTTTTAACTTAAAAAAAATAAAATAAAATAAAAAATAACTGAATTTTGTGTCAAAAGTTTTCCGCTTGCTGAGTAGGGCAGTGGAGATATTTGTTGTCCTAAAATGCGCAAAGCATTGGATTACATTTTTTTTTTGGGGGGGGGGGGGGGAAAGATATTGAAGGTAATATAGAATTGTAAATATAGTAAATGAACACTTCAAAGATTTCTATAGGAAAATTGAAATTTGCGAAACAATCAACTTGACTGATTACTTCAAGTAAAATTCTTTCAAATGTTTTTATACTTTTGTATGTACATAATATGCATAAAAAATACAAATCAATAATTCTACAAATAATTTAGTAATTAATTGAAAATTTTAAATAATTAATTCTCTTTTCTTTCTTTTGTCTGATTAACATAATTTATACACTTCAGATACATTTAAATTCCTCCTTTGATGCTTTGTTATTTTTATATCCTTCTGAATTAAAAATAATGTAAAAAACTCCGAATAAGGGACACCTCTATTTAAGGGACAAAAGTTCCGGTCCCATAGGTGTCCCTTATTCGGAGGTTTCACTGTACTTTTATCTTGACTGGACACAGGAACTGGAGTCCTGTGAATTTTTTCCTAATAAAGACGAATTCTTCACATTTTTAAACAATTCGTTTGGATATAAAATGCTTTATTTGAAAACAAAACAAGCTGACAGGAACGATAAACATCAGTTATTATTAAAACATCAGTTAAATGATGGATCGAATGCGACATGGGGCTGCTTTTTGTTCAAAGATGTGGAGCCATTTGTATATGTTTTTAGCAAAATTTAATTCAAAGACACATGTACAAACTCTTTCTGGCCATCTCTCACTTGTTGATACAATTATTGCAGGGAAAAAAAAAAAAAAGAACGGCTATAACAGTGAGATAAAGTGCCTATCCACAAAACATCAGTTCCACAAGAAAAATATTGAAGTCTTGCAATGGGCGCTCAGAAATCCAGTTTTAAATCCCATCGATAACTTATGGTGAGATCTAGAAGGTTGAATTTATCAAAAAGGAAGGCATTTTTTCTCATCATCAGAACACAGGTTTATGATTAAGGATGAATAGCACAAACACAATCCCGAACAGTGCAAAAATGAACGATGTCGAGGAATGGTGGAATATTTGCAATCACTAAACTTCAGAGGTGGTTACATAATATATGAAATATTAGTTCCTTTGGCTACTATATTGAATTTATTTGCTGTCCTTATAGTTTTTACACAGGGAAAAATGGTGGGTTTTTTTTTACAATTACTTTATTTTCGTAATAAAATACTCACAGTTTAATTTTGTTGATTTTTTTATTAGCTTTTCAACTTGATACCTTTTATAAGGAAAAAAGATTTATTTGTTTTGAAATTTTCAAGAAAATCAACATTTTTTGCTGTTTTTATAGTTTTTACGTGCAAAGTAGTTATTAATGGGCGTAATCAAGAATTACTGCTTTTATATTTCACATTGATTTTAATATAAATTTATTAATAGTTTAAATAATTAAAAAAACTTTTTTGAATAGAGAAAGAAACCTGTAATATGTTTGGGTCAATTTAGTATAAAAATCAGATGACTTTCATGAAGATATAAATTAATGTTTTTGAAATGGGTTTAATTATATCATCCTCAAAATCATGTTCTTCCAGCTGTATCAAGATTTAAGATAATATGGATATACAATGACATTTCCTGGTCCATTTGGATCCAAGAAACTCAAATAAAATGTCAAAAATGGGCGTTATTAATTGAAAATTCAAAGTTTGTATAATTTTTTTAATGTAGATTACTTCGAAAGCATAATTTATACACAATAATAATTAATAAACATTATGCTCAGTCTGATTCCTAGAGTTTATGATTATTTTTGGTGTAATTAGTTCAGAATAACCCCTTTCATTCCACTTATCACCATTGATGCTCTGGAAATTGGTAACTGAAAACTAAGATTTTTTTTTTTTGCTACGCGTGAAATAGAGTTTTTGCAATGCTGCAAAAAGTTCAATTTTCTTTAAAAATTACATATTTTTTTAACTTAATAAGAATTGTTTATCAGTCAGTTAAATAGGAGATAAATTTAACTTTTGTTACAATCTGACAGTAATTACTTTTGCGAGTCAGATATTTTGTAGCAAGAGGTATTTTGTTCTAGCCTTAAATCATGACTTTATCTATATACAAAATGCTAAATTTATGTTTCACTATAACAAAATTTGGTACAGCGCAATTTATGCTGCGGTGGCGTTCCCAGCATAAATTGCCCTGATGTGCCAATAAAGAGCAATCTCGTTGTTTGCACGTGCACACAGTTATCGTTTGGATTTCTTGTTGCCTTGTTGTTTGCTGGTTTTTGATGCCTGTTTTGCTCAAAAACAGATCAAGATGCAATTTTATTTTTTTCAGGAGCAATAATACAGGAGTTAAAACTCTATATTGGGCCATTTTCCACCGAAATCTGACTAACTGCTTTTTTTTTAAATAATGTGTTTTGAATTTTGAAAGTGTTTTATTTTATGATTTGTCACAAAAATTTTAGGTGTAGATTGGCGATACTTAAAAACCATCAAATGTTGCGCACACAGTTATCGTTTGGATTTCTTGTTACCTTGTTGTTTGCTGGTTTTTGATGCCTGTTTTGCACAAAAACAGATCAACATGCAATTTTTTTTTTTTTCAGAAGCGATAATACAGGAGTTAAACTCTATATCGGGACATTTTCCATCGAAATCCAACTAACTGCTTTGTTTTTAAATAATGTGTTTTGAATTTTGAAAGTGTTTTATTTTATGATTTGTCGCAAAAATTTTAGGTGTAGATTGGCGATACTTAAAAACCATCAAATCTGTAGCTGCGGTGGCATTAATACGTAAGTACCCAAAATTTATACAAAAAGAAATGGTCTAATAAAGATTAACTTTATTACACTAAAATAATTTACAGAACACTCTTCCCATGATTTGCAAAATTCTTATGATAATTTAGGGGTGATTGTGTTCAGGTTATATACCTGAATTCAGGTATTTTGTAAATTTACAGTACCAAAATTCCAATTTTTATGATAGTTCAATTTTTAAAATAAAATATCAATTTCATATGATTGCTAAACATAATTAAAATTTATATATTATGTAATTTGGCCTTCCTGTTATAGATATGTTGTCTTTCCCCCTTGTTCCCATACAGAAACATTTCCTCGCTAAAATTTCAGGTATTTTTTCATGAGCCCACAATCAGCCCTGATAATTAGAGTTCAAGGGAAATATTTAAATTTCGATAATTAAGAGAAATGTACGAATTTTATTCCTCGAAGTTGCAGGATTTTGTGTCTAGCGTATTTTATTATTATTTAAAAAACCTATTACAATTTTTCAATATAATCATCATTTTATTTAATAATAGATCTTTCCATGATTAAATTTAACATTTTTTAATTTGAAATACATACTAGAATTTCCATATAGTTATTTAACCATGGAAAGTTTGTCATTAAATGGAGCGAATATTACTAACTGAAAATTATGTTGTAGATTTTGTGAATTAAAAAAAAAAAAAATCACTCGCTGTTTCATTCCAAAGCTTGCAGAGTCCAAAAGTGTCAACAGGTTTAGATTTCTCGTTATCAAAGATCATGTTTTCAAATCAACAACAAAATGTTTTTTATCATCTGATATTTTGTCTTTCTTTTCTCAAATTATTTTCATAAAGCATGGTTTTAATTATAGGTGCATTCAAGGTCCGAGTTTAAAAGGGGAGGAAGAAACAAGGTATCAAGACCTAAAGTATTGATAATTTGTAAATTATTTGGTGAAATTCTAACCCAGGGTGCCATGGCTATTAAAATTTTTCTTGAGTGCATTTTTTCTCTCTTGATGATTACTTTGGTTTCTTATTCTAAAATTGTTTCGATCTATTTTAATTTTTTTTGTTGTGGGAGAAAAAAAAACTTCTCTTGTGCTGCTTGTCTGTTGTTTGAGGATTATTCGCTTAATGAATTCTCAAAAATTAGAGCACTAGTCAGAATACATATGTTCAACAAGAAAAAGAATACTTGAGCAGCTTAAGAATTTAGGCGTGCAAAGTTTTCTTGAGACAATGGTGCACCGGCTGGCGTGCCAGTCTGAGCCTGCCCGTGACCTCCCTTTTGGATCTGCCGTTGACACGTACATACATCCTTTTTTTGTACATTCACAATCATTTTACTTTCTCATTTAATAACTACCATGTAAGAGAAAATAAACAGTCAAGTGCAAGTATTACTCACAATCAGAGAGTTCTGTACAATAAACATATATATTATTAACCCTTGGGGACAAGCAACTGATATATGTGGTATTTAAATTTCTCAGAATCCTTCATTATTCTCACCAGTTATTTTTTATTGTAAAGTTTACCTTAATTAAATGGAATATTATCACTATTTATGTACAGAAAATTTCTGTTTTGAAATATCGGTGGTTAAAGATTAAAAATTAAACATTGTGAAGGAGCTAACTGTATTATTAAAAGAAAATCATTGCTGAAAGAATAATAAGACTTTGTAAAAAACTATAGAAAGTAGGATTCGTTATCGCTGTATGTACTAGAAAAGTGTGATTGGATAAACCATAAAAATTCAAAGTGATATGAAGCCAAATATTGCTATTCTGTATAACTCTTTTATTTTTTTTATCTTATCTTTATCTATGTATAAGGAATTTAACTCTGTACTGAGAATAAAAGGTACTGCATATTTAAACTTCATTTCACATTTCATAAAAGTAAATTAAACTTAATAATAACCTTTTCTTTAAGTACTTTTATGTTAACTGAGAGCAGATCATTTCAATAGTATTTTTTACCTCGCCAATGCAGTGTTTATTTTTTGTGATGTAGAAAAAAATAATGCTTTAATATTGAAATAAAATGCCTTGGTTTGCCTTATTATTTTCTGTTTTTCTTCCTCTTTATTTGAATGAAATAATAAAAGATTTATATTTTAAATGAGATGAATGCAATATAATGATTATGGCAAGAACATTGTTTGCCAATATATAAACTGTGGCTAACTAATAAAAAAATGTAGTTTTTCACAAGGAACTGTTCTAATATTAATAAAATACAGTAAAAAATTATAAGTAGGAACTCCTAAGGATTTTTTAAAAGGTCTGCTTTATTAATTTTATTATGTATAATGTTATGGTTATGATATTCTTTTTATTGGGACTGTGATATTCCTTCTTGATCATTGATGCAGGATTTTTTGAGACAGCCCTATCATTACATCAGAAGTTTCATGGCTTTGGTCAAAGAAACACTATATAATTATATTTGCTGAGTGAAATCTGTCAAAATTTTTTAGTGTTTAAACTGTACCATCAAATTTATTTTAAGAAAAATATCTACAGCACAGATTCAATTTGTTCAGGCTAATATTAAAAGAATGCTGAATTCTTTAGAATAGTGATAAATGCTATAGAGGGAATTCTAAAATGCTTGCATTTTATTGACATGAATATTAAAATATGAATATGTTGAATTTCTCAATATCATTGATCTTACTCTAGCATTTGGTTTATTTTCAAATTTAATAAATACTAATTCAGAAATATAAAGAAATAACAGAAATTTTAAATATAATAATGCGGAAAAAAAATTCAATAGAAAAGCGAAATTAAAAAGGAAGTAAAATTCATAAATAAGTTGTGATGACATCTACAATGAATCCTTCATGCTTTTGTTAATAAAAGAAAAAGCGTTCTGATTCGGCATTACAGCCTAGTATATTAAAATACAATTTTATCTTTTAAAAAAGGAGCGTTTTAGTTCGAATTACAGCCTGGTATATTAAAATACGATTTTATATAAATAATATTTATATATAAATAGATGAATATACAATAAGCGTTAAAAGTGAAACATTAAATAAATATGCAATTTTCCGCTCGCAATATGTCAATCAATCGTTATATTTTTTGTAATTATAAATTTTCTTTACTCCAAAGTAAATAAGTTGAGTAATAAAACAATTTTTTTATTACAGCTGCTTATGAAACTTTTTTATCTACTATATATTTTTTAAATATTGATAATCATAATTTTTCACGTTGATTTAATTATTATTCTGAAATACATTATAGTATGTGATGTTTCATGTAACTTGTGTGTTTACATCTATAATATGTCAACAAAAATATACGAGGTTGCCAGAAAA
Source organism: Maratus speculifer (assembly GCA_964019185.1). Lineage (NCBI taxonomy): Eukaryota > Metazoa > Arthropoda > Arachnida > Araneae > Salticidae > Maratus > Maratus speculifer. The sequence goes on from OZ025290.1 coordinate 198,976,005, forward strand.
TCGCCAAGAAAAACGCCAAATCTCCCGCTTCATTATAGGTGATGACGTCACTTTTGTAGAGAAACATAAAAATCACGTGACTGCTGCCATTCGTTGGAATCCCAGGGCATTCCAATATGACGTCAGGAACATTACCGCCCAAAATCTTCTGTCTGCGCAACTTCATGCCCATATTATTGGCATCTTTCAAGTGAATGTATGGTTACCATTTTGGCTGCTTTATCGCACTTTATTTAATTGCCAAATATTTTATTGAAGTTAGTCTTAAGCATTTGTTTTTAATAGAAAATTATTCAGAAATCTTTGCGCTATCTAGACTTGATTGTAAATGAAAGAAATATATCACGTAAGTATTTTGTAACTGTTTTCTATTTAATATTCTGTCCGATTACTTCTTGTTCAATATTTCGTATAATTTTTTGTCTGTTACGTGAATAGTAATATTTCTAGTGCTAGAATCATGCCTGCTTTTTAAATACTTGTAAACTTTTTGTATATTTTTATATTAAAGCTTATTTATCATTATGATAAGTATACTAGAATATTTTATAGAAAAGACATTGTATATTTTGAAAAATATTTGTGATATACATGCTTGTTGATTTTTTTTTTTTTTTTAATAAATACGCAACTACAATATTCCCTTCTAGTTCCTGCAAGATATATTCACAATCCTTCACAGAAAATATATATTTAAAAATATTTTATTATAGCTTTTTTACTTTTAAAACAGTCAATTTTGCAGACCTATTAATATGAAAACATATATCTGCCAACTCCCCCCCCCCCTCCTTTTTCTACTCAAATAAGTATTTTATTTGCTAAAAGTTTTATTTAAATGAAATGAAATCGAATAAGTACCAAATAAATATAACACAGTTTATGAATTTTCTGAACTCATTTAAGCTAAGCAAGTAAGAAAAATCATGCCTTAAGCATAGATTATGAAGCACTTTCTACAACTTCCTGAAATCATTAACAAAACTTTGTTATACATCTTGGCGATGAAGAAGAATGTAGTAGTGTGATTAAAGTACGTTTTTAATCCTTCATTATTTATGATAGTAGAATATAATTTATCTTATTGTAATTAATATTGTTGAAAAATTGCATTTCTCAAATTTAAACATAGATCGAAATCATCATAAAAGTAAATAAATAGTTAATGACGATTGTTTATAGTGCCTAAACGTTCAATGAATGGGTAATTTTTCCTTTATTGTATTTAGTAACAAGATTCTCAGTTGTCAATTTAACATAAGGTTTTGTATCAATAAAATTATGTGTCTTAAAAAGGTTTAAAGGCAGATTTTTTTCCGCAAAAAAATTTATCATACTACTTTGATTTTGTAGTATACTATATAAATGTAAACTTTAAAGCAATTTATTTAGGTGAATTAAAAGGAAAAAATGCATAATTTATTTCATGGTATTTGATGTCATATTAAAGTAAACATGGGGTATATTTTTAATACTTAAATCTTGTTTTATTAAATCTTGTTCTGTGCTCTTTCAAATTTATAAAATGTGGATTTTTTTTTCTTTTCAGTGTAATTTTCTGCTCATCACATCACCAACAGGTCCCATCATATTAATTGAATGTGTATTGTCTATGCTGTATGGTTTGCTAATTCACTTCATACCATTGACAATACTTTCTCAATTATTCCTACTTCTGTATACTAATGTTAGCTATGGAAATGGGAAATAAAGAGAGGCATTTTCTGTTGAGTTCAGAATGGTGAAGGATGGAAGATAATGAAATTGCATTCTACTTCAATGATAATTCATGGTAAAATTTGGATTAATGATATTAATTATAGTAATTCTTATTTATTTACTTTTTGCTTTCTTCATTTTAATTACATGAATTTCATCAATGGTTATTATTATTAATATTATTATTATATTATAAAGTTGCCATATTAAAGGTAGTGGCAGAAGTATTTATATATTTTTAACTGCATAATATTATATGTATATTCTTCAACAACAAGTCCCTCTTTATAATGATTACATATTAAATAATAAAACTTCGTTTTAATGACTATAAAACAGTCCACACACATCATGTGTTTCAGGCTGGAAACTTAAGCAGCCCATCACCAGCCAATGTAAACGTGTCTGTAATGAGACAAGATCAAAATGAACTTCGTGACCGTGATTTTTGAATGTTCATTCGTGACTATTTGCATGTGCTTTTATTTTATATTTAATTGTGATTTATCACCAGTTTTTCAGTGCTATTTAGTGGTTATACATACTCGTAGAGATTTAGACAGGTTTCAAGGCTTAAAAAATGTACTCTTCATCATGCATGACATTTAAAAGCCAATAAATTTGAAAGAAATTTTAAGAAGAAAATGTCTTATCTAATCACAAATTTTCAAATATTCAATAAGACCACAAAAGTCTAAAAAATCTATTCAGAAAAACAACAAAAGTCTATTCAGAAAAATTAATGCTTAGCAATTAAAAGATAGTGTTCATCCTGAAAAGATGGGTTACATCAATTAATGTCAAATTATTGTTGTTTGAATGTTTTAGGCTTTATATTTATTCTACACTAAAATTTAATTAATTTCAATAATAATAATAAAAAAACAAAATTTATCCTTTGTTAAGAAAAATTTTTGCAGGTCATATTATCAGAATCTGAGTTTTAACTGTTTTAAAGTATTGCCTTTTATCTTGTAATTATATTGAAATGTGTGTGGACTGCCTCAACATTTATTGTAATCAAAAATTTACATGTAGCTTAAATGTTTTACTTTATCATAAAATTTGGATAAAAAAAAACTGATAAAGTTCCCTCTTACAATGATTATATGTGCTTGTATAAATTTTGGTGGGTTGCATTAATTAGAGCACCAGATATAATTGTTTATGTGTAATTCTATAAATTGTAATTACTCTAACTTTTGGTTGTTTTAAGAAAAGAATATCTCTAAATGATCCAAAAATGATAACATAACGTTTAAAAAAAGGAAATAATCTCTCCTTGTAATCATTATATTTATCCATGGGGGAATAAAAAAAAAAGGCTACATGAATAAGGGGATGAGTTATCCCTTTAGGGGTGACGAATGTGGTACATGATATCATAAGATATCTCAATGGGCAGAAGTAGTCATCTTTAGATATTGTTAGAATTTTTGATTCAATCAAAATTTTCCATTTTTTTCGTAACTATTTTGTTAATAAATTGTCATCTTTTTTTTCAGTCTTTTGCCTGTTTTTATGAAAATACAAAGTTGTTATTAAACTCTTAAATGATTATAAAATCATTTCATTTCAAAACATGGAACACCCCAGCATTTGACATTTCTATTGTTCTGCCATATGCTCATATAATCGACTGTTAGATAAACAATGTGGAAAGTAAGTTTGAAATTATATTTGTGTTTATTATAGACCGGGAGACAGAAGCACAGACAATCTTATTGAGTTCATGGGAGAAAATCTAGGATTAGTTAAATACAGTAGAAGATCTTTATAACGCAATTCTCCATATAACACACAACCTTTCAGATGTAAACAATGAATTTTGCCATGAAGGAGCACCTGAATTTTAAAACTGTAAAAAACTGCTACTGTCTGAAAACTAAATTTAATGCATTAGTACAATTTAACCTCCTTAATTTAGAACTTTTAAAGGAAAAAAATTATTATTACAATGAATGTTTTTGAAAATGAGCAATATAATGAATAAATTGGGTCCAGGTGTATCTGGACCATTTTTAAAACGTATATTTAACAAAATGTTGAATGATCGCAATAATAGAAAAATTTATAATCTGGATAAGGAATGCAGTATCAAGGTAATTCTAATGTATTTTGATGTGTTTCAGACATATTTGTCTATATTTATGAGGTAAATTTGATGACGCGTGATATGTGATCCATATAACACAAAATTCTATATAACGCACAACCTTGCGTTTTTAGGTTTGCGTTATACAGATCTTCTACTGTATTGATTTGCATATTAAAACACAATTGATTTATCAAGTCCTATCTTGGTGGGAAAAACCTAAAAACTTAATTTTAGCAGTTATCTTGTATGTTTACCATTGTGCTTTAATGCAGCCAAAAGTATGAAAACATGGAGGATTGGGAGCAGGAAAAACTGAAGGATTTAACAGATTTAGGTAATTTTTTTATGTATAGGATTAAAATCAGTATACATTAGTGAACTTATCTATTGCTCTAAAGAAAAAGCTTCAAACATGTAAAATTATCAAAAATAAAATAGATAAAAAATATTCAATATGTAGTATAAAATAAATAATTTTTTTTTTTTTTTTAAACTGCAAATTATTGATGCAATAAATAACATAACATGATGATCTTTAAGATTTTGCTCATGCTGTAAATAAATTTTTTCTTGATTGGGGAGATTATCTTGAAGAATTAAAATCATAATATAAAGACAAATAAGAGAGTATTCAAAGATTGGGATGCTAGTTATAGCATAATAATAATAATCTTTATCTACTGAATCTAATGACAAAAAATGTTGACTTCAAATTATCATTCCAAAAACAAAATCCCATGAAGTATTTAAAATTTAATATTTGAATAATTATGAAAAATAATATATTTACCAAACTACTTTACCAAAATGTTTATTATTGGTAATCAAAAGATTTTTTATAAAGAGTTCAGAGTATCAATGTTTCACTGGATAGAGCAGTTTATTCTTTGAACAGAAGACTGTTTTCTAATACTGTTTAATTAAAATATGAATTTTTTCAAATTTTTATATAAATTCACTGTAATTATTTGATTTAAATTATTTTAAAATAAAGTTACACTACTTATAATCCAACAATGTCTATTTTTATAAAAAAAATATTCATATATATGTAATAAGAAAGGAGGTTTAAAAAAAACCTGTTTAAACAAGAACAAAAAAAAGTCTTTTTTTTTTTTTAACAGGTTTTTTGCCAACTCTGAATGAAACTAGTAAAATGTGTGGAAAATAAATGTATAATAAAAAAAAAGAATTTTTAAATACTGATAATGTTATCATTGAGGGAATGGATCTCGTAGGAGGGGGGGGGGGGGGGAGGTGTCTAAAATTACCAAAAAGTTTATGTTATACATGCATTGTACTGACCCTAAAGACAGTTATAGTCAATTGAATATATCATTGTATTTATTTAATACTAAAATTTGACGATGAATTCTAAAAGAAATTAGGTAGAATAAAAAAATAATATTTTTTAAATTAAGAGTCTTTGCATCCTACATGGTATGCTTACCAACCCATGCCCAAATCATGAATATTCTAAAAAATGCTAGTTGCTCTGTTTTATAGAGATTACCCAATCGTAAAAGACTAAATAATATTATTATTATGATTAGTATCACTCTTTCGTAATCTACTTAATAATCATTTCATTTGACTGGATTATTTTCAGGTTTTCAATGTCACATTTGCTGTTGTTGTGTTAGCTGTTTTGTAATTAATTAAATATAAAAATACATTTGTAAATAAACTCTCTCATTAATGTTAATCTTATGGAGGAAATTTTTTAAGATATCTTGCGCGCATTTTAATTTTTTGCATTGGCCAGCTGAGAATGATCTGACTCTACATCTGCCCTTCTTTACTTTTTCGATTGTGTTTGCAGATTTTTTTTTTCAAGAGGATGCTTTCACCTTTGAAACTGGTTCTGAAAATGAAAATGTCCTAATTAAAAATATCTGTAAACAAAATGAAAAAGTAAAAAATGCCCTTTGTATAGATTAATCTCTGCTAGTCACTAAAAAAGAATTGTTTAAAAATACTGAAATACAAATGAGATATCTGCAAAATAATAATAATAAAATATTCCATTGGATTAGTATTTGTGAGGGTAATTTCATTCAGTTATTTTTCAATAGAAAAGTGTTTGGTATTAATATTATCTGGCCTTTTGTGACATGATTTTTCATAATCAGAGATACATCAAATTAATGTATTTTAACAGAATTTTTATGCACATGCATGTGCCCCACCAATGGCCGAGAAGTTCTGTTCTCGAAACTGGTTGTCTGGCGGGTGTTATATAACCCAATCATTTGAAGTTTTTGTGGTTTTCTTCAAGCCTTCAATTTCCTTGCGTTAAATATAGGTTAAGTTCCCTTAATAATTGACTGTCATAAACACACACATGTATATGGGTGATTCTCAAAATAGGGGACAATTTCAAAAATGAAATCTTAAAGAAATTACTGTTAGCAAAATTTCTGAAAAAAATATGTGTTGTTAATATAGTATTAGGTATACTTTTCATGTAGTCAGCAGAGCTAAATATTTAAAAATTAACTTAAAAAAATAATTAGTATTTTTTGAACCATGCTAATGGCAAAACAAATTGAATGGAATAAATATATTAAGAAATTTTTATTTTCTTCCTGTTTAAATATTTTTTTCTACGTTTATTAGCCTTCCTTTCCAACAAATAGTTTCCATTTTTACATATATACATATAAGGGGAATAAAAACATTACCAAAGAGCAAACTTTGTTTACCGTAATTTCCGGCGTATAATCCGCGGATCAAACAATTCTTTTTCAACCCAGAAATTTCATTTAGTAATTGAAGAAAAGTATTTACCGCGATCTAATAAGGTACATTTCATTTTCAATTTTTTATGGGTCGAAAAATGATTGTTTGATCCGCGGATTATACGCCGGAAATTACGGTACATGAACAACATTCTGACACTAACAGTATAAGAAGCTGTCTTAGTGATTTTCTGACAGATTTAATGCATATTTTAGGGATAATAAATGCAATACCTAAATTTATATGTAAAATTAAACTTTAAAAAGGATACAATATAAGTACTAGTTACATTTATGCACATAGGAGTCTTTAGCATGGACAGAAAAACCATGCTAATGACACTGATATTTGTCCATGCTAATGACAAATTTTAATTTAAATAAGATTATGAGCCATAATATAATCACAATGCAATAGTCCTTTCTGGGGCTTTTTAAAACACAAAAGTTCTATGCAAATAAGTAAAATAAAAATTTTAACTATAAAATAAACATGAAAATTATTATCCATTCTAATGACATACAATTGATGTACTCGCCTAATATTCAACTTCTATTCTTAAAATACAATACATGCTTCTATTTTCAGGCTGGAATAAAATGGCTACTTGTTGCCATGGAGAAACTTTATATTTTCAAAGTATTGTCATATGTGAAAATGAAATTTTGATTAATAAACAGCTGTTATAGTATGACCTTGTTTTGAAAACAAAATATGGAGGACAAACTTTAATTCTCTTTTTATATACTATAATTTTATTTTTAAAAAGAAATTTATTGGATAAATCCTCTCCTTGATTAATTTAAAGAAAGAATAACATTTGTTTTATTTTATAAACATGATATTAACTCTTGAAAAAGCTAGTATATACAAGGCACAGCTGCTGTGGACATCCACGCTAATGACATTTTGAACATTTATTCTGTTATTTTAAGGTGTTTTTAAATAAAAAGTGAGTAATTCTTGAGTGCAAATAATGAATAATATTAAGACAAACATATCTAAGTATAAAAACATGACAGAAAACCTCTCAATTTTTTTTGTATGCTGAAAGACATAAATTGTCCCCTATTTTGAGAATCACCCATATATATTCACATATACATATATATTTAATACTGGAGCCCGGTTAACCAAAAAATTACATTGGGTAACATAAATCTTGCTGATTTTGATCTAGTTGTTAACTCGCAATAATTTTAATACAGTGAAACCTCCAAATAAGGGACACCTCTATTTAAGGGACAAAACCTCCGGTCCCAGTCCCAAGGTATAGGACGTGTAATGTATTTACCTCTGAATAAGGGACACTCTATTTAAGGGACACTTGAAAATGAGATTAAAGGGACTGTTTTTTGAATTTTAGGTAATGAAGTAGTCTTTGATGAAAATGAAAATACAAATTTTTGTGAATTTATCAAACAGATGAACAGTCATGTTTATACAGAGGCGTACAATACAATTAACGGCCATTTATTTACCCAGAATTCTGATTTGACATCAATGCCTTTATCCGCATTGAAAGTAATGCTGAAAATTGTGAGGATGATTCTGAAATTGGAGAATGAAAGAAAATTGTGAAATAATGAACTATACAGATGCTTTTAGGCTGTTCTCAAATCCAAAAATGGCAACTTTTAAGAGATAAGTTTTAATTTTTTTTTATTCGGAAATGTCTGAAGCTAGCAGGTGTTGTTGTTCAGAAAATATGTAATCGACCACTTTTTTTTTTCAAATGCAATAGATTTTACAGAAAATATTGACAAAATGGATGTTTTGAACCAAATTTCCATGCGAAAGAAGAATAAATACTCAAGAAAGGATAAAAAAGGTCTTTGTCACGTGATCAAAATCGCGTATAACTCAATAGATGATTTATTTATTAAAAAAATGAAAACGCAATTCAATTCCAAATTGCTTCCATATTGAAACCATAGTCAAGCATTCCAATTTTATACTTTTCCGTTAAAAAGGAATTTTTAACTTAAAAAAAATAAAATAAAATAAAAAATAACTGAATTTTGTGTCAAAAGTTTTCCGCTTGCTGAGTAGGGCAGTGGAGATATTTGTTGTCCTAAAATGCGCAAAGCATTGGATTACATTTTTTTTTTTGGGGGGGGGGGGGGAAAGATATTGAAGGTAATATAGAATTGTAAATATAGTAAATGAACACTTCAAAGATTTCTATAGGAAAATTGAAATTTGCGAAACAATCAACTTGACTGATTACTTCAAGTAAAATTCTTTCAAATGTTTTTATACTTTTGTATGTACATAATATGCATAAAAAATACAAATCAATAATTCTACAAATAATTTAGTAATTAATTGAAAATTTTAAATAATTAATTCTCTTTTCTTTCTTTTGTCTGATTAACATAATTTATACACTTCAGATACATTTAAATTCCTCCTTTGATGCTTTGTTATTTTTATATCCTTCTGAATTAAAAATAATGTAAAAAACTCCGAATAAGGGACACCTCTATTTAAGGGACAAAAGTTCCGGTCCCATAGGTGTCCCTTATTCGGAGGTTTCACTGTACTTTTATCTTGACTGGACACAGGAACTGGAGTCCTGTGAATTTTTTCCTAATAAAGACGAATTCTTCACATTTTTAAACAATTCGTTTGGATATAAAATGCTTTATTTGAAAACAAAACAAGCTGACAGGAACGATAAACATCAGTTATTATTAAAACATCAGTTAAATGATGGATCGAATGCGACATGGGGCTGCTTTTTGTTCAAAGATGTGGAGCCATTTGTATATGTTTTTAGCAAAATTTAATTCAAAGACACATGTACAAACTCTTTCTGGCCATCTCTCACTTGTTGATACAATTATTGCAGGGAAAAAAAAAAAAAAGAACGGCTATAACAGTGAGATAAAGTGCCTATCCACAAAACATCAGTTCCACAAGAAAAATATTGAAGTCTTGCAATGGGCGCTCAGAAATCCAGTTTTAAATCCCATCGATAACTTATGGTGAGATCTAGAAGGTTGAATTTATCAAAAAGGAAGGCATTTTTTCTCATCATCAGAACACAGGTTTATGATTAAGGATGAATAGCACAAACACAATCCCGAACAGTGCAAAAATGAACGATGTCGAGGAATGGTGGAATATTTGCAATCACTAAACTTCAGAGGTGGTTACATAATATATGAAATATTAGTTCCTTTGGCTACTATATTGAATTTATTTGCTGTCCTTATATGGTTTTTTTTTTTACAATTACTTTATTTTCGTAATAAAATACTCACAGTTTAATTTTGTTGATTTTTTTATTAGCTTTTCAACTTGATACCTTTTATAAGGAAAAAAGATTTATTTGTTTTGAAATTTTCAAGAAAATCAACATTTTTTGCTGTTTTTATAGTTTTTACGTGCAAAGTAGTTATTAATGGGCGTAATCAAGAATTACTGCTTTTATATTTCACATTGATTTTAATATAAATTTATTAATAGTTTAAATAATTAAAAAAACTTTTTTGAATAGAGAAAGAAACCTGTAATATGTTTGGGTCAATTTAGTATAAAAATCAGATGACTTTCATGAAGATATAAATTAATGTTTTTGAAATGGGTTTAATTATATCATCCTCAAAATCATGTTCTTCCAGCTGTATCAAGATTTAAGATAATATGGATATACAATGACATTTCCTGGTCCATTTGGATCCAAGAAACTCAAATAAAATGTCAAAAATGGGCGTTATTAATTGAAAATTCAAAGTTTGTATAATTTTTTTAATGTAGATTACTTCGAAAGCATAATTTATACACAATAATAATTAATAAACATTATGCTCAGTCTGATTCCTAGAGTTTATGATTATTTTTGGTGTAATTAGTTCAGAATAACCCCTTTCATTCCACTTATCACCATTGATGCTCTGGAAATTGGTAACTGAAAACTAAGATTTTTTTTTTTTTTGCTACGCGTGAAATAGAGTTTTTGCAATGCTGCAAAAAGTTCAATTTTCTTTAAAAATTACATATTTTTTTAACTTAATAAGAATTGTTTATCAGTCAGTTAAATAGGAGATAAATTTAACTTTTGTTACAATCTGACAGTAATTACTTTTGCGAGTCAGATATTTTGGAGCAAGAGGTATTTTGTTCTAGCCTTAAATCATGACTTTATCTATATACAAAATGCTAAATTTATGTTTCACTATAACAAAATTTGGTACAGCGCAATTTATGCTGCGGTGGCATTCCCAGCATAAATTGCCCTGATGTGCCAATAAAGAGCAATCTCGTTGTTTGCACGTGCACACAGTTATCGTTTGGATTTCTTGTTGCCTTGTTGTTTGCTGGTTTTTGATGCCTGTTTTGCTCAAAAACAGATCAAGATGCAATTTTATTTTTTTCAGGAGCAATAATACAGGAGTTAAAACTCTATATTGGGCCATTTTCCACCGAAATCTGACTAACTGCTTTTTTTTTAAATAATGTGTTTTGAATTTTGAAAGTGTTTTATTTTATGATTTGTCACAAAAATTTTAGGTGTAGATTGGCGATACTTAAAAACCATCAAATGTTGCGCACACAGTTATCGTTTGGATTTCTTGTTACCTTGTTGTTTGCTGGTTTTTGATGCCTGTTTTGCACAAAAACAGATCAACATGCAATTTTTTTTTTTTTTTTCAGAAGCGATAATACAGGAGTTAAACTCTATATCGGGACATTTTCCATCGAAATCCGACTAACTGCTTTGTTTTTAAATAATGTGTTTTGAATTTTGAAAGTGTTTTATTTTATGATTTGTCGCAAAAATTTTAGGTGTAGATTGGCGATACTTAAAAACCATCAAATCTGTAGCTGCGGTGGCATTAATACGTAAGTACCCAAAATTTATACAAAAAGAAATGGTCTAATAAAGATTAACTTTATTACACTAAAATAATTTACAGAACACTCTTCCCATGATTTGCAAAATTCTTATGATAATTTAGGGGTGATTGTGTTCAGGTTATATACCTGAATTCAGGTATTTTGTAAATTTACAGTACCAAAATTCCAATTTTTATGATAGTTCAATTTTTAAAATAAAATATCAACTTCATATGATTGCTAAACATAATTAAAATTTATATATTATGTAATTTGGCCTTCCTGTTATAGATATGTTGTCTTTCCCCCTTGTTCCCATACAGAAACATTTCCTCGCTAAAATTTCAGGTATTTTTTCATGAGCCCACAATCAGCCCTGATAATTAGAGTTCAAGGGAAATATTTAAATTTCGATAATTAAGAGAAATGTACGAATTTTATTCCTCGAAGTTGCAGGATTTTGTGTCTAGCGTATTTTATTATTATTTAAAAAACCTATTACAATTTTTCAATATAATCATCATTTTATTTAATAATAGATCTTTCCATGATTTAATTTAACATTTTTTAATTTGAAATACATACTAGAATTTCCATATAGTTATTTAACCATGGAAAGTTTGTCATTAAATGGAGCGAATATTACTAACCGAAAATTATGTTGTAGATTTTGTGAATTAAAAAAAAAAAAAATCACTCGCTGTTTCATTCCAAAGCTTGCAGAGTCCAAAAGTGTCAACAGGTTTAGATTCCTCGTTATCAAAGATCATGTTTTCAAATCAACAACAAAATGTTTTTTATCATCTGATATTTTGTCTTTCTTTTCTCAAATTATTTTCATAAAGCATGGTTTTAATTATAGGTGCATTCAAGGTCCGAGTTTAAAAGGGGAGGAAGAAACAAGGTATCAAGACCTAAAGTATTGATAATTTGTAAATTATTTGGTGAAATTCTAACCCAGGGTGCCATGGCTATTAAAATTTTTCTTGAGTGCATTTTTTCTCTCTTGATGATTACTTTGGTTTCTTATTCTAAAATTGTTTCGATCTATTTTAATTTTTTTTGTTGTGGGAGAAAAAAAAACTTCTCTTGTGCTGCTTGTCTGTTGTTTGAGGATTATTCGCTTAATGAATTCTCAAAAATTAGAGCACTAGTCAGAATACATATGTTCAACAAGAAAAAGAATACTTGAGCAGCTTAAGAATTTAGGCGTGCAAAGTTTTCTTGAGACAATGGTGCACCGGCTGGCGTGCCAGTCTGAGCCTGCCCGTGACCTCCCTTTTGGATCTGCCGTTGACACGTACATACATCCTTTTTTTGTACATTCACAATCATTTTACTTTCTCATTTAATAACTACCATGTAAGAGAAAATAAACAGTCAAGTGCAAGTATTACTCACAATCAGAGAGTTCTGTACAATAAACATATATATTATTAACCCTTGGGGACAAGCAACTGATATATGTGGTATTTAAATTTCTCAGAATCCTTCATTATTCTCACCAGTTATTTTTTATTGTAAAGTTTACCTTAATTAAATGGAATATTATCACTATTTATGTACAGAAAATTTCTGTTTTGAAATATCGGTGGTTAAAGATTAAAAATTAAACATTGTGAAGGAGCTAACTGTATTATTAAAAGAAAATCATTGCTGAAAGAATAATAAGACTTTGTAAAAAACTATAGAAAGTAGGATTCGTTATCGCTGTATGTACTAGAAAAGTGTGATTGGATAAACCATAAAAATTCAAAGTGATATGAAGCCAAATATTGCTATTCTGTATAACTCTTTTATTTTTTTTATCTTATCTTTATCTATGTATAAGGAATTTAACTCTGTACTGAGAATAAAAGGTACTGCATATTTAAACTTCATTTCACATTTCATAAAAGTAAATTAAACTTAATAATAACCTTTTCTTTAAGTACTTTTATGTTAACTGAGAGCAGATCATTTCAATAGTATTTTTTACCTCGCCAATGCAGTGTTTATTTTTTGTGATGTAGAAAAAAATAATGCTTTAATATTGAAATAAAATGCCTTGGTTTGCCTTATTATTTTCTGTTTTTCTTCCTCTTTATTTGAATGAAATAATAAAAGATTTATATTTTAAATGAGATGAATGCAATATAATGATTATGGCAAGAACATTGTTTGCCAATATATAAACTGTGGCTAACTAATAAAAAAATGTAGTTTTTCACAAGGAACTGTTCTAATATTAATAAAATACAGTAAAAAATTATAAGTAGGAACTCCTAAGGATTTTTTAAAAGGTCTGCTTTATTAATTTTATTATGTATAATGTTATGGTTATGATATTCTTTTTATTGGGACTGTGATATTCCTTCTTGATCATTGATGCAGGATTTTTTGAGACAGCCCTATCATTACATCAGAAGTTTCATGGCTTTGGTCAAAGAAACACTATATAATTATATTTGCTGAGTGAAATCTGTCAAAATTTTTTAGTGTTTAAACTGTACCATCAAATTTATTTTAAGAAAAATATCTACAGCACAGATTCAATTTGTTCAGGCTAATATTAAAAGAATGCTGAATTCTTTAGAATAGTGATAAATGCTATAGAGGGAATTCTAAAATGCTTGCATTTTATTGACATGAATATTAAAATATGAATATGTTGAATTTCTCAATATCATTGATCTTACTCTAGCATTTGGTTTATTTTCAAATTTAATAAATACTAATTCAGAAATATAAAGAAATAACAGAAATTTTAAATATAATAATGCGGAAAAAAAATTCAATAGAAAAGCGAAATTAAAAAGGAAGTAAAATTCATAAATAAGTTGTGATGACATCTACAATGAATCCTTCATGCTTTTGTTAATAAAAGAAAAAGCGTTCTGATTCGGCATTACAGCCTAGTATATTAAAATACAATTTTATCTTTTAAAAAAGGAGCGTTTTAGTTCGAATTACAGCCTGGTATATTAAAATACGATTTTATATAAATAATATTTATATATAAATAGATGAATATACAATAAGCGTTAAAAGTGAAACATTAAATAAATATGCAATTTTCCGCTCGCAATATGTCAATCAATCGTTATATTTTTTGTAATTATAAATTTTCTTTACTCCAAAGTAAATAAGTTGAGTAATAAAACAATTTTTTTATTACAGCTGCTTATGAAACTTTTTTATCTACTATATATTTTTTAAATATTGATAATCATAATTTTTCACGTTGATTTAATTATTATTCTGAAATACATTATAGTATGTGATGTTTCATGTAACTTGTGTGTTTACATCTATAATATGTCAACAAAAATATACGAGGTTGCCAGAAAATCGCCAAGAAAAACGCCAAATCTCCCGCTTCATTATAGGTGATGACGTCACTTTTGTAGAGAAACATAAAAATCACGTGACTGCTGCCATTCGTTGGAATCCCAGGGCATTCCAATATGACGTCAGGAACATTACCGCCCAAAATCTTCTGTCTGCGCAACTTCATGCCCATATTATTGGCATCTTTCAAGTGAATGTATGGTTACCATTTTGGCTGCTTTATCGCACTTTATTTAATTGCCAAATATTTTATTGAAGTTAGTCTTAAGCATTTGTTTTTAATAGAAAATTATTCAGAAATCTTTGCGCTATCTAGACTTGATTGTAAATGAAAGAAATATATCACGTAAGTATTTTGTAACTGTTTTCTATTTAATATTCTGTCCGATTACTTCTTGTTCAATATTTCGTATAATTTTTTGTCTGTTACGTGAATAGTAATATTTCTAGTGCTAGAATCATGCCTGCTTTTTAAATACTTGTAAACTTTTTGTATATTTTTATATTAAAGCTTATTTATCATTATGATAAGTATACTAGAATATTTTATAGAAAAGACATTGTATATTTTGAAAAATATTTGTGATATACATGCTTGTTGATTTTTTTTTTTTTTTTAATAAATACGCAACTACAATATTCCCTTCTAGTTCCTGCAAGATATATTCACAATCCTTCACAGAAAATATATATTTAAAAATATTTTATTATAGCTTTTTTACTTTTAAAACAGTCAATTTTGCAGACCTATTAATATGAAAACATATATCTGCCAACTCCCCCCCCCCCTCCTTTTTCTACTCAAATAAGTATTTTATTTGCTAAAAGTTTTATTTAAATGAAATGAAATCGAATAAGTACCAAATAAATATAACACAGTTTATGAATTTTCTGAACTCATTTAAGCTAAGCAAGTAAGAAAAATCATGCCTTAAGCATAGATTATGAAGCACTTTCTACAACTTCCTGAAATCATTAACAAAACTTTGTTATACATCTTGGCGATGAAGAAGAATGTAGTAGTGTGATTAAAGTACGTTTTTAATCCTTCATTATTTATGATAGTAGAATATAATTTATCTTATTGTAATTAATATTGTTGAAAAATTGCATTTCTCAAATTTAAACATAGATCGAAATCATCATAAAAGTAAATAAATAGTTAATGACGATTGTTTATAGTGCCTAAACGTTCAATGAATGGGTAATTTTTCCTTTATTGTATTTAGTAACAAGATTCTCAGTTGTCAATTTAACATAAGGTTTTGTATCAATAAAATTATGTGTCTTAAAAAGGTTTAAAGGCAGATTTTTTTCCGCAAAAAAATTTATCATACTACTTTGATTTTGTAGTATACTATATAAATGTAAACTTTAAAGCAATTTATTTAGGTGAATTAAAAGGAAAAAATGCATAATTTATTTCATGGTATTTGATGTCATATTAAAGTAAACATGGGGTATATTTTTAATACTTAAATCTTGTTTTATTAAATCTTGTTCTGTGCTCTTTCAAATTTATAAAATGTGGATTTTTTTTTCTTTTCAGTGTAATTTTCTGCTCATCACATCACCAACAGGTCCCATCATATTAATTGAATGTGTATTGTCTATGCTGTATGGTTTGCTAATTCACTTCATACCATTGACAATACTTTCTCAATTATTCCTACTTCTGTATACTAATGTTAGCTATGGAAATGGGAAATAAAGAGAGGCATTTTCTGTTGAGTTCAGAATGGTGAAGGATGGAAGATAATGAAATTGCATTCTACTTCAATGATAATTCATGGTAAAATTTGGATTAATGATATTAATTATAGTAATTCTTATTTATTTACTTTTTGCTTTCTTCATTTTAATTACATGAATTTCATCAATGGTTATTATTATTAATATTATTATTATATTATAAAGTTGCCATATTAAAGGTAGTGGCAGAAGTATTTATATATTTTTAACTGCATAATATTATATGTATATTCTTCAACAACAAGTCCCTCTTTATAATGATTACATATTAAATAATAAAACTTCGTTTTAATGACTATAAAACAGTCCACACACATCATGTGTTTCAGGCTGGAAACTTAAGCAGCCCATCACCAGCCAATGTAAACGTGTCTGTAATGAGACAAGATCAAAATGAACTTCGTGACCGTGATTTTTGAATGTTCATTCGTGACTATTTGCATGTGCTTTTATTTTATATTTAATTGTGATTTATCACCAGTTTTTCAGTGCTATTTAGTGGTTATACATACTCGTAGAGATTTAGACAGGTTTCAAGGCTTAAAAAATGTACTCTTCATCATGCATGACATTTAAAAGCCAATAAATTTGAAAGAAATTTTAAGAAGAAAATGTCTTATCTAATCACAAATTTTCAAATATTCAATAAGACCACAAAAGTCTAAAAAATCTATTCAGAAAAACAACAAAAGTCTATTCAGAAAAATTAATGCTTAGCAATTAAAAGATAGTGTTCATCCTGAAAAGATGGGTTACATCAATTAATGTCAAATTATTGTTGTTTGAATGTTTTAGGCTTTATATTTATTCTACACTAAAATTTAATTAATTTCAATAATAATAATAAAAAAACAAAATTTATCCTTTGTTAAGAAAAATTTTTGCAGGTCATATTATCAGAATCTGAGTTTTAACTGTTTTAAAGTATTGCCTTTTATCTTGTAATTATATTGAAATGTGTGTGGACTGCCTCAACATTTATTGTAATCAAAAATTTACATGTAGCTTAAATGTTTTACTTTATCATAAAATTTGGATAAAAAAAAACTGATAAAGTTCCCTCTTACAATGATTATATGTGCTTGTATAAATTTTGGTGGGTTGCATTAATTAGAGCACCAGATATAATTGTTTATGTGTAATTCTATAAATTGTAATTACTCTAACTTTTGGTTGTTTTAAGAAAAGAATATCTCTAAATGATCCAAAAATGATAACATAACGTTTAAAAAAAGGAAATAATCTCTCCTTGTAATCATTATATTTATCCATGGGGGAATAAAAAAAAAAGGCTACATGAATAAGGGGATGAGTTATCCCTTTAGGGGTGACGAATGTGGTACATGATATCATAAGATATCTCAATGGGCAGAAGTAGTCATCTTTAGATATTGTTAGAATTTTTGATTCAATCAAAATTTTCCATTTTTTTCGTAACTATTTTGTTAATAAATTGTCATCTTTTTTTTCAGTCTTTTGCCTGTTTTTATGAAAATACAAAGTTGTTATTAAACTCTTAAATGATTATAAAATCATTTCATTTCAAAACATGGAACACCCCAGCATTTGACATTTCTATTGTTCTGCCATATGCTCATATAATCGACTGTTAGATAAACAATGTGGAAAGTAAGTTTGAAATTATATTTGTGTTTATTATAGACCGGGAGACAGAAGCACAGACAATCTTATTGAGTTCATGGGAGAAAATCTAGGATTAGTTAAATACAGTAGAAGATCTTTATAACGCAATTCTCCATATAACACACAACCTTTCAGATGTAAACAATGAATTTTGCCATGAAGGAGCACCTGAATTTTAAAACTGTAAAAAACTGCTACTGTCTGAAAACTAAATTTAATGCATTAGTAAAATTTAACCTCCTTAATTTAGAACTTTTAAAGGAAAAAAATTATTATTACAATGAATGTTTTTGAAAATGAGCAATATAATGAATAAATTGGGTCCAGGTGTATCTGGACCATTTTTAAAACGTATATTTAACAAAATGTTGAATGATCGCAATAATAGAAAAATTTATAATCTGGATAAGGAATGCAGTATCAAGGTAATTCTAATGTATTTTGATGTGTTTCAGACATATTTGTCTATATTTATGAGGTAAATTTGATGACGCGTGATATGTGATCCATATAACACAAAATTCTATATAACGCACAACCTTGCGTTTTTAGGTTTGCGTTATACAGATCTTCTACTGTATTGATTTGCATATTAAAACACAATTGATTTATCAAGTCCTATCTTGGTGGGAAAAACCTAAAAATTTAATTTTAGCAGTTATCTTGTATGTTTACCATTGTGCTTTAATGCAGCCAAAAGTATGAAAACATGGAGGATTGGGAGCAGGAAAAACTGAAGGATTTAACAGATTTAGGTAATTTTTTTATGTATAGGATTAAAATCAGTATACATTAGTGAACTTATCTATTGCTCTAAAGAAAAAGCTTCAAACATGTAAAATTATCAAAAATAAAATAGATAAAAAATATTCAATATGTAGTATAAAATAAATAATTTTTTTTTTTTTAAACTGCAAATTATTGATGCAATAAATAACATAACATGATGATCTTTAAGATTTTGCTCATGCTGTAAATAAATTTTTTCTTGATTGGGGAGATTATCTTGAAGAATTAAAATCATAATATAAAGACAAATAAGAGAGTATTCAAAGATTGGGATGCTAGTTATAGCATAATAATAATAATCTTTATCTACTGAATCTAATGACAAAAAATGTTGACTTCAAATTATCATTCCAAAAACAAAATCCCATGAAGTATTTAAAATTTAATATTTGAATAATTATGAAAAATAATATATTTACCAAACTACTTTACCAAAATGTTTATTATTGGTAATCAAAAGATTTTTTATAAAGAGTTCAGAGTATCAATGTTTCACTGGATAGAGCAGTTTATTCTTTGAACAGAAGACTGTTTTCTAATACTGTTTAATTAAAATATGAATTTTTTCAAATTTTTATATAAATTCACTGTAATTATTTGATTTAAATTATTTTAAAATAAAGTTACACTACTTATAATCCAACAATGTCTATTTTTATAAAAAAAAAAATATTCATATATATGTAATAAGAAAGGAGGTTTAAAAAAAACCTGTTTAAACAAGAACAAAAAAAAGTCTTTTTTTTTTTAACAGGTTTTTTGCCAACTCTGAATGAAACTAGTAAAATGTGTGGAAAATAAATGTATAATAAAAAAAAAGAATTTTTAAATACTGATAATGTTATCATTGAGGGAATGGATCTCGGAGGAGGGGGGGGGGGAGGTGTCTAAAATTACCAAAAAGTTTATGTTATACATGCATTGTACTGACCCTAAAGACAGTTATAGTCAATTGAATATATCATTGTATTTATTTAATACTAAAATTTGACGATGAATTCTAAAAGAAATTAGGTAGAATAAAAAAATAATATTTTTTAAATTAAGAGTCTTTGCATCCTACATGGTATGCTTACCAACCCATGCCCAAATCATGAATATTCTAAAAAATGCTAGTTGCTCTGTTTTATAGAGATTACCCAATCGTAAAAGACTAAATAATATTATTATTATGATTAGTATCACTCTTTCGTAATCTACTTAATAATCATTTCATTTGACTGGATTATTTTCAGGTTTTCAATGTCACATTTGCTGTTGTTGTGTTAGCTGTTTTGTAATTAATTAAATATAAAAATACATTTGTAAATAAACTCTCTCATTAATGTTAATCTTATGGAGGAAATTTTTTAAGATATCTTGCGCGCATTTTAATTTTTTGCATTGGCCAGCTGAGAATGATCTGACTCTACATCTGCCCTTCTTTACTTTTTCGATTGTGTTTGCAGATTTTTTTTTTCAAGAGGATGCTTTCACCTTTGAAACTGGTTCTGAAAATGAAAATGTCCTAATTAAAAATATCTGTAAACAAAATGAAAAAGTAAAAAATGCCCTTTGTATAGATTAATCTCTGCTAGTCACTAAAAAAGAATTGTTTAAAAATACTGAAATACAAATGAGATATCTGCAAAATAATAATAATAAAATATTCCATTGGATTAGTATTTGTGAGGGTAATTTCATTCAGTTGACTGAAGTAGTCTTTTAATTTTCCTCCATTGAATAATTTTTTTGCACATGATAATTTGTTTTAATATTTTCTTACTTTTTTAATATTCACATGTAAATATATTTTTCAATAGAAAAGTGTTTGGTATTAATATTATCTGGCCTTTTGTGACATGATTTTTCATAATCAGAGATACATCAAATTAATGTATTTTAACAGAATTTTTATGCACATGCATGTGCCCCACCAATGGCCGAGAAGTTCTGTTCTCGAAACTGGTTGTCTGGCGGGTGTTATATAACCCAATCATTTGAAGTTTTTGTGGTTTTCTTCAAGCCTTCAATTTCCTTGCGTTAAATATAGGTTAAGTTCCCTTAATAATTGACTGTCATAAACACACACATGTATATGGGTGATTCTCAAAATAGGGGACAATTTCAAAAATGAAATCTTAAAGAAATTACTGTTAGCAAAATTTCTGAAAAAAATATGTGTTGTTAATATAGTATTAGGTATACTTTTCATGTAGTCAGCAGAGCTAAATATTTAAAAATTAACTTAAAAAAATAATTAGTATTTTTTGAACCATGCTAATGGCAAAACAAATTGAATGGAATAAATATATTAAGAAATTTTTATTTTCTTCCTGTTTAAATATTTTTTTCTACGTTTATTAGCCTTCCTTTCCAACAAATAGTTTCCATTTTTACATATATACATATAAGGGGAATAAAAACATTACCAAAGAGCAAACTTTGTTTACCGTAATTTCCGGCGTATAATCCGCGGATCAAACAATTCTTTTTCAACCCAGAAATTTCATTTAGTAATTGAAGAAAAGTATTTACCGCGATCTAATAAGGTACATTTCATTTTCAATTTTTTATGGGTCGAAAAATGATTGTTTGATCCGCGGATTATACGCCGGAAATTACGGTACATGAACAACATTCTGACACTAACAGTATAAGAAGCTGTCTTAGTGATTTTCTGACAGATTTAATGCATATTTTAGGGATAATAAATGCAATACCTAAATTTATATGTAAAATTAAACTTTAAAAAGGATACAATATAAGTACTAGTTACATTTATGCACATAGGAGTCTTTAGCATGGACAGAAAAACCATGCTAATGACACTGATATTTGTCCATGCTAATGACAAATTTTAATTTAAATAAGATTATGAGCCATAATATAATCACAATGCAATAGTCCTTTCTGGGGCTTTTTAAAACACAAAAGTTCTATGCAAATAAGTAAAATAAAAATTTTAACTATAAAATAAACATGAAAATTATTATCCATTCTAATGACATACAATTGATGTACTCGCCTAATATTCAACTTCTATTCTTAAAATACAATACATGCTTCTATTTTCAGGCTGGAATAAAATGGCTACTTGTTGCCATGGAGAAACTTTATATTTTCAAAGTATTGTCATATGTGAAAATGAAATTTTGATTAATAAACAGCTGTTATAGTATGACCTTGTTTTGAAAACAGAATATGGAGGACAAACTTTAATTCTCTTTTTATATACTATAATTTTATTTTTAAAAAGAAATTTATTGGATAAATCCTCTCCTTGATTAATTTAAAGAAAGAATAACATTTGTTTTATTTTATAAACATGATATTAACTCTTGAAAAAGCTAGTATATACAAGGCACAGCTGCTGTGGACATCCCCGCTAATGACATTTTGAACATTTATTCTGTTATTTTAAGGTGTTTTTAAATAAAAAGTGAGTAATTCTTGAGTGCAAATAATGAATAATATTAAGACAAACATATCTAAGTATAAAAACATGACAGAAAACCTCTCAATTTTTTTTGTATGCTGAAAGACATAAATTGTCCCCTATTTTGAGAATCACCCATATATATTCACATATACATATATATTTAATACTGGAGCCCGGTTAACCAAAAAATTACATTGGGTAACATAAATCTTGCTGATTTTGATCTAGTTGTTAACTCGCAATAATTTTAATACAGTGAAACCTCCAAATAAGGGACACCTCTATTTAAGGGACAAAACCTCCGGTCCCAGTCCCAAGGTATAGGACGTGTAATGTATTTACCTCTGAATAAGGGACACTCTATTTAAGGGACACTTGAAAATGAGATTAAAGGGACTGTTTTTTGAATTTTAGGTAATGAAGTAGTCTTTGATGAAAATGAAAATACAAATTTTTGTGAATTTATCAAACAGATGAACAGTCATGTTTATACAGAGGCGTACAATACAATTAACGGCCATTTATTTACCCAGAATTCTGATTTGACATCAATGCCTTTATCCGCATTGAAAGTAATGCTGAAAATTGTGAGGATGATTCTGAAATTGGAGAATGAAAGAAAATTGTGAAATAATGAACTATACAGATGCTTTTAGGCTGTTCTCAAATCCAAAAATGGCAACTTTTAAGAGATAAGTTTTAAATTTTTTTTATTCGGAAATGTCTGAAGCTAGCAGGTGTTGTTGTTCAGAAAATATGTAATCGACCACTTTTTTTTTTCAAATGCAATAGATTTTGCAGAAAATATTGACAAAATGGATGTTTTGAACCAAATTTCCATGCGAAAGAAGAATAAATACTCAAGAAAGGATAAAAAAGGTCTTTGTCACGTGATCAAAATCGCGTATAACTCAATAGATGATTTATTTATTAAAAAAATGAAAACGCAATTCAATTCCAAATTGCTTCCATATTGAAACCATAGTCAAGCATTCCAATTTTATACTTTTCCGTTAAAAAGGAATTTTTAACTTAAAAAAAATAAAATAAAATAAAAAATAACTGAATTTTGTGTCAAAAGTTTTCCGCTTGCTGAGTAGGGCAGTGGAGATATTTGTTGTCCTAAAATGCGCAAAGCATTGGATTACATTTTTTTTTTTGGGGGGGGGGGGGAAAGATATTGAAGGTAATATAGAATTGTAAATATAGTAAATGAACACTTCAAAGATTTCTATAGGAAAATTGAAATTTGCGAAACAATCAACTTGACTGATTACTTCAAGTAAAATTCTTTCAAATGTTTTTATACTTTTGTATGTACATAATATGCATAAAAAATACAAATCAATAATTCTACAAATAATTTAGTAATTAATTGAAAATTTTAAATAATTAATTCTCTTTTCTTTCTTTTGTCTGATTAACATAATTTATACACTTCAGATACATTTAAATTCCTCCTTTGATGCTTTGTTATTTTTATATCCTTCTGAATTAAAAATAATGTAAAAAACTCCGAATAAGGGACACCTCTATTTAAGGGACAAAAGTTCCGGTCCCATAGGTGTCCCTTATTCGGAGGTTTCACTGTACTTTTATCTTGACTGGACACAGGAACTGGAGTCCTGTGAATTTTTTCCTAATAAAGACGAATTCTTCACATTTTTAAACAATTCGTTTGGATATAAAATGCTTTATTTGAAAACAAAACAAGCTGACAGGAACGATAAACATCAGTTATTATTAAAACATCAGTTAAATGATGGATCGAATGCGACATGGGGCTGCTTTTTGTTCAAAGATGTGGAGCCATTTGTATATGTTTTTAGCAAAATTTAATTCAAAGACACATGTACAAACTCTTTCTGGCCATCTCTCACTTGTTGATACAATTATTGCAGGGAAAAAAAAAAAAAAAAAGAACGGCTATAACAGTGAGATAAAGTGCCTATCTACAAAACATCAGTTCCACAAGAAAAATATTGAAGTCTTGCAATGGGCGCTCAGAAATCCAGTTTTAAATCCCATCGATAACTTATGGTGAGATCTAGAAGGTTGAATTTATCAAAAAGGAAGGCATTTTTTCTCATCATCAGAACACAGGTTTATGATTAAGGATGAATAGCACAAACACAATCCCGAACAGTGCAAAAATGAATGATGTCGAGGAATGGTGGAATATTTGCAATCACTAAACTTCAGAGGTGGTTACATAATATATGAAATATTAGTTCCTTTGGCTACTATATTGAATTTATTTGCTGTCCTTATAGTTTTTACACAGGGAAAAATGGTGGGTTTTTTTTTACAATTACTTTATTTTCGTAATAAAATACTCACAGTTTAATTTTGTTGATTTTTTTATTAGCTTTTCAACTTGATACCTTTTATAAGGAAAAAAGATTTATTTGTTTTGAAATTTTCAAGAAAATCAACATTTTTTGCTGTTTTTATAGTTTTTACGTGCAAAGTAGTTATTAATGGGCGTAATCAAGAATTACTGCTTTTATATTTCACATTGATTTTAATATAAATTTATTAATAGTTTAAATAATTAAAAAAACTTTTTTGAATAGAGAAAGAAACCTGTAATATGTTTGGGTCAATTTAGTATAAAAATCAGATGACTTTCATGAAGATATAAATTAATGTTTTTGAAATGGGTTTAATTATATCATCCTCAAAATCATGTTCTTCCAGCTGTATCAAGATTTAAGATAATATGGATATACAATGACATTTCCTGGTCCATTTGGATCCAAGAAACTCAAATAAAATGTCAAAAATGGGCGTTATTAATTGAAAATTCAAAGTTTGTATAATTTTTTTAATGTAGATTACTTCGAAAGCATAATTTATACACAATAATAATTAATAAACATTATGCTCAGTCTGATTCCTAGAGTTTATGATTATTTTTGGTGTAATTAGTTCAGAATAACCCCTTTCATTCCACTTATCACCATTGATGCTCTGGAAATTGGTAACTGAAAACTAAGATTTTTTTTTTTTTGCTACGCGTGAAATAGAGTTTTTGCAATGCTGCAAAAAGTTCAATTTTCTTTAAAAATTACATATTTTTTTAACTTAATAAGAATTGTTTATCAGTCAGTTAAATAGGAGATAAATTTAACTTTTGTTACAATCTGACAGTAATTACTTTTGCGAGTCAGATATTTTGTAGCAAGAGGTATTTTGTTCTAGCCTTAAATCATGACTTTATCTATATACAAAATGCTAAATTTATGTTTCACTATAACAAAATTTGGTACAGCGCAATTTATGCTGCGGTGGCGTTCCCAGCATAAATTGCCCTGATGTGCCAATAAAGAGCAATCTCGTTGTTTGCACGTGCACACAGTTATCGTTTGGATTTCTTGTTGCCTTGTTGTTTGCTGGTTTTTTATGCCTGTTTTGCTCAAAAACAGATCAAGATGCAATTTTATTTTTTTCAGGAGCAATAATACAGGAGTTAAACTCTATATTGGGCCATTTTCCACCGAAATCTGACTAACTGCTTTTTTTTTAAATAATGTGTTTTGAATTTTGAAAGTGTTTTATTTTATGATTTGTCACAAAAATTTTAGGTGTAGATTGGCGATACTTAAAAACCATCAAATGTTGCGCACACAGTTATCGTTTGGATTTCTTGTTACCTTGTTGTTTGCTGGTTTTTGATGCCTGTTTTGCACAAAAACAGATCAACATGCAATTTTTTTTTTTTTTTTCAGAAGCGATAATACAGGAGTTAAACTCTATATCGGGACATTTTCCATCGAAATCCGACTAACTGCTTTGTTTTTAAATAATGTGTTTTGAATTTTGAAAGTGTTTTATTTTATGATTTGTCGCAAAAATTTTAGGTGTAGATTGGCGATACTTAAAAACCATCAAATCTGTAGCTGCGGTGGCATTAATACGTAAGTACCCAAAATTTATACAAAAAGAAATGGTCTAATAAAGATTAACTTTATTACACTAAAATAATTTACAGAACACTCTTCCCATGATTTGCAAAATTCTTATGATAATTTAGGGGTGATTGTGTTCAGGTTATATACCTGAATTCAGGTATTTTGTAAATTTACAGTACCAAAATTCCAATTTTTATGATAGTTCAATTTTTAAAATAAAATATCAATTTCATATGATTGCTAAACATAATTAAAATTTATATATTATGTAATTTGGCCTTCCTGTTATAGATATGTTGTCTTTCCCCCTTGTTCCCATACAGAAACATTTCCTCGCTAAAATTTCAGGTATTTTTTCATGAGCCCACAATCAGCCCTGATAATTAGAGTTCAAGGGAAATATTTAAATTTCGATAATTAAGAGAAATGTACGAATTTTATTCCTCGAAGTTGCAGGATTTTGTGTCTAGCGTATTTTATTATTATTTAAAAAACCTATTACAATTTTTCAATATAATCATCATTTTATTTAATAATAGATCTTTCCATGATTAAATTTAACATTTTTTAATTTGAAATACATACTAGAATTTCCATATAGTTATTTAACCATGGAAAGTTTGTCATTAAATGGAGCGAATATTACTAACCGAAAATTATGTTGTACATTTTGTGAATTAAAAAAAAAAAAAAATCACTCGCTGTTTCATTCCAAAGCTTGCAGAGTCCAAAAGTGTCAACAGGTTTAGATTCCTCGTTATCAAAGATCATGTTTTCAAATCAACAACAAAATGTTTTTTATCATCTGATATTTTGTCTTTCTTTTCTCAAATTATTTTCATAAAGCATGGTTTTAATTATAGGTGCATTCAAGGTCCGAGTTTAAAAGGGGAGGAAGAAACAAGGTATCAAGACCTAAAGTATTGATAATTTGTAAATTATTTGGTGAAATTCTAACCCAGGGTGCCATGGCTATTAAAATTTTTCTTGAGTGCATTTTTTCTCTCTTGATGATTACTTTGGTTTCTTATTCTAAAATTGTTTCGATCTATTTTAATTTTTTTTGTTGTGGGAGAAAAAAAAACTTCTCTTGTGCTGCTTGTCTGTTGTTTGAGGATTATTCGCTTAATGAATTCTCAAAAATTAGAGCACTAGTCAGAATACATATGTTCAACAAGAAAAAGAATACTTGAGCAGCTTAAGAATTTAGGCGTGCAAAGTTTTCTTGAGACAATGGAGCACCGGCTGGCGTGCCAGTCTGAGCCTGCCCGTGACCTCCCTTTTGGATCTGCCGTTGACACGTACATACATCCTTTTTTTGTACATTCACAATCATTTTACTTTCTCATTTAATAACTACCATGTAAGAGAAAATAAACAGTCAAGTGCAAGTATTACTCACAATCAGAGAGTTCTGTACAATAAACATATATATTATTAACCCTTGGGGACAAGCAACTGATATATGTGGTATTTAAATTTCTCAGAATCCTTCATTATTCTCACCAGTTATTTTTTATTGTAAAGTTTACCTTAATTAAATGGAATATTATCACTATTTATGTACAGAAAATTTCTGTTTTGAAATATCGGTGGTTAAAGATTAAAAATTAAACATTGTGAAGGAGCTAACTGTATTATTAAAAGAAAATCATTGCTGAAAGAATAATAAGACTTTGTAAAAAACTATAGAAAGTAGGATTCGTTATCGCTGTATGTACTAGAAAAGTGTGATTGGATAAACCATAAAAATTCAAAGTGATATGAAGCCAAATATTGCTATTCTGTATAACTCTTTTATTTTTTTTTATCTTATCTTTATCTATGTATAAGGAATTTAACTCTGTACTGAGAATAAAAGGTACTGCATATTTAAACTTCATTTCACATTTCATAAAAGTAAATTAAACTTAATAATAACCTTTTCTTTAAGTACTTTTATGTTAACTGAGAGCAGATCATTTCAATAGTATTTTTTACCTCGCCAATGCAGTGTTTATTTTTTGTGATGTAGAAAAAAATAATGCTTTAATATTGAAATAAAATGCCTTGGTTTGCCTTATTATTTTCTGTTTTTCTTCCTCTTTATTTGAATGAAATAATAAAAGATTTATATTTTAAATGAGATGAATGCAATATAATGATTATGGCAAGAACATTGTTTGCCAATATATAAACTGTGGCTAACTAATAAAAAAATGTAGTTTTTCACAAGGAACTGTTCTAATATTAATAAAATACAGTAAAAAATTATAAGTAGGAACTCCTAAGGATTTTTTAAAAGGTCTGCTTTATTAATTTTATTATGTATAATGTTATGGTTATGATATTCTTTTTATTGGGACTGTGATATTCCTTCTTGATCATTGATGCAGGTTTTTTTGAGACAGCCCTATCATTACATCAGAAGTTTCATGGCTTTGGTCAAAGAAACACTATATAATTATATTTGCTGAGTGAAATCTGTCAAAATTTTTTAGTGTTTAAACTGTACCATCAAATTTATTTTAAGAAAAATATCTACAGCACAGATTCAATTTGTTCAGGCTAATATTAAAAGAATGCTGAATTCTTTAGAATAGTGATAAATGCTATAGAGGGAATTCTAAAATGCTTGCATTTTATTGACATGAATATTAAAATATGAATATGTTGAATTTCTCAATATCATTGATCTTACTCTAGCATTTGGTTTATTTTCAAATTTAATAAATACTAATTCAGAAATATAAAGAAATAACAGAAATTTTAAATATAATAATGCGGAAAAAAAAATCAATAGAAAAGCGAAATTAAAAAGGAAGTAAAATTCATAAATAAGTTGTGATGACATCTACAATGAATCCTTCATGCTTTTGTTAATAAAAGAAAAAGCGTTCTGATTCGGCATTACAGCCTAGTATATTAAAATACAATTTTATCTTTTAAAAAAGGAGCGTTTTAGTTCGAATTACAGCCTGGTATATTAAAATACGATTTTATATAAATAATATTTATATATAAATAGATGAATATACAATAAGCGTTAAAAGTGAAACATTAAATAAATATGCAATTTTCCGCTCGCAATATGTCAATCAATCGTTATATTTTTTGTATTTATAAATTTTCTTTACTCCAAAGTAAATAAGTTGAGTAATAAAACAATTTTTAGGTGCGTTCGTAATTATATAATACGTAGCACCTATAGTTGTCGTTCAGTCCGTCCGTCTGTCCGTCCGCATATAACAACGCAAAAACTACCCAACCGAATCGTTTGAAATTTAAAATACATAATTATTACATAATTTTGTCGAGTCATTTCAAATTTTATGAAAATCGGATGCATAGATCAATTACAGGGGCAATCAAAAGTATTCCATTACATTACGGTCAATGGGGAAAAAAGTTTCAAATGCATTTTAATCGTTTGAAATTTAAAATACGCAATTATTACATAATTCTGTCGAGTTATTTCAAATATTTTGATAATCGTGTGCATAGATCAATTACAGGGGAAATCAAAAGTATTCAATTACATTATGGTCAATTAGGAAAAAGTTTCAAATATATTCTATACGTTTGAAATTTAAAATACATAATTATTACATAATTTTGTCGAGTTATTTCAAATTATATGAAAATCGGATGCATAGATCAATTACAGGGGCAATCAAAAGTATTCCATTACATTACGGTCAATGGGGAAAAAAGTTTCAAATGCATTTTAATCGTTTGAAATTTATAATACGCAATTATTACATAATTCTGTCGAGTTATTTCAAATATTTTGATAATCGTGTGCATAGATCAATTACAGGGGCAATCAAAAGTATTCAATTACATTATGGTCAATTAGGAAAAAGTTTCAAATATATTCTATACGTTTGAAATTTAAAATACATAATTATTACATAATTTTGTCGAGTTATTTCAAATTATATGAAAATCGGATGCATAGATCAATTACAGGGGAAATCAAAAGTATTCCATTACATTACGGTCAATGGGGAAAAAAGTTTCAAATGCATTTTAATCGTTTGAAATTTATAATACGCAATTATTACATAATTCTGTCGAGTTATTTCAAATATTTTGATAATCGTGTGCATAGATCAATTACAGGCGCAATCAAAATTATTCAGTTACATTATGGTCAATTAGGAAAAAGTTTCAAATATATTCTATACGTTTGAAATTTAAACTACATAATTATTACATAATTTTGTCGAGTTATTTCAAATTTTATGAAAATCGGATTTATAGATCAATTATAGGGACACTCAAAAGTATTCCGTTACATTACGGTCAATGGGAAAAATGTTTCAAATGCATTTTAATCGTGTTACACTCATACGAACTTAATAAAATTTATATGCAACTATAAAGTACATATTATAATATACATCATACATAATTTGTGGTGCAAAGAACATTTGTTATTGATTTACAAGGCCACACAAAAGTATTACATTATATAATGGTATAGGAAGAACATTGTTTGATGAGCGTTTTAATTGTAATTCACTATTTACAATTTTATGAGATTGACATATGAAAGTAATATTTTTAAAACTTCGTTATCGTACGAACGCACCTAATTTGCTACGCTTCACGTGCAATTTCCAACTTGTTTTATTACAGCTGCTTATGAAACTTTTTTATCTACTATATATTTTTTAAATATTGATAATCATAATTTTTCAAGTTGATTTAATTATTATTCTGAAATACATTATAGTATGTGATGTTTCATGTAACTTGTGTGTTTACATCTTTAATATGTCAACAAAAATATACGAGGTTGCCAGAAAATCGCCAAGAAAAACGCCAAATCTCCCGCTTCATTAGAGGTGATGACGTCACTTTTGTAGAGAAACATAAAAATCACGTGACTGCTGCCATTCGTTGGAATCCCTTATAGTCTCTAGCTTAAAATAATAGTAATATGTATGCTGATCACATGAAATATTACATGAATTATAATTAAGCAATCCGAAACTATTGTTCTGCAATTCGTACGAGTGCGAAATGCATTTAAAATATATGCCTAAATTTTCGTTTATTCCTAATATATCGTGTATAACAAGCTAATTTTTTTATTCTGTTTTTCACAAAATTTATCTTTTAAAAAAAAAGTTTCCCATACTTAAATTACATTAAAAAAAATCTAAAACACATTACGTTCCTATTCATTCATAGCAATGAACTTGAAGTTAGTGCCCTCGGGCGAAATATGTAATTTTTTGGATATGGTTTCGTTGGTTGATTTCCACACTATCTCTTCTAGGCACTGTAGCAGGGTGTTGTGAGAAGTCTGTGATTACCCTCTAGCAACCACAAGAGAAAATTTGACGAGAGATAAGAGACCGGAGCGGGACTTGAGAGCGGCTGTAATAATCTCGGAATATGTAGATTGGGACTGTAAACCAAGCGTAGAAAATAAGGTGATCCTGTACGTGCTATATTTTGCGCACTGGAGAAGGACGTGGTCAGAAGTCTCAGGGACGCAGCATATAGAACACAGTGGCGAAGGCGCCAAATTCATACTGAAGAGCCTGGAGTTAGTCGGCCAGGTGCGGGTACGCCATCGAGAAATCCAGATGTCCTCGCGACGATCGCAGGTCCACTGTCGAAAGGCATCGTCCTCACTAAGATGAGGGAAATCGGAGCAATAATCACTGTTTAGCCAGGCATACGTCTTTTCAGCTATCCAGTCACGACGGATTTGGGCCCCAAGGTCTTCAGGAGCGACCCAGTTCAGGGTGCGAGTAAGGTACGGGCCATTACGAGCCAGGGAGTCAGCCACCTCGTTAGGGGGAATACCCTTGTGGCCAGGACACCACACAAGATTAAGAGACACACTATGGAGAGAAAGGAGCTGAGAGATTGTGTTATGCAGGAGTGTGATTACTCTAGGAGAGCGGAGAGAATTGTTTTTCAGAGCAGAGAGGACAGAGCGGCTGTCAGTGAGCAGGAAGTAGCGACCATTCTCTTTCACATAAGAGGTTAGAGCCAGTGGCGCAGCCAGAATTCGGTTCTAAGGGGGGGGGTTGAGTTTCTGATAAAGGTTATTTGAATCGCCGGTTAATAGAATCAGTACTAATTAGAATATTTACTGTATAATACTTAAACTCAAAGAGCGTTTGTGTGGCCGGAAATCTTTTTTTTTTTTCGCATGAAGCATCTAAGAAAAGTAATTGAGTTCAAATAACCAATTTTTACTTAACTGATTCATGTAATATGCACTTTCACAATTTTAAGTAGAATTTTCGCCATTTAATTGAATCCCTTTATTAAATGAAATCTGATTCAATAAAGTGGCGGATTCCGAAATGCGCCAAAACATTTAAATATTAAGTTTGGATTTCATTCATATAAGCAGCAATTATAGCGATCTTTCTCAGCTCTGGGAAGGGTTTTAACCCTAAAACCACCCCCTTGGCTGCGCCACTGGTTAGAGCGATGAAAACGGTTAAGGCCTCGGCAGTGAAGACAGAGTTGAGATGGTGTACAAGCATGGCGATGCTGGATCCAGAGAAAGAATTGTGAATAGCAACGGCCGTTTTGGCGGAGCCTTTGGAGGCGTCAGAGGAGAAGGAGAGGAGAGGGCGTCATCGAAGCGCTCCACGACTTCCAAGCTTGGTAGATGGCCTCCGAAGGGAGAGAAGTATTTTGGAAAGGAAGACCATCCAGAATGATATGGCAATCTGAGTGAAGAAAAGGGTGGGATGGCCACGAGAACTTGAGTATATCGTTAGGACATAAGTTGTAAGTGCTCAGAAACTCAACAGCAGCAGCCGAAAGATGTCCAGAAGCAGTGGGCAGGTCAGACGAGAAAGGGGAGTGTGGGAGAGAAAGCTGGCGAGCTAGGAACCTATTGGCAATGCAGCGGATGCGGCTGACCATACTGGAGGCGTTCGTTTCACGGCGAAGAAGAGGAAGTGCAGTATATCTCGGAAGGCCGGTGGCAACTCGCAGAGAAGCATTGTAGGTGACCTCAAGAGAGTTCAAAGTTGAGGGGCATACTTTGAGAAAAAGAGGGCAGGCATATTCGAGGAGGCTCCGAACAACAATACGCAACATGTGTACCGTGTGAATGCCATGATTGTGCGAGGCGATGGCTTTCAAGTAGTTGAGCCTCTTAAAGGCCTTGGCACGAAGGTAAGAGAAATGATAATTGAACAGGAGGGACCTGCCGAACCAGACCTCTAGAACTCTAACAACAGGACTCCACTCAAGTTCAAGGCCCCTGATATTAGCTTTTGATTCAAGAGGCCGACGGCGGGAGAAATCAATGGCTGTGAATTTCTCAGGCGAAATGGAGAGGTGATGAGCAGAACACCACTGAACGAGTCTGTCAATGCAGTTTTGGAGTTTGGCCAAAGTGCGCAGAGGGTCTTTTCCCAAGGCGTACATGAAAATGTCATCTGCATAGATCAGGAGATGGACTCCACACTCCAGGATCTCGAAGATGTCGAAGAGGAAAATCATAAAGAGAAACGGGGAGAGGACACTACCCTGCGGTACGCCTCTCCTACATGGACCATGGTTGGAAAACTGAGACTTCCACCGAACGTGGATAGAGCGCTCCGTCAGAAAATTTGCAATCCAGCGGCCAACTTTGCCCCGGATACTAAGATGAGCAAGCTTATAGATCAGGCCGTCGATCCAGACTGAATCGTAAGCCGAGCTGATGTCAAGACATACCGCAAGCGCAGTCAGACGGGATTTGCGAGCTCTTGATATGTCATCAAAGAATTTACACAAAGCGGCCGTAGAGTCCTTGAAAGACATAAATCCGTAGTGAGAAGCCTGAAAGATATCGTTGTTCCCAGCCCAGAAGATAAGGCGGTGGAGAAGCAGACGTTCAAAGACCTTCGAGCACACGGCAATCAGCGCAATGGGACGATAAGAAGAGACCAGGCGAGAAGGCTTGCCAGGCTTGCAGATTGGGATGATGGTAGCTTCCTTCCACTCAGAGGGCACGGTACCCGAGTCTAAAAGCTTGTTATAAAGGGTGAGAAGTTTCTCCAGATTGGAGTCGGAGATGCCTCGGAGTAATTTAACGGATATCCCATCATGCCCAGGAGTTGTAGGACGAGTCCTCTGGATGGGGAGACGTAGTTCATTGAGGGTAAAAGGAGCGTCGAGGCAGGCGTCCCCATCGCTAAGGTCATAAGGAATGGGAACCAAAGGATCTTCTTGGCTGAAAGCTTCAAGGAAAAGGTCCGCTTGGGCACGCCAGGAAGCGACAGGGCCCCCGTTCCACAAAATGTTATCGCCAGGTGCAGTATCTTTGCGAGCCAGATTTTTGAGCAATTTGAAGATTTGGCCATTCGAACCCTGAGAGCGACAAGTCCTGTCCCAGTAGCTGCGGGAAGTCTGTTTGATGTAGCGCCGGAGCTTGCAGGCAGTCTGTTTATAGAGCAACCACATCTCCTTGGAGCAGCTAGATCTTGCGAGGCGGAGGTAACGACGTTTAAGTAGTTTACGACATGTGGAATCCCACCAAGGAGCATTGTGACGAGGCGCACGGCGAGGAAAAATGGAGCACCTGGAGATTGCCACTCTACAAGAGTCCGAAAAGGAGTCGTAGGTAGGATATGAATTGAAGTTATCTAGAACCGAATTTAGAAGACAGCCGGCCGAGGTCCAGTTGACAAAGTGGCGAGAGTATCGTGCCCGCCAATCTGAATAATTACGAGCTGGTGATCAGAGTCGAACGGATCCGGATGCACCGAACAGGAAAGCGAACCAAAAAGGCCAGGAGATGAGAGGGTGAGATCAAGAAGGGAAGGGGCAGCACCAGGCACAATACGAGTCGCGCTGGACGTATTGTAGACACAAACGTGATGACTGAGAATCCAAGAATGGAAGCACTGAAGAGGAAGAGGGTAAGGAGGCCGGCGACAGAGAAGATTGATATTGAAGTCGCCCACCAGAAGGAAAGGTGGCTCAATGGAATTGAATAAACTATCGAACCACTGAACGGCAAAGAAACCCCTGGGAAGGTGGATGTTGACAATGGTGAGCCAGGTGCCATGAATGTTGATCCTTACGCCAAGAGCCTCCGTATTGACGGAGGAGTCAATAGGAAGAGAAATGCGATATGAAGGGTAAGAAGCGCGGACCGCCGTGAGGAGGCCTCCACCACGGCCGCCGTCTCTACCAGCCAAAAAAGTATGCATACGGGGAATAGAGAAGGTTGTACCCGAAGCCAAAAAAATCTCCTGTAAGCAGATGACCTGGCAGTCTCTAAAGAAAGGGGCATGTAACCAATGTCCATTAGCTCTAAGACTCCTACCGTTCCAATGAATAACCTGAAAACCCATGAAAAAACAAAAAGGAAATACTAGCAAACTAGAAAAGAGAGAAGCCCCAAAAAGATAGCCACGTAATAAACCTTGACTGCCTCCCCCCCCCATAAAAAAGAGGGGGGGGAATGGGAGAGGAGAGAGAAGGAGGGAAGAAGAGAGGACCCAACTCACGTGAGTCCAGTGGCCTGAGAAGAAAGTCCAAGCTCGGGCTCATGTTTCGAGTTGTCATCTGAAACCCCTGATACCGTGGAAGAAAAGTCCATGAGGAGGTCTGACAAAGGCCCCTTTGACGATAGGGCCGTTCGCAACTTTTTTAATTTTTCCGATTTATGTGGTGCTCTGGATGAATGCAAAAGTTCGCTTTTTTTCTCAGTTTGTGGAGGCAAAGGGGGGGGGAATCGTCGGATGTTAAGACCTCTTTTATAGCCCCTTTGACGATAGGGCCGTTCGCAACTTTTTTAATTTTTCCGATTTATGTGGTGCTCTGGATGAATGCAAAAGTTCGCTTTTTTTCTCAGTTTGTGGAGGCAAAGGGGGGGGGGGATCGTCGGATGTTAAGACCTCTTTTATAGCACCGATGACCGCTGAGGTAAACATGGTGAGCATGTTTTGACAATTGGCAGCTTGAGCGGTTAGCACTTGCTGCAACATGTCAGCAATGTTTTCACTAAAACCTTGAAGGGTTTCCTGGAGTTCCGTTTTGGTGATATAGTTTGTGGGAGGGGGGAACAAGTAGATGATGCAGCCGCGGCCGCATATGATTCAGACTTGAGACTGGTGCTGGCTCGAAACTGTCGCCGGGCCTCACTAAAACCTAAATGGTGTTCGGCTTTATATTTGAGGAGTTTAGCTTCACGTGTATAGTGGGGGCAAGTCTTGTCAGAGGCGGCGTGGGGTCCTTTGCAATTAGAGCAATGCAGGGAAGTAGCAGAACAGGTGCCCTGATGGGACTCTGCACACTGGCCGCAAATTTGGTTACTCTTACAGTTACGTGTGCTATGAGTGAATTTTTGGCAATTTGCGCATTGCCGTGGTTTGTCAACGAACAGGGAGACACGATGGTACTGATACCATAGTTTGACATTTTCCCGGAGGGAGTGGCCAAGCTTGGTTATCAGGACCGACGTAGTTGGCGTCGAGCCCTGTCGCAGGAAACGTCTAACTTCTAAAGTTTTTATTCCTATGAAATCTAATAGACGCTTTCAGTCATGACGTCAGTTATGACATTTTGCTTGGATACTGACTCCAAACAAACGGTTGCTACGCTGTATTTTCTATTTTATTTGCATATTACAGCAACATTTTTCAGCGATATATAATTGACACATGTTTAATGCTTTATATACAATGATACCATTTTCTATGATTTATATTTAATGAGATATAAAGCATAGCAACCGTTTGTTTGGAGTCAGTATCCAAGGAAAAATGTCTTGACTGACGTCACACTGAAAGCGTCATTTGTTCTGCAATTTCAGTGCAATCGACAAGTGGGTCGATATTGTGAAGTAGGAAGCGAGTCGATATTTCTTCAGGAAGATAGGACGCGGTAACGGTAATATTTAGTATGGTTTTGATTCTTAATATTCAATGGCAGTTTCTGCCGATTGTGTATGAATAAGTAATTTACCTTGGCGGGTAATTTTCATAAAATCAATGTGTTTATGAGATGGAACTTGCGCTGCAATGGCATCTCTTAGCGCTTTGGGGTGTATCATTGGTAATGATCCCTTTACAGCAGTTAGAGTAACCGAAATTGCCCCAATGCCGACTTTACTAGCTTCAAATAGGATGTTTTCAGGGGAACTATTTAAGCGGTATAAGAAAGGATTATGAGTTGTACTGTTGTTTGTGTCCATGTTCGAAACATTTTCCTGGACATTAAATACGGAGTTCATATTGCTACCCGTGACCGTCACTGGTTGACAGTCAGACACAATTGCAACAAACAAAATTTGAAACGAGCACAAAGAAAAAGAAAAACAAAAAACCAGTTCAACACTTACCAGTGCTGGAGGAAACAAAAATAAAGAGCGCTTCTAGCGCAAAATACACAGAATAACAAAGGAAAATACACAAGATTATAAAGAAATTCCACCCCAAAAGGATGGAAAAAAATTCACTTGACGCGTTGACAACGCCAACAGAAAACAGTCGGTGATTTTTGATGAAATATCAACAAATGTTGAAAAAATAATCATATTGAAACAGCAACAAATTTTATTTATTTATTTATTTTTGAAGTTTTCTAAAATTGGATCGGTTTTATTTCGTAAAAATTAACCTAAAATAATGTAAAACATATATATATATATATATATATATATATATATATTAAACTTTGAAGCACATTTTGTTATATTTTCCCATATGTAAATTTAACTAAAATTTAACAAATTGTGTTTTTTATTTAGCAAAGAAAGTTTGTTAATTAAACTAGAAACAGACAAACAGGGAAATATCTACATATATCAATTTGTATAGTTTATAAATGAATGGTATTTAATATTGATTTCAAATAAATCATTGAAATAAATAATTCACTAAATTTTAAGACAATGATGAGATGTGATATCTGTTTAATAATTTGTTACATATATATATAAGTATAAAAATATATTATAGAATTGGATACAAATAATTGTCATTTTCAAGAGGCGATTGTTATTAATAATAATACTGTAGAAAGGAAAGTATTTTTTTTTAAATTACTTCAGTT
Organism: Maratus speculifer; assembly: GCA_964019185.1. Taxonomy (NCBI): domain Eukaryota; kingdom Metazoa; phylum Arthropoda; class Arachnida; order Araneae; family Salticidae; genus Maratus; species Maratus speculifer. The sequence continues at coordinate 199,014,277 of OZ025290.1, forward strand.
TTATAATTGTAAATAAATCATAACATTTAATATTATAAATAATAATATTTAATAATCATATATCGAGGTGTAAATTTTTTGAAAAAGCTGAAGTAGCAGGAAAAAAAAAAAAAAAAAAAAAAAAAAAAAAAGTTTCTTTCTGAATTTTTTCGAAAAAAAAAATGGAAAAAATGATTTTTCTTCAAAATAAATTATATTTTCTTACAGAATATTAATATTTTTTTTTTCATTTATCTGTACTAAAAGAAAATTATTTTTACTTTATATGACTTTGACTATGTTACATAAGGAAAAAAAGAAGCACAGATTGTTTTTTGAAGTCTTTTTTTCAGTCTCAGCATTTTCATGGTAACATTCATGATTCATTTAACGCTACTGTCTATTATATCATGTCTCTGTTAAAATGATTTTTCAGTTACATGTTCAATTACCAATTGATCTAATGTAAAAACCTTAGACAATATCTCTGCAGTTTGGAATCAAATGTATTATACATCCCATTTACATAGTATTATTTTTAAGCACATTATACTAGTTTAAAGAAACAAATTGTTGCAGTTTTGTCATTATTACGAATATCAATATTCAAATATTACATTGTTTTAAAAAAAAAATTATATTTACAATATTATATCTTGTTCTCCTAGTTATAATTTTCATTTCCTTTAAGAAATATATTTTGTTTTGGTATAGCTTTCCAATCTCAACTCAAAATTTTTTTTTATTTAGTTTTGCAATCTAAACTCAAACAAAACTAAGTTTTAGTTTGGTTTACTCAAGTCTGCAAACCAAAAGCAGCATAGAATTTATTGTTTGTTAGAATTTTACTCACTAAAACCAAGAAAATATTAAAAAAAAAAAAAAAAAAACTATCGCATTAGTTTTTTATGCAAAAATGATGTTTTTAGTTTAATTAAACTTAAAATTTCTCTTTTTATTCTGAAATCTGGTATCACTTTCTTGAGTAAAAAACCATATCTAGTAATGTTTCCATACAGTAATTTCATATTTCTAAGAATGGAACTCAAGAGTATGAACTATAAAACCTTCTAAAACATATAAATTCACTAAAAACTAGAAATCGAAATTTTATACAAACTCAATACTTACTTCTTGTAAAGATAGAATAAAGTAATAAATACATGCGTCACATTTCATGTTAAATTTTCAATTGTAGTATTAGTATGTAGCTATTACAAAATTTTCAATATATTATTTTATAAATCAAACTTCAATTTTTCTAGTTTGGAAAAATTTAAAAATAAGCCTTTGGGTAAAAAAAAAACCAAAAAAAAAAAAAACTTTTTTTTGAGCATTTTTATCTGTAATCATATATAAATTTGATATTTAAAAAGTATAAACCTCATAGATGCTTAAAGCCATATGTTCCACAAATTAATGTATGTGATATATATTCAGTAATATTCCAAACTTGTTTATAAAAAAATAATAAATTTAGTACGTACTAATAATGTGAAAAAATAATGTATACATTATTTTTTCATATTTTTATTTTATGGACATTAAATCAAACTTTAAAAAGTTGAACTATCAAAAATCTGTGTTATTAACCTTTTAAACGCCGCACTATGATCGAAAGGCTGCACAAACTATTTTTTGGTAAAAATCCTATTAAAACTCAAACATAAGCACTATGAGTAAATTATTTCCCCCCCCAAAAATTTTTGTGTATGATTTCTAACATGTTCCAAAAATGGAACATTGGCAGGAAACACTTAGTTTTTAGCTCACAGGCTATCATAGCCTGAGAGCTTATGTGCCCGTCCGTTCTGTATGTATGTGCATTCGTGCATAACGCGATAACTCATGATAAAAATACCCCATCCACTTGAAATTTTGTATATAGGTATTTTCTGATAAGGCTGATTAATTTTTGGCCTGAATTTAAGGCCTGATTAGTTTTTGGGGTTCATTCGATATGTATAAGAGGGGGAACGGGGGGCTCATGCCCCTCCCCTTAATGGATATAAATGGGTTTTTCATGCAGAATTAACAGTTTTTGTCCAAAATTTAGATATAGGATCATTCTGATGAAGCGATTCCGTGACTGTTATTATGTGTTCATTGAATAAGTATAAACAGGGGGAACGGGGGCTCATGCCCCCCCCCCCTTAATTAATATAAACGGGATTTTCATGCAGAATTAAGTTTTCGTTCAAAATTTAGATATAGGATCATTCGGATGAGGCGATACCGTGGCTGTTATTAGGTGTTCATTGAATAAGTATAAACAGGGGGAACGGGGGGCTCATGCCCCCCCCCCTTAATTGATATAAACGGGATTTTCATGCAGAATTAACAGTTTTTGTTCAAAATTTAGATATAGGATCATTCGGATGAAGCGATACCGTGGCTGTTATTAGGTGTTCATTGAATATGTATAAACAGGGGGAACGGGGGTTCTAATGCCCCTCCCCTTAACTTTCATAAATGGATTTTTCAATCAGAATTGTCAGATTTCGTCCAAATCTCTGAATAGTTTTGGAAGTTTAATGATTAAGTATAAAAGAGGTTAATAACTCCTCTTAAATTATATAAATGCTAAATGGGTTTTTATTAAGAATTATCCGATTTGCTCTGAATTTTGTATATAGATTTTTTAATATTATAAAGCATGTACTTGATAGTTTAGGAAGTTCAATGATTAAGTATAAAAAAGGAGAAAGGGGAGAGCTGTTTCCCCTTAATTTTTTTTTCGAACGGAATTAACGAAAATACAAGGCTGTAATGTATAATTAGTATGCGTAACCTGTGAGCTCAATGCCATCAGTTTAACTGGGCAATATTTTTTTTATTTGACATGTATTCATAAAATACGATTAACGACATTTCAATTAAAATCTTTATTTCTGTGCACATTTTTTTTCCCGATTGTAGGTAATGTATAAGTATTTGTCAATAATAACACAGGTTAAGAAAGTAAATAGCCGGGCTTCGCCCGCCTAGCTTTCGTATGTCTCGGGATTCCAACAAGTATTCCAGCAAAAATAGTAAAATAAAGCTTATAAAAAAATCTTTCCCACTTACTTAAAAAAATATTACATACATGATGGATAGTAATTACTGTATGAAAGCAGCTTTACAGTTATTTATCAAAGTTAAGAAAGAAATAAGTACAAAATGATACAAGAAAATAATAACAATAATAAAAATCTCTGTACTACAATTCACAGCAAAATAATCAAATAAATAAAAATCTTAAAAATGTAAAAGAGAGAAAAATTTATCAAAAACTTTTAAAATACATATGTATATGTATATGTCTTTAATTTTTGTGTCCTACATTTGATCTATTATCGATGGTAATTAGGAAAGCATTTCGCATGTAGTCTTTTTTCACACCCCAAACATTTTTTGTAGTGCTCTTTTGGCATACAGTACATTGTCCTTGTGTTGATGGCATAATATAATTTAATTGACAAATGCCAATGCATTCCTCTTCAGAATCATTAGATAACTCATAAAAAAATTCTTGTGCCTCTTCTACTGTTCGAGTCGGATTCGAAAGAGACAACTCGTTCGTCTGACGTATCCTAACTAACTGAAGAAAATCATAGAGTAAAGTGAAATAATAAAAATTCCTTATCACGCTATTTTCTAAATTCTTGCTTGAGTCATAAACAATGTCCTACCAACAAACAGGCATGTTTACCCCGTCAGTTGTGAGTAATTCACTTCAGGAGAACGAGCGTCTGAGAGAGACAGAGGGGGGGGGGGGGTAAGGGGCAGGGTGTGGAGTGGGGGTAAAAGAAAGTGTATCAAAGTCATAAACATCTTTTGTCGACACTTACTAAAAAACCTCGTATTCGGAATCTTTTTATCAATAGTTACACGTACTGCAACCAAAGACCTTTATCATGTTAAACAAGTTGGAAATTGCACTTAAAGTGTAGCAAATGAGGTGCGTTCGTTGATAACGAAGTTTTAAAATATTCAGATCTTTCTGATATAGTAAAGCGTACTTTGGATACAGTATAGTGGTCGAAATCTTTGTGTTCCTGTAAATATGCAGGGAGTAATTTTTATTATACTTCATTAACGTACATCTTATTCATAAAATGTGAAGTAGTTTAATATAATTAAAACAACCCCCAAACAATGTTTCCCCGTAAAACATTATTTAGTGGAATACATTTGTGTGGCCCTGTAATTTAATAATAAATATTCTTTGCATCACAGATTGTACAAAATGTATTTTTTAGTACATATTTCATAGATTCATGTCAATTCTGTTATATTCAAATGAGTGTAACACCATCAAAATGCATTTGAAACTTTTTTCCCCATTGACCGTAATGTAACGGAATACTTTTGATTGTCCCTGTAATTGATCAATGCATCCGATTTTCATAACATTTGAAATGACTCGACAAAATTATGTAATAAATATACGTTTTAAATTTCAAACGATTAAAATGCATTTGAAACTTTTTTCCCCATTGACCGTAATGTAACGGAATCCTTTTGATTGTCCCTGTAATTGATCTATCCATACAATTTTCATAAAATTTGAAATGACTCGACAAAATTATGTAATAAATATACGTTTTAAATTTCAAACGATTAAAATGCATTTAAAACTTTTTTCCCCATTGACCGTAATGTAACGGAATCCTTTTGATTGTCAATGTAATTGATCTATCCATCCGATTTTCATAAAATTTGAAATGACTCGACAAAATTATGTAATAATTATGTATTTTAAATTTCAAACGATTCGGTTGGGTAGTTTTTGCGTTGTTATATGCGGACGGACAGACAGACAGACGGACGGACTGAGCGACAACAATAGGTGCTACGCATTTACATAATTACGAACGCACCTAAAAACGCCTTTACACGCCAATGTTCCATTTTTGGAATATGCGAATTTCTTATCTAAAAAAAAACAATATAAATTCACCTTTTTTTAAAAACTTGTGTTCTACTAATAAAATGATTATTTTTACTTGATCAAACTTAGTTATAAAAATATTTGTTAAATTTTGAATTTTATATGAATTTGGGAATTTTGCCCAAAGAAAAGTCTAAAAAAAAGGCATAAATTACGATTTTCCCCTTAGACATGATTAATATTATCAGTGAAATATCAACGTCAAAAAATTTAATCCATACTTTATATACAACTACTAATTTTTACGAAGCAATACGAATAAAAATATTTTTTTTGCAGAATTTTGAAGTTGATGTTCCATTTTTGGAACATTGGCGTGTAAAAGGTTAAAGGAAATCATATATCAAATGGATTTAAATAATAAATACGATTAATTCTCTCTAATGCACAACTTTATAATCATAATCCATACTATATTTCAAATGTAAACAAACAGTTAAAATCTTTTTTTAAGCAAGATAAACACTTTAAACATTAAAAAATAAATAAATAAATAAATAAATAAATAAATAAAATAAAATAAAAATGATCTAACAAATATATTAAGAGATTTTTAATGGATTTTGCATTCAATAGATGGAAATGTTTAATGCATCTTATAAATAACTATTAGACTGATATATACCGAATGCATTTGTTGCTGTATGAAAGATAAAATTGCTTTTAAAGAAACATTAGCTCTTTAGGATAGGTATCTTAATTTTTAGGAAAACAAACTTTTGTTATTGTTTAAGAAAAACTCTCTCCTTGTTGACCCTTAAAAGGCTTCAAGATTAAATTACAAAGTAAAAAGTAAAAACTACAAAGCAAATCACCATCATTTGCAATGTTTTGAAGTATTTGAAATTGTGAAAATGTTTTTAAAATGTCGCTCATGGAAAGTTAATAAATTTAGTGCACACATTTTCAAATTTCATGGATATATTTAAACATACTTTAAAAATTGGTTTGTGCGATAAAAAATATCAATAAAAGATTTCATTTATTGAAGTAATAATTAAAATGTTATCATTATTATTATTTTTAATTTGTCATTTATTAATCATTCATTAAGTAATCTAACCAAAGATTTTATTAATTGTCATTGGCTCTCTTCTGTATTTTGTTGAAACTCATTATAGTCTGATCAAGATTATGAAATGAAACACTTGGATTTGGTGCTAGAGCAGTAACATTCAGCGTTTGTTTACGAAAAGGGCAATCTCGCACCCAATGATAAGCATTCGAAATGCCCAAATTTAGACAAATCCGGCACGGCGTTGGTGGCAACGTGGCCTGATAATGTAGGCTTGGGCGTTGTTGATCGGTCTGCATAGATCTTGTGGGAATTGGTTGCATCGGTCTAAATGTATTTCTTTGTGGGTTTGGGTTAAAATGTCGAAATTGAGGTGATTGGTATGGGATACGATAATTCCATGGTCTGTAGGAATTTTGTCCATGGTCAATGTGGGATTTAAAAGGTCTCCATTGTCGATATTGAGGGGGATGCTGAGGGTTGGGCTCAGTCTTCCTGTCTGTTTTATCTCTCTGTTCTAACTGCAATTTACTTAATTTAAATACCAATTCTCTCCATTCATTGACATAGCAGGCGCATTTGTCACTACCAACTGTTTCATCTCTACCGGCAGTCCATCGGTAAGACCGTCCAAAATGAAACGCTGATCTAAACCTAAAGTGCGTCCTACTTTAGTTTTCTGGTGGTAATATTCATTTAAGTCACCTCCAAATTTAAATTTGATATGGGAGAAATCTGTCAATGATGGTGTATCAGGAGTAGTGTAGTGTTTGGTGAACAATAACACTAACTCTGACCAATGGAGGACCTGAAGGCAGTTGTTGACATATAAGGTAAGCGCGGTATCTTTTAGATACTTTTGGATGTTGCGGATTTTCCACAAATCATCCTTGTGTTCCTCGACACAAATTGACTCAAAGTATCGCAGCCAAGGAACCCATAACATCTTCGATTCTGTCGAGAATGGCACAATTTCGGGATCCTTTTGACATGTGCCTTCAATTTTACCCGACGACTGAGAATTTGCTGCATTAACTTCCTTTCCCAGAGTCTCGGGAATCACATCATCATTTTTTGGGGGGTCGCCTACTTTCTCTGGTGGTGGGACAGTACTCATGATGTTTACAAATAAAATCTCACATAATCATAATATATTCCAACATAGTAACACATACAAATAACATTAAATAATTCCAAATATAATAGTAAAAGAATAGTAACCTAATACTTAAATTATTTTCATATCGGTGGGAGAACAATTAAATTAATATATATATATATATATATATATATATATATATATATATATATATATATATATGTAATATAAGCTTAATACTAATTAATACAAAAAGTTAAATATATGATAGTGCCGAAAAAGGTTCTTCTAAGCTATGAAGAGCGTTTTAGAAGCAGATTCATCATTAACAATAACTTCCCGATTAAGGTAAATAGTAGAGATGGGAAATATAGTTATTTTTGGTTAACAGGTTACATCGTTCCACACATTCACAGGTAACAGGTTTCAACAACCTGTTATTTTTGTAACGTAATAACTAATCAATGAGAATATGCTGTCAACAGACATTTTTATTAGAGGGACTTTAATTAAGATATCTTGAATAATTTTGATATATAAGTGTAGACTCTGTTTTAGTTCAGATAAACATACACCTTTAAAATAAATTTGATGTTAAAAATTTAATTTTTGCAAGACAAAAACTTAGTTAGCTGTGATGCTTTGCATTTCACGCATTATTATCGTTTTCTTGCTCTAAAAATGCATTTTTCCTCGTTGAAATTTCATAAGTATCATAACTCACTAAGTTTTACCCTTAGAAGTTTTATGCTGATTTACCTGTTAAAACGCATAGAAACTTTTTCTAAATAAAAGTTATAAACTTATTTAACACTGTATAAAATATGTAATTTCTTAACAATTTAAAAAATAATTATTTTAATGTAAATTGATATTTATATGATGCAGAAGAAAGTTTAAAACATTTTTGCAATTGGTACAATGGTAAAACTGGCGGTTTAGAAATTAACTTTTTATAAACGATCAAAAATATCTTCCATAAAAAATAACACCGGTTTAACAATACAATTTGTAAAAAAAAAAAAAAAAAAAAAAAAAAAAAAAAAAAAAAAAGATCTTTATTTGTTGGTACCTTGACTTGAAGTTCGAATTTTGACATCCCCGAATCAATATCTGTTAACACATACTCAAATCTTTTCCCACAAGAACACGAAACATTACTTATACATTTTTAATCAAATGTCATTCATCCAACAAATTTCATATGTGCATTAACCCCCCCCCCCCCCCAAAAAAAAAAAAGTTGTGACAGGCCAAAAAATGACGTTGGTAGTATAAAATTGGCGCCCTATAAATTTCCGCGTCTTCTTTTTTTTCAGTAAAATAAAATTACGAAAATAATGTTTTCGAGTTCTTATTTTCTAATGACGAAATAATAATAATAATAAAAACCCAGTAATAAACACTTTATTTAAAAAAAAAATCATAGCGCCAGAATACCCCCCCCCCCTTCTCCAAATCATATGAGTTCAAAGTAATATCCTTTTAAATATTCAAAGTGAAAGACTGCCACCGTTTTACTCATCTAACTACACCAACCAAAGATTTTCTCCCGCGCGATAAAAAAGCTTTCTATCAACAATTAAATCCGTATATCTTTTAATTCCATTTTTCAAACGCATATTCCTTCCCATTAAAATCATGACCAAAGATGGCTGACATTAACTCCTTGCTTTTTAATAATCTGCAAGCGTCACTCACTAAATACATACGCTTGAATAAAAACACATTTCCCCCCATTTCATTTTCAGTATTCTATCTACTTGTTCGATAAATGCAGTTTTTATTATTCCAGTCATTTTTTTCAATAAATATAGTTTTCGATATTCTAAAAACATATTTATTGCTTTAATTTTTGTAACTGTGAGCGTTATAAAAATATTCAAACGATAAAATAATTTTTGGGAAAAAACCGAAGCCAGGTGTTTTTAAATATCCGTAGAATAATGAACAACTAATAGCTTTTGAGAGATTTTACCACGTGAACTTTTGAGATAGCAAACGGACAATTATTCATGTGATTGGCGCACTTGATTAGACCAAAAGGATTTTTAATGTCTTAGAGTCGTAGAAGGATAGATAGTGTTGCGTCAAAAGGAAATTCTGGTAGTTTTTCTTTGTGCGTAGGCATTTTTTTCTCTCTCTGTATTTCAAAAGCGTTTTATTGCTGTTGGGGATTTTATTTTTTGCACTAATAGAAATTCTTTGTCTTAGAATTCAAATAGATTTATAAGCTAGGAAATAGATTTTATATAACTAAACTTTTATTAATGTATAAATATTCATTCCTAAAATAATTTTTAGCCTTGCTATTTACTTCTTCTTTTAAAATGCTTATCACACGAGGCGTTCCAAAATTAACAGGGACTTTTTGGTAATCTGTTACTGAATAATAAGTTTTTGGTTGATATTACGAATATTTATCCTGTTATGTTAAATAATGCCATCTCTAGTAAATAGCTAAACTTTCAAGAAAATCTAATTCGGAGATACTAATGGCATTAAAGATATGTAACGTCCTTCTAGGACAGGTAGCGTGGATGAATAAATGTCCGAGGGTGAGGTACAATAAATTTACAGAAATATATTTATTAATAAATAAATAATTGTAAATTTCTTGAATAAGTTACAAATCTTAAAATAAATATGGGTAAGATGCATCTAAAAAGGTTCGCCGATTAAGAGTTTTTAGACCATTCGGTATTTCACCATATTTAAGGCTACAGTGGACTCTCAAAACTAATTTTCTAAATTTTCAATTTTTTTTAAAATTTCTGGAAATAATCATAATATATATATCTCTTATTTCACAATTTAAAAAAAAATATATATTCAATAGTTTTTGAGATACAGATTTTTCTTTTTTTAAATTAACAAAAAATGGCAATATTTCAAAATGCTCCATGCGAAATTCTTTATGCCCAATTTTTCTGATTTTTTGTTTAAAATGCTCTCTAAGCATTTTTAGCATATTACTTGTAAAATATTAAAAAAATGATTTTAACTTCTTAATTCTTTTGTATTTTCCGTTAAAAAATCATAAAAAATTTCATATAACTGAAATTTAAAAAATTTACATGCGTCTAAAAAATTTTATTTCTAGTAACATTTGTTAACACATACATAAAGAGCATTTTAAAAAAAAATCAGAAAAATTGGGCATAAAGAATTTCGCATGGAACATTTTGAAATCATGAAAACGACGAAAATATTCATTCTGAGAAAAACAGGTTATAGTAACTACAGTGGTAATAATTGCTTAATATTTTCCTACTGACACAGTTTCAGCTATTAAGGGATATAATATCATTTCTAGCTTATATGTAACTGTTTTATCAGAGTTTCCCCCAGGTTTAAAAAGGGGCAGGGCGCTACTGTTCTGAAAAGGGCACTTTTTACATTCGTCAGGGCACTCTTTTGATTCTGAGGACACTTTTTTGATTTTTAAGGGCACTTTTATAGAGTTGAATCTAGAATCTAGCAGTTCAAAAAATCGTTGAAATACAGAAATTTCATCAGAGAATCCAGAAAAAAAAACCAAAAATTTTGTCAAAAAGTTTTTAAAAAAAGGTTAGATTTTGTTAAAAGATCGCGAAAAAACGGCAAATATTGTTAAAATATCCTGAAGAAACGGCAGACTTTGCTAAAAAAATCGTGAAAAAACGACAAATTTCGTGAAAAAATCGCGAAAAAAAGACAAATTTTGTTGAAAATGACAAAAATTGTCCAATTTCTTCAAAAGATTTCTAAAAACTGCCAATTTTGTCACGTTTAAACACGAAAAAACGCAAATTTCAAAAAAGGGGCGCGAAAAAAAAAAAAAAAAAAAAAAAAAAAAAAAAGCGCATCGTCCGTAACGGGAGTGGAATCGCTCCCCTCTTTTCTCCCAGATTCAAATTTTAAAGATTTATAAATAAATTCTATATTTAAATTAATAATAATAAACGTTATTTTTAGGATGATTAAACGAGTCACATATTACATACTTCGTTTAACTTTTGTTAAGGGCACTTTTATAGAGTTGAATCTAGAATCTAGCAGTTCAAAAAATCGTTGAAATACAGAAATTTCATCAGAGAATCCAGAAAAAAAAAACAAAAATTTTGTCAAAAAGTTTTTAAAAAAAGGTTAGATTTTGTTAAAAGATCGCGAAAAAACGGCAAATATTGTTAAAATATCCTGAAGAAACGGCAGACTTTGCTAAAAAAATCGTGAAAAAACGACAAATTTCGTGAAAAAATCGCGAAAAAAAGACAAATTTTGTTGAAAATGACAAAAATTGTCCAATTTCTTCAAAAGATTTCTAAAAACTGCCAATTTTGTCACGTTTAAACACGAAAAAACGCAAATTTCAAAAAAGGGGCGCGAAAAAAAAAAAAAAAAAAAAAAAAAAAAGCGCATCGTCCGTAACGGGAGTGGAATCGCTCCCCTCTTTTCTCCCAGATTCAAATTTTAAAGATTTATAAATAAATTCTATATTTAAATTAATAATAATAAACGTTATTTTTAGGATGATTAAACGAGTCACATATTACATACTTCGTTTAACTTTTGTGCCCCTTTGACAAAATTTGCATTTTTTTGCGATCTTTTGACGAAAGCTACCATATTTTCGGGATATTTCGAGGAATTTTACGGTTTTTTTTGCGAATTTTTGGCAAAATTTTCCTTTTTATTGCGATTTTTAGATGAAATTTGCCTTTTTTTACCCGCAAATCTTTTGACGAAATCTGCTGTTTTATCGCGATTTTTTGACGAAAGTTTCCGTTTTTCGTGATCTTTTGGCAAAATTTTCCGTTTTTTGCAAATTATTTGACAAAACTTTCCATTTTATAGCGTTTTTTGGACGAAATTTGTCGTTTTTTCTCGATCTTTTGGGGAAATCTGCCGCTTTTTCGAGATTGTGTGACGAAATTATCCATTCTTTCGCGAATCTTGCCGGGAATTAATCGTTATTTCGCGATTTTTTAACGAAATTTGCCGTTTTTTCGCGATTTCTTGATGTAATGGACCTTATGCACGTGACGTCACACGCCAGAGCTGGCGGTATGCTAACCTGTTATTCTAGTCACTGCAGCGCCAGAATGCCTGAATGCGCAGGCGCAAACATCGCTAGCAGACGATTTCAGCCTTTCTGGATACATTTTAACAGAAAATTTACAAATTTAGAGGATTTTCTTGCAAGCAGAATAACAATTTTGAATTTATATTACAATATATTATGTATATTCTGCTTCAACAAAGAATTTTTTCCAGGTATTTCTAACAAAGAAGCATTAAAAATTTACACTCCATAGACTGCTATGCTAAACACCGCCAGCAGACGAATTTTAGCCTCGACCTCAGCTTGTGTGCATAAGGTCCATTACGCGCCCTGTGGGACGAGTAAGAGCTATTTTTTGTGTTCCGTCACCGATTTTTTGCGTAGTTTTCGCTCTATAGCGCGTCCGCATCATCACTGAAGGGCGCTATTTCTTTGAATTAGCGACAAGAGGGGCGTTAATTTTTGGATGAGGACAAGAGGGGCGCTATTTTTATATTAAAGGGCAAGAGGGGCGGAGCGCCCCCCTGAAACCCTCTGGGAGAAACTCTGGTTTTATGTTTTTATGGTAAATTCACATAAAATATGTGGCTTCGACAGTAATTCATGCAAAGGACGTGAAGTATCTGAATTAAAAAAAATCTTCTCAAAAGTAACAGTTTGTATTTTCTAATGACATTTTTTCAAATTTTACTAGAAATGTTCATGGTATAAATACCTCTCATTGTACAAATTTTTGTTAAATATATTAAATATTTTTAATATTTTAAATATATTAACATTTTTTAATTTATGCTAAAAAGATTGAAGCAAAAAGCAATTCCTCTAAATATATTGTAAACAAACGCTTAAAGAAACAGTTAAAGTTAAAGTATTGTTTTGCGAAATCACAAAATTAATAATTTCAGTGCAAAATAATAACATTTTGTATGGCAAAACAAAAAACTAGGCTAAATTTTACGGATGTGAATCGGCAAAAAAGTAAACAAAGGGGCGTGGCACAATCAGATGATTGGACAAAAATGCTTCTAACTCCAGTAAAAATAGTCGAAATTGAAAAATTCTTTTTGTGTTCAATAGCAGGGAGTTCATACAATGTTATTATGACAAAAATGAAAATTCGACAATTTGATGATTTTTTGCGATTTTGAAAGTCCACTGTAGCAAAGAAATTCCCCCCCCTAATTCCGTGCTGATGCACTGACAAGGAAGGTCTCCATACGGGCATACTCAGAAAAATCTGAAAAAATTACAGAATGTTCTTCTCATATAGTTATATATGTTTTTAAAAAATTTTCGGCGGAACCTCCTTATAACGTCCGTAAAAAATAATAAAAATTTCGTTTATTTGGCGATTTATCTCCGGTTGGCGAAAAAACGAAATTTTGAAAAATACGCTTTTACGCTTCGAATACTTTTTAAAGAAAAAACTTTCTATGTTCAATTTATTTAAATAAGTTTAGTTTAAGTAATTTTAGTTTTGCATTTTTACTTTACTTTAAGTGTAATTTTGTCATATACGTTTATATGTACTTATAACAAAATGAAATTAATATATTTTATCATTTAAAACACAATTTAAATTGATTAAAATTGTTCCAAATTGAAAAATACACTGTTAAAAATCTGCTGCATTTTGTTGCAACCAGTGGCGTAGTCAAGGTGGTGGGTTTAGGGTTAAAACCCCTCCCAGAGCTGAGAAAGATCGCTATAATTGCTGCTTATATGAATGAAATCCAAATTTAATATTTAAATGTTTTGGCGCATTTCGGAATCCGCCACTTTATCGAATCAGATTTCATTTAATAAAGGGATTCAATTAAATGGCGAAAATTCTACTTAAAATTGTGAAAGTGCATATTACATGAATCAGTTAAGTAAAAATTGGTTATTTGAAGTTAATTACCTTTCTTAGATGCTTCATGCTTCATGCTTCATGCTAAAAAAAAAAAAAAAAAAAAAAAAAAAAAAAAAAAAAGATGATTTTCGGCCACACAGACGTTTTTTGAGTTTAAGTATTATACAGTAAATATTCTAATTAGTACTGATTATATAGACCGGCAGGGTTGGGGTTTTGGACAGGACACGCGGGTTTTACTGTTTAAAACTGTACTAAAGTGTCCAAAACTGTACTAAAGTGTCCAAAACCTTAAAAAAAAAAAAAATCCACATTTCACCACTGCACACTTATTAAACATATGAATAAATATCTCACAATATATTTTACTAACATTCTATTTAATTCTTTGGTAAATGAAAAAAAGTTCAAACTTTTCTAATATCTCTGCAGCATAAAAAGTTCTGTTACTGTTAAATTTGTGTAATAATAATAAGCAATTCTTTATAATACTACATATGTAGTTGAGAGGGGATGCTTTTATTTCCATTTTTGTGAAAGAAAAGGCTACAAAGAAATTTCTTTTAAATAATGTGTCATTGTAAATTATCTTTTCTAGATTATTGGATAATAAAAGAAAACAAATATTTAATTTAAAATCTAGAAGTTATTTTTTTAAATATGTATTGTTATTATGAATGTGCAAATACAAGAGCACTAAACAAAATAATTCACTGTAATGTGTTAAAAAGTACCACCATTTTTTTTTTTTTTTTTTCCTTTCAGGGCAGAATGCTGATGAATCAGTATTAGATCTTGTATAGATAACACAGCCTCAAAAATTGACTGACCAATAAAATATAATGTCACATAGTTTCTAGTAGAAACTATGTGGCATTACCATTGACTTTCTAATATACGTAGACGATACATCCCATTGTTATCTCGGCATGGTATTGTTACAATAATATTGTTATATAATCAGGGTTGCAAAAAAGCCGGCTGAAATTAAAAAAAGCCAGGCCAGTTGGCTTTTATTGGTTTTAGCCGGCTTTTTTTGGCCAAAATTGGCCTTTTTTGGCCATAATTGGCTTTATACAGCGACGCATTTTAATTATAAGCTACACATTTTTAAGTGTCTTTTAACTAATTTTAATGATGTTTAATTTACTTTGAGTTTAATAAATTTATTAAAATGAAAAATTGGGATTTTATTTGAGATTCATTATGAAAAATTGGTTATAACCCAATTTTTCAATAATGAAGACATTAATACTAGAATAACACATTGATGGAGTTACTAATGGTTTATAGTCAGAATTGCAAATGTGTCAGCTAAATTATAAAATGGCCATACCAACCAAATGATTTTTCTAATTTACATTGAACTTTAATCCTACCCTTGTTTTTCCATTTTCACTGCTTTATAAAATTAAAGAGGACTATAGTTACTTAGCTACATGTTTTACTACTTAACTAATTTTAAGAGTTATTAAAATGTCATGTTTTATTCCCTACAAACATTTAAAATCATACATATAAAAAAAAAATACACTATTTCTCACTTTTGAAAATAGTATTTCGAATTATGCACATTTAATAATATATTATATTTCGCAATTTATTTCAGTATTCTCAATTAGCATATGCATGAATATATTCATTCATACTAGTGGGCATATATGCACTTATAAATAACAAAGAGCTATTTAAAATTTTAATTCAACAAATTTTATTAGAACATTTTTGTTGTTTAATTTTATGTAATTATGTATTAAACTCTCCTCAAATATTCAATCCTACCTAATTTCTCTTTCAACATTGTTCATTTTATCACTTAATCTTTACATATTGACCTGTAAGAATGTTTCCATGAATGCTTTGGTTATATTTTGTCATAATTCAATAAAATATAATTCTTAAGAAAGTGTAATATAAGTAGAACTATGAAATATAGAAGTTTAAAACAGATTTTTTGAGTACATTTTCTTTTTTACAAGATTTATACCTATCAGATATAATACCTTCACAGTTGACTTCTAGCAGTTATAAAGAATTATTTATTTGAAAAATTAAATAGAAATTTATAACTTTTTTAGTAGTAAATAATTAAAAATATATTAAAAATAAATCAATCCAAATTTAATATGGATTTGATACAAATTAACACTTTAAAAATAAAAGCCGATTTTTTCAATTTTAGCCGGCTTTTTTTAAGTGGATAAAACCAAAAAAAGCCGGCCGGCTTTTTTTGGCCTGGCCAAAAATCCGGCAACCCTGCATATAATATAGTGTCATAATAATAGTCAATATCTAAATATCTCATAATCAAACTAAATCAATTATTTTTATTTATACTACTAGGGGGGCCCCGCCCCCCTGCTCGCTATGCTCGCCAACCCCCCGCGTAATCGCTTCGCGATTCCAAATTATTGGCTACCCCTGTTTGCTGCGCTCGCCATTACCCCATGGTATGAATAAGCAGTTGCAGACCTTTCAAATGATGTGTCACACGACTGGTGTTGTAAAGAAATTAAAAATGTGCCCCCCTAGGGGGCAGAGTGGGAGGCGACACAAAAGACATCCATAATATGAATAAGCAGCTGCAGACCTCTTAAATGATATGTCACACGACTGGTGTTGTAAAGAAATTAAAAATGTGCCCCCCTAAGGGGCAGAGTGGGGGTGACACACAAGACATCCATAAAATGAATAAACAGTTGCAGACCTTTCAAATGATGTGTCACAAATTGGTGTTGTAAAGAAATTACAAAATGCGCCCCTCTGAGGGCAGAGGGGGGGGGGTTACACACAAGATATCCATAATATGAATAAGCAGTTGCAGGCCTCTCAAATGATGTGTCACATAATTGGTGTTGTAAAGAAATTAAAAATGTGCCCCCCTGGGGGCAGAGTGGGAGATGACACACAACACATCCATAATATGAATAAGCAGTTGCAGACCTTTCAAATGATGCGTCACACAACTGATGTTGTAAAAAAATTAAAAATGTCACGCCCCCCTGGGGAGAGCAGAGTGTGGGGGTGACACACAAGACATCCATAATATGAATAAGCAGTTGCAGACCTTTCAAATCGTGTGTAACACGACTGGTGTTGTAAAGAAATTAAAAATGTGTCCCCCCTGGGGAACAGAATGGGGGATAACACACAAGACATCCATTATATGAATAGGCAGTTGCAAACCTCTCAAATGATGTATCAAACGACTGGTGTTGTAAAGAAATTAAAAATTTGGCGAAATATTACAGTTATCGCCAAGTTGGCGTCACTTTTGACAACTAATTTTGGTCGCCAAATTTGGCGATATATTGCCAAGTTGGCGACAAACTTGGCGATTGTTGGCGATGGTAACCTTTCCTCTCTTTATGGTAACCCATACGGCGATGCATGGACGGAGCCCTTTCCTGATTGGTCTATTTGACTCATGGAAGGAGTGGACAACCCGGATTCGTTAGTTCCGGAAATCTTCCACATCAGCATCATTCCAGGAGTCATTCCTTTTAAGGCTAGTTTTTTTTTTACTATAAAAGGATTTATTTCTTAACATGCACATATTGTCAGCAGTGAGCTGATTTAATCAGTATGCTGAACGTGACTTTTTATTTAACAGTTATTTTCAGTAATAACTCTTGGGAATTTCAATACAGAATCGGAATGCATTCTTCATAAAACTATTAGTGCTTCAATTAACTACTATTATTTAAGTGAATAACATTAAAATTATTACATAATTAAATTTAGTATCGTTTTTATGCAATTACATTGTTACAT
This sequence comes from Maratus speculifer, assembly GCA_964019185.1. Lineage (NCBI taxonomy): Eukaryota > Metazoa > Arthropoda > Arachnida > Araneae > Salticidae > Maratus > Maratus speculifer. Next base: position 199,031,979 of record OZ025290.1, read on the forward strand.
AGGGTAATTATGTTGTTAATATTTTTGTATTGTAATCATTTTGCCAATTGCACAAACTATAAGCATTGTTCTAAAAAATACAATTTTACTATAAAATATAGTTTTGGACAGTTTAAGACAGTTTTGGACAGCAAGGTTTTGGACAGTACGGTTTAAACCATGGATTTTACCATGGTTTAAACCATTGTGTCCAAAACCTTGCCAACCCTGTTAACCGGCGATTCAAATAACCGGCAGTCACCTTTATCAGAAACTCAAAACCCTCCTTAGAACTGAATTCTGGCTACGCCACTGGTTGCAACGCACCCCCTTGTTTGTTTAGAAAACGGTTACTTGGCCGTGAAATGGAGCTTTCTCATTGGTTGGAATAGAGATATTATATACAAGCGGTAAAGTGCGTTGCAACAAAATGCAGCAGATTTTTAACAGTGTATGACACGGTCGATTCACCGTGCTATGGAGCATTCTCATTGGTCAGAAGAGAGATATCCTATAAAAGTAGTGGAGTGACGTTGCAGTAAATGCTGCAGATTTTTAACAGTGAAGTCAATTAAAATCAATTTTCAGATTCGTTAAAATCGTCTGCTTTTGGCGAGGAAATGCACTGCTCGCCAAATCCCGCGTCGCTTTCAGCTTTTCACGCCAATTATTTAAAAAATATTTTATTTTTTTACATATCTAATAATGTAATTCCGCCGCTAATTTTCACCGATCCTTTATTAGCTACATGAGTAGTTTAATTCGTATTTTTTTCAACAAATTCTGAGTACGCCCCCAGTGGAGACCTTCCTTGTGAGTTCTTTTATTTCACTTGTAAAAGGAAAGAGCAGCTGACTTCACTGTTGGTTGAAAAACTGTTAGTCCGCAAGAAACACCAGTCTTTTCCCAGTGACTCCTACGAACCCTTCTATTCCGGCAGTTGGTCAGATTGCCGATACGTTTAACAGGTATATCAAATGATTGGCCAACGCTGCAAAGATAATTTCTGCAATGATCGCTACGACAAAAATGTAGTGGTGAATTGGTTGACGGTAGGATTTTTTTTGTAAACATTCCCTTTCCTTATGGAGATAAACGGTGACAAGGCAAGGCATCCTTTCCAGAGGTTAAGATTTCACTCTCTTAAAGTGCTATTACACGTAAAAATAGCAAGCGACAAAAGTGGCCTGCGTTTTTTCGTTTTCTAAGTATTTCATTGGCTGTTCGAGAAGAGGCTTTACCATCAGTTGGATTTCCAAGCATTTGATTGGCTCTTACAAGCAACTCGCTTCGTTCCAGGTGTCAAAGACGCTCCAACACAAGAGAAACACACTCTCTACAAGCGACTCCCCTGGTCCCATGGGATTACATGGAGACGCCTGCAATTTGAAGCGTCTTCGACCACACGTGTAATAGCACCTTTAATCTTCTCAGCTCCAAAACTCAAATCTAACTGACTTGTCTCCTTCCGCCTATCCCTTCGCATCACCTTCTCCCCGAAAATGAGCCGGTCTCTTTCCGACCAGTCAAAGTGCTATTACACGTTAAAATTGCAAGCGACAAAAATCGTCTGCGTTTTTTCGTTTTCTTAGCATTTCATTGGCTGTTCGATAAGAGTCTTTACCATCATTTAAATTTCCAAGCATTTGATTGGCTCTTACTGGCGATTCGCTTCGTTCCAGGCATCAAAGACGCTCCGACACAAGAGAAGCGCGCGCTTCTCCAAGGACTCTTCTTCGCCCATAGGATAACATTGAGACGCCTCCAGCACCACACGTGTAATAGCACCTTCAGGCGTCTAGCTGATGATTTCACCAACAACCTTAAATCGGTTAAGATAGTTGTGCTTTTCCTACGTTTTCAGAAATATTTCGCATCCTGGGTGACATGTGGTAAACTTCATAAAGGTTTTCGTTAGTCGGGAATGTTCATCTCAATATGACCTTTAGAAATGGCAGTCGTTGTAACATCAGTGTCGAAGATAGATACTGACGCATCGATTTGTCTGAAGTTTACCGATACTCGGTGGACTTAGCCGGAAAATCACAGTTCGGATACCAATACATAGGGTTTCCTATATGGGACATTTTTCTTTTATGTGAGAGTTTATTCGTGAGAATTGACGTCCTCGCAGTATAAATAGATTGATATATAAAGTTTTTACCTAGGGATGATTTTGGGTGCTAAGAGTCAAACTCGGCTAAGATCTGTAAAACGATTTTTAAAAAGTCCAACATAGGGGAGAACGTTACAGGTTGTATTTCTTACGAAATCTATCTAAAAAAAAGGGGGGGGGAGAAAAGAACAATTCAATGTAGTGTGGATTTTTCGTTTTTCCACCCTCACAAAATGTACAGACACGATAAAATAACTGTTTTATTGTTTGAGTTGTTTTATTGTTAGATAAATTATTTGAAATACTAAAGGTGCAGGTGAGGTGACCGGGCAAGGATCGAACCAGCGAATCCACGGTCAGAAAGCGAGATCTTATGTGCCGAGCTCGATCGCTTCCTGCGAGAAACTCGTTTTACTGACCACGCAAGATGGCGCCGCTACAGTACTTTAGCCCCAGTGTGAAGAACGTCGCATTGAAGTGGGGCGAGCGATTTGCACTCGTGTTGCGCTGGCACGTGCCAAAGTGATGCGTTGCCGCTGTCGTGCTGCCGCATAGTGCATGTGTGCCCCCTCCATGATGCGTGGCGTGGCAGGCTTTGGGTGCTGTGAGCGTTACACAGGCTTTGCGTGTTGCGAACGTTTCGCAGGCTTTGGATGCTGGGGTGTTTTTAGTGCTGCCATGTGTTGGTCAAGAGCGAAGATGGTGAAGTGCGTGTTCGTTTGTCCAAGGTCACCAATGCAGGTGAGGTGACCGGGCAGGGATCAAACCGGCGAATCCACGGTCAAAAAGCAAGATCTTATGTGCCGAGCAAAAGGCTAACTCGATCGCTTCCTGCGAGAAGCTTGTTTTACTGACCGCGCAAGATGGTGCCGCTACAAAGGAATTTAAAATACCTGATAAAATAATTAAACGTATTAAATTGTCACAAGAGAATACAACAGCTAAAGTACAAGGAAGATTTTCAAGAGCATTAACAGTGAAATCAGGTTTAAAGCATGTGATGTTCTCTTGATAATTTATGTTATGTTCTCTTTTTAATTTATGCCTGAAAATAATGATTCTCGAGAAGCACCTACAACAGTAGAGGAGGTACTGTTGTGAATCGTTTCGTACAAATCCTTGCATTTATAGATGATATTCATATAATTGTTAGTAATAAGAAAGTTTTGATTCAAAGCAGTAATAGTCCAAGAGCCGACCGCACAAAACCCTATGTCATCGAGCACAAGAAAAAATCCTTTATTTTACGAAAGAGTAATAATAGATAATAATGATCCATGTCTGCCGAAACTGAAGTGGTGCATAAGCCAAAAATTGAAACCACTAGTGGTTGACTCGTAGGTTTAGCATTGTGTTTGTCCTAAAATCAAAAGTATGAAAACATGCAAAACTGGGTGCAGAAAAACACAATACTAAGCCTACGAATAAACCACTAGTGGTATTCATTTTTGGCTTATACACCTCTTCGCTTCAGGCAACATGGATCATTAGATTCCTCTCTTTCCACTCTTCTGCAAAAAAAAAAAAAAAAAAAAAAAAAAAAAAAAAAAAGTTCTCGATAACTCAGGGTTTTGTTCGATCGGCTGTTGGACTATATGATCAACTGTGATAAAGTTGCAGAAGCAGATATTAATGCTTGACTTACAGCAGGAAATATGTGCTATTTTTCTCTTCGAACTTTGAAACGTTTTTAAATCATCTCTCATATCCCTAACAACTAAATTTAAAATTTATAAAACCAATAATAATTTATGGTACACTGTTAAAAAATGTTCTCTAAAATTACTGAGAATCTACGAGTAATCCATTATTTTAAGTTTTATGTAAAAGTACAGAGATTAGAAAAACCAAGATTTTGTTAAATAACAGAGAAGTTATTCGGTAAATATATAATAGATTCTGTAGATTAACATCGTTAAAAATATGCAATACTCTGTAAATTTTTTTTTAATGATAATAATTTTAATTTAATTTTTGAAATTAGTGAATTACTCAATCTTCAGTGATCTCAAAGATTTCGAGTAAATTAAAATTTCTGTACCATTCAATTTTGACCCAATTTGCTTTTAGCCGTCATGGGGTTTGAACCCGAGGCCTTATGGGCCTTATGACAATGGGAGAATACTTTGTTGTCTGAGATACAGAAGCTGTTGTTAGGTGTTGTTGCGTACAGAGTATGTTTTTTATGATTCAGCGGGCAAAGTGATGATTCAACTGCAAAGTGATTGTCATTAAAAATTCCCTCTAACTTTGAGGAGTTGATTTTTCCCTTTCTAAATTATTCTAAGTTTTAAAAAAAAGTAAAATAAAAAATAGAAAGATTCGGATATACTTTAGTTTTCCTAATTCTCTACCGAGGACAACAGCTATTTTTTCCAAATAGTTAATAAAAAAAAGTGTAATTTAACAAATTATAACGACTATTTGGAAAATGATATTTTCAAAGACTCAGATTTTAAAGATTTATAAATAAATTCTATATTTAAAATAATAATAATAATAAACATCATTTTCAGGATAATTATAACGAGTCATATATTACGTACGCCGTGCATTAAACATTAATATTCCTAGACCAATGATTAAAAAAAAAAAAAAAAAAAAAAAAAACAGTAGGTTAAAGATAAGCAAGTTTAATTGTTTAAATTATGCATTTTTATTTGCTGGAGTTAATATCAGACTGACGCTCACATTACGTACGACATGGATTAAAGATTAATATTCCTGGACCCATCACAAACAAATTTTAAATGAAATTTCAGCTTTACAATTTTTGGAACTGCACATTTTTCAACTTCTTAACATCGCATATTTAAAATTTTTACGCCGTTGCGTACTTTTTAATGAAATAGTGCACTTAAAACTGCACTTTTTAATGAAATTTGTTTGAAATCTCTATCACAATCTGTTTTAAAATTGTAATTTTTTTAAAAGTTTTTATTTCGCTTTTTGTCATTGTGGCAACAGAAGTATTTAGCTTTTGGACATTAAACTTGGATCAATCAGAAAACGAATAAAATAAAAAGTAGAAGCATTCCATTTTTGGACATTAAACTTGGACCAATCAGGAAAGGAATAAAATTAAATAAATTGCGGAATTCAACAAATAAAAAGATTCATATATACTTCATATTTCCCAATTCTCTACCGAGAACAACTATTTTTTCCAAATAGTTAAAAAATATATTTATTTACTTTTTTTTTAATAAGTATAATAAAATGGCAAAATAATTTAAAATATGCGTGTTTTGAATTACAAGTTTTAACAAAGATAAAAATGTTTTTAAATAAAGACATGAAAATCCCTCCAGGAAACTAGATTTAAGGTATGGGAAATGTCTGTAAAATGATGACTGAGAAACAAAACCGAGAACTAGTGTAAATTTACAGTCTCGCTTTTTTTCCAGTGTTTTTACAGAAAATTTTAACAGTGTAGTGAGACTTGGGCCACTGCATAAAAAGATGAAAATGAAAAGTCACCTATTACTTGGGAAAGGAGGATCTTAAGACAAATTTTTGGACTAATAAATGAAAGGTCAAATTTTGGAGAATCAGCGAAAAAGACATTATAATACCATTAAAATAAGAAGAATGCACTGATATCCTTTTAATATGAATGAGAGAAGAGAAAAGCACAAAGAAGATGCATAATGGTAAATGAATATGAATACGGGGGGAAAAGTATTGGTAGATCCAGGAAGAGATGGATAGAAGAGGTAGAGAAAGATATTATAGTCGACCGCACAAAACCCTAAGTCATCGACCACAAGAAAAAATCCTTTATTTTATGGAAGGGTAGTAATGGAGGAATCTAATCATCCATGTCTGCCGGAAGCGTCGTGGTGCATAAGCCAAAAATGAATACCACTAGTGGTTGACTCGTAGACTTAGTATTATGTTTTCCTGCACCCAATATTCTATGTTTTCATACTTTTAATTGTACGGCAAACACAATGTTAAACGTACGAGTGAACCACTAGTGGTATCAATTTTTGGCTTACGCACCACGTCTCTTCCGGCAGACATGGATGATTAGATTCCTCCATTACTACTCTTCCCTACAGTGGTGACCAATCCCCCCAAACCCAATGACGCAAATTCCCCCAGAAAATCTTCATACTTTAACATTGACCCCTCCCCTCCCCTCCCTAGACAGAATATCAATTGTATAATATATTCTACTTATAATCTACTGCACATTCAAAAGATAGCGAGTTCAGCATAGCGAAATGAGTTCTTATTGCCCTTATCTAGAGTTTAAAGAAAGAAAACACAGGAACATTTCTGAAAATTCAATGTTTAAAAAATTTAAAAGTTATACACTATATGGCCAAAGATGTCCGTCCACTTGCGATTTTTGACAGTTTGTTAAATATCTAAAAAATTACTCAAGGAATTATCCTGAAATCTTAAGTGTGTTAACATAATAGTGCATGTCATATATTTCCGTGAAGACTTTCTCCCGAAACTCCATAGGTAACCATCCACAAATTGAAAAAGAACGAAAATCTTTGGGATAATCCTGTAAAAACTAATGTAGCAAGAGCGCTCAAACTGTTGATTATGATTAAGTAGCTTATTGTAATTAAATGTTTTCATTTTTATGCGAATAGCATGAATACTCGTAGAGATATGAAAGTTTTTATAAAAATAATCTCAAGTTTTTTCAAGTTTTTTGCTTATAACTTGCAGAGTTCTTAATATAAAATAATGTTTTTTTTTTTTTTTTCTGAAAATATTACAAAAAATATTGTACATAATACTTTCTAATCAGAATTACAAAATAATAAAAATTGTATGAAAATTGGTCAGTTGAAAATTTAACAGTTTTACTAAATATTTTTTCATTGCGCATGCGCCAACGTTATCAAAATTTCATTTGCACATTGTATTAGCTAAATGTATAGAGAAACTTTTGTAGAAGTCTTAAAAACATAGCTTGAAAATTCGGAAAGTGTTCGTCGATAGAATAAGCACAAAAACCGTTGTTCCCAAAATGAAGCAAAAAAAAATAAGGGGTTGTATCAAAATATAGTAGTACATGCCATATTGTGTATTATATATTGTCACTAATCAATGGAGAAATGAATACAACCCCTCATCTTTTTGCTTCATTATTGGAGTAACGGATTTCGAGCTTATTCAATCGACGAACACTTTCAGAATTTTCAAACTGTGCTTTTGAAACTTGCTATATACATTTAGCTAATACAATATGCAAATGAAATTTTGATAATGTTGACGCATGCGCAATGAAAAAATATTTAGTAAAACTGCTCATTTCTCATACAATTTTTATTATTTTGTAATTCTGATTACAGGGTATTATGTACAATATTTTTTAAAGTATTTTCAAAAAAAAAAAAAAAAAAAAAATTATATTAAGAATTCTGCAAATTATAAGAAAAAACTTCAAAATATTTCGGCCTGTTTTTATAAAAACCTTAATATCTCTACGAGTATCCATGCAATCCTATATAAAAATGAAAGCATTTAATTACAATAAGCTACTTAATCGTAATCTACAGTTTGAACGCTTTTGCTGCAGTAGTTTTGACAGGGTTATCTAAAAGATTTTCGTTCTTTTTCAATTTGTTGACGATCCCCTATGGATTTTCGGGAGAAAGTGTCCACGGAAATATATGACCTGTACTATTATGTTTACACACTTAAAGTTTCAGGATAATTCTTCAAGTATTTTTCTTGATATCTAACAATATGTCAAAAATAGCAAGTGGACGGTCATCTTTGGCCATATAGTGTATTAAAATAATCAAGATTTACAAAAGATAGCGAGTTGAGTATAGCAGAATGAGTTCTTATTGCCCTTATCTAGAATTTAAAGAAAGAAAACACAAGAACAATTCTGGAAATTAAATGTTGAAAATTTTAAAAATGATATTTAAAAAAATCAGTATTTTTTTAACAGTAAAAAGAGGAAATATGAAGAATTTAAAAATCCCTTCCCCCAAAAAAATTTACTTTTTCTCAAATTAACCTCCAAAACTAAATTGTATGACGCATCTTGCGTCACCAAACCCCTCTCTGGGCCCCTCTGCTTCCCTAAAATAAAGGATTTTTTCTTGTGCTCTGTTACTTAGGGTTTTGTGCTGTCAGTTCTTGGACTATTAGCACAAAAGCAAATTATAAAATTCAAGGTCAGAGATCGGTAGGTCTGATGAAGTATGCCAAAATCCTTCATGGATTGTAGTGCAACTATATATTTGCGTTGTAGTCGCTAAATAAAACTCCACATTTGCTTTAAGTTTAAATTGTGTACAGTTGATATATTTCATAAGATGTTATTTAAAGGAACATTTCAAGTTTTTAAGACAACTAGCATATGGATTTTCATTCAACCCACAGAATCGAACAAGGTCTTTTCATGATAAATAAATTCTGATAAGATCAGTTTCAACTACATGACCAACTTCCTTCATACTCTAACACTTACCCATCCATCTATCCTATTATAATTTTTCATTTTTATTTTTCATTTAAAATTTTTTATTGTTTATTTATGTTTATATATATATATATATATATATATATATATATATATATATATATATATATATATATATATATATATATATATATATATATATATATATATATATTACGCAATGTATAAATTGTGCTGTAGAATCATTTATGTACTAATTGTATATTAAAAAATACATGATTTTTTTGTATTATACGATATACGGAAGTATGAAAATGTGATTTAAAATAAGTAAATGCATTAACTTTAAATTTAAATTCTTTACATTTGTCATATAGATCAGTTATTGTTTTGTTTTCTTTTGGTATTATTATATAGGAGGTTTTCCATTAATTCTAAATAAGATGGATAATCTACTGGAAATTGAGAAACATTAGTCTGATCAGTAGCAATTAAAATTATGACATCAATATAACAATGTAAATGTATATTACTATTACAATATAAGTCCGTTCATAATGGTATAAGGATAAGTTTCATAATAAACTGGAAATACATCCACCTTGGGGTATACAGACTTATATATATATGCTACATAAACTTTCTGTACAATTAAACCATTCCAACATATAATAATGACCAAATATTATGAAATCACTATAATAACCAGCAGAGACAAAATATTAGTTAAATTATGTAGTTCTATGTTCTATGAAATAAATTACGAAAACTTCAAACAGGAGTGAAGTCGTAAAAATAAAAGAGGATATACGCTCTAAGCAAAAGGTATACACGCTCAATTCAGATGGTATACCCTAGAATGTGTATACTATAAGCTTTCTCGATAGCAGAGGGTATACGGTGCTCCTTTAAAAAATTTAGAAGGTTTACGGCGTATATACCCGTATACCTTCTTGTTGTCGGAGCACAGCTCCGGCTTCCCTGCAAAAATTACACTTTGGTGACCTCGATAGCGTCCAACATATTTATCATATAGACACAAAAAATTAGCTGGACATCGGTAAGGGCTAACATCTCGGCGGGTATTATCGTCAACAAATTTTGAAACATATGTGCTAATAACTTATTCCGCATTGCAATATTTTTGAAATTGTGAATGTAAGTATGAGAGATGCATATGTAAAGTATAAAACGATGAAAATACCATTAAATTTGATTTCCTGCGTAAAATAATTCTGTGATTGACTCAAGGTGAAATCATTTTAGCTGATTTTAATCGTAAGATTCTCAATAGGTAATTTCTATATAGAACAGTTTCAACCGACGTCACACCAGAATTGTTTTTTGTTCGCCCCTCAAATTTGGCTGATTGTGATTATTTGGGTCATAATACAGGCTACAAACTGTCGATTATGATTGGTTGAATAAAACTTGGTGCGCTGGTGATCACGTGGTCGAAACTGATCTATAATGTTAAAATTTTTCAGCACTTTGATATGTCGAAGTTTATGGATTTAAAAGTTTGGTAATTTTTAAAAAAAATATTTGTTTTAAGAGAATAAGTACTAATCAATGTAGGAGTTTTTTTTTTTTTTTTTTTTTTTTTTTTTTTTATAACTTCTTTTGTCAAAATGTAACCTGTTTTATTTTGTTATTAACTAAAACAATAGCTTCATTGCTGTACATTATGCATATTAACCGCATCGGAATCGTTATGGCGCCGTCACCAGTTGTGATCTGACATGTAAATTGACTTTAAAAAGTTTTACTTTCTGTGCAGATAACGTTTTTTTTTTTTTTTTTTTTTTTTTTTTGTGCGTGTGTGAATGAACTATTATTATATATATCTTTTTTCAATTTTCCAAATCGATTTTTTCGCTGTTTCCATTTATATTTGTAATCATATTTTACATATTCTTCGATTTTCATGAATCCAATTTCAATTCAAAGATATGTTTCAATTGGAAATGAGACGCTTAATCCGACGCAGTAAACTGTTAGTTAATATGATTATAATTTTTGGAGTTATAAGAATATTTCTTTTAGGCAATTCGTTATTATTTGATTATCCAGTCGACCATAAAAATGTCGCCAAGTTTGTCACCAATTTGGGCGATATATCGTCATATTAGAGATTTTTTGTGCTAACTTTTACTCTCCGCAATCTTTTAAATCGATGGAATTCATTTTGAATTTTACATTAAGATAAATTAATACAATGTTCCATTTGTATATTCTTATGTATATATAATTGTATTGAGATGTTTGTATGATTGTATTGGGAAATTTATGTTATCGAATTCGTAAACAATTTGATAATTTAGTGAATGTTGTTTGATGTGCAAATTTAACCATTTGTTAGCGGTCTCAATTACAGTAGGTTACTCTTTTTTCTTTAATTTACCTTAAATAAATGTGTTGCAACTGAAATAGAAGTGAATATTCTGAAATTTATGAGATAAGCGTTTTTTGTCAAGATGTACACCTGAAAACAGAAATATGTAAATTACAAAATAAAAAATTCCTGTACGGTTTGGAAAAAGTAGTTTGCTTATTTCTTGGTTTTAAGATGTTAGGTTTCAGATACGCTGATTAAAGGAAAGCAATTGAGATGAAAAGAATTTATCGTAATTCATTGTGGAAAAGTCGCATAACAGCAGCCCATATGCCTTCCGAGTATTTGCAGAATAACAATATTACAAAAACTCAGTTGCATAAGGTATCAAGTTTTATAGAGAAGTATAGAAGACTACCTATGTGTGTGTGTGTGTGTCACATACGTGTTACAAATCTTTCCCTGATACCATATTAAATATGTCTGGAGTCTGCCAGATATGCAAATCTTTGATGTTTCTTGCTGCTAACTCGACGGATCCATTAAAATAGCAAATAATTTGCTCAGTTGTTCTTTTTCTAGCTCGCTGAGTCTTGCATTGATGAAGAATTTCAATAGTAGATTCGAAACGGCTGTTTGCTTACCTTTTCATGCATTATTTGTGTATTTCTAATCGTTGGTTTTCTATCTTTAAATATCGACGGATTCAGTTTAGAGGTCTGCACGGATGGAATTTCCAGGCCCGGGTCCGGCCCGGCCCGTTTAAATTTTTATATTTTCGGCCCGGCCCGGCCCGTACAGAAATCAGTGAAAACAGGCCCGGCCCGTTTTGGCCCGTTACAATTTCTACGATTTCTAAAAAATTCAGATTTTTATCATATAATCAAGATTCCTTTAAAGAATACTGCATACATATCTATGGAATGTTTTTACAGTATATTTTACAGGAAATATACATTAACAACATTAATGATTATTTAGATTCTCAGGCTTTCAACATTCGAATAAAGATTCATTAAAAAATTAATATCGCTTAGAATAAAAGAAAAAAGAAAGAAAGCTAAAAACATCGTTACTTTTGAAGCTGTTTAATAAAAGAAGATTTATAAAAATATTTCCTTATCATTTTTTTAACCCTTTGGTGGTTATAAGCGCGCACACGCGCCCGAAGTATTGTAGTTGTAAATGGTTAAGAGCGTCTGTGAACGCCCAGACTCATATGCTCCTAAATGGTTATAAGCGCTTGTAGACGGTTGAGTTTTTCTACCTGGAAAAGGTTAAGAGCGCGTGAGCGCGGTTGTGCTTTTCCCCCCATTGCCCCATTGTTCCTGCCGGGGAGTAGAGTAGGCGTGTAGCTGCTCCTCCTTCTTTTCACTGCACAATAGCTGTTCTTAGGTAAATTACCTGTCAAGTAGTTTATTGTAGTTGAAAGAATTTGTGCTTTGGAAATTTTGTTAAAAAATGCTTAGAGTATGATGTTTTCTGTGTATGGTTAAAAATGGCATTGTTCCTCAAAACAAATATTAAGGTGAATCTAAAGATTATATGTAGATGAGGTGTTATAAATTCGTTCTAAGCAAATTCATGAAATATTATTTTAATGTTTGCTTATTTTATTTTATCATTCTTTTCCAGAACATTATATTTCATTATAATAAGTATCATTATTTTAAGACATTTGCACGTTTCATTTCTTTACTATATTGTTTCAAAGAATAAATATTTATTTTCTTTTAATTTTTTTTCTTAAAATTTTTCAGTGTTTTTCACTTAATTATATTACTAAATACTTAAAACTTTTTTTCTTACATCACTTTTGCTGTATCACTTTTGTTAGTATCAGGAGTGCCATTTCAGAACTTTCTTTGGGGCGAAGGGGGGGGGGGGGGAGATTTTATAAGGATAGGTTCTGGGGTATAACTCCCTCTCCCCTTCTGAACAGAAAACGTTTACTGAATCATATTTACAAAAAAAAAGTCAAAACTACAAGAAACAGAAGAACCGTTAAAATATTTCATTTTAAACAGGATTCCGTCTTAGCACGTGAAATTTAACATATTGAATATTAAAAAAAAATTCCTTTTTTAGGCAATTTCCATTTTTACAGGTATCTTCAGATGTTGTTAAACCGTTCACTTTGTAGTATAGCACTGTATTACTTAAAACTTGTGTAAACGAAACTTGCCTATAACAGAATTTTTCAATAAAAGTAAAAAAAATCAAATTTCGACAACAAAATATATACAGTGAAACTTCTGAATAAGGGACACCCATGGGACCGGAGCTTTTGTCTCTTAAATAGAGATGTCTCTTATTCAGAGTTTTGGTTGTTGTTTATAATTAATCGTTCAGAAGGATATAAAAATAACAAGTCATTAAAGGTGAAGCTTAAATGTGTAAATTACGTTAATAAGACACACAAGGAATAGAGAATAGAATTGGAGGCACAAAAGGAACAGAAATTAAAATTTTCAATTGATTACTAAATCTTTAAATTATTTGTACAATTATTGTTTTTTAATTTATATGCAAATATATATGCAAAAAATATTAAAACATTTAAAAATTTGTTTAAGTAATTCATCAAAAGTAATCGTTTTGCAAATTTCAATTTTTCGTTCAAACCTTTCAAGTGTTCATTTACCATACTTATAAATATTAGTTCTTCATTATTAGCAGCATTTACGAAAAAGTATTCAACTACTGTGCTCAGCTAGCATATTGGCTAGCTAGCATATATAAATATTTTGACACATTTAAAAATTCATTTTTTAACAGAAAGGTATATAACTGGAATGCTTGATTGTGGAAACAATTTGGAATCGAGCTGTGTTTTCACTTATTTAGTAAATAAATTACCAATTGAATTACAAGTGATTTTGATCATGTGACAAATAGGTTTTTTACACTTATGAGTAGTTATTCTACTTTCAAGTAGAAATTCGGTTTAAAACGTCCACTTTGACAATATTTTCTGCATGATCTATTGCGTTTGCCCTCCCTCCTTAAAAAATAATAATAAATAAAACAATTCGATTACATAGTTTCTGAACAATAGCTAGTTTCAGGCATTTCCGAATAAAAAATAAATTAAAACTTATGTCTTAATAGTTGAAGTGACCACAAGCACTAATTTTCCTTTGAGACTTGGAGTTAAAGCAAATTACAACTTTGATATAGCTTTTTCGTGACTGTTTATAAAATAACATCCCCCCCCCCCCCCCGTCAAAAAAAAAAAAAGCTTGCAATACAACATGAAATTTTCGGGACAAACGTAACGACATAAAACCACGGTACTTGGAAATATAACTGCTGTTTTTTTTTTTGGTTAACTTATTGATAGGTGAATTGCATCTTTAATAATAAACGATTGTTTTCTCAAGGTGGATATTTTTTTCTTTTTTAGTCCTGTTTCAAAGGATTAACTTCGACAGAGTTCACTGAAAAAATATTCTACTTACACCTAAAAAATGAAAAAAAATGTTCGACTTCATTTTTATTAAAAGCATCTACGCATTTTCCATCAGTTGCTCTTTTTCGTCCTGGATTTTACTCATTTAAACACAAACAAAATAATGACTGAATATAATATCTTCTGATCTATTTATCTGTGACCGGAAAAAAGTGAAAAAAAAAGAGAAAAAAGGTGGCAAGGAATTGATTTTTTTTTTTTTTTTTTTTTTTTTTGTATTTAAGTACTAAGAAGTGACGAAACACCAAATATTTGGTTTGTATAATTTTCGTAGATGAATATTTCTTTAAAATCGCTTGAATAATCACATACGAGAACGCTCGTTTTTATCAATACTCAATTTCTGGCATTAATAAATTAATTCTTAGGCATCATTTTTTGTACCATGTCAGAAATAAATAAATTAATTTTTAAGTATGATCTTTATGTCATTAAAAAATAGGATAAAACTTTACTATCCCTGTTACATATTCTAAATTCCACAAGCAAAACTTTATCTTTTCTGTTATGTATACTATTAAATAAATGCGATATTTCTCTTTTTTGGGAGTATATGTGTGTGTGTGTGTAAGAGGGGGGGGGGGGGGGTGCTCGCTTTTATCCATTATTCTAGTATCTTATAGGAGCGTTTATTTTATTTCGTATTTTAATATTTAGAATAATATATCTGGAAATTTCATAATCTATAACCAAAAAAAAAAAAGATAATAATAATAAATTGCTTTTATAACGCGTCAAAAAAAGGGGGGGGGATAACAAACTTTGCAAATTTCCTTATTTTAGGTGTAATCTCAACAAAGGCCTTGTTCAAGACCATACATAAGGCGATTCTGAAGGTGACTCATCCCCCCCGCCCCCCCGCCCTAGCATCACTGATATTTTGAGCCTTTCCTGGAAAAAATTCCAAAGTTACCCAATAAATTTCTGTTCCGAAAATCCAAATGAAATTCTGTTCAAAAACCAACTTAGTTTTGAGGCCCTTTCACAATTTTGCAGAAATACTAAATTGTAACTAAAATACGCGTTTCAAAACTAGCTCATCCTATTGCACTAATATGATGTTTAATATTGCACTAGTTATACACTCTATTTTTTAATCATCCTATTATTTTCTTTGCATGAAATTAAGTTATTACAACAGTTGAATAGGAAACATAGTATCTAGAGAATGAATATGCATTAATTTATCTTTCTGCTTCGGAGAGAGAGAGAAAAAGAAAATATGAGCCGTCCCCCCCCCCTAGTATTCCCTTCTAATTACGGCCTCTAATCTTGTCCCTAGCTTATTATCATTTTTTTTTTTTTTTTTTTTTTTTGTCTGTTTGTTCAATTAGCAATTAAAAATACTAATGCTATTGATCAAAAAATTTTATTATTTTTAAAAATACAATTTTAAGCTAATAAACAAGCATTTCAAATAATTTAAGTTTTTAAAAACCCTCATTTTTATTTTAATTAATTTCTTTAAAATTATATATGTAAATAAATAAAAAATAAACAGAAAATAAATAAATAAGTGAATTTATACACGCACAAGCTTAAAATGAAGTAGTTATGTAAAGAGCATTCTTGTATGCAAACATTCGCACATTTTCCAGTTTTTGCATTAGTAGACATTGACTTAAAATAAACATTTCTACATATAAAATACATATAAAATATATGACGGAATAAAATTTCGCCTTGCTTTTAATATAAAATGAATAATGCTTACTTAAAAGGCGATTAAATAAACAATTATAGATGTTAATAATTATAGTATTAATCTTGTATAGTTATAGACGATTTTTAAATAAAATAAAATAAATAAAATAAAATTTTAACACCTATTATTGTTTATTTAATCGCCTTTTAAGTAAGCATTATTCATTTTATGTTAAACATTTCTATTCACATAACTGTGTTATAATGCCTTTAATATGTGTTATAATGCTGAATTAAATATAAGCATAGCATTTTTTTTCTTTCGTGTCCTGTTTTTTCCTTGTCCCCTCTTTTTCGGTCACATTTTTTCTTTCTATTTTTCTCCGCCCTTCTTTTTTTCTGTCTTTTTTCCCTTTAAATAACACGTTTTTTTCAGATACACTTTTCAGATGTGTGTTCTTCCCCCCCCCCCCCCGTCCAATTTATTTAGAATTGAGAATTATATACTCTAGAGGTCTGCACAGGCCCGGACTTGGCCCGCGGGCCGGCCGGGCTGATAAAAAAAAAAAAAAAAATTCGGGCCTGCTGGTCCGTTCTGAAGATTTCAGCAAAAACAATAAAATATGAGGTATTTTCAACGAAAATGGTTTTAACGAGAATAAGTGTAAATGTGCGTCACGAGCTATACTAGTTCGACTACATCAATATAAAAATGTAGAGTGTAGACATCGGTATCAGAGAGTTACATTGTGTGTAACCCGTTTTAATATTTTTTTAGCTGACTCATGCCGGGCCGAGATCAAGCTTGTATTACTTTTCTACACATAGACTGGTCGGACCGGAACTACACTTAATTGTCCTCAAGATCTGTAGGGCAGAAAACATGATTTGTAAAATTATTAACAGTGATAAAGAACTTATGTTAGCTTAATCTTTGGATATATACCTCTTGATGGTTTCTAAATTAATTTCTCAATAATGTGAAAGTTTGACACATTTTCTGATTAATTTTAAATTGTAAAAGTATGAAAGTGATAAGCCTAACTATTGAAGGGATTTGGAATCGAATAGCGTTTTTCATTTTTAAAGTAAATAAAATACTTGTATAACCTTGTTGAGATATAATAGTTACTCAATGATTGCAGGTTTTTCTCCCTTTCCATGCTATCGCTTCCAGAAACTCTATTCAAAACGCTAATTATGACAGTATTTTATTTGCTTACAATATTTTTAAAATGCTTGTATCAAAAAATGGATAACACCATTTGATTATATCGTTTCTCAATATAGATACCTGCTAATCTTATGCGTTTCTGAGAAAAAATGAATTCATAAATGTGTCAGAAAGGAGCTTCTTTGAATTTAAGAATGGATTTGGATTTAAAATCTTTAATAAAATTACATAGAAATATTTTTATAAATTTTCTTTTATTAAAGAGCTTCAAACGTAACGATGTTTTTAGATTTATTTCCTTTTTCTTTTATTGTAAGCCTTATTAATTTTTTAATGAATCTTCATTCGAATGTTGAAAACCTAAGAATCTAAGTAATCATTAATGTTGTTAATGTGTATTTCCTGTAAAATATACTGTAAAATCCTTCCATAGATATGTATGGAGTAATCCTTAAAGGAATCTTAATTTTATGATAAAAATATCAATTTTTTAGAAATCGTAGAAATTGTAACAGGCCAAAACGGACCGGACCGGGCCTAAAATATAAACATTTAAACGGGCCGGGCCCGGAAATTCCGGCCCGTGCAGATCTCTAATATACTCATGTGTACATATTATCTTGATGTGATGGAAAAAAAATAAAGTTTTAGATCACTCATTTTATTGTAAAATTTCCATTCTTGAAATTTAAAATTCAAGATATAATTTCAAACTTATGGGGTTTTTTGTGTGTGTTTTACTTTATATCAGAATTATTTAATTTCAAAGCTTTGTATGAATTCAAATTTTTAAATTTTACTCCAGGGAAATGCATGAGAAAGTGTGTTCATTATGTCTCGAATTTGACACCATCGCCCCACCCCTTCTTAAAACAAAATCATGTCTGTGCTGCTGTATGCAAAATTCAGTAATAATAATAAAAAAAAAACTGTTAAAATTAGTTCAAAGAACACTCCCAGTTGAGTTTCCTTTTCTATAAATACAGAAATATAAATTCTGTCTTTGTCATTTATTAAATACTTAATAGAAATATTAGTATGATTAATTAGATTTAATATTAGTAAATTTAAACGAAAAAAAAAAAAAATCATAGTAGAAAATAAAATAACCGTTAACTTAAAACTATTTTAAATTTGAGAATTCCTTTATTAAGGCATTTTTTTTATAAATGTAATTATTTGTAACGTATTGCAATAAGAGAAATATTCTACATTCGAAGTATTCCTATAATCCAAGCTTTCTTATAGAACATTTCAAGCAAATATTTGTGTAAAAATATCACACCTTGTTACTTTAAAGGAAATGGCTAGTAAAAAATCCTGAATATCATTTTAATAGCAGTTAAAATATTCTTCTGCATCAGATGGAAAAAATAGAGTTTGCATTCGCTTATATTCCTTTATTTTTTGTTTCGGTGAACACAACCCCGATTTTTTCACCTGATGAAAGGAGCTGTTTTAACTATCCTGGAAACTACATACATGTATATATATTTTATTTTTTTCTGAAGTATCACGAAGTTCTTTTACATAGTTTATAAGATCTTAAGGTTTATATTTAATGAAGTTTTGTGTACATTGGTACCGCTAAAGATAATTTTTATCCCGACAAAAAAAAAAAAAAAAAAAAAAAAAAAAAATACTTTGTTCTAAAATGTTTTTTCAAATCACATTTGAAAAAATTATTCCTATATTTTGCGATACAAAAATTTAAAAAAACAAATTTATCATCATTTTAGTATCGATTTCCAAACTTCTGCAAGAGAATAACATTACATCCTTTTGTAATCTTAACTAAATCCGATATTATGTTGTAAATTGTAATTAAAAACATTAGTTAATGATTTTTAGTTGGTTATTAGTTCAAACATTTTTCATTTTATAAATTTTGAAATCTAAAAATACATTCTAAAATCATATTTAATTATTATCTAATATTGTTACATTCTTTGTCTGATATTTTAATCGACAAAACAGTATAGGGTTTTCTTTCGTTGTTTTGTTATTTTCTATTTTTCATAGAATTTTTTAAAGCATGAGTTTCTTTGATAAATTTATCTATGGCGCCTCATCTAGTTCAAAAATCTATTCTTTAGAGGCTTGATTTAGTAAAGAAGTGAAACCATATATGAATTTAAATATGAAGTTAAAAATTCATTTTATCTTATACGTTTATAATAGATCTGAATCAATATTTAAAAATCTTAAATTAATTTTGCTACATTCTTGGGTTTTGATAAAATATTCTTGAAATCCTGCTTTTCCTTTTTAATTAATTATATATTTTTTAACCTTCTAAAATTATACTTTGCAGAAAGTCTTTAATCTAAGGTATCTTGTATGAAGAATAATTCCTAATAATTTTGTGTAATTAAAAATATTAATAAGTTATATCTGAATTTAACTGCATGTTATATCAAATTAAAAAAATCTGCTTGGTTAGGTTATTAAAAGTGATGTTTTTAGCTAATTAAATTAAATTTACTTATACTTGTAAAAAGCATAGCAATGTTTAATTATATCTTTTTTTACTGCAGTAAAAATAAATAAAACTATATTAAGACATGTATATTAGCTACAACTAATTTATATCAAGAGAGTTTTTTACAAAATAGTTCATAAGCTATAACTCTTAAAATCAGTGCGAAAATATCACGTTTTCTATTTGTCTTTTTTTTTTTTTTTTTTTTTTTCTTTACTTCAATGCGATTTACCTGTTTTCAAGAATGCTTGCAATCAACACATGTTCCCTATTACAAAAAGAATCCCCAATTTCTTCTAGAGGAGATTATACAGGGATTAGTTTCTTCAGGTGTCCAAGGGTGGGAGACCGGTTGTCAGGGGAAGTAGAAATTGAGTGTCCTTGCTAGACACACACACAATGGTCTTGAATAGATTATTGATTACCCGCAAATATTGCAGGGGGAAAAGCAGTTTTTTGAGAAACACATATAATGACTTAGCTTTCTCAAAGAATGAACATTTACAGAAACACAAAATATATTTTCAGTAAACCTTTCTGAAAGGTTTTGAATGCAGAGAGCTTGACTGCCAATGGGTTAAAGATTTTAAATCCAAATTCATTCTTAAATTCAAAGAAGCTCTTTTCTGATACATTTCTAAATTCATTTTTTTCTCAAAAACGCATAAGATTAGCAGGTACCTTTATTCAGAAACTATATAATCGTATGGCGTTACCCAATTTTTTTATAGAAGCAATTTAAGAATACTGCAAGCAAATAAAATACTTTAATAATTAGCGTTTTGAATAGAATTTCCAAAAACGATTAAAAAAAAAAAAAAAAAAAAAAAAAAAAAAAAAACATGCAATTATTTGAGAAACTCTCAACAAGGTAATACAAGTATTTTATTTACAAAAAATTAAAAACGCTATTCGACTCCGAACTAAATCCATTCAGTAGTTAGGCTTATCACTTTTATACTTTTATAATTTAAAATTAATCAGTAAATGTGTCAAACTTTCCATTATTGAGTAATTAACTTAAAAACCATCAAGAAGTATATATCCAAAGATTAAGCTAACATAAGTTCTTTATCGCTGTTAATAATTTTACATGAGTAAGCTAAAAAAATATTAAAACGGGTTACACACAATGTAATTCTCCGATGCCGATCTCTACACTGTAAATTTTTATATTGATGCTGTCAAACTAGTATGGCTCGTGACGCACATTTATACTTATTCTCGTTAAAACCATTTTCGTTGAAAAAAGCTCACTCTCTTAAAAAAATCCAGCGTTTTTAACTCCGACGGAGCTATTTTTCGCTCCTTTCCGGTTTTGAAGATGCACTTATCCTATAGGAGTGAATTTCATTCATCTTGCGGAGCGTTTAATTTCATTCTTTTTTGATATGCGATTTTACTCCTTTTTGATAAGCTATTTTCAGACTTTTTTGGACTAAATTAATCGACAGAAGGAGTAATTGTACTCCTTTTTGAGAAGCCATTTATTCACTCCTTTTTGACTAAATCACAGTTACCAAAGGAGTGTTTTATTATTATTTTTTGAAATTAGTACTTTTTATTTTATTTGTTAATATATTCAATACAAAAAAAGAATTTTTTTCTTTAATAACCTTTTTTTTAATAAATAATTTTTTTTATTAGTTTTAGATAGTTTTTTATTGGAATTAGTGTTAAATATTTCATTGATTTTTTTAAATTTCAAGTTAATTTTTAGTTTTTTCTATTTACATACGTATAAATGTAACAATTGGAGAGAAATTTTAGAAACGATTTCATCCATTGAGATATAACATATATGTGATACTAATAAAATTAATATTTAATGGTAAAAATTTTTTAATTTTCTATTTTACATATTAGATTATAAAAGCTAAATCTCGAATTATTAAAATATATAACTAAACTTACTTATATCATGTCAGATACTATGTTTTAGCAAATCACTGTTTCTATTAAACTTCACCCAAATCCACATTTTTGCCCCCCCCCCCCTCCCACCCTGCGCGCGTACACAATTGTTTTTCAAAACCCTTCATATTTTTTTTTATCTAATCATGATGCAGTTTTTTTTTTTTTTTTTTTTTTTTTTTTTTTTTTTTTTTTTTTTTTATGATAAACTGGAAAACAAAATCTTCAAATCAAGACAAGAATTTTCTCCTAACTTAGAATCATAAGATACATTGTTTTTCTGTTATATTTTTTATAATGAGATATTTTGTTGTATTTATACATTATATATATAATTTTAGCGTTACTTGGCGTTATTACTTTTAATATAAAAATAATAATTTCTTGTATATTTCTTATATCGTTTTATGTTTCTTATATTATTATATGTTACTTTATTTCACTTTATGATACTGAAAAATATTTGTGGAATGTAGAATATATAAAAATAAAAACTTTTTATTGTTATTATTTATTTAGGATATATGTTTTACGTTTATTAAAATATTCAAACCATACAAGTATTTAATAACTTATGTTCATTTGGATATATACAAAGATGCATATCTATAATTTATTTTTAAATAAAGTTTACCACTGTCAGGAGAATGTGATTATTTTCTATTTAAACGAACATTTGCAAATGCTTAAATGTAGAATTCAGCTTTTAGTGCACATCTAGGTGAATATAATTTAATAAATACTTGTATACTATTTAATGAAATATTTTTACAAAAATAGAGCGCATATCCGATTAAAATAAATAAATAAATAAATAATAAAAATTATTATGGATCTATGTTCCACAAATATTTCTCTGTATGATTAGCAAAATACCTTAATAAATAATAATGTAAATACTTAACTTTATGTAAAAATTTGTTTACATAAAATAAATTTCAACATAATTATGCAGCTTGAATATAAGAAAATAATATTTTCAAGAGTATTTTATAGATCACCGTAAATTGTTCCGAATTTTCCAAAAGTAATTATACTAAAACAAAATGTGAAATTTAGAAAATATTTTAGAATGCATTTATATATAAAAAAAAGGAAAAAATCATAGTGATTAACATTTTCTGTTTAAAAGTAATAAAATTAACGCCAAAATAATATATACAATGTAAAAGTCTAATACAACAAAATTACCTCTTGGAATCGTATGCTCGGGAATCTCTGAAAATACCGCAGGAGAAAAATCCTCATTTTCTAAAACGCTAAAACCGGTCATCTTCCATCTTGTTTTCTGCCATTAGGCTTGTATTATCGTGTAAAAGGATAAACTCTCCTTATTATTGTTATTATTATTATTTGCGGGTAAAGTATGATCATTTCTATTCTTTATGGATGCAAGATTTGGATCCTTTTGTCCATTAATATATGCAGCTAGAATTAACGTCAAAGCGTCAAACATCTCATTCACTTTTTAAAACATGGCGATAACGAACGCCAAGCCAAACAATGTATCACGTGACCCGGTTACAACCAATTACATCCATCTCAGGTCGCATTGCTTGGAATTTTCTCAAAAAGGAGTTTTTCTGCCGTGTGCTCCCATAATGATGGTTTATCAGGCGAGTTTTTTCTCCAAAACACCCCTTTTCGATAGCGTTTCTCTCAAGACGGAGTGAAAGCCTTGATAAAATATTTCGCTCCTTTATTGAGTGCGAAATTCGTTCTTTTGAATTAAGAGTGCATATTTTATCGTTTCTGTCGAAATCTTCAAAACGGGCTGGCGGACACGAAATTTTTTTTTAATCGGCCCGGCCCGTCTGGCCCGTTCAATTTTTTGCCGGCCCGGCTCGTTGAGAAAACTACTTTAAATCTGCCGGGCCGGGTACGGGCCACGGGCTGTTTGATAAAAGGCTATTTAATTTTCTACTGACTTTGTCACCTAGCAACCAAGATATACCTAATTATTTCAAAATGTAAAAAGTTTTCTGTGCAAACGATTTTTTGTGATAAATACAGTATCTGTTTTATTTCTTCAGCTTTTACCTAAGCTGTGTGAAACAATATTCTTTTTGTTTTGAGTTTGATTAGAATGTTTTTTAATGAGTTATGTGAAAAAATGTTACGGTTTTTATTGGAGTTGTGTTTTGTGAAATTATTAATGTTCGAAAGAACCTGAGTTGAGTTTACTCATGAGAACAAACTGTTTAAAACCAGATATGAGTAATTAATTTTGAGTTGAGTAAAATATTAATAAACTTTCGAACAAATTGAATTCTTCACGGGCCAAGCCCGGGCCCGTGCAGACCTCTAATTCAGTTCCAATTTTCGGAATATCTCAACGATCCGAGCTACATTAAGAAATCAAAATCGCTCAAACACATCCTGTGGTTATTATTTATCTCTACCGTAGCCGCTGTTATGCAATTGTGTCATTTTACTTTTAATATTTCTGAATTATTGAATTATTCTAATGTACATCAAATTACACTGCTTAAAAATTTTGATAATTCTGACATCAGATTTACTCATGATTATTAGACAATACTTCAATTATGCTCTGGCATATTTCGCCACTACAAGCAAAAGTTACAAATTTATCTAAGTCAACTTTAATTATAAAATTAAAAAATTATAGTGATAAGGAAGTGCCAAATGCATTGTCGACGAATGAAAGTAAACCAACATTAAATGTTGACGCCATACCATTTGAGTTAAATAACCAAATTCAAAATTTCACTGGTATTTCAAATGTGAGATCGAATAATGTTAAAACAGTTCTTCTTTCCACTGCTATTGTTTATATGAGAGATAAATTCGGAAATAAAGTTCCGGTGCGTACTTTATTGGACAATGGTTCAATGAGCAATTTTTTAACATTGCAGTTAGTTGAAAGATTAGGAATTCGAAAAGAAAAAAGTAATATTTCGGTATCGTGTTTAAGTGGATCCTCTGTAGCGGTAAAAAATAAAACTACTGCCTTGATCAGTAATAATTCGGGAGATTATAGTCGGGAGTTAGATTTCCTTATCATACCAAAGATTTCGCAAATTATGCCCTCGAAATATATTAATATTTCAGAGCTAGGAATTCCAGAGTCTATTATTCTTGCTGATCCTGAATTTAATAGACCAGGGAAAATAGATCTTTTGCTAGGAGCTGAAGTATTTCTAGAATTGATAAAGGTGGGTCGTATGAAGCTACCAAATTCTAAATTAATACTGCAAAATACGGTGTTCGGTTGCATAGTAAGTGGGAGTGTTTACGATTGTAACGATCAAGAACAAATACATTGTGGGTTAATTACTGAAACAGATTTAAATTTCGAAATGAAAAAATTTTGGGAAATTGAAAGAGTAGAAGAAAGTACACCATTGAGAAATACAGAAGAATTAGCATGCGACACCCACTTTATAAACACACATCAGAGAGATATAACGGGCAAATTCATAGTCCAAATGCCGTTGAAAAAAGATCCTAGTTCTTTGGGAGAATCAAAACAATTTGCGGAAAATAGATTAAATTCACTTTAGAATAGGCTAGTCAAAAATCCAAATCTTTTAGAGTTATATTGCTCATTTATGGCAGAGTATAGAGAGTTAGGCCATATGGAGGAAGTAGAGAAAACAGATGAGCCAATACATGCGAATTATCTACCTCATCATGCTGTTTATCGCCCAGATCACACAGAGTTCTACAAAATTGAGAGTTGTCTTTAATGGTTCACATGCAACTTCATCAGGAGAATCCCTAAATTCCATACAGCTGAATGGAGGTGTCATTCAAGATGATTTGTTTAGCATAATACTTAGATTTCGTACACACCGCTATGCATTTACAGCAGATGTAAAAATGATGTATCGCATGATACTTATCGATAAAAGTCAACGTCATTTACAGCGCATAGTTTGGAAAGATTCTGTAAATGGTGAGATGAAATATTACAGACTATGTACAGTCACATATGGCACAACTAGTGCCCCCATGCGCTGCCTTAAACAGCTTGGTATAGATGGTGAATCTCAATTTCCGTATGCTTCTGGTGTGGTACAATCAGACTTTTACATGGACGATGTCCTGACTGGAGCAGCTGACCTAAAATCGGCTAAGAGACTGCAAATTGAGTTTATTCAACTATTAAATACGTGTGGCATGAACTTACATAAATGGTTTAGTAACCATCCAGAATTAATGGAGCCAGCCTTTAAAAATGAGAATTACACTTTTGAAAATATGAGTGAAACTAAGGCACTAGGACTTTGCTGGAATGCCAATGATGATACTTTTACTTTTAGTGTATCATTCAGTGAGCAAACCAAGGTAACTAAAAGAAGTGTGCTGTCAAATATTGCTCGCATTTTCGACCCCTTGGGTCTACTTGGACCAGTTGTGACGAAAGCAAAAATTTTCCTACAAAGACTGTGGAGACTGCAAATTGATTGGGATGAAAATCTCCCTACAGCTGAGCTTGATGATTGGTTGCAGTTTTTAGAATCATTAAGAGCCATCAATAATATAAGTGCTGTTAGATACATTTTTACAAATAATCCAGTGCAAATTAAAATTTGTCGCTTTTCAGATGCTTCGGAGAAAGCCTACGGTGTGGCATTGTATGCTGTGTCTTCAAATTCTTCAGGAGAGCAAATTTCTCAGTTGCTTTGCAGTAAAAGTCGAGTTGCACCAATCAAAACAATCACTATTCCTCGCTTGGAGCTCTGTGGTGCAGTTTTATTAGCCAAATTGATGAATAAGGTTGCCAAAACCTTAAAAGTTCCTAAAGAATCTGTTTACTATTATTCAGATAGTACTATTGTATTATGTTGGATTCGAAAACAGCCGTGTGACTTAAAAACCTTTGTGTCATCACGTGTGGCTACGATTCAGAATCTTTCTGATATCAGTCATTGGGGACATGTGGCTTCTTCTGATAATCCTGCTGATCTTGTGTCACGAGGTGTAGATCCAGACAAACTTCTCCAGAGTAACTTATGGTGGAAGGGTCCACTATTCCTAACACAACAAATTGAACCTTCTTTAAATACTGTCGAACTTGAGCAAAATGATAAGATCTATACAAAAGTGAACTTAAAAAGACTTTTTCAGAGACTTCACTTTTAATATCAGACTGTTCATTTTTTATTGACTATTTTTTGCAATTGAGTAATAATTATGCTAAATTAATAAGAATTCTTAGCTATGTTTTCAGGTTCATTCAGAATGTCAAGAAGCCAAAAGAAAGGTATTCAGGTAAGCTAACATCTGCTGAATTGAAGAAGGCTGAGCAGTTTATCATAAAATCTGTTCAAGAAAAAGAGTTCAGTTCTGAATTCACATTGTTATCTAAGGGTAAGGAGTTACCAAAAAATAGTAGATTACTTTCATTAAATCCTTTCTTGGATAAAAATAATTTAATCAGAGTTGGAGGTCGTCTCCAAAGTAGCACGGTAAATTATGCCCAAAAACACCCAATTGTACTGCCCTCTAAACACAAATTAACAGAATTAATTATCGAGTTTTATCACAAAAAGTATCTACATATAGGACCACAAAATTTACTTTATTGTGTTCGAAGAGAATTTTGGCCTTTAAACGGTAGGGCTATTTGTAGAAAAATTGTACATAAATGTATTACATGCTTTAGGGCCAAGCCTAAATTGTTAGAGCAAATTATGGGCGAGCTCCCAAAAGAAAGAATAAATGTAGACTTTGTTTTTAATTGCACAGGAACTGATTTCTGTGGTCCATTTTTGATTAGATATAGAGGTCAACGTAAAGGCATTTATCATAAAGTTTATGTTTGTATTTTTATTTGTATGGTAACAAAGGCAGTGCATTTGGAATTAGTCAATGATTTAACATCTGAGGCTTTTATTGCAACATTAAAGAGGTTTTTTGCCAGACGAGGCAAACCTCGAAAAATTTTCAGTGATAATGCAGGCAATTTTGTGAAGACTAATGTAGAGCTTAAAAGGTTGCATGAATTGGTAAACAAACCAGCCCAGAACCTTACTAATTACTTGATATCTGAAGGTATTGCTTGGGAATTTATTCCCCCTAAAGCTCCAAATTTTGGAGGTTTATGGGAATCGGGAGTCAAGTCCTTCAAGTATCACTTTAAACGTGTCGTGGGCAACTCTAAATTAACTTATGAAGAAATGTTAACTATAATTGTCCAAATTGAAGGTATCTTAAATTCGCGCCCGCTCACTCCCTTGAGTACAGATATTGATGACTTGGAGGTCTTGACCCCGGGACATTTTCTTATTGGTCGCCCACTTAATGCCATTGCTGAATCTGACCTGAGTAATATTGAAGATAATAGACTAAACTTATGGCAAAAGACCACTAAAATGGTTCAGACCATCTGGAAAAAGTGGAAAAATAGTTATTTAAGTACATTGCAGCAAAGGCATAAGTGGATGATATCAAAAAACAACCTCAAAATAGGAGATATGGTTGTAATAAAGGAAGATGATCTTCCAGTGTCTAAATGGTTATTAGGGAGAATTGTAGAAGTATTTTTTGGTAATGATAATAGAATAAGAGTTGTAAATATAAAAACCCCAAATGGAATATATAAAAGAGCAGTATCCAAAATTGCTGTATTACCTCTTGAAAAGTAATTCCGTTTTTATAAGAAAGTGTACATTATTGTAAAATTTCTTTATTTATTATATATTATGTAAAATTGTTTAAATATTTGCTTAAATTTAACTTAACTGTGACTCATTTATATTGTATTTAATTGTATTGTTCTTTATATTTTTTACAATGGTTGTAATTGCAGTGTTTTAGTTTGAAACCCCTCTCAGAGGTTTCAAGAGGGGCGGTATGTTTGATAAAAGGCTATTTAATTTTCTACTGACTTTGTCACCTAGCAACCAAGATATACCTAATTATTTCAAAATGTAAAAAGTTTTCTGTGCAAACGATTTTTTGTGATAAATACAGTATCTGTTTTATTTCTTCAGCTTTTACCTAAGCTGTGTGAAACAATATTCTTTTTGTTTTGAGTTTGATTAGAATGTTTTTTAATGAGTTATGTGAAAAAATGTTACGGTTTTTATTGGAGTTGTGTTTTGTGAAATTATTAATGTTCGAAAGAACCTGAGTTGAGTTTACTCATGAGAACAAACTGTTTAAAACCAGATATGAGTAATTAATTTTGAGTTGAGTAAAATATTAATAAACTTTCGAACAAATTGAATTCTTCACGGGCCAAGCCCGGGCCCGTGCAGACCTCTAATTCAGTTCCAATTTTCGGAATATCTCAACGATCCGAGCTACATTAAGAAATCAAAATCGCTCAAACACATCCTGTGGTTATTATTTATCTCTACCGTAGCCGCTGTTATGCAATTGTGTCATTTTACTTTTAATATTTCTGAATTATTGAATTATTCTAATGTACATCAAATTACACTGCTTAAAAATTTTGATAATTCTGACATCAGATTTACTCATGATTATTAGACAATACTTCAATTATGCTCTGGCATATTTCGCCACTACAAGCAAAAGTTACAAATTTATCTAAGTCAACTTTTATTATTGAAAAAGCAACAGTAGAAAAAATACGATAATCATTGAAATTCTTTAAACAATTCCAGAGCAATTAGGATCAGAAGCTATTATTTATTTGGTACGAACAACTACTGCTGCATTTAATGTTAAAGGCTAAGCAATTCACTTTGTTCTTAAAGAATCAATGTGTTTTAAATAGTCCTGATAAAAAAGTCAGAAAGCTAGAAATCTACAGCTCAGCATGAATTCAGTGTTATTTTTTATTATTGACAAATTTTCAATAAGATGTTTTCTTATACCTGACTTTGAATAAAGATGTCGCGAAGATAAACGCATAGCAATAAACCTTTTAGAGGCTTATTTGTTTAAATCCTTGGAGGTTTTAGGTATTTACATCCCATAAAATATATACCACTAGAGACATTCCTCTCAGTGACATTCTATAAAAGACATTTTGGCTCTTCGTGAGCAAAAAAAAAAAAAAAAAAAAAAAAAAAAAGCTTACGTTTTTTGAAAAATATTTCACATTAACAAATTTACTGGAGAAAAAAAAAAAAAAAAAAGAAAAAAAAAAGGATTTGCAAACGCAGTTTTGAAAAACTCTTAACTCACTTTGTGTGGGTGAAATTTTAAACTACCACTGATCACTTATACAACAACTCAAATTTATACTGCTTCCAGCTAACTTAAATGATTTGAAGATGTCATATGTTTTTTCTCAAAAACAAACAAGATAAAGAACATAATCAAGAAGTACTTCTTAAATCAATTATCCAATAACAAAAAAAAAAAAAAAACTTATTCATAATTAAACTTAATTTAGCAGACCACAATTATTAAATAATAAGATAGAATGAGAATGACTACGCGTTTGAATTTCATTCTGGACATTGCTCAGCACCTGAATTCAGAGATCTATTAAATGCCAATATCTGGATGAAGTGATGATTGGGAAAAGATGCATTAATTACGATAAAATTTTTTGTCTGTGGCCCGAGGTTTGAGCCTCGAGGCTTGCCACAGTCTATAATGGCTCCTTTTGATGATTATCATGGGCCATTTCTAAATGAAAGATTTTTCCTTATCAAGCCAATTTATAAATATTGGAAAGGAGAAAATGCCTTATGCTCACGAAGTCAGTTATTTTGAACTGCTGCATGTTATCTGCCAGCATATACAAATCCCAGAGTTTAACATTGTCAAAAATGCTGCGGACATTTGTCTAAAGGTGTTATCACATAAAACAACTTATGTCACTTTTAGTATATTTTGCCGTTTACAGGAAGTGTTCATTAATGAACAAGTTCATTAAAGCTTTTCGCTAACGGATAGGCATGACCAAATTAGAGGGATGGAAGAACTTGCTGACAGATTAGTATTAAAGCATAAGATGAAACAACTGACTACTGAATTAATGCCTTAAAATGAAGATTCAACAATTATTGTTCCAAACTTACTTTTATACTATTAAAAAATAATCATAGAAACAAAGCATTTCTTCAAATATTATCTTTTATGTATATGGTTTCCCATGCTCCGACATTGCGGCTTGACGGATACTAGTACATCCCTGATTTCAAATGAAAAAACAAACAAACAAACAAACAAACAAAAAAATATAGGTATTTTTCGGTTAGCCGTACACCAAATGTATATGTATACAATATAGATATATATAGTTATATGTATATATACATATACGTGTAACATATACATATATAACTTTTTAGATGGAGATTGTTTTCGATTCCCGGTGTCCTATAATGAAAAGTTATGAAGGAATTTTTCAAAACTCGAAAAAATGATTGCAATAGGTTATATTTCTTACGAAATGTACTTAAGCAGTGAATTATCCGTAACACGAGCTAAGTGCTCACGTTAAATTAATGTATTTCAATGGAAATTTTCAGGAAGAAACTTAAATTCATCCAAAAGATTATTAGACGTGATTTTCAAGATGGACAGATTAACGCTATAAAAGAGCATTTTTTTAAAACTATTTTTACTTTTATTCTTTTAGCGTTCACCGTTTTTACTTTCCATCCCGGGGAAAAAATACGGAAAAGTATTGTTTCGACACTTCCCTAGGAATATCCGTTATTTAATTAAAACGAACTTTCCATCTTCTCTATACTCTTCCTGTGGTTCCATAACAAAAGAGAAATGACCCAGGTTAGAACAGCCATCACTTTTATAGCAAATGAAGTAAAATCGAGAAGAAAAAAAAAATTCTGTATGCAAATGATTGATTAATTTTGCTTTATCAGAAGAATTAATAAATAAAAATTCTTAAAAAAAACTGAAATTTACAGATATATTTTTCTTAAAATTCAGAGAAAGGGGTCTTTTTAAAACAAAAGTGCTTTTGCTTTTACGTTAAAAGTCGGAAATTTTCATCATATTTACTGAAAATAACGAAACGGATGAAGATGGAAGGATACAACGGAGATACTCCGTTATCTATTGCAAAATGTCTATAAAACTGACATGTTGTTACAGAGAAATGAAAAAACTTAATGAAAGCATACTGGCTCTTTTTAGGTGCGTTCGTAATTATGTAAATACGTAGCACCTATTGTTGTCGCTCAGTCCGTCCGTCTGTCTGACTATCCGTCTGTCTGTCTGCCTGTCTGTCCGTCCGCATATAACAACGCAAAAACTACCCAACCGAATCGTTTGAAATTTAAAATACATAATTATTACATAATTTTATCGAGTCATTTCAAATTTTATGAAAATCGGATGCATAGATCAATTACAGGGGCAATCAAAAGTATTCCGTTACATTACGGTCAATGGGGAAAAAAGTTTCAAATGCATTTTAATCGTTTGAAATTTAAATTACATAGTTATTACATAATTTTGTCGAGTTATTTCAAATTTTTTGATAATCGGGTGCATAGATCAATTACAGGGGCAATCAAAAGTATTCAATTACATTATAGTCACCGGGGAAAAAGTTTCAAATGTATTTTATACGTTTGAAATTTAAATTACATAGTTATTACATAATTTTGTCGAGTTATTTCAAATTTTATGAAAATCGGATTCATAGATCAATTACAGGGACGATCAAAAGTATTCCGTTACATTACGGTCAATGGGGGAAAATGTTTCAAATGCATTTTAATGGTGTTGCACTCATTCGAACTTAATAAAATTTATATGCAACTATAAAGTACATATTATAATATACATTTTACATAATTTGTGATGCAAAGAACATTTGTTATTGATTTACAAGGCCACACAAAAGTATTCCATTACATAATGGTATAGGGAGAACATTGCTTGATGAGCGTTTTAATTGTAATTCACTATTTACAATTTTATGAGATTGAGATATAAGAGTAATATTTTTAAAACTTCGTTATCATACGAACGCATCTCGTTTGCTACGCTTCACGTGCTATTTACAACTTGTTTAAGATTTGTATCGTGCTAGTGAATTGAAACTGTACTGATAGCAACAACTTTTTGAACGACAAATTTACTAAACCATGTTCTAATCATGAGAGATGTAAATTTTCCATGTGGGTGAAAAAAGTCCGGGCCAGGATCCGAACCAGGGATGTATTGGCTGAAGCCGCCAATGCTCTTCCAACTGAGCCATCTCGGACACGAACACAGGCGGACTATTTCACCCAAATAACCTCAACGATCATTTAATCTGGTCTGAAACTATGGATCAGCTCAACTATTTCACCCAAATAACCTCAACGATCATTTAATTTGGTCTGATACTATGGATCAGCTCAACAAAGGAGAGTTGATCCATAATATCAGACCAGATTAAATGATCGTTGAGGTTATTTGGGTGAAATTGTCCGCCAGTGTTCGTATCCGGGATGGCTCAGTTGGAAGAGCATTGGCGACTTCAGCGAATACATCCCTGGTTCGAATCCTGGCACGGACTTTTTTCACCCACATGGAAAATTTACATCTCTTATGATTAATTTAACGATGGAAAAATCATGTCATAAATTAAGCTAGCATGTTCTAATCATTCATTGAATAATGAAAATTTCTCTAATAAATTATTTAATCAAACCATATTATAATTATTCGTAAACCATGAAAATTCCGGTACTACTAGGTTATCCCGTCGACCAAAAAGTTATCACCAAATTATAAGATTAAATGCCAATAATAGATGATCGTGAATGTCACATTCAATGATATTAAATACGATTCAAGTGTTTAAAATATCATTAAGTGATTTTTATTTCGACTTTTTATTTGTACTTTTATTAATATTCTATTAATTATTTGTTTTTCCGCTATTTAAAATAAAAATTATGTCAATATGTATAATTAAGCTATTAGTTTGGCGATTTGTATAATTTGGCGAAATTGGTCGACGGGATAATAGAGTAGTACCAAAATTCCTAATAATAAATTAGCCTTATTTATTAAAATTTGCAAGAATTATAACAGCGTCGATAAAATTACAATCTACTTTATAAGAATATAAAGACACTGTAGAATCCCCTATATAACTTTAGTATTATGTTCATTAGAAAACCCTATGGCGTGATAGCTAGAACAACGGACTCCCATATGAAAGGTCGTGAGTTCGAATCACCCACACGGTGTTATTTTTTCCCTCGGTCAATAAATACAAGTGCTTCTCTAATAGTCCAAGAGCCGACCGCACAAAAACGTATGTCATCGAGCACAAGAAAAATTCCTTTATTTTAGGGAAGAGTAGTCATAGGGGAATCTAATCATCCATGTGTGCTAGAAGCGAAGTGGTGCATAAGCCGAAAATTGATACCACTAGTGGTTCATTCGTATGTTTAACATTGTGTTTGCCGCAGGGGTGAAAGTGAAAATTTTTCAAAGGACTGAAATATTTTAACATGTTTCCGTAACATTTTAACAACACGTATGTATGTATGTGTATATATATATATATAAGTATGAAAACCTAAAATAACATAAAGTATAATAAACATCAATTATAAGTAAGATGAAACTTTTTATTTTATAGATTCTTATGCGCTTTTATTTTTATCTTTTATCAAAACTTACGTATTTTCCACGATCTTTTGTCAAAATTCGCATATTTTTCCCGATCTTTCGTCAGAATTCGCGTAATTTTCCGTTCTTTCACAAAATGCGCACATTTTCTGCTATCTTTTGAGAAAATTTGCATATTTTCCTCGCTCTTTTGGTAAAGTTATCGTATTTTTCACGACTATTTTCCGCGATTTTTCGACAAAATGCGCGTATTTTCTCCGATCTTTCGACAAAATTCGCATTTTCCCATGATTTTTCTACAAAATTCAAAAATTTTCCACGATCTTTCGATAAAATTCGATCATTTTTCTGCAACCTGTTCACGAAAATTACTTTATCTTCCGCGATCCTCTGAGAAAAATAGTATTTTTTCCGCGACCATCTGATAAATTTAATTTTTATTTTGAAATAATTTGGGGAAATTTGCGCATTTTCCTGCAATCCTTCGAAAAAATTTGCTTAAATTGGCAGAGTTTGCACTCGCGTTTTGTTTATTTCATCCATCCCCCCCCCCCCCCACACCCGCCCCGATAAAAACGCGTACTCGGAAACAAAGTAATTAAAAACTACGATGTCGGTCATTTTCCCAGGCTAGCTTTTCTCAATTAAAATATTTATGACCGAGAAAGATTTTTTTTTTAATTTTGGAATTAGAATTCTAGAGAAATGAATATTTTCTTTCCGTCTCGTTCCGTCTTTTTAAATATAAAAAAGACGGAAAACTTTCACCCCTGGTTTGCCGTACAATTAAAAGTGTGAAACATGGAAAATTGGGTGCAGTAAAACATAATGCTAAATCTACGAGTCAACCACTAGTGGTGTCAATTTTTGGCTTATGCATCACTTCGCTTCTGACAGACATGGATGATTCGATTTCCCTATTACTACTCTTCCATAAAATAAAAGAATTTTTCTTGTACTCGATGACAAGGTTTTGTGCGGTCGGCTCTTGGACTATAAAGAGTTCGATAGATGGCACCATCAGCCAATTATTATACGAACTTTATATTGGAAAGGTACTGTTTCTTAAAATAAGGTTTTTTCTTCTTTTATTTCCCAAAACGGGAAAACTACAAACGGAATGGAAAAAGTCTGGCAACTTTGCTATCAGTAATTTTATCGTGAAGCACGGATTTATTTTAACAGTGCAGAACAAAAATTAATTGTGAGTCATATATAATTATAGCATGTAGTAGAAAATCCCCCCAAACCCGAAAGATCGTTTTAAATAAGAATCGACCGAAACAGGTTTTTAAGACCGAAAACGAATTTCGGCAATTATTTTCAGCCAAAAAAAAAAAAAATGAAAATGTCCAATAAAATTTTTCAAAGTACATACATAGCATAAACAAAGTACATTCATACATAAATATACATAATTATTAATTAACTATAGCTGCGTTGCCCGGGTCCATCAATTAACAGCACAAATTGCAAAAAAAACCTCTGAAAATCAGAATAAAAAATCGCCAAAAATTTAAATATCGCAGCACGAACTTCGAATAAATTTCATTGAAAAGCGAAAAAAAAAAAAAAAAAAAAAGAGTGCTATACTGGGTAAGAAAATTGAAATTGGATTCTTTTTACTAATGTGTAAGTATCGTAGCAAATCACAGAAAAACACTAAAAATCGCATAAAAAATACACAAAAAATTCTAAATTTTCTGTACGAAATCGGAATAAACATTAATAAAAATAGAGCAGAATTTGCTATATTAGGTAAAAAACTGACTGTCAAAAATTCGCAGCTGATTTCAAAGGAACGTAAAACCCACATTAAAAATCGAAAAAATTCATAAATCACGAAATTAAAAAAATTGCCACAATTGAATAAAAATTTCAAATCAAGAATTAGACTTGATGGTTGATTAATGTCAATCCGTAGAACGTCGAAAACCGCTAAAAAATCGCGATAAAAAGCGGTTAAACATCAAAAATCGCACAAGAGAATTTTTTATATTAGGCTAAAAGTTTGAAACTGAATTCTTTTTATACTTTTCTTAAAACATCACTGCGAACTTTAAGAAAAAGAAAAACACTAAAAAATTCCATTGAAAATCGCGTTAAAAATAGCAGAACAGAAAATTTATCATAATGGGCTAAAAGTTTG
Organism: Maratus speculifer; assembly: GCA_964019185.1. Taxonomy (NCBI): domain Eukaryota; kingdom Metazoa; phylum Arthropoda; class Arachnida; order Araneae; family Salticidae; genus Maratus; species Maratus speculifer. The sequence continues at coordinate 199,068,151 of OZ025290.1, forward strand.
AATTGATTTTTAAAAAGTCAAAAAATCGCTGTGAAACCCCAAAAAATTGCACTAAAAAAGCAAAATATTAAAAAATCGCTGGGCTAAAAACGTACTATTGAATGATAAAACATTGCAATCGAAAAATTTATTATTTTGGGCAATTTTTTTTTTTTTTTACGTTTATTATTACGAGGTGGAACCCGTCGAATTTCGACGAAAGAAAATGTTTAGGAAGTAATTGTTTCTTTGATTTATAATAAACCCACAAAATTAGCAACAGTAAAACATGCATCTTAGATTGATCAGTCTAACTCTCAAACAAATATTATTGTAAGCTAAAACTAGTTGGATGTGTCAATCCCAAAACTTTCTTCTATCTCATAAATACATTTTAATATATATATATATATATAAAACGTGGTGATCCCAAAGTTACCCACTATCCAATTTCCTCGAACATTTGACCTAGCCTAATGAGATTCTGGTATCCGAAAAGCTTAAAACGCAAAATTTAATTAATATTCTGAGAAAATGAGCTTAGTAGTGCCTCATGTTGGGTAATTTATACTAAAACCTAATAAGCATCTATTGATGTCAAGACCTAACAGAATCTGAAATTTGATGGAATTTCGTCCATTAGTTCTTGAGATATAGTTATAACAAAAAATTTGCAAAACGTAGCACAGCAACACCATATCTTGGACAATTTATGCCAAAACGCAAAAAAGCGTCCAATTATGTTATGGTGTAAAAGAATCTGAAGTTTGATGAAATTCTGTGCATTAGTTCTTGAGATATAGCTAGTTTAAAAAAAAAACGTGTAAAATATAGCACAGCAGCACCATCAGTTGAAGGATTTATAACAAAACGTAATCATCGTGTACTTATGTTATATGTCATTTTGTAACAAAATCTGAAGTTTGATGAAATTCTGTGCGTTGGTTGTTGAGATATAGCTATCGGAAAAATCGTGCAAAATGCAGCATAGCTGCACCACCTGTTGCAAGGTTAATACCAAAATGTAATCAGTGTCTAATTATGTTATATATTCTAGTGTAGCAGAATCTAAAATTTGATGAAGTTCTCTGCATTAGTTCTTGAGATATAGCTATCGAAAAAATCGTGCAAAATGTAGCACAGCAACGCCACCTATAGGGCAGTTTACACCAAAACCTTATCAGCGGCTATGTATCTCAAGGTATCGCAGAATCTGCAGTTTGGCGAAATTCTGTGCATTAGTTCTTGAGATATAGCTATCATGAAAATCATGAAAAACGTGGAATAGCAGCGCCACCTGCTGGCCAATTTACACCAAGAACCAATAGGCACTAATTCATATCAAGGTCTAACTGAATATAAAATTTTATTAAATTTCGAACATTAGTTCTTGAGATAGAGCGCCCACAAATTTTTTGTCACATACAGACAGACAGACTCACAGACAGACGGACAGACTCACAGACAGACATTTTCTAAAAATAGTCAAAACGTGTTCAGGACCTCCTAAAACGTATAAATCCGTCGAAAACCGGAAGCCGAAAATTTTCATGAATCCAAGACTTTCTTCTTGTAAAGATAGAAGAAAGTAAAAAACTGTTTCTATAAAACTTACAAGGAAGGTCTCCATATGGGCATACTCAGAAAATTCTGAAAAAATTACAGAATGTTCTTCTCATGTGGATATACAGTGTGTATCTAAACTACTGGGCAAAACTTTAAGGGGTGATAGTACACATCAAGACAAATGATATTAAATGGGAAACTAAAGATCCCTAACGTCTTCCGAAGGAGATAGGCGCCATCAAAGTTTAGGGTCCAAAATTTGAAATGATTATAAAAAACGGAAAAATCGGTCGATTCGTTTGCGGTTTTCACGAAAACTATTCTTTATGTCAGTATTGTCTTGAAAATAAATTATAAAGATAAATTTCAAAAAATGCCGATAGAGGGCGCTTTAGACTTTGGAGTAACGAACAACTATTTTTTACCGTTATTTTTTGCATCTCATTAATTTTTTTTAGAAGTTTAGACATAAACTTAAATTATGAGCTCAAAATCTGTGATTAAGTAGCGCAAACAGAACTGTGTTCAATGGCAGTGGGTAGGTTCAAATTTCAAATGATTATAAAAAACAGAATAATTGGTCAATTGATTTGCGGTTATCACTAAAACTACTCTTTATGTCAGTATTGTCTTGAAAATAAATTATAAACATACATTTCAAAAAATGTCGATAGAGGGCGCTTTAGACTTTGGAGTAACGTACAACTATTTTTTACCGTTATTTTTTGCATCTTATTAAATTTTTTTGAAGCTTAGACATAAACTTAAATTTTGTGCTGAAAATCTGAATCGTTGAGAGTGGTTAAGTAGCGCTAACTGAACTGTGTTCAATGGGGGTGGTAAGGTTCAAATTTCAAATGATTATACAAAACGGAAAAATTGGTCGATTCATTTGCGGTTTTCTCTAAAATCATTCTTTATGTCAGTATTTCCTTGAAAATAAATTTTAAAGATAAATTTCAAAAAATTCCGCTTGAGGACGTCTTAAACTTTAGAGTAACCAAAACAATTTTTAACTGTTATTTTTTTCTATCTAATTAAATGCTTGCAAAAGCTTAGACTTAAATTTTGAGTTCAAATTCTGAATCGTTGGGAGTGGTTAAGAAGCGCAAACTGAACTATATTCAGGAGTTGAAATGTTACCCTGCCCACCCTACGATCACAGTTCAATTTTGCGCTACTTAATTACTCACAACGATTCAGATTTTGAGCTCAAAATTTAAGTCTAAGCTTTTAAAACATTTATTTTGATTTAAAAAAATAACTGTTAAAAATAGTTGTTGGCTACTCTAAAGTTTAAAGCGCCCTCTAATGGGATTTTTTGAAATTTATCTTTAAAATTTATTTTCAAGGAAATACTGATATAAAGAATGGTTTTAGAGAAAACCGCAAACGAATTGACCAATTTTTCTGTTTTTTATAATAATTTGAAATTTGAACCTCCCCACTCCCATTGAACACAGTTCAGTTTGCGCTACTTAACCACTCTCAACGATTCAGATTTTCAGCTCAAAATTTAAGTTTATGTCTAAGCTTCTAAAAAAATCTAATGAGACGCAAAAAATAACGGTAAAAAATTGTGGTACGTTACTCCAAAGTCTAAAGCGCCCTCTGTCGACATTTTTTAAAAATTTATCTGTATAATTTATTTTCAAGACAATACTGCCATAAAGAATAATTTTGGCGAAAACCGCAAATCAATTGTCCAATTTTTCTGTTTTTTTATAATCATTTGAAATTTGAACCTACCCACTCCCATTGAACACAGTTCAGTTTACGCCACTCAGCCACAGATTTTGAGCTCAAAATTTAAGTTTATGCCTAAACTTCTAAAAAAATTTAATGAGATGCAAAAAAATAACGGTAAAAAATAGTTGTTCGTTTCTCCAAAGTCTAAAGCGCCCTCTATCGGCATTTTTTGAAATTTAACTTTATAATTTATTTTCAAGACAATACTGACATAAAGAATAGTTTTCGTGAAAATCGCAAACGAATCGACCAATTTTTCCGTTTTTTATAATCATTTAAATTTTTGGACCCTAAACTTTGATGGCGCCTATCTCCTTCGGAAGACGTTTGGGACCCTTAGTTTCCCATTTAATATTATTTGTCTTGATCTGTACTCTCCCTCCTTAAAGTTTTGCCCAGTAGTTTAGATACACCCTGTATATGTTTGTAAAAATTTTTTTGCCGGAACCCCGATAGAATGTTCGTAAAAAAATACTTAACATCTCTTTTATTTGGCGATTTATCATCTGTTGGCGACAAAATAAAATTTCAAAAGATACTTTTTTTATGTCAAATTTTTTAAAGTTCAAAATGTTTCATCTTGAATTTGTTTAAAGATATTTTATTTATATAACGTTAGTTTTGTCAGCTTTAGTTTGTTTTAATTATATTTTTGTAATAATGTATTAAAAATGAAAAATAACTGTGAAATTTTATGAATTAAAACAAAATTTAAATTAATTAAAATTGCCCTTCAATCTCAAAATTAACTCCAATCTAATTGAGCTCTGTTGATTCATTTTTGTTGTTATGGAAACAAAAACTTCTCCTATACTGAAATGCATTACTGCAGCATTCTTCATTTGGCCTTTATTTTGTCATACGCTTAAATATATGAAAACATACTTTTCAATATGAAAGTATTTTTTATATAAGAAATTATTTTTAAAGTGATAAAATTAAATAACTGCAGCAAAAGCAACAGAAATATGTAATATAAAATACATCTATATGTCAAACTCTCTCATTGTTCAAATTTAAATTCAATAAATACTATTTACACGTATTCTAAAATTTCATTGACAAAAAATTTTCAGGTGCATTAAAATCGTTTGCTTTTGGCGAGGGAAAATGCTGCTCGCCAAATCGCGCGACGTTTTTATCTTTTCGCGCCAAATATTCGAAAGTATTTTATTTTTTTACTGAGTTTCTCCTGTAATTCCGCCGCTAAATTTGACTGATCCTTTATTACATACATGAGTAGTTTAATCAGTATTTTTTTCAAAAAATTCTGAGTATGCCCAGTATGGAGACCTTCCTTGTTAGTTGTCTAAATTATTAAAATTTAATTTAATCGCATATGTAATTATTAGAGTATAACAAAGGTCAGTTATTATGACGAAATTATCAGTTGAGGCTCTTATGTTTGGTATAAAGCGAATGAAAAAAAAAAAATTCCTAATGGACATGATCATAGAATTCCCGTATGAAATCTAAACCCGTCATTATTTTCATCGTCTCAAAATTTACATTCGCACTTCTCATAGTATTTTAATTTGATCATTTTAAAATCACTTACTTTTTTAAATATATAAAAACGTTATTTGCATCTGCTAAAAGCATTCCATTTTTGCGGATCCAGTCTTAAAAAACATTTATAGAAAAGTATATGCATATGACGTCATTAGGACGGAATATTACACAAACACAGCAAAAACAATATTCAAAGCACTCGGCAAAACAAATCGGATATCTGATGATTCACAAATCTTCACCTCTTTAGTCTTACTTCTATAATAGGTCCATGTTTTATCAGAAATCATTCATTTTTTTTTTTTTTTTTTTTTTTTATTCAAAATTTGGAAAATATCATTACATACACACGGATAAATAAAATTGCTCTCACTTACGTAGCTTTCCGATACGAACTGAGTAAATGCGGCGAAGTCACTCGAATATTATTTAAAATACATTTTTGTAAAGAAAACGTGTTGTATTCTTAGTAAATTAAGTTTGCAATAAACTAAAAAAAGCATTTAATTGATGAATAAAAACGCAATAAAACCAAAATTCATCGGATTTTATATCAGACGATTTCTTTTGACATGATATTTTTATTTCAGTTTTTATCAATTTTAAGAGAGAATGGCGTATTTTTGTTGCCACAATTACAAAATTCGTACTAAAAACTATAAAAAAATTAATAACTCATAAATAAATTGAGATACAATTTTCAAACAATTTGCATTTAAAAGTAAATTTCTTTCTCTATACGACGATGTAAAAACTTAAAATGTGCGATGTTTATAAGTGTAAAATTTGCAGTAGCGAAAATTGCAAAACCGAAATTGTAGGGGAAAGTGTTGCCATTCGCAAAATGACGTATGCGTTACGCACAGATACGTTTGGCCTTTATAATATAGATTTGGCAAATCAGTTTTAGAATCTCATGTATCTTTTTTTGAATTGATTACAATTGCTATAGAAGTTTTTGCTTCGGCCATGCAGCATTGAGAGCACATGCATTTTTTGAAATTACTAATATAAAAATTATGTTAATCGAGTCGGCCCCATAAAAAATAAAATGGCCTAGTTTGAATTTTTAGATGGTCTGTGCCTGGTTCTGGGCTTGCAAAACTAGGCACGTGCAGACTTCTAATGTACATAACTGATTTAATCAATAAGTCTTTTAGAATAAAAAGTTTGAAAACTGATGCTCTGTATAAACTTTTGCGCAACACTAAGTTGGGATTTCGTCTGAACTCGGATTTCGTTTTCCAAACCCAGGGATGGATCGGCTAAAATTCAAACAAGGCCTTTTATCTTTTATCGCATTTCATTGTCCGGCACAGCTAACTTTTTTTTTTTTTTTGTAGTTTTTAATTCAATTTCTATAATGTTAGCAACTGATGTACTTCGTTCCTGTAGAAATAAAGGGGAGATATTAGATTATTTATTAGATTTATTCTCAAAGGGCTGTGCAAATATGACGTTATCAATATTTTGGTAATTTTGGACGCCCTACCAACCTTTCGATATCATGCGTTGTCATCTTTCGACCCCCCCCCCCCTCCCGTAATAATATCTTTATCAAAGTGTATTTTTTTTTTTTTTTTTTTTTTTTTTTTAATTTAGTTCCTTTGTTTGGATTTATACACAAAACTGGTTAAATATGTTTTTCGCATACTTTATTGATTCCAATGAAGAGAACATCAATAAAATACCGCTTTATTCAAATAACGCCTAAAAGAAATAGTTACTATTTAAAAGTATTTTATATCAGCTTTAATAAAGTCTTGTTGCACTTGCCTAGAACGAAGGAGGGATGGGACTGGCAGATATTAATCCTTATCAATAAAACAAATGGACAACATTCTTTCTCTTTTCAGGGCCGGACTAATGCTTCGCCAGTCCGCGCCCCAGAACGGAGTAAAAAAAAAATCAAAGGGCGCAAAATTGCCAAAAAGAGAGAGAAAGGAAAAAAATAAATAAAATACAGAAAATTATTTCTGTTTTTTATATTCTGTATATGAACTAAAAGATGTTTGTTCTTCTGTAATTTTGGCCAATTGCAAAGATATGAAAACGGTTTTAATAGATGGAGAATTATCAGTTATAAACATCCTGGAATTTTGTGATGAAATATTAGTGATCCGTTTTCTATCGGAAAAAATTATCACTTTTTGGAAGTTTTGAAATTGATAACAAAATGAATTTTGCCTAAAACTTGAACATTGCTCTGAGAATTATACTAAACTTTCCAGTAATTATTGCATCCGGGTAATGTAGTTTTCACAAACTAAAAATAATCAAAGACTACTAACAAACAACATCGTCTTAAACAGGATTGACAGGCTTGATGGATATTTTAAGAATTGGTCATAAAGTCAGAAACCCCTTAGATGTATCTGAATTATTTAAAAATTCTCTAAATTAACAGTCGTAAACAGGTCATCTAAAATTTTATTCCTATAACTATTTTTTTAAATGAAGTAAGGTATTTTTAGTAAAATGATATAAATATTTGTGACAATTACTGAGTTACAGTTTTTTTTTCTTGTTTGAATGTTTGTTAAAAAAATTAAAAAGACCAATTATCTTTTTTTAAATTCTTACAATGTAGGGACGCATTTTTTTAGGTGCGTTCGTAATTATGTATATATATGTAGCACCTATTGTTACTTTTGTACGGGATGGTTTACAGGCTAAATCCGGCCCTGCTCTTTTATTTATTAGTAAACACAAGCTTCATTTCAAATACACTTCACATTTGGTTTCTCGAACAATGATTATGTATGCATGCACATATGAAGATGAACAGGAATGCAAAATGTTGATGTATGCCATATTTTAGAATTAAATAATTTTATAATAATTTAGTGATTTTAATAATAACTTTATATATTTTTAAAAAGTAGATATCAGACTAAAAAAAAAAAGATTATGTACTATTTTGAACCAAAGACTATGATACAAAAAAAAGGCAATTTTGATTGGATCAAAAATGATATCGATATCAAAAGGCAAAACTCCCTTTTCCTAGTGAATCTTACGATATCATGTGGCAGACCCCCCCCCCCCCCCCCACCCTAAAATGATAACGTTATATATGCTAACCCTTTAGAATAAACTTTTGCCTAAAACTAAGTTGAGATTTTATCTCTCCTTAGAAAAAGAAAGAAAAAAAATGAGCTCAATTAAGTGCAGATTTTGTCAGAGAGGATGTTCTGAACTGAAATTCAGGAAGAGCAAATCCTAACAAAGGAGGTTCAATCGCCTGGCTAAAATAAAAACAATGAGAGCCCATAGTTATTGTATAGAATTGGCCAAGTGGAAATTCGAAATACCGTTCTGATTAATATTATTTACCTTATACTGCTATTCCGCAACTGCTTTTTTATTATTCGTGCATAGAATCCGCTATGTTACACTGTCGGGCAGTTACGTTCTGGTTTCGTACCTGAAATCTGAAGGCAATTTTCTGGGGCCAACTTTACGGCATACAATAATAACAAATTGTTTAAATATTATTCTCACTTATTGTAAATTTCTAACAGAATGGCATAATTGTCTTACATGATTTAGATGAAATATTTAAGTTGATAGTTGGCATATTACCAAGATGAAAAATTCGCAAGCAGGCTACAATTTCAACAATGTGCTTAACTATCCTGTTTATCCGACCGATGGTCATAGAGACAGTAAAGTTTGTTTCTTGCCGGTAACAAATAATGGTAAGAGATGTGAAAGCGTTAAAAAGAGTGCATCTCCTCTAAAGCTGAAGCCTACGTTCTTATATGAGGATTATGGTGAAACAGGGGTAAGAAACTATTTTTATAGTTTTGGTATCTTAACTACATGTATATTATAATTATTTAAAATGTAAATTCACTTCAAAAACCACTAATTAGCTAAAATACCCGGCGTTAGTTCTAGAAACCTAAACCTTTGTAGAAATTCTAATAACATGCATACACAATCGATATGCATATATATGTATGGATTATCAATATATCAATATCAATAGTGTCTATGTCAATAGATTTAAAAATCACGAAAACCAATTCAGAAAAAATCAAAATGTTAAAATATGCTAATATTTTCATAAACGGGTTTTTATAATTTTTCAATACGTTTTTTCAAACTCACACACTATATGGCCAAAGGTGACCGGCCACTGGCAATTTTAGACATTTTGTTAAATATCTAGAAAAATACATGAGGAATTATCCTGAAACTCTAAGTATGTAAACATAATAGTACAGGTCATATATTTCCGTGAAGGTTTTTTCCCGAAACTCCAGAGAGAACCGTGAGCAAATTGAAAACAGACGAATATCTTTTGGATAACCCTGTCATAACGAATGTAGCAAAAGTCTTCAAACTTTGGATTATGATTAAGTGGCGTGGCTTATTGTAATAAATTGTGTTCATTTTTATGCGGATAGCATATATACTCGTAGAGAAATCAAGGTTTTTATAAAAACAGTCCCAAATTTTCCAAGTTTTTTGCTCATAATTTGCAGAGTTCTTAATATAAAATAATGTTCTTTTCCGAAAATATGACAAACAACTTTGTACACAATACCAAGTAATCAGAATTAAAAAATAATAAAAAATGTATGAAAAATGAGCAGGTTTACTAAATAATTTTTCACTGCGCATGCGGGAACGCTATCAAAATTTTCTTTGCATATTGTGTTAGCTACATGTATAGAGCAACTTTTGTGAAAGCCTCAAAACCATAGATTATCTTAAAAATTCTGAAAGTGATCGTCGATAGAATAAGTTCAAAATTTGTTATCATATATATCATAAAGCAGAAGTTCTGAAACTTCCGCTCGAGTGTTTTCAAAAACTACCCGATGGATTTTTTTGCCGATTGTATCATTCGATAGGAAATGTTTTTTGCGGAGGTTTGTCATTCAAATATATAGGGATAAGTATGATTTATGGCAATAAATTTCTAATTTTACTGATATTTTCCACGAAAGGGTTATCAGTAGTTATTTTTTGGCGAAAACTTTCATTACTAAAAAATTTAAAAAGAATATATCTGTTAGAAATATTACAAATATCTCGCAAATAAAAGCAGAAAATAACTACTGATGATAATAGTAATAATAACGAAAAACCGTTTAATAAGGCATAATATTATAAAAAATATATCTTAAAAATGAACGAAATATTTTTAATGCTTAAAAAACAACTTAACGTGAAAAATTAAAATTGGTACTGCATTTGGCGATTTAGCCCTTCCGTTAGAATAAAAAAATGAACTTGTAAGAAGTCGTCTTACAAATGTAGAAGAGAAGAAAGAAGTGATAACTTATCTTAATAAATATCTCGGGGTTGCATTCTTCTTTATAAACTTTTTATTACTTGAAAAGACGACACTTACAAATATAACACTAACGTACACACATTATATACAAAAAAAGCTTTTACATAATTCTGGCGCACGCCACCATCACAAGATAAAAACCACAGTTTTCAACCAACATTCGAATATCACTAAGAAAAGAACATTTTTTAATAGAACTAGTGTTGCCAGATTTCTTTTAAACGAGAAATATTACAACTACATTTTTTTTTTAATTTAGCAAATCTCAGGTCACGTGACGCGTGAATCTATTTTTTTTTCTTTTATTCCTTTGGAAAGCGCGTGTTACATCCTCCCCCTCTGTTTCCGATCTACGTCTCGGAGAGGAAACAGGATGCTTTTTTGATCTTCCTCTTTTTCTCAAGGGTGCAACTGGAATAGTTTCAGATTCTTGGAAAGGCAACAAGGCAGAAACGTGGTAAGATCCAATTCGTTCAGTAGGATTTTCTAGACTAGCAATATCATATGTCACTAGTGACTTTTGAGTCAAAATTATGTATGGTCCATCTTTCTTAGGCATACATTTTGCGGTTTCACTGTTACTTGCATTGCTAACTGGGTGTAGACTAATCCATACCTTTTCACCAGGTTTGAAATATACTCGTCTATGATTTTTATTGTAATATCTCTTCCGCTGACCTTGCTTCATTTCAACAGGCTCTTTCACATTTTTCGAAATATTTGCAAAAGGTTTAAGATATGGGGTCTTCGCTCCCCCTGGTTGAAAACATTTTCCATACCTTTTCGGAATATCATTAAATTTCTTCCTTTCATCGGAATTTAAATTTTTGCCTACATCTTTACGTAAGGCATACGGACAGACTTCGACCGCTTCGATACACGTACTATTTTGTACTTCATGTTCTTCTACAAAATAAAACTTTTTATGAGGTTTGTCTCTAAAATGCCATCTTTTGTTAGCTATGTCTAACACTATGTTAGCTTTGCACAGGAAGTCCATTCCTAAAAGAGTTCTATTACCTTTGGCATTTGGGAATACAATAAACTCTGTTTTGAAAACTCGGCCTTCAATCTTTACGGGCACAGTGGCAGACAGAGTTTTTCTAGTCATCGTAGTTCCATCAGCTAATGTTACTTCATGAGTATGAGGTTTCATTGCAACACCAGCTTTCAAAAATAATTTATACATACGTTCTCCTGCAATAGAACGATTCGCTCCTGTATCTGCACAGACTAATACTATCTTATTGCAGATCGTAATAGGTACATTTAGAGCTGAAACTGTTGATGTATTTAAACTATATAGCTGAAGACGATGAGCTTGCACTGTTTGTTTTTTAACCATAGGGGAACAATTTGGGCATTTCTTCTTTATAAATCCCACTTTGCCACAACCATAGCAAAATATATCGGATTCTAAACGTTTATTAGCAAACTTTGGAGAAGATCTGTCTTCTTTTGGAAGCTTACTCTGCTTCCATGTATTTTCTCGACGAGAATAATCTTTTTTTTTCTGGGGTACAACCGGGTCTTCGTTAGGGAACGTAGATCTTATGGTATCATACGCATCTAATTTTCCGGCAAGGTCGACTGGCGAATTTAAATTTTCCCAGTCATCTAACATATGTTGTTTGCATTCGACAGGCACGCGCCTTTTCATCTGATCCGCTATGATCAGATCCTGAAGAGCTTCAAAAGACGTTACATTTAACTCTTTAAGCCAGTTTTCAAAGTAAGCACGTAACTCGAAGTAATAATCTCTCCAAGTAATTTCTTTATCTTTGCAATGCGTGAAAAACAGCTGCCTAAACCTTTCAGCGCTAATTTTAAACCTTTTTAGAAGTAGACCTTTAACATGTGAAAAATCTGAAGCGTTTTCTTCTTTTTCATGAGCAATAAGCGTAGATATAGAAGAGGGTACAACACTTAGTAAATGAGAAACCCAGAGGTGTTCTGGTACTTTCGAAAGCTTTAACTGTCGTTCCAGGAGCACCAGAAACAATGTTACATCATCTGTCTCTGGTTTAAATGTAGGCAACAGCTTCTGGATATCTATTTTACTCTCTGGATAAGACATTATCCCTGCCGCATTACCACCTACCGCTCCACTGGAAACACTTTGGCTCTGAGCCTGTAACTTAAGCTTCTCAAGCTCAAAATTCATCTCAAACTTTTTTAATTCCAGTTCTTCCGAACGACGTTTTTCTTCTACTTCTAATTTACGCTGTTCTAATTCAGCTGCTTTTTCCTTTTCCTCTAAGTCTCGTTTACGCTGTTCTTCCTCGCGAGTCGCAATTTGGTTTCTGACTAAAGAATTTACGAAATCAACTTCATACGAGGGAGAGGATTTAATCTTATCACGCAATGTGACAACAGTCATAGAGGGTTGTACATCTAAATTCATTTCTAAAGCGACCTGAAATAGGTCTTCTTTTCGTGCTTTGTTGAGGTCGGACATTCTTACCTTTAGCAAAACAACAAAATATATACCCCACAAATGCTAAAAATTCGATTTAAATAAATTGTTCCCCGGACGTGAGCTTTGCTTTACAACTCATATAAACAAGACAATAATAAAACAAAACAGTGAACTTTAACGTTAGCAAAATATACTTTTAAAATAATTAAACTTCATAAAACTTCATAAAAGTATCTTTAAAATTTAAACTTTTTTTTTTTTTTTAAAGAAAATATACTTTAAATTATTGCTGATATAAATAAACTAGTTTGTCATTACGTGTCATTTAATCAAAACATTACTTTAACTGATATAATGTCTTTAGTACTGAATTGTTGGCAACATTCATAAACAATGTTCTAAATAAGTCAAAACATATCTGAATAATTAAAATGTCAATCAATATTATTATCATATTATCATGACAAGACTACGTAATATAGTTTTTTTCAATATAACTTTAAAAGAAAAGAAAGTCTTATTTCATAAAAATAAATAAATAAATAAATGCAAAAACTTACTCAATCTGTTTTAAAAATCGTATTCAATGCTATTTCACAATATATCAGGAACTTTAAATTAAATGCTTAAAAATAACTAACAACAGAACACTCAAATAGAATTTCTAATTAAATTCTGTTATCTTGCGAAACCAACAACAAAACAAACAAAAAATAATAAACACATACCATATGACACTTGAAATACAAAGTATAAATACCTTTTAATATATTTTTCCCTTTTTTTCCACTCAATTTATTTCCCTATTTGTAAAAAAAAAGAAAAATAATATCAACGTAAATAAATGCTTATTTTATTATTTATCAACCCTTTTTTTTTATTGTTTTTCTTTTTTTTATTCGAAGTAAGAAAAGTTGTTATTTAATCAAGATAAAAATTAAACATGCATGCAGAGAATGAAAATAAACAAAAGAATAAAAAATATAAGCATGGGGAGGGAAGGGGAATTACACAATACATAAATAAATTGTAAAGTAATCAATAAATTAAAACTAATATGTGGTATGCAAAATGTTACAGACAGGTAAAATGTGGTAACTTGTGAAAAGAATTATAGATACTTTAAAACTTGGCTTACTTATTGAAAATACATGACAAAAGTATCGAACTTTAAAATGTTCCAAAATAAACACATAAGATGAAACGACGATGACTGAAGCAGAAAATTAAACAAATTCAGTCCGTTGAACATATATCACAAACAAATGAAAATGGCGCTTGGCATAAGATTATTCCGTAGAAATTTTTTCACAAACGAAGAACGAGAACTTTAAAGGCACAGAACATGCAAGCTTTGAAGAACACATTTCACAAACAAACGAGCAACGACTGCTCGTGCCATTTTCTTGCATTAAACATGCATGCATTTTTATTTCGTACATATTTCACAATCGAATGATTTCATATCAACGAAACAAACGTACTATGTTAATTATTTAAAATATACTTCACAAAAAGACGAGCACGACCGCTCGGGCCATTGTTTTTCATTCTTATTAATCATATTTCATTATCAAAGAACTTTTCTGGAACTAAGATTGCTGAATACTTTGGAATTGATTCGTAGCCCGAAGTTGGGTAGCCATTTTGTAAGAAGTCGTCTTACAAATGTAGAAGAGAAGAAAGAAGTGATAACTTATCTTAATAAATATCTCGGGGTTGCATTCTTCTTTATAAACTTTTTATTACTTGAAAAGACGACACTTACAAATATAACACTAACGTACACACATTATATACAAAAAAAGCTTTTACATAATTCTGGCGCACGCCACCATCACAAGATAAAAACTACAGTTTTCAACCAACATTCGAATATCACTAAGAAAAGAACATTTTTTAATAGAACTAGTGTTGCCAGATTTCTTTTAAACGAGAAATATTACAACTACATTTTTTTTTTAATTTAGCAAATCTCAGGTCACGTGACGCGTGAATCTATTTTTTTTTCTTTTATTCCTTTGGAAAGCGCGTGTTACAAACTTTAAAATTTGATTAAATGAATTTTGAATGATAGTTATTTTTCTTTTTATTATTTTCTTTGTCTCTTTTATCAAATTTCAGTATTATGTAACTCAAGCGGAAAAAAAGCAGATCTCTATATGCTTCTTTGCAATTTTTATTTTGCTTTTGTCGCCAAAGAATTTGAAGATAAAATACATGTGTCGGAAAGTAGATTTTTGATAGTCGCCATAATGGTGTTTTTTCAAGTAAAGATAATTGTTGGAGTATATTTTAATATTCAATTGTAAATTATGATATGAGTTAATATTTTAAAAATTGGAATCAAATATTTAAATTTTTGTTTTGTATGAATTTTTGCCACACGTATTGCAAAATAATGTCATACTTTTTCAAAAGTTTTTCGCCATGATTTTGAAGAATGCGATCAACGAATATAATGCTTTTTTAAGCAAATATTTTTTGTTGTTTATTTAATTTTTCTTGCGCCATTTCGCCAATTCTACTCAAAAGAAAAAATACAGTTTTAAAATTTACTAACTTAAGAAGGAAATGTATGCAATTATGTGTTATTATTATCGAAAAATTCAACATTTTAAAATAAAAATTGCTTCCTGAAAAAAAAAAATTACAAATCTTTTACAATTAGCCATTTTTTCTTCGATTTTCTTCATATTTTCTCTGTGTTAGCTAATATTTAAAAAGATTTTGGACCTATCATCGATAATTGAATACAGCCAAATGGCATATTTATTACATTATTGAAAGTTTTGTTAGTACAGATATCATATACGCACAGAGGTAACTAATGGAGTCTAAATTGGCATTGTTTTGCCTGACACGGCAACCCAAATATTGTTAGTTTTTTTATTAATACGATGTTTATTTACTTCCATTCTCCTCTTTAAAATTATATAAATTGTTTTGTTCCATACTTATTAATTAACCTTTTTTATTGTTATTATTTTTTAAATAATAGAAAGTAATTTTAATATATATATGCAACTGGTATTGGAATACGATGTTTCCGCCAAATTCGCGTAAAAACTTATCGCGCCAAACTCGGTGCGTATACAACATCTGTGCGTTTTTGTTTATGTATTAAGGAGATTTCTAGATCATCAATCTGATTACAGAAAATTAGTCAGATTATTTAATAAGACATTATTAAATTTATGGTTTTTCATTTTGAAAAAAATGAAAGAAAAAAATACTATTGGTGCGACAGGAGAATTAACGACTGCTTGATGTTATTAAAAAAAAAAAAAATCAAAATGGCAATTTTTTAATTATATGTTTATATATATATATTTTTGTTTATATTATTGTAAACATTTTTCCATTTTTACACACGCATCAGTTTGGCGCATTTTATTTTTATTTATTTTTATTTTTTTTCTGACGCCATTTGGTAAACACTGTGTTTTCAAATACCAGTTACATACTATGTTATTTTTAATTGATTTCTATTATGTTAAAAATTAAATAATAATAAACTAGCAAAAGCCATGCTTTGTTTGGATTCGCGAAGCATTATTTTATAAAACAGATATTTGAAAGTAACAATATTTTTTTATTATTATTTTTGCATCTTTATTAAACAAAAACGTTATTTTATGTTTTGGCACATTTTAATTTTTTATTTATGATGTAAAACTGGCATAATAGGATATTTTCGAAGCAAACTTTTACAAAAATTTTTTAAATTTTCAACTAAAAGCTCTTTTAAAGATGTTTTTACAATTTCAAGTAGCCACTGGTGTTTTTTAATTGTTTGAAATATGCATGTTTCCAATCTTTGTAATCAACATCCGATAATCTTTGATAGCTATTTTAGAATAATATATTTGAAGAAAGCTTGAAGAAAGTTAGTTCTTCAAAATCCTATTTTCTGGAAAAAACATTTGAAATCTGCTTTCGTTGATACTATGAATTTTTAACTGTAAAACATTTTATTTTAATTTCTTCGTTTTTATACATGTTAGCGTATGAAAATAGCTGTAATTCTCTCCGCGTGGGAGAACTTTTTACTTTCTGCGAATGGCAACTCAATTAATGGAATTAAATTTTAACGAAGCGCTCTCTCATTCTCGCAGTGACGTTTTCACGAATAATTATTGTTGTGTTTGCGAACTTATTAAAGTCTTATTTTTCTATAAAATCCTTCTGATTAATGAGTCGATATTATTTAGCCACAATACGACCCTCGCAAAAATATTTATAAAGAGCTTGAACCAACAACTTCACGCAGATCTTTTAATTTTTCATTTATATCATAAATTTAAGAATTAATTTTATTTGTTTACAATTATTTTGTTGCCAGTTTACAAAAAAAAAAAAAAAATTACAATTCTTTTAAAATGTTTAAGTGTCATCTGTGCAAACGATTTTGCGGGATAATGAAAACATGTTTTATTTAATAAATTAATCATGATTCTATCTATAATTATTTACTCCATGATTTAAACTTTTTTTTTTTCTGAAAATATACGCGTTTCATTTTTTATTTATTTGCTAAAATGCGTCCGTATTGGAAATGCATGTAAAATAAATTAATTAAAATAATAATTTTTTTAACGTTTTACTGTAAAAAAAAATTATATTCTGCAAATCTACAGATCATAATTTATTTTTGTGTTTAATTTGAAGTTAAAATATGGAATAGTTTTTTTGTAAAGCGTACAACAAATTGTAATTTGAGTGGACTAGTAGAGGATTCGCTTCGCTCATCCTAATAAATGAAGTTTAATTAATAATTATAGAACAAAACAATTTATATAATTTTAAAAAAGAAAAAAAAAGCAAAGAAACAGTTTACTAATAAATAAACAACAATAACCGGATTACCATGTGAGGCATCAAATCGCAATTTTGTTACAATCGCGCCAAAGTGCTCCGTGCATAACATCTGTATCAAAACATTATTGATAATATTATTGTTTATATAATTTGTTTATATTATATGATACTGCTTGATTATCCCATCGACCAAAAAACTGTCGCCAAAGTATAAGATTAAATGTCAATAATGGATGATCGTAAATGTCACATTCATTTGACATTAAACATGTTTGCACGTGTTTGTTACGTCATTAACCAATTTTTAATTCGACGTTTTATTTGTATTTCTCTTAATATTTTAGTAATTTATTGATTCTTCGGTATTTAAAATAAAAATTATGTCCATTTGTATAATTTGCCGAATAGTTTTAGCAAAATGTATAATTTGGCGAATTTGATGGACGGAATAATCAAGTAATACCCATTATTTGTTTACAATCTAATTGGATATTTAGGTTGATAGAATTGGCGTACTTATCGAGTCTCCGCCAAGGTATATGCCAAGCAGTTGTTAATTCTGTATTTTAGCCATACTATTATACAGGGTGGTCATAAAAAAGCTTTGCCGATATACGGAGCTCTAGCGGCCAGTCAGCTCGAAATGAAATTTCAGATATATCGAAATGAAATTTCAGATATAGCTATTCAGAGGTATGAGCTCGAGATTCTGTGAACGACAACAAAATGGCGCTCACGGTTATGGTTATAGTTACAGAAACTCGAAAATTTCCAAAGGCAACACCCATTTTTTTCATCGCAAAATGCTCAGCGCATGCGAAAACCACAAAGAGCGTTGGAACCGTACGTGTATCGCAAGAAACGGACATGTTATGCACGCACAAAAAACCGTTCTGCGAATCCTCCCCCCCCCCCATAAAAAAAAACTCGACTGGGGTGCAACATGGAGCTAAGAAGGTATATGGAGGAGACATATCAATCTAGCATCATGGTGAGCCCTGACGCCGAAAAACCAGTTCTTTCCCCCTCTTTCATATCCGCCATGTTTGACTTTTACCGTAGTTGACTCGCGCCGCGAGGAGCTTCCTCAATACGACGATTGGCAGCAGACGGAAAAAGGGCAGCTTAGCCAGGTCAAATATGGCGGCCACGGCGTTGTAACGGGGGGGGTAGGAAAGGCTTCAAGTGACGTCACATATGTCTCCTCCATGGAGCTAAGAAGGTATATGGAGGAGACATGTGTGACGTCACTTGAAGCTTTTCCTACCCCCTCGTTACAACGCCGCGGCCGCCATATTTGACCTGGGTAAGCTGCCTTTTTCCGTCTGCTACCGATCGTCGTATTGAGGAAGCTCCTCGCGGCGCAAGTCAACTACGGTAAAAGTCAAACATGGCGGATGTGAAAGAGGGGTAAAGAACTGGTTTTTCGGCGTCAGGGTTCACCATGATGCTAGATTGATATGTCTCCTCCATATGCCTTCTTAGCTCTATGGTCTCCTCCATATACCTTCTTAGCTCCATGGGGTGCAAGGAGGAAATTTGCATATGACACAGAGTCAGTACACTAATCTCTGATTACAATACAGATCGGAGAAACTGAAACTTTTATTTTGATTACACATTTTCCACATGGGCAGGGCCGTAACTACCGCCGGGGCAGCCGGGGCACTGCCCCGGGGCCCCAAGCCTGAGGGGCCCCAAACTGATGGTTAAAAAACTATTGATTTTAGTTTCTAGTCTAAGTTCCTATAAAATGCCCAGCACATGCCTAAAAGTTAGTAATAAAAAAAAATCAAAGTGCTAGTGCAAAAGGAGTTCTACAGCAGACAGCAAAATGTCGAGTCGAATGTATCATGTCGCGCTAGCATGTTTGCTGATCCCACCGAAGCTAGTATAAGGAAGAAAATATAAATATGGACTTCTAATCGACTGAATAATACAAAAAGCATCAAAAAAATTCTAGAAAATTTTTCTTCTTATCTATACTAATAAGTTAACAAAACGCTCTGTTTGTGTATGTCTGCGTATGTGTGTGTGTGAGTGTGTGACTGCGATGGTTAGCAACAGGGCGTGCCGACCCAGTGTGCAAAGTGTGCGGCGCACACAGGCGCCGAAGTAGTAAAGGCGCCAAAAAAATTCAGTTGGGGAAAAATACTTTTAAAAAAATCTTAATTGAATTATGCTGAAATATATTACATTTTCTTGACGGCTCAATTATATTTTGCAGATTTATATGAGACAAATTTGCTCATAAATAATCAATTCTTTTAGTTGTTTATTTATTTCGTTTTGTTCTATTTATCTCTCCTATAATGAGCGATTTAAACGTATGCCTATCCAATCTTTCCGAAAATTAGTGCGCACCTCATGCACTTGCAAACAATGAAGGACGTCATAATTCTCATGACTGAAGACAAGTAATACTATTATCTCAAAATAGTAGAGGTAAAGTATAATATTGCTTTATTTCCATTAGCACTAAACTGCACCTGTTTTTTAATTTTTAAATAGCAATCATCGCCTTATTTCAGAACTATTTATAGGTCTGCACGGGCCGAAATCTCAACCCAAGTCCGGCCCGTAGTTTTTTTTTTTTTTTTTTTTGGGGGGGGGGGGGGGCAGACAGGAAAACATTTAAAATTTTGGCCCTAGTGAATTTCTGCAAAATATAGATTTTAACTCGTATGGAGGAGTTCTGATTTTTTAAAAAAATTACCTTTTTTTCATATTTTAAATCTTTATTTTTATAGAAGTGCTGTAGGCTGCGATATTTATGTTTTTAATGAGCCTCTATTTGTTGTATGTAAATGTTTCAGTTATCATTCATATTATTAATCCATTTCCATGTGATAGAGCCATTAAAAAAAAAAAAAAAAAAATGAAATGCAGTAAAATCTTCTAAATCGGATTTTTTTTTTTTTTTTTTTTTTTTTTTTGAAAATGCGTTGTAGAGAAGTTCTTTTCTTAGCAGATATAAATATATTTTTTACTTACGCATTATCGTATTCATTTTACATGAATGAACACATTTTTCGTTAAAATGATTTCATTTTAGGCAGGTTCTTTTTCATACGTTTTACTATATTTTAATTTCGGTATATTTTAATAAGCTTAAAAATATATTATTTTTTTAACAGATTAATGAAAAAAAAATAAGAAATTAAGAAAATATTTTAATGTTTAATTGTAGAATAATGGCGATTTAAAAATATGTGCATTTTTTGAAAAAAAGTTTTGAATCAGGCCAAATCTTTGAACTGACCTAGTCACGTCGAGACAATGATTTTCACACGGGCTGGCTCAAAAACCGGGAATGAAAATTTTCGCCCGCGAAGACTTAAGAAGAATGAAATCAATGGTGGCTCGGTATGGAAAAAAAAAATAACTTAGACCTGGTGCGGCTTGATCCTTCAAGAAAAAAGTAAAGCCCGAGCCCTGTCCGGCCCGGAACGAACAGTGACTAGACCTGGTCCAGCCTGAGTGCATAGAGTGAAAACTGGCCCGGGCTCTGATTGAAGTCTAGCGCGTGCAGATCTCTACTTCTGTCACAAACACTAGGAAAATTTCTATTATGAAATATTGGTAAACGTCTCCGCTGTAGAAATCAAGCCAGGAGTAATAGTTGATTTATATGTCACAAGCGTCTTATATGATGCACATTTATTTCATGGTGACGATTTATAAAGTATGTAGTAAGCACTTTCAAGAATGATAAAATCATACAAATTTAGAATTATATTTTTCAGGGGGGAGGGAGAATATCAAAAAAAGTAATAGAAGACATAAATCTTTATCCATTTTGATTTTTAAAAAAATGTATAAAATGAATTTTTAATTTTAAAAATAACTAGTAACAGGTAAAATTCGAATGGGCATCCGTGTTGGACATCCCCAGTAGAAGAAACAAAGTAGTAAAAACAGAACTCGCATGTTTATGCTATTCAATGTAGATTTGTATGAGGATGTTATTCAATGTAAAGATTTTTGAATGGAGAAACTGCAGACTGGCATCAGCTATAACAGAGCTTTTAATTGATAAAAATGAAGCATCAGATCAGACGTTTGTGAAGATTTTAGCTATCGCCTACTTAATACAAGGCCTACTAGCGTTGTCAGAAAAATGACGGCTGTCGTAGGTGAATTTTTTAAAACGTCAACACACGCACATATATTTGAGGAACTCACAACCATAGTAGAGCTAGTCCATTTTGAAAAATAAATGATACTGTCCATTTAAAATGTGCATAAAATTTGTTTTCTTCCCTTCCACATTGAACCAAGTCAGTAAATAGATTTCATACGTAAGAAAGTATATGAAAACATGCTTGTTTCACTGTGGGAGTAGATAAAACAGATTTTATACCACTTGGACAGTATCATTTTTATTTTCAAAATGGACTTTGTCTATTATGGTTGTAAGCCATTTATTTGTAGCCTTAGCACACGCGTGGGATAAATCTCACCTCATTTTGTCTCCCATTATATTTTTGGCTAAATAAGATTCTGTAGCTTAAAATGTATCAGTACTACTTCTTTTTTATGGATAAAACTATGCTATTTATCTCACAGGCTATCAAAGCATGAGAGCTAATTTGCCCGCAAGTTAAGTTTGTACATGTCTATGCATGTACGTACCGCAATAATTCTTGATAGAAATATCCAATTTGGTTCAAATTTTGTAAATAGGCTCTTTGTAATAAGGCGTTTCCCTGAGTAGTTTTGAGGGTTCATTTATTAAGTATTAATACAGGAATGGGGCTAATCCACCTTGAATTAGATAAATGTATTTTTTCGTGTAGAATTATCCGATTTGCTTCAAAGTCTGTATTAGTTTATACTAATCAGATGCTTCTCTGATTGGATTTGGAGGTCTATTGGTTAAGTATAAACGAAAGGTGGTATATAAAAGAACTACCGCCCCCCCTTAATTTAGATAAATAGTTTATTCTCATGCCGAATTATCCGATTTGTTTCAATTTGATATACAGGTACATTATGATAATGCTTTTCCCTGATTAGGTATGGAGATTTATTGGTTGTATATAAAGAGGGGGGGGCGATCCCCCTTATCGGCTAATCCCCCTTAATTTAATATTCGACAGTCAATATTCTTCAAAATAAGAATATAATATGCAATTAGAGTGAATAGGTTTTGAGCTCAATGCCAGGGCACTTTTCTTTTTACTATATTAATTGATATTTTTCGGCAGTTTCTGTAAAAGTCGCTTTTATTCTTAGGAAACATACAAATGTGTTGTTTTACCTCTTAAAGCATGATTTAATTCACAAAATCTATATTAATTAGATCTAATTAACTTTCATCAATATATACAAAGAGTTTTCATTCATTCATTCATTAAAATAATTTTAATGTGATTTATCCCGTTAGAAATGAGCGTATCGAAATGAAACATTTATACATGTGCGGGATTACCTTTCTAGTAAATAAAGAAATAAAATTCCTTCATCCGCCCTTGGCTGGTACAAGGTAGGTCAGAAGCATTCTCAAAATACTTGATACTACAACATTTTTTAATTATTTAATTGTTTGATTTCTGGCCTGGGCAATTTTTCGCTCAGTTGGAAAATATTCAATTCATATGATAAATTTAGCAATCAGTTTGATTGTGTTAAAATTATAGTATATCTACGCACCATCGTTATATGGAGTTCCTTTACATGCGGTTTATTTTGTCGAGGTGTCTAAATGACAGACCAGATGTTATGACTAATGAGGTTATCCGAGCAATAAATACCTGTCTGTTGTCGCCCAGTTAGTTTAAACGGTAAAGTACTGGCCGTGTAAGCCAAGGATCTGGGTTCGATTCCCGGTCTGGGCAATTTTTCGCTCAGTTGGAAAATATTCAATGCGCATGATAAATTTACGAATCAGTTTGATTGTGTTAGAATAATAATATATCCGTCTGTTTTACAGTTTTTTTAATTGGCTCCCCCCGATGGAAGTTAAATAAATTCTTCCGCCTCTCCATATATATATATATAAATCTGCATTATTTACCGGAGAATAATAAGGTTCTAAGAAACATTTTTTTTAAAAATGACCTTTTGGCATATGTCTCAGGCTGCTTTCTACAATTCCTGATAGAAATAAATTAATTTCGATTGCTAGTGGAAATATAAATAAGTTATAACATCATTTCAATGAGAGAATGCTTTCATAGTTATGAATAGAATCTTACTATGTGAAAAAGTAAATTTTTAGGGAAAAAAAGTTGTTAGAACCTTGTTATTCTCAGGTCACGATTTGGTTCCACTGTGCGGGAAGTAAGGATCAAACGTGGTGCCAATGTTTGCAAAAACAGATCGATTTTTAGTAAGTTTTTTATTAATAGCTTAGGATAATTATTACAAAAAAAAAAAAAAAAAAAAAAAAAAAAATCTAATCTCGGGATGTTTTAGGGCTTGTCTTGACAATCCTCATAGAAATTTTCAAGCATTTAGGTGCGGATGATTTCGCTGGCCAACGCACACACGGACAAATAACTATATTTTGTTAGTATAAATACAGTTTATTGTTATTGCTTTTGTATTATTTATCCAGGATAATGAAATTTCCCATTTAACGTAGGATTCTAAAACAGACAGGGTCTATTTTCTCAGACTATTTTGTGTTTTGGATTTTTATTTATATAGCTGCCATTCTTCGTCATTTTTCAAACCAATTAAATATATTTGGAACCAGAAATTTTGTTTAATAAAAGAAAAATAAATATATAAAATTTCTAAAAAAGCGGGGAGACATTTAATTCAATAAATTTTCTGGTTATTATTATTATTTTTTTAAATTGAACCTTTGAAAAAAAGGCCGGAAGTATTGTAACTACACATTTGTAAAAAGTCATTGATTTTTTTAATTTTCACTAATTAGGTGTGAGATATAGGAATGTAGGGCGCCAACTGAAATTCTGCACACAGGCGCGGGATACTGCTGGCGCGCCCCTGGTTAGCAAAATCTACCGCACATAGAAGTCTGAAATTTTAGGTGAAGATTAGTCTAAGACAGGTCTTGATGCACCTGAGGCTCAGACTTTTAATATTTTGGGCCCCTTACAATTTTTATGCGCCAAATTGTTAATAGCTTAAGTCCTTTTTACTTCCGTCTAATATTTTCGTCTAATACTTACCGTCTAATCTTTTCCGTTTTGAGGTACCTTTCTCCTTTTAGATATTTTCGCCTTTTTACTCTTCCGTTATGACCTTGGACTCTTGGAGCCCGTTTTAGGGCCCCTTTTAGTCTTTGTGATAGTAAATTGTTAATAAATTGCTTCCATTAATTTCGATCTTCATTTTTGGGATACCTGATCCAATTAGATATTTTCAAATTTTTACATTCCATATAAGACACTGGGGGCCCCTAGATAATCATAGGGCCGACCCAGGGCCCCTTGATCTTTTTGTGCGCTAAACATTTTTCACTCCCTAAATTTCTCACCTTCTTAGTGCAAATTTTTAAAGCTGAATTTTGGACTCTTATATCAGGACCAACACCCTGATATTTTTATTCGAGCCCTTTTTTAAACGCTTACCCAAACAATTGGTGCATTTTTTTTAAATATTTTTCTTGCAAATAATTCATACTCTATGCTTAATTTTGACTAATTAAAGGTCTAAAGCGTTATGTACTAAAACATTTTAACATGTTTTCATGTTAGGGCCCTGATTGTATTCGTCAGTTGGCCCCTATGGGGCCCTCTATCATAGCTCCCTTTAAAATGGTCGGATTCACAAGCTTTTTTTAACAACATTTTAGGTCCTCCAACTACGACATGAACAACAAAAAAATTTTTTTAGACTTCAGCTACCACTATTTATGAATATTAATGGCTTTCTTGGAGCCCTTGGTGCAGCTTCTTTAAAAATGATCCAAATTGCTTTCAATTTTATTCAACATAGTTTTAGCGTCTTCCCATTATTTTAATAACTACACAAATATTTTTATACCCAACTACATGCGAAATAATTTCCTGGCCCTTTGGGGCCCGGTACAGGCCCCCTTGAAGTTTTTGTAATAATAAATTATCAATAAATTGCTTTCTTTTAATCTGATCTTCATTTTTAGGATTCTTTATTCGTTTAGATAGTTTAATGTTTTGACATTCTATACAAGACACTGTGTTCTCCTGTGAAATCATAGGATCCAGCCCAGGGCCCCTCAACATTTTGTGAAATAAACATATTTCACTTCCTATATTTCTGATCTTCTTAGTGCAAAATTTTAAAGTTGCCTGGGACTCTTCTTTCAGGACCAATCCAGAAAATCCAATCCTGATGTTTTTATTCGGACCCTAGGGCCCCTTTTTAAACATTTGCCCAATCAAATGGTGCATTTAAAAATTATATCATTCCAAAGAATAGTTCCAATTCACTAGCTTTTTTTTTCTATCAATTTTTTTTTGTCCTCTCTCTACCTATTACATGAACGACAAAAGAATTTCTCAGACTTCAGCTACCATTAATTTTGTTTGTCAATTGCTTTCTTGAGGCCCTCGATGAAGCTTCTTTAAACATGAACCAAATTGCTTTCAATTTTATTTAACATAGTTATAGCTTCTTTCCATCATTTTAATAACTACAAAAAATATCTTTATACCCCACTACATGCAAAATAAATTCCTGGCCCCTTGGGGCCCGTTGAAGTTTTTGTAATGATAAATTGTTAATAAATTGTTTCCTTTTAATCCGATCTTCATTTTTAGGATTCTTTATTCATTTAGATATTTTAATGTTTTGACATTCCATATAAGACACTTTGGCCTCCTGTGAAATCATAGGGCTCAGTCTAGGGCCCCTGAACATTTTGTGAGGCAAACATAGTTCACTCTTTAAATTTATCCCCTTCTCAGTGCAAAATTTTTAAATTTGAGTTTTGGACTCTTCTTTCACGGATAAGATTCTCAATATTTTCATTCGCGGCTGAGACCCTTTTTTTAAACATTTTCCGAATCAATTTGTGCATTTCGATAAAATATTATTAAAATGAATAATTCATACCTATGATTAATTTTGACTAATTGTAGATCTAAAGAGCTAAGTACTAAGATATTTTAACATGTTTTCCTGTTAGGGCCCTCTTTTTAACTGTCAGTTGTCCTTTTTGGGCCCTTATTATAAATCCCTTTAAAATGGTTCAATTAACTCCTTTTTTTAAACAACTTCTTAAATCCATCAGCTACTAAGAAACCGCCATAGTCTAGCTACCACCAATTTTGAATATTAATCGCGTTCTTGGGGCTGTTGGTGCAATTTCTTTAAAAAATGATCCGGATTGTTTGCAATTTTCTTTCACATTGCTTTAGCCTCCTCCCATTACTTTAATAACTACAGAAAAAAAAAAAAAAAAAATTATACCCAACTACATGCGAAATAAGTTCCTGGCCCCTTGAAGATTTTGTACCATAAATTCATATTAAACTGCCCTCTCTTAATCCAATCTTCATTTTTGTAACTATTTTTTCACTTACTAGGGAAGTGCACGAAGTGTGAGTCACCGATTTTGACAAAAGTGGTATCGTTAGAAAGATCTCATTGAGATCAGCAAAAAACTCAATGGAACTACCCGTCGCAAATGAGTCGTTATCGAGATATCCAACAATATATGTGACGCAACTAGCGCATACTTAATGGGGCACTGTAAAAAATTTTAGTCTCGATTTTAACTAAAGTGGTATCGTTGGAAAGATATCATCGTGAGGATTAAAAAACTCAGTAGACTCACCCGTCGGAAATGAATTGTTTTCGAGATATCCGACAATTTGTGTCACATTTTTAATACATATACTTCTAGGAAACTGGATTAAGTGACAGAAATTGTCGGATATCACGAAAATCGCTCATTTCAGATGGTTTGTTCCTTTGAGTTTTTTACTTCTCACAATGATATCTTTGCAAAGACACCATTTTCATTATAATCGAGAAAACTTTTTTTTTGCTGTCCCCTATTAAGTATACACTAGTTAAGTGACATAAATTGACGGATATCTCGATAACGGCTTATTTGCGACGTGTAGTTCCATTGAGTTTTTTACTGCTCTCGATGAGATCTTTCCAACGATATTACTTTTGTCAAAATTGGTGACTTATACTTTTTGCTCTTCCCTAGTTAATGCAGTTTCCTAGAAGTGTGTATTAAAAATGTGACACATATTGTCGGATATCTCGAAAACAATTCATTTCCGACGGGTGATTCTATTGAGTTTTTTAATCCTCACGATGATATCTTTTCAACGATACCACTTTAGTTAAAACGAGACTAAAATTTTTTACGGTGCCCCATTAAGTATGCGCTAGTTGCGTCACATATATTGTCGGATATCTCGATAACGACTCATTTGCGACGGGTAGTTTCATTGAGTTTTTTGCTGCTCTCGATGAGATCTTTCCAACGATACCACTTTTGTCAAAATCGGTGACTCACACTTCGTGCACTTCCCTAGTTAGTTATTCCCATGTTCTTACATTCCATTTAAAAGCCTGAGACTCCCTATGGTCTCGGCTCAGGCACCTTGAAATTTTTGTTCTCCATGCATATTTCACCCACTTATTATCAAACCTTCTCAATGCATAAATTTAAAGTTGAATTTTGGGCTCTTATTTCAGGACCTACACCCTGTTTTTATTGAGGTCCAAAGGCCTTTTTTAAAGCATTTACTCATTTTTTAAGCATTTCTTTAAAATATTATTTAATGAATAATTGATATCCTATGCTTAATTTTGACTAATTGTAGATCTAAAGTGTTAATTGTTTGCTTAAGGCTATCATAACGTGTCCCGGGCAATGCCGGATGGGTCAA
Source organism: Maratus speculifer (assembly GCA_964019185.1). NCBI lineage: Eukaryota > Metazoa > Arthropoda > Arachnida > Araneae > Salticidae > Maratus > Maratus speculifer. Next base: position 199,096,319 of record OZ025290.1, read on the forward strand.
CTAATCTATTAATAAATACATAAAATCGAAAAAAAAATTATCACTATCCATCTTTCAAAAGGTTTTTAAACAGAAACGCATGATTAAGTTACATATACTCAAAAATGAATCTAAATAAAATGCTCTTTAAAGTATTCAACCAATCAGAAGTCCGTATTTTCTTCCCTATGCTAACTTCAGTGGCAAAAATGGCATCGCCGCCAAGTGCCTGCCGAGTAGAGTTGTCCAATTCTACATTTTTTAGTCATTTTTGGGCTTATCATACTATGTACATTTAAACAACGGTGTGCGAGAAAAGAAACTATGCCCGGGACAAAATTTCAATTTGCCCTCCCTGGGGGGGGGGGGTGGGGGGGGCGGAGGTTTTGCCCCGGGGCCCCCAAGTTTATAGTTACGGCCCTGCACATGGGTGTCATCAGAGGCAATTAATGGTGATGGCACCCATGTGGAAAATGTGTAATGAAAATAAAAGTTTTAATTTCTCCGATCTGTATTGTAATCAGAGATTAGTGTACTGACTCTGTATCATATGCAAATTTCCTCCTTGCGCCCCAGTCGAGTTTTTTCTATGGGGGGAGAGGATTCACAGAACAGTTTTTTGTGCGTGCATAACATGCCCGTTTCTTGCGATACACGTACGGTATATCGGCAAAGTTTTTTTATGACCACCCTGTATATTTTTCATCTGCAATTATCTTACTATTACTAAAAAAACAATATTTACAGTATTGCTACAATATTGAAAAATCTTTGAAATGACAATGATGTAGAATTAAAAAATATATATTTGTAATTAATTTATCATTCACTTGGTTAAAAAAAAATTGTGAGGAAGATAAATATATAATTTAAAATTGGCTATGAAAAAAATATATACATGAATATCCCACAATAAAAAATTTTCTTTTTATGATTATGTAGCAATTTTTATTAACATTAAGCACTATTAGCTGAACTTTATCAAAAATTAACTATTAGATACTACTTCATTACACCGTCGACGAAAAAACTATCGCCAAACTGTAAGATTAAATGTTAATAAAGGATGATCATAAATTTCACTTTCATTTGACAATAAATACGAAATAAGTAATGATTCATTTGTAACAATATCGTAACCAAGCACTACTAATGTTTGACGTCAAAAATAGGATCGATTACAAGGTAGACAGATTTATTGAATGCAAGCTAAAAGTTTAATTTTCTACAAAATTTCGCCATAAAGGTTATTCCGATTTAACGGCTACATGTTTGCAACTAATTTATAAAATGAAGAGGCACTGAGCTACAGCAATTTTAATTTTATTCAAACAAATCAGCTTAAAACACGCTTTTTACGTTCCATTGTTCTAATAAATATACTAGATGGAACCCGTCAAAACTTGACGGCAACAATATAAAAGCAACGAAGAGAAAAAAAATTTCAGCTATAAAAGAATTTTTTAAAGATTAATTTTTATTAAAAACTTCAAAAAATGAAAAAAAAAAAAAAAAAAAAAAAAAAAACCTGCATTTTATATTCAGGCAAATTACATTCACAAATGCACTCATAGAATTTCTCTCATCTAATGCTTTTCCATTTACCGACAAAACACCAATATCACATGATATCGGGTGCAGAATCGGCGCACTGGTGCGACGCTCGTCACAGACTTTTGAGAATGTCTGCAGACTATTTTTCACTCGTCAAAGTTTTTAAAAAATGCTAGAAATCATTTACCATGTTCCATTGTAATATTATCCGGATAACATACGATTGACGAAGCTCCGATTCACGTTAAATTATAAATCAAGGACGATTCTGTTTTTAATTTTCCGAAAAATTTAGGCAATAATTTCTAAACTTAGAAAAAACCGTCATAAATCTGAAAATTCCGAATTAATAATAAATTTTGACAAATATCAAAAAGGAAAAAAAAAAAAACAATTTTGTCAATTGTGCTAAGAAAAAGCACTAATTTCGCACATATACCTCGGGAAAAACATGATATAAACATGATCATGATATAAACTATAAATCAAGGACGATTCTGTTTTGAATTTTCCGAAAAATTTAGACAATCATTTCTAAACTAAGTAATCTAACTAAAGTGATCGTAAATTTTGTCAAATAGTCTCAAAGAAACAAAAAATCACATTTGTTAATTGTGCGAAGAAAAATCACCAGTTTCGCCATATATCACAGAAAACATGATATAAACTGTAAATTAATATAAACATGATAATATATCATGATCATTAAATATGGTATAAACATGATAAAAACTATAAATCAAGGACGATTCTGTTTTGAAAAATTATTATTTATTATTTTTCTATAATTTTATTCTTATAAATGTATCTCTAAAGCCCTGAATTGGAAATTGGCTGTTTATATCTAATAATTACTGTGTTTTAATTGAAATATTTTAAAAATAAAATTGTTACTTAAAAAATAATTGTTGAGTGTTAAACTTTATTTAATTATAAAGCATCAAAATAATAATAATAACAAAAGAATAAAAATAATATAACTTCCCCTCGTAGTAAAATGTATCATTATTAAAAAAAAAGAAAAGAAAAAGAAAAAGAAAGGTTTTGCCGAGCGTTGGGATTGAACCCAACGCCTCTACAAAAGCTCAGAGCTATAAATCCGTGCCTTTAACCACTGAGCTAACCAGACTTACTTCGATTTTCCTCTAACTTGAAGGACTAATAAGTTCACCTTCGCGCATGCGCACAGACCAATTTGAGTTGCTCTTAAAGAAGTAGGCTACTGCTTTAATATATATGATGATAAGTTAAACATTCTGCTTTATCTGTAAAAAATTCTTTGCATATTTTACTTAATGTACTCTGCCAGAAGAGGATGTTTATTAAAAAAACTTAATGTAACATGTAATGAAATTGCATTTAGGCTATTAGAACTTTATATAGTACAAATTCAGAAGCCGGGAATTTAAGAATTATCAAAAGATAAGGTATAATACGAAAGTTAATAGAGTTTGATAACCAAACTCAGTAATCATTGCAATGCTCTCTAATTTAATAGTGTGATAACTAGAGAGCATTTTGATGTCTGTTGTCATAACCTATGGTCTCATTTTCATACGAAAATTTACTATAAATGATCGAATAAAAGAGATGGTTCTTAATTTCCCAAATTTTGTCCAAGGAATCAAAACAGTACAATATCGCAATGGCGTTGCATTCATTTTCAGCAATGTGAAAGTAAACTCTATCTGATGGTCTGTAATGCTTTAAAATAAAAAAATTATATCGCCATTTTGTTTAAGTCAAGGTTCGTTTGGGAAAATGGACCAGCGAAGCGGGCATAGCCTGTTAGTTTCCAAATAAAGCAAAAAGATGAAGATCTGTATCCATTTATCCATTGATTAGTGCATATATAGAGTGCAAAATATGACAATGACACGTACTACTATATTTCGATCATGATATTTTCCCATGAATCATAATGTAATAAAATTCCTTTAAGTGTCCCTGTAAATAAACTGTAAGCTTTACGCACTTTATTTTCAGTACCGAGCATGGTATAGTAAATCTCAATAACAGGTATCAATTCCAGATCAATCCAACAATATTAATACAAGTTCGAGTTTGGAAAGACAGACAGACGACCAGATGGACAGACAAACATAATTCACAAACGCATTTTAACTATATTGCAATGCTTTAAAACGCATGACAAGTTTAAGTTTCACTTTCAGCAAATTATACCAATAAATGGAATCATACTTGAGTACTTTTACACAACCCTGTATTTTACCTACCATTTTTATTTATACGCTACTAATTGTTATTTAATTATTAACTGTATTTTAACTAAGACTTACACACGCTTAAATCTACTAAGATCACTCTTCAGAGATTATCATCCACAGAAGGCCTGGTATCCAATTTTTTGCCTGGCCTTGTAAATTGTTTTATCTGCATTGTACAAAGATATCTTCATGTATTAAATGTAGTTTACCATAAAAATGCATAATTAATAATAACAACAACAACAAAAAAGCTACTTTCGTTTATATTTAGTGTCCCTTAGAAAGTCTTTTGTGTAACCTTGTATATGAATATAACAGTACAACATTTATACATATAACATTAACTGCAAAAAATTAGTTGAAAGCTCATATCAAAATTAATAGTGAACCACCAGCAATCATCGATTCTATACACTACTTCGGATGCAGTATCGCATCTGAAAACTTTTGTGTGTCCCTGTAAATACTATGTGTTTTCAGTTATATATGAAGTAGGTAACTTGTAATAGCCCTCAGCAACGTATATCAATTTAATAAAATGTTAAATAATTCAGTATAATAAAAATACGCCTCAAACAATGTTTCTCCTTATACCGAATTCAATAGAATATTTTTGTGTTTCCCTGTAAATTAAGCAGAAATATTCTTTGCACTGCATATTGTACAGAATATATATTTTAATGTACTTTATAGATGCATATCAATTTCAAAATGTGCGAAAAGTGTAACATCATTTAAATGCATTTGAAGGTATTCGTAATGTAACGAAATGTTTTTGACTGTCTTTTTAATTAAACTATATAGCCGATGTTCATAAAATTTGAAATGACTCGACAAAAATATCCAACAATTATGTATTTTAAATTTCAAACTCTTCGGTTGGGTACTTTTTGCATAGTTATTGTGCGAACAGACAGACAAACGAACAAACCAGAAGACGACTTTAACTTCTACGTATATATACAGTCGATGAATTCCAAGCGTAACAGAGGAGAAATTACACAAGAATTTTACCATTTAAATACTTACTAAAATTTCCAAAGACAAAAATTTTACAAGACTATATTAATTTATGGAACAGTGCTTAATTTATTAGTTAGAAACGATGAAAAAGCTTAATTATTTAATTATAAATTAATTAAAATGGTATGTAACAGAGGGGACAAACCCCCCACATTTTTTTTACATGCACTACAATTTATATAAAACTCTGTGATTTGGAAATTACAAAAAAGAAATTAAATGTATTTTTTAAGTAAAGACATATCAATGTAAAATAATTACCTATCAGATTGTTTAAATTGAAAACACATTTTATTTAAATGAAATTAATCGAATGTAACAGAGAGGACATGAAATGTAACAGAGGGGACATCTTTCAGTGATCATATTTTCAAATTCAGTGATCATATTTCCAGTGCAATATCATTATCAAAGGTGACATTTGATTATTTAATGTTGGAGTTGGTAGTACTTGTTTTATTTCAAACATATGAACTCATGCTATATCTTTATGATTATATTTAAATGTTTTCAGTCCACTAGACCGACTTAAAAATACAACATGGACATTGTCAGTTTCCTTGTCAATTTTAGTTATTTGGGCAACAAATTCCACCATCCTATTCTTTCTTTGAAATCTAACAATTGCAAAATTGCCAACATTAACATCAGGAGTTAACAAATTGTTATTTTCTACAGATTTATCCATACCATCTTTGAAGCAAAACTGTACACCTTCTTCAACAGACACAGATGAATAAGAAATACAATATTTTTGTAGCACTCTAACACAATGAATTCTCCTCAAATTTGATATAGCTTTTATATTTGAAACTCTTTCATTAAAGGCAGCAATGTCCCTTTCTACACCCTCTTTTGCACAATAAATAACTTCTATTCCATTGCAAATGGTATCAGCAAATGATTTAGCATCAGATGGTGGAGGAGCTTATTTTCCCAGACATAATTCCTCGGTACACAGCCCTCTTTACAGTACCTCCCACTCCATCAACTGAACTCTTTACATGACTAATAGCTAAATAATGCCAATTGACTTTAAAGGGTGAGAAAGTAATATTGCAAAGTGTGTATTTCTGTTTGAATTGGGATGATGGCCCATCACTAAAAGTGTCAATTTCGTTTAACACAGGGAATTCCTTTTATAATTTATCAAATAGGATTTCAATGAAAGTGTGGATTGCATATTTGTCATGCTGCATATAGTCACTGGCTATGACATAACTCCTTTTGATTCCCTCCTTCCTTGACATAATTTATTTTTCTTCCAAGATATCTTTTGGGAGTCAAGCAACAGCAGTAAAACAAAGAACATTGCTTGTGAATCCAATGTGCTGATTGTATCTCATTTTGTGTAACAAAAGTAAAGCTTTCGCTAAAATCTACTTATAACACACACTTGGTTGGATTTTATCTAAGCTGCTTAAAATAATTAGATTGTATTGAAAATTAGATGGTGTTAAAATAATTAGATTGTATTGAAAATTAGATGGTATTAAAATAATTAGATTCGTTCACAACCATGTGTAACAGAGGTGACATTTAGCTCGGTCTGCTCTGTTACGCATGTATTTGGAAAAAAAAAAAAAAAAAAAATGAATATAGTTCCAAAATTATTACATAATGTGATTACACAAGTGATATTTATTGTAAACACTTTTTATTAGATTTAAATCTTTTTTATATATTGAATAAAATAAACTTTAAAAAAAAATTGTAACAGAGGGGACAAATAAAAATTGTAAATAACTTTATTTTAAAGAAATAAGAAGAAAGTTGTATATGAAGATTATTACTGTAAAATTATTTTGACTTACTATCATTTAACTTACTATATAGATGAAAAAATATATAAAATCACCATATTTTTTATAAATAATTGATCTTTTAAAAAGTACATTTTTAACATTATAAATCAAAATCATTAAATACCCATTATTATTATAAAGTTTAAATAAACCATGCATAATTTTCAAAAATAAATATTAAATTCATTAACTGCATTAAATTGCCTTTAAAATAATACCAAATACTTGAAAATAACATGAAGTTGAAAAATTCACTACTGGTTTCAGTTGGCATCGGTTATATGGCCATTCGTGCGGTCCTGAAAATATGACCTTATATGCGGTATAAACAGGAATTTTACCTTAGGCAACAAAATATTTTTAATAAGTTAGTTAAATTAGTAAAATAATGTACAGATATAATTTATAATATAAGACTTATAAACAAAAATTGCTTTTCATTTAAATTTACGAATTGATAAGTATACTCATAGTAGTAAAAACAATCTTTTTGCAGGTTTGTTTGTTTATCGTAATTATTAAAACTACCTCTTTTTTTATCCACGAACAATTTTAAAATGTTCCTCTGTGCGTTTGGAATTAGTAAAAAATATCTAAGGATATATTTAATGCTTTAAAAGCTTCTGCTCATATTATCGCTTCAGCTTCACACTCACTTTTATTATCATCGTTTCCATCACTCTCAAAAAAATTTCCGTCTTTTTACAGAAAATGTACTGGCAGCACTGCTGCCAGAAATGGTCTGTATATTGACGACTTTCCGTTTATTTTTTTCTCCGTCAAAAGAGGAAAAATATCCGTCACTTGAAAAAAGTTTGGAAAAACCAATGCGGAAGAGGTGGGGATCGAACCAAGGACCCCAGGATTACAAGACCAACGAGCATCCATGGCGCCAGGATTGCTTGTGAAGATTTTGCTTTAAATAGAAGTGTTCATTTCATATGGGTGTGGTTTGGTGTATTTCGTTAAAAAGCTTTTAATTTTGCAGTTAATCTCGGAAAGACTTCATCTTTAATTAAACTGTGGCTGGGTTTTTTTTACTTTAATATTAATATAGTATAAAAATATGAATTTTAAATATATTACGTAGATTGTTAGAGAAAAAACATGGATGTTTTATTTTTATTCGATAAGATTTTTTTTTAATAATATCAATTTTTTTTGCATTTTATTTTTTAATTAAAATATTTTTTAAATGTGTTCACTTAAAGTATATTTTATATGCGAATATTTATTATAGAAATAACTTAGTATATTGAACTTTATTCAACTTATCCAACTTTGAATAACAGATTGTGAGAATTTTTGAACGAATAAAGAAAGTAATTGTTATTTATTTTTAAATTCGAAAACATTTTTGTCTTTTAAAACTAAATTAGACATTTTAATCGATAGAATACTTTTGTTTTTCATTTTAAAAATAAATTCGAATTTATTACTAACAGACCCAATGCGCATGCGTGCTAGATATAAACGGAAACATTTCCTCATTTTTCGACTTTCGGAATGAACTCACAGAACAAATACGTCTTTTGGGAAAACAGAAGTTATTTGTGAAAAAATAACGATAACTTAGTGTATATTGACGAATTTTTCTGACAGTGAGTGTTTACATTTAAAACATCGGAAATGATTTCCAGTATAGAAGCTTCATCATGGTCTTTATCCATGACACGTCGATTGCGATTAGAAGAAAAACAGCAAAATGCATGAAGGATGTTTTAGGGTCAATCCATTTCAAGTGGTCCAGAAAATATTTTTTTGGTCACTCGACCATTTTTAAAAAATCTGAAATTTTTTGTACAATAACCCTAACATGATGGAAGTTCAAAATGGCCGTCATTTTAATTTTACTATTTTTTGTTTGTGCATAGCGACCATCTTTGTTTCATCGTGTGCAGCGATGAAACAAAGATACTAGGATACACAAAATTGTAAATATCTCGTCTTTTATTTTCCCAATTGAAATGGAGTTTGTAGCATTTTGTTCAGAATAAAATAGGCTAAATGTACGGTTGTAGAATAATTTTGAAAAATAAATTTTTACAAGTGAAATGTTAGCACAAAATTTAAGATTTTTTCCAAAATCTATCCGTTTGCAAGAGGAATTTTTTCATGCAAGGAAAACTGTCAACCTTACACAATTTTTTTCTACAAATAGGTCGAAAGTGCGTGTACTCATACACAAGGGCATAAAGTTATTTACCAATAAAATAGGAGACAAAAGATGACCATATATATCCGACAGAAGCCATTAAAAGCTGACCATATAGGCGGTGTATTTTAACATATAATACCTATTCTGTCAGTAGTACAGACTTACGAAAAGTGACCCTATAAGCGGGGTGACTATATATCCGGTACTAACTGTATTTGATAATAATTATACGGAAATACAAGTCAATAAGTGCTTTTTGAAGTATTTTTAGTGCGAAAACAGAAAATATAATAAACAATCTTCAGTAACATTACATTTTGTAATTATACTAGGAGGCTCTGCCCCCTATGAGCTAAGCCCCCATTCAGACACTCAAAATTCTAAAAGTACGCTAATTTCATTGGCTTTTAAAAGATTGAATTATAATTTCTAAGAAAAGTGGCGTTCTCCCTGTAAACGGGTTTTCATTCATTTTCCTTTGACTGGAGATTTTTAAAACCAAATTAGCCGCTGTTAAGAGATACAGTGCCTGTTTTCGTTTTTAATAAAAAGAAAAAAAAAGTTATTTTTTTAAAATAAGCTAATATCGAATGAATTAAGTAAACAGAGTTAAGAAAAGCGCAAAATATTTTTTTTCTTAGGGCTAAACGATGTCCAAAATACTGTAAAGGTGTAATCTTTTTACCTTTATTTTGACAACATATTATATGTCCATCTTAGATCACTATGAAGAAATACAATTGGAAATGTTATGGGATTTGCATGCTGTGAGGTTTGATTGATAATAGTGGTCTCACGGCCATTTTATTTTCTTGAATAAACATTAAGATCCACACATGGAATACAATTATCTTTAGATTCAGTTATGAAAGTAACTTCGAGATTGTTGATCTGTTATATTTTCGCTTGTCATCAAATTTGTGAGCTATAAAATTTAAAACATATTCTTGTCTATCAATTCTAGTTAATTCATGCAACATTCTATAATTTTTCGCATATGGATTTATTTGTATGGGAAGTTCACATAAATATACTGTTACGAATTTTGTAAATAATTAATATTTGTACTCAAAAATAATGTAAATGATCCGATTAAGCTCTATTCATAAATATTATAGTCCAAGAGCCGACAGCACAAAAAACTAAGGTATCGAGCAGAAGGCGAAGTGGCGCATAAGCCAAAAATTGATACCACTAGTGATTTATTCATACGTTTGTCATTGTGTTTGCCGTACGATCATTTCATACCTTTGATTGTACGGCAAACATGATGCTAATTCTACGAGTCAACCACTGGTTGTATAAATTTTTGGCTTACGCACCACTTCGCTTCCGGCAGACATGGGTCATTATATTCCCCTATTATTACTCTTTCATAAAATAAATGTTTTTTTCTTGTGCTCAATAGCTTAGGTTTTTGTGCTTCCGGTTCTAAAAGTATTACTTTTACAAAATGTCTCAATTTGTTGATTTTCTGCAAGCAAACAAATCTGTTGGTTTTCATTGTTTGCCTATGTTAACTTGGTGAAATATTAGAGATATCGTCAAGTTGGCGTCACTTTTGAAAACTAAATTTGGTCACCAAATTTCGCAATATATCGCCAAATTTGGCGAAGACAGAACCGTGCCCCGCTCCCTGCAGTATCTACACAGATTTTCGTTGGTCCTTTTCCAAATCGTTAGTTTTTTTTATATAAATATAAGGATAAGGATATGCTTTTAAAAAATGTATTTTGCCATTCATTAGAAATGGCCAATCATTTTAAAATTTGTACATCCGATCGGAATTAATGAATACCGAGTCTTCCAATGAACAACACATTAACCAAAAAGTCATCCTTGTGGAATCTGTTTGAAGACATGCAATGTCAATGTATCTAAAAGTATAAAATCATATGCGGGTATGATTGTGCGTGATAATATGTGTCAAATTCTGCGGCTTCAGTAAGGCAGAGTTTCAAGCTTTTTTGTTTCTTTCAACTTAAAGTATTATTAGTTCAGTCCCATTCTTCTCCAACAGTATGCTGTTGATAATCAGTGGCACAGCCAAGGGGGTGGTTTTGGGGTTAAAACCCCTCCCAGAGCTAAAAAATCTCGCTATGATTGCCGCTTATATAAATCAAAATCAAACTTAGTATTTAAGGGTGTATTTCGATTCAAACTGCTCACTTTCCGATTTATTTTTAGATTCATTTTTGCTCTGAAATGCATCAAACTGGCAAAATGTCTTATTCAGAAAGTACTCAAGGTGTCGTAATTGTCGATTCTTTGATAAATGTAGAAAATATTGCTCAAAATGCAATCGAAAACGGCATTTTGAACTGATTTTTCCGAAGCGAGAAATCTGGTAACGAAAAAAAGAGTCATACTAAGAAGATAATTGTTTATAAATCAAATTCTAATGAATTGAGCGTAAAATTACATCACACGGCACCTTATACGTCTTTTCAAAAATCCCCTCAGCAAGTTTCATGTTTCTACTTTTAAAAATGTGTCTGAAATTGTATATGAAAATTTCGAGCTGTTGAAGGTGGAAAAGCGTTTATTCGAATACACCCTTAAACGTTTTGGCGTATTTCAGAATCAACCGCTTTATTGAATCGGATTTCACTTAATAAAGTGATTCAATTAAATGCCAAAAATTGTACTTAAAACTGTTAAAGTGCATATTACATGGATTAGTTAAGTAAAAATTTATTTGAACTAAATCACTTTTCTGAGACGTTTTATACTAAAAGAACGATGATTTCCTGCAACACAGCTGCACTTTGAGTTTAAGTATTATACAATGAATATTCTAATTAGTACTGATTCTATTAACCGGTGATTCAAATAACCGGCAAACACCTTTATCAGAAACTCAAAACCCGACCTAGAACCGAACTCTGGCTGCGCCACTGTTGATAATAAAAGGTTGGAGATATTCAACAATGGAAAGTGGTAGATCGATTTCGTCCTACAGAAAGTATACTTGTATCTGTATACTTGAAGTGCAATTAAAAATGAAAGACACCACTTTGCCACAACAAAATGGCTGACAGTTAAGGTTTACATCTATTTGGAACTTAAATGTCTTAAATGTTCTTTCAGTCACACCAGTTTAATATATGTTTATCAGTTAGAGAACTAGCGTGATACAGGACGCTTTGAAAATTGTGAACTTTTTCTGCAATGTTTCAAGATTATATAAAAAAATATGATGCTTATGAAGGAAAAACTGAATTCATTTTAAAATTCAAAGTTGATAAAAACATAAAAATAATTTTGGTTTCTATTTTGAAAAATAGTTTTCAGTCTGCCAGTGTTATCGTCCGAGAGTGGCGAGGGTATCTTCCCCCGGTTCATTAAAATTCTAGTATTTTATGATAAGCCTTTGGCAACAATTAATAAAAGCATTTACTTTCCTTATAGCTTGATAATCCAGCCTATTTTGATGCTATCAAACTGCGAAAAGAGGAAAGAACCTCCACGAAGAAGAAAAAATTCTCTTCATTGGGAGTACCGGATCAGTCAGATTCAGCAAAACTCACTAAAGTTCCAGGACTTAACATCTGGCGGCTTGACTTCAGCAAAGTGGATCCAGCTTCAGTCAGAAGAAGCAGAACTTCGGCCTGGTGTCGATTTGCTTTGACGGTCGCTATGATCATTGTTCTAATTCTGCTTATCACTGGTATTGCAGTCATTGTACATGCAGGTGAGTCCTTAATGTTTCAATATTCCAAGCTAATGTGTTCTGTAAAAAAGGCTACCTCTTTCGCTAATATCACTGGATCGAACTATGAATCTGATTGCCTAACACTTATATGAGATGCTTTTTCTTTATCTAAAGTCTGTGAAACAATTAGTTGTTTCAGCTTCTCGAAATCCGACACTTCTCTTAATTTTAAATACAGTGAAACTTCCGAATAAGGGACACCTATGGGACCGGAACTTTTGTCCCTTAAATAGACGTGTCCCTTATTCGGAATTCTTGCATTTTTTTTTTTTTTTTTTTTTTTAATTAATAGTTCAGAATGACATAAAAAATAAAAAAATATTAAAATTGAAGTTTAAACGTACCGAATGTTATAAATTATATTAATCAAGTACAAAAGTATAAAGAATTATTTAATTCAAATTTTTAATCGATTACTAAGTCATTAAATGATTTGTAGAATTATTGATTTGAATTTTTTGCATAAATATTTGTTTACATGCAAAAAGTACAATAATATTTAAAAGAATCTTACTTGAAGTAATCAATAAAAAAAGTGATTGATTTGCAGATTTCAATTTTTCTAATAGAAAACCTTTCAGATATTCATTTACCATACTTATAAGTTTTAGTCCTTTATTATAAGCAGTATTTAGAAAAAAAAAAGTATTCAACTACTTTGCGTATTTTAAAGCATCCGCATGCGCGTATCCAGGGGGGGGGGTGCCCTGGGTGCCCGGGCCCCCCCCCCGCTCCCGCAGACCCAAGCTTGATTATTTTAAAAAAATCGAAATTTATAAAAGAAAAAAGAAGAAAATTGAAAGCCAAGTTAGTTCAATTAGTTACTCAAAACTAACAGTCTATGTTTTGAAATGTAATAAAAGAAAAGACCCACATTCTTTTTTTTAATTATTTTGTTTATCTTTTTTAAAATTAGAACATTTACTAGAAGCTGTATTAGTCACAGTAAGTCAAAAAGTTATTTTTTTAATCCCAATTTAATGTCTTTTGTTTATGGAAGTTTTTTTAACGCCGTTCTTTCTCATGCATGTTTTTGCAATTCTTTAAGAAATTAGCGCAAATTCTCGACAAGGATAGAAACTATTTATATCTTTGCTTTTGTAATCTAAAATCTAGATAAGAACAAAAAAAAAAAAAAAAAAAAAAAAAAAAAAAAAAAAATACAGATGTGAAATGATAATTCCACCGTGTGATTAGCCTAAGGAACGGAGGGGTCTCACAAATCTGCTTCCTTTGAAAATCAGAAATAATGATACGCAAAATTCAAATTAATATGGGGAATAGAGGTAAGATGGGCTCAGCCCTTGCCTGATACGGTCTCGTGCTCAATTTTTATTCTAATCTTCGGGCTCGGGCTCATTTTTTCTGAAACCGAAAAATTATGTTTATTCATGCGTAAAAAAGATTGAATTTTTTTTTTCATTTAAAATTGCGTACTTATTTCTTTTCAAATAAGTCATTTAGATCAAAATGACGGGGAACTGAAGTAGGGTTTATTTATTATAGAATTTCCTTGCTATTTCAAATGAAAATTTTTGATAATTACAGATTTATGTCTACATAATTTCCGACGACGACCTACTGAATGGCGCCAATCAAAATAAACACAAATATGAATTTGCTTTTTGTTGGCTTTTCGTTAGCATATATTTTTTAATAGTATCGTTTATTTATTTATTTATTATTTAGTTACATAACGTGAAGATACGAAAATTAGCTGAAGGTTTGCAAATTGTTTAATCTTCTATTGTGCACGAGTCATAGTCGTTTTTCATATGAAAATTAGTGGTTGTTCTATCTATTTGTCAACATGAAGTCTGTTCTTGCTGAGGACGATATACATTTTCGAAGTCAACTTTCCTGCGTAAGTAAAAATAATTATTATGTTATTCTGATATAAAGCAATTGTTCCAGTGTTTCCTCTTTTCCTATAAAAGCATCGGACCATTAAGATAATAAAATAATTTTTTTAATTTTACGTTGATTTTCAGGTACCTATCAATCACGGAAGATTGTTATGAGAAAGGAATAGGTTATAATTAAAGTTGTACATTTTTTCCAGAAAATTGAAAAACATTGTTCGATTCGCCAGATTACAAATAGTAATTTCGGCAAATTTCATGCATTTATTCCTTAAGTCACAAACATGTACATGAAATTTACTTTTTAAATTAGGGAAAAATTTGATATTAATTTTAAGAGCCCCCCAGGGGGATACCTTCTTTAGGTATTCACGGGCTTCACAACCCCGGGGCACCTGAGTGATCTTTCTCTTTTCCTTTTTCCTCTTACTCCTCTTGTCTTCCTTTCATCTTTGTTTCACTCTCATTGTGGTTTCCTCTTCGGAGGTGAGGGCAATTCTGTATGGGCCGATGTCATCCTGTATATCGACTCATGGAGAATTGAAAATCACCCACGTGTTGGCCGTGCGTGGCGACCCGTGTCCCTGGAAAGGGGGATCCTGGCAGTTGAGGGAGACCAACACACTGCTTTGGCTTCTGCTTCAGGTAGACGGGAGGTGCATATTGGTCCCGTATGCATCAATCGGCTGGTCAGCTGGCTTTTGTCACTGGCTTTAGGGATCAAGTGAGCGAGCAAATACTAGTCATCTCGTTAAGGGTGGAGACTGACATAGGTTTGTCTTGTGACCGTATGGGCCCTGGTTAGCACTGGTGCACGAATGTGCATCCCCTTGTTGGGCTCGGTAGTGGGTGGTGCGGCCGGGGTCTGAATTACTTTTTTTTCAATTATGGATGGAAAATCTCTGTTTCCTTCTAACTCTCTCCCAAGTGGAGAGCAACAAACAAGACAGAAACCTGCATTCTCGCGTTTTTTTGTCATTAAGCGCCTTGATAGCCAATCTGATTGTTCTTTCAAAAAAACTTCACCATTTGTTATTGCTAAAACATTTCAGTCTGTTTTGGGGGATGGTCATTCGCTCAAGAAATTACAATCCGGGGATTTACTTGTTGAGATCGCATCATATAAACAGTCAGAACTTCTTTCAAATAGCTCTAAAATTGGTCCTTTTTCTGTTTCTGTTCAAGCACATAAGACTCTAAATACAAGTCGTGGCGTAATATCTGAGCCAGAGCTTTTATTTTCTACTAAAGAAGAACTTATGGAAAACTTAAAACATCAAGATGTCATAGATGTAAGACGTATAACAATTCGTCGGAATGAAAAAGTGCTTCCCACAAAGCACATCATTCTGACTTTCAATAGCCCGAATCTACCTACTAGAATTAAAGCTGCTTACCTAAGCTGTCCCGTCCGACCATATATTCCCAATCCCCTTCGATGTTTTAAATGCCAGCGCTATGGACATACAAATACTAACTGTCGTGGCACTAAAACATGTGCACGTTGTGCACAAGTTGACCATGACGATAAAACATGTGAAAACGCTGAACGTTGCGTCAACTGCAAAGGTGACCATCCAGCTTATTCCCGCTCTTGTCCAAACTGGATTCTCGAAAAAGAAATCATGGCAATTAAAATCACCCAAAAACTTTCTTATCCAGAAGCCCGCAAAATTGCTGAATCCCGAACACCATCAGTTGGCGTCTCTTATTCTAGCCTACTCAAACGTCAAGCAAACTCTGTGAGGCACATAAGCACTCAGACTGATTCTGCCGTTCCGTTTGACTCACCCTCATCTAGCAACTTAAAGAAAAAAACCCGTAATGTATACTGTAATGTTACTACAAGACTGATGCCAAAATTAGAGCTCTGGCCACCATCATCAGAACCTGTCAAAATAGAATACCTTTATAAACGAACACAAAATTCATTAGTTGAAACTTCAAAACCTACCAAACATGAGACACAGGCTACTTCAGAATCAGATAAAAACAAATCGTTGAACCCTAATGTATGCCCAATTAAAAAAACAAACATAAAATCTTGCACACACAAGAATAGGAATAAACCTTCAACCCAAGTCTCTTCACAGTGGAAAACTGTGAAGAGAACGAGCAAAAAATCTTGCCTCAGCTCTGCAATTAAAAACATAAAAGATCCAAAACAGCTGCTTAACTATGCTGAAGAGGCTATGGACTCATCGAGTTATGAATCTGATGATGATGAAACAAATACGGTTTATGAAGAATATGTGCCTTCTTCTTAAATTGCAAAAAAAAAAAAAATGATTGATTAATCTGATTTAAGCTGTATTTTAACTTTTTATGTTTCAATTTAATACAGACATTTTTTCACAGTTTTTAACTTGTTACATCTCTTTTAAGGTTCCTATTTTACCCTTGACTGATTTTAACTTTATCATGACATTGCATTCTTTTATTTTTAATCTTGTGTTTGTCATATTCACTCATCATATTCATTGTTTTATATTTTTACCATTTATTACCAACTTCTATGGTTTTTTTGTCACTTAGTGTTTTTATGATTTTTGTCCTCTTTTAGTCTGTTTTTTATCATACTTTTCATCACTGTCTGATTTTAAATAACCTTATGTTTTCATTTCACCCTTGCCTTGGCGCAGCATGTCCCTAAAGGGACCTTGCGCCATAAAACCCAATACAACCAACCAACCAACCTAATTTTAAGAGTCAACTGTATTTTTATTTGATACGGATTTTGATAAGATTGTATTTAAATTTTCATTTAACAATTTTATCTGTGTAAAAAATTTTTAATACTATAATAATAAATTTATAATACAATAATAATAAACAAAAATAAATAATTAACATAATAATAAATTTTTAATACCATAAATACCATACAATTTTGTTTTGTATATTTTTGGTATCGGGCTCGAGGTCTGGTAACAAAAAATCTTTCGGGCTCGGATTTAAAACCGTCAATCTCGGGCGCACCCGGGCCCCAGAAAACGAGCCCGAACTTATCTCTAATGGGGAATGGTCTGTTGGTTGGTTAAGTTTCGTTTTTTGCGGCCATATTTTGACATTTTAAAGAAGAACATGTTATAGAAAAGAAACAATCTCTCTCTCTCTCTCTTTTTTTTTTTTTTTAATTGGAAAATTTTATTTATTTATGTGTAGAAAGAGTGAAAGAACTCTTTTCCACTTTAAATTGTGTACTTATTCCCTTTACAAGTTACTCTATTGATACTTTGATCAAAATGACGGGAGAAATAATGCCGTGTTTATTTATTTTAGTATTTCATTGCTGTTTGAAATGAAAATTTGTGATACTTACAGATTTCTGTTTACGAATATCTTTGTTTTATATCTACCATGTTTTATCTGTGTTTATATATCTTTTTCTTATCCAATAGATTTATTTTTGAGCAACTTCTCATCCTTCTTCGCGCAATGAAAAATTGCGTTTGGGTCCGAATTAAAAAAGTATCATACAATAATACCTTCAGCGAATAAAAACCTGTCTAAAACGGAAACTTGATACCGTGAATAGGAACAGCGGGGTGAATAGGAACGAAATTTATCGATCATACAAATAAATTCATTATAAATATAAGTGATGATATTTTTATCTGCCAATTTTTTATAAGAAGGTAATACCATTAAGAGTTGGGAGATTCAGTTTTGACATGTTGGCACCACTACTGGGGTATATAAAGAAACTTCAAGGGGATCCCCAAAAACTTCCTTTTTTCAACGTCTTCAAAACTTTGTATGTAACTACAGTATTTTTCGTATTCTAAACCTAAGAGAGGGGATTTTTAATTAATGATAGACCTGTAAACGATATGCTGTATTAAATTCTACTTATTTCTAAAATGCATAATGAAAAAATGAAAATTGGCTTGTAACATCAGAAGTTTAAGATTTACGGGGTGAATCGGAACACGTTTTTTCTTATGGTTTATTTTTCTATATAGTAATATTTTCATGTTATATATTAAAACATATGTATGAATATGTATTGTAACATTATTTTTTTGTTCTAATTACCTGAGGAGTTTAAAGGTGCCAAGAAAATACTTGGTTAAACAAAAAAGTCAACGCCTAATCCAACAAACATGGAACACACAATAAAAGAATTTTAAAATAGCAAATTAGTTAGAAAAACTGCACAGAATTATTCTCTGACATCTACAACATTACACAAACATCACAAAATGAAAAACCATTTAAAAAAAGAGAGTGATGCAAACAGTACTAAGGGCTGGGGATGAGGGCATATTAGTATATAGTATTAATACATGCAGCAATTAGGCCTACTCAATATATTCACTTAACCCAATGACTACTAGTAAAGGGTAACACAGAACAGGACTGAATTTGTATTAAATTCTACTTCTGCAATTCGAATATAATTTCTTAAAATGAATTTGAATTTTTCTTGATTTCAAAGTTGTTTTCTAATTTTTAAAAAGACATATCTTTACTTGTATATAAAATAAAAGCTTAGTTTCACAGTAACTACGTGTTCCTATTCATCCCTTATCATTATTACCTGTTTTTATTAACTCTATTAAAGTTTAAATCGGAACAAATAAAGATTATAACATTTGTTCCGATTCATCCCTATCTGCGGGGTGAATCGGAACACCATTAAAAAAATAAATAATATATATAAAAACAGTAAAGATGTTTGGTTTTTGCTTAAAAAGCAAAGAACAAAACAAGACCGAAGTTTCTAGTAGAAAAATAAAAAAGTTAAAAAATCTGTTGTTGCTTTTTTTTTAACGTTAAAGTTGAAAAGTGTTCCGATTCACCCCATTTTACGGTAGCTTTTAAGGGGTTCCGTTTTATTAGATTTTATTACATAAGATATTGTTTGTACCCAACATGTTCAGGTTAAAAAATTTGGGCACCCCCCCCCCCCTCCCCGTTCAAAAGGCTGGCTACGCCTATGATCCGTGAAGCTCTTTACTTCACAATTTTCCCATCTCCTTCACTTTCAGAGTCATTCTCACAATTTTCAGCATTACTTTCAATAGGGATAAATGCACTTTAATGTTTTTATCTGAATTGTAGGCAAACAAACGTTCATTGATTGTGCTGTATACCTCTGAATCAACATGACTGCCTGTCTGATAAATTCACATCACAAAATTCTGTATTTTCATTGTCATCACCAGGGGTGGGGAATTTTCGAAAAATTTCACCAACCAGGGATTTATTTTACCAGCCAGCAAAATACAATATACAGTTGAAAATAGTTAAGACAAAATTTAAACAACTGAAAAAACAGTTAATTACCATTACTACAATGCATTTTCATATTTTTGTTCGATAAAAATAAGAAATATATACAAGAGAAAAAATATTAGTATTATAGCGTATAGTTTAATATTTATATTACAAAAGTTTCAAAATATAGGGAACTAATAAAAATAAATAAATAAATAAATATTCTGGCATCTCTACAGTTTGAAGTTTGAAAAAATAACTTAAAACTTCACTCGCCCTGAAGGAAAATTTACTCGCCAGTGGCGAGTACAATGATGTAATTCCCCAGCCCTTCATCACAGACTACTTTACTAACTAAAATGCTAAAACAAACCCTTTAATCCTTTGCGTTTGTATGTCCAGTGTGACTGGACATCATATTTCTTTAGAATTTGTTTTTGGCACCAGCAACAAAGGAAAATAAAATTTCCCTTATTTAAGTAGAGCTTTTTTGAAATTACGTATTTGAATTTTTTTTTTTTTTTTTTTTTTTTTTTTTTTTTTTTTTTTAAGTGGTGTTAACGCAATAAAATTTTTGTAAGAAATGCCCAAGTTGGAAGGGTTAATCGTATATTCAAATGTTCCTTAAATCGAGTGTCCCTTATTCAGAGGTAAATGCATTACACTTCCTATACCAAGGGACTGGGACCGGAATTTTTTACCCTTAAATAGAGGTGTCCTTTATTTGTCCCGAATTAATCAAAACTGCTTATTAAAAGTGCTGCAATCTGCATATGAATTTCATTCGATTGCTTAACAGTTTTTCGGAATTGCTCGAGACAACATTTAATCCAAGAGCCGACTGCACAAAAACCTATGTTACTGAGCACAAGAAAATAAAACCCTTATTTTATGGAAGAGTAATAATAGGGGAATCTAACGATCTATGTCTCCTGGAATTAGAGCATACGCCAAAAATTAATACCACTAGTGGTTTGCTTGTAGGTTTAACATTATATTTGCCATGCAATCAAAAGTATGAAATGATTGTACGATATAAAGATATAAATTAGTATTCTTTAGCTTTTGAAGTAAATCGCTGAACAAATAGCGCTCCTATCCATTTTAAGATTTCTACGGTGATTCTATTTCCAATACTTATACACGGATTTCCATCAAATTACAGATTCAGTTAGAGCTTGAAATAAGTTGTTGCAGACTAGATTTTGGTGTAAATTACCTAACCGGTAACGCTGCTATGTTTCATTTTCCTGGAAGTATTTAACGTGTATGAGATAGAAAATAATCTTGGGATTGCCACAGTTTACTGTGAAATTGTACGACTTGAAAAATAATTTGTTCGTAGAATTTCTCATTTTTAATGCATATAATAATAGTTGTTTGAACTTAATACAACTCTGTCACCTTTTTAAATCCAACATTATATCACGTTAACATGAACAGGAAGAGAAAAGTTTAAAAGATAAAAATTTTCAAGTGGTAGGTAGCTAGTCATATTGTCCAATACGGGAACAATAGTCTTTTCTAACCGTTCTAATTTAGCTTTATTCTTCAAAGTTAAATTCGAGGAAGACAAATATGACAATGAAGAATTTTTCAGAAAACATAGACAAATAAAATAAAATTAATCCATTCTTATGAGCTTTGTTATAAAATAAAATTAATCCATTCTTATGAGCTTTGTTATAAAATAAAATTAATCCATTCTTATGAGCTTTGTTTAAATTTTAAACGATTAGTTTTTGTACCATAGTCAATAATCAACATTGATATTTTCTTCGGTTTCACTAGCGCAATCCAGGGGCGTGCGAAGAGAAAAGTGCGCCCGGGGCAAAGTTTCAATTTGGCGCCCCCCACTGCTAACTTTTTCTTGCCATAAATCGTTGGTAGTATAAATTTGGCGCCCCCTAAATCTTCGCGCCCGGGGCGACCGCCCCCTTCGTCCCCCCCCCCCCCACTCCCCATTTTGCAACATGCTGGCACAATCAAATGATAATATTTTATTTCCTTTCTTCAAAATAATTGCTGATTTTAATGTTTGGTTCTCTCCCAGTTATTTACTCATTTATTTATTGATTATTTTTTACTATTACTGCATACATTTGAAAACATTTTTGTTTCATTACAGTAAAGGGAGGCTTAATGTTTGGAATTCCCTGGTTTCCTTTTGAAAATGAAGGTGAGTTTTAATTGATTTTAATAAATACTATAGAGGCATGCCGATACGGCCTTCAGTAAAGCAAAAACAAAAACGAATAATGAGATATTTAATTTTAAAATTAAAATTCTGTAATTACTTGCCTTGCAAGACTTTCTGTTTATGCCAGTAGATCTTACTGTCTTAAAATTCAATCCGTGGCACATATTGATTTTTACTAATGAAACAACATTCACCCTTTAAGGGTGTTCTTAACTGCTCCGCTAAAAAAGCACAAAAAGTTTTGACACATTTATAAATTCATTTTTTAACGGAAATGTATGAAATTGGAAGGCCTGACTATGGAAGCGATTTCGAATCAAACTTAGTTTTCCATTTTATGATAATTAAATTACCTATCCAGTTCTAAGCTATTTCGATCGCGTGATCACCATTTTTCTCCTGCTTTTCGACCGGTTTTTCTGATTTCGTCGGGAAATGTGCTCAAAAACATCAACTTTGAAGTCTTGTTATGAATGATCTAGTGTGTTTTTAAAAAACAGAAAACTGAGTGCAATTAGACAGTTTCTTAATAACAACACTTGCTATTTTCATGCATTTCCGAACAAAAATAAATTAAAGCATATGTCACAAAGTTGCCCTTTTTGATTTAAGAACACCCTTAAGATATTATTGGCAAGATTTAGAAATTGAGCCATTTCTGCTTTCAAAACGTATGCAAGGCGATAAACCAATGGATAAATGCAGAGATCTTCTGGAATTCCTGCGGAATTCACATCACAATGATCTCGTTTACATCCCCTTGATGGTGATCAATTGAATTGTCTTGATGCGTGGATGTTGAGCACATTGGTGGAATTTGCATGCAAACTTCATATAGCAGTGGATTGGTCGAAGCAAATTGAGGATAAGGGAAAAATAGAAAAGGACCCCAGAGCCAGATAAATGTATAGAAATATTTATATACATATATGGAAATTAAGTAAAAAAGCAATGAATTAGTAAAATAAAATACAGCGAAACCTCCGAATAAGGGACACCCATGGGACCGGAATTTCTGTCCCTTATTCGGAGTTTTTACTTTAAAAAAGTCATTCAGAAAGACATAAAAAATAACATTAAAGGTTGTATTTAAACGTACACAGAAGCCTATAAATTGCGTTAATAAGGTATAGCAGGAATGAATAATCTACTAATTGAAATTTTCAGCTTGTTACTATATTAAATGATTTGTAAAATTATTGATTTGTAATTTTTACATGCAAAAAATGCAAAACATCTAAAAGAATCGTAATTTAAGTAATCAATAAAGAGTGATTTTTTTGCAGATTCAGTTTATTTCTACAAATATTTCAAATGTTCATTTATCAAACGTAATAAATTTTAATACTTCATTATCAGCAATATTTACGAAAAAAGTATTCAGATTTATATATTTTAAAACATCTTTAAAGCTCTTTATTTCACAATTTTTATTTATTCTTCACTTTTATAGCCATCCTCACTATTTCAGCATAACTATTGATGGGGAAAAACGCGCTGATTGTAGGTAAATAAATGCTTTTAAATTGTGTCGTATGCCTCTGTATCAATATGACTACCAGTCCTTTTGATAAGTTCACAAAAATCTGTATTTTAATTTTCATCACGGACTATACCATTATCTAAAATGAAAGAACCAGTCCCTTTAATATCATTTTCAAGTATTTTTTATATAGAGGTAAATACATTACACCTCCTATACCCAGGGACTGGGACCGGAACTTTCGCCCCTTAAGAGGCTACTTCACTCAAATGAAAAGACACATTCGCTAATGCTAATCCTATGGGAGAAATTTATAAAAATATCTCGGTTGCATTTCAATATTTTTAGATGATTCTTTTTGCATTGGATAACTCAGATTGATCTGAATAGAGGTCGTTTTTTAGTTTTTCAATTTTGGTTGCAGATATTTTTTATGGGGTTGCTTTCGCTTTCCAAACCGGTTCCAAAAATGAAAGTGTCCTTGTAAAAAATAACTGTAAAAAAAAAGAAAAAAGTAACTAACCTCATGCATACAGATCGATCTCAGATATCCAAAGCCAAAAAATCATTTAAAAATATTGAAATGCAACCGAAATATCTGTATAAATTTCTTCCACAGGATTAGCATTAGTGAATAAGTCTTTTCATTTAACTGAAGTAGCCCCTTAAGGGGCCGCTTCACTCAAATGAAAAGACTCGTTCGCTAATGCTAATCCTATGGAAAAAATTTATACAGATATCTCGGTTGCATTTCAATATTTTTAAATGATGCTTTTTGCATTGGATAGCTGAGATTGATCTGAATGCAGGCCGTTTTTTACTTTTTTGATTTTGTTTACAGATATTTTTTACGAGAAAGCTTTCATTTTCAGAACCCGTTTGGAAAGCGAAACCACCCTCATAACAAATATCTGTAAACAAAATAGAAAAAGTAAAAAACGGCCTGCATTCAGATCAATCTCAGCTATCCAATGCAAAAAGAATCATTAAAAAATATTAAAATGCAACCGAGATATTTTTATGAATTTCTTCCATAGGATTAGCATTAGCGAACGGGTCTTTTCATTCTAGTGAAGCGGTCCCTTAAATAGAGGTGTCCCTTATTCAGAATGTCTCTTATTTGGAGATTTCACTGTATAGTAGTAAAAAACGATCCAAAAACGAAAAGATTAAACAACTTAATTGTTTTTAAAGAAAGTAGATGAAATCCGATGCTAAATGTATATAAGTAGAAACAATGCCGAAAAACAATAATAATAAAACAATCAAAATAAGAGAATAGAGATTAAAATGAAGGGGGGAGGGAATATAAATACATAAACTAATTTAGAATTTAGAAGTACCGCAACAATTTGTTTAAGATCGTTCTTTGCCGTCTCCGTTTAGAAGATGGAGCAAAATCAAATATACTCGGATTACCATGAAATTTTAGGAAGTTATTGACGCCTACCCTACGACGAACCCTCTTAAAATGAAGCGTCTTGTATGATTAGTTTATTTACAGGGAAAGTCAAAAGTTTACCGCTACATTACGGCCTATGGGTAAAAATCGTTTTAAGGGAAATTTAAAGATGTTATACACTATCAAACATATTGAAATCTACATGCACTTGTGAAATGAATTAAAATATGCCGTCTGTAAAATATGCTATGAAAAGAACAGATATTATTCGTTTACAGGGCCACACAAAAGAATTCTATTACATAATGGTAAGGGAGGGAATGGTTTGCGACATATTTTAACTATTTTAAACTATTTTATGTATAATAAAATTGATGTACTACGTCGCTGAGGCTTAATATAAGTTATTTCAAGTATAATACGAAGTGCATAGCATTTACAGGGGCACACAAAACATTTCAAATAGTATATTCTGTCCAAAGTACTGTATATTATCGATGATGGCTGATGGATGGATAAAATGCATTTTTAATTATGATATGCGCTTTTAAGTTTTATTAAATGTATGGATATTATACGGTATGTATAAATGCTATAATTGATATACAGGGGTACACAAAAGAGCACGTTAAAGTTACAGATTATAAGCGTAAATTACTTAAAGGTGGTTTTTAATAAGTTATGCCTTTTTACGTTGGATTGTATTCAGTTTATTAAGAAATGTTGATAGAATATAGGTAAAATGATATACAGAGTCACACAAAGAATTGGATATATGGTCGCCTATGGATGATAATTTCTGGAAATGTGACTTAAGTAATTTTAAGAGTGTTTTAGTTTGAACTAAATTTTAGCTAAATACTAGCTTATAATAAAGATACTAGATAAAGCACAGGGCTGAACAAAAGCATTTAAGTATGTTTCTATCTATTAGTATAAATTGCTGAAAGAGAAATTTCAACTTGTTAAGTGTTTTCTTGCTAAACTAAATTTCCCCATTATAGTATATGTAGCAACTGACAAATCAAATACAGGGTTGCTCAGAAGTATTGGAATACATATTTGGCTATAGACAGTAACAACTTTTTTTTCCCTAAATAACGAAGTTTTGTTAAAGATTTCAATAATTGTTGGAAAATGTTTCATAATATATGCTTAAAGCATGATTTTTCATACTGTTTTTTTTTTCTATTTCAGATGCAGGGTCTGGCGTGAATAAAGTCAAATCTCACTTTCGCATTATGAACAGATATTTTACCTCTGAACTGGCAAATGCATCTTCTGAAGCTTACGGGCAACTAGTTGCAGAATTAAAACTCTCGGTATGTCAGCTTAATTCGCTTATTGCCAAATCCAGTCAATCTTTCTTTTAGAATCAACTAATAATGGTTAAAAAGCAAAATAAATAAATAAATAAAGGTACAGAAGTAAAGTTTTCGGAGATAGTTTCGAATTAAATCGAAATCCAGATTTCTATGCAACTCTTAAAGAAAAAAAAAAGTTCAGACTAATTAAACAAAATTGCACCGTTTAAAAAATTAAAATATTACGCCTCAATTCACCATATGGAAATATATAACGCAAGTCAAAAGAAAATTTTATGCTGTTCCCATCTACAATCGGAAAATTATCTGAAGTTTTTAACAGCACTGTTTATGGTATAGAGATTTGTATCCATTAACAACATGCATTCCAAAATTCAGTTCATTTAAGAGATACATAATTTCAGTTAAAAATTCCCTTTCAGCAATTTCCTCTAATAAGGACAATGGTATGCGAACACTTTTGTGCAGCCTTGTATATGAGGTACAGAATTTATATATAAAGAGTAATATCTAAAAAACTAATTAAATTTAAAAGCACAAACCGAATTTTAAAACGTACTCTCCAGCAATTATTACGCAAAACCGATTTCTTTTGTATGTCTCTGTAAATTAATAAAAAATGCTACGAATGCTCTGTTATAAAGTGAACGTGATCGTAGTGCAACTCAGTGATTTATATCAGCTTCGATTCATTTTAAATAGCATTATGTCATCAAATTACTCTCCAAACGATTTTTCTTCATATACCATAATGTAATTGAATTCTTTTAGGTGTCCCTATAAATCAACCATTTATCGTACATACTTTATATTCTATACCAAACATGCTTTGATGACCCTAAATAAGCTTTATCAATTGCATGAAAATCCGAGTATATTAATGGGAGTTAAAACGATGACAGACGGACAGACAAGCGAAATGCATAAGCACTTTTCAATTTATTTGGAAAGTGCTAACAATGGTAAACCTACAAGTCAATCAACGTTTTTTCCATCAAGATATAACTTGGCAGATCGATTGCGTTATAATATACGAATCGAGTTCTAACTAATTCTGGAATTCCAGCTGTGAACTACATGAGGTGATGGTCTGCAGAGTCCTCGCGAAGACTTTTTATTGATGGGGGGAGATAGCCTTAAATTGCCAAGTCAAAATTCAGTGTTTGGCAACTCAGGGATAAGCAAACATAAATAGTTCTCGGAGTTTTCCAACTAGTTTCATAATTTTACCAAGTTATCACAATTAGAAAATGTAATGTAGTTTTTATTTATAAAAAGCTTTAATATTATTTATAATTATACCGGTAACCTTTGTAATCATTGTTTTTTCTATCAGAAATAGAAAGTATATTACAGTTTTTTATTAAAGTTTTAAACTAATTTGCCAGTTCAGTTTGTAAATTTACCAACTGTAACAGCATGTGTAAACTTTTTTTTTTTGGGGGGGAGAGCCCCCCCCCCTTAGCGAGGCCCTTGATGGTCAGAGCAGACTGTTATAGTGGTATGACTTTGTATATTACAATTTAACATGATCAATCAACAAAATAATCTAAGAAGATCTTTGTACACATAAATTCTATTTAATGAAGCTGGTCAAAAATATTTATAAACGTATATTTTGAATTATGCATAGTTTTTTGCAATTTTTGTTAAGTTTCATTTGTGTATTTTTCTTTTCAGTTCGACATCATTCTCTTGGACAGTCCTTTAATAAGCTACTACAATACGAGTGATGAATTCGTGTTCAGGTAAGTGTCGTATATTTGCCAAATTTTAAATTCACAATTTGAATCGATGCAAAATACATTAGCTGCAGTAATCTTTCTTAGATCGCATAATTATCAGTAGAAAATAGGAAGCATTATATGATATGCACACATCACCTAGAAAGTAAAGAACATTTGTAACTCCACAAATACTGCAGATATTCAAACACAAATTTTATTGCCTGAAGCTCATGCTTTCATAGAAACTAAATTTTTCGATTCAGAATGCGATTTTTATGTATGAGTCTTATTTTACATTATTTTATCTAATAATTCCATTCCCACCAAAATCCATTCTGTAGTCTGTAAATTTTAAATAAAAAAAACCTAATCTTTCAGAATCTGGTTCATCTGAATATTGCACTCGTTATGCACTTGAATTTTTCATCATCCTATTCTTTTATCAGCATAAAATGAAGTTATTACAACAGTTCATTGAAAAACATAGTAACTACAGTGTGAATATACACTAATTTATCTTTCATCATCACAGAGAGAGAGAAAAAAAAATATGACCCCCCCCCCTACATTTTCTTGAGCCCCGCCTATTGTTCACTTCTAGCTACGTCCTGATCCCATTCTCACCAAAATCCGTTCAGTAGATAAAAGAAGGAAAAAAAACTATTCCTTCAGAATCTGGTTCATCTGATTATAGACCTTTCCTTCATAATTCTGGAGCTAAGCAACGTAAAACTATGTGTAAATCCTTCCCTGAAAATTTAGCCTGAACTAAACCGTGCAAGTTTCATCAAAATTCATTCAGTAGGAGCGATACATCTGATTATTTAACTCTGCCCAATAATTCTGTAACTAAACAACGTAGCATAATATGTTACATACTAAAACTTTCCTTGAAAATTTCTCTAACTGACAGTGTAAGTCCTATCAAAATACAGCCATTCTGTTTCCCTGCACCCTGCACCCAATAGGTTTGCCCCTATTGTGCTTTCCTGCGCCCAAAAGTATAAAAACATGGAGTATTGGGAACAGGAGAACATAATAGTAAGCCTATTAGACAACCGCTAAAATCGGGTTTTTAGACTTTTTTTTACCAAGATATGACTTGGCAGACCGATTCGTTTTAATATGCGAATCGAGATTCAACTAATATTAGATTTTCCTCCATGAACTCGATGAGGTGATTGTCAATGCTGCCACTTCCCGATCTTCCAGAGTATTTGGAGCACCCATTTGCGCCGGACGCTAGTGGTTAGTGAGAATCATCTGTTGAGTGCAAACGTTAAATGAGAGTACCAAGCTTGTTTGGAAAGTAAATATTGAGGATCTCGCGTTAGGCTGGCCATTTGGCTTAGACAGATGTCAGTGTCAAGAAAACAAGATGAGCACTGTAGAATAAATACTTAACGGATTGTAGCGCCATTGATTTAGTTTTTTTTCTTTTTTTTTTTTTTTAGAATAACTTGAAAATATAAATATAAGTATGCATTTTAAAATACAGTCGACTCTCCTTAGTTCGAACTCGTCGGGACCAGAAGAAATGTTCGAATTATCCAGAGTTCGAATAATGGAAAGTATGAGAGGAAAACATATTTAAAGGGGCACTATTACAAAGGAATTAATGTTATAGTATTTTTTAAATTTACTTCGGGTGTTATCATTAGAATACGACTTAATATTAAATTAAAAAATATAAGTACATAAACTAATTAAAGGATTATGAAGATACGCAATGGAAGAAGGGGTGGAGGTGTCATTGATGGACAGACGGGGAACTAAGAAAGCGGATATCAAATGCATGAGATTACATGTACACTAGTTCAGAACAATTCTGATAAAAATTAAAGAAAGAAAGCTATTTCAAGGATCTGAAGTCGGTAAGAAAGTAAGAAAAAAAATTAAAAATCGGAATTTTCGTTAGTTCGAATTAAACGAAGTAGAGAGAAAATGAGTTCGAATAAATAAAAATTTTAAACGTTATTCTGCCATTGAAAATTTCAGGACTTCCTGTTTAGTTCGAATAAAGCGAAGGTTCGAATTATCCGATTTCGAATTAACGAGAGCCGACTGTATATATATGTAGCTTTAAGTTTTCTTGTATTTTTCATTTCCATACGATTTTTCTGGAAATTGTCGTATTTTAGAATTCTTTAGGTAGTGAAGAATTAAAAATATCTAAATTTTAATTCTGATTCAGCATTTTTAAAAATATTAATTTAAATAAAAGTAAAGATATTTTAGATAAATTTTTTTTTTTTTAAATGATGTAACTTATTTTTAAAAAATCATATTTTTAAAAGTAAATATTTTTTTCAAATTTTCTGAATGAAAATTAACGTAAAGTAATCACAAGAGACATGTTCCAAGTTTGAAGCATTTATCTTTAATGGTTCTTGAGTTATAACAATTTAAATCTGCGAAAGTAATAAAAAAAAAGACATCATGAAGAAAAACGCATTTTCTCAAAGCTCATTTCTCATTGCTTGAAAGCTAGATTTTGAAAATAAGCGAAAAAAAAAAAAATATTTCCTCTTATAATTAAGTTAGAAACATGATATGAACGTCATTATAAGAATTAAAAAAGAAGAATTTTTAATGCAATAATTTTTTTTAGAAAATTTAAAAATTTTTGTGTCCTGGACGGACCTTTTTAACTGATTTAGCCTTTCTCGTTGCCAAAAAGAATGTCTCTTAGTAGATCCATCATTGCTAAAAATAACCCACTATTTATTGTTGTTTAAATTTTAAAACACTGTTCTTCTTTTTGATAAATATTACACGTTGAAAGTCAGAAAAAAGAATAAATGTTAACAATATTTTCTTTTCAAGGAATGGCAGCGTCGTGGTCGAGTGTGTGATCCATCTCACTCGACCTGTCTTGGACGGAGCCCAGAATGTGGGGTTCGCCTTCCTCACAGCCCTCGAGAAAGGGAAAGGCATCTTGCCCCCAGGCAGACTTTATGTGGATGTACACACTGTCAGATTTGCAGGTGAGAAAAAAGAAAAAAATAATGAAAAAATAATAATTTAACAAATTACAACAATCATTTAGAAAATGATTTTTTCAAAGACTAAAATTTAAAACATAAATAAATTCTGATATTAAAAAAAAAAAAAAAAATCCTCACTTTTTGTAAACAATGGATGTTTATTTTACAGTTATAGTTAAATAAAGGTGAAATATCTCGAAAAGATTATCATTTATAAAGTCATTTTCCTCCTAAAGGATTTATTATCTAAAAAAACGAACACAATAAAGAGGTGATAGTGCTTCCTCCTTTCTGAATTCGTTCAATTTCTTATATACATAGTTATATCTACTTTATCTATGTATATTATAAAGAACAAACATAGCTATGCTTAACACGCAGATAAATCTGCGAATGGCAATGCTTTCAAATTTTAAATGAAATTTCAGTTTTATAATTTTCGGTACTGCAAATTTTTAAACTTCTAAACATCGCACATTTTCAATTTTTACACCGTCGTATAGGTAGAAAATGTACTTTTAAATGCAATTTGTTTGAAAGGTGTATCTCAATTTCTTTAAGGTAATTAATTTTTGTGTATTTTTTAATACTTTTTTTTTGGGTGGGGGGGGGGGGGGCAAAAGAAGAATTCCGAAAATACGAACACCACAAGGATTCAGATAGGTCTTTACCTATTCTCGTCTGAGAACAAACATTTTCCAGATGGTTTTTTAAATAATTAAAAAAATACATGTCATCCATCTAAGAGCTATCTTCGATAATATCGGACTTTGGATAGAATATACAATTTGAAATCTTTTGTGTGTCCCTGTAAATGCTATGCACTACGTATCGTGCATGAAATAACTCATATTATTCCTCAGCAACGTATATCAATTTGCTTATTTATGAAATCGTTTGCCATAATTAAAATATGTTGCAAACAATTCCCCCCTTTATTATTATGTATTGGAATTCTTTTGTGTGGCCCTGTAAATGAATAATAACTATTCTTTTCGCTGCATACTTTACAAAATACATATATTAGTGCACTTCGGTGATGCATAAAAATTTGAAGATGTTTGACAGGGTGTAACACCTTTAAAATTCATTTGAAACGATTTTTCCCCATAGGCCGTAATGTAATGGAAAACTTTTGACTGTCCATGTAAATAAACTAATCATGGCAGAAATTTCATTTTCAAAGGGTTCGTGCTCTGGTAAATAAACTTCATTAACATCCAAAAATTTCATGACAATCCGAGTATATTTACGAGAGTTAGAGCTCGGACAGACGGCCATACGGGCAGACAAACCGTATTCATAAAGCACTTTTCAACTTTGTTGGAAAGGGCTAAAAATGCAATTATGGGCCTAGTCTAACGCAACGTATCATTTAACCTTATTAAAATAATTTCTATCTTCAACATAAAAAGAAAATCTGCCAATTCTTGCTCCAAGTCACGGTACCTTATGCTTAATCTTATCTTTTGATTAATCAGCTTTTTCTTTTTTTTTTTTTTTTTTCTTTAATTTTCGCTAACACAGCGGTTCCCAACCTAGGACGTGACGGGCCTGCTTTAGGTACGTGAAAATAATAACAGTAATGGTGGAAATCACAAATATAGTTAGAAAAGTCACAAAAAATGTTAGGAATGATAATATCGATTATATGGTTGTGGTAAAAGGATTACTGGAAAAAAAAAAAAAAAAAAAAAAAAAAATCCCTGTCGGCTTGGCCTATGGGCGGAGGTAGATTTCGTTAAGTGTTCATTTCAACAACAAAAAAATAAAATGTAATTAGAGAAAAATTCAGTTTAACAATTTTTTTTGGCCGCTTTTCAAGAAATTTTAATTTCATTTTTCTGTAAGAGCCGGTTTTATCAGAATAATCTTAAGCTAAATTTGGCTCAAACGCCAACTTTGACATGGTTTTAAAAATGAGTCATAAAATAAGCAATTTGTTATTTGAATACATCCTCAAATCTGCAATCACGATCGCTTTGGGGAATTTTGTTCAAAATTGACAGTTCCTTTGACAGCATTGTGGGGGGCATTGTCTCTCGATGTGTCATTTTGACAGCAGTTTTTGAAATAGAGCCTGCCTTTATCGAA
Source organism: Maratus speculifer (assembly GCA_964019185.1). NCBI lineage: Eukaryota > Metazoa > Arthropoda > Arachnida > Araneae > Salticidae > Maratus > Maratus speculifer. The sequence continues at coordinate 199,129,084 of OZ025290.1, forward strand.
AAACTGACCAGTACGGCACATTATACAGTTTCTAAATAAGAGAACCTGTCAATTGGATGCGTTTGAGAGCAAAAATGGTTTTAAAAATGAGTCATAAAATAAGCAATTTGTTATTTGAGTACTTCCTCTTTTTTTCAATCACAATCGCTCAGAAAAATTCAGTTCAAAATGCCTTTTTTGACAGCTTTTTTTTTTTTTTTTTTTTTTTTTTTTTTTTTTTTTTTTTAAATATATTCTGCCTTTTTTGAGAAACTGGCTAATACGTCACATTATATAGTTCCTGTATAAGAGAACCTTCCATTTGGATGCGTTTAAAATCAAAAATGAATTTAAAAGTGAGTCATGATATAAGCAATTTGGATTTGCGGTTTTTTCTTCAACTCCTATTTTTCTTTAATTTGTTTTTGCTATAAAAGTTGGTCCTATAAAAAACTTGTCAGTATAAAAGTTGTAGATATTATTGTGTATATGTAAAAAAGATTTAATTGGATTTGATAGCTTAAGAACTGAAAAAGTTATGGATTTTTTTTCTTTTCCCACCCCCCCCCCCTTTTTTCTTTTCGTTTTTAATGTTTTTCTTTTATAAAAACTGGTCCTATCAAAAATTTGTAAGCACTTGTAGCATTTGTAAGCATTTGTAAGTTTTAGATAATTTTTAGAACATTTATAAAAAATTTAGTAGGATTTGATATCTTGAGAATTGACGAAGTTATGAATTTTTTTTCTGCCTAACCCCCCTTTTTTTCACCTCTTGAGCCCATTTTTAATTTTATGACATATCTGTCATGCATAAACTTTTGGCCTATTTCTTAGAAGTAGAACAAACTTTAAACTGATTCGATATCTTTTTTTTTTTTTTTTTTTTTTTTTTTTTTTAAGAAGTTATGGCGTTTTATCGGTTTTTACAAAAACCCTCCCTATTTCCACTCCCTTGGTCCAATTTTGCCCATTAACGAACTTGAGCGAGATTTTATGTATCAGTTTGAAAGAGATCTGAGCAGAATTGGAGAAATTATCTTGTCCATAAAAAAATGATATAGACCGACCGATAGATAGATAGATAAACTTTTTTACTGGTGGTAGTTTTGGAGTCTAGAGGTCGTGATCGATGTAGATCTGTAAAAATATTTCAGAAATTCCAACATAGGAGTGACCGCACTAGGTATTTCATACGAAATCTACCTAAAAGCATTGATGCGTTACCTGGTGGATAGGCGAAGGGGGCTTGTTTATAAGAAATGGAGGATACAACCGAAATGAAAAGCCTAAGAAAAGTGTACCTGGAACAAAAAGGGTTGGGAAGCCATGTTCTAAGCAATCAGATGCAATTTATCATTAACTTTATTTTCACTCTTGCACTTTGAGTTATTTATTTCTATTAATTTTTATAGCGGTGCCGAAGCAAGTGGATGAAAATGTGCTGCAGGATCTACAAGGATTAGGTAATTTTTTACATGTATGTAGATAGACTACTAGGATAAAAAAGTTTGGAGAATGTGCTGATATATTCGAACTGGATTAAAGGAAAGGGGAATTATTTAGAAGCACCTGTGATACATGACATGTGATGGAGAAGTAGTACGTTCAATTAGTTCAAGAGCCGACATCACAAAAACTAAAGGTATCGAACACAAGAAAGAAAAAAAAACTTTATGAAAGAGTAGTAATAGGGGAATCTAATGATTTATGCCTGCCGAAAATGAAGTGGTGCATAAGCAAAAAATTGATACCACCAGTGGTTGTCTCGTAGGTTTATCATTGTGCTTGCCGTGCAGTCTAAGGTATAAAATGATTGTACGGCAAATACAATGATAAATCTACGAGGCAACCACTAGTGGTATTAATTTTTGGCTTATGCATCACTTCACTTACAGCAGATATGGATCATTAGATTCCCTTATTATTACTCTTCCATAAAATAAAAGTTTTTTCTCTCGATACCTTAGGTTTTTGTGCTGTCGGCTCTTGACTAAGTGTTGTAGTCGTAAAAAAAAAGCAGAAGGCATGCGCTCTAAGCAGAGAGTGTACGCTCAAGGCAGAAATTTGCCTTTTTATTCCTAATATAAGAAAATTAGGTTGTTAGAAAAGATAACATTTACACTTGTTACAATTTATGAGTCATTTCGCTTCAAAATTTGCGCGTTTTTCAATATCTTCTTTTGGATTTCAGTAAAAATATACAGTACTGTCGCATTAGAATTACAATTTGATTATTTTTCAGTTCTGTTCTACTTTAAAACAGTCTTGCTCAAGAATATTATAATGCAAATAGGCAAAAATATGCTGAAGGCAAGAATTAAAGTTTCTATGTTAAAAATCTACACATTTATCTTAATGTCAAACAATTTTAAATTGTTAATAGGTTTTCTTTATGGTCAAACTATTAATAGGAATATTGTATTTTCGTCTCACAACTTTTCATTGTTAATTTTTTCTAATTGAGGAATAAAAAGGCAATAATGAAATTTTGTGTATTTAAAATATATACTTTTATCTATAGCGTCAAAAAAAATTCAAAACTGTAAATGCTGTCCTTCGTATTAAAATAGGCAATAGAAATATTTTATTTTTATCTCAAAATTTTTCATATTTTTTTCTCATTAAAGAAAGTAAAGATAATTACTAAATTACTCCAAACTCTTATTTATTATTCATTGTTAATTATAATTATTTTTGTTACGGTCTTTCTTCCATAAGGCAAACAATCAAAATTGAAATTCAAAGCATGATGACAGAAGCTCGATTTTATCTCAATTTTTATTGTTAATTTTGATATTTAAATAAACAATCCGGAAATTTATTATTTTGCAATTACACATAAATAAACGTGATCTACTTATATGCTGATTTTCATTAAAATCTGTGACGTTTCCAGCCACAGATGTTTGCTCATTTCATATAGAATCACTCATGACAGTTTTTGGAGAGAAAACCACTCATTCATCCCACTATCGCATCATGGTGAGAAGCATAATGTCTGCTTCAAGAAAAGGTTACCATTTTCGCATCCAGTTACATTAGAAGTTTATGGTAAATGTCAACCAGGGTCACTGTACAGGGTTAGAGCTAAACGTTTTTCTAATATCTTTTAGTTTAGGCATGCGTAAACAATATTTCTACTTTTTTTTTTTTATTATTAACATTTATATACACACATATATATATACATTGTAGTTTTTGAAGATTTCAATTTTTATTTATTTATTTATTTATTTATTTGCATCGTACCAATATTTAAACATAATACTGTCATTTTATTTATATTTTGCATTTCATGCATTAGAACCATGGACTGAATGGAGCTCTTGCGTATCAGAAGGCGTTTGTGATGCCATGCGTAGGCAAGTTCGTCGAAGGAAGTGTTTGGAATCTTCGAATCAACTATGTAACGAAGATACTGAAGTTGTTGAAACGAGACCTTGCACATGCCAAACAGATGTGTTTATACCACCGCTCATGTTTTCAAGTAAGGGAGGGAAATATGCAAATATAAACAGATATTTGAATTAAAATTATTGAGAATTCGATTAATGCAGGGATTGTCAACTTTTTTATTCGTTCGTGACCAAAGTTCATATATAATGTCTAATACATTTTTTTATCTATTGCAGGAATGTGGTCAGAGTGGCTGCCGTGGAGTTCCTGCTCAGACCAGCGTCAGTGTAACCATCGCAGCATCCAGAAACGCACCCGGAAATGTCTAGGACCTGGCGACCGAGTTATTTCTAATTTTTTATGCTCCCGAGGAACAGGGGAAGTTGGAACCCAAATCAGACATTGCCAATGTTCACAGACAGGTAATGTTAGAAATCCCTTTGCTACATCTTTCTACCTATTTATAATTCATACAAAATTCAAAACAAACTTTGATATATGCATCAAATAATTGATAGATACACTCAAGACCCAAAACATTACGGCCACGCCTACATTTTTCAATAAACTCGCCTCCAAACTTTTTAGGTATTACATAGAAAAATAGTCAAATCTGTATTCTTTAATATTCAAATATAGTAAAACTTCTGAATAGCATAAATCTCATTGAACAGACGCCTGCATTAGCACCAGTTCGAATCTACGTCACTTCATCCAGTTTTAGCCAATCAGATTGCTGAGCTCGTCTGAGCCAATTTGGGAATTAACGTAATGAGATGTAAATGTTGCGAGGTAATCTCGGGAATCATTTTTGCGCTTACATCTACTTGTGAAGATAAAGGCTGTTGATCAAAGTTATTTTGATAGAGGGCAGAATTCAGTTGCCCGGCGATTCAGGACGAGTCATTTCGGAATTACACGTCTCGTGAGTTTTTCGGGATTTATCGCTGTTAGTTCTTCTACAGAGTGAATGCGATGACGGTGAAATCACCAGTAGAAACCATCGCGTTGGACGCTCAGGCGTTATCGAATAAAAAGGATGTCGGAGACTCCCCTTACCCTTTGGGTAAAGCAAAATTAGCACTAGAGACTGGCACAATTTATATTCCAAAACAATACAGATCCTAGTGGAATTCTTTCGAAACATACAGTTCAGCTGACATCGTTGAATGTGAGACGACGGGACTAATGTCCCACTCAAGTACCTCTGTTGACCTAGCATCATAGCCTAATATTTCTACACTAATACCCTGTTCACATTACAAACATAAGATATCTTAACATCGCCGTGTTTGAAGTGGACCTTCCCGGAATTGGATGCCTGTTCACATTGAAAAACTTACCTAAGATATCTCAGCGAATGTCAGTGTATCTCTGAACTGAATAGGGAAGTTGCAATCAGCTGATAAACCATTGTATTCTAGTGGAGGTAAGGGTAGTTCAACCAATCAAGACTGCGTATTTTAGTCTTTTACCTCCAGCGTGACGTCAATTGCAACTGCCCTATAAATGTAATGTATGCACATGCGCTTGAAATAAAGACGGTCGCAACAGCCAATCAGTAAAAGTGAAGCTTTATATCCAATGAGAGTGAGTGGTTGTTCCTGTATCTAGCGAGAGCAAATTGAAACTCTCCGAGAGAGTTTGTGGAACTCTCTGAGAGACATCCAGGCATGAGATATCATAACTTTCTATAGTGTGAACACGGTATAAGTCTGGGAACATCATGACTGAACAGTCACAGTACAAAATACAGAGAGAGAAATTGCCTGGTCAGATGAAACCCGATTCATTCTTCAGCATGTCGATGACAGTGTTTGGATTAAAGATCTCCACGTTGCCGATTTCCATTAACGGACTTCAGGTCGGGCCATGTCGGGCCTAACTTTTTTTTTCTGTACGAATGATTTTATTCTTTTTAATCTTCACGGACCAAAATAATCAGTTCCGCCGGTTGAATCATCCCGTATAAAAATCATTTTCTCGACGAGGCCAAGTTCAAAGATCAGTAAAATTTAGCTTGGTACAAAAATTTTTGCAAAAAAGGCATATACTTTTAAGTCATCATTATTCTACAACTAAACATTAGAATTTATTCGTTTTAAAGAATCGTAGATTTCTAGGCTTATCAAAATAGAATTAAACGCAAAAAAAAAAAAAAAAAAAAAAAAAAAAAAAAAACAGTGTGGATTTTTAGAGCCGCTGCCTAGGGATTTTTTTAACCTGAAAGTTTCTTTTAAACTGTTCTTACATGTAAATGAATACAATAATACGCGAGGAAAAATATATTAAACATTTACACCTGTTACGAAAGAAACGTATTTCTTTTTTTCCAATGCGATTTCGTCTTAGGAGATTTTACTTTTGCCATAGACAATTTTTTAGATTTTGATGTCCCCATTACATGGAATCAGGGCCGTAAATCCCGGGGGGGTTTGGGGGGGTGCAACACCCCCCCCCCCCCCTAGGAGAAATCAGTCGGAAAATTCACAGATCTATCGGAAAAAGTATGTTTAGTCGAAAAAAATGGTATTAACCAATAAAATCTTATAAAGTGGAAAATCATTCGGAAATTTTCTCTTTCCATCCGAAAAAGCATGTTTAGTCGGAAAAAATAGTATTACGTATTATCCTATAAAATCTTACAAATTGGAAAAAGAAAAAATCAGTCGGAAAAATTCTTGTTTGATAGGAAAAAATGTTCTTAACTTATAAAAACTTATAAACTGGAAAATCATTCGGAAATTTTCCCGTTCCATCCGAAAAAGCGTGTTTAGTCGAAAAAATAGTATTACGTATTACCCTATAAAAACTTACAAATTGGAAAAAGAAAAAATCAGTCGGAATTCTTTTTTAACCGGAAAAAATGGGTATTAACCTATAAAAACTTATAAATTGGAAAAACGAAAGTATCATTCGGAAAATTTCCCGGTTCATCGGAAAAGGCATGTTTAGTCGGAAAAAATAGTATTATCCTATAAAAATTTATAAATTGGAAAAACGAATAAGTCAATTGGAAAAAGTCTTGTTCGATCGAAAAAAAGTGGCATTAGCCTATAAAAACTTATAAATTAGAAAAACGAAAATATCATTCGGAAAATTTTCCGTTTCAATCCAGAAAGGCATGTTTAGTCGGAAAAAATAGTATTACGTATTAACCTATAAAAACTTGTAAATTTTTAAATCGGAAAATTTTTTATTCCATCGGAAAAAATGGCATTTACCTATAAAAAAAATTATAAATTGGAAAAACGAAAATATCAATCGGAAGTTTTCTGTTCCACCGGTAAAGGCATCTTTAGTCGGAAAAAATAGTATTACGTATTAACCTATAAAGATTTATAAATTGGAAAAACGGAAAAGTCAGTCGGAAAAATTCTTGTTCGATCGGAAAAAAGTAAATTTAGCCGAAAAAAAGGGTATTAATCTATAAATATTTATGAATTGGAGAAATAATTTTGTAGTTTTTAATTAAATAAGAAAAACAAGTTAGATCGAAGAAAACCTATAAAATTTTATTCTCAGTCAGATTTATTTCCGCTTGCAGTTTCTGATAAGAAAAATAAGGAAAAAAAAACAATTTAGGATGAAGAAAACAAATTTATTCTTAGCCGGAACTATTATTAATTAATTTAAATAATTGCTAATTTACTATTTACTTTAATTTACTAATTAATTAATATAACTTATTAATATATAGGATTTTATTTTTCTGATAAAACTATTCAGAAAAATTTAGATTTGTCAAATGTTGTGTTCTCGGAAACTTCTCGATATGACGGGAAAAAAATATTCTTGTACATTTTCTAGTAATGTTAGTCATACCGTTAATTATAACAGTGATATTTGAGTAAAACCTTGATATTCCGATTTTTTTTTTCTTGTATCTTTTGATTTGGATATATCGAAATCTACTTGTATTTTTTTTTTACTGTTGGAAAGTTTTTAGTTTAATCTCGAAATTTTAAGATATACTGATCGAAGTGGAAACTTCTATTTTTTTAATCTAAACTTTAAATTTAATTAGAAATATGTATCACGAAATTTAGGTGGTATACGATGAAAATTCATTTATAGAAATACAAATATTTGGTATTTTTTCATATCAAAATCTGGATATTTTCCATTCTATTCAAATTTTACCTTTAATCGAAAATAATTATAGTCTCATTTTTTCCTACTATCTAAATTTGTATTTTCTTTTTAGTTTATTAAAAAAAAATAATAATAAATGCGAAATTGTTTATATTTACTTTTTTACGTAATTTTTGATTGATTTAAAAGATTGTTTAAGAAATTTATATGATACAGGATGAAAATTGAAAATACCCAAATACTTTGAATTTTCATCTCGAAATAACTGGATATTTTACAGCCTATACGAGTTTACTTCTCTCAGAAGTAATACTTTTTTTAGCTTTTTCCTCAGTCAATTGTATTAAATTTTTTTAATATTTTTATTATTACTACTACATTTTGTTTAGTCAGAAAAATGAGTTGTAACACCAAATTGTTACGCTGCTTTTAAGTTTGTCGCTAGAAAGAATTAAAACTTATATTAAGAAATCCCGTATTTTTGACAAATTTTTGTCTCTAAAATATTCCCCCAAGCAAACAGATTTCAATTTTACTTAAAGAAAAAAAAAAAAAAAAAAAAGGTTAAAGAGATTTTAACTGAATGCTAAAAAATAGAAAGATAAAACATTGTTTTCTCTTTAACGTAAAGCTTGGGCACCTTAAATGACTGGACGTTGCACCTCCCGCCCTGTGTGTCAGTTACAAAACAAACTGCGCCTGCGTTAACTCTTTGTTTAAACCGTTAGTATTCTGGCTCGTAGTATGAAATCATTCAATTAAAAATTGTTGATGGGTGAATATTTTCGTATATAGTTACTTCAATATTTTTTTTATCAGTTATGCCCCCACCTAATGTAAGAGACAAAAAGTGCAATGTGGGTTATGTAATTATGTTTTCGATAGTGATTACAGGAATACACTTAATAAACAAAAGCATGCTGATAAAATTTCAGCCCATATACATATACCGTTTTGCATTGTTGGAGCTCTAAAAAATCCTTTTGAAGTAAGCTAGCTATTTTATTACAGAAAATTTTAGATATGTAAAATGTGTAAATAACTGAATTGTTTTCATATTTAAAAATGAATTATTTTATTTTATTTATTTATTATTATTATTTTTATTTTTTATTTTAAGCTATTGCATAGCTTTTATCGCGGGCTTTGAGCACGGTGACCGAATCCAAAAATTCCGTAACGCGAAAAATCCTAACACATCGGTAACGAAAAAACCTAACACTCGGCTAACGTCGTTTCCTTTCGGAAAACTTCGGAACGGTATCCTTCGGTAGACTTCGCTAGACATTGACGCGGTATTTTTCAGATATTAGAATATCAAGTCTCAAACTTATGTTTCTTATGATCTAATTTTCATAGCGCGGCCAAATTTTGTTTGGTAATTTATTATGAGACAGTGTTTATTTTGGTGGTCTTATTTATTTTGGTGACAAGAGACCCCCCCACCGTGAGGGTCGAAAAATTTAAAATGCTTTTAACTCGCGATCTAACTTTCGTAGCGCGGCCAAACTTTGTTTGGTAATTTATTATGAGACATTGTTAATTTCTGGTGACAGGATACACCCCACGGTGAGGGTCGAAAAATTTAAAATGCTTATAACTCGCGATCTAATCTTCGTAGCGCGGCCAAACTTGTTTGGTAATTTATTAGGAGACAGTGTTAATGTTTGGTGACAGGAGACCCCAGACGGTGAGGATCGAAAAATTTAAAATGCTCATAACTCGCGATCTAATTTTCGTAGCGCGGCCAAATTTTGTTTGGTTATTTATTATGGGACAGTGTTGATTGTTGGTGACAGAAGACACCCCACGGTGAGGGTCGAAAAATTAAAAATGCTTATAACTCGCGATCTAATTTTGGTAGCTTGGCAAAATATTGTTTGGTAATTTATTATAAGACAGTGTTAATTTTTGGAGACAGGAGACCCCCCACGGTGAGGGTCGAAAAATTTAAAATGCTTATAACTCGCGATCTAATTTTCGTAGCGCGGCCAAATTTTGTTTGGTAATTTATTATGGGACAGTGTTGATTTTTGGTGACAGGAGATCCTCCAAGGTGAGGGTCGAAAAATTTAAAATGCTTATAACTCGCGATCTAATTTTTGTAGCGCGGCCAAATTTTGTTTGGTAATTTATTATGAGGCAGTGTTAATTTTTGGGGAAATTAGACCCCCCCCCCACGATGAGGGTCGAAAAATTTTAAATGCTTATAACTCACGATCTAATTTTCGTAGCACGGCCAAATTTTGTTTGCTAATTTAATATGAGACTGTTAATTTTTGGTGACAGGAGAGCCCCCACGGTGAGGGTCGAAAAATTTAAAATGCTTGTAACTCACGATCTAATTTTCGTAGCGCGGCCAAATTTTGTTTGGTAATTTATTATGAGACAGTGTTAATTTTTGGTGACAGGAGACCCCCCATGGTGAGGGCCGAAAAATTTAAAATGCTTATAACTCACGATCTAATTTTCGTAGCGCGGCCAAATTTTGTTTATTCATTTATTATGAGTCAGTGTTAAGTTTTGGTGACAGGAGACCCTCACGGTGAGGGTCGAGAAAATTTAAAATGCTTATAACTCGCGATCTAATTTTCGTATCGCGGCCAAATTTTGTTTGGTAATTTATTATGAGACATTGTTAATTTCTAGTGACAGGAGACACCCCACGGTGAGGGTCGAAAAATTTGAAATGCTCATAACTCGCGATCTAATTTTCGTAGCGCGGCCAAATTTTGTTTGGTAATTTATTATGAGACATTGTTAATTGTTGGTGACAGAAGACACCCTACGGTGAGGGTCGAAAAATTAAAAATGCTTATAACTCGCGATCTAATTTTGGTAGCTTGGCAAAATATTGTTTGGTAATTTATTATGAGTCAGTGTTAAGTTTTGGTGACAGGAGACCCTCACGGTGAGGGTCGAAAAATTTAAAATGCTTATAACTCGCGATCTAATTTTCGTAGCGCGGCCAAATTTTGTTTGGTAATTTATTTTGAGACTGTTAATTTTTGGTGACAGGAGAACCCCCACGGTGAGGGTCGAAAAATTTAAAATGCTTATAACTCACGATCTAATTTTCGTAGCGCGGCCAAATTTTGTTTATTCATTTATTATGAGTCAGTGTTAAGTTTTGGTGACAGGAGACCCTCACGGTGAGGGTCGAAAAATTTAAAATGCTTATAACTCGCGATCTAATTTTCGTAGCGCGGCCAAATTTTGTTTGGTAATTTATTTTGAGACTGTTAATTTTTGGTGACAGGAGACCCCCCCACGGTGAGGGTCGAAAAATTTAAAATGCTTATAACTCACGATCTAATTTTCGTAGCGCGGCCAAATTTTGTTTATTCATTTATTATGAGTCAGTGTTAAGTTTTGGTGACAGGAGACCCTCACGGTGAGGGTCGAAAAATTTAAAATGCTTATAACTCGCGATCTAATTTTCGTAGCGCGGCCAAATTTTGTTTGGTAATTTATTTTGAGACTGTTAATTTTTGGTGACAGGAGACCCCCCCACGGTGAGGGTCGAAAAATTTAAAATGCTTATAACTCACGATCTAATTTTCGTAGCGCGGCCAAATTTTGTTTGGTAATTTAATATGAGACTGTTAATTTTTGGTGACAGGAGACCCCCACGGTGAGGGTCGAAAAATTTGAAATGCGTATAACTCGCGATCTAATTTTCGTATCGCGGCCAAATTTTGTTTGGTAATTTATTATGAGACATTGTTAATTTCTGGTGACAGGAGACACCCCACGGTGAGGAACGAAAAATTTAAAATGCTCATAACTCGCGATCTAATTTTCGTAGCGCGGCCAAATTTTGTTTGGTAATTTATTATGAGACATTGTTAATTGTTGGTGACAGAAGACACCCCACGGCGAGGGTCGAAAAATTAAAAATGCTTATAACTCGCGATCTAATTTTGGTAGCGCGGCCAAATTCTGTTTGGTAATTTATTATAAGACAGTGTTAATTTTTGGTGACAGGAGACCCCCACCACGGTGAGAGTCGAAAAATTTAAAATGCTTATAACTCGCGATCTAATTTTCGTAGCGCGGCCAAATTTTGTTTGGTAATTTATTATGAGATTTTGTTAATTTTTGGTGAGAGGAGATTCCCACGGTGAGGGTCGAAAAATTTAAAATGTTTATAACTCGCGATCTAATTTTCGTAGCGCGGCCAAATTCTGTTTGGTAATTTTTTATGAGACAGTGTTAATTTTTGGTGACAGGAGACCCCCCCACCGTGAGGGTCGAAAAATTTAAAATGCTTATAACTCGCGATCTAATTTTCGTAGCGCGACCAAATTTTGTTTGGTAATTTATTAAGCTATTGCATAGCTTTTATCGCGGGCTTTGAGCGCGGCGACCGAATTTAAGAATTCCGCAACGAGAAAAATTCCTAACAATCCGGCTAACGAAGTTTCAGTTTGGCAGACTTCGGGAAGGTATCCTTCGATAGACTTCAGCAGACATTGAAGCGGTATTTTTGCATAAGTTGATAAAAAATGCTATGCAATAGCTTTACCGCGGCAGTCCCCGAGTGGCACACATATTTTTTATTATTATTATTATTATTATTATTATTTTTTTTTTGAGGGAGCAGATAAATTATTTAATAACTTGTAAAAATGTACTGTTATTCGATACATATAAAAATTTTTAACAGTTAGCATCGCAATTCCCTAACTATTTGCTGGTTTTGTTACAAACTGGAGATGACAAGCTAGTTGTTATTTAAATTTCATGAAATTATTATCATTTTTAACTACATTTTTTTTCTTTCACTATATTTGCCTTCTTTTTTGCCAACTATTTTACAATTTGCAATTGCAAGTCAATGTATTTCGTATTATACTCGAAGTTAAAATTGTATTTATAGATCTTTTTATATTTTATAAATTTTATTTCATCATTATTTAAGAGTAATGTATTATTTTAATAAATTTTTGCCTACATGGCTTTTCATTTTTATTATCTCAAGGTTCAACAACTAAGAAAGTTCATTTATTTTTTGAAGTTCAAATGTCAATGTATGTAAAATATTCTATATTTTTAAAACTTTGTTATAGTACAAGTATAATAATTTTGTCTCCCTGCATAAAATTATTTTGATTATTATTTTATGGATAGATGTTTTTGTGTGTGTGTGTGTGTATAGATAAGAATCAAAATTTAATCATTTGAAACTTTAAAATAATTTTAGCCTTGGGGGAGGATAAAACAGCGCAACTTTTGACTGTTTAAAGCTAATTGATGATTAAATGGATCTTTAAACCTCTTTTACAATTTGAAATTTTAAAAACACATTTCAACTTTACTGGTACATTTTTTGTGCCTGATGTGCCTGGGGGGGGGGGGGGATAGATGAAAAAGTAACCAGAATTTTACTTTTGGCTTATGCATTTAGTTTATTTGCTTGATATTTTGCGCATGTTTTCTCAAGGAGTCAGAAAAACTATGTACAATTGCCTTATTTATTAAAAAAATTCAGTATAATTTGAAAACCCTTTGAATTCGCTCCTGAAAATTTACATACTCTGCTTTAATAATTTATTTGTTATTTATCGATATATTGCATCTAATATATTTATATGATGTATCTAATTATATATTTTATCTAATGCCGGGCAACAACGGGCGGATCAGCCAGTAGAGATAGCTATAAATATATAAAATAGTTTGTCTTGACAGACTGATAATCAACGCACACCCCAAACTACTGAATCTAGACCATGAAAATTGGAGAGAAAGTACTTCTTATGATGTAAGCATGCACTAAGATGGGAATTTTGAAATTACCCCCCTTAAGAGGGACAAGTGGGGGGAGGTAAAAAATTCTGGAACAAATTGCCATATCTCAGCAAACATTTAAGGTAGGAGCGTAAAATTCCAGAAAATAAATCTACTAAAAAAATTATTAAACACATAATCCAGTGATTTTAGAAATCTCACCATAAGGGGGTTAAAAGGGGGGAGTCGAAAAATTTAGAACATTTGGCATATCTCAACAGTCTTTTCAAATAAGAACGTGAAACAGCAGAAAAAAAAATTTAAAAATTAATTATATACTGGTTTCAGCGATATTTTAAAATTTCCACCCCCGAGGATTTTAAATGGGGGTGGAAAAATTCCATACTTTTTTGGACATATCATAGGAAAGCCCTCAAATCACTCTTTCATATAATAAATCTTTTTCCCTCTCCCCCTGCCCCCTCTTATCCTCTATTGGGGACAATTTTCGATCTTTTTTGAAATTGTAACGTTTTATCATTTAAGACCGGATTTTTTTTTTCGGGGTCCTCCGATAAATATTACTTATAATATATGAAAATTTTATAATTAGGGGAAGGGTCTATTCCGGGAGGGAGGACAATTTCCTAAATTTGGAATACATCTCTTTTGTGATATATCGTTGGATTCCTCTTTTGCCCTCACGGGCAACCACTTTTCTAATTTTAGCCGATACCTTTCATGTGATATATTGCTGGAAAGCCCTTTGACTGCTTATTCGTATTATGCACGACCACCCTCTCAGGTGGAATGGTTATTGTATTCCATCAGGAGATCGCCTAATAATGGGGAAAATATATTAAAAGGGAAAGACTAATAATAACACAAGATTATTTGACTATCTCGATACACTAAGTCATAATTATCTTGCGAATTATGATATATATATATATAATATATATGTATATTAGTCTTCATGTTGGCCATAGTACTCGGGAATTTTCCTTCTTGGAGTCGGAAATTTTTGTGCCGACACCCCCCTACGCGATTAGGGTGGTTTACGCCCCTGCATGGAATATGAATTAATAGTACTAATAATAACTATCAGATTTACATACAACAAACAAAGGCTCATTAAAAGCATAAATGTCGCAGCCTACGGTACTTCTGCATAAATAAAGATTATAAACATAAAAAAAGACTAAGATAAATTTTTTTGGTCAGAACTCTTCCGTAAAAGGAAAAGATCAATATTTTGTAGAAATTCACTCAGGCCGGGCAAGGTTCAGGCCGAAATTTTAACTATTTTTCCGATGCGGGCCGAACTCGGGCCTTATTTTTAGCTATTATATCGGGCCGCTAAATTTTTCTCTAAGGGGCCGGGCCGATTTTTTTTTTTCTACGGCTCGGGCCTGGAAATGCTGACCTCCAGTTTGGATACGCTGTCTTCCATACTCCCCCTTATGCAACAAGTCATACACACAAGACAGTCGCGGCGATGAAGCTTTGAGGAACGTTTTCACGGTCGTCCCTGGGACTTGTGCTTGTTGTAGAACAGATAAATGAACGCCACCAACTATCGAACATCATTGCGGAGCATTTACATCATCTCACAGTATGTGTCTTCCGAAATGAATATGGAGTCTTCGTGCAAGTCAAAACTCCGTGTCACGTGACTTGAACTGTGCTCTATTGGTCCCAGGGGTATAAATCCGGCAAAAAAAATTTTCGATTTTCAAAACGATTGTAAGACTGACCCTATGTTCTACAACGTGTATGATGAGTAAGTAAAAAAAAAATATGGTCCATTATCTAGTTGAATGGAGGGGGTGGGGAAAGGGGGCGCGTTTGTGAGAAATGGAGGCAGTGGCGCCAACTTATATGGGCCCATGGGGCGCGAGCCCACCCAATAATTTGATATCTCCACTCACCTCTCATTAATTGAGCCCACTCAATGTTTTTGTATTTGTTCAAAAATTTTTAAGCCCACCCAATATTTTTAAAAAGTTGGCGCCACTGAATAAAGGCATAGTCGACTCTCATTAATTCGAACTCGTCGGGACCACAAGAAATGTTCCAATTATGGTCGATTAATATCGAATTATGGAAAGTATGAAAAGAAAACATGATTCAAGGGACATTATTACGAATGAATTAATAATACAATATAAAAGAACTGCATTTTAAGACTTTTATTAATTGCACTATAATTTTCTTATCTAAAACTAGATGAACATTTAAGAAATTATTTACATTATTTATCATCACTATAAATAAAAAATAATTATCAATTGTTGTTTGCTTAGTCCTATTCATTTTTCACCTTTCTAGTCATTTTTTTTCTATTTGTAATAAATTGTTAAGTTGCCAGTTCGAATTAAACGAAGTCAAGAGGAAATGAGTTCGCATAAATGAAAATTTTTAAGATTATTCTGCCATTGAAAATTTCGGGACTTCATGTTTAGTTCGAAATAAGCGAAGATCTGATTTATCCAATTTCGAATTAAAGAGAGCGGACTGTACTTCGAAACGAAAAGCCTGAAAAAAAGATACGTAAAAGTAATAGGTTGGAAAGCGCTGCTGTAGAAAATAAAATTTTGTAAGATGTTATTAAAATAAGAATATAGACATCAACTGGAATATTTTACTTAATTGTGGCCATTTGTTTCCTTCAGGGTGGTCTTCACTATGAATTATTTTGAAAGATTTTAAGTTAGTTCTTACATTTCGATAGGTATGTTTTATTTATTTATTTATTTTGGCATTCTTGTTCCTCAGTAGGGATGGGGAGCGTAAAATTGTATCTTAAAACGTGTCTTGATCTCATTTATTCTAAAAATATTCAGTATTTAAAAAGTGCGCGTGTGTCTATTATTCAAGGGGTTCAGATTGAATACAAAATTCATCATCATAACTATCACTAATGCTTTTCAATAGGAAATACTATTTGTAATTCTGTCTCTAAAAACTAAGGCTTTTTCTCTTACAGTTTTAAACAATTCTCATGAGATTAATTCTCGTTGAGATTATAGTTTAAGCAATTCCACCGTAAGAACGATGAAACGATGGGGTAGATCCTATTAACAAAAAGTATTTTATCCATACCCAAATTTCCCAGTTCTTTATGAAAATTGCCTATTAAAATAATTATGGGGTTTTGATTAGCAACAGCATTTTTTTCTTTCTTTCTTTTTTTTTTTTTTTTTTTTTTTTTGCTTGAAAAAGAATTTATGTTTTGTAAAACACAGTTGTTCACGGCAGTATAATATCAATTATTTTGTTACTTTGAAGGAAAGTAAAATTATTATGGGTGACAGAAAAAAAAAAGGGTGGGGAGGCATAGGACTTAAAAAGTTTGAAAATCATTGATTGAAATAAACAAATTATTAATCCTTAGTTAAAAAAAAGATATAAATTCCTCTGGAACCAAAAATGCACCCTTAATATTTAAATCTGAGTTCGAGAGCACACGTTTTGTAATGCTGCCATCTAGTGTTTACTTATGACACAAAAAGATGATCTAACAGTTTTCAAGTTTTTCTTTTCTATTTTAGGTGCGTTAGCCATACTTTAAGACTTTGAAAAACATATTAAACGGCTTTCCTATGTGTATAAATTTAAAAGGAGTAAATTATTCTCTTTTGTTTAGGTGATTTCTTAAGATGAAAGAATTAGAAACATAGAAGGAAAAAAGGTAAATGAATATTTCAAGATTCATACAAATTTAGAGACTCGTAAAAAGTATTCATAAGTGAAAGAGAAATTCATGCAAGACCTGTTAAAAAAAAAAGAATGAGCAGCATAATGTAAATTAATGATATAAAATGTGGAAAAAAAATTCTACAAAAATGATGTAGAAGATTAAAATATTTATGTATGTATAATAAAAACTATCATGAAAGACAAATTTAAATGTGTGTGATATTTTATTTCATTAATTTTAGTAATGCTTAAAGGAATAAGATAAAATTTTATACTTTAACATAAATCGAACGAATATTTCGTTTTGTCTTCATTTCTTTTCTTTAATATAAAATAAAACACTACTGAGAGTTGTGATAAAGGAAAATTACTATTGCACTCATAATCCAAAATAAAGCATCCAAAAACAAAGCATTGAAATAAATATTTGTTACAATTTAGACTAACTGCAATTTTTCACAACTCCAAGTTATTGAATTATATAATAGAGATTTTTAAAACTATAAATAACTAAGAGTAAAATTTACCTTTATAGATTAAAAATTTAAGCAATGCCAACATCAATAGTACAATATTACAATGTTTATTGTTTAAAACATTTCTAATAAGATTTTTAAAAATCTATTTAATTTGAGAACTTTGAAATTTATTAACTCGGAGAATTTGAAATTTAAAAGAAGTCTCAAATTAAGATCATTCTTGAATTCTATAAAAAGTAAGCAGCAATAATAATTTCCATCCATACTGAAAGTATTTTTTTTTTAATGATCTGAATGAGGTTCTAAACCCATAAGAATCTATATTTATTGTGCTATTGTGAAATTTACACTTAATCTATTACAATGAAAAAGATTATGTAAATAAAAGTACATTTTAAAACAGATAATTAAGGGAATTTACTAAGAGTAAATAGAAAATACTTGATTTAAATTAAATAACTTTTTTAAAAAAATTGTCAATACTTAACATGTTTTAAATAATTTTTATTTCTGATATAATATAAAATAATAATAATAAATAAATAAATAAAATAAAAAAAATCTTACAATACTTAAAAATATTATATGTAAGTATTACAAAAGCTTTCACAATAGTATATGGCAATATCTTGATTTAGAATTATAATGTAGCAATAATAGGAGATTGCTAAAAAGAATTGCTAAAAAATTTATTTTAACAATTACATGGCAGAGAAATATGTTTCGTCAAACTCCTTAAACGAAACCACCATTGTTTCTTGGGTATTCTATGTCTAAAAAAAAGAAATGAAAGGCAGAATGTAAATATATTATTCAAATTCTTAACTTAGTAAACTGATAATTAAATTTGGAAATCATCAATATACAAAACTTTTAAATGGCCCATTGCAAACTTTTCCAAAATATAACAGTAAAATGATTTCAGGTAATATGCCAAAAGTCCAAAAATGAATGTAAAAATAAACAAATTCTAAAAAATACACAATAATTGGTAACTATTGTAATGAACCTTTATTTACTGCAACAAATAAAATTAGATTACAGACTTGCTAAATGGCTCTAATGTGTAATTCATATTATTAAATTCATTGATTTTTAATAATCAAAATAAATCTAGGAGTAGCAAAACATAAAATTTGGAGCAGCAAAATTAATTTTTTGTTTCAGGTTAAAGAACAGTTTTTGTACCTGCAGACCCTAAGACAAAAACTGCTTTTGCAAGCAAAAAACACATTTTATAGCAAGCTAAAATAAGCAACACAAGTAAATCATTCACTTTTCTAGCAAAAAAAAAAAAAAAAAAGCCTAAAAATAAAAAAAAAAACTGCAGAGAAATAAAATTGCATTTTGGTTGTCTCTCTTTCAAAAAAAAAAAAAAAAAAAAAAAAAAACTTTTTTGTAATGAAAATTTTATTATGGGGAAAAAAATCACTTATAATAAACTATACTACGCTTTAAAAATTTGCTATAATTATTCAGCTCTACAAAATTAATCAAAATATTGCTTACCCAAAGAAAAACATACCTTCTTGATTTTCTTAATGAAATAAATGTACAGAGAAAAATAAAAGGGGGGGGGGAGTTATGTTACTTTATTACATGCCAACATACTTTACATTAACAAACTTAAAAGTAGTATAAATTAAAAGAAAAAAAAATCTTGTCACTAGTTGACTTAATTTTATCTAGCTCAACATTGTTTTTATTCTAAACTAAAAGAATACTATTTAAATCCTGCAGAGCACTTATCAAGACATCAAAACTTCTTTATTCAAAATCAATTAATAGAAAAATAGAAATGAACAGAAAATATAGATAATTTAATGGTGGAAACATAAATTATTAAAAAATATATATAACACTAATTACCTTAAAATTAAATATATATATATATATATCAGGGATGAGATTGACCAAAAAGCAAAAAAGCTGAAAACTGCGCGAATGACGCTTGAGCAATGACAGGAATTTCAATCGCAACAAATACAATTGCTATTAATAAATATAAATAAATTACATACAATTTAGCTTTGCATAAATAAAAAAGGAATTATTAACATGAAATAGGCAGAAAGTATTTGATTACAATAATGAAAATTTATTTTACTAATATCAGGGGTTATTGTGACACAATGAAAAATCCTGAAAATTAAGTGATGCAAAGTAGAAAACCCTGAAAATTATTAAATGCAAAATATACCAATTTCAAAGGTCCCATTCAATCAAAAAGATTTGGAGCAGAGAGAGGGGAAAAAAAAAAAAAAAAAAAAAAAAAGTGACAACAAAATTAGTTTTTAAAGCAGCAAAAAAGTTTTTGGAACAGATAATTCCAATGCAGCAATAACCCTTTTTTTCCGCAATCTTTTGACGGAATTTGCGGCTTTTCCGCGATCTTTTGACAAAATCGGTCGTTTTTTCGCGATCTTTTTACGAAATTGGCCGTTTTTTCGCACTTATTTGACGAAAGTTACTGTTTTTACGCGGTTTTTTTAATGAAATTTGAAGTTTTTTAATGAAATTTGCCGTTTTTCCGCGCTTTTATGACAATTTTTGCAGTTTATTCGCGTTTATTTGATGAAATTGGTCGTTTTATCGCGATTTTTTAACGAAAAAGATAGCATTTCTCACGATTTTTTGACGAAATAGATCGTTTTTTGCGATTTTTCGACAAAATTGATCTTTTTTTCGCGATATTTTTAGACGAAATTGATTATTTTTCAGAGATTTTTCTGACGAAATTGATCATATTTCCGCAATTTTTTTACTAATTTGATCATTTTTTTTGTGTGACCCATTAACAAATTTATATTTTTCCATGATTCTTTGACAAAATTTCCGTTTTACCCGTGATCTTGCGTCAAAATATCCGTTTTCCGGCGATTTTTGGACAAAAATCACATTTAGCATTTAAAGATTTTTTTTTTCCACGATCCTTTGTGAAATTTCTGCTTTTTTTTTCGCAATCTTTCGACGAAATTGTCAATTTCTTTCTGCGAACAATCGACAAATTGATTTTTTTCGGCGACCATGTGTCTAAATTCGTGATATTTTAAAATTCGAATTTTCCACTAAATTTAACAATCTCAAACTCGGAAAAATCGATCGAAAAATCCGGAAATCTGAGGTATACATGGAACTCAATCGCCCATGTTGAAGTCTTCTGTTTTAAGACAATGCTGTTATGTTTTTCAATGAGCATTCGGCGATCGCGATGAAATAAGATAACCACCGGATGCGATAAAGGACCTCTCGTAGTTGAAGTGTTGAAATAGAGGCATATTTTGATGTGGATTAAAATTATTTTACAATTCTTTTTTTATTTAAACGAATAAAAAACGGAAGTCTGCACGAAATAAATTCTTGAAAACTCAGAAAGTAAAAATTAAAAAAAAAAAAATAAATAAAAAAAATGGTAAAAAAACGAAAATTTAAAAAAAATCGGAAAATCCGAATAAAGCGGAAATTCAAAAATGACAAAAAAGCTGAAAACCGCGGATCCGCGGAAGAATCTCATCCCTGAATATATATATAGTTCCTTTTTTTCTCTTTCTCTAAAAAATAAATAAATAAATAAACAATAAATAAAAAAAAATTCCATTTGTAAGCCGTCTTGCCAAAGATTTTTTTCTTCAATTTAAAACAGAAACTATGCACAGTTTCTTTCTGCATAGCAAAACAATATCTACACAGATTGATCTCTGCCTCTGGTTTTTCTTTGTTTTCTCTATAATGGTTAATTTTGCTTAGTGCTCTAATGTTGTTGTTGTGTCCATAAGTATGAAAAAAAAAAAAAAAAAAAAAAAGAGAGAGAGAGAGAGAAAGTCTCAGATATTGTCAAGGTCTGGAGAGTGGCAACTGCCGGATTTGGCACTTCAGAATTGTAAAGAATCTCCCGAAGTGGATCCATCAGTGGTAACCAGCCAAGCTTTAAGATATCTGCCGTAACAGATGGGCACTCGAAGATGTGTCTTGGTGTGGGCTGGGTTTCCGGGCAGTTCTCGCAAAAAATATAGGCTCTGGCCTAATCAGGAAGGATCTTTATTTCTTTAAAATGATTTGCTCTTAATCTAGTCAGTATAGTTGTTGTATCTCTAGGAAAATCAAAATCAGTGATTAAAGGTTTCCTAGAGGGTTGATTTATAAGTCTGTAATTGGCCACCGCATTCGCATCTGCAAGTGTAATGGTGGAACTAGGTTGGGCAAGATTTCGTGCCTCTTTGGCCAAAAGCATATGCACACTCATTATCCTCGATGTTTACATGTGTGGGTATCCACTGCAGTACACGAGATTTCCTTTTGTGATGCATCTGACCAAGTAAGTCATTTATAGCAGAGGTGATGTCAGTGTCTCTGTTTCTGGTGGCCTTTAAAGCCGGTTTAGAGTCTGAGAAAACAACCAGTCCCCCAATAAGATTCTCAGCTTGAGGGTTAGTCAGGTAAAAAGTTAAGACATCACACTAGTCACTGAAAATGACCCAGATGATAATGTTAAATCTATTGGAGTGTTCTTTTCAAATATCTCACTCAAATTTTAATATTTTTACTTACATTCTTTTTATATTAGGATAGTTTCGATTTCAGAACCAGTTCTGAAACTTTAACTTTTTTTTAAAATCTGAAATCAAAATCAAAAAAGTAAAAACTAGCCCAGTTGTAGATCATCCTCAGCTATCCTATGGAAAATAAATCATGTAAAAATATTAAAATTTGAGCGAGATATTTAAAAATAACGCCCCCCCCCCCCCCCTAGACTTAACATTGTCAACTGGGTCTTTCTCAGAGACTAGTGTGGTGCTTAAGGCTTCTTTGATTGCCAAAAATTCGTTGGTGAAGTTGGAAGCAATCAAACCTGCGTTAATTTTAAGATTGACTCTGTGCTCTAATTTTTTTAAAATAAATTATGTTTTAACACATTCGTTGCCAACAACTGCATTCTCTGCATTAAATGATTGAGAATTTGATGCATTAGTGTATGACTGGCAGTAGATGCATTAATAAGAATTTGTTATGCAGTCTAATTTACTATTATTATGACTTATTGAAAATTTGAACAAAATCATTCAATTACAGACTTAGATAGCAATTATTTTTTGTTTGTACCTCAACAATTTCTGTACTCAAATAACTCAAACTTGCAAGCGTATTCACAGAACAGATAATACATCTTATATCTTATCATGTATCAATTAATTTCTGTTAATAGACATTAATGTTAAGAATTGATATTAAGGAACTTTTTCCAGATTTATTAAACCTTTCCATCCTGTTTTGATAATATTTCATATAATCAAAGATGACAGGAGGAGGAGTTCAGACTTCTTTTCTGAATTTTACAATTACCTTTTTTAAAGTATAAAAATTGCTGAAATATGAAGGGATAAAATATAAAAGCAGAATAAAGGAATGAAAAAAAATTACTATCACCATTTCGTTCTATTGAATTCAATGCATTCTATCAATTGTTTTCTGTGAACTTAACACTCATAAGTTTGTATTCACACCGACTCGTGCCAGTTTTGCTTGACTTTCTGCCACGCAACAACATTTGACCATTTGATTTGATCCAGGGCCGTAGCTAAGGGGATACTATGGGCAGCTCAGCCCCTTCTGGAAAAGATTCTAAGGTCACTAAATGAATTTCTGTTCCAAAAATTCAAATAAAATTCTGTTCAAAAATCTAATTTAGTTTTGAGACCCTGTCACAGTTTTGCAGAATTACTAAATTGTATCTAAAATAAGTGTTTCAACACTCCCTCATTTTATTTCTACATATAGAGCTAACATGTTGTTTAATTTTGCACCAATTATACACTCAAAATTTTCATCATCATATACTTTTCTGAGCATAAAATGAAGTTATTTTAACAGTTTAATAAGAAACAGAGTACTTACACTATGCATATGCACTAATTTATCTTTCTGCGTCAGAGAGAGAGAGAAAAAAAATTTATGAGCCCCCCCCCCCCCCTATTGTTCACTTCTAGAAACGGCCCTGTTTGATGCCCATCAAATATGAGAGTGCTATCCAATAATTAAGTATGCAGGAGAGCATAGGTACGGCTATTGCAGTGTCATGCCCAGATAAGATGAGACAGCTGCTGTTACACATTCAAGTTCAAGTATGAAAAAGAAAATTCCTTGGAGAAGAAAGAAAAAATAGTAAAGAGAAATTGAATTTGGATACAGAATAGAAACGAAATGGTCATTTCACCAGAATAACCCGGTTGTAGCAAATATTTTTGTCAGGCACAATTGGCACAGGAGTATGACATGACTTTTTCAATATAAGCATCTTACATACTAAGTTTGTGCAGTTCAGTGCCACAGATACTGAGATATAGCTATCATATGAAATATAATGATAAATATAGTATAACAGCAGTTACCTGTTGAACACTGTACACCAAAATTTAAATAGTTCCAATTCATACTAAAGTACTACTAAAAACTAGTCACTCAACTTCAGGCAAGTCTATGGGCATTTGGCGTATGCATATACTTAAAATATTTCCTCAAGAAATTAATATTTTTAACTATTATTTTTTGTATACATCAAGCATTTCTATTTTTTGAAAATCTCTCCTTGGTTTTCAAAAAAAAAAAAAAAAAAAAAAAACTAATTATATACTTAATTTTATATAAAGCATTAAAATTTTACTGACAGTTCATCCACTTTTAAACCATAAAATATTAAATTAGCATAAATTTTAGAACTACGAAAAAAGAGACATGCTTTAAGAAGAGTGCACGAAAGAAATAATTTAAATATATTAATTTCTCCAAGAGATATTTTAAATATACAAATGTATCAAACATCCATTAATGTAACATTATGGAGAATTCCAAAGCTAAGTGACCAGCCCCCTTACCCTGCAATGTCCAAATTTTGGGAATAGATTGTACCACTTTTTCAGCATTCAAAAACAGACCTGGCCATAGAACTGAACATTGAAGATAAAACAAAAACGGATACAAAATGAGAAATGTGATAGTCTAAAGCGGGTACAACATCAACAAAGATGTTAATATGACATGCGTGATGCTTAAATTATAACTTTATAGCAATAAGTTATTTCACAGATATAACAACTTTTATTCCATACAGCATTTTAAAATTTAAAAAAAGTTTTCTTTTTTTGTAAATTCTTGACATTTTAAATACTTTTATTTTACCATCTTGCTCTTTTTACTTTCATCTGTACACATTTCAGGGGTCAGAGATTTAAAAAAAAAAAAAAAATGTTTTTACAAAATGTCTGTGTCTGTATGTCACCATTGTACCATCGAAAAATGTATTAAGATATGCATAGAACTGAACCAAATTTTTTGTGTATGTTTTTGGCTGTGGCAAGCAGTCCTCTTTTAATTTTGAAATTTTTTGCCAAAAGGGGATGTTGTAGTAGCAATTTTTGTGCCATTTTCAATATTGTACCATCGAAAAATGTATGAAGTTTATGTACAAAATTAAACCAAATTTTTTGTGTATGTTTTTGACTATGACCAGCAGATCTTCTTCAAATTTTGAAACATTCCATGGGAAAGGAACATTTTAATAGCGCTTTTTGTATCATTTTCTCAATTCTTCAGCATTCTATTGTCCATCGACTCATGCAAAGACGGGAACTTGCATCCTGCTATACCATCTGTTTGCAAAGAACTGATGATAACAAATTAAGGGAAAAACTATTGATTTTAATAAATATCATGATCCACATTAACTCATTTTTACTCCGATTAACTGTTTGAAGCAGAAATTTAAGATGAGAATCAAAGTTTGTATAGTATTGAATTAATAATATTAAAGTATTAAGATGTGTTAACAATTTTTTGAAATGTTAAAATGTACATATGAGGTAGAAGAAAGTTTTTGGATTGCCACATCTAACTAGTTTGTTATGTATTTTGTTCAATTTCTAAATAATATTCCCCTCATGATGCTTCTTTACATAATATGCTATAAGGTAAAAGATTTAGCTTCATGTATTACCAACTTTTTAATAACAGAATAGTGTGAAAGTAAATATGAAGGATAAGTAATGACTAATATTCTTTTCCAAAGCTACTTTATTTTTTCACAAATAAAATTGATTTTCAAATCTTGATAATATGTAATTTTGAGAATAAATTATTAAAAGAAAACAGTAATTAGAAATCTCGATAAAAATCAACAACTAATAATACCAACTTAATAAATATATCTACAAAGTAATAATACAACAGTTCACATTTTAAAATAATTTAAAATTTAGTATAACATATGCACACACTGAAATTTCTTAGCATATATACATTAAGATGTTTTTAATGAAATCAAGGGAAAATATTTCAAATAAATTTCAATGGATCAGCTTGGAATATCATACAATAAAAATTGATAAATTCAGAAATAATTGCTTGTTAAAACTGTTTAATATTTAAATGAAATAGCCAGTAATGATATTCATTTCACTATAATATAATTACATAATGTTTATTATAATCTCCTTATTTATACCATTGAACAAATGCTTATATTATAATTTTGTTATTAATAATCTAATAACAAAATCTTAAGAGTTCACAGTGTCAACCAAAATAAGTTGATGCATTGAAAAGAACAGAAATATAATACAACTGTGAGCTATTTAACTAACGATGCTAGATTATACATTTTGATTTAGTTCATTAAAAATATCACATATGAAAAGAAAAATAGTTACTGATTATTTTGATTTTTACTCTTTTTATTTTTATTTTGACTTTTTTAAGACTGTTTCAACTATTAAAAAGTTTTGGAAAAATCCTACATTTACATAATCTTTTGAAGAGGAAGTATAAAATGTTAAAGAGCATATATATTATCATAAATTTATAATTTAATAAAATCTAAATACACCTATCATTCTTCAGATTTTAAAAATTGTCTAACATTCAAAAAACTCAAGTAAAATTTGAATTAACAATTAATACTAGCATGTAAAAAAATTATTGAAATTACACGTAAAATAATAGTTTAACACACATTTGTAGGGATGAATTAAATACTTTTCGATGGGACAAATCCCTTTCGTCCTTTTTTTAAAGAACCTAAGTTTGGATTATAATAAATAAGAGATAAGCAATCAAATCTTGATAAAAGATTATCTTATGATAAATATGACTATGTGTATAATATAATAATAATACAATGATCCATTTGGCATAAACTATTAAACAAATTAAAAAAAAAAAAAAAAAAAAAAAACGATAATTTAAATAAATAAATAAATTTGCTCTTAGAGAAAAAAATCAATAAATAAACAATCATTTATAAGCAGGATTAAAATTTAAACTATCATAATAAGCATATGATAATGAGAAGCTGCAAAAACTTCATGAAAATATGGTGGACAACAAAAAACACACAAAATTTAGAGGTCATTAGTTGCATTTGATATAAATATCACAGGCATAAAATAAAAAGGAACTATTCTATTTTTTTTTTTTTTTAAATTATGAAAATGGATGATATTAACATGATACATACAGTTAATATTTTGGAGCATAAATATTTTGATTTCTGGAATTAATGGGTTTTCAATGCCCATGAAATACCTTTGGGGGTAAACAAATAAAATAGTAACCAAAATAACATATACATGTGAAACAGTAAGTAGATAAAGTAAATCTCATTAAAATTAAATGTGAATATTATTCTACATATTAATACAAAGATAAGATAAAGAGACCCTTCAGAAGATAAGAAGAGATTACATATCAGTGGTAATCAAGAAATATATTATAATACTTTAAAATTTTGATGATAAGAACATGCTATTAGATGAAAATTAGCTCCATTTGATCAAAAGAACATACAACTATTAGAATTAAATGTGCAGTATACATATTAATATGAAATATACATTTTCTTTCAGCAGTAAAAAATAATAAATTTATCATACACTTTCAAGAAAATAAATATCAGTAAGAATCGAGAAATATTTCATGACAAATCTTTTTTTAAATGTCATCTGATCAAAAGAACATGTATATTTTTGAAAAAAAAAAAAAAAAAAAAAAGACAATATATACAAAATTCTAAGAAGAAAATCATGGGAGTAAATAATATAAAAGGTACATAAAAATTCAGGTGGGATCAGGCTCCAGCTGACTTTTGACTAATCTTAGCAATTTGGTTATACAGGGAAGCATGGAGGGAAGTTGCAAAAGGAAAAAAAAATATTTTTATTAGCAAAACAGATTCATCATGAAACATTGGATTTAAAAAATATTCTTTATTTATTTATTTTTTTTTATTTTTTTATTTTTTTTTTTTTCGTAATTAGGATTAACACCTGGTGCCAGATTAAAATCCTCATAACAGTCTTTGGCTGATATTAAATTAAAGTAGGTTTGAGCAATATATTTCTTTTAGTTCTTAAAAAGGTTAAGAATAGCGAAGCTGCAAAAAAGGAAGGAATTTTTCAGAAGTAAATATTTCAGGGAATCATTTAAGGGGTTGTTTATTTATTGATGCTAGAACATAACAAAACCAACATTTTCATCTTTGTGTACTGAGAAAAAACAAAATTTCTGAAATGAACACACATTTAGATGATTGATTATTTATTGTTTTAATAAAACAACAAATATAGCAGGGTTTTTCTTTTAAACAAAGAGTTTTCACGATTAAAATTCTGAAAACTAAGAGAACAAAGAATGAGAAGTCGATGTTTTGGAAGGAGAGGGTTATTTAGATTAGATCTAAATTTATTGTTAGTACAAAGTAGCAAGGTGAAAAATATTTTTTAGTTAAAGGATTCTAAAAAAACTGTAACTTTATGCACTTGGTGCTAGGCAGGAGGGAATATCAAAAGAGAAAATTATGATCATTAATTAACTTATTAAATACTTATTGCTAGAATAAAATATAAAAATAGGCCAAAAAAGGTTAAAAAAATATAAAGATTTTTGACATTGTATACTACAGTTGTGATAAAGAGGATTCTCAGAAAACAGAAATCTCTTGAAATGCAGAAGATACTCAGCAGAAATTGAGTGGTGTAAACAGTATGGTGCGGCAGAATGTAGTAAAGAACATGAACCATTCAATAACGGAAATGAGAATAACACTTGTACACATGCAGGGGATGAGGAAAAGAGAAGAAAAAATTCAATTCTTGCGAAACTTGGCAATTTTTTTTATAATTTCTTTCCTCATCAAATGAATCATTTTATTTGGCACAATGGCAATTGCCCATGAGAACCTGAGTGATAGGAATATTCCAAAAAATTAAAAGAATAATTATAAAACTATCAAATCTGTCTATTTAATAAATTAAATAGACAGTCTATGTTTTGTTATTTTAAAAATGCAAAATTTTGCAGAAAGAGAAAATATTCTGAAAGAAAAATATTTTGAAACATATAAACAAGAAAAAATTAAAACATGTAAAATAATATTGCTATTTTTCACAATTGGCTTGTTAAACATACTTCAAATAATTATTTGTTTATCAACTGAAATAAAATTATAAATTTGCCAATCATCAATATGATATAAAATAAGCTCATGAATTCAACTTTTCTGTAAGTTGTACAATACAAATTTTAAATAAAAAGCCATATCACATATTTTCCACATAAATAGAATAAAAATAATGTGTTGCTGTATAGTTTTAAATGTAAATAAATATTTTTTCCCAATTTTTATGATTAACAGTAAGGCAAAAACTTCACAAGTCTGACTAGAAAAGAATACAATTAAAGATAGAATTTGACAAAGAATTTAATACAGTCTCTCTATATATGTACCATAAGACATTTTAGTATAAAAGATAGAGAAAAAAAAAATCATTACTAAGTTTCATAAAATTAATTTTACACACACACACACACACACACACACACAAAATAAAGCCACAAACATATCTTATTAGTTGTGTAACAAGAAACTAATTTATGAGACAAGAATGCCATGAATTTTAATGAAGAATAAATTATGTAAAATAGTGACATATTAACAATAGAGAAAGATGCAGTGCAAAATGTGACATTATGAAAAATACTGATTTTATAAAATGACCTAGTATGGTCACTTTATCAAGTGCATGAAAAAAGCATGAAAATGCAATCAAAACATTTAACAATCCATGGTAAACTTTGATTTTTAAAAAAAATGTACATATATGGCAAAAAATATTTCAGGAACCAAAAAATTTGCACATGTTTACAGTCTTCCTGATAATATTGCACAAAAGTAAAAACTCAACAAAATGAATATGAGATTCAATTGCAAATATGCAGCAGAATGTACATTTAACATTGGCTTTATAAATCTTTAGTTCAAAACAGGCAGAAATAATCGTCAATTAACTGACAATCTCACAATTCAAAAGACAAAGGGAAACAAAAAACCAATAAAATATTCAGACAACAAAAAACAGAAATAATCACTAGTTTTGTTCATATAAAGTCAATTATTCCATATAAATGTTTTGTATTTTATAAAGCATAGTAAAAATAGAAGTTCTACTACAGCTGATTTGCAGCTACATCATCAACATGCTCTTCTAGAGGCTTTTCTACATCAGCTAAAGACGGAGTAATACCAGATTTTACCAAATATGAAACGGGGGTTGCTAAAGCACGCAGGAGAGCTCTTAGGTGGAGCCACCATTGATGTTTAGGAAAACGATATCTATAGAAAAAAGAAATGAAAATTTATAATATATTTTATTTGCCAAAGATACACTTTACAAAATAATTTATTTTTCAGGAATTCCATGCATTGCAATATTATCGGTAGGAAAGACATAGTTTCACTAGAATGTGAACTATTTAAAAGCTGTGTTGCATCATATTGTAGTTCTATAAAAAAAAGAAAGAGAAAAACTTTTTTTCCCTTATTTAAATATAAAAGGAATTTTATTTATCCATAAAGCAAAACTGTTTATAAACTCAACTGAAATTTGAGTAAACTTTATAACAAAAATCTTTAAGATGCAATTTGTAACTATGCTTATTTACACTTTAAAAAAACTTCACAATGTTTTTTGTATTCTGATACGATTAAGAGACCACCTGTCTTAATTTTAAAAACATTTTATGAAAGTTTATATGCATGTATATATATTTATATAATTATCATATAGTACTATAAATCAACACCTACAATTAAATACAGAATAACTCAATATTATAAACTTAAACTTGACAAAACAAATAATGGTTTACCTGTATGTTTTAACAAAGATATTCAATAAACAACAACAGAGAACTGAATCTTAGATCTACAACATAAATCTTTTAATTGACAAGTTTGTCAGTAATTAAAAAAAAAATAATAATAATATAGTATTACAGCATCAAACTCTGAATGATACAATATACAATTCAAATTTAATACCAGTTAAATTAAAGAGCATTAAAAAAATAAAATCTAAACTATCAGATGAATCCAAAAGGGCAATATTTCTTTAAACATTATCCCATACACTTCTTGTACAAGGAAAATCCTGAAAAATCTTCCACATGGACCTTGCTAGTTTGCTTGAATTGGAAAACATTAATGAAATACCTTCAAAAGGCACTGTAAAACATTAACTAAAAAAATCTCATATACAGGGAATAATATCATGAACAGAATAGATTTGAAAATGTCTGGTTATGCAAAGTTTAATATATGATATCACTAGTCAACCTTTCATGGTCAAAATATCAATGATTATTAATAAAGAAGAGATTAAAAAATATATATATTTGCCTTTTGTACTTTATACAAGAGAGAAGAACATGTTTTGAACGGTTATCCAATTCCAAAAATTAATTATAAAAATATGTATTAACTCCATTAGCAAAATGGGTACTTATGTATTAACGCCACTGCAGTAGAAATTGCGCTAATGTGCCAGTAAAAAATAATCTTGTTCGCATGCGCACACAGTTATCTTTTGGATTCCTATTTTCCTCGTTGTTTGCTGATTTTTGACACCATTTTTTTTTGTGAGCATGCTGTGGTGGTTACTCCATACCCCCCCCCCATATATTTAATTTAATTCAATTTTATTAGCCATTTTATTTCATATCACCTTCCTTTTTATTAATGTTCTCAATTTAAATTTTATTTCGATTTCGCTTATTTTCTTATCGTCGCCTGTAATGTTTTCTTTCTTACTTAGCTTTCGAATGTTCCAAGCCGGTAAAATTCTGTTTGAAATCATTCCTTCCGGTTTTAAATTTGTTCGAGAACATTCTCGCTAGTTCTTTTGGGTGGAACTTCCGTTTATTCGGACACACCCCTAACCTATCAAATTAAATTTCACAGGTGACGTATTTCAAGCCGTTAAGTACATGGCCACCGGCTTTGGCCTCCCCTCTTAAGATGGTTATCAATTTTATTCTTATTAGTTACATATCTTTTCATACTGTATATTGTAATTTGGCTTATTTTTTCCTCACCCCCTCTTTTGCTCTCTGCCAAATTGGCGTATTTTGCATTTACAATAACCCTTTCTCTTTTTCCCCTGGGCTCGCGGCCACCTGCGTCAGTTGCGCTACTAAACATCAGCTGTGATGGATGCGGTCCGATGACTGCAGGTTTTGGGTGGAAGTTCGGGCCATGTGCGCGCCCCTTTGAAGCCGTTTTATACGGGCTCCGTTCTATGCTGCTGTGATCCCCGCATGGTTTTAGAATAGGCTGATTTTTTAAGGCTGCGAGGAGCAAAGCCCCTTCGTGCTGCGACGAGAAATGAAGTGGTTTAATGCATTCCTGAATGTATTCGTCTTATGTGCCTTCTCTTTTGGCTTATTCAACGTAAATAAGCGCACTCCATAGATCTTCTGGTTGGTGTTCTTGTGGAAGCATCATAAATGATGTAGTATGTCATCATGAGTCCACTTAATACCTATTTCATCTTTCATCACCTCATCGTTAAAAAATAATTTTTCTGCAGCTATTATTGGTGCTCGAATTTTCTTCAATAATTGTTTTATGTGATGCCAGTCCTCTGACAAACAAGCAGAGGTGAAAATCTTTTCTTTTCGTGAGATGCAAATATTTATTTACATAAAGTTCCTTCATGTCGTTATCTGGCCCATTTTATATATATAATTTTTGATTACTCACGGGGCGTTATGAAGAAAATATTGGTTTGTATCTATGCAATATGAAATATAATATATTTTGTTTTTTTTGAAAATTCATATTATGAAAGTTGCTCTTTTTCAAGAAGAAATAATATTATATTCTCCTTTTATGTCATGAGAAGATTTATAATTTACATCCTGTTGAGATATCTAAAATATATTATTGACAAAGAATTTTTATTGCTTGGAGATAGCAATTGTTGTGATTAGCATATATTATGATATGGTTTTTTATGAAGAGAGAGATTAATATGTACGAGTCAAAAATAATATAAATATGTGAAGAAATATTTATTCATGAAAAAAGTAAACAAGTTCTTCATGAAATAAAAATAGTTTTCTTCAAATTTTGTGTGCATAATAATTTCTTGTGCCTATTGTCTGGATTTATTTGTCATCAACATCCAAGGACTTGACAGGTAACCTTTTTTACCTTTTCAATTTTATATTCTTTTTAACTTTATGTTTGACATTTTATGTCATCATGGATAAAGATATTTCTATTGTTTTAAGTGAAGTAAGGATGGTCACTTGGGTAGTTTGCAGGCCCCCATTCTCCGCGATGTGCTGTCATTATCACGATCATTTATTTGGCCTAATTGTGGGTAGAGGCAAATAAAAAGTGCTTTTTTTCCACTTTCAAGTAAGCATAACATTATATTTCCTTTGATGCCCTGACCAAAGCGTCAGCTCAAACACAACACTTAATTTCCTGTGGTGCCGTCACCAAAGCGTGTCCAACATTCCATGACCATCCATTTTTCCTTTGCCACCATCGTATTTTTGTTATATTTATACATATTGTCGTCATTATCTTCAGTTAATTCTTCATTATTTTTCAAATTATTTTCTTCATACATTAATATTATTAATTATATTATTA
Organism: Maratus speculifer; assembly: GCA_964019185.1. Classification (NCBI taxonomy): domain Eukaryota; kingdom Metazoa; phylum Arthropoda; class Arachnida; order Araneae; family Salticidae; genus Maratus; species Maratus speculifer. The sequence goes on from OZ025290.1 coordinate 199,162,456, forward strand.
TTGAGAGTGGTGCAGTAATTAATTGCAACATATTGATTCTATACTGAAATAATATTTTTCTGGAGCAGTGCATGATATATATATAACATAATTTTTCCATATATATTTTTTTCTTGTCTTGCTATATTTTGCAACTAATATAGATATGCATTATTTAACGGAGGTACTGGTAAAAATTATTGTTCATGCTAAGATGAATTATTCTTCTTGTCATACATATAATAATTTATGTTTTGAGCCATATTATATATAAATATTTACATAAAATATTTGGGTCTTATATTCTTCATATGATACTAATATGTTAGTATACGTTTTCTTCTTTTTTTTTAATATATAAAAATGGTTTATGACGTATATGAAAATCATCAATATTTTAAATAACGAGTCAATTTATATATATATTATTCATCACAAGACCAGTCAATAACCAAATTTATCATGTCATACATTGAGTTCTTATATTAATTATTTCATCATGCCTCCAAAAGCCAAACTAAATATTGCAATCCAACCTTTCGACGGTAACCCTCAGACTGTAGAATTTTTCTTCGATCAATTATCTGACTTACAGGAACTAAATAACTTTACAGACAAGGAACTTTTTGTTCTCTTTAAATCAAAACTTGAGGGCACCGCCTTACTCTTCTTTCTGGAAACTCAGTCACAGCTCAAGAACTCTAATTTTAGTGAAATTCGAAAGGCATTTATAGACTATTTCTTACCCACAAAAAAGTCTGTTTCTCTAAAATCTTTACAGAACTTGACCTTAGATTCAAATGAATCAGTTAAAAATTTTGCTTTTCGGTTGGATAAACAACTTCGACTTGCTTATCCAAAATTGGATCTTTCTGCTCTTAATTCATTAAAATTTACTCATTTTCTTGAGGCTTTACCTAAACAAATCAAACGTAAAATCTTAGAAGAAAATATTACGTCCTTCGAATTAGCTCTTGAACGAGCAACTTTTCTTCAAAATATTTATGACTCTCCCCCTAAAAAATCTTATGAAAATTTTAATCAAGCCTATTGTATCGATTCTGAAAATGTCCACGATAATTCTAGTAATACTCTTCATAAAACTCCTATAAAGCATACGAAGGATAAAATTTATCACAATTCTCAAACCAACTACTCTCCTTTACAAACTCAAAAGGACAGTTCTCATACTTCTCGTAATTTTCAAAGAAGACCTAGGACATTTTCGCCTTCTCCACCGAGACAAGAGGCTACAAATAAACGTAACAATAATTTTCGTCATCAAAACTTTCACCGGAAACGTCCTTATCAACCAACCTTTGACAAATATTCTCACAAAAAAAATTCTACATCCTTTTATCACAGACGAGATGTTGTGCAGTGTGCGTTCTGTGGGAAATTTAATCATCGTATGGACTCATGCTACAAATTCAAAAACATTATTGGTAATTCTAATCAAAACTCTTCAACTCAGGTTTCGTCTCACCCTTACAGAAAGAAAAACCACACCTCTTCTTCTGAAAACAAAAATAATGTTTACCATTTAAACAAATAAGGGAGACTGGTTCTACTGACCGCTTTCTCTCCCGTAATTCTCATTCAGGGTCAGTACACTTTGACAACAACAACAAACATCAACAATTGGACAAACGCTCGTCAGTCACTTTAGTGTCATCCACAGCTGTCCAAACTTCTCCTATGACATCTAAATTTAACAAATCTTCTTGTTCATATAATTCTTTGCCTTCCAAACAAAATTTTCAAATCAACGATGACATACAAGAAAATCATGTCATATGCAGTTCTTTTAACAACTCTTATGTTCTTCCATGCATCCTAATAAATGTTCAACATAATGAAATCGCCACATTAATAGATACTGGTTCAAGTTTATCTCTCTTGGATGAAGAATGCTTTAATAGCATTAAATCCAGGCTTCATTACAAATTTTTATCCAGAAATGTATCAGTTTCCACCATAAATTCTAAGGTCTTCTTCAAAGGATGCATAGAGATAGCTTTTAAGATTGATAAATATTTTTTTCATCATGTATTTTATCTTACAAAAATTCAAAATGTTCACTTTCAAGCCATACTTGGCTTTGAGTTTATTAACAAACATTCTATTACTATTTCTCCAAGTTTTAAGTCTATCCTAATTAAGGACAAACACATTCCTTTTCAAAGTTATAATGAAACTCCTACTTGCTATTTTATGAATTCTGAATATAATTATGTGAATTCAAATGTAACATATTCTCTTGATGCACACAGAATGCCTTATTATGAAAGGTCTATATCAAATAATCTAATGAATGATACTTATATTGATAATACATGTGCAAATTATGATAATTCAAGTTTACAGTTGTTCAATAATTATACAACCTATCCTTATAATTATAATGTTCAAAATAATGGTTTGTTTACAAATAATATGGCTCATTCTGCTATGAATTTTCATAATCCTTATATTGATGGTCATTCTACTTATTTTTCTAATTATTTTCCAACTGATTATGCTAATGTGGTGAATTATGTGTCTACTAATGATAATAATATACTTAACAAGAATTCCTCATCTAAAAATACTAGTGATAGTAGTTATTTTGGTGAAAAGCAAACTCATTTAAGTATTGGTAACAAAGTTTTGGTGAGTTCTAACATGGTACAATTACTCAATAGAGAAGTAATACCTCCTAATTCGTTTGTTTATTTACATGTTAAGTATCTCAATCCTCCATCTGAATATTTTGTTTTCAAACCAAATTTAAAAAATAAAGGTCTTATATTACATGAATCATTGCACTCAAAATCTTCCATTCAAAATGAGTTATTTTTGGTTGTATGTCAGAATATTTCAAAGCTCGATATTCATTTAAATAAAAATTCAATTATTGGCGAATGTATCAATGTAGATGAGAAAGATATTGAGGAATACTCTTTTGATTTAGAATTTGAAAATGAGTATTGTAATTTAATTTTACCATCTGAAGAGATTAAGAGGAAACGCATTCAAGAATTATCTCCAAATGATTTTGATCTTAAACACTTGCCTCCTCATGAAAAAGAATCTCTGACCAAATTATTATGTAGTAAAGCTCTTGCTTTTTCAAAATCTCTTGACACTTTAGGTCATACTGACCTGGTCAATCCACAATTTACCATGTTAAATTCTCATCCAGTTAAAACCTTACCTTTTCCCGTGCCTCAAGCTCTTGACCAAATTAATCAAATGTTGAACGCTGGTATTATTGAGAGGTCAAATTCATCTTGGGCGTGTCCCATGCTTCTTGTTAAAAAAAAGAGAACTGATATGTCTAAGCCTCAAAAGTATCGTTTGGCTCTTGATTTAAGATTGTTAAATTCGATTATAATCCCATCATCATATCCTCTTCCTAGAATTCAAAATCTATTGGTGCAGTTGTCAAAATTTAAATATTATACCACTCTTGACTTACCCTCTGCATATTGGCAGATTGCTGTACCTAAAGATATGCAAGATAAACTTAGTTTTACTACTCCATGGGGAATTTTTACCTATTTGCGTCTAGTATTTGGCCTGAAGACGGCCGCCAGCACTTTCCAACAATTAATCGACTCTGTGATTCAATTATCTCAGATTGACTCCTGTTATGCATATCAAGATGATATAGTAGTGGGCGCTAATTCATTTGAAGAAATGACCATGAAACTCACAAAGTTATTAGACACCCTTATTGCTAATAACATTACTTTATCTCCTGAAAAGTGTACCTTTATGCAAACTAGTATTAACTTTTTGGGTTTCCAACTTACAGATCATAAAATTCTTCCTATTACAAGTAACATTTTAAAAATTACCTCCTTTCCAAAGCCTAAAACCAAGAGGCAAACAAAGAGTTTTATCGGCTTGTGTTCATTTTATAGATCAATTATACCTAATTTTTCTAATTTGATTACTCCTCTCATCGAAGTCACCAAACCTAAAAATAAATTTTCTTGGAAAACTGAGCAAGAAAATGCATTTAAAGAATTACAGGACATTTTCTTTCATAAACCTATGCTCAATCTTCCTATCTGGAATGAAACATTTTATGTTAATACAGATGCCTCAAAAACAGCAATATCAGCTGTTCTTATGCAGAAATTTGATGGTGAACTAAAACCTATCTCCTATTATTCTAAAACTCTATCTCAATCAGAAAGACACTACCCTGCCATCAAATTGGAACTTTATGCCATTTACAAAGGCATAACTGCTTTTAAATACTATATTTTTGGTCGACCCTTTATTCTACTATCTGATGCCAAACCACTTAATAATTATAAAAAAGCTACATCACCTGCTGATATTACTACTCGTTGGATGTTAGAACTATCAGAATACTCGTACACATTCCAACATGTTCCAGGCAAAGAAAATGTCTTGGCAGATTTTCTAAGTAGAACTCCTCACATTCCTACTGAAGATCTCAATAATAATCCGGATCTTATTTCTTCACAAGAACCTCTACCTATTGTTGATAATCAAAACGATTTACATAATGACATTCCTCACTTTCCATGTGGTTTAGTCGACAAAATCCACCATACATGTCATCTTCAGAGTGATTCTTCACCTTCTAATAATGATAATAACCAAGATCCTTTATTAGAAATTCTTGATCACACCATCTTCTCTGAACAACAAAAGGACCCAAAAATCAAACAAATTTATGAAGATCTTAAAAATAACAAAAAATCTAAAAGTTTAAATGGCTACTATATTAATCCAAGTAATGAGTTACTTTGCTATAATGGGCATTTCTCTTCAGAAGATATCGAGCTACACAAAGCTGTTTTACCTGTGTCACTTCGAGCAAAGGCCTTAAGAATTGCTCATATTACTCATACTGGAATTCATAAAACCATTGTTAATTTAAAGAAAAGATTTACCTGGAAAACCCTTGTTTCAGATACCATTAATTATGTCAACTCTTGTGAAATTTGTTTAGTAAATAAGAATCATAAAAAAAACACTGCTCCATACCTACCTGCACCACTCCCAACAGCTCCCAATCAAAAGGTCTCTATGGATTTACTCGGCCCATTGAGAAATCGTCAATATGTGTTAACAATGATAGACCATTTTTCTCGTCATTTAGAATTATATGCCTTGAATAATATCAGTGCTGAGTCAGTGACAAAGGCTTTATTGCATTATATTTCCACTCATGGAAAACCTGAATTAACTCTTACTGATCATGGTTCTCAATTTACTAGTGATATGTTTGCATATTTTAACAAAAAGCTTGGCATTAAGTTGGAACATAGTTCTGTAGCCCATCCCCAAGCTAACGGTTTAAGCGAACGAGTCAATTCTCAAATAAAATCATCTGTGAACACAATGGCTTCACAAGGATGTGATGTACCGACTGCTCTAAAAATTCACCAATCCATATATAATGCTACACCTCATCCAGCTACAAAATTCTCTCCAAATCTTCTTCATTTTGGAAGAGAGATAAACGACATTTATTCCAATTATAAAACTCAAGTTTCATGGAAAATTCTCAATACTGCATATGAAATTCATAAATTGATGGATATTATTGAAAAAATATACTATCAAGCTTACAAGAATAACGAATCATCTAGACAAAAGGTGTACCAAAAATCCAGAGAAAAATTAAAGTTTTCCAACATCAATGTTAATGACATTGTTTACGTAAAATTTCCCAATGTGTTTAACAAGAAAATACAAGGCCCATATGTGGTGAAGAAAATAATTTCTCCTGTGCTCATTCAAATTCAAGATCCCAATAATAGTCATGCTTCACCAATGTTGATTCACACTAATCGAATCTTGAAACTTCAAAAGAGAAATGAAGCACTGCAACATCCTTCAGTTTCTTCAAAAGGTGCATCACATGATCAACCAGCTGTTGATAATGCATCCTCCACTCCTGTGAGACAACACTCTTCTATTCAAGTTTCAAATCATGATGCAGCTTGTAATACTTCTCCTCAAATTCTTTCTTCTTCTAAATGCCAGCAAACATCTTCATGTTCCAGTAAATCGGTACTGTCACAAGCTCCTCCTGATAGCACTCATACTGGTGCTAAAAACAAATCCACTCAATATAGAAGTTATGATCTTCGTCCTCGCAATCATAAACTACATAAAAAATAGACTAACTCTCTTTTTCCTTTTACAGGATGACTTTTGCTTTGTAATATATTCAGTCGAAGCTAGCCGCACTGATAGTCCAGCAAGAAGAATCGCTATGTAATTTTTTTTCTTTTCTCCAGGCTGCAGGCAGCTGTTATTATTTTTTTTTTTCATTTTATTTAAGTCTTCTTCTCCCTGGTACAACTCAACGGTCATCCTCGGGATGTATGTATGAATTTTAATAGTTTTATTAGTTACTGCATTTATCTATAAGTCATAATTTTTACAATATATACATATAATCTCATGTATGCCATACTTTTAAATTTTATAAAGTCTTTAATTATAATAGTTGATGCAAAAAAATTGAGAAAGAATTTGTCTTTTTATATTCTTGTTATAATACTATATCATTATTTAAAGTTATTTTTGACAAATGTGCATTCTAATAAGAAAGGTGAAATTGTAATTGATATAAGGTAAACATAAAAATGAGTACTCATCAAATTATTTTCTCTATTGTGTCTGCTCTTTACAATGCATGCATGCTTTAACATTTAACCTCTTTTGAAAAAAAAAAAAAGAAAGAGAGAAAGTGCATGATAAACTTATATATACTAATATTTCTTCTCTTCTTGGTGAAATATAGAAAGTGAATGACTCACCATAAGTAGTATATAATATTTTTTTTTGTATACTTTTGAGTGTTTATACTTTGGATCCAAAGATGTTTAATGAGTCATTATATATATTTATATAAAGCAAATTCTTGATTTATGACAAATGCAAAAGTGATCACTTACTTAATTTTTTTTTTTAAAAAATGTTTGAAAATTACAAGTAAATATGTTCTAAATATCTTCTATATAGAAATTTTGACATAATTGATTTTTGTTTGTAAGTCGACATATTCATATAAATTCCTTCCTTTTTTTCAGAATATTAAACATCTTATGTTTTATGTTTATTTTTGAATGAAGTATAGTATTAAAGGTATTTATGCAATTATTGTCAATTTATATTGAAAATGTTTAAGAATATTCCTTTATGAGAGTGTAAAAATTCTCTCTTTGAAAATTATTATATTCACTTTGAAGATATTTTTATTGGAAAATAATATCATGCTTTTGTTGACATTCTTTTTGCAACTTATTAATTTTATTTTCTGTGAAAATGTGTTATTGAATAATACTAAAGTTTATTCATTTAAGATTTATTGAAAGCTTAAAAGGCTATGTGGTGATATAAGAAATTTTTTTTTTATGAGAGCATAACTAATCTCTCTACACCATTTATATATATATTTTTGTTCAACTTTCAACTTACAAATTCATTCAATTTATTATGTGTTATTTGAAACCATATATGTTATATATAGTTATAGTATGATTCATATACAGTTATAGTATGTTTCCATTTTGTTGACAACTAAGAAAATAGATATACATATTATTGTATAATCAAATATTGTGACATATGCTAAAGCATTCTACTATTGTGGTACATTGTGCACAGCCTAACAAGAGACTCTTCAAAGTTATGGACTGTTTTTCTGCACATAGACTTTAATTTTTTTTTTATATGATAGATACCTCTGAAAGAAGCTTTATATACCTTTCATGTTAACATTTACTACAGTTGGTATATTTTCATAAGGATTACTATCATAACAGTAATTATTTTTTTTTATTATTTAAATATCATGTACAACAATTATGTATATTTTTATAACTATTTCTGATATTTATTTTGTGTAATTATTTAGTATATTTGTACATGTGTTAGAAAATATTGTCTCGATGAAAAATTGTCATTTTTGTCATCTCACCAATATTTTCTTTTGGGGGACCCTGGGTAATATGTGGTGGTTACTCCATACCCCCCCCATATATTTAATTTAATTCAATTTTATTAGCCATTTTATTTCATATCACCTTCCTTTTTATTAATGTTCTCAATTTAAATTTTATTTCGATTTCGCTTATTTTCTTATCGTCGCCTGTAATGTTTTCTTTCTTACTTAGCTTTCGAATGTTCCAAGCCGGTAAAATTCTGTTTGAAATCATTCCTTCCGGTTTTAAATTTGTTCGAGAACATTCTCGCTAGTTCTTTTGGGTGGAACTTCCGTTTATTCGGACACACCCCTAACCTATCAAATTAAATTTCACAGGTGACGTATTTCAAGCCGTTAAGTACATGGCCACCGGCTTTGGCCTCCCCTCTTAAGATGGTTATCAATTTTATTCTTATTAGTTACATATCTTTTCATACTGTATATTGTAATTTGGCTTATTTTTTCCTCACCCCCTCTTTTGCTCTCTGCCAAATTGGCGTATTTTGCATTTACAATAACCCTTTCTCTTTTTCCCCTGGGCTCGCGGCCACCTGCGTCAGTTGCGCTACTAAACATCAGCTGTGATGGATGCGGTCCGATGACTGCAGGTTTTGGGTGGAAGTTCGGGCCATGTGCGCGCCCCTTTGAAGCCGTTTTATACGGGCTCCGTTCTATGCTGCTGTGATCCCCGCATGGTTTTAGAATAGGCTGATTTTTTAAGGCTGCGAGGAGCAAAGCCCCTTCGTGCTGCGACGAGAAATGAAGTGGTTTAATGCATTCCTGAATGTATTCGTCTTATGTGCCTTCTCTTTTGGCTTATTCAACGTAAATAAGCGCACTCCATAGATCTTCTGGTTGGTGTTCTTGTGGAAGCATCATAAATGATGTAGTATGTCATCATGAGTCCACTTAATACCTATTTCATCTTTCATCACCTCATCGTTAAAAAATAATTTTTCTGCAGCTATTATTGGTGCTCGAATTTTCTTCAATAATTGTTTTATGTGATGCCAGTCCTCTGACAAACAAGCAGAGGTGAAAATCTTTTCTTTTCGTGAGATGCAAATATTTATTTACATAAAGTTCCTTCATGTCGTTATCTGGCCCATTTTATATATATAATTTTTGATTACTCACGGGGCGTTATGAAGAAAATATTGGTTTGTATCTATGCAATATGAAATATAATATATTTTGTTTTTTTTGAAAATTCATATTATGAAAGTTGCTCTTTTTCAAGAAGAAATAATATTATATTCTCCTTTTATGTCATGAGAAGATTTATAATTTACATCCTGTTGAGATATCTAAAATATATTATTGACAAAGAATTTTTATTGCTTGGAGATAGCAATTGTTGTGATTAGCATATATTATGATATGGTTTTTTATGAAGAGAGAGATTAATATGTACGAGTCAAAAATAATATAAATATGTGAAGAAATATTTATTCATGAAAAAAGTAAACAAGTTCTTCATGAAATAAAAATAGTTTTCTTCAAATTTTGTGTGCATAATAATTTCTTGTGCCTATTGTCTGGATTTATTTGTCATCAACATCCAAGGACTTGACAGGTAATCTTTTTTACCTTTTCAATTTTATATTCTTTTTAACTTTATGTTTGACATTTTATGTCATCATGGATAAAGATATTTCTATTGTTTTAAGTGAAGTAAGGATGGTCACTTGGGTAGTTTGCAGGCCCCCATTCTCCGCGATGTGCTGTCATTATCACGATCATTTATTTGGCCTAATTGTGGGTAGAGGCAAATAAAAAGTGCTTTTTTTCCACTTTCAAGTAAGCATAACATTATATTTCCTTTGATGCCCTGACCAAAGCGTCAGCTCAAACACAACACTTAATTTCCTGTGGTGCCGTCACCAAAGCGTGTCCAACATTCCATGACCATCCATTTTTCCTTTGCCACCATCGTATTTTTGTTATATTTATACATATTGTCGTCATTATCTTCAGTTAATTCTTCATTATTTTTCAAATTATTTTCTTCATACATTAATATTATTAATTATATTATTATTGAGAGTGGTGCAGTAATTAATTGCAACATATTGATTCTATACTGAAATAATATTTTTCTGGAGCAGTGCATGATATATATATAACATAATTTTTCCATATATATTTTTTTCTTGTCTTGCTATATTTTGCAACTAATATAGATATGCATTATTTAACGGAGGTACTGGTAAAAATTATTGTTCATGCTAAGATGAATTATTCTTCTTGTCATACATATAATAATTTATGTTTTGAGCCATATTATATATAAATATTTACATAAAATATTTGGGTCTTATATTCTTCATATGATACTAATATGTTAGTATACGTTTTCTTCTTTTTTTTTAATATATAAAAATGGTTTATGACGTATATGAAAATCATCAATATTTTAAATAACGAGTCAATTTATATATATATTATTCATCACAAGACCAGTCAATAACCAAATTTATCATGTCATACATTGAGTTCTTATATTAATTATTTCATCATGCCTCCAAAAGCCAAACTAAATATTGCAATCCAACCTTTCGACGGTAACCCTCAGACTGTAGAATTTTTCTTCGATCAATTATCTGACTTACAGGAACTAAATAACTTTACAGACAAGGAACTTTTTGTTCTCTTTAAATCAAAACTTGAGGGCACCGCCTTACTCTTCTTTCTGGAAACTCAGTCACAGCTCAAGAACTCTAATTTTAGTGAAATTCGAAAGGCATTTATAGACTATTTCTTACCCACAAAAAAGTCTGTTTCTCTAAAATCTTTACAGAACTTGACCTTAGATTCAAATGAATCAGTTAAAAATTTTGCTTTTCGGTTGGATAAACAACTTCGACTTGCTTATCCAAAATTGGATCTTTCTGCTCTTAATTCATTAAAATTTACTCATTTTCTTGAGGCTTTACCTAAACAAATCAAACGTAAAATCTTAGAAGAAAATATTACGTCCTTCGAATTAGCTCTTGAACGAGCAACTTTTCTTCAAAATATTTATGACTCTCCCCCTAAAAAATCTTATGAAAATTTTAATCAAGCCTATTGTATCGATTCTGAAAATGTCCACGATAATTCTAGTAATACTCTTCATAAAACTCCTATAAAGCATACGAAGGATAAAATTTATCACAATTCTCAAACCAACTACTCTCCTTTACAAACTCAAAAGGACAGTTCTCATACTTCTCGTAATTTTCAAAGAAGACCTAGGACATTTTCGCCTTCTCCACCGAGACAAGAGGCTACAAATAAACGTAACAATAATTTTCGTCATCAAAACTTTCACCGGAAACGTCCTTATCAACCAACCTTTGACAAATATTCTCACAAAAAAAATTCTACATCCTTTTATCACAGACGAGATGTTGTGCAGTGTGCGTTCTGTGGGAAATTTAATCATCGTATGGACTCATGCTACAAATTCAAAAACATTATTGGTAATTCTAATCAAAACTCTTCAACTCAGGTTTCGTCTCACCCTTACAGAAAGAAAAACCACACCTCTTCTTCTGAAAACAAAAATAATGTTTACCATTTAAACAAATAAGGGAGACTGGTTCTACTGACCGCCTTCTCTCCCGTAATTCTCATTCAGGGTCAGTACACTTTGACAACAACAACAAACATCAACAATTGGACAAACGCTCGTCAGTCACTTTAGTGTCATCCACAGCTGTCCAAACTTCTCCTATGACATCTAAATTTAACAAATCTTCTTGTTCATATAATTCTTTGCCTTCCAAACAAAATTTTCAAATCAACGATGACATACAAGAAAATCATGTCATATGCAGTTCTTTTAACAACTCTTATGTTCTTCCATGCATCCTAATAAATGTTCAACATAATGAAATCGCCACATTAATAGATACTGGTTCAAGTTTATCTCTCTTGGATGAAGAATGCTTTAATAGCATTAAATCCAGGCTTCATTACAAATTTTTATCCAGAAATGTATCAGTTTCCACCATAAATTCTAAGGTCTTCTTCAAAGGATGCATAGAGATAGCTTTTAAGATTGATAAATATTTTTTTCATCATGTATTTTATCTTACAAAAATTCAAAATGTTCACTTTCAAGCCATACTTGGCTTTGAGTTTATTAACAAACATTCTATTACTATTTCTCCAAGTTTTAAGTCTATCCTAATTAAGGACAAACACATTCCTTTTCAAAGTTATAATGAAACTCCTACTTGCTATTTTATGAATTCTGAATATAATTATGTGAATTCAAATGTAACATATTCTCTTGATGCACACAGAATGCCTTATTATGAAAGGTCTATATCAAATAATCTAATGAATGATACTTATATTGATAATACATGTGCAAATTATGATAATTCAAGTTTACAGTTGTTCAATAATTATACAACCTATCCTTATAATTATAATGTTCAAAATAATGGTTTGTTTACAAATAATATGGCTCATTCTGCTATGAATTTTCATAATCCTTATATTGATGGTCATTCTACTTATTTTTCTAATTATTTTCCAACTGATTATGCTAATGTGGTGAATTATGTGTCTACTAATGATAATAATATACTTAACAAGAATTCCTCATCTAAAAATACTAGTGATAGTAGTTATTTTGGTGAAAAGCAAACTCATTTAAGTATTGGTAACAAAGTTTTGGTGAGTTCTAACATGGTACAATTACTCAATAGAGAAGTAATACCTCCTAATTCGTTTGTTTATTTACATGTTAAGTATCTCAATCCTCCATCTGAATATTTTGTTTTCAAACCAAATTTAAAAAATAAAGGTCTTATATTACATGAATCATTGCACTCAAAATCTTCCATTCAAAATGAGTTATTTTTGGTTGTATGTCAGAATATTTCAAAGCTCGATATTCATTTAAATAAAAATTCAATTATTGGCGAATGTATCAATGTAGATGAGAAAGATATTGAGGAATACTCTTTTGATTTAGAATTTGAAAATGAGTATTGTAATTTAATTTTACCATCTGAAGAGATTAAGAGGAAACGCATTCAAGAATTATCTCCAAATGATTTTGATCTTAAACACTTGCCTCCTCATGAAAAAGAATCTCTGACCAAATTATTATGTAGTAAAGCTCTTGCTTTTTCAAAATCTCTTGACACTTTAGGTCATACTGACCTGGTCAATCCACAATTTACCATGTTAAATTCTCATCCAGTTAAAACCTTACCTTTTCCCGTGCCTCAAGCTCTTGACCAAATTAATCAAATGTTGAACGCTGGTATTATTGAGAGGTCAAATTCATCTTGGGCGTGTCCCATGCTTCTTGTTAAAAAAAAGAGAACTGATATGTCTAAGCCTCAAAAGTATCGTTTGGCTCTTGATTTAAGATTGTTAAATTCGATTATAATCCCATCATCATATCCTCTTCCTAGAATTCAAAATCTATTGGTGCAGTTGTCAAAATTTAAATATTATACCACTCTTGACTTACCCTCTGCATATTGGCAGATTGCTGTACCTAAAGATATGCAAGATAAACTTAGTTTTACTACTCCATGGGGAATTTTTACCTATTTGCGTCTAGTATTTGGCCTGAAGACGGCCGCCAGCACTTTCCAACAATTAATCGACTCTGTGATTCAATTATCTCAGATTGACTCCTGTTATGCATATCAAGATGATATAGTAGTGGGCGCTAATTCATTTGAAGAAATGACCATGAAACTCACAAAGTTATTAGACACCCTTATTGCTAATAACATTACTTTATCTCCTGAAAAGTGTACCTTTATGCAAACTAGTATTAACTTTTTGGGTTTCCAACTTACAGATCATAAAATTCTTCCTATTACAAGTAACATTTTAAAAATTACCTCCTTTCCAAAGCCTAAAACCAAGAGGCAAACAAAGAGTTTTATCGGCTTGTGTTCATTTTATAGATCAATTATACCTAATTTTTCTAATTTGATTACTCCTCTCATCGAAGTCACCAAACCTAAAAATAAATTTTCTTGGAAAACTGAGCAAGAAAATGCATTTAAAGAATTACAGGACATTTTCTTTCATAAACCTATGCTCAATCTTCCTATCTGGAATGAAACATTTTATGTTAATACAGATGCCTCAAAAACAGCAATATCAGCTGTTCTTATGCAGAAATTTGATGGTGAACTAAAACCTATCTCCTATTATTCTAAAACTCTATCTCAATCAGAAAGACACTACCCTGCCATCAAATTGGAACTTTATGCCATTTACAAAGGCATAACTGCTTTTAAATACTATATTTTTGGTCGACCCTTTATTCTACTATCTGATGCCAAACCACTTAATAATTATAAAAAAGCTACATCACCTGCTGATATTACTACTCGTTGGATGTTAGAACTATCAGAATACTCGTACACATTCCAACATGTTCCAGGCAAAGAAAATGTCTTGGCAGATTTTCTAAGTAGAACTCCTCACATTCCTACTGAAGATCTCAATAATAATCCGGATCTTATTTCTTCACAAGAACCTCTACCTATTGTTGATAATCAAAACGATTTACATAATGACATTCCTCACTTTCCATGTGGTTTAGTCGACAAAATCCACCATACATGTCATCTTCAGAGTGATTCTTCACCTTCTAATAATGATAATAACCAAGATCCTTTATTAGAAATTCTTGATCACACCATCTTCTCTGAACAACAAAAGGACCCAAAAATCAAACAAATTTATGAAGATCTTAAAAATAACAAAAAATCTAAAAGTTTAAATGGCTACTATATTAATCCAAGTAATGAGTTACTTTGCTATAATGGGCATTTCTCTTCAGAAGATATCGAGCTACACAAAGCTGTTTTACCTGTGTCACTTCGAGCAAAGGCCTTAAGAATTGCTCATATTACTCATACTGGAATTCATAAAACCATTGTTAATTTAAAGAAAAGATTTACCTGGAAAACCCTTGTTTCAGATACCATTAATTATGTCAACTCTTGTGAAATTTGTTTAGTAAATAAGAATCATAAAAAAAACACTGCTCCATACCTACCTGCACCACTCCCAACAGCTCCCAATCAAAAGGTCTCTATGGATTTACTCGGCCCATTGAGAAATCGTCAATATGTGTTAACAATGATAGACCATTTTTCTCGTCATTTAGAATTATATGCCTTGAATAATATCAGTGCTGAGTCAGTGACAAAGGCTTTATTGCATTATATTTCCACTCATGGAAAACCTGAATTAACTCTTACTGATCATGGTTCTCAATTTACTAGTGATATGTTTGCATATTTTAACAAAAAGCTTGGCATTAAGTTGGAACATAGTTCTGTAGCCCATCCCCAAGCTAACGGTTTAAGCGAACGAGTCAATTCTCAAATAAAATCATCTGTGAACACAATGGCTTCACAAGGATGTGATGTACCGACTGCTCTAAAAATTCACCAATCCATATATAATGCTACACCTCATCCAGCTACAAAATTCTCTCCAAATCTTCTTCATTTTGGAAGAGAGATAAACGACATTTATTCCAATTATAAAACTCAAGTTTCATGGAAAATTCTCAATACTGCATATGAAATTCATAAATTGATGGATATTATTGAAAAAATATACTATCAAGCTTACAAGAATAACGAATCATCTAGACAAAAGGTGTACCAAAAATCCAGAGAAAAATTAAAGTTTTCCAACATCAATGTTAATGACATTGTTTACGTAAAATTTCCCAATGTGTTTAACAAGAAAATACAAGGCCCATATGTGGTGAAGAAAATAATTTCTCCTGTGCTCATTCAAATTCAAGATCCCAATAATAGTCATGCTTCACCAATGTTGATTCACACTAATCGAATCTTGAAACTTCAAAAGAGAAATGAAGCACTGCAACATCCTTCAGTTTCTTCAAAAGGTGCATCACATGATCAACCAGCTGTTGATAATGCATCCTCCACTCCTGTGAGACAACACTCTTCTATTCAAGTTTCAAATCATGATGCAGCTTGTAATACTTCTCCTCAAATTCTTTCTTCTTCTAAATGCCAGCAAACATCTTCATGTTCCAGTAAATCGGTACTGTCACAAGCTCCTCCTGATAGCACTCATACTGGTGCTAAAAACAAATCCACTCAATATAGAAGTTATGATCTTCGTCCTCGCAATCATAAACTACATAAAAAATAGACTAACTCTCTTTTTCCTTTTACAGGATGACTTTTGCTTTGTAATATATTCAGTCGAAGCTAGCCGCACTGATAGTCCAGCAAGAAGAATCGCTATGTAATTTTTTTTCTTTTCTCCAGGCTGCAGGCAGCTGTTATTATTTTTTTTTTTCATTTTATTTAAGTCTTCTTCTCCCTGGTACAACTCAACGGTCATCCTCGGGATGTATGTATGAATTTTAATAGTTTTATTAGTTACTGCATTTATCTATAAGTCATAATTTTTACAATATATACATATAATCTCATGTATGCCATACTTTTAAATTTTATAAAGTCTTTAATTATAATAGTTGATGCAAAAAAATTGAGAAAGAATTTGTCTTTTTATATTCTTGTTATAATACTATATCATTATTTAAAGTTATTTTTGACAAATGTGCATTCTAATAAGAAAGGTGAAATTGTAATTGATATAAGGTAAACATAAAAATGAGTACTCATCAAATTATTTTCTCTATTGTGTCTGCTCTTTACAATGCATGCATGCTTTAACATTTAACCTCTTTTGAAAAAAAAAAAAAGAAAGAGAGAAAGTGCATGATAAACTTATATATACTAATATTTCTTCTCTTCTTGGTGAAATATAGAAAGTGAATGACTCACCATAAGTAGTATATAATATTTTTTTTTGTATACTTTTGAGTGTTTATACTTTGGATCCAAAGATGTTTAATGAGTCATTATATATATTTATATAAAGCAAATTCTTGATTTATGACAAATGCAAAAGTGATCACTTACTTAATTTTTTTTTTTAAAAAATGTTTGAAAATTACAAGTAAATATGTTCTAAATATCTTCTATATAGAAATTTTGACATAATTGATTTTTGTTTGTAAGTCGACATATTCATATAAATTCCTTCCTTTTTTTCAGAATATTAAACATCTTATGTTTTATGTTTATTTTTGAATGAAGTATAGTATTAAAGGTATTTATGCAATTATTGTCAATTTATATTGAAAATGTTTAAGAATATTCCTTTATGAGAGTGTAAAAATTCTCTCTTTGAAAATTATTATATTCACTTTGAAGATATTTTTATTGGAAAATAATATCATGCTTTTGTTGACATTCTTTTTGCAACTTATTAATTTTATTTTCTGTGAAAATGTGTTATTGAATAATACTAAAGTTTATTCATTTAAGATTTATTGAAAGCTTAAAAGGCTATGTGGTGATATAAGAAATTTTTTTTTTATGAGAGCATAACTAATCTCTCTACACCATTTATATATATATTTTTGTTCAACTTTCAACTTACAAATTCATTCAATTTATTATGTGTTATTTGAAACCATATATGTTATATATAGTTATAGTATGATTCATATACAGTTATAGTATGTTTCCATTTTGTTGACAACTAAGAAAATAGATATACATATTATTGTATAATCAAATATTGTGACATATGCTAAAGCATTCTACTATTGTGGTACATTGTGCACAGCCTAACAAGAGACTCTTCAAAGTTATGGACTGTTTTTCTGCACATAGACTTTAATTTTTTTTTTATATGATAGATACCTCTGAAAGAAGCTTTATATACCTTTCATGTTAACATTTACTACAGTTGGTATATTTTCATAAGGATTACTATCATAACAGTAATTATTTTTTTTTATTATTTAAATATCATGTACAACAATTATGTATATTTTTATAACTATTTCTGATATTTATTTTGTGTAATTATTTAGTATATTTGTACATGTGTTAGAAAATATTGTCTCGATGAAAAATTGTCATTTTTGTCATCTCACCAATATTTTCTTTTGGGGGACCCTGGGTAATATGTGGTGGTTACTCCATACCCCCCCCATATATTTAATTTAATTCAATTTTATTAGCCATTTTATTTCATATCACCTTCCTTTTTATTAATGTTCTCAATTTAAATTTTATTTCGATTTCGCTTATTTTCTTATCGTCGCCTGTAATGTTTTCTTTCTTACTTAGCTTTCGAATGTTCCAAGCCGGTAAAATTCTGTTTGAAATCATTCCTTCCGGTTTTAAATTTGTTCGAGAACATTCTCGCTAGTTCTTTTGGGTGGAACTTCCGTTTATTCGGACACACCCCTAACCTATCAAATTAAATTTCACAGGTGACGTATTTCAAGCCGTTAAGTACATGGCCACCGGCTTTGGCCTCCCCTCTTAAGATGGTTATCAATTTTATTCTTATTAGTTACATATCTTTTCATACTGTATATTGTAATTTGGCTTATTTTTTCCTCACCCCCTCTTTTGCTCTCTGCCAAATTGGCGTATTTTGCATTTACAATAACCCTTTCTCTTTTTCCCCTGGGCTCGCGGCCACCTGCGTCAGTTGCGCTACTAAACATCAGCTGTGATGGATGCGGTCCGATGACTGCAGGTTTTGGGTGGAAGTTCGGGCCATGTGCGCGCCCCTTTGAAGCCGTTTTATACGGGCTCCGTTCTATGCTGCTGTGATCCCCGCATGGTTTTAGAATAGGCTGATTTTTTAAGGCTGCGAGGAGCAAAGCCCCTTCGTGCTGCGACGAGAAATGAAGTGGTTTAATGCATTCCTGAATGTATTCGTCTTATGTGCCTTCTCTTTTGGCTTATTCAACGTAAATAAGCGCACTCCATAGATCTTCTGGTTGGTGTTCTTGTGGAAGCATCATAAATGATGTAGTATGTCATCATGAGTCCACTTAATACCTATTTCATCTTTCATCACCTCATCGTTAAAAAATAATTTTTCTGCAGCTATTATTGGTGCTCGAATTTTCTTCAATAATTGTTTTATGTGATGCCAGTCCTCTGACAAACAAGCAGAGGTGAAAATCTTTTCTTTTCGTGAGATGCAAATATTTATTTACATAAAGTTCCTTCATGTCGTTATCTGGCCCATTTTATATATATAATTTTTGATTACTCACGGGGCGTTATGAAGAAAATATTGGTTTGTATCTATGCAATATGAAATATAATATATTTTGTTTTTTTTGAAAATTCATATTATGAAAGTTGCTCTTTTTCAAGAAGAAATAATATTATATTCTCCTTTTATGTCATGAGAAGATTTATAATTTACATCCTGTTGAGATATCTAAAATATATTATTGACAAAGAATTTTTATTGCTTGGAGATAGCAATTGTTGTGATTAGCATATATTATGATATGGTTTTTTATGAAGAGAGAGATTAATATGTACGAGTCAAAAATAATATAAATATGTGAAGAAATATTTATTCATGAAAAAAGTAAACAAGTTCTTCATGAAATAAAAATAGTTTTCTTCAAATTTTGTGTGCATAATAATTTCTTGTGCCTATTGTCTGGATTTATTTGTCATCAACATCCAAGGACTTGACAGGTAACCTTTTTTACCTTTTCAATTTTATATTCTTTTTAACTTTATGTTTGACATTTTATGTCATCATGGATAAAGATATTTCTATTGTTTTAAGTGAAGTAAGGATGGTCACTTGGGTAGTTTGCAGGCCCCCATTCTCCGCGATGTGCTGTCATTATCACGATCATTTATTTGGCCTAATTGTGGGTAGAGGCAAATAAAAAGTGCTTTTTTTCCACTTTCAAGTAAGCATAACATTATATTTCCTTTGATGCCCTGACCAAAGCGTCAGCTCAAACACAACACATGCGAACAACAAGATTGCTCTTTATTGGCGTTTAGAGCAACGTCTGCTGCGGTGGCATTAATACATAAGTACCGCAAAATTTATTGTCATTCAACATCAACTCACCCTTTATCAAGAGTCTTAATATACACAGATACCAATATTTATATAATAATTAGTTTATTCATTCATAATATATTTTTTTATTGAATTAAATAGATAATTCAGCATTTTCTATAAACTTTAAATGCAATTAATTTTAATTTATTCTAATATTTCTTTTTTTAGAAAATGAGAAAATTACTTACTTAAAGTCAGTTTCTGCTCTTAAATTCTGCACAGGTGAAAACAAGTACTGTCTTTTTACTAAACCTAATAGTACAGCAGTTTCAGGAGTATTACAATAAATAGTATTGTCAGGCTGCTTAGAAGCTTCCACTTGTTTGATCAGCCAATCTGCAGCTCTAACAGCAAGTTTTGTACCCATATTCCGGTCAAAGGGAGATGGACTGCCACCCTAAAATTTCAAAATACAGAGAACTATTAACAAAAACTTGAAACACTCTTAACAAAAAATATGATACAATTCAATATTTATGTCAGCATAGAAAAAAAAAAAAAAAATAATAATAATAAAAAAATACATTCAGCTATGTCCTAGAATAGATAAAGTATTAAGGATACTGAATTAAAAAAAAAAAAAATATTTAAAGACAAGTTTTACAACACTTCAAATATTTTTGATCTTACAGTAAAAGAAAGTTGCAATTTTGAAAATTAAAGTCAAGAACTTTGGTGAAAGTGATTAGACAATTGCCCACAACTAAGCTATTGTCCTTGGAAGTGCTCTTTTGCCATTATATTGTATTCAATATATCAAGAATTTTAATGAAAGGACAAAGAAATTTGAACAATCTTTTAGAAATAACTGTATGGTAGATTAGTTTCCTATTAACTGATTTTTAAAATTACTACTAACAAGGAAGGTCTCCATACAGGTATGCTCCAAAAAATTAAAAAAAAACTTACAGAATGTTCTTCTCATGAAAATATATACATTTATTTAAAAAAATATATATATATATATACAGGGTGATTCTAAATTTTTTTTACAATAAAAGAGGGGTGATAGTACACATCAAGACAAACAATATTAAATAGGAGACCAAGGGTCCAAAACGTTTTCCGAAGGAGACAGCCATCATTAAAGTTTAGGGACTAAAATTTCGAATAAACATAAAAAACGGAAAAATCGGTCGATTGATTTGCGGTTTTCACTAAAATTATTCTTTATGCTGGCATTTTCTTGAAATTAAATTATAAAGATAAATTTCAAAAAATGCCAATAGAGGGCGCTTTAGAATTTGGAGTAACAAACAACTATTTTTTGCATCTCATTAAATGTTTTCGTAAGCATGAACTCAAACTTAAATTTTGAGCTCAAAATCTGAAAGCTGAAAGTAGTTAAATAGCACAAGTTGAACTGTGTTCAGAGGGTTCAAATTTCAAATGATTTTAAAAAACGGAAAAATTGGTTCATTGTTTTGTGGTTTTCACTAAAACTATTCTTTATATTGTATTTTCTTAAAAATAAATTATAAAGATAAATTTCAAAAAATGTCGATAGAGGACGCTTTAGACTTTGGAGTAACGAACAACTCTTTTTTGGCGTTATTTTTTGCATCTTCTTAAATGCTTTCGTAAAGCTTAGACTTGAACTTAAATTTTGAGCTCAAAATCTGAATAGCTGGGAGTGATTAAGTAGGCAAACTTAGCTGTGTTCAGAGAATTCAAAATTCAAATGATTGTAAAAAACGGAAAAATTGGTCGATACATTTGCGGTTTTCACTAAAACTGATTTTTAAATTAGCAATTTCTTGAAAATAAATTTTAAAGATAAATTTCACAAAATGCCGATAGAGGGCGCCTAAGATTTTGGAATAGCGTACAACTATTTTTAACTGTTATTTTTTTAAATCTCATTAAATGCTTTTAAATGCATAGACTTAAATTTTGGGCACAAATTCTGAATCATTGGGAGTGTTTAAGTAGCGAAAAATTGAACTGTGTTCGAGGAGGAAGGAGGGTTACATTTCAACTCCTGAACACACTTCAGTTTGCTCTTCTTAACCCCTCATAACGATTCAGAATTTGAGCTCAAAATTTAAGTTTAAATCTAAGCTTCTGAAAACATTTAAAAAGCTTTTGCAAGCATTTAATTAGAACCAAAAAATAATGGTTAAAATGAATTGTTGGTTACTCTGAAGTTTAAGGCGCCCTCTGATGGAATTTTTTGAAATTTATCTTTAAAAAGATACTGACTAAAAGAATGACGCAAACAAATCGACCAATTTTTCCATTTTCTATATTATTTTAAATGTGAACCTACCCCTCCCCCTTAAACACAGTTCAGCTTGTGCTACTTAACCACTCCCTACTATTCAGATTTTGAGCTCAAAATTTAAGTTTAAGTCTAAGCTTCCGAAATCATTTCATGAGATGGAAAAAATAACGGCAAAAAGTCGTTGTTCGTTACTCCAAAGTCTAAAGCGCCCTCTATCGACATTTTTAGAAATTTATCTTTATAATTTCTTTTTAAGAAAATACCAACATAAAGAATAGTTTTAGTGAAAACCACAAATCAATGAACCAGTTTTTCCGTTTTTTAAAATCATTTGAAATTTGAACCTTCTGAACACAGTTCAATTTGTGCTATTTAACTACTCCCAGCTTTCAGATTTTGAGCTCAAAATTTAAGTTTGAGTTCATGCTTACGAAAACATTTAATGAGATGCAAAAAATACTGGCAAAAAATAGTTGTTCGTTACTCCAAAGTCTAAAGCGCCCTCTATCGGCATTTTTTGAAATTTATCTTTATAATTTAATTTCAAGAAAATGCCGGCATAAAGAATAATTTTAGTGAAAACCACAAATCAATTGATCGATTTTTCTGTTTTTTATGTTTATTTGAAATTTTGGTCCCTAAAATTTAATGGCGGCTATCTCCTTTGGAAAACGTTTTGGACCCTTGGTCTCCTATTTAATATTGTTTGTCTTGATGTGTACTATCACCCCTCTTTTACTGTAAAAAAAATTTAGAATCACCCTGTATATACATACGATGGAACCTCTTTTGAGATTCCATAAAAAAAAAATAATGAAAACTTCGTTATTGGGCAATTTTTCATCAATTGGCGATGAAATACAATTTCAAAAATTATTTTTTAATGGCAAATGCACTTTAAAGATAAATGTTGCATGTTGAGCTTACTTAGATAATTTTAATTTTTTGTCAGTTTTAGTTTGTTTTAACTATAATTTTGTTATATCGATATTTATATTTAAGCATAGAAATTTAACTGTCAAAAATTACACTTTAAAATGAAATTCAAAATTTAATTTAACTAAAATTGTTTCAAGCTCAAAATTAAGTCCAATAGAGCATTATCAATTCAATTTTGTTGCTATGGAAACAACTTTGTCTTTTATTTTTGAATATGATTATATATATATATATATATATATATAAATTTACTACAAAAAATTTTTATGTATGAAAATATTTTTTTCAGTAATAAGTTAAATAACTGCAAAAACAAACTATATATATATATATATATATGTATATATAATAAGAATCCTGTTAAATTCAGAACTGTTACAATTGGTTGCAGTTCTTATAATAATGCTGCTAACAAACTTCTATTAGCAATTCTTAATCAAATATATAAAATTACAAAAACAAGTGATAATACACATTGTATAAAAAATAGTTATGAACTGGTCAATATTATGAAAAATCTTAAATGTATAAAAAATATCACTCATATGACTTTAAAGATCTATTTAATAATATCGATTTATCAGATTTACATAATATCATAAATGAGCTTTTTAAAAAATATCAACACGAGTTGGATATATCACATAACATCGATTCTGATTATTTTCATTCCTTAACTAATTTCATTATCTATAATAATTTTATCATGCAAGATAACAATATATATATTCAAAATGTTGGTATACCACAAGGTGGTAGTCGTAGTACATCTAGTGTATTATCAGACTTACACTTATACTACTATGAACGTCATTATTTAAATAATAAAATACATTTATATTGATATATAGATGATGTAATTTTAATTGATACTGATAACACCAGTACATCTCAATTCCCTGTTGATTATCCTTCCAATCTAGAAATTTCAAAAAACCAGCTATTTAATAATACAATTAACTTCTTAGATATTAAAATTATATTAAAAGAGAACAAATTTATAATTGATATTTATGACAAAAGGAAAGAATTTAATTTTAAAGTTAATACCTTTACTAATTTTAAATCCTGTCTTTATAATTCTGTATATCGTAATATAATACTTAACCATTTATATAGAATAAAATGTCTATGTTCTTCTCATTTAATTAATACTAATATTAAAAAGCTTGTATATGATGCTATAAATAATGGTTATCCTAAAAAATTCATATATTCTTTAATTTATAATTAGATATTACATGATCTCATTATTAATTAATTCTTTGTGTAAAAAATCTATATAAAAATTATAAAACATAATAATAATAATAATAAATTAAAAATTTAAAAAAAGTAATACAAAAATATATATATAGGTTGGTTGGGAGGTAGATGTTAGAGTATGGAGGAGGGTGTTGTTGTCTGGATAAAAACGCAAAGGTTAATTAAAAAAAAAAAAAAAAAAAAAAAATTGAGAGTGGGTTATTCATTTTAACATAATTTTTATACTGTTTAATTGACACCAATATATGGATATTTGTCTAGTTATACCTATAGTTAAATAGCTATATTATATTTATCGAATTAATTTTAATGTTATTAATATAATTGTTAGTATTATTATTATTAATATTATTACTATTATTATAATTTTTAAAAAATTTTAATTTTTTATCATCTAATATTAAGATGAGTTTTTAACCAAGTAAAGTCAAAATAAATGTTACTGATTAAAGTAATAAACTGGTATTTTAAGTTATATGTTAATATGAATGTTATTACTTAATTCTACTTTTAATTATTTTATTAATTTAATTTTATCTTATGATCGATTATTAATTATTTTCTTCGGTTCAATTATATTTCCATTGAGCTTTTTCTTGTTATGGTCACTTTTTAGTCTACATGTGGATTTAACTATTGTTTTTACTTACTTTCAACTTCTTTTTATAATATAACAATATATTTACTGCTACTATTATTAAGTTTCTTTATTGTCTTCAATATTTTGTATCACTTTAAATCATAGCAAGTTTTTTTTTTTCCAACTTATTTATCTAGCTACTTGGCGCGCTTGGTTTTCACTATTTAAATAATAGTTTAAAATTGATAGTTTTTTTTTTTCACACCATGAATATTTCCCTATAGAAACCTAAACTTATAAGATAATTTAATTATAAATTGCTATGCTTTAGTTATTTAATTATCAAAAAAAAAAAAAAAAATAAATAAATACTAATGTGAATGTTTAACATTAATTAACTATTAATTACAAAAAATTCTCATGACTTTCTAAAGCTCAAGTTATTTTTCTTGCAAATGCTATTTAAATAATGATTTGAAAAAAACCCGGTTTAAACCAAAAAAACCTGGTTTAAACCAAAAAAACCTGGTTTAAACCAAAAAAACCCGGTTTTTTGGTTTTTTCAAAAAAACCGGTTTTTATACCAACCCTGCTGCATATGAAATTCATAAATTGATGGATGTTATTGAAAAAGTATACTATCAAGCTTACAAGAATAACGAATCATCTAGACAAAAGGTGTACCAAAAATCCAGAGAAAAATTAAAGTTTTCCAACATCAATGTTAATGACATTGTTTACGTAAAATTTCCCACTGTGTTTAACAAAAAAATACAAGGCCCATATGTGGTGAAGAAAATAATTTCTCCTGTGCTCATTCAAATTCAAGATTCCAATAATAGTCATGCTTCCCCTATGTTGATTCACACTAATCGAATCTTGAAGCTTCAAAAGAGAAATGAAGCACTGCAACATCCTTCAGTTTCTTCTAAAAATGCATCACATGATCAATCAGCTGTTGATAATGCATCTTCCACTCCTGTGAGACAACACTCTCCTACCCAAGTTTCAAATCATGATGCTGCATGTAACACATCTCCTCAAATTCTTTCTTCTTCTAAGTGTCAACAAACATCTTCTTGTTCAAGTAAATCAGTACTGTCACAAGCTCCTCCTGATAGCACTCATACTGGTGTTAAAAACAAGTCTACTCAATACAAAAATTATGATCTTCGCCCTCGCAATCATAAACTGTATAAGAAATAAACTAACCTTCTTTTTCCTTTTTCAGGATGACTATTGCTTTGTAGTATAATCAGTCGATGCTAGCCAGACTGATATTTCAGTAAGAAGAATCACTATGTAATTTTTTTTTTCTTTTCTCCAAGCTGCAGGCAGCTGTTATTATTTTTTTCTTCATTATGTAAGTCTTCTTCTCCCTGATACAATACAACAGTCATCCTCTTGATGTATGTATGGTTTTCAATAGTTTTATTATTTAATGCATTTATCTCTAACTCATAATTATTACAATAGATATATAATCTCATGTATGCCATACTTTTAAATCTTATAAAGTCTTTAATTACAAAAGTTGGTGCTGAAATTGAGAAAGAATTTGTCTTTTTTATATTCTCGTTATAATATTATGTCATTATTTAAAGTTATTTTTGACGAATGTGTATTCTAATATGAAAGGTGAAATTGTAATTAATATAGGGTAAACATAAATTGGAGTACTCCTCAAATTATTTTCTCTATTGTGACTTCTCTTTACAATGCATGCATGCTTTAACATTTAACCTCTTTTGATAAAAAAAAAAGAAAAGAAAGTGCATGATAAACTTATATATACTAATATTTCTTCTCTTCTTGGTGAAATATAGAAAGTGAATGACTCACCATAAGTAGTATATAATATTTTTTTTGTATACTTTTGAGTGTTTATACTTTGGATCCAAAGATGTTGAATGAGTCATTATATATATTTATAAAAAGCAAATACTTGATATATGACAAATGCAAAAGTGATCACTTACTTAATTTTAAAAAAAAAAAAAAAAATGTTTGAGAATTACAAGTAAATATGTTCAAGATATCTTCTAAATATAAAATTTTTGACATAATTGATTTTTCTTTTGTTTGAAAATTGACATTATCAAGTCATATACAAGATTCTCATATTCATATAAATTTCTTCCTTTTTCAGAATATTAAACATCTTATGTTTTATGTTTATTTTGAATGAAGTATAATATTAAAAGTATTTATGCAATTATTGTCAATTTATTTTGAAAGTGTTCAAGAATATTCCTTTATGAGAGTGTAAAGATTCTCTCTGTGAAAATTGTTATATTCATTTTGAAGATATTTTTATTGAAATATAACATTATACTTTTGCTACCAATCTAACATATGCCATTCTTTTGCAACTTATTATTTTATTTTCTGTGAAAATGTGTTATTGAATAATGCTAAGGATATTCATTTAAGATGTATTGAAAGTTTAAAAGGCTATGTGGTGATATAAGTAAATTTTTTTATGAGAGCCTAACTAATCTCTCTGCACCATTTATATATATATTTTTTTTTGTTCAATTGTCAACTTACAAATTCATTCAATTTATCATGTGTTATTTGAAACCATATATTTTATATATAGTTATTGTATGATTCATATACAGTTACAGTATGTTTCATTTTGTTGACAACTAAGAATATAATATACATATTATTGTATAATCAAATATTTTGACATATGCTAAAGCATTCTACTATTATAAGTGCATTTTGCACAGCCTAACAAGAGACTCGTCAAACTTAAGGACTGTTGTTTTGCACATAGACATAGACTTTAAATTTTTTTTTATATATGATAGATACTTCTGGAAGAAAATTTTGTATACCTTCCATGTTAACATATAAGGATTACTATTATAACAATAAGTATTTATATTCCTATAACTATTTCTGATACATTTGTTTTGTGTAATTATTTAGTATATTTGTACATGTGTTAGAAAATATTGTCTCGATGAAAAAATTGTTCATTTTTTGTCATCTCACCAATATTTTCTTTTGGGGGACCCTGGGTAATATGTGGTGGTTACTCGATAACCCCCCCATATGTTTAGTTTAATTCATTTTTATTAGCCATTTTATTTCTTATTACCTCCTTTTTATTAATGTTCTCAATTTAAATTTTATTTCGATTTCGTTTCTTTTCTTTTCGTCGCCTGTAATGTTTTCTTTCTTACTTAGCTTTCGAATGTTCCAAGCCGGTAAAATCCTGTTCGAAGTCATTCCTTCCGGTTTGGAGATCCTTCGAGAACATTCTGGCTTGTTCTATGGGTGGAACTTCCGTTTATTCGGACACTCCCCTTAGCCTATCAGTTTAAATTCCGCAGGTGACGTGTTTGAAGCCGTTGAGTGCCTGGCCACCTGCTTTGGCCTCCCTTCTTTACATGTTTATCAATTCTGTTCGTATTAAATTCATATTTATCCATTCTTTGCATCGTAACTTGGCTTATTTCTTCATCGCCCCCCTCTTTCGCTCGCTGCCAAATTGGCGCCTCTCGGATTTATAGTAACCCTGTCTCTTTTTCCCTCCTGGCTCTCGGCCTCCTGCGTCAGTTGCGCTGTTAGACTCCTGCCGAAATGGATGCGGCTGGTTGATCAGTGATTTTAGTGGAATTCCGGGGCAAAGGGTGCTCCCCCAATACCGTCAGGTGGAACAAGGTGTTGATTCTTAAAAAATGTCCACCCCAGGTTTATTTGAAATGTGATTTTTTAACGCTGCGAGTAGAAAGGCATCAATCTTTGGCATCCAGAAAATGATTCTGAGTGTTACTTCTTCCTGGTTACAGATGTTACGTAAGATTATATCATCATTTTTCTCCATATCTTGTTCATCAAATATCTCTACTTTGTTTTTTTTTCTTACCCCTCTGAAGGAAACATGCGGAGGTCGACATTCTCATCCACGACATGAGTTTTTTTTCATTCCTAAAGTAATTATTTCATTATATCATTATTTGGCCCAACATTATATATAAATTTTGAAATATCTCGGGGCGATCCGATGAAAGGAAAATATTGTACATCTCTATGAAAAATTTTCGTCTGATATAAATATATTTAAAAGTACGTATCTTTGATTGATGTTTAGAAAGAAAAATAATATTATCTTTTTGTCATATCATGAGAAATTTTTCTAATTCATACTGTCAAGACATATAAAATGTGTTATGAAAAAGAATGTTGTTTTCAGATGATATCAATTTTATAATTATCATCTGTTGTGAAATTGTTTCTATAGAGTACATGATTAATATGTACGAGTGCAAAGAAATACATATCTGTGAAGAAATATTTATAGTCGTGAAAAATAAATAAGTTTTCATGAAATAAAAATATTCATCTTCAAAAATCTGTCTATGTTTTAATTCCTGTGCATGAGTCTGGATTAATTGTTCTTCAAAAGCCAAGGACCTCACAGGTAACTTTTACTTTTTTCAATTTTATATTTTTATAATTTTTGTGCTTGATAAAGATTTCTCTATTATTTTAAATGAAGCAATGATGGTCATGTTTGGGTCGTTTGCCGGCCTCCATTCTTCACAATGTATTAGTCACTTTCACGATCACTTTGGCCTTATTGTGGGTAGAAAACAAAATAAACAAGTGTTTCTCCTCCCATCTCTTCTTCTCACCCACTAAAGTAAACACAACAGTTTCTTATTTTCTTTGGTGCACTGACCAAAGCGTGTCCAACATTCCATGACCATCCGTTTTTTTTCCTTTGCTACCATCGTATTTTCCTTATATATATATATATGTTGTCGTCATTATCTTCAGTTATATCTTCATTATTAAAATTATTTTTTTCATGCAATGATTAAAATTTTATAATTATATGTTATTGAGAGTGGTGCAGTAATTAAATGCAATATATATATTGATTCTATACTGAAATAATATTTTTGTTTTCTGGAGCAGTGCATCATATACATAACATAATTTATCCATATATTTTTTTTGCCTTGGTATAATTTGCAACTAATATATATACATTATTTAACGGAGGTGCTAGTAAAAATTATTCTTCATGCTAAGATAAATTATTTTTCTTGTCATACATCTAATAATATATGTTTTGAGCCATATTATATATATATTTTTACATAAAATATTTGGGTCTTATATTCTTCATGTCATACTAATATGTTAGTATACGTTTTCTTCTTTTTTTTAACATATAAAAATGGTTTATGACGTATATGAAAGTCATCAATATTTTAAATAACGGGTCAATTTATATATATATTATTCATCACAAGACCAGCCAATAACCAAATTTATCATGTCATATATTGAGCTCTTAGATTAATTTTTGTTTCTCTCTTCATCATGCCACCCAAGGCAAAATTAAATATTGCAATCCAACCCTTCGACGGTAACCCTCAGACTGTAGAATTCTTCTTCGATCAATTATCTGACATACAAGAACTAAATAACTTTACAGACAAGGAACTTTTTCTTCTCTTTAAATCAAAACTTGAAGGCACTGCCTTACTCTTCTTTCTTGAAACTCAGTCTCAGTTCAAGAACTCTAACTTTAATGAGATTCGAAAAGCATTTATAGACTATTTCTTACCCACAAAAAAGTCTGTTTCTCTCAAATCCTTACAGAACTTAAGTTTAGATTCAAATGAATCGGTTAAAAATTTTGCTTTTCGGTTGGATAAACAACTTCGACTTGCTTACCCAAAATTGGATCTTTCTGCTCTCAATTCATTGAAGTTCACTCATTTTCTTGAGGCTTTGCCTAAACAAATCAAACGCAAAATTTTAGAAGAAAATATTACATCTTTCGAGTTAGCTCTTGAACGAGCAAATTTTCTTCAAGACATTTATGACTCTCCCCCTAAAAAATCTTATGAGAATTTTAATCAAGCCTATTGTTTCGATTCTGAAAAAGTCCACAATAATTCTAATAATGTTCTTCATAAAACCCCTATAAAGCATACGAAGGATAAAGTTTATCACAATTCTCAAGCCAACTACTCTCCTTTACAAACTCAAAAGGACAAATCTCATGCTTCTCGTAATTTTCAAAGAAATTCTAGGACATTTTCGCCTTCTCCACCGAGACAAGAGGCTACAAATAAACGTAACAATAATTTTCATCAACGTAATTTTTACCGGAAACGTCCTTATCAACCCACCTTTGATAAGTTTTCTCACAAAAAAAATTCTACATCC
Source organism: Maratus speculifer (assembly GCA_964019185.1). Lineage (NCBI taxonomy): Eukaryota > Metazoa > Arthropoda > Arachnida > Araneae > Salticidae > Maratus > Maratus speculifer. The sequence continues at coordinate 199,193,560 of OZ025290.1, forward strand.
TTTTATCACAGACGAGATGTTGTACAGTGTGCGTTCTGTGGGAAATTCAATCATCGTATGGATACATGTTACAAATTTAAAAATATTATTAATTCGTCTAACCAAAACTCTTCAACTCAAATTTCGTCTCACCCTCACAGAAGGAAAAGCCACACCTCTTCTTCTGAAAATAACAACAATGTTTATCATTTAAACAGATAAGGGAGACTGGTTCTACTGACCGCCTTCTCTCCCGTAATTCTCATTCAGGGTCAGTACACTTTGACAACAAAAACAAACATCAACAATTTGACAAACGCTCTTCAATTACTTTAGTGTCATCCACAGCTGTCCAAACTTCTCCTATGACATCTAAATTTAACAAATCTTCCTGTTCACATAATTCTTTGACATCTAAACAAAATCTTGAAATTGATGATGATGTACAAGAAAGACATGTCATCTGCAGCTCATTTAATAATTCATATGTTCTTCCATGCATACTCATAAACATTCAACATAATGAAATTTCAACGTTAATTGATACGGGATCAAGTTTGTCTCTCTTGGATGAAGAATGCTTTAATAGCATTAAATCCAGGCTTCATTACAAATTTTTATCCAGGAATGTATCGGTGTCTACCATAAATTCTAAGGTTTTCTTCAAAGGATGCATAGAAATAGCATTTAAAATTGATAAATTTTTTTTTCATCATGTTTTTTACCTTACAAAGATACAAAATGTTCATTTTCAAGCCATACTTGGATTTGAGTTTATCAACAAACATTCTATTACCATATCACCCAGCTTTAAGTCTATTTTAATTAAAGATAAACATATTCCTTTTCAAAGTTATAATGAATCTCCTACTTGCTATTTTATGAATTCTGAATATAATTATGTGAATTCAATTGCACCATATTCTCTCGATGCACACAAAATGCCTTATTATGAAGAATCTATGTCAAATAATCTAACGAGTGATACTTACATTGATAATACTTGTGCAAATTATGATGACAAAAATTTACAATTAGTCAACAATTATACAACCTATCCTTATAATTATAATGTTCAAAATAATGGTTTGTTTACAAATAATATGGCTCATTCTGCTATGAATTTTCATAATCCTTATATTGATGGTAATTTTACTTATTATTTTCCAACTGATTATGGTAATGTGGTAAACTATGTATCTAATGATAATAATATTCCTGGCAAGAATTTCTCATCTCAGAATACTAATGATGGTAGCTATGTTGGTGAAAAGCAAACTCATTTAAATTATGGTAATAAAATTTTGGTGAATTCCAATATGGTACAATTACTCAATAGAGAATTAATTCCTCCTGATTCGTTTGTTTATTTACATGTTAAGTATCTCAATCCTCCATCTGAATATTTTGTTTTCAAACCCAATTTAAAAAATAAAGGTCTTGTGTTACATGAATCATTGCACTCAAAATCTTCAATTCAAAATGATTTATTTTTGGTTGTATGTCAGAATATATCAAAGCTGGATATTCATTTAAATAAAAATTCAATTATTGGCGAATGTATCAATGTAGATGAGAAAGATATTGAGGAATACTCTTTTGATTTGGATTTTGAGAACGATTATTGTAATTTAATTTTACCATCTGAAGAGATTAAAAGAAAACGTATTCAAGAATTATCTCCAAATGACTTTGATTTAAAACATTTACCTCCTCAAGAAAGGGACTCTTTGACCAAATTATTATGTAGTAAAGCTTTAGCTTTTTCAAAATCTCTTGACACTTTAGGTCATACGGACCTGGTTAATCCTCAATTTACAATGCTAAATTCTCATCCAGTAAAAACCTTACCTTTTCCTGTGCCACAGGCACTTGAGCAAGAAGCTCTTGACCAAATTAATCAAATGTTAAACGCTGGCATTATTGAGAGATCAAATTCATCTTGGGCGTGTCCCATGCTTCTTGTTAAAAAGAAGAGAACTGATATGTCTAAGCCTCAAAAGTATCGTTTGGCTCTGGATTTAAGATTGTTAAACTCCATAATAATTCCATCTTCATATCCTCTTCCTAGAATTCAAAATCTATTGGTACAGTTGTCAAAATTTAAATATTATACCACTCTTGACTTACCCTCTGCATATTGGCAGATTGCTGTACCTAAAGATATGCAAGATAAACTTAGTTTTACTACTCCATGGGGAATTTTTACCTATTTACGTTTAGTATTTGGCCTGAAGACAGCCGCCAGCACTTTCCAACAATTAATCGACTCTGTTATTCAATTATCTCAAATTGATTCCTGTTATGCATATCAAGACGATATTGTAGTGGGTGCTAATTCATTTGAAGAAATGTCCATGAAGCTCACAAAGCTATTAGACACTCTCATTGCTAATAACATTACTCTGTCTCCTGAAAAATGTGCATTTATGCAAACAAGTATTAACTTCTTGGGTTTCCAACTCACAGATCATAAAATTCTTCCTATTACGAGTAACATTTTAAAAATCACTTCTTTTCCAACGCCTAAAACCAAGAGGCAAACGAAAAGTTTTATAGGTTTGTGTTCATTTTATAGGTCAATTATTCCAAATTTTGCTAAATTGATTACTCCTCTCATTGAAGTCACCAAACCTAAAAATAAGTTTTCTTGGAAAACTGAGCAGGAAAATGCATTTAAAAAATTACAAGACATTTTCTTCCATAAACCTATGCTCAATCTCCCATACTGGAATGAAACGTTCTATGTTAATACAGATGCATCAAAAACAGCAATTTCAGCTGTTCTTATGCAAAAATTTGATGGTGAACTAAAACCCATCTCCTATTATTCCAAAACTCTATCTCAATCAGAAAGACACTACCCTGCCATCAAACTGGAACTTTATGCCATTTACAAAGGCATAACTGCTTTTAAATACTATATTTTTGGTCGACCCTTTATTCTATTGTCTGATGCAAAGCCACTTAATAATTATAAAAAAGCTACATCACCTGCTGATATTACTACTCGTTGGATGTTAGAACTGTCAGAATACTCGTACACATTCCAACATGTTCCAGGCAAAGAAAATGTCTTAGCAGATTTTCTGAGTAGAACTCCTCACATTCCTACTGAAGATCTCAATAATAATCCAGATCTTATTTCTTCACAAGAACCTTTACCTATTGTTGATAATCAAAATGATTTACATAATGACATTCCTCACTTTCCATGCGGTTTAGTTGACAAAATACACCACACATGTCATCTTCAGAGTGATTCTTCACCTCCTAATAATGATAATAACCAAGATCCATTATTAGAAATTCTTGATCACACCATCTTCTCTGAACAACAAAAGGACACAAAAATTAAGCAAATTTATGAAGATCTTAAAAATAATAAGAAATCTAAAAGTTTAAATGGCTACTATATTAATCCAAGTAATGAGTTACTTTGCTATAATGGTCATTTCTCTTCAGAAGATATCGAGCTACATAAAGCTGTTTTACCTGTGTCACTTAGAGCAAAAGCCTTAAGAATTGCTCATATTACTCATACTGGAATTCATAAAACCATTGTTAATTTAAAGAAAAGATTTACCTGGAAAACCCTTGTTTCAGATACCATTAATTATGTCAACTCTTGTGAAATTTGTTTAGTAAATAAGAATCATAAAAAAAAACACTGCTCCATACTTACCTGCACCACTCCCAACAGCTCCCAATCAAAAAGTCTCTATGGATTTACTCGGCCCATTGAGAAATCGTCAATATGTGTTGACCATGATAAACCATTTTTCTCGTCATTTAGAATTATATGCCTTGAATAATATCAGCGCTGAGTCTGTTACAAAAGCTTTATTACATTACATTTCCACTCATGGAAAACCGGAATTAACGCTCACTGATCATGGCTCTCAATTTACTAGTGACATGTTTTCTTTCTTTAATAAAAAGCTTGGCATTAAATTAGAACACAGTTCTGTAGCCCATCCCCAGGCCAACGGATTAAGTGAACGAGTCAATTCTCAAATAAAATCGTCTGTGAATACAATGGCTTCACAAGGATGTGATATACCAACTGCTCTAAAAATTCACCAATCTATATATAATGCTACACCTCATCCAGCCACAAAATTCACTCCAAATCTTCTTCATTTTGGAAGAGAAATAAACGACATTTATTCCAATTATAAAACTCAAGTTTCATGGAAAATTCTCAATACTGCATATCAGGGTTGTTTGGTTTAAACCACGCTGGTTTAAACCATGGTTTAAACCAAGTGGTTTTTTTAAAAAAACCATGCTGGTTTTTTTTTATTTGGTTTTTTTCCCTTTTCCCTAATGTTTTCATTTATTTTACACATTATTAAAATGTGCAAAATCAAAGTTATGGAGTAGCTACAAGCAAGGCTAAAGACAAATTTTTAAAGTGACAAACATCTTTAATCAATCTAATTTTTCTTACTAGCTATAAATTGACATGGCGAAATATTTTTCTACAGTGAACTGTGGAGGATAAAAAAGGTAGTTAGGTTTAATTCTTTTTTAAACCTTTTATTTTATGGCATATGCCAGCCAAAAATGCAATTATACTGCTTAGATAGCTTGATTATGATTTACTAAGGATTGCATCATGTATCAAAGCATCAATAATGACATAATCATAAGTCATTCTTTCCATTGGTCACTCTTGTTCTGTATGCTAATGAATGATTGGCTATGAATTTTCTCTGTTCCATAGCTATTGGTTTTAGTAAGCTTTGGTTTTTCTTAGATTGGATTTGCAGTTTTTACATTATTTTTTTCTGTTTCTAATTACTTTTTATTGTATTTTATTTTAAGAAAGCTACTTATATATATTGAAATAAAAGAATGTCTAAAACTAGAAGAAAGGAAAATATAATCTGGTTTTCATTTGAGAGAATAAGAAATACATCAAAAACATGTTTAAGAGCCAAAAGTAAAAATTGCATGCAATGTAAATGCTGTAAAATTAGCTCTTCCTTATAATACTAGGTGTGATTCATTTTCAGATGCTTTAGATGTTTACCTTAAAAATTGCCCCACTTACTTAAAATTTGTGTAGAAAATAGGAATGTTATTGATAAAAATATTCAAAAGCTCGTATCTGTCTAATTTTTATTTTAAAAGAAATGTTGAAGATATGTTTAAACTGTTAAATTCTATTGCAGTTGCCCTGGATAATATCTAAAGTAATAAGTTCCATTAGTAATGCAAGTTTATAATTGGACAGGTCGTCAAAAAATATTAAGAGAAAAAAAATGTAAATAAAGAAATCTCAGTTTTTTAGTCCAGGTATAAAACAGCCCTAACACCCATGCTCTTTTAGGTATAAATGCTTGAACCACAATACAGTAAAGGGCAAAATTAGCACTAGCCACCGGCCACAGGGCCAGTAAATGATAAATAGTGGGCAGTGAAAAATTGTCTATCAGCGGCCACCTTATCGCCACTTTTTTACAAGGAGATAATATATTTTACTTACATTTTATCAACAATTCTACTTTTTTGGGTTCCAATATATTTATATCAACATATTTATTTGTGCTATTCTGTCTTACATTAATACTTATAGAAGTTTTAACTGTTTAGTACTTTTAAATAAAAAAGTGGCCACTAGTTTAAACATAGTGGCCATTTGAAAAATTAGTCTTACTGGCCAGTGGCCACTAAAGAAATTTCCCAATTTTGCCTTGTACAATACAGTCAAAGTTAACTATGTGAACAATTAAAAAAGGATACATTAAATTTTACAAAACAAAAATATCCATGTAACTCTATGCTTGCACAGATAATAAAATTTAATGCTAAATCTTCACCGTTTGAAGAACAAAGAAACAGAAAAAATAAAGTTTGTATTTAAAAAAAAAAAAAAAATAATAATAATAATAATTTTTCTAAGCCTATGTCTCAATTTGTGTAAGCATTACATTTGTTGATGTATCAAGTCAATACACATGTATTTTTTAACATTAATAAAATGCATATTGATATTTTTTAAGTAAATATATGTAGTAAGAGATTAATAATCATTTGTTGATGTTAATACTGTAAATAATTTCTAAATTATGCACAAGAAAATGTTTTCTATTTCAGCTTATTTCTGTTAATTTAGTAAAATATGTTTGTTTGCACATTACTATGTTCTTCATTATCAACCTGCATATAATTATTTCTTAAATTATTATCTAAAAGGTTTATATAAGTATACTAATAAATTGATAGTTTTTTTTTTTCACACCATGAATATTTCCCTATAGAAACCTAAACTTATAAGATAATTTAATTATAAATTGTTATGCTTTAGTTATTTAATTATCAAAAAAAAAAAATAAATAAATAAATACTAATGTGAATGTTTAACATTAATTAACTATTAATTACAAAAAATTCTCATGACTTTCTAAAGCTCAAGTTATTTTTCTTGCAAATGCTATTTAAATAATGATTTGAAAAAAACCCGGTTTAAACCAAAAAAACCTGGTTTAAACCAAAAAAACCTGGTTTAAACCAAAAAAACCCGGTTTTTTGGTTTTTTTCAAAAAAACCGGTTTTTATACCAACCCTGCTGCATATGAAATTCATAAATTGATGGATGTTATTGAAAAAGTATACTATCAAGCTTACAAGAATAACGAATCATCTAGACAAAAGGTGTACCAAAAATCCAGAGAAAAATTAAAGTTTTCCAACATCAATGTTAATGACATTGTTTACGTAAAATTTCCCACTGTGTTTAACAAAAAAATACAAGGCCCATATGTGGTGAAGAAAATAATTTCTCCTGTGCTCATTCAAATTCAAGATTCCAATAATAGTCATGCTTCCCCTATGTTGATTCACACTAATCGAATCTTGAAGCTTCAAAAGAGAAATGAAGCACTGCAACATCCTTCAGTTTCTTCTAAAAATGCATCACATGATCAATCAGCTGTTGATAATGCATCTTCCACTCCTGTGAGACAACACTCTCCTACCCAAGTTTCAAATCATGATGCTGCATGTAACACATCTCCTCAAATTCTTTCTTCTTCTAAGTGTCAACAAACATCTTCTTGTTCAAGTAAATCAGTACTGTCACAAGCTCCTCCTGATAGCACTCATACTGGTGTTAAAAACAAGTCTACTCAATACAAAAATTATGATCTTCGCCCTCGCAATCATAAACTGTATAAGAAATAAACTAACCTTCTTTTTCCTTTTTCAGGATGACTATTGCTTTGTAGTATAATCAGTCGATGCTAGCCAGACTGATATTTCAGTAAGAAGAATCACTATGTAATTTTTTTTTTCTTTTCTCCAAGCTGCAGGCAGCTGTTATTATTTTTTTCTTCATTATGTAAGTCTTCTTCTCCCTGATACAATACAACAGTCATCCTCTTGATGTATGTATGGTTTTCAATAGTTTTATTATTTAATGCATTTATCTCTAACTCATAATTATTACAATAGATATATAATCTCATGTATGCCATACTTTTAAATCTTATAAAGTCTTTAATTACAAAAGTTGGTGCTGAAATTGAGAAAGAATTTGTCTTTTTTATATTCTCGTTATAATATTATGTCATTATTTAAAGTTATTTTTGACGAATGTGTATTCTAATATGAAAGGTGAAATTGTAATTAATATAGGGTAAACATAAATTGGAGTACTCCTCAAATTATTTTCTCTATTGTGACTTCTCTTTACAATGCATGCATGCTTTAACATTTAACCTCTTTTGATAAAAAAAAAAGAAAAGAAAGTGCATGATAAACTTATATATACTAATATTTCTTCTCTTCTTGGTGAAATATAGAAAGTGAATGACTCACCATAAGTAGTATATAATATTTTTTTTGTATACTTTTGAGTGTTTATACTTTGGATCCAAAGATGTTGAATGAGTCATTATATATATTTATAAAAAGCAAATACTTGATATATGACAAATGCAAAAGTGATCACTTACTTAATTTTAAAAAAAAAAAAAAAATGTTTGAGAATTACAAGTAAATATGTTCAAGATATCTTCTAAATATAAAATTTTTGACATAATTGATTTTTCTTTTGTTTGAAAATTGACATTATCAAGTCATATACAAGATTCTCATATTCATATAAATTTCTTCCTTTTTCAGAATATTAAACATCTTATGTTTTATGTTTATTTTGAATGAAGTATAATATTAAAAGTATTTATGCAATTATTGTCAATTTATTTTGAAAGTGTTCAAGAATATTCCTTTATGAGAGTGTAAAGATTCTCTCTGTGAAAATTGTTATATTCATTTTGAAGATATTTTTATTGAAATATAACATTATACTTTTGCTACCAATCTAACATATGCCATTCTTTTGCAACTTATTATTTTATTTTCTGTGAAAATGTGTTATTGAATAATGCTAAGGATATTCATTTAAGATGTATTGAAAGTTTAAAAGGCTATGTGGTGATATAAGTAAATTTTTTTATGAGAGCCTAACTAATCTCTCTGCACCATTTATATATATATTTTTTTTTGTTCAATTGTCAACTTACAAATTCATTCAATTTATCATGTGTTATTTGAAACCATATATTTTATATATAGTTATTGTATGATTCATATACAGTTACAGTATGTTTCATTTTGTTGACAACTAAGAATATAATATACATATTATTGTATAATCAAATATTTTGACATATGCTAAAGCATTCTACTATTATAAGTGCATTTTGCACAGCCTAACAAGAGACTCGTCAAACTTAAGGACTGTTGTTTTGCACATAGACATAGACTTTAAATTTTTTTTTATATATGATAGATACTTCTGGAAGAAAATTTTGTATACCTTCCATGTTAACATATAAGGATTACTATTATAACAATAAGTATTTATATTCCTATAACTATTTCTGATACATTTGTTTTGTGTAATTATTTAGTATATTTGTACATGTGTTAGAAAATATTGTCTCGATGAAAAAATTGTTCATTTTTTGTCATCTCACCAATATTTTCTTTTGGGGGACCCTGGGTAATATGTGGTGGTTACTCGATAACCCCCCCATATGTTTAGTTTAATTCATTTTTATTAGCCATTTTATTTCTTATTACCTCCTTTTTATTAATGTTCTCAATTTAAATTTTATTTCGATTTCGTTTCTTTTCTTTTCGTCGCCTGTAATGTTTTCTTTCTTACTTAGCTTTCGAATGTTCCAAGCCGGTAAAATCCTGTTCGAAGTCATTCCTTCCGGTTTGGAGATCCTTCGAGAACATTCTGGCTTGTTCTATGGGTGGAACTTCCGTTTATTCGGACACTCCCCTTAGCCTATCAGTTTAAATTCCGCAGGTGACGTGTTTGAAGCCGTTGAGTGCCTGGCCACCTGCTTTGGCCTCCCTTCTTTACATGTTTATCAATTCTGTTCGTATTAAATTCATATTTATCCATTCTTTGCATCGTAACTTGGCTTATTTCTTCATCGCCCCCCTCTTTCGCTCGCTGCCAAATTGGCGCCTCTCGGATTTATAGTAACCCTGTCTCTTTTTCCCTCCTGGCTCTCGGCCTCCTGCGTCAGTTGCGCTGTTAGACTCCTGCCGAAATGGATGCGGCTGGTTGATCAGTGATTTTAGTGGAATTCCGGGGCAAAGGATACCGTCAGGTGGAACAAGGTGTTGATTCTTAAAAAATGTCCACCCCAGGTTTATTCGAAATGTGATTTTTTAACGCTGCGAGTAGAAAGGCATCAATCTTTGGCATCCAGAAAATGATTCTGAGTGTTACTTCTTCCTGGTTACAGATGTTACGTAAGATTATATCATCATTTTTCTCCATATCTTGTTCATCAAATATCTCTACTTTGTTTTTTTTTCTTACCCCTCTGAAGGAAACATGCGGAGGTCGACATTCTCATCCACGACATGAGTTTTTTTTCATTCCTAAAGTAATTATTTCATTATATCATTATTTGGCCCAACATTATATATAAATTTTGAAATATCTCGGGGCGATCCGATGAAAGGAAAATATTGTACATCTCTATGAAAAATTTTCGTCTGATATAAATATATTTAAAAGTACGTATCTTTGATTGATGTTTAGAAAGAAAAATAATATTATCTTTTTGTCATATCATGAGAAATTTTTCTAATTCATACTGTCAAGACATATAAAATGTGTTATGAAAAAGAATGTTGTTTTCAGAAGATATCAATTTTATAATTATCATCTGTTGTGAAATTGTTTCTATAGAGTACATGATTAATATGTACGAGTGCAAAGAAATACATATCTGTGAAGAAATATTTATAGTCGTGAAAAATAAATAAGTTTTCATGAAATAAAAATATTCATCTTCAAAAATCTGTCTATGTTTTAATTCCTGTGCATGAGTCTGGATTAATTGTTCTTCAAAAGCCAAGGACCTCACAGGTAACTTTTACTTTTTTCAATTTTATATTTTTATAATTTTTGTGCTTGATAAAGATTTCTCTATTATTTTAAATGAAGCAATGATGGTCATGTTTGGGTCGTTTGCCGGCCTCCATTCTTCACAATGTATTAGTCACTTTCACGATCACTTTGGCCTTATTGTGGGTAGAAAACAAAATAAACAAGTGTTTCTCCTCCCATCTCTTCTTCTCACCCACTAAAGTAAACACAACAGTTTCTTATTTTCTTTGGTGCACTGACCAAAGCGTGTCCAACATTCCATGACCATCCGTTTTTTTTCCTTTGCTACCATCGTATTTTCCTTATATATATATATATGTTGTCGTCATTATCTTCAGTTATATCTTCATTATTAAAATTATTTTTTTCATGCAATGATTAAAATTTTATAATTATATGTTATTGAGAGTGGTGCAGTAATTAAATGCAATATATATATTGATTCTATACTGAAATAATATTTTTGTTTTCTGGAGCAGTGCATCATATACATAACATAATTTATCCATATATTTTTTTTGCCTTGGTATAATTTGCAACTAATATATATACATTATTTAACGGAGGTGCTAGTAAAAATTATTCTTCATGCTAAGATAAATTATTTTTCTTGTCATACATCTAATAATATATGTTTTGAGCCATATTATATATATATTTTTACATAAAATATTTGGGTCTTATATTCTTCATGTCATACTAATATGTTAGTATACGTTTTCTTCTTTTTTTTAACATATAAAAATGGTTTATGACGTATATGAAAGTCATCAATATTTTAAATAACGGGTCAATTTATATATATATTATTCATCACAAGACCAGCCAATAACCAAATTTATCATGTCATATATTGAGCTCTTAGATTAATTTTTGTTTCTCTCTTCATCATGCCACCCAAGGCAAAATTAAATATTGCAATCCAACCCTTCGACGGTAACCCTCAGACTGTAGAATTCTTCTTCGATCAATTATCTGACATACAAGAACTAAATAACTTTACAGACAAGGAACTTTTTCTTCTCTTTAAATCAAAACTTGAAGGCACTGCCTTACTCTTCTTTCTTGAAACTCAGTCTCAGTTCAAGAACTCTAACTTTAATGAGATTCGAAAAGCATTTATAGACTATTTCTTACCCACAAAAAAGTCTGTTTCTCTCAAATCCTTACAGAACTTAAGTTTAGATTCAAATGAATCGGTTAAAAATTTTGCTTTTCGGTTGGATAAACAACTTCGACTTGCTTACCCAAAATTGGATCTTTCTGCTCTCAATTCATTGAAGTTCACTCATTTTCTTGAGGCTTTGCCTAAACAAATCAAACGCAAAATTTTAGAAGAAAATATTACATCTTTCGAGTTAGCTCTTGAACGAGCAAATTTTCTTCAAGACATTTATGACTCTCCCCCTAAAAAATCTTATGAGAATTTTAATCAAGCCTATTGTTTCGATTCTGAAAAAGTCCACAATAATTCTAATAATGTTCTTCATAAAACCCCTATAAAGCATACGAAGGATAAAGTTTATCACAATTCTCAAGCCAACTACTCTCCTTTACAAACTCAAAAGGACAAATCTCATGCTTCTCGTAATTTTCAAAGAAATTCTAGGACATTTTCGCCTTCTCCACCGAGACAAGAGGCTACAAATAAACGTAACAATAATTTTCATCAACGTAATTTTTACCGGAAACGTCCTTATCAACCCACCTTTGATAAGTTTTCTCACAAAAAAAATTCTACATCCTTTTATCACAGACGAGATGTTGTACAGTGTGCGTTCTGTGGGAAATTCAATCATCGTATGGATACATGTTACAAATTTAAAAATATTATTAATTCGTCTAACCAAAACTCTTCAACTCAAATTTCGTCTCACCCTCACAGAAGGAAAAGCCACACCTCTTCTTCTGAAAATAACAACAATGTTTATCATTTAAACAGATAAGGGAGACTGGTTCTACTGACCGCCTTCTCTCCCGTAATTCTCATTCAGGGTCAGTACACTTTGACAACAAAAACAAACATCAACAATTTGACAAACGCTCTTCAATTACTTTAGTGTCATCCACAGCTGTCCAAACTTCTCCTATGACATCTAAATTTAACAAATCTTCCTGTTCACATAATTAGCCAAGGACCTCACAGGTAACTTTTACTTTTTTCAATTTTATATTTTTATAATTTTTGTGCTTGATAAAGATTTCTCTATTATTTTAAATGAAGCAATGATGGTCATGTTTGGGTCGTTTGCCGGCCTCCATTCTTCACAATGTATTAGTCACTTTCACAATCACTTTGGCCTTATTGTGGGTAGAAAACAAAATAAACAAGTGTTTCTCCTCCCATCTCTTCTTCTCACCCACTAAAGTAAACACAACATATATATATATATATATATATATATATATATATATATAGATAGATAGATAGATAGATAGATAGATAGATATTAAACTCTCTCATTTTAAGTTTAAACTTATTAAGTACCATTTACATGCATTTTAAATATCCATTAACAAGCAATTTTCAATTACATTAAAATTGTTTGCTTTTGGAGAGGAAAATTCTGCTCGCCAAATTGTGTAACACTTTCATCTTTTCCTGCCAAGTACTCGAAAGTAATTTATTTTTTACAGACTTTCTACAGTAATTCCGCTGCTAAGTTTGACAGATCCTTTATTACATACACAAATAGTTTAATTAGTTTTTTTTTCTTTTTTTGAGTATGCTCAGCATGGAGACCTTCCTTGTAAGAGATTATTTTTGAAAAATGCAATGTATGAAGATTCTTGAAGAGATAAACTAGGTCTACAATTAACATACCTATATACAAGGGTCACACTGAAATTTTTTGAGGTATGGCTAAATGATGCAAATTAAACTTATCAATTCTTAGGTTTGTTCAAAATAGTTTTCGCCAATGCACTTTTGTTTTCGAATTTTCCAAAGATTAAATGTTTCAAGACATCCATTTCTTGGCAAAGATAAGAAATATTTTTTAATAGCCTCATCAATCTCATCTTTGGAATGAAAAGAAGCCCATGTATTTTCATTATTATTATTAAAACACAAGGTTTCTACACAATTTTGATTAAAAAAAATTTCCCTATTTTTCCTGCCTTTTTTCAAAATATTTCTTGACTTTTCTCAATAAAAATTTGTTTTATATAATGCTGTAAAACTCTCCACAATGGACAACTTTAATCTAGATATGTGCTAAAAAAAAGTATGCACTGTATAAATTTACGATTTTTAATTCTTTTTCAAACTGTGCCTCTGTTATTAATAAGGATAAATTTTATATAAAAATTTTAGATTGGATGAATAATTTATTCAAAATCTTTCCATTTACAGCAGTAATCGAGATTGTCATGAAAAGTAATACATGAAAAATTCCCTGACCACTTCAAATATTTAAAACTTTCCCCAACTTTTCTCTGTTTTCCAGTTTTTTCTGACCCATAGCAATCCTGAAAAGTAGCCAAAAGTAACACATAGCACAATAAGGAGAATAAGGTGAATGTTTTATCACTTTGATGCTTTTATAATTCAAGACATTCGTCTATAATCCATGCTGAATGAGATGATGCATTACCATGGTGAAGTATGGGTTCCCTAACATTCTCTTCTTGAAGAACTTCTGAAAAACACTTTATGCTGCACTAGCCCAGTAGCTGAAACTGTCTAGCATGGCAGCAAGTGCTGCAAGTTATTTTAAACTTTGCAGATTAATCCACCAGCTTAAAAAGAAAGACTGATCTAAAAAAAAATCTGAAATTTACTTTAAGTCTCTAGATTTATGGTATTTGTTTTACAATTTTATTATATTATCTTTATAAAAACAAAATTGAAATATTTTATTGGATATTGTAGATTTAGTAGGCTTAATTTAGCACTGTTGGGTCGCAGGTAAATTTTAGTATGCTGCAGACTGACATTGAAAATTCTGTATCTGAGTGTACCAGTTGGCTGTAACTGTCTTCTGTCCCTTTACTCCTGTACTTCTTATTTTCTCTTCATTCAAAATTTATTCAGCGATAAATGAATTGCAAATTTTGCCACAAATTACCATCTGCAGACATAAAAAAAACTCAAATTCGCACATCTGGCCAATATTTTTTTGGTACATATTGTCTGCCTTTGTTTAAAAAATTTCAGAGTTACCCTCGTAATGCTTCTATGAAAAAATTATCTATGTTATTAGGTAAAACAGTTATTAATTAAAAGAAAGAAAAGAATTAACTAGAGCACAGAGGATGAGAAATACCTGTTGCATATGCCCGAGAATATTCATACGAGTAGTAAATATATCTTTTCCTTCTTCAGAATATAAACGATGAATAAAGTCTGTGGTATAGTTAACATTAGCCATCTCATTTCTAAATGATACATAAAAAAAAAAGAACAATTAGTGAACTTCTTAATTAGATACAAAGAATATATGAATGATTAAGTAACAAAGAATATATGAATGACTCATGTTTACTATATATGTATAATGGAACTTTCATTCTGGTTGCTACTATGGCTTGAGTTCCGCTGAATGGATTTTGATGGAAGTCACACTGATAGATAATCAATTAAGGAAGTTTTTTTACAATATCAAGTGAACTAAGACATACTTTCTAGTAGAAAATAATTATCTAAATCAATGAATGGTTCCTCAATGTAGGTTATATACCTTACAAGGGATAAATTTTAGATTTATTATTATATTGTTGTTATTGTAATTTATTTGTTTATTTTTAAATTAAAAAATATTTCATAGACTAAAAATAGAAATAATACAGGAAAAATCAAAATTAATTAAAATAAATTTTAAAAGCTTCCAATCAAAAGTTCAAAACAAGCTATAACTGGAATTAAACTGGATAATTATAAGACTTTCGCTTTAAATATTTAAGCACTTATACATATGTAACTATATAATTTTTCTAGTGTTGCAAAATATCAGATAATTTTTATATTTTTGAAAATTTCATGATATTTAGAAATTCTTCATACAATTAGGATTCTCACTGGCATTTCACACACATTAGCGATTTGCAAATAAGAAATAAAAAACAGTCGCCAAATGAAAAGAAATGTTAGCAAAATAGATTCAGCATGAAACACTGAAAAATTTATCTTTAACCCCTTATTGTATCCCTTTTTTCCAAATGTTCTAAAATAACCTAATTTGTTTTGTAATTGTTTATAAATTATAAATTCAACTATATTATAGAAAAAATATCACAAATACATTCTAAATGCCTCCCAGTCCTAAATATATAAATGTTTTAGACATTCTTTTTAGCAATCTAAATGAAAATCAAAAACAACTATTGTTGATTTACAGTTGTGAAAATATTTGCTATAAATTGTTATGAGATTTGGAATTGATGGAAAAAATTTGACATGCCAAAATTTTTTTATATATATATACAAGTAATAAATAGTATGGTAAATGGTAAAATAAACGAAAGTGCATGAATACTGATTAATTGACAATAGATAAATATGTATCCCATTATCTTTTCTGTCTTTGATTGTTGCTAAAATATATTGATGTTGAGTCAGTATCTCTATAAATAAAACAATCTAAATGGCACGGTGAGATTGAACATGTAAAGCGACATCTAATCCTTCGCAATGCAGAGAAAAATCTGTATTGGAAAACACATAAACAGCTATAAAAATAAAAAAAAAACAGAAACTAAGCACTTGCAATTTGGTGAGTCTAATTGTTCTTTTACTCGCTAAATGAAGCATTTTGTCATGATTTGGTATAATGGCAAGTGACAGCAAGAACCCTGCATGCAATGCATATGTGTTTTTGTTTTAGCTGCATATAAAATGTCTTTTCTCTTGTAATTAATATAGTTCATATCAATTTAGTATGCATTCAACAATAGATAATCTACAGAATGAATAGTAAAACTTTACACTTACCTTAAAATAAGACCTCTCTGAATTCCTTCTGCCATCTTAGCCTGCATATGGTAGACATCACCAATTAAATCTTTTATGGAGAAGTGTTCCTCAAAGATGTATGATGCATCTGCACCACCAGCCAGACCAGCTAGAGTTGCTAAATACCCACAATAACCACCCATTGTTTCTACAACAAAAACTCGTCTCTTGGTTCCTTGTGCACTTTGTCGTATTCTGTCACAAATCTGGCAAAACGAAAGATTTATTTTACAAAAAGAACAAAAATATTTTTATTAATATATTAGATATTTCTGTTGAATAAAGGTTTCTGAAAATATTAAATGATTTCTCTTTCACACATACACAGCTGTATATATCATATTTTGCAATTTATTAATTGATTTTTGAAACTGATAAAGGCAAAGAAAATTCCGGAGTCTATTATACATTAAATACAAAATAACACAGTTGATGATCACAGTTGGTAGCTGCTGTTTATTTAACATTATATACAAAAATATGCACATTATTAACAGATTACGCCCACTACACTGATGTGTTTATTCAAATGAACATCAAATCAAACAAAATATATCAATGAATTTTACCTTTGTTTTAAAGCAAAATGGTCATTTACCTGAAATGTCTTTCTACATTGACAGTATGACTAAACGATATTGCACAATTAATATATTTTTTAATGTGTCAGACAAAATTTGGGCTGTTAAGGACCAATTCATTTTGTTAATCATTGACTGTAGGATTTAATGAAGAATAATAGAGCATTATATAACTAAAAACCCCTAAAACTATCCTTAAACTAGTCAGATGTGGCAATCCCAAAACTTTCTTCTATATTATACTTGTTAATACATCCTGGAAAATGCACCAAACTCTAGTCAGCAACAACTTATGTCTATTTATAATTGAATCTGAAGTCTGGTGAAAATCTGTGCATTAGTTTTTCAGACAGAGGCTACTGCAAAATCTTTTAAAACATTCTGTATAACTGCACCACATGTTAGGTGATGTACAATAAAAACTATGCAAGTTCAAGATACAGTTCATCAGAATTTTAGAATACCATTGCACAACAACCTTAACAATTAATTTAACACATCTAGTTTCTGAAACTCCCTATGTATTTTTTATTCTTATAAATATTTATGTAACTTGAAAACTTTTAATTGATGTTTGTATGAAGTTAAAATTATACAAAATATGGTAAAAAACAGCGATTTGCAAAGCTGAGACTTCTGACCTGCAGATTTACTAGTTTATCTATAGTTGAGAGGTTTTAAATACATAATTATAAGCTAATCTGTAAACTATTTTAAAGTTTATGAACATGAAAGACTCTAGGAATACTTGAAATTCAATGATGCTTAACTGTTATAATACTAATTTCTTATACCTTAGTATTTCAATAGTGCTAATCTGACAATGACATAGAATCTTGATAATTTTGTATGCAGTAGATTTTGATTAATTAGCACACATTGGTGTTAGCACAAATTGCTCCAACAAAGTAGCTGTTTTAATTATCATAACTAATGTTAATGATGTGTTTCAATTTTATTCTTGACATTTTGCACAATTAAACAGACATACTATATTATATTTATGATAAATTTACATTATGAAAATTACTTACAAACTAAACACATTGCAAGAATTTAAATAAGATGTTAGATACCAGTCTATCTCAAGTACAGTCAAACCTCGCTAACTCAAACTTTGATTTTATGAATTTTTCGATATCTCAAAGAAAAGAAAATTCCCTTCAAATTTCTCATACACATATTTTAAAAAGCTTGGATTGGCAAAATTTTTTAACACATCCCTCGATAACTTGTTTCCAAAAATAAAGATTAAAAAAAAGGCTCCAAAATAAAAGAAAATTTTAAAGAATAAAAAAAATTATATTCACAAGTTGTAGCGGCAAATTTTATATAAACTTTAAAACAGAGGAATATAAAGAGGCCTGTAACACAATGAATTCACTTGATGGCGTTTCACCATCACATCTAGTTTTAAAGTTCTACAAGCTAAGCGAATGGCTGACAAAGCATGGAACAATGTGTCTTCCTTTACGATAATAAATAGCTTTTAAAAGGCTGGATTCATTGAAAATCATGAAAGTAGTCAAAGTAGTCATACAACTAACATTAATAATTCTGATGAAAACTGGACCAAAAAGAACTGAAAGGATTCATGAAGCTTAATAATATGGAATTTAATAACCCTTTTGACATATTTGATGCAGTAATAGCGTGTGGTCAGTGGCACAACAATGATATTATCAATTAAAAAAAAGCTTCTTGTGAGACAGAAAGCGAATGAAGAAATTGATGAATCACCACAAAATGTGATAAACAGACACTTTCTGCAGTGAACATTTTGAAGAGATGGCTGTTGAGTGTCAGGATATACTTTATAGTAGACTCCCTCAAATCCAGAACACTAAAATGCATAACTCTCTAAAATCTGCATATATTTACTGATGTAAGCAATGAAACATCCAGTTCAGATAGAGGGACAAAATTTGACTTTTTTAGTTTTATATCAATTCCATACATATTTTAATTTGTAATTTTTGTTAATATTATCGAATTCATGTTTTTCATGATGGAAGAATAAATTTATTTCTCAAAAAATTCAACATATTATTATTGGTAATATTATTGGTAATCACAGTCAACATAATATTATTGGTAATCACAATCTTTTTACCAAATATATTTATGCATTAATCAAATTTATTTGGTTATTAAGTCTGGATAAACCTGAAGTAAACCTTCCTTATTTTATGACTTTTATGTGAATTAGAAATATATGCTTATGAGGCAAGTTGCATTCAATAATTTAGGAAAAATACATTTCATCTTTATAATGAGTGTAGCATGTCCCAAAACAGACCTTGCGTTTAAAACCTTATTCAACCATTATAATGAATTCATACATTGTTAATTATTAAACTGACTTTTCCTTTTAATATTTTAATCATTTTCAAAACTATCTAAATTTTCATTATTTTAGTTTATTACTTATTTTAATATTTTACTATGTTGTAAGCATTCATTATAGTTTCAATTGCATTATTATTTACATTCAAATTACTGTTTAAAAAATGTAAACAAAGCAATGACCAGAAATATACAAAATTCTAAATTTTGTCCCAGCCTGTACAAATTTGAGGGAATCTACTGTATTACCAAATATGTCAGAATGCGCATTTAAAGTCATTGTCCATTTAGAAAATGTAATAGATAAAATTTCCTATTCATCTCTGAAGAGAATAGCAATTGAATCTTTTCTTAATTATAATTGTCAAAAGTGTTTATCAGAATAAATATGGATTACTTTTTAAAAAGGTGTGTGAAAAAGCGTTTATCTTTATTCTGCTATTGACAGCTTGTGATTTTCAATAATTTGAATTTTTGGTATTTCAATTCTTTTTGTCTTTTCCTTCAAGTTCAAGATCTTGAGGTTCGACTATAATAAGGTTAAAACTTTCAAAATATCAAACTAGTCAATCTCAAGTATAAGGTTAAAACTTTTAAAATTTCAAAATAACAATTTTCACATTTAGTCTAGCATAAAATAAAAGTGTATACTTACTTCTGTAATTTCATTTAAAGCTGTATCAGACCCAAGTGAAAATTCAGTTCCTGGAACATTATTGCTGATTGTGGCTGGTATTACAACCATTGGAATGCACAGTTCTTTGTACTTAGATCTCTGATCAGCAAGCTGAAGAACTGATTGATATGCCTGTAGAAAGTAGAAAAAATATAGAAATTGTATTTAGTTATTTCACACTAAATGTGTAAATTAAAACATAAGAATAACTTCATGGATTTTTTTTTCTCTCTTACTTAATTCTCATTTAAAAATATTTATGGGAAAATTGTATTTCACCTTCTGAGTTGAAGGATTCTAAACAGTTAAGTCAAACTCTTAAAAAAATTATTTTTACAAGAAACCTTTTGAAAGTCACACAAATGAAATGAATTGGTATTATACATACTCATTCAAAAAATGAGTCATTTAAAAAACATTTATATTGTTTACTGTAAATTAACAAACATTAAGTAACAAACCTGTTAGTTTTAAAGAAAAAGTTTTATATTGTAACAAAAAGCTTCAAATGTTGATAATGTTAAAGACATGTAAGTAATTCACAATCAAATTATATAAATACTAGTAGGCTATGCCCGCTGCGCTGGTCAATATTTCAAAATCAACTGTGGATGAAACGAACTGGTGAATTTAAATTTGTATTTTAAATAATTTGGACCTCCAGCAGCACCTTGCTCATTGCTGAAAACGATTTAGACACCATTGTGATATTAAATTATCTTAAACGTTGCGCAAAATTTTTGTTTGTTTGTTTGGAGGGGGGATTTTTGAGACTTATAGTGGCTGAGCTGTTGTCTCGAATGATCCAATCGTTGCACAAAAACCAGCTATTTAGAAATAACTATTTTAGTTTATTACTAACAGTGCACATTTGGACGCGAAATGAGACCATTATGGCAACAGGATTTAAATTTTTCCCTTATCTGAAGAAATATTAATTATTACAGTCGTTACCATGGTAGAACTTCTGAAAAAATTCTTCACAACTTTTCATTATGTGAAGCCAGGAACCCAAAGCTATTCCCACCTAAAAAGTTTATATATATATTAAATTTTGTCTGCGCGATAAAAGGCACAATTATGCAAGAATCATCTTCAAACTCGTCAGCTACATTGAGATGGTTAGTATCTCAGTGGGAATTGCAAATGAGCAAAATCGGCCCAAGGGGGTGGTAATTGGGAAGGGTTCAAAAATTTGAATACCATCTTAACATGGCTTTCACAAAACCAGCTCTTACAAAACAATAGCAGGAAAAAAATAAATATCTTTCGTTACAGCAAGTTGCCAACGATAAAAAAAACACACATTAAAATTGTCACTACAACAATTACTTTATTATTGCAAAATTTCCTCCTGAAAAATGAAAACAAAATTACTTGCTCTTTCGTATTTAAGCACTTTCTCTTTAGCTATTTAAGATAAAATTATTTAAATTTGTATAATTTGGCGAACGATTTGGCGAAATTGGTTGACGTGATAATCAAGTAGTAACGAATTTACACTTTTCATATTTCACAAAAGATTCCTACACAGACATCATATACGCAATAGGTTTAGCACGATTATCTTGCAACTACAATGTGGCAAAATCCTCGTTTTAGAATACCAAAGAATTTTATGTATATTTTATTATTTTCTATCATTTTAAACAGCAATTAACAATAAATAAAAAGTAACTGTAGAACAAAACAACAAATATCATTTCAAAAAAGAAAAAAATGAAAGTAAATAAAAAACTTATCATCAGATAAACAACTATAGTTGGGTTACCATATGAGGCAAATAATGCCATTTTGGCACCAGTGAGATACCTCGATGAGTATATGACCGAATCCGTGACAAAAATTCCATTTGGAAAAAACTTTAATCGGTATTTATACTGCATTTTCCCTACTTATGTATAAGAAAAAACTGACACAGATGTCATGTATGCACCACATTGGCGCAATTTTTTTCTGGCGCCACTTTGGCGAACTTGGTTTTTAATTACCAATTTCATAAATATTTTTTAATTATTTTGTATTATTTGAAAAAAAAAATAAATAAAAAAGTTTAATTAATAGCTATAGAACAAAAGGATTTATATTATTTTAAAAAACAAAATGAGAGTTAATAAATAGTTAAATAATAAATAAACAACCATAGTCGGTTTACCATGTATGGCATAAAATCGCCATTTTGTTGCAATCGTGCGAATGTGGTGCGTATATGACATCTGCGCCAAAACTTTAAAAAGTTGCAATTAAATTATTTTACAGTTTGGATGAGAAAGACATTTATACTAAAATTTAAACATTATGCGCATTTTTTTTGCTATAACTGCTATTTATATATTTACAATTAAACATAAAAAAATATCCTAAAAATGCTCTCACACATTTAAAAGAGAGTGAGAGAATTTAGTAATTGTAAACATCGCTCCGGCTTATGTCTTCTTGGTATAAAATCGCATTGTTTGATGACAAAAGTAAATTCAAACACCCAAATAAACAAATAACATACTGTAGTGATCTATTCAAAAGTCTTGTCACTAGATGGCAGTACCATGCAGTCTTACCTGTTAACATTCTCGGCCGCTAGGGTTCGTGCGAATGGCATGGTGTGTGCTCAGGCAACAACCAGTTCGTATGTTGGCATGCAGGTGTTGTGTTTGTTTTGTTGATTGTTAAGAATAAATATGTTAAGTTGATTTCAATCTTTATGCATCATTGATCGTACAAGTCACAGACAACCAACCAAAATGGTGACCCTCTAGATGAACATGCTTTTATTAAATATGCATTTTGTTTTTGCAAGAAATCACAAAAAAAATTAGATAACTGAACTTGCACCACGTGATCGGAAATTACCGCCGTGAAGATGTCTAATGTTACCGCTGTGAAGATTCCTGCATACAATTTCAACGATCCGGCGTTATGGTTTACAATATGTGAAAGCACCTTTCAACTGGGATGCCCTAAAGCCATAACAGAAAGCAAGACAAAATTTAATTATATCATCGCGCACCTACCACCAGAAGTGACCAGCATAATTCGTGATGTCATATTAAATCTTGACAGTGACGATCCATACACACACGTGAAGAACGAACTGATTAAACGAAGCAGCGAATCTGCACAACAGGAAATACGGAAGTTACTCATCGGCGAAGACTTAGGCGATCGCCGGCCAAGCGAGTTATTACGCATCATGCAGCGCCGAGCGGAGGCGCATAAAGTCTCCGATGAATTAATGATGGAACTGTTTCAGGCACAGCTGCCGACTCAAGTACAATCAATTCTCGCCGCGGTAAGCCCTCTCACTTTGGCGAAAGCTGCTGAAATCGCCGATCGCATAATGGATGTTTCGCCAACTCCGGTAAGTACATGCTCAGTCTCTTCTCCTTCTATTGAAAATATGCTTTTAGAGGAAATTAAGAAAATAAATCTGCGTATAGATAAGATTACTCGTAGAGGTCGTAGTTGCGATCGTAATTTTAATCGGCCGCGTAGCCGTTCTCAAACAAAAGAATTTGAACAGTGCTGGTATCACTACAAATTCAGGAAAAAGGCTCAAAAATGTTCTCCTCCATGTAATTTTTCAAAAAACGACAACGGCGAGGTGTAGAGGCGACTACCGCCACGCCGTATACTTCTCGTCGCCTTTTCGTTCGCGACAAACGTAGCAATGTCCGTTATTTGATCGACACTGGTTCTGATATATGTATTATACGAGCATCAAAATCTCAAAAACGGCATCCACCGAAAATGACACTTTCTGCCGCAAATACATCGCCTATACAAGTATATACCTCTCAGACTCTCTCTTTAGATTTTGGTTTGAGGAGAATTTTCAAATGGTCATTTTTGGTTGGGAATGTTTCAACCCCAATCATTGGAGCTGATTTTTTATATAATTTTAATTTAGTTCCTGATTTAAATAAACAAATATTGTTAGACTTAAAAACTAATCTTAATTGTCAGTGCATTGTGCGTAATAGTTATGTTCACTCTGTTAAAACAGTAACAGGTGACACTATTTACCATGAACTTTTAAAAAAATTTCCTGACATTACTAAATCTCCTCGTCCCGATCAGGAGATTAAACATTCAGTTGTCCACCACATTCAAACTACAGGACCTCCTGTAACAGCAAAAGCTAGGCGTCTTGCACCTGATAGACTGCGTATTGCTAAAGCTGAGTTTCAAAATATGCTCGAGTTAGGTCATGTGAGACCTTCAAAAAGTAATTATGCTTCGCCTTTGCACATGGTGCCTAAAAAAGACAGTAACGAGTGGCAGCCTGTTGGCGATTATCGTGCACTTAATGCGAAAACAGTAAAAGATAATTACAATGTTCCAAATATATTAGATTTTACTGCCGAGCTCCATGGTACCAAAATTTATTTGCATATTGATCTGGTAAAGGCGTACCACCAAATTCCAATTAACCCAGAAGATGTGCACAAAAGCGCAATTATTACCCCTTTTGGTTTGTTTGAGTTTACACGAATGCAATTCGGTCTTTGCAACGCAAGCGCAACATTCCAGAGATTTATGGATAAAATCACTCGCGATCTCCCATTTGTATATGTTTTCGTTGATGATGTTCTTGTCGCATCCCATTCTGAAGAAGAACATCTCGAGCATCTTAAAATCTTATTCGGGCGTCTGCAGGAATATGGATTAAGCCTAAAACCATCTAAATGCATTTTTGGAGTTTCCTCTATTGATTTTTTGGGTTTCAGAGTTTCTGAATCTGGCATAAAACCTTTACCAGATCGCGTCGATTGTATCTTAAAATTCCCACAACCAAACACCCTCACGCAATTGAGGCGTTTTCTTGGCCTATATAATTTTTATAGACGGTGCATACCAAAAGCAGCACACATTTTAGCTCCTCTAAATAAATTTTTAGAAGGAATAACCAACTCTAAAAAAGATAAAAAACGCTCGGGTAAAAATTCAGAGAACACAATTCAATGGACTGAGGAGGCTGAGCAATCTTTTTCCGAGGCAAAACAAGCTTTAGCAAATGCAACTCTTTTGCGTCATCCTATTCCCAGTGCAAAATTGAGCCTTTGGATTGACGCAAGTGATAAAGCCATCGGCGGTTCTCTCATGCAGCTCAACAATAATGAATGGGAACCTATCGCATTTCTTTCGGTGAAACTAACCAAGAGTCAACAAAAATGGTCTGCATACGATAGAGAACTTCTCGCCATGTACACCTCGGTCAAACGTCTCCGCCACATGCTTGAAGGAAGGAACTTTATAATTTACACTGACCAAAAACCCCTGATATATGCTTTTAAGCAAGATCCAGACAAATGTAGTCCACGCCAATGGCGACACCTTGATTTTATTTCACAGTTCAGCACAGATGTGCGCCATGTAAGTGGCGTCAACAACATAGTTGCAGATGCTCTTTCACGAATAGAAGTTAATCAAGTTTCAAATTCCTTTTTAGATTTTGAGACTTTTGCAAGAGCTCAACAAGATGATATAGAGCTAGAGAATTTTCAAAAAGATGGCAAATCTTCACTTATTTTACAAAGCATGCCATCACCAGTTTCCGCTACAGAGCTTGTATGTGACACATCTACAGGTTCTCCTTGACCATTTGTACCTAACAATTTTCGTAGGACTATTTTTGAGCATTTTCACAACCTAGCTCATCCAGGTGTTGCAGCATCTTTAAAACTTATATCCTCAAGATATGTATGGCCCAATATGTGCAAAAATATCAAAGAATGGGTCCAAAGCTGTCATGCCTGTCAGCGTTCAAAGGTTCATAAACATACAAAAACACCCTTAGGTACTTTTGCTTTACCAGATGCAAGATTCGCACATATTCATATAGATTTAATAGGGCCCTTACCCCCATCAGAAGGACAAGTGTATTGTCTCACTATCATTGATCGATACACTGGATGGCCAGAGGTAGTACCCCTAGCAGACATCACAGCTGAATCAGTATGCCGTGCAATATTTCATGGCTGGATTTCTCGATTTGGATGTCCTGCAACAATCACAACCGACCAAGGGCGTCAATTTGAATCTGCTCTTCTTAAAGAGTTAACAAAGTTTCTGGGCACAAATCGAATTCGCACCACATCATTTCACCCAATCTCAAATAGCTTAGTCGAACGTTTCCATAGAGTTTTAAAAAGTGCATTAAAAGCCCATGAACACACCAAGTGGACTGAATCTCTACCTGCTGTTCTACTCGGTCTTCGAGCAGCAGTGAAACCAGACATTAACTCTTCCAGTGCAGAATTGGTATATGGCATGCCCCTTAGGCTGCCAGCTGACATGTGTACAGAAACACCATCAACAGTACCATGCAACTTCGCCTTTGTACAGCAATTAAGGGACAAAATGAATAGTTTAAAACCATTGTCTACTTCTGCCCATGGGACTTCAAAAATTTTTGTGCACCCTCGCTTGAAGGATTGCAGTCATGTGTTCCTTCGAGTTGATAAAGTTACTCCATCCCTTTCTCAGCCTTATACAGGGCCACATGAAGTCCTAGCAAGATCTGATAAACTCATCACTATTGTTGTGAATGGAAAAAAGAAGTGCGTTTCTCTTGATAGAGTTAAGCCAGCATTTATTTTCAATGATTCATGTGTTCCTAATAGTGATTTTGTCAATGGTACAGATTCACCACCAGCTGATCCTCCTACTGTGACAAACAACCAACAGACTAAATCAGGTAGGCGTGTAAGATTCCCAAAGAGACTCATTACTGAAATAATATAAACTTTAAACCTCCGAACTATGACTAATATAAACTTTTAATGCGAACTTTTATTTCACATACATTCCTTCAAACATTATTTCTGTATATATATTGAAATTTCAATCCTGCATTTTATTTCGCATCTATTTCAAATCAATGTTTTTATATGTGTATGTAGTTCATGTTTTTCTTCAGCATGCCATAAATTCTGTAGAAAATTGTGTTGCATGAGCATACCACATGTCGTTCTGTCATTTCTCTCCATCACTGGGAGGAGACTGATGTAGTGATCTATTCAAAAGTCTTGTCACTAGATGGCAGTACCATGCAGTCTTACCTGTTAACATTCTCGGCCGCTAGGGTTCGTGCGAATGGCATGGTGTGTACTCAGGCAACAACCAGTTCGTATGTTGGCGTGCAGGTGTTGTGTTTGTTTTGTTGATTGTTAAGAATAAATATGTTAAGTTGATTTCAATCTTTATGCATCATTGATCGTACAAGTCACAGACAACCAACTAAAATACAATTAACAGATAAAACCATTTTTAAAAGTAATTCTGCTATTTTGTCCTGTAAGACACATAATGGTAGAGTTAGATTTTAGAAATAATTTTTAAAAAATAGAAAAATGTTATTTACGTTTTATCTAATAAAATATTTAAGATACATTTTTGTTAGCCTGCGCGAAAGAGAATAGCGAAAGTTTGATTGAAAAAATATTGAAGAGGAAATGGTCAATTAAAAAAGACTTGTAGATTTTATTCAGCGGGAATTTTTCATTTCAAAATGTTGAATTTATCTATAGTAATAACGCATGATTGCATAAATTTACTTTGAATTGCAAAATTTTTCCTTCAGTACTACTTGGTTATACCGTCGACCAATTTCGCCAATTACACAAATCGCCAAACTATTAGCCAGATTATATAGATTAGCATAAATTTTCATTTAAATAACGAAAAACAAATTAGCAGAACATGTATAAAAGTAGAAATAAAATGTCGAATTAAAAACCACTTGATGACATAATTAGTATTTATATTATGCTTAATGTCAAGTGAATGTGACATTTACGATCATCCATTATTGACATTTAATCTTGGAATTTGGGAGTAGATTTTTAATCGATGGGGTAATCTTTCCTTCTTCAGTTTTTAAATTTTAAAACTGAAATTTTTCCTGTAAGTGAAATTAGCGAAATGACGCAAGAAAAATTAAATTAACAATGAAAACATTTGCAAAAAGAAATAAAAGAGTTATACTCATATCGATATAATTTACAATTGAATATTAAAATATACTCTAAAAATTATCTTCACTTGAAAAAAAAAACAACATTATTGCGACCATTAAGAACCTAAGTCAGGCATTAAGTCAGTAGTGTATTTTCGGCTTAAAAACACATTCTTTGGCGACAAAAGCAAGATGAAAATGGTATAGAAACTAATAGTAACTTGCAACTTACAGTGTCTTTTACAATCAGATCTGCTTTTTTCTGCTGTAAGTTATATTATACGGAAATTCGATAAAAAAGAGAAAGAAAATAATAAAAAGGGAAATAACTATCATTCAAAATTCATTTAATCAATTTCTGAAATTCATGTTTTTATTCTAACACCAGGGATAAGTCGCCAAAACTTGAACCTATTGTTATATTTCGCGTTAATTTATTTTTTAAGTACTACAAATATTTTTTTCATTTTCAAGATAAATATATTTTTATAATATTACGCCTCATTTAAGCGGTCTTTCTTTATTATTATTAATATTATCAGTAGTTATTTTCTGCTATTATTTGCAAGATATTTGTAATATTTCTAATAGATATGGCCATTTTAATTCTTTTAGCAATTATAATTTTCGCCAAAAACAGCTACTGGCAACCCTTTTGTCAAAAATAACCGAAAAATACGAAATTTACTGCGAAAAATCAGAGTTATCCCTATAAATTTGAATCATAAACCTTCGGAAAAATATTTCCTATCGAATGATACAATCGGCAAAAAAATCCATCGGGTAGTTTTTGAAAACACTCGTTTGGAAGTTTCAGAACTTCTGCTTTATAATATATATGATTTATATATATATATATATATATATATATATATATATATATATATATATATTTTTTTTTTTTTTTTTTTTTTTTTTACTGACATCTTGGTTTTTAAAATGCATTATTAATATATTAAATATATATATATATATTTAATAAATTTTAATTAAAAAAAATCATTTTATTATTGAAATATAGAAAATTGAGAAATTTCACACAACAGTTTTTATTATTTTTTAAACTTTTTAAGAAAATAAAGTAATTTATGTTACATGTCAAGAGAACAATTAATAATTGCTTTTTTATGTAACTTTTTGTAACTAAACAGTTTGATGAAATAAAAATAGTAAATATTTTTATATACAGTATAACTATGTCTTATTTCACAAGAAAAATGCTTGCGATTTGTATTCATTATAAGTATAAGAAACAGAAAATCTATACTATAAAGGACAAACACACACATATATATAACAGGAAAAAGTCACATTATTATTTTGTCTAGAAAAATTTAAACAGAAAACATCACATAGTAAACTGTACATCATATAGTAAACCTTGTTTACATTTATTAATGTAAATTCTTAAATATCAATTATGTATATTAAATTGATATCAAATAAGACAATGTTGATATAATGACCAGATTTGTAAATCTTATAGTAGGTTTTAATAACTATGTTTAGAAACTGATCCAGTTACAATTATTTGAAATGACATCAAAGCAAAATAATAAAATTTAGACAAACAGTAATTAATCCCATTGCAACAAATATCTTTTACAGAATTTTCAATCTTTTGTCACCAATTTTTCAAAAGAAATTTTTCTCTAATTAAATTAGGATAATGCTCTGAGTAAATAAGGCAAAATTCACTCTAAAAAAATAAATTACTGTGAACAATCAAGGATTTTAAAACCTTATGCAATATGTGTACATAATGCTTCTCCTAAATGGGTTAAAGATGGGTTAAAGACAAAATATTTTTCTATGCTCGATATCATGTATCTTTTTGTCACATTCAAAAACTCATTTTCTTTTTTATTTGACTGAGAAATTCAGGTAATCACATTCAGGAGTTTAAGAATTGAGTAATGCTCTTCATTTTCAATGGCATATATCTTGAAATATAGCCGTCTGCTATCATACAACCACTATTCAATCAATTCATATGAAGAAAATTGGCTCGGAACACAAATTTCATGTCATTTTCTGGAACACATTTGGCTTTTTCCATAAAGGAAAAAATAATAATAACATTGTGATTCTTTAGAACCTGAATAAAAATACTTGGTTAATTTTTTGGCCTTTATCAGCAAAAATGATTTTGTGAATGTGTCAGAAAATATAGAGGAAGGTTCATCAAACTTGTGAATAGCTGTGAATGTAAAAGGCGAGTTTATAATAAGATGTGAATGAGAAGCAACATTAACTCTTTTTCTAGAAAGACAAATTCAAAATATGTTGGAATTTTGAAGATCATGCAGAAGAAAAAAGTATTTTTCTGAATACTAGTTTTAAATCAATTCCCTCTCCAACCCCCCTCGATTATGAATAGTCACTGACTCATGTAGCAGTGAATGCCTTAATGTCAAAGAAATAATTCTTCAAACTGACTCCTAAGAACATTTCCCGGCACCTAAGAACTTTTAATTTTTGTAAGTCTCTGGATATTCTAAATGGGAAAAAAAAAAAAATGTTCAGATGAGGTCAAATTGACTTTATCTTAGTAATGTGAGGATTAATGGCAATGTCTTCAATAACGAGAAAGCATAAAATTTTAACAATCTGAAAAAATATTCATTAAATTGACATTTGTGATGATGAAATTTTACTGCGATGTTGAATGGGATATGCATATGTATAAAGCAACAAGACTTACTTACTTCAAATCCACCAACAAGTAAAAGTCCATCAAATTTAAATTTTCTAAACTGCTCAACAACCTGTTCCATAATATTTTCAGGTAGAGTTCTAGAGAGTGAACAAAAAATGTAAATGTCACACTTAATTATTAGTAACCATTTAATCAAATAAATTAAGGCATTTTCATATTTTGATAGTTAACATTTTATTAAAAACTATTGAAAATGTACTAGGCATTAATTCTTTATGTTTAAATAATAATGCTTTGCTCTAAAATATGTTTGGAAAAAGTTAAAAGTACAATTTAATTATAAAAATAAAGCATCCATCAGTGTTTAAATTATGTTACAGCCATCCTAATTTGCAATTATCAGAATTGATTAAACTAAAAATATATACATATTGAAATGAATACTCTCAGATTTCTGAAAAGATTTCATTTCATTTTTTAGATTCAAAACTCCTTACTTCCCCCATGCTACAATATAAATATAAAAAGAACTTTTTTCCTTTAATAATTTAAATAACGAGTTAAATAGATAATACTAGATTAAAAGGTTAATATAACAGATCTAAAATTTCCAAGTGGGTAAAAAAAGTCTGGGGCAGGATTCAAACCAGGGATGTATAGGCTGAAGCCGCCAATGTTCTTCCATCTGAGCCATCTCGGATGAATACTGGAGAACTAATTCACCAAATCAAACTTAATGATCACACAATCCAATCCGATACTTTGGATCAATCAACAGAATAAATTGAAGGTTAATACAGTAGACTCAGGATTTTACGACCCTCAATTTTTAGCAACTTCTCGTGATTTAGCAACCATTGGATGAGGTCCTAACCATTTTCCAATATTTATAATGTTTTTCATTGCTCATTTTAACAAACTACAGCTAATCCGAATCTTGATTTAGCAACCTTGTCAAGAGTGAAAAAACTATGCAGTGTATTTAAACTTTCCAAGATGTCTAAAGAAAATCATCTAACAAAACTTTTCCTTTTTCTGACTGTTTTAGAGGCTGTTCAGCTCTATTCAGTGTTGATTTCAGAGACCCCCCCCCCCCCCTGAAAAATTTGAGATCTTGTCTTTTCAACGGTAAAAAAAAAAAAAAAAAAAATGCAATTTCCTCCATGGAGCCACGGAAGTCCCTCCCAGAGAAAAGTGTTGGAATTCAACACTGGCTCTGTCCTCTCCGTCTCTCTTTTTCATAGGCAATCTAGAAAGGACAGTGAATTTAACAACAACTTTGTTAAATTACTTGGAATTTAACAGAGGGATGGATCAAATGGACGGTTGCAGATGGATCGCTTTAAATTTTCTAAAATTTCACAATGCATTAATTTACAAAGAGCAGTTTTAAAGAATAAGTCTTGACAACTTTTCATTTAACGACTATTTAATTTAATGTCCACTTTGCCGAGGTCCCGTGAAGGTCATTGAATCATGAGTCTACTGTATACAGAACTGCAGAAAATGCTGCATACACAATTCTAATAGATTAACAACACGATGTAACAGATGTAATTTTTCTTTTTTACATTTACATTTGTTTTAATCCACACTTCATTATTTTCAATAAAATTTTCAAAGCATTTCACAATAACCTAGATATTTAAAGCACATTTTTTTCTATTTTTAATCATCTGCTTCGAATTTTTCACAACCAATTTTGCTGATTATTATTTATTAAATGAAAACTGTTCATTTGTAGATGTGAAGACATTAGCTATTTTTTTTAAATATTATGCAGTTTTATGTTTTATTTTTATTTATTTATTTATTTTTTTTTTTTTAAGAACTTTTTTCACGGTGATGGCAGCTAGATTACTTCCACAGTTACAGAGAAAAGGGAAATAATGGGAATTACTATATCTTTATAACTTTTCTGATGCCATTTCTTCATTACAATTAAAAAATATATGCATTTTATTTAATGTGAACAAAAAGGGACATTACATTTATGGAAAAAATATACATGTTCTGTCATAAACAGCTGTCACATTAGAGCATTTATGATTTTTCATTCTGCTGACTCTGAGTTTGAGCTGTTAATGTCAATGGGATGCAAACTGCTGCAATAGGTGAAAAAAGAAACAAATATCTCCTTTGATAAAATTAAGTATTTTATTATGAATGCATCTAGAAGAATAAATTTCTGGATTTTGATGGTACTGAGATCAGAACTTCAAGTCAAGTTCATATGCAAAGACATAGCTCGCAAATATAACACAAGCTTGGAAATATGTTTATTAATAATCTATTGCACATTAAAATATTTTTTAAATAAAAAATATAAATTATGAAAGGTATGCATGTAAATTTTATGATAAGGGTGATATTATGTTGAAAAAGGAATTATAACTGTGTCAAAATGTATACTTTTTGCTGATTGTTCATTCTGTATTAAGAAAGAACAAAACCTCAGCTGATAATTACTAATTTTAATTACATATTACTGATTATTATAGAAATAAAGTTTAATTTTTCAATAACTTGAAAAGTTGAAGTTAATAGAAACAACTGTTTTGTAGCTTTAACTTAATAGCTAGTTTGTAAGCTTGTAGTAATTTTTTAAATACATATAAAATTTCAATCCAACAGTTCTTTTAAACATTATCATTCATCAAATTTGAGGATTCAGACTCTTAAATTCTTAAAATGTACCACAGTTTTTACTAATTTTTCCTAAGTTAATAAATTAAAATCTTGCATTGAAATGCTGACAACTCTGATTATTCTTTTAATAAAAACTAAACAAAGACTTTATGTCTCTATATGTAAAAATGCTTTTTAAGTTTTTTCAAATTCACAAACTTCTGAAGCATTCTTATTGACAAGGCTAAATACACACAGCAGATGATACTTCTGATTTTAGAAAAAAAAATTTCAATTAGAACCTCACGTTCCTGTGGCAACAAAATTAAAGATTTCTCACAATATTTAGGTATATACTTTATAATATTTTCATAATATCAATCAAATGACCATAGCTGATTTTTCAGAAAAAAAATAAAAAAAAAAAAAAATGCTTACTGAAATTTTAGGCAAAAACATATACAGTAACAAGACCTTGATGTAGGATTGCCAGATTTATCATATCAGAAAGTTTCTGTAAAATAAACTTTCTGGTGAAGAGGGTAAAATCAAATAAACAGTGTGATTTTCAATTAAGTCACAAGTAATTATTTCCACCAACTGAATCTTTCAAGTAATTCTTTTACTATAAATTATCAAGCTAGATTCCTTACATAATTATAAAAAAATGTAAGGAGAAAAAAGAGAGAAAGAGAGAAAATACATGAGCAAAACATTTTCAAATACCTTTTAGTACCTAAGAAAGCTCCTCCTTGACCAACCCAACCTGCTACTTCAGACCAATGCATTTCCTGAATCTGAAATTCAAATAAGCTAAATGTACATCAAGTCAGGTGAAGCTTGTATTTTAAATAGGCATAACAGTTATTTGCATTAAACTGAACCAATTACACAGGTCTACACAAAAAAACTTTTATATCTATATAACTTTAGCTTTTCTAAATTCAATTTTTAGTGCTCAATTTAGAAATGGTGTACCATGTACCATTATTACACAAACTTGATTTCTATGATATGTAAGAGAAGAATCTGCTTTTTATAATTACAATGCCTAATTTAAACTAAACAGAAAAGTAATATTTTAAGGGGGAAAAAACTATTCCACAACAGTAAATATATGTATAGTGTTATATATTCCACTAGAAAAATATATTTTACCAATTTTAGAGTCAAACATGGGAGATCAAGATGAACCATGGACATATCTATGTATAGCGTTTAACAATGTTGCACAAAGATAGATTAGACTCTTGCTATGCAAAAACAATCAATATTAACAATAAATGTTAAATATATCCTCTGGCAATAATAATAGATGAGCAAGGAAATAGTTAATAAATGTTAAATATATCCTCTGGCAATAATAATAGATGAGCAAGGAAATAGTTATAAGTTCAAAATGCAAAGAATCTTAAAAATAATTCTCTGACTAAATGGGCTAAAACAGTTCTCTAATTTTTAAAATGCATACAATAAGAATTTCAAAAATTGTACCCCTAATTGCCGGAATTTCAGAAGGACTTACTATGGAGACACAAAAAAATTTTGGTTTTTTAATTCAGCATCAAAATTTTTGATGATTAGAAATTCATCAACAGGTGCAGCTATTTATCACCTAATTCGAAAGTACTTGAAAAATATATAGATTTCCTACATTTTTTAAAAACAAGTGTAAAGGTAAATTGAAGAAATTATGGAAAATCATAAGATATCAATATAAATAAAGAGCTTAATTATAAAGATGTGCATAGGGGAATGATTTCACTCTGTTTCTCAAAAAACAGCGGTGAGATATGCTGTGAATTTGAAGATTATGAGTTAATAAAAAAGTTTTTGGAATTGTAGTCTTTTAATGAAGATTATTTTTACTTGCATTTGTTAAAGTGACATAAGAATTCTTTATAAGACTTCAAAAAATTCATTATTTTGAAAATATTGTTCAATCTATTTATAATAGCATAGTTATTTTCTAAGGGGATTATTTTCTAAGATAAATATTGTTCATTAAACTGAAATTTTTTTTAAAGTGACATTTATTGCATAGAGATTCTACTGTAATTAAAACCTTTATATTTAAAACAACAAAACCATCATTTTACTCACATTGCCACTAGCAAGTCCTTCAAAACCTTCATGAATTCCTAGAACAGAGAAACCTTGGAACATGATTGATCTCACAAAAGATCTTACAACAGCATTCATGCCACAGCAGGGAGCTCCAACATGCATGATACCAAATCTATATTTGCCCTGAAAAAAAGAAAATGTTTTTAGAAACTTCATACTTTTGTATAATGTGTTTGACTGGAAAAATTTTTAATAATAAAATATATAGATTTAGAGGCTTTAATATTTACCTTATATATTCTTTTGAGTCTAATTTAGATATTATTTAATGGAATCGATTAAATGAAACAAAAGAAACACACACAAATTTACATATAACTATAAAAAAAATTTACAAGTCGATAAAAAAAAAGAAATCCTCAAACTATGTTATCACTAAATCGTCATAGAGAGATAAGGAAAAAAAAAAAATTGATTGAAAATTATTTCTTCATAATTCTGTATGAATAAAGTAAACTAAAATTGGCATTTATATACTGAAATTTGAAATAGAGATTAAAATTTGATGCATTTTGATTCTATAGTAAATTTTAACTTCAGATAAATGAATTTCAAACTTCTAATGCTAAATTCATTTTTCATATTTTCAGTCATGCTGTATGTAATATTTATTCTTTCATCCAAATTTTTTTTCTTTGGTGTTAATATTAAATATGAATTTTATGTATTTGAAAGGTCAATTAAATTAATTTTTAAATGTCAAACTGAAGATTTAGTACTGAAAACTGTTGTAACATTTTATTCTGTTTCAATATGCAAATGAACCCCTAAACTTATTTTATTTATTTTATTCAAAAACACTTAATTCTTAGTTGAACAGTTTTTTCTTTCACTTCTGTAATAATTTAGCAATAAAATAGTATGACTGTACTTCTTTCTGTTTGACTGGCTGACTAACTGACATGCATAATAAAATAACAATGACACATGCATACATTCATCACACACACAAAAGTCTACTTAACATGCAACACAAATTTTATGCATTACAAATATCTAATCAGTGTTCTACTCTAAGATATCTTTTGCTTTCAAAATTCTTGTTATTGATACGCAAAATGTACAATGCATAATTTATGATATTGAATATCCTTAAGACAGTATAACAATGAATAAACAATAAAACAAACATAAATAACAGATAAAATGAAAATTGTTACTATTCAAATGCAACTAATTTTTATGGGAAAAAAAAAAAAAGATTCCAAGATTTAAAATTTTATGAAAAACATTGCCTTAAACCAAAAGCAATGTAGCAGATTCTGGTTATTTATAATATTTAACAACAGATATTTAAATTTCAAAAAGAAAAATTTAAACTTCAAAAGATAATTGTGATTATTTATAGAGAATAAGATGTAGTACAAAAGCATAAATATTATGTTTTTATACAAGCAACTATTGATAATGGATTTAAAAATTACAAAAACAATAAATCCTTTTTTAAATATTTTTTACTTTATTTACATGCTGGAATGTGCACTTTTAACAGTCCAAGTATATTCAAAGTATGAATAAAAACAATTGCAGATAAAGATTTATTGATAATCTTATAATCCAGAAAATGCTTGGAACCAAGTTGTGCTGATTAGTGATCTACTATATTTTAAATTTTAATAGCATAAATCATACAATGTGTTTCATTTTTGTATACCATAAATTTTAAATATTTCATAAAGCAACAGTGAGACAAGTTAAATTTATCTTTGTCGTCATTGGACAAAAAATGTCATAATTAGCTATAAAAAATACACTAGGACAGAAAATTTTAACTTTCATTTTCACAAAAAAAAAGTAATTTTAAACATAATTAAGAATCTTTTAACCCTCTAGATCCCAAAGCACCCACGACATTTTAAAATATTTTAATTTGTACATCCTAATTCCCACCAGAAAATTAAAATAGCAATATTGGTTTTAATTCATAACAGACATTCCAGATTTAAAAACACCGAAATTAGCCACAGAAAGTTCTGGTCTAAAGTCAGATTTTCTGAACCACATAATTTCTAGAACGTATTCTATCATGGGAATTAAAGGGTTAAATTCCAATTTTTTAAAATTAGGATTCTACAGATGTCTCACTATTACTCTAAGGCAATGAAATTCATATACATTTCTAGAAAGTGAAAAATTAAAAACTTACTCCACTTGTTCTATTCTCAGTAGCGCGTGAAAATACAAAACAAAAATTTAGTTAAAAAAAGTACTAAACTAATACTTTTATCAAAAATGAAAGCATAAAAAGACATGTTTCTAGAAATATCAGTTTAATCATTAACCTGACCATAACTGAATAATTTCAACCAGAAATATAACATGATATCAGCTAGCTTTAAGATTCATAGAAATACTGCTCTGAATTAAGATGCACCGTATTTTCCCATAGATAACACTTATTTTATTGACTCTTAAAATATACTTTAAAAGTTAGACGCGTCATATATTGAAGGCATATTGGATTTTCTCTCTGTGTGTGTGCGCATATCTGAGTTCACTCACTTTCATATTTCTCATATTCATATAATATAATCATGCTTTTATGAGTACTTTGCTTTAAAAGGGAAAATATAATTAAGACAAAACTTGTAGACATAAACACACTACACTGCAATATTTGCATGTTGTGGAGATTATATGAAGCTGATGTAATTTTCAAGAAGATAATTATCTAAGGATTCAGCCTAAGGATCATACTAACATCTTTGGTTGTACATGTAAATGGAAATGGTTGCTTTGAAAAAATATGAATTGATAAATTGTGGCTGTTACATTAGAAAAAATGTAATGAACACTCTCTATTCTTAATAATTTAATTAAATACTCAACATTATTTATCTTCCCCCCTCCCCCCCCCAAAAAAAAAATATTATTAAGCTTCTAAAATTCAATTTTAAATCTTAACTTTATAAATCTTTTGACATAACAAATTTTTACAATATTTTATATTTTAATTTAAATTCTATCATTTATTAATATTTATTAAATGTAACAATAATAATATGTTTAAACAATTTAGTTTTATATTTAATTTTCAAAACATCGCAATCTACTGTAACATATAAATTTCTTTCATAAGTCTTAATACTAAAAATCAAGAACTTTTATTTATTAATATTA
Source organism: Maratus speculifer (assembly GCA_964019185.1). NCBI lineage: Eukaryota > Metazoa > Arthropoda > Arachnida > Araneae > Salticidae > Maratus > Maratus speculifer. The sequence continues at coordinate 199,232,018 of OZ025290.1, forward strand.
TAGTTTTAAAGTACATTCAATAGATAAAAGTATTTTTTCTCATTTTGCCACCAAAATTTGAGTGTATTTCAGCAATAGCTGAACACAGCAGGAAAGTTTAAAAAAAAATGTTTTTTCCACATTTCTCACTTTTAAAATAACTGTCACTAAATTTTATAATCTTTGTAATTGCTAAATTGTGCAGATCTTTAAAAAATATTTGTTTAGGAGAGGCCAGATGAATGTCATTTCATGACACATCGAACATCATAACATTTTTTCAATACATTGAACTTTCGATGCTCTATGAATTCAGCCCAGGTGCATGCCAGAAGAAAAGATAGCAATTAAGTTTGGTGATTGGCTAGTACAACATTCTGCCGCCATTTTAGATTTCAAATTTTGAGTTTGGAAGCAATCAGTCAGCACTGAGGGATTAAACTAGTAAAACTTTTTATGAGGCGTCAGTTAATTTTTGCAAGTTCTGTTGGAAAGACCTGAGATTAACAACATAAAGCAAAATTATGTGAAAGAATTCTGCAGATCTCAATAGCAATTATACAAAGAATACCATCATAAAAATACTTCATTGTCTCCTTTTTAGGAGAAAATAACTCCCCAAGACATTTGACATCCATATAACTTCACTTAAAAAAAAGGCTTTCTTAAGTTTTCAAAAACATGAAGAATTCTTTTCGTTGGATGTTTGTCATCTCTGAAAATATGCTATTTCCATAGGTTTCTCAAGATTTACAGAAATAGGAATTAAATTCATATGAAGAAAGAAACTTTACACTGTTCATGATTGATTGGGGAGATTTTTGATCAATTGTTAAAATTTCACAATTTTTTTTAAGTGACATCTTGACAAAATTCGCAATATTTTTATGATTATTAGATGAAATTTGTAAATTTTTAGTTCTCTATTGGAAGTTACAATTTTTCTTGCAGTTGATTGATAAAATCTGCAACTTTATCTGTGATTGTTTCAGAAAGTTAGTGAATGTTGGTGATATTACTCTGCAAACATTTGATGAAACTCACTTCTTTTTTTTTCTGTTAAGGACCAACTGATAAATTTCTTTGCAGAATTCTGCCAAAAGTTACTAATTCACAGAAGAATCACATGCCCATATCTTGTATCTATCTCTATAATCTCCCCAAGATACAAATTTAATTAATGGAACCAATATTATGCTATACTTGACACTTTTTTTTTTTTTTTTTTTAATGTCACCAGCTAAATGCATCATGCCCTGCCCCTACCTAAATTTGCAATTCACACCATTTTACTTTTATGTTTAACATTTATTATTATTATTATTATTAATATTTGACTTAAATTGCCGATTGATTTTTAAAAAAGTGGAAAAATGGGATCTCTAAGAAAAAAATGAACATAAATAAAGAATATATATAAATAAATAATTACAAAGGTTTCAAGACAAATGCTTAGCAAAATTGCATGAAAAAGTTCAAAATGTTTAGAAAAAGAACCTTTAACATTTCAGAGTCACACACATAAATTTTAATAAATATTTTTAAAAATTCTGTCTGTTCTAAAATAATTGCAAAGAAAATATATATATATATATATATATATATATATATAACTCAATTTTAGCAAGAAAAGTGCTACTTCATTGTACTAGGGAGGACATTACACTTACATTTATAGACAAGAATAACAAAATAATTCTGTCCTTTAAAAAACAAATTTTTACTAATTACCACTTTTGAAAGAAAAAATAAAACATGTGTGAATTTTTCATGCAGCAATTAAAAGAAAACTAAACAATTCAAATATTTTTTTCTATTAATCAAAATGCTTGAAAATTTTAATTTAAGAGCTTTTAGTTTAATTACTACACAGACACAAAGTAAATTACTAAGCTTATGACAAATCTACATTTGTGAACTACTGATCTCATTTTTATCACTATATAATAGAACTAGATATTAACTAGAAGTCACAAATTTAATGACAACATTAGTAGAGTCAATACTTGGAAATTTTTCCAGAGAGAAAAAAATTCGTCTTGCATACAATATTTTATATGAAAATAAAATTTTAAATTTTTATTACTTAAGACGCAGGGTTGGGTTTCTTCCGGAAGAAACCTATTTCTTCCAGGACAGTGGAAGAAACTGGAAAAAACCGGAAGAAACTGGAAGAAATGGAAGAAACCACCAGAAACCAAAACAAATGCTCAAAGTTAAAGTACATTAACTATGTAAGAGAATTAAAGTATAATTACATGAAATCTAAATTGTAAAATTTAATTATTATTAAAAATATTATTTTTGCAAAGATAAGTAATTTTTTTAATAACAAACTTCAGGTTCAGCAGACATTTTCAGTTGATGGATTTTTACTACTATAGAGGTTGGGATTTTTTTATTATGGAATGGGGTTTTTTATTAATTGTTCCATTTATATATAAAAAAAAAAAAAAAAAAAAAAAAAAAAAAAGGAAGAAAGAAAATGAAACTACCTACAATTATTTATTTTTCATATAAAAATATATTATTTTCATATAAATGTGCATTATTTTAAACTGTGCAACACAGTAAATAAATAAGTTTGTAATTTTTTATATTTTTCTAGAATGAATATTTCAATGCTGATTTTGAAAGATTAGTGTTCTAAAAACATCTATCGATATGTCAAAATGCTTTTAAATTATCCTGAAGTGTAGGACTTGGGGAAAAAAAAAAAATCATTTTTTGCTTTCATCCAATTTAAAGTGAGAAATTGATTGCAGCATCCTACTGCTAAAAACCTTTTTTGCTATACTATGTTGCATTATACTGAGAAAAACAAAGATTTTAATGATTTTTTTTAATACTGAGGATAAATCGAAACAGGTTTTTAAAGCCAAAACTTAATCTAGGTGACCTTTGTACTTTTTGGCCGAAAATGGTAACATCCAAAAAAATTTTAATTAAATTGTACCTTTTAAAGTAATTAATACATACATAAATATACATAATTGAAATTAATTATATGTATAGTATTTATTAATTATGTAAAACTGTTAATAATCCAAAAACTTTATTTTCATATACAATAATATGTAATTAATTCATCCATGACACAGAAAGATTTTCTAATTATATGAATTTCATTTAATTAAAAAATATTTTAGTTTTAGGTATATACATCTTAATTTTTCTTCTATAATGATTTTTGTAAATGATCATTTGTTATTCTAGAACTTTCTCAAAGAATATTTGAAATCTAATGCAGTTTAAACTAAAATTTTTCTATGAGACCATTGATAAATCATGATTGATAATTATAAACAATGAAGTTCATTGCAATACATTCATTTGAGCTGATACAATTCAAATCGATAACTAAAATTGAAAATTTGCTAAGGAAGAAACAAGATTTTTGGAATACTAAATGTTTCGATCTGGCCGAATTTTCGCCCTCGTTTTTGGCAAAACTCAGATTTTGGGCGAAAAACAAAATCATATTTTTGATTGATCTCTATTTAATATAGTAACTATTATACATTATTTACATAAATAAAATTGATGTAAATTAAAAGCTTTTATTTAAATGGCTTTCATTCTACCATTAGTAAAGAATTTCCACTATTTACTACTAGTTTAAAAATTTAAATAATAAAAAAATATGTTGGTTAAATTGAAATGGATAGCATTTAACTGATTTTGTGTATTTTGAAAAAATTTCTTTGCATTTAGCCAATGGTTGAAGATCTCTTGATAAGTGTTGTGTGTGATAGTTGCTAAAAAACTGATGCAATTATTAATTTAGCATATATGCTTGATTAAATTTGTTTTGGTACAGTGAAATTAATTTATATTAGATTATAGGAAGAAGATATTTATTATATCTTACAAAAATTGGAAATATGTGGTAAATTTTTAAAGAAAAACAGTTTCTTCCATTTCTTCCACTTGGAAGAAACCTATTTCTTCTGGCCGGTTTTTTCCATGGTTTTTTCTGCGGTTTTTTCCACTGCGGAAGAAACTTGCCAACCCTGCGTTGAGACTATACTGATGGCCCAGGTTTGAGTCCCGGCATGGAAACCTTTTTACAAGGTTGGCATTAGCACCTCTTAGGCAATAAAAATTTGAAATTTTATTTTCATTTGAAATAGAGTAGAATTTTTAGTATTTCCTTGTTATAGTAGCCTAAACAATTATAATTAAGCCAAGTATTGACTGCAACTTGGCTTCATTATAATTGTTTATGTCTATATATAATTATATATGTCTTATTATAATTATGTATATACAGAGGTGTGAAAATTATTAGAATAATTGTGATTTTTTCAGTTTTTCTTGATTAATATTTTATATACTTGCAAGGTTTCATGAAAGGTAATTTGATTTGTTGCTTGAGTCAGTTTTTCACTCCTTTAGAATAGTTTTGAGGGTGTAGTTTTCTTAAATGTTGCCATTTCTTTAAAAAAAAAAAATTAGATGCAGAGTAATCAAAATGCTTGCATTTCATAAAAAATTTGTTTGATTAAAAAACGAATTTAAAATAAAATTTTAAATTTGTCGACTTGCTCGGTTAGCATTTTCTTTCTTTTCTTGAGTTGGCATCAGTAATATTTTATTCTTAAAACAAATCTTTTTGCTGTTTTGCTTAGTTTATACTAAATGGTACTTTTTTTTTTCGATTTTCTGTTATTATGGGCATAGAAAGTGATATTTCAACTAGATAAATAGATATAGTAAAGAGTCTCACCCAAGAAAGTAGCTATACACAGCATGAAATCGCGAAGAAAGCAAAAATTTTGCAAGAATTTGTGTGTTGAATAAAAAGATTTTTGGACTCCAAATGTGAATATAAAAATTCTAGAGTAGGAAAATGCAAAAGGAAAAGTAAATTTATTACAAAAAATTAATTCAAATTGCTAAAGTTAACAAAAGAGCACCTAATCATGAAATAAAAATGTCTTGCCAAGCACATAGAGTAAATGAATGGGATCCTTCTATCCGTAGAAAACTTATCTGAGTTGAACTCAGCGCTCATCGTTCTCGAAAAAAGGCTAAACTCATATCTGCTATGTCAAAGAAGGGACGTGTTGGGGCAAAAGTTGTCCAAAAACAATTCTGAAATGGTATGAGCAAGGTAAGAAATATTAATTTTCTTTTAATTAATCAGTTGAACTTTAGTTGTTCATTTCTTTTCTTGAAAACATGTTTTTTACACACTGACTAAAAATACAGAACTGCTTATAAATTTGATTAAAGATTTCTTTATTAGAATATTTCTCTACAAAATACATACCTTAGGGCTTTTTTTCACCTTTTATGAATGTTTTTCTTATGAATCAATGTTTACAGTATCATACGAAAGCAGTCAATAAGTCAGGAGAAGTACCAATGAAGAATTTCCACCAAATTGCAAAGCATAAACGGCTAAATATCCTACTAAAGTAACGGTTTGGAACATGATGTATTCTCAAGGTCTGGACGTTTATACATTGCGGAAGGCATAATGAACCAGTATCAATATAAAAAAGTGCTTGAACAAAGACTAATTCCACAATTAAGAGACTTGTTTCCAAATGTAGACTTCTTATTCAACCATGATGAAATAACATCTTATAAAATTTCACCTGTGACGGAATTTTTGAATGAATAAAAATTTAAAAACCCTTTCATAGCCTGGAAACAGTCCAGATATTAATCTCATAAAGAATCTTTTGGCCATTGTAAAGAAAAAATTAAAGAAATGCATCAACACAAACAGAAAAGAACTGATAGAAAGACTCATCGGAATTTGACACCATGACAATGAAATACAAATTAATTGACAAAAATCCATACAAAGTTAGCCAAAACGTATCGAATTTTTAGTAAAAAATAAGGGAATGCACACTAAATATTAAATGTATCATTGTTTTTTAAATAATGTTTTATTTCTGTAATAAAACATTTACATTCTGTAAATGTTATTGTAGATTTCACAATTATTCTAATAATTTTCACACCTCTGTAATTGTCAATGTCACCAAGGTCGTTACCAAGCTTGTAAAATGCTAACTTAGCATGCACATATAATAGAGATGTTAAATATTACTGAATTAAATAATACAATATTTTATATTAATAAGATTATAATGTTTCATAAAAAATGTAGACTAATGCATGGGGTCAAATTTGTAGCAATTTTTGAAGCAGCAAAAATTGGATTTTATAGCAGTAAAATCAGTTTTTTTTGTGACAAAATATGGATTTTGGAGCAGCAAAAAAAAAAAAAAAAAAAAAAAAAAAAAAAAAAAAAAAAAAAAAAAGAATTTTGTAACAACAAACGCAAATTTTGGAATAGGTAAAAAAACAGTTTTTGTACCTGCATTCGCTCAAACAAAAACTGTTTTTGCAATCATATAGCAAGCTAAAATAAGTAAGACAAGGGAAACTTTTTATATTTTTTTATTTTATTTGAACAGAAAACAAATCTGCTTTAAGATAAAATAAAAAACTACAGAAAAAAAATTGCATTTTGACTGTTTTTTTTCCCCCTCAGAAAAAATTAAAATTTCTTGAATAAAAATCTCATTGTAGGATAAAAATAATTATTTTTAGTAAATAAACTACACTAATCTTATTAATAAAAACATTATTGACTAAGAGATGGCATCTTATTGAGTTGAATGCTGAAATTCCAGGATTAGACAGAATTGAATTAGCATATTAAAATGCAACTGGTCTGCCAAGTCATATCTAAGTGGAAACCACCTACAAATCTAATTTTAGGGGATGATCCATAGATTTTTCACTGTGTTTTCCTGAAGCCAAAAGGTGTGAAAACATGGAGGACTGAAACCAATAAAACACAATGACAACCCTACCTGTCAACCACTAAAATAGAGTTTGCAGTTGTTTTCCCACCAAAATATGACTTTGCAGTCAGTTGCACTTAATATGTGAATTGAGTTTTAACTAATTCTAGAAATTCAGCCATCAACTGATAGTCTTGTGCAATTGCATCCTGGTCAATTACTTACCCATAAAAATACTGATCTTAATGAAACAAATTTATTGAAATCAAAAACAATAAAAGATGATGTTACTAAAAATTTTATTGCATATGAACTTACTTTACATTCACAAACATGAAACTTGTATATTTTTTATTTTATTTTTAGTTATTTGATTTTATCTAGCTCAACATTATTTTTATCATAAGCTAAAAGAACACTGCTTATTCCTGTGGAAAATCCAATAAAATATCAAACTTTTATTAGGTAAAACCGATTACTAGAATTACAGAAATGAGCAGAAAATATAGATAATTTAAATGTGGATATATACTCAAACTATGGCAGCATAGTCAGACATAAAATTATTTAAAATAAAATAAAATATGAATCACCTTCAAATTAAAATAAAATATCTGACAAAATTCATATTTTTTTTTTTTTTTTTTTTTTTTTTTTTTTTTTTTTTTTGTGTGTGTGTGTGTGTGTGTGTGTGTGTGTTTTCATAATCCTTTAAAAAAATATGAGACCTTTTTTTTTCAATCTTAAGACAAAATTCCACTTTTTTTTTTTTTTTTTTATTTATTTTTTTTTTTTTTCCAGCAATCTTCTGATAAATTTCACTTCCCCTCCTACAGACCTAAAACAAATTCACATTTTTTTTGTTTATTTATTTATTATTTATTTATTTATTTTGCAATTTTTTGAAAAAATTTACATATTTGGGTGGTTTTCAAATATATTGCCGTATTAGGTGAAACAAAATTTGAAAAAATAATTTGGTTTAAATATAAAAATTTACTCAGGTATGAGTTGCTTATAGTTTACAACATTCTAAGCAGTAGATTATTTACGAGTTTTTTTATTTATATTTCAGAAATTTCAAGAAATGTCTTGCCCAGTCACTATTTTTCTCATAAGTGTGACCTCTATAAAACATTCTGATTTTTTTTTTTGTATCAATAATTAATTAAAAAATTGCTTAAGGTTCTTACATACGTATTAATAAATCAAAAATGTATTAGCATTTATTTATTTCATAAATTTAAAGCATTTTAATAGTTGTTTATGCCATGAGTGTTACTTTGCTTCTTAAATAAAGGGTATAACTTCTGATTAAAAACAAATTTAATTAAAAATTAATTATTTTCATTGCAGTTATAATAAAGAATTAGAAAGTTCTAATAGACAAAACAATTAATTTAAGTGAAGTAACAAATGCATTAATAAAATTCTGATTCTTAGTTACAGTAACGTTCATGAAAAGTGGTAACACTCATGACAAGCGATAAGACTCATCTTGCAGCAAACAGCTTTTTTTTTGTAACAATATATATATAAAAAGTTTTTTAAAAGTTTAAACTATGATTTGTGTAAAATAGATAGTCTTTTGAAAATTATTTATTAAGAATTAAAGTTTGAATCTTAAATAGCACTTACAAAACACGTGTGCAGACATGAAAATCCTGTTACAATTTTTAAATGATTATAAATATATATAATATGACAAAATATATCCCTGAATCATGAATCTATTATAATCATAACTTAAATCTTACACATGATTTATAGTTTTAGAATTACATAACTTCTTTTCTCATGAGTGTTATTTTTTCCAAGTAACACTCATGTAAGGTAACACTCATGTACGGTAACACTCATGACATTTATTAAGGAATTCTTCACTAAAATAAATTCTAACTGTTTTATTGAAATTTTAGTTGGGCCTATTGATTCCTGAACAAAAAATACAGCATTCCCTAACTTAACATTTTTATACGTTAAAAAATAATAATAAATAAATAGGTAACACTCCTGTAAGAAAATAAAAATACTCACCATGTTGAAATGAACATTCTGATAAATAGCAATTATAGAACAAAATTATCGCGTTCTAAATAAGCGCACTGTAAAGAAGAAACAATATCGTTTTCTCACTACCGTTGCCAACTGCAATATACAAATATTTTGAAAACAAATAATATTATCTTCCCTAAAGTAACACTCATGTTCTGCATATGCGGACACAAAATACATTTAAATTTTTAGCTCTTAGATACTAATTTTAAATATATAAACTATCTATTTGTTTAATTAACACAGGCTATTTTACTTTTAATCCATATATAAAAATTTTAAAATGTTTGGAAGCATAAAAAAAGATTGAAATTTTGCGAGTTTTTTATTCAGGACAAGTAAATTGCCATTACTTGCTAACTAAAGTACAAAAAAAAGATCACTATTTCACAACTCTGAAAAAATCTAATGAATGCATTGAATTAAGCATAAAAAGAGGAGCTACTACCTGATTTTAGAATATCAAAATATAAATTTATTAATATGAAATTTAGATTTAAACATCAGGACATCAAACTGGCAGTTCATGGGAAATTCACCCATTTATATTGCAACCCTTTGACGAATTTCATGTTTTTTCTGCAACCATGTGATGAAATTTTAGCATTTTCCATGATTTTTTTAACAAAATTTGCATTTTTTTCACAATCCTTTAATAAAATGTGGGGAAGGAGGGTTGATGAAACCAAATCCACATTTTTCCCCCCTCATTCTTCAATGGAATTCACATTTTTCTTCTACAATTCATTGAAAAAATTTTTGATTTTGCTTGTGTAGGATAGACAGAATTGACTTTTTTTGGCAACCTCTGACAAAACTCAGAATATTTTTCCATGATAATGGGACGAAAAAATCAAATTCAGGTATAGAAAGGAGAAACAAAATGACTGTTTTGGTACATAGTTAAAATAATCCATTTACAGCAGATAGTTTGATTGGGTGCAGATTGGTGCAAATGTTGCATGATTGTGACCTCTGCTAATGCTTTGTACCAATTTCTTAAAATACTTCACAAGAATTACTTTAAAAAATTAAACTGTACATTTTTAGAAATTTCAGTACATGGAGTTGTTACTTATACCATTTTAAGGATCTTAATTTTTCTGCTCAATAATACATAAAGTTATGAACCCAGAAGCAGAATTTTTTTCTGTAGTCTGCAACACAGGTAAAAACTTTAAAAACAACCTGCAGAACTTAAAGACAAATACTCACTTTCCAATCTCTCGCATTACATTACATGCTCTCAAACCTCCCAAGTATTTGTGATTAATATAAAGGGAAAGTTAGTAAAAAAAAGTTACCTTTATCCTCAGAATTTTTAACACCATCATACATTGTCCAATATCATGAGAAAATCCACTCCCGGCACTAAGTTTTTTCTTTTTTCTCCTTTGACAAAATTACTGTTTTTCAAAATCTTTTGATGCAATTTGCCATTTGTTTCGATCTTTTGATGAAATTTGGGAGATGGGGGACGGGGAGGGGGGGGGGGCGTGATCATTTGACAAAATTGCCATTTTCTTCACGAGCCTTTGATGAATTTTGCAATTTTTTGGACAATATTGAGGTTTGTTTCATATTACCTGCACAAAATTTTCGTTTTTACGTGATTTCTAAACAAAATTTGCCATTTTGCAGCGATCTATGATGGAATTATCAATTTTTCTTTGAACGATTAATGAAATTGATTTTTTTCGGTGACCATTTGTCGAAATTTGCAATTTATTTTATGTCTAAATCAAAATTTTTTAAGTTATGCCTTTTTTTAAAAAAATTATTGCTTAATTTTTCAGAAAATTCAAAACAAAATCATTCCTGATTTATACTCCTACAAGAATAATACAAGAATCGGAGCTTCGTCAATCACATGTGGTGCAGATAATACAGTAAAACCCCGATAATTCACATTAATTGGAACCAGACCCAATCCGGATTATTGAAAATCCAGATTATCTGGAGAATGAGAAAAAATCAAATAAAATAAGATGTATTGTGGATGATTGGATGTTTACAGAAAATCACCTTTATATTAAATGTATTGGATATTTACAGACAGTAAAAATGTTTACTTTGTAATTGTAAAATTTCTAATATTTAATTGTGCCTACTTTGTATACCGGTTGCAGACTGCACAGTCAAGCATCCGCTTGAGCATAAGTAGTTTGTTGGGTATAGTCTCCATTTGATGTCTAAAATAAACCATTAATTGTTCTAAATGAGTCGTTGCTACATTATTGCTACTAACTTTTGGTTGATCATAATTGATAATGGTGTTTTCGTCTGTATCATCTTCATTTCCATTTTCTTCAGTCGTGCACAAAGCGCTTATTTCATCATCTGTAAGTGAGGCGCAATCTTAATTACTTTTTGCTTTCAAGCAATCGATAAAAGAGCTGATATCAACATCTGAGCAACCATCAGTTTTTTTAAACATATTCACAAAATCTTCAGGTGTAATTTCTTTTTCATTCTTGCTTATTCCTCCTTCTGTTTCAATCTTATTTTTCGAGAAATCGTAATTTGCAGGCCATAAATTCTACCACGACTTTCAAAGATTCTTTTTGGTATTCATCCAAAAAGCCATAAAAAAAGACTTCACTTCTTTATACAGAATACGACTATGTAATAAATTAATATAATTGAAATTTGCCAATCTCTACTCAAACTTAAATCGACTAGACCTATCCGGATTATCCATATTAATGGAGTCTGAATTAGCGGGGTTCTACTGTATTACTATGGCACATGGCAAATAATTTCTTCCAAACTTTGTTTTTTTATTTTATTCATTTATTTATTTTATTTTTTAAATAAATTTTAAGAGTTGAAAAATAGTCTGCAGACCTCTTCAAGAGTCTTCAACGTGTGTCGCAGCGTTTCATTGATTCAGTGTCCAGGGTTATGAATGATACACTTAACACTAAACAAATTTCCCAAACAAAAAACTTTTTTTTTTTTTGTTTTTGGAGATTTTAATTCTACATCCTTATATAGCTTCACTTTCATCATCAATAACATAAAGTTTCATATCATAGGCATTTTTGCACAGTTGTTTGTTGGATAAAAGATCTTGTTTTTGAAAAAATGAGATTGTACCTATATCAGTACAAAATAAATCAGATTGTTTCTATTTTTATAAAAATAAACACAGATAATTAAAGAAAGCATAATACAATAAGTATTTTTTAAAATATGGAAAACATAACATCAATGAAAAAATAATATAATGATAGCAAGAACATGTGTTGTTCTTTTGGACAGCAGACCATTCAATGAAATTTTACTACCTAACTTAGTGACAGATTTCTGTTACTTGGTGATTTATTCTTGGGAGTCGCTATAACAAGGAAGTACCAAATTTTCTAAAAATAAAGTTGTCACTTTTCAATCTTGTAATTAAATAACAAAAACAGTTTTCAGAAAGACCAAGATTTTAATTTTCATCGTAATTTCAATCAATAATACAAGGATAGTTATTTTCATATTATAACTAAATAAAGTTCAGACTATTCTAAGAACAGAACAAAAAAAGAAAAGAAAATGCCTATTTCAAACTACATGCTATATTTATACTTACTGTTGCATGACCAGTTGCATCAACAGCAGTATCAGGAGGCTTTAGTCTGGTTAACATTTTATAACAAATCAAATTGCTAGCAAAACTCCTATAATAATAAAAAGATCATTAATTAAAAGATTATACAAATAACACATAAATAAAAATCCTAAAATACATATTGGTAGCACATTTTGAACATAAATTTATATAAAAAAACTAATGAGCTTAAATATTTTTATTATTGTTACTGAATCAATAAAAAAATTGATCTAAATAAAATCTATCACACTTAAGAAAAAAAAAAAAAAAAAAAAGTTGCAGTAGCTAACAGCTTTAGAGAATAAAAATTAGGAAATTTTTTCATAATTTTTGAAAAAATTTAATAAATTACTTTAAAATATGATTCTAAATTTCCTTCTCTCATCAAAGGCATTTTCACAATCTCACCAAAATCTTTGTTTAAAAAAAACTACCTTATAAAAATGTGTTTTAATTTAATAAAAGTTGAAATTACTCATTTTCATATATAAAGTCATTTCTCTATAACAAATTAGTACATGTTAATAATAATAATAAATGTACCTTCCACGTAGGTTTACAGCTTCTTCCCACTGCTTATTAGCCATTGCTTCAGCTACTGATTTAGTCTAAAAAAATTTCAAAATTAGAAAACCTTTAGATATATAACATGCAGTTGTAAAATCATACATTACAGAATACCTCATTCTTGATAATGTTCATATAACATGTCAGAATTAAGGTTTGAAGTAGTACAAATTTTCAACAATTATTTTTTAGAAATCAGACAAGATATTGTGAATAATTAATATCAATTTCTTTTACAATACTTTTACAAATGGTTGATTTAATTTAAAAAGAAATCATTTCATAATTTATAATCATTCTTAATAATTCTTAAATAGAATTCAAAGCGCTCAGTTCTGAAATTTTTTTAAAAATTAATCAATTTTAAAATTCTGATATTAAAAGATAAAAAAATGCAAGGGAAAAAAATCTTGGCTGGAAAATATTCTGTAAATATTTATATGAGGAATTCTTGTCATTAGAAGCAGGGACATCATTATAAGTGTTTTTTGAGAAGGGAGGGGAGTTTCTTTTAGAGGCAAGATTTGAAATAACATATGGGATCGTGCAATTTGTGCACAGAAAAAGAAAGTCCCTACTATAAAAAATGCTGTGCAGTATTTCTCCCTCAAAATCTTTTACAGATCAATGTTTTCATTTCATATCCATGAATATTTTATAATTTTTTTTAAGTCTGCAATTATTTATTTATTTTATTTTATTTTTTTTTTTTTTGTTAATGGAACTTTTAAAATCAATTTGTGAATTGTTCGTGGAAAAAACTCAGAATTTCTTCAAACGATCATGGGAAAATATCATCTATTTCAATAAAAGAATGCAGAACAAAATTGCGAATTTCATCAAAAAATTGTGCAAAATTCACAAAATTTACTAAAAAAAATTTGCAAATTTTATAAAAAGGTAAAGGAAACAAGCAGTGAATTTTGTTAATTGGTCGCAAATAGATATTGACTATGTTTGCGATCAGTTGCGCAAGACTAACATGAATTTTGAAAAATAATCTTGTAAAAAAATAAATTTTATCAATCGGTCATAAAAGAAAATAAATTTCATCAAAAGACTGCAATATAAATATAAGAGTCAAATATCATCTAAGGATTGCAAAAAGAAAACGCGAATTTTGTCAAAAGGTCCTGGAAAGAAAAAAAATTTCATCGAAGTGTCATGCTAAAAGATGTCAAATATTTAAAAAATGATGTGAAATGGGAAGAAACTCCAAAAATCGTATAAAAAATTTTGAAAGGAAAAAATTTGCTATATTGAGTTGAAAAAACCAATTCCTTTTACGAATGTCAAAGAATGACCACAAAAGCACAAAATTCAACCAACCAACCAATCTCCAGATTCAATTGAATTTTGTGTGCTACTATTTCTAATTTTCAAAAGAGGTAGGTCTATCCCCCTCCTCCCCTCCGGCTAATAACATTATGGAATTATTGTTTTAGATCTGCATTCTCTTTCAAATGTATAGGTGTAAATTAACGGTCGCCACTCGCCACTCGCCACGTGGCGATTAAAGTTGTAAAAGTGGCGATTAAAAATCGGCCATCGATCGCCACCCTAGTCGCCATTTGGCGATTAAAATATCTTATTAATTTGCTTTGTGAAATACAACTTTCTTCATGGATATATGCATGTCTACTTTGTATGCATCTAATTAGTGAATTTGTTAATTCTTTAAATTCAAAATCGGCCATCGATCGCCACCCTAGTCGCCACTCGGCGATTGAAAATTCTTATTAATTTGCTTTGTGAAATACAGATTTTTTCATGGATATATTCATCTCTACTTTGTTTGCACCTAATTAGTGAATTGGTTAATTTTTTTAATTAAAAATCGGCGATCGGTCGCCACCCTAGTCGCCACTCGGCGATTAAAAAATCTTATTAATTTGCTTTGAGAAATACAGCTTTTTTCATGAATATATGCATCTCTACTTTGTTTGCATCTAATTAGTGAATTGGTTAATTCTTTCTTTCTATCGAATGCAAGCATATTTAGCAATTTTGTTGTATTTTCCATATTTTGGCTTTTTATCATGAACTCTTTATTTGAATTAATATGTTTTCAAGAAATAGTTTTTTTCCTACAAAATATAGTCATCAATTTTAATTCCACATGTATTTCAAATAAATTATACCATTTTTACCTCTGGATGCAAGGAGATTTTAAGGACATTGCTGTATCTTAAATCTTTCTCTTTTGTCATATGCTCACTAATTGTACCAGTAACAGTTGGCTGGGACAATTTTTTTTTTTTAAATTTATGATTAAAGTTTATGTAGGTGTCAAGAAAGATTGAAACATTATAGCCAATTGCTTTTAAAACATAGGACAAAATTAGCACTTGCCACTTAGGCGAGTAATACTGCAGATTTAGCATATGACTTTCCTGCTACCAAGCAGACTTCCTCCACCTCACCAATACATTGACACTCTATGATTTTGCCTTAATAAGACATCCGGAATTTTGAAATCTCAGCCAAAGTACACTCGCCAAACTTAATAATTACCACCAACTTTAAGTAAGAATAAAATATCCAAGAAATATGTGAAATTATTTTTTAATTTAAAATTTAAAAATACAATTTCCTTGTTTGTTTTATACAATGCATTAATATATATTTAAATATAGTTTATCACTTATAATTTTATCTGCAGTATTAATCACCAATTCATATTTTTCCATTCAGTGGAATGACAGTTTTATTTTTAACCAAATATGTGTAACTAGCCGCTAAATAAATAAATAAAAAAAAAGCCATTTTGACCTATTTTTAAAAAGTGGCTACTAACTTTTAAAAAGTGGCCACTAATGAAACTGGGTCTACCGGCCACTGGCTACTAATCGAATTTCCCAGTTTTCACCTATATTCAAATGTTTTTGCTTTTTTTTCCAGACTTTTTAGATTACCAAAGCGAAGACACAAATAGTTTATACCATCGTTTAGAACTTATATTAAATTGTCATGGAATAGCAGAAACATGCCAGAGAAAGAATGTCATTAAAAGAAATCTCAAATGAACAAAAGACATCAAAGTGGTATTATAAAACCATCTTTCTAATCTATGATTAATACAGATTCTTGTAAATATTCTAGTTTAAAAAAAGATCAACAAAATAATTTTCTTAAAAAACAATTTTTTTTTTTTTTTTTTTTTTTTTTTTTTGAAATCACATTTCAAAACTTTTTACGATAGTTTTCAGAACTAAACTAATTGATCTAATTTTCATGACTGCTTCTTTATTTTTTGTATCAATTTTTAATTTTTAAAAATAATTGTGCTAGAGACTGCACATAACCAGGGTATCCTCCCCATGTAATGTGCATGCAAGAAAAATAAAGCTATAACATATGCGATTTTTATATCTAGTACCTTCATAACACATTCCATTAGAGGCACACGCACAGACTGATTTCCATCCAGTGATACAACAACAGCCTCTGAGTTTGGAGTAGCCTCAAGCAAAGCTAGAACAGCTTCAGCACCCATCCTAGAGCCCTAAAACATAGTATAAGTGAAATTTTTTAACATACTCAAAAGTAAGATTATAAAAAATATATTCTGCAATTTCTTTTATTAAATATTCTTTCAAATAACTTTTAAATTTTAATAAATAAAATCTATTTATGAATAGTATAACAGAAATTTCGAAATTAGTGTAAATAAAATATAAAATATTTTATAACAGTTACATTTTCTTGTGATAAAATGAAAACAAAACAATGCATTCATTTGTTTTTACTGTTACTATTATTTTTTTTCCAAGAAATATAAACTTGAGCAAATTACTGTTTAAAAAAATTAAACAAAGCAAATGACCAGAAATCTGTAAAATTCTAAAATCCACACAACCTCTGGTCCAAAGCTGTGTGGATTTGAAGGAGTCTACTGTATTATTAAAGATAAATTACACTATTATATTATAGAATTTGCAAAAAAATTAAGAAATTTACAACATTATAATAAGTGCATTAAAATCATAATATCTACAAATACTACTAATTAAACTGGAATGCATTGAGGTACTGGATCAGATTTGAAAATTAGTTATTTTTTAAGGCAATGTTTATAAGAACTCTTACTAATATTCTATCAAAGGCTGATGGACTTCCACCTCTTTGAACATGACCTAATACAGTGACCCTGGTGTCTTGCTGCAAATTATCAACGATGATCTAAAAATGGAAGAAAAAAAAAGAATTGTTAAATAAGCCATAATTAAAAATATTTAAACCCATTGATTAAACTCTTTTGTGTTAATCAATATTTTGTAAATACTTGTATACTTAAACCAGTTATTGGGGGCCACCGTAATACTTACACATCATGGATATGCATAGTATAAAATATGAAAATAAAACATCTGTAAACTATCTATAAAATACATCACAATTCCAAAATAAAATTTAAACATACATTTAAATATTTTGAATACATATAGTAATACTCTATTAATGAATTGAGGGTATTACTGGATTATCTCGTCGGCCCATTTCGACAAATTATATAAATCTCCAAACTACTCGTAAATTATACAAATCGGTATAATTTATATTTTAAATACAGAAAAAACAAATTAATAAAAGATTAATAAAAATGCAAGTAAAATGTTCAAATAAATATCACTTGATGATGTAACAAACATGCGTAAAGTGTTTAATGTCAATTAAATGTGATATATACGAAAAGCCATTATTGACGTCTAATCTTATAGTTTGGTGATAGTTTTTGGTTGACAAGTTAATTAAGTATTACCGAATTGCATAAAAGAAACATCCTTATAACTCCAAAAATAATAATCATATTAAATAACAGTTTAATGTGTTGGATAAAGTGTCTCATTTCCAATTAAAATATATATCTGAATTGAAATTTGAATGAAATACAGGGTCATAAAAAATCAAAGAGTGGGGAAAATTAGGATTATAAATACCTCGGCAAATAATTATTCAATCCTCTTCATTCTTTATGCAAAATTGATGTTTTTTAATTGTCTTTTACATTCACTCTTTAAAATAAAAACATTTGAAAATTCTTATATATCCATTTTTTTTTTTTTTTTTTTTTTAATTTTTTTTTGGAATCTCAGTGTCTAAAATGTGTAAATCCATCAAAATTTTTATTTATTTTTATTTTTTAAATGATTGCAAGACTTAGCCCATAATTCATATGATGGGTAAGTAAAATGCAATGTTTCTTTATCACTAAAACAGTAGCAAATTTATATCACATTTAAGCTAGTCGTTTGGAAGCCCACTGTAATACTTATCCATCATGGATATGGGTCATTTTCAAAAAACTTGTACATTCTATGTCCCCCAACTTTAAGAATTTTTAATAACTAAAAAAAAGTTTAAAAAATAAAATTTAAGCATTTACATTACTTGTCTGACTGTTTAGAGTAAATGTGGGCTAAATATTATCAGAAACTAAAAATAATATTAGTGTAGTTATGGTTTCAATATGTCAAAGCTTTTTACTTTTTCAAATGCTATAAAATTATAAATCAATTGTCAAAAGTGTTAATTTTGTCAGTTGTGACAATTGTTGTATGTCTTATCTGTAGCATAGACCATATAATATATTTTTTAAAACTTTTTTTTTTTTTTTTTTTTTTTTTTTTTTATAAAAATGGAACAATTTATTGTTGTCCCCAGATTTTTTCCCCTCTGTTACTTCCACTCTGTTACCATATTTATTGTAATAAATTATAACTACTAAGTGTTCAACACAAGGCTCTGCAGTTCTTCAAACAATCTATTTTTAGATGAGGCCACCATTTTTTTAATTATTAAGTTATTTTCACTGTGGTGTTGAAGTAAAGCATTTACAAGATAAAGATGTTTTATTCAGTTTCCCCTCTGTAACCAGCTTATTTATGTGAAAAAAATTTTTTTTATACTTTTATAAAATTTTAACCATAAGATCAAATGGTGCTTCTTAAATAAATAGGCTTAGTTTTTCTTGTTTTTAATTCACTTTGTGCTGCTAAAATTATTTGTAGTTTTTTCCCCCTCTGTTACTATGCTTATTTAACAGAGTGGAACAAAATATAACAGAGTAAGAAACTACTAAAAAAACAAGTTCATTTGAATGTTGTTCTTGAAGGCTGCACATTCTCGTTTCATGTTCTTAGAACAGAATTAAAAATATGCATTTTTCTTTTTAAATACAGAATAATAGTTTTTGTAGTGAGCTAGTTGCCATAAACATTAGGCTTTAATTTTCTCAAACAAAATGCTTCTTTAATTGTAGTCATTTATATTTATGAATCAAATCTACTTATTTATGAAAAAATGATGCAGCATGAAATACCACTATTTTCGAATATTAATTTTTGTAAAAGCCTTTAATTCTTGCTTGGTCTGTTTCAAATTTTAGGATATCTTATAACACATGATGAAAATGCATTAAAGAAGAAAAGATCATTATTTAAGTAGAAAAGAATTTATAAAAAAAGATACATCACGTCAAATACTACTATTTTCAAATAGTAATTTCTGTAAAAATCGTTATTTCTTGGGTTAAAGCGTCATCCAATTAACACGCAAATTTGTTAAAATTTGAAAATCTAAGGCGAGCTGTTTGAAATTGAAACACAGATTATAACATATGATAAAAATTTATTAAAACAATGCCGCATGAAATACCAGTATTTTTGAATAGTAGTTTTTTGCAAATATCTTAAATTCTGCTTTGATCTGTTTGAAACATTCAAATTTCATGATAGCTTACAACACATAATAAAAAGTTATATAAAAAAATTGCCTGGCCTAATCCCACTATTTTTGAACAGTATTTTTTGCAAAAATCTTAAATTCTTGCTTTAAAGCACCACTACCTCCACTAATATATGATGAGATTTTTTTTTAAACTAAGCAGTGCGATTGTCATAGCACATGATATAAATTTACAAAAGAGAATGCCCTGCCAAATACCACTATTTTCCAATAGTAATTTTAGTAAAAATCTTAATGTTTCAAACATATCCAGCAAGAATTTAAGATCGTATACAATACATGATATAAACTTATAAAAAAGTATGCCACATCAAATATCACTCCACATTCAATCAGCGTTCCCTTCGGTTACTTTTTCCCCACTCTGTTACCGTCAATTTAAGCTAGTTTATTTCACTAAAAAATTTATCAATCATCATTTTGAATAATTAATTGTGTAACTTTAACTAATATTTTATTTATGTAAGATTTTTTTATAATTTAACTGAAAAAAATGCAAATGCACATTTAATTGAAACTTATGATTTTTCTAAAAAAGTAACAGAGAGGAAATCCTTTGTATTTTACAAAAATAAAAATAATCATAACAAAACAACAGTTAGGATTTTCTGAAAGTAGCAATCATGTAATTAAAAAAAATGTGATATTTACTGTTTTAAGTATTTTATTTTTTTAAATAAAAATTTTTGACTGTTGGTAACAGAGAAGAACATTTTACTGTTGCAAATTCATACTTTATTTTTTACTTGATGTTCCAAATCAAAAAGTGAGCTGCTGTTTTCAGTTTTATATACAAGAAATGTTTCAGTATCATCTAATATTTTTATAAGTTGTATTAAAAAAAAAAAAAAAAAAAAATATTTGTGAAAAATTTCCCAAATGTACAAGTTTTTTGAAAATGACCCATATGCATAATATAAAATATGAAAATAAAACATGTGTAACTATTTATAAAATGCATTGGAATTCCAAAATAAAATTTAAACGTATACAGTAAGAACCATTTATCCAGAATGATTGGGGTCAGATGTATTCCAGATAACTGGTTTTTCCAGTTAACTGGTTAGGCATTAAAGCAGCATCCATTTTAAAGTTTTAAGGAATATATATGGCTCTGGCTTTACTTCTGATTTTAAATTAATTATTAAATTACTTGAACTAAAAATCAGATGCAAGTATGATAAAAAATTAGAGTTTGAAAGAAGGTAATAATTTATGGGAATCCTTTGGGAATAAAAATTCTTCTGTTTCCTCTGCATAAAAAATTAAAACATCTAAAATATAACTACATATACTTCTGTTTCAAATACTTGATGCTGTTATCAAATTATACAATTGTTTTAAGCATTGCATATGTCAAACTGGCAGTGTAAGCTACTTTTTTCTACAAAGATTCTAACATCAGTCTATTAGATATATCATTCCAGATAATTGGTTTTCCAGTTAACTGGTTTCCGGTTAAATGGTTCCATGCTGTATTTAAATATTTTTAACACATAGTAATGTTTTATTAATGAATTGTTGATGAACCAATTTCAACAAATTATACATAAAATGCCAAACTACTCAAGTAGTACCAATTTTTGTTAAAAAAAAATATCGTTATAACTCCAAAAATAATAATCATATTAACTAATAGCTTACTGCATCAGATTAAGCGTCTTATATCCAATAAAAATATTTTTTTGAATTGAAATTTTAATGAAATAAAGGGTCATGAAAAACGCAAAATGTGTGGAAAACAAAATTACAAATATCTTGGCAACTAATTATCTGATCCACTTCGTTCTTCATGCAAAATTTTTATTATTTTATTCTTTTGTGCATCCACTCCTTGAAATAAAAAATTTTGACCATTGTTATATACTTTTCTTCAGAATGAATATTTTGAGAATCTGAAAAAAATAGTTCCGGATATTCAAAGTTACTGATATTCAATAGGCTTCTCCTTGTGATTACATACTAAGTATACATCAAATTTCAAGTTTCTATCTCAATTTGTTCAAGCATTTGTTAGAGCGTTTACACACAGACAGACAGCAATTTTTTTTCTTTCTAAAAATACAGTAGAACCCCGGTTATCAGATTCCTGATTATCTGAAAATCGGCTTAACCAAAACACCAGAAAATTATTTAAAAGTCTTTTTTAAATATGAAAAATTGTATAGCTAACACTATTTTTACTGATGTCAAATGACACCATTCAACATACTTTAATTTATGAGTACTATTTAATTTGTAAGTATTAGATCAATACAATTTTGAATTATTTTTAATACATTGAAGAGTTGTTTTAATACTTATTAGCTTTAAAATTAGAAGCAAAATAAGTAAAAATGAAGAAAATCAAGTCTACAATGAGAGATTTATTTATTTATTTTTCAACGGTACTCTATTTTTTCATTCATTACTTATTAAATTTTGATGTTTGTATTTGATTTCTGCGAGTCAATGTCATGCGAGCATCTGTCTCCTTGGTGCAGGAAATTGTCTCTTTGCATGTTTAAGCGAACACCTGTTATATCACTATCGGACTTCGATTTTAACCACTAAGTTATCACCTTGCTGTTGGAGCGACTTGTAATTTTAGTTTGCCATTCAGGGTGCTTTGAATACGGTATCATTATCATTTTTATTATAACAATGTTCTAAATTACGATCACAGACTTTCATCAAACAAGTTTATACCAAAGCCTTCCGGATATTCTGAAATTTGTATGGAATCCCAGTTATTTGAAAATTTCTATGGAATCCCAGTTAACCGAGAATGATTTGATCCCATGCTTTTCAGATAAGCAGGGTTTTACTGTATATGGTTTTCAAAATCTCCAGTGTCTAAAATGTATAAATCTGTCAAAATAAATAAATAAATAAATTCAATTGTCAAAATGATTGCAAGACTTACTCTACTACGTATGATGGGTAAGAAAAATCAAAAAACATTTCTTCAAACAGATAGATTTGAATTTTTTTAAATAATGACGACACAAACATAATTCATAACTTTTTTCTTATATGGGTAGTTTTCAACTTTTCAAATACAAAGCTAAAATATTTAAAGCCTAGCTTTCATTATTTTATTTAAAAGTTTAGATGCGCAGTAAAAATTTCAAAAGTACATTAATTATAATCTGATTATGTCACGTGGAAAGTTAAACTACATGATTATGAAAATATACATAGATATCAACTTGAAACTTACTTTTTGTTGAAATAAACTAATCACTATTCCAGCTGAAAAAAACAATCATCTTTAAATTGAGTTAGATTTATTTACAATATGAAGATTTCATTTTTTGCATATCATAAAAAAGGAAAGTAATTTCCCCCCCCCCCCTATTTCAGAATATACTGAACAACAGAATAAACTGATTCATTCAAGGACAATTAACTTTTTCTACTGCAGTAAAGTCACGTGACGAAAAAAAAATAATAATAAATAAAAGAAAAACAAAGCAAAGAACATTTCAAAAGAACTTTTTTTTTTACTGTTTAATTTCAGTTTATTGTGTTCTCTGTGTGTGATGATGTAAACGTCGTTTTATTGTTCGCTGCTTAAAAGCAGTAATCTAACTTCATAACATCTAATAATAATTATTAGTTTAAAGTAGATTCAGGGCGATCATTTCATTAAGTACAATGTCTAATCAATAATTTATACTTTCAGATAAATTCAATTAATAAAATCAGCTAATAAAAAAGCTGAATATAGATGAACATATATTCCAGAAAATGGCGATCATAACGGATGGAACATCTGAAGAACAAGAAGCATAAAAGGTAAGATCATCTTGCCTTATTATTATTGATTGCTATATAATATGATGAACTAAATATTTAAAAACGATATTAAATAAATATCATACTAATCCTTGTGTGGCGTAAGCGCTACAAAGGCACACTTTTTAATATATTTTCATCAAAATGATCATGAGACTGAACTTAACACACAAGGTAGTATTTTAATATGATATAAACAAATAAAAATGGCCTTATAAAAATAAATTGCATCATTAATTAATGCATATAATTATTGTAAAAAAAAATATTTGTACTTCTTTTCTCAACGTTATTGAGAATATATGATATATTTCTTGAAATTGGATGAATAAACATAACAAATGATATATTCGTTATATTTGGATGAATAAAAATAAATAGAGAAAATCACTTAGATAATATAAACAAAAACAATTTCTCATTGAGTTAGCAGATTAAGTATTTATAAATTAATAAGTGAAGATGGCTGCATCGAAAGAATTTCAGTTAATAGAGAAACTTAATCAAAACAACCACTCCACATGGAAATTTAAAATAGAAATGTTATTAATAAGAGAAGAAATTTTCGAGGTAATAACCGATACAATACCAAATCCGATTACCACAGATTGGCAAAAGAAGGATAATAAAGCCAGAGCTATCATCAATCTGGCAATTGAAGACTCTCAGATAGTGCATGTAAAAGGGCTAAATACTGCCCGAGAAACCTGGAACGCACTCAAAGCCATACATGAAAGGGGGAATTTGTCTAGTAAATTGCATTTATTAAGAAAATTAAATGGGGCAAGGCTGCCAGAAAATGGTAACTTAAACACATAACGTACATTTTAGAATTAAAAGATAAATTATTAGCGATTGGGGAAACTATTAACGATTCGCACCTTTCAGCATTATTGCTGTGCTCATTATCCCCAAGCTATAATACATTGATTGTAGCACTTAAGGCCTGCGATGAAATTGATTTAACACCTGAATTTATTATAAATAAACTAACTGATGAATATAACAGAAGGGTTGAAAACGCAGATCAGGACGACAATTCTACCAAAGCGTTTAAAACACATAAAAGGTTCCCAAATGATAATAGCAAAAGAGAAAAATATTGTATGTACTGTAAAATGAAAAGTCATACTTACAGGGAATGTTGGCATCTGAAAAATAGACAAACTCACTCAAATACACAAAAACAACAAACATACAAAAACAAAAATAATACAACGTCTCTCTGTTATCAACAATCGTATAACCAAAATGAATTTAATGATCGTAAACAAGAATATAAGCCAAATTATAAAACACAACTAAAAACAGATCGAAGCAGCGATGCAGCCTTTCTAATTGAGAAAACTGGAAAACAAACATGGATTATTGATTTTGGTTCTTCCACACATATTTTAAACAATAAAGACTTGTTTACTAAATTAAATGACACCGAAAAAACTACCGTTATCATTGCAAATGGAAAATCGTTAAATTCGCACGATGTGGGAGAAACCACATTTATGACAAAAACATCCGACGGAGGTGTAAACAAAATTACATTAAAGGAAGTATTATACGTACCTGATTTAGAATCAAATTTAATTTCAGCAACTAAGGCAACAAAGAACGGTTATAAACTAGTTTTTGATAAAGATAAATGCAAGCTATCCCGAAATGGGAAAATATACTTGGAAGCAAAAATGAAAAACAATCTATATGAGGTTGAATTGCTAGAGAATATAGAATCTAACACAGTAAACATTGCGCATGAATGCAAAAATAAAAATTGCATAGAATTGTGGCACAAACGCCTAGGTCACAGAAACTATAATTCCATAAAGGAAATGATTAAAGAAAATTTAACCTAGGCGGACTAGAAATAGATGGAATAGAAATAAATAATTGTAGTCATGAAACAATATGCGAAACATGCATACAAACAAAAATAAGCGATGCACCTTATCCAAAAACAACATATAAAAACAAAACAGGCAGAGTACTCGATCTAGTGCACACAGACGTATGCACATCAATAGGATCCCCCACAAATGGCGGAAAAACAATGTTTGTAGCTTTCATAGACGATTACTCTAGGTTTACACGAATATACTTAAGTCACAAAGACGAAGTGCATGATAAATTAATCGACTATATAGCTATGGTACAAAACCAATTCGGTTCATATCCAAAAGCAATAAGATCCAATAACAGAGGAGGATACATGAGTAGAGAAACAAATGACTACCTAAGAAAAAGAGGTATAAAACACCAACTATCTGTGCCATATTGTCCGAGCCAGAATGGCGCAGCTGAGAGGAAAAATAGATCATTATTAGACATGACTAGAAGTCTATTACGCGAAGCCAATTTACCGCAAAGATTTTGGGGAGAAGCAATAAATACCGCAAATCATTTACAAAATCGCTTACCAACAAGATCAATGAATAAAACCCCATACGAGCTTTGGTTTAAATGCAAACCAAATTTGCACTATTTACGTACATTCGGCTGCAAAGCATACGTATATGTAAACAAACAACATCGAGGAAAATTAGACGATAGAGCTCAGGAAGGGACATTCGTAGGGTATGATAACAATTCAAAAGGATACCGCGTCTACACTAAAGATAACAAAATAGTAATAGCAAGAACCGTAAAATTCCTAGAGAACAGCAAGATTAACTTAAAAGAAAGTAAAGATGCAGAAAATTCATATGACGATAAAAATTATATTGAAGCAGAAATAAACAACACGATCGAGGAACCAACCACTGAACTTAGAAGATTGCAAAGATCAAGCAGGGGGGTACCACCAGACAGATATGTCTGTTATGTAAACAATAACCAAATTAATGAACCCACTAGTTGGAATGACATACAGGGAATTGATAATCCCTGAGAAAAAGAAAATTGGCTCAAAGCCATATAAGCGGAAATCAATTCGCTAAAAAAACGTAACACATGGGAATTAGTGGATCCTCCACCAAACAAAAAAATTATAGGATCAAAATGGACATTTAAAAAGAAATTAGATAGTTACGGAAATGTTAAAAAATATAAAGCACGCCTAGTAGCCAAGGGCTATAGTCAAAAATACGGTGAAAATTATGATGAGACATTTGCCCCTGTCGTCTCACAAACAACAGTTCGCGCTTTTTTAGCAGCAGCCGCATATTACAAACAAAACGTTAGACACACAGATATTGACACCGTCTTTCTATATGGTGAGCTTGAGGAAGAAATTTATATGAAACAGTCGGAAGGCTACATAGAAAAGAATTCTGAAAACAAAGTCTGCAGACTGAAAAAATTAATATACGGCCTAAAACAGGCAGCCAGAACTTGGCACAAAAGAATCAAACAGTCTTTAAAAAAACTGAAATTTAATCAAAGTATTGCTGATTCCTGCTCATTCACCAGAAAAGAAAATGAAAATTACACTTACATAATTATATATGTCGATGACATATTACTATCCGCTGACGAAAAAACTGTTGACATTATAGTAAAACAACTTAAGGAAGAATACGAACTTAAAGATCTCTGTCATATAGCGTATTTCCTCGGTACTGAAATAAAGAAAACAGAAAACGGATATACTCTAAGCCAAAAGTTAAAAATTGAAGAATTGGTATATAAACTAGGATTACAAGAAGCTAAACCCGTAGGAACTCTGATGGACACCGGCTTTTATAAAATAGAAGACGAACAAAATCTGCTGTCCAATAACACAAATTTTAGAAGAGTTATTGGATCACTGTTATACATAGCAACCAATACGCGTCCAGACATATCAGCTGCAGTTAATATCCTCAGCAGAAGATGTGAACTGCCACGTGAGATGGACTGGAAAGCAGCAAAACGAGTGGTAAACTATCTCAACTGCACAAGAGAATTAAGGTTAACAAATAATACAGACGACCAACCAGTATTGGTAGCTTATGCTGACTTCAACTGGGGAGGTAACACCAGAACAAGGAAGTCAACAACTGGAAATATTTTCTTTCTAGGAAAAACTGCAATTAACTGGTACACGAAGAAACAAAAGTGCATAGCTTATTCTTCAGCAGAAGCTGAATACATATCAGCAGCCACAGCAGCTCAAGAACTCATTTGTCTGGAAAAATTATTGAACGACTTAGATTTGAAACAACATGAACCTATCTTGATTTTCGAAGACAATCAGAGTGCGATAAAAATGGTAGAGAATGCAAAGTTTACGAAATATACCAAGCACATTGATATAAAATTCCACGCCATAAAACAACTCAAAGAAGATAAAATAATAAACTTAAAATATTGCCCATCTGAAGATATGATAGCCGATGCGCTTACAAAACCCCTGCCCAAGCCTCAACTAGTGAAACATCGAGAATCTATGAACCTACAGTGTTATTCATCTGAAGTGATTAAGGGTGTTGAAACAAACTAAACACTATTTCAGCTGAAAAAACAATCATCTTTAAATTGAGTTAGATTTATTTACAATATGAAGATTTCATTTTTTGCATATCATAAAAAAGGAAAGTATTTTTTCTCCCCTATTTCAGAATATACTGAACAACGGAATAAACTGATTCATTCAAGGACAATTAACTTTTTTTACTGCAGTAAAGACACGTGACGAAATAAAACCAAAATAAATGAAAAACAAAGCAAAGAACATTTCAAAAGAACTTTTTTTTGACTGTTTAATTTCAGTTTATTGTGTTCTCTGTGTGTGATGATGTAAACATCGTTTTATTGTTCGCTGCTTAAAAGCAGTAATGTAACTTCATAACATCTAATAATAATTATTAGTTTAAAGTAGATTCAGGCCGATCATTTCATTAAGAACAATGTCTAATCAATAATTTACACTTTCAGATAAATTCAATTAATAAAATCAGCTAATAAAAAAGCTGAATATAGATGAACATACATTCCAGAAAATGGCGGTCATAACGGATGGAACATCTGAAGAACAAGAAGCATAAAAGGTAAGATCATCTTGCCTTATTATTATTGATTGCTATATAATATGATGAACTAAATATTTAAAAACGATATTAAATAAATATCATACTAATCCTTGTTTGGTGTAAGCGCTACAAAGGCACACTTTTTAATATATTTTCATCAAAAACTTACTTTTTTAACTAAGTCAGCTGTAATTGCATGGCCTTCTCTATCCATTGCTCCTTCTGCAACTAAAATAATGTTCAAACGTTGTCCAGCTTCACGTTCCTAATAAAACACATATTAAAATAAAAGTTATAGTTTTTAATAATAGATTTTTTTTTTATCATGTTTCATGCATAGATTATGAAACACTTTCCAACATTTACAGAATAGTATAATTAAACTTTATGAAGTAAAAAAAAAAATCTAAATAAAGAATGTAGAAAATACACAAACCAGTTGACTATTCAATTCTGGCAATTAGTACCAAAACTGATAAAATATTTTAATTCTTTTGAGCAGCCTTGAATACTTCCTATAAATTTGTATACACTCTACATTGTTTGATAAAATTTAATTCAGCTGTAAAATTCAATGTACATTTTAAAAAAAATTCTTAGCATTTATTGTTTATATATGATAACTGGAAAAATTTTGAACAATCAATAATTCTTATATTTAAAACCACTGATTCAAGATGGTCAAACTTCCCACTTCAATAACATGAGTTACAGGAGTCTGTGCACACCACACATTAAAGTTGCATATACTGTTTAAATTCTGTTTAAAAAAATAATACGGTTTAACATTAAAGCTTTTAAAAAGTTTTAACATTATATTTTTTAAGCTATTGTTGTAATATACTTGTGGCTTGAAAACTAAATTAGTATCTTACAAATATGTATAATAGAAATTATATTAAAGCATTGTCATTAAAACAATGATATAAAGAAACTAAGATAAAACATGCCTTTATTCTTTAAAATATTCAAATTATTTAACTTATAAATTCCAACAAACAGTTGTAATTGAACAATTTCAACTGCAAACACGTAATTTTCTTGCACTGAGAACTACATGATAGACTTTATACATTGCCAGAAATTGTGATACTGCCATTTCAATTCCTCGGTGTGGAGGCTTTCAATACATATGCCATTGGCACAGCCCTTGATATAATCTACAAACTTTCACACATAACACACCATAGTTAAAATTTAAAATCTAAAACATAACACAACTAAATTTGGATTTTCAGTTATTATCATTCGATTTTTCTTCATATAACCTTGTATACGAATTTAATTTATATGCAAACATATTTTTTACATACTGAATATAATTAAGCTTTAAAATGCATATTACAATTATAATAAAACTTTAAGCAATATCATTTCTTGATTAGCTTAAACAGCTGTAATCTGTGGAAGTATGTATAAGAAATAATAAAAAAATAAAAGTTTACCATTTTTAGTTTTTCGCACATTGTTTCTGGCCAGTTTGCTTCAGGAGGCCATTCAGGAATAAATACAAAATCAGCTTCTGTGGCTAATGCACCAACAAGTGCCAGATACCTATATTCATACACACAATTTATTATTATTATTATTATTGTTCTAAATCAAATTAAAAGAAGGTAATTTATAAATAGATATTTACATACCCACAATGTCTGCCCATAACTTCTAAAATGAAAGTTCTTTGATGACTAGATAAGTAAAAAAAAAAAAAAAAATCATGTCATTAGACAATGAAAAATAGTTTTTTTTTAAACACATTAATGTACTACTGATGATACACATATATATCTTTCAAACAGTGGGTGTCTTAATTGATGTCACAAACGTATTAAAGAAGCATACTAGAACTTACAAATACATGAATTTGTAGCACATTAGAACTAACAAACAACAAGAATTTGTAGCACATTAAAACTAACAAACAACAAGAATTTGTAACACATTAAAACTAACAAACAAGAAGAATTGTTAACGCATAAAAACTAACAAACAACAGGAATTTGTAGCACTTTAGAACCTACAAACAACAGGAATTTGTAGCACTTTAGAACCTACAAACAACAAAAATTTGTAGCACATTAAAACTAACAAACAACAAGAATTTTTAATGCATTAAAACTAACAAACATGAATTTGTAGCCACTTTAGAACCTACAAACAACGGAAATTTTAACATATTAGAAAGTAAACAGCAAATAGTTATAACGCATTGGAAATTTCAAATAACACATTAACTTGTGAGTCTGAATGTATTTTGAATGAGAAAAGATAATTAATGTATACAAACACTTCCAACACACAAGGTTAGCAAGAAATAAGTTGCCCACTTCAGAGGGCTTTAGAATGTGTTTAATTGGTTCAAATGAGATCAAATTTGAACTACAGATAACTCAGATGATGCAAATGACATTTATTTAAAAAAATTACAAAAATTAAAGATACACAAATCTGTCAATAAGGATGCTGCAATACATATAATACTTTTAATTTTCTTTATAAATAATATTGAAAAAATGAATCAGAAAAAATGCAAAATCTGCAGCAAGATTTTTCATACAGTGAAATACAACATATCCAATACTCGGAAAACAACTGACACATTCGCACTATTATGCAGGGATTGCAAGAAAAAACTTTCGGACTTCAGATGGCTCAAGGATCTGTTCTATTGGTCCAAATAAAATCAAGTTTGAAATATAGACAATTCAAATGATGCACTGGACATTTATTAAATAAAAAAATATTATTATGAAAATTCACGAATAGATGGCACTATATAAAAAAAAAAAGTTACTTATTTGTGTATTTTCAAGTAGACAAATAATTGGTAGCACCTTTCTCTTTCTGAGTTTAATGAATTTATTAGAAAGAAAATATATAATGCTAATGTAGTAAGAAAAAAATCTTATGGATAATAAAAAACAATGTAAAAAATAGATAAAGAATAATATTAAGAAATATATTTAAAATAAACAAGTTGGAAATTGCACGTGAAGCATAGTAAATGAGGTGCGTTCGTACAATAACAAAGTTTTAAAAATATCCCTCTCATATATCAATCTCATAAAACTGTAAATAGTTAATTACAATTAAAATGCGCAACAAACAATGTTATCTCTATACTCATTATGTAATGGAATACTCTTGTGTGGCCTTGTAAATCAATAATAAAAGTTCTTTGCACAACAGATTATGCAAAATCTATATTATAATATGTACTTTATGATACATATCAATATTATGTTCGAATGAGTGTAATATTATTAAAATGCATTTCAAACTTTTTTTTTTTTCCATTGACTGTAATGTGCTACTTAAAGAATAACAAGAATAGAGACAAAACAAAATACAACAGAATCAATTTTTACCAACAACTCAAATTTTTATGCATTTTTTTTTTTTTTTTTTTTTTTTTTTAATACTGTCTACTCCATACAGATGGTTAATTCCCTCCCTGTGCTAACTATTTTTGTTACAGATTTAATAAACTCTGATTTTGGTTCGGCTCGATTTTATATTGAGTGTAGATTCCTGCTAGTTATCTTTGGGTAAAACCTAATTTTACAAAAAATTAGTTTAATATTATTTTCGATTAAAAACTATAAATATAATAATAAACACATACATTTATGTATGTGCTGCTTTCTAAAATGATAGCTGCATCTTCATCGACTCTCTGACGAAATTCACGTTTTTTGCGATTTTTTGATGAAATAAGTGTTTTCTAGCGACCTTTTAACTAAATTCGCATTTTTCCGCAGCTCTTTAACGAAATTCATGTTTTCTCGCAATTACTTGATTAAATTCGCATTTATTCTATGGTCCTTTGAAGAATTTTATGCTTTTTGCGACTTTTGATGAAATTAACATACTTATTTAGCGATACTCTGCCGAAATTTGTTTTTTTCCATGATATTGAGACATAATTTGCATTCATCAAGCGACCCATGGGTGATTCTGTTCTAAACTTTCCAAAAATTTAAGGTATTCAATTCCCCTGCCCCCCCCCCCCCCAAAAAAAAAAACCTGTTAAACTGAAATTTCGGACCAAAAAAAAAAAAAAAAAAATGGTTTTTAACACAAATGGTTGCTGAAAAAAATCAATTTTGTAAATTGCTCGAAGAAAAATAGTTAATTTTGTCAAAGGATTGCTGAAAAAACACAAATTTCGTTAGAGGATCGTGAGAAAAAAAAAAAATGCAAATTTCATCAGACAATCGGTGGAAAAAAGTGCTAATTTTGTTAGAAGATCGTGGAAAAAACACACATTTCATCAAAGAGTAGTGGAAAAAAACACAAATATCATCAAAGGATCGAGAAAAAAAACAGGAATTTCGTTCAGGAATCACTGAAAAAACGCAAAAAACATTGAAAAAAAGTCATGGAAAATCACAAAAAGTCTACTAATTACACAAAAGGTCATAAGAAACTACAAATTTCGTCAAAAAATCGCCGCAAAATTACGAATTTCGTCAAAAAATCGGGAAATTTCGTAAAAATATTATTCAAAATCTGCAAATTTACTCAAAAGATTGGGAAAAATCCGCAAATTTCGTCAGAGGGCAGCAGAAAAAACAAAGTGTCTAAACAGCATTTCCCATCATACAAACCTTTCAGAAAACTGTTGTGAATTTTAGATTTTTTTTTTTTTTTTTGCTCAGAATTACACATGAAGTGATAGTTCGACAAATTTGGCGTTTTTTTCTACAATCCTTTAAAGAAATTTGCATTTTTTTCTCGATCCTTCGACAAAATTTGTGTTTTTTCAGGTCCCATCAACAAAATTGACGTTTTTTTCTCGCAATCTTTTGACAAAATCGGCCATTTTCTGCGATCGATTTTCTATATCGATTTTTTTGGCAACCATTTGTCAAAATTTGCGACATCTATATGTCCGAATTTTCGATATGATAACCGATTTCTCATAATTTTTTTAATTATTAAAATGCGTTAATCGTTTTTAGAAAATTCGGAACAGAATCATCTTTTTTGACTGCGGAAAATAGAACGAAACTTGTCAATCGATCGCAGAAAAAAATTGCAAAATTAGTCAATCGGTCGTGGAAAAAATCATGAATTTCAATAATCTTTCGTAGTAAAAAACTCTCAAAATGTGTTTCTCAGTCGCCGAAAATATCAAAAAATTCACAAAATGGGTGTGGAAGTTGATCGTAGTTTCAAAAATCAAAAATTTTTTTTTTTTGGAAAATGATGACATTTATTGGGCGAGAGCTTCCCACCCACGTTTTTCTTTTGGGTGGGATTTGAAAGTTTTGGGTGCGAATCCGCCCTGAAATTCAAGCCCTGCTCCTACTAGAGCAATCATACTAGTAATAATATTAGTTAATGTGAAAACTCTCGATTATAGTGAACAAATGTTGTTTTTGAACCTTTATTGTTATGACCAAATTTGATTGAATTTGAAAACTTTTAATTAAATATGTAGATAATAAGCGTCTAACCTTTGTGCTGTTGTAACAATAGCATCAATTGCTTCAATGATCCTATGCAAAGCTGAATCTGTACCAATTGTCATGTCTGTTCCACAGAAATCATTGTCAATGGAACCAACCATTCCAACAATATTAAGTGAACTGCATGCTGCTTGAACATCTGCAGTAATGTCACCTAGAATTTTACATTTCAATATTAGTTAAATTAAACTAGAAAAATTACACATTCTCTTTCTTTAATAAGCATGAAATGTTAAAAGCTACAATAAAAAGTAAGAATCTCAATTCGGACAAATAATTTAGCAAAGTGAAATATATAATGGAAGCTCCTTTGTATTTTTGAATAGATTCTCATTTAAAATCATAAGGCAGTGGGGCCTCTAACATTTAGTATGTTTAGAAAGATTCTCATAAAAAAAATATAACAATAAAACAAATTAGAAATAAAGGTCATCCCTCTTGCAGGTTTTTTTTTTTTTTTTTTTTTGGAAGGAGGGAGGGGGGGGGGGCTAGACTTTCATTTAAAAACAAAAAATTATATAAATCCAAGCTTCAAACTAATAAAGGAACTACATACTCCACCATTAGGGTTGTTTGGAAAGATGTTCATTTTAAAATATAAAATCATTCAACACTGGATTCAGATATATTAACCCCTTAACTGATCAATATTTTTGAAAGAAAAAAAAATTACAAATAATGCCTATTTTTTGTGTCTTTTATAGAAGTTTTAATCTTTTATCACTGTTTTTTCAAAACAGAAATTTTTACCTAATTGAATTGTGAAAAATGCTCGGATTAAATAATGCACAATTTATAATAAAAATTTACAGGTGAGAATAATAAATCATGATTGGAATAAGGATGCTCATGCACGGTACAGGCAAATCATGATTGGCAGAAACCCATTGCCCATATGATGTATGGGCAAATCAGGGAAGTGGTTAAAGGGGCCAAAGCAATGCCTGGTGGATCAGTTAGTCATAGAATAATGTGTGTATGAACTTGTTGTTGAACAAATGTTGTATATGAACTTGAATTTTTGTAGCATATCATCCTGATAGAAAAATGAATGTTTACAATTACCCCATAAACTCAAAGGAACAGTTATGAACAGTTGCAATAACTGTGAAAAAATAATTTTAGATACTTAATTATATCACTACAGCATTAATAACCAATTGTAACATAAGTATAGAATGAACTATAACCTTGGTATTTTTATGCTAGTTAGGTTTTAATGATTAGCAAAATATTTTTAATCTTGCAAACACATTTTCTTGTCAATCTTATAACATTAGCCAATAATAAACAGCCAATATTAAAACATTGCAATGACAGATATAACTTTTAGTGAATGAATGAATACAGCCATTTTCCTCTAATATGCAACTCCATAATTCACATTATATTTCAGATATAAACAAACAGTTAAAAAAACTTTTTAGGCGAGATATCATGCACTGTAATTGTAAAAAAATCTTATGAAGATCTTATGAATTTATTAAGAGATTTTTAATGGATTCTGGATTCATTAGAGGGAAATGTTTTATGCATCTTGAAAATAACTATTAGACTGCTATATTCTGAACAAATTTGTTGGCTATATAAAAGATAAAATTGCTTTTAAAGAGGCATTAGCTCTGGAGAATAAATATCTTAGTTTTTTTAGAAAGAGAAATTTTTGTTACTGATCAAGAAATCTTGACTCATAAAAGGCTTCAAGAATAAATTACAGAGAAAAAAAGTAAAAACTATAAAGCAAACCAGCACTACAATGTTTGATAGATTTAAAAATAAGTAGAAATATTTTCTATTAATTTTGTATTATATCATTTAAATGTGTTCCTAATATTCAATATAGTTTTTTTTTTTTTTTTTTTTTTTTTTAAATAAAAAAAAGCTTTTTTTTTTCTTTGTGTGTGTGTGTGTGTGT
The DNA here is from genome assembly GCA_964019185.1 of Maratus speculifer. NCBI lineage: Eukaryota > Metazoa > Arthropoda > Arachnida > Araneae > Salticidae > Maratus > Maratus speculifer. The sequence goes on from OZ025290.1 coordinate 199,267,852, forward strand.
TATTTATTTACAGTGTGATTACTATATTTGAAGATACATTTTAAATACTATAAACAAAGAAATGACCTATAATCTGTAAAACCCTTGGTTCCGACCAGTGTGGATTTGAGTACTGTGGAATGTACTGTATATGAAAATATTTTTACAAAAAATAATAGGATCAGTTATAAAAAGTTAAAAGTTTTCTATTATAATATCTTTAAAAAAAATCATCATAAAATAAACAAACACAAACATACCAAAGAAAATAAAAAAATAACAAAATCTCATGTAATCAGGTCTATTAGTGATTAGGCTTAATCAATAACAGAAATGTTTAAATAAAAGATAACATAAATTATAAACATTCTATTTTATTATGAAAGCACTGTATCTAATTTTTACTTTCTTCTATCTTTACAAGAAGAAAGTATTGGATTCATGAAAATTTTCGACTTCCGGTTCTCGACAGATTTATACGTTTTAGAAGGTCCTGAACACGTTTTGACTATTTTTAGAAAATGTCTGTCTGTGAGTCTGTCTGTCTGTCTGTCTGTCTGTGAGTCTGTCCATCTGTCTGTCTGTGAGTCTGTCAGTCTGTCTGTATGTGACAAAAAATTTGTGGGTGCTCTATCTCAAGAACTAATGCTCGAAATTTAATAAAATTTTATATTCAGTTAGACCTTGATATGAATTAGTGCCTATTGGTTTTTGGTGAAAATTGGCCTGCAGGTGGTGCTGCTATACTACGTTTTTCATGATTTTCAAGATTGCTATATCTCAAGAACTAATGCACAGAATTTCACCAAACTTCAGATTCTGTGACCCCTTGATATACATAGACGCTGATTAGGTTTTGGTGTAAATTGGCCAGCAGGTGACGCTGCTATGCTACGTTTTTCATGATTTTCATGATAGCTATATCTCAAGAACAAATGCACAGAATTTCACCAAACTTCAGATTCCGCGATACCTTGAAATACATAGCCGCTGATAAGGTTTTGGTGTGAACTGCCCAATAGGTGGCGCTGCTATGCTACATTTTGCACGATTTTTGCAACAGATATATCTCAAGAACTAATGCAGAGAACTTCATCAAATTTTAGATTCTGTTACACTAGAATACATAACATAATTAGACGCTGATTACATTTTGGTAATAACCTTGCAACAGGTGGTGCAGCTATGCTGCATTTTGCACGATTTTTCCGATAGCTATATCTCAACAACCAACGCGCAGAATTTCATCAAACTTCAGATTTTGTTATAAAATGACATATAACATAATTACACGATGATTACATTTTGTTATAAATCTTTTCAACTGATGGTGCTGCTGTGCTATATTTTACTCGGTTTTTTTTAACTAGCTATATCTCAAGAACTAATGCATAGAATTTCATCAAACTTCATATTCTTTTACACCATAACATAATTAGACGCTTTTTTACATTTTGGCATAAATTGTCAAGATATGGTGTTGCTGTGCTACGTTTTGCAAATTTTTGGTTATAACTATATCTCAAGAACTAATGGACGAAATTCCATCAAATTTCAGATTCATTTAGGCCTTGACATAAGTTATTGCTTATTAGGTTTTAGTATAAATTACCCAACATGAGGAACTACTAACTCATTTTCTCAGAATATTAATTAAATTTTGCGTTTTAGGCTTTTCGGATACCAGAATCTCATTAGGCTAGGTCAAATGTTCGGGGAAATTCGATAGTGGGTAAGTTTACTCATCTGATTGTCACCATAAATAAATCTGATTCTACCCATCTGATTGTCAGCATAAATAAACCTTCCTTGACACTTATACACTATTAATTTATTCTGTTGTTATTCATTTCTTTAATTTAAACTTTCCTTCCCAACAGCAAATCAAAACAACATATTGTTTATCTCTTTTCCAATCTACCCATCTGATTCACTCCGTGTATTTTTCGTTCTGAACGGTCAAAGTACAGTATTACGTCATACTGTTTCTATTATATCATTTCATTCCAAAGTGACGTCATCCCGGCAACGTCCGTGGTTTTTCTTTTTTTCAAAGATCGTCTGTTTATCTGAGGGGAATAAGAGAACATTGTATGCAAATTTATAGAACCAGATGATTTTGATTGGAGAGAGATATCAGCAGTTCTTTTTGGAAAACTGTGTTAGGAGTTGGTTGTTGTTTTTTTCTTTGAAGGATGTCGTTGTGGTTTCAGGAAGATATATCGTTCAAGAAACACCTGTCGTTATGCAGGGTGAATATAAAGTAGATATAGTTTTTATAAAAATGATTAAAAGTATGTCCTGTTAAGACTGGAAGTTAAGAATAGTATTATAATGAAATTACATTTAAGCTACCTGTTATATTTTTGCCAAAGCCGGTGTTTTTATTAATTTATTAACTAGAAGATGAAATGTAAAGATAGTGAGTTTTTTTTATGTTATGTGTTATTTAAATTTATTTAATTATTGTTTTTCTTTTTAACTGTGTTCTTTGTTTTAATAAACGTTAGTTTATTGTAAAACTTAATTACGTTTCTGTCTGTTATTACACACTGTCATTCTGCCATTTCTTTTTTTTTTGCCTTATGCTTCCACTACTCTGTTTTTCAATTTAAGATTGTTTTAGAAAGCCGATGTTTAAGAGTTATTTAAAGGCTGGCCCGACATACCGGGCCATCACGGATTATGGGCCCCGCCCATTTTTGGCGAATTTAACCCTTTGAGGGCCATAACTCCGGCAGAGTACGTTGGCAGATGTGTTCAGACAGCGCTCATTAAGACCTGCAAGTGAATTTTAGTTGGGGGGTGCGCAGTTTTTCTTTCATTTAGTGACATTTAATGAACTTTTATTTTATTTTTAAAGGAATTTAATGTCTTTCTGGGGACTTAGTCAAAATTTTTGAAGTTTGAAAAAAAAAAAAAGGAAATTTTTTTTGATACGTTTCTTATTTACATACGTTTTTTTTTTAATACAATATTAGATAGTAAACTTTAGAATATTTATTTTTAGAATTAGTTTTTTTTCAAAAAAAAAAAAAAAAAAAAAAAAAAAAAACAGAATTTTTTGAGGAATTTGAAATTTGATCTTGTTTTTTTTACTATTCCAAATTTTACGGCTATGCAACTATACAGGTGAGCATTACAAAGCTTAATGCCTATAACTACGGAAATTGGAGCTCTGATGTAAAATTTTTATTACTGGACAAAAATGCCTGGTCTACTGTCAATGGAACAGAAACCAAACCAGCAGATACAGAAACAACTGCATTAAAGGACTTTCAAACCAGAGAACGGTCTGCATTATCCATTCTGTACCTAAATATAGAGCCAGAATTCCGACGAATTATAGAAAGTTTGGATGATCCAAAGGCTGTATGGGAGAAACTAAAAACGCATTTTTATCCTGACAATAGAGCCCGTCACATGCAGATTTTTTCGGAAGTTCTAGCTACCAGAATAGAGCCAGAAGAGTCTATAGACATGTTCGCTGCCCGTATTCAAAGGATTGCTGGTCAATTAACAGAAATGAAAAAGCCTATGGAAGAAGAGTACCTATCATTTCAAATATTTAGGTACTTACCGCCCCAGTTTGACAACATGGTACAATCTATTCTTCGATGGACAGATGACAAATTCACGTTCCAAAATATTTTGACAGAGCTGGTTGCCGAGGAATCCCGACTTCTACTGAGAGAAAACGACAAAAGTGGAGAACAGAGTGCCCGTGTGCAGTATGCCAGACCAAAATATCGACAGAAAAGAACTTGCCACAGATGTGGAAGACCAGGTCATCACTTGAGACAGTGCAAGCCTTACAAATTCCTGCCAGAGAGTGTTGGAAGACCCAGTGAGTCAACTTCTAGAGAAACATCTCCATCGAGTACGACAGCATCAAGAGAATCATCCATATCAAGACGTAGCCCTGAGAAACCTAGATGTCGCTACCAGAGGCCCCTGAAACCAGTGAGCCAGGTGAAATTCAAGCAGAGACGTAAGGATCCTAAAGGACAGGTACATTTTTTTGTTCAATCCAACCTTAGTAACGTTAAAGGTGATGAAGACGCCTGGATCTTTGATACAGGCGCTTCACACCACTTTTGCAAGGACAGAGACAAATATGTAACATTTAAACCTCTTCATAATCATGAACTGGCTGTAGCAGTTGATGGTGCCACTTTTCCTATTGAAGGAACAGGCATGGTTGATTTAAAATTAGAAGGAGAAAAAGTTCGCTTTGGCGATGTAATGTATTGTCCTAGTCTTAGAAGGAATCTTATCTCTGGTTCAAGATTAGATTCCAGGGGAACTAAGTTCAAAGGAGGTAATGGGAGAGTAAAAGCCTATAGGGATGATTACACTTTATTTAGAGCAACTCTTAAAAATGGAGTTTATTATATTTATCCCGAGTCTAAAAATAAAAATAAACGAGTACAATTTGAGGCTTCCGCAGTTCATAAAGATGATTTAAAGCTATGGCATAGGAGGATGGGACACATAAGTCCTACGTTAATTGCGGGTACTTATAAAAATAATGGTGTAAAAGGGCTGCCACGTATCACAAATAAAGATTTTCATTGTGAAACTTGTAAAATCAATAAACATAGGCGTGTTTCATTCAAACCAATAGGACAAATTAGATCAAAGCATCCACTCGAACTCTTACACACTGACGTGTGGGGTCCTACTAATATATCAGGTAGAGGCGGAGAACAGTTTTTCTTAACTATTGTAGACGATTTTTCTAGAAAAACCTCAATTTATCCATTACGACATAAATCTGAAGTATTTAGAGTGTTTAGAAACCATGTTCAAAGAGCGGAAACATTTCTAAATCTTAAAGTTAAATCTGTACGTAGTGACAACGGGAAAGAATTTGATAACGATAATTTCCAAAAATACTTTGAGGAACATGGCATACAACACGAATACACGAACACGTATAGTCCGGAACAAAATGGGGTTGCGGAACGTCTGAATCAAACAATAGCAGACGGTGCTCGTTCTATTTTGAGTGAAAGCAAGTTAAGCTTAACATTCTGGCCAGAAGCTGTTCTTTACTTTGTATATACTTGGAATAGGGTATGCCATAAATTCCAAAGCAAAACACCATTTGAACTGTATTATAATAGAAAACCTTCTGTACGTCACTTAAAACCATTTGGTACAGAAGCATATGTAGGTGTCCCAAAACAATTAAGAAAGTCCAAATTTGATGCAAAAGCAAAGAAAGGTGTAATGGTCGGGTATGCTATGTCTACAAAAGGCTATAGAATTTTTCTCCCAGATTCAAATAAAATAATTGAAACATTAAACGTATCATTTAATGAAGAGGCCACTATCCCAAAACGTTGTAACATTGAGGAACAAGGTCCTACCTATACTCTAAAAGACCCTTTTGGTGTCCCTGAAAAACGCAACGGAGACGAGCTGGGCCCTACTTACATCTTAAGTCCGAAAACACCTGAAATTGACCCTTATAATACTACAGATCCTTCTTCTGAAGAAGAACAGAAAGGTGACGAGGAAACACGAACATTAAGAGAAGCTGTTTGGATAAGAAACACTAAAACTAGACCAATAGGGGGGCGAACAGATGTTTATTACTATGAACAAGGTAAAAAGGACAGATTAAGATCAATAAAAGATGTAAGGGATTATTGTTTGAGAAATGGTATCAAATTTGAGCCATATTTGTTTAGTTTCAGAGGATCTGATAAATATGAAGGTATAGTCCAAAGTGCCACAGGTAGTTCAAGTTCAAGTTCAAGTTCCAGTCCCAGTTACAATCCAAACTATGACCAAATCCCAGAAAACAACCAAGCTGATATATGACTAGCCGACTCAACCATACCGAACACGTACAAACAGGCACTTAAATCACCACAATGGGAACAATGGAAAAGTGCAATGGGGGATGAAATTGCCATAATGAAAAAGAGACGAGTGTGGCATTTAACACAATTACCCGAGGGAATACAACCACTTGGGTGCAGATGGGCATATACAATAAAGCATGATGAAACTGGAAAAATTGCAAGGTACAAGGCCAGACTGGTAGCACAGGGATACAAACAAATAAAAGGGGAAACATATGACGAGACATTCAGTCCCGTTATAAATTTTAGTTTAATAAGATTTTTCTTTTCAGCCTTAGTTTCTGGTCAGGGATGGACCCATTTGCAATGTGACGTAAAAGGAGCCTATTTATATGCTCCAATATCAGATGAAGTTTACATGAAACAGCCCCCAGGTTTTGTACAAAAAGGAAAAGAAAATTTAGTTTGTCGCCTACACAGGGCAATTTATGGCTTGCACCAGAGCGGCCGTGTATGGTTTTTTGAGTTACACAGGGTTTTAATCAGTTTGGGTTTTGTAAAATTGGAATGGAGTAATTGTGTTTATATATTTAAAGATGATATTGTGTTATTACTATATGTTGACGATTTTGTAATCCTTGGTAAAGAAAAAAAAAATATATTGACAAAACAGTTAATCTCCTTATGAAGCACTTTGACTTAAAGATTTTGGGAAAAACCAAAAAATTACTTGGAATAGAATTTGAGGAAATAGATGGTAACATATCTATCCACCAGTTAAAATATATAGAAGAAGTATGTTCCCGCTTCAAGGACTTTAATTTTCCTATATCTTCCTTACCAATTAGTAAGGGAATGGTTTATTCCAAAAATCAATGTCCTCAAACAAATGATGAAATTAATGAAATGCTTCAATTTCCCTATAGAAGTGTCTTAGGTTGTTTATCATTTATTACGAGCCGAACCAGACCGGATATCTCATATGCTGTGAATATATTTAGTCAATTCCAAAGTAACCCTGGAATTGTCCATTGGAATGGCCTGTTAAAACTTCTAGGATATGTAAATCACACAAAACATCTTAAACTTAAGTTAACATGTAATAAAATTAACCTCATTACATATACAGATGCAGATTTTGCATCCAATCGGGATGATAGAACATCAATGGGAAGTTAAATAATTTTATTAGACGAATCACCTATAACATGGAGGGCATTTAAACAGAAATCAATATGTTTATCTACAATGGAATCAGAATTCGTAGCTTTGACCAAAGCCGCAAAAGAACTTTTATGGTTCAACAGAATTATTGATGAATGTTATAAAAGGCATATATTTTTAGGTCAAAAGATTAAACCTACTCTATTAATAGACAACATGGCTGCTATTGATTTCATAAAATCTCCCATTGAAAACTACAGGACCAAACATATAGATGTTAAATTGTTCTTCGTCCGTGATTTACTGAATCAGGAAATTTTCACAGTTAAACATATAAGTGGTAAAAATAATCTGGCCGATATATTTACTAAGCCTCTCACAAAATTTGAATTGCAGCGATTTATAGAAACAATATTTTTAACTTTAAAATTGTAAAACTTAAAACCATTAAAACCCTCCTTTGAACTTCATATATCTTTCAATGTAAACATATATATCTAAGTTTTTTTTTACTTTGTATTTTTTTTGACTTAGATGTTACAGAATGTTCCAGGAAACCTGTGTGTTTCTATGTATAATATATGAATATTTGTTTGTTTTTTTATGACTCTTCCTTAGCCAATGAGCAAATTAATTTTCCGCTGAAATGTGGTGCGGACTCCTTGATAGTTCATCCTCCGGGGTCCGAGCGGCCCCAAGAAGCGTCGTGCAGGGGTGAAAATGTAATCAGCCAGAGTGGCCTGCAGGGGGTAACAGCTATCGTGGATGTTCCGACCACAGGAAGGCCTGTCGCGGGCACGTTATTTTTATTTCTGTAAGTCCCTATTTTAATATGGAAGTGTCACTTATGTCCTGCTCATGTGGAAAAGGTTAGATGTAATGAAATTTTGTTAAGTTTATTGTTGAATTTAATGGTTATATATTGTTAAACTTTCTGAATTTACATGCATTTATCATAAAAAGGTATTTAATACAAATTTCTTGTCATAAGTGTGTAAATATATGTGAATGGAGTTAAGTTCAAATTAACCAATGTTTATATATCATATTGTTGAATGAATGGTATGTTAAAAAATGTGGGCCCACATATGAAAGCTGAATGAATTGAATGTATGAAAATGATATGATCATATTATAAGATTTAATGTTTATACATATATTGAAAAAGAGAATTTTTTTGTTAATGCATTGTACATTGTATAAAGGTATAAAGTAACCATATAGTTATATGGTGAGGTAATTGCTATTGAAATTTCAGGTTTAAAGTTCAAAATACGTTATGTACAAGAATTTACCATGTATAATTTCCAAATTTAAAAAAGTTTATTTTTCAGTATTGTGAATGTTTAAATTTAAAAGAAGAAAAAGAATTGGACTGATATATATCTCAGATTTTTGTAACTTGAAAGTTTTTTTTGAAATTTTCTGTATGAAAGACTTTTCCTTGGTAAATCTCATGGGAAAAAAAAATGAGTTGTATTATAGTGAAAAAGTGTTTTTGTTCTATTGTTTAAATTACTAGCTATTATAAATGGCATATTGGTTTCTTTTATAAGTGTAAAAGAAGGAATTGATTATTTTTACTGTAATTTAACATCTATCAAGTAAGATAGAAATGAATAATTTATAATCGGTATTCTTTTTTGTTTTAAATTAGATTACTGAGAAAGTATAAGTGACAAGGGGGGGGGGGGGAATTGTCAGCATGAATAAACCTTCCTTGACACTTATACACTATTAATTTATTCTGTTGTTATTCATTTCTTTAATTTAAACTTTCCTTCCCAACCGCAAATCAAAACAACATATTGTTTATCTTTTCCAATCTACCCGTCAAAGTACAATATTACATCATACTGTTTCTATTACATCATTTCATTCCAAAGTGAATTCATCCCCGGCAACGTCCGTGGTTTTTCTTTTTGTTTTTCTTTTTTTCAAAGATCGTCTGTTTATCTGAGGGGAATAAGAGAACATTGTATGCAAATTTATAGAACCAGATGATTTTGATTGGAGAGAGATATCAGCAGTTCTTTTTGGAAAACTGTGTTAGGAGTTGGTTGTTGTTTTTTTCTTTGAAGGATGTCGTTGTGGTTTCGGGAAGATATATTGTTCAAGAAACACCTGTCCTAATGCAGGGTGAATATAAAGTAGATATAGTTTTTTATAAAAATGATTAAAAGTATGTCCTGTTAAGACTGGAAGTTAAGAATAGTATTATAATGAAATTACATTTAAGCTACCTGTTATATTTTTGCCAAAGCCGGTGTTTTTATTAATTTATTAACTAGAAGATGAAATGTAAAGATAGTGAGTTTTTTTTATGTTATGTGTTATTTAAATTTATTTAATTATTGTTTTTCTTTTTAACTGTGTTCTTTGTTTTAATAAACGTTAGTTTATTGTAAAACTTAATTACGTTTCTGTCTGTTATTACACACTGTCATTCTACCATTTCTTTTTTTTTTGCCTTAAGCTTCCACTACTCTGTTTTTCAATTTAAGATTGTTTTAGAAAGCCGATGTTTAAGAGTTATTTAAAGGCTGGCCCGACATACCGGGCCATCAGGGGTCACCATGTTTTTTTTTTTAATATTAAAATGTACTTATCAGATAGAAGAAAGTTTTGGGATTGACACATCCAACTAGTTTATATACAAAAATAGAAGCTTACAATTACAATATTCAAGATCCCAAAATCTTTTAATATCATTTAGATTTTTTTTAAATGAATCTTTAGTTCTTCTTTGTCACATAATATCAGCAAAGTATGATTTTAAATGATGACAGGCTGTATCATGATGCTTCTTGTTATGTCAATATGAGTGCATAATGCTGAAGATCATTGTTTCTGCGTTTGCATTAAAATTGTAAAACATGCTGATAATTATAGTTCTTACATTTCTTTCATTTTGATGATGGATCTTACTTATTTCAAATAATGATGAAAAGGATTATATTAGTGTTATGTGAAGAAATACTGTAATTTGCAGTGTCTTCAACTCAGTTAGTAAATATCTGAGTTACTTCTGTGTTTTGATAAACATAGCGTCCAGTTAAAATATTTTAGTCAAACCTTACGCATAACTTACTTACCACAGTTTATACAAGAAACAAACTGATAAAAAATATTAAATTAAAAACTTAATATGTCACAATTCATAAAAATTTTAATTTTAAAACACTACATAAAGTACATAATTTAAACCAACTCTTTACTTGAATTTAAAAAAAGAAAGAAAAATTCAAATACCATTCTTAACTAATTCCTCTAACAATGAGGACCACTCTTGTCTAAACAAGTTAGCACCAGTCAAACTACCATCACCACCAATAACTACAAGATTAGTTATTCCATTTTTTACTAAATTCAAAGCAGCTTTTAGGCGTCCAGAACGTTCTCTGAAATCTTTACATCTAGCACTTCCAATTACAGTTCCACCCTAAAAAATATTTTTATATAAATTAAATACTGCATTTCATTAATAAATGAACAATTCAAGAGCATAGTTAAAAAAGTAAACAGAGTGTGGCATGCATTTAAGAACACATGTTATAGATGAATTATGAACCTGCAAATCATTGCTACAAATCTTTTTTTGCTACATGTAAACATGCCAGAACTTACACTAACTGAAAAAAATGAAGGATGCAATCACTGGCCTAAGAACAGTTTAATTTAAAGACCATGACATTCTTGAGACTTGCCCTGTTATTGGTCTTTAATGTAAAAAGAGAACTGAAGGCTGTCATGTTTTCATGTGGCAAACAAATCATGCAAGAAATGATAATGTCAGCAATATCAAATCATGAAGATACTGCAATTCATCAGACAAGTCAATGAAAATCTTACAAAGTTGATGAGAGCACTCGCTAGGAAGATGCAGGTTGATGAAGCTATACCGTATACACTCACGTATAAGTCGACTTCGCGTATAAGTTGCTATAAGTTGTATTTGGGGAATCTCTATCCCAGCAATATTTAGCAGCCAAAACTTGTGGGAATGAACAAGTCGGCCCAAAACAATAATATTACCGGTAAACAACTCCTCATATACAACCAGCAACGCGTGAACGTAAGCGCGACATTGCGTTGTGCCAAAAAAAAAGAACTGAATCATTTAATTTTAGAATATTGCTAACTTTTGGATACCTGAAATAAAAATAAAGAAAAATCACTCACCCAAGAAACACATGGAGAAAGGAAGACACTTATTTGCAGCAACTTACGATTTATTAATTATAATAATGAATATATGTTACCGTGGCCACGTACTAACTTTGAAAGAAAAAATATTACATTATTGGACATTTGAGGTGCCGAATCATCATACAGTTCCGATAAGAGGAAAGTCTCTTGTTATGTAGATTGGGTAGACAGTCCAATTTGATGTGCACTTCGGGAATCTTCTAATCTATGAACATTCGAGGATGGCAAGGTTTTTCCACATATAGCAGAACTCCACACTTCAAACTGGAGACTAAGGATTAGTGCTGTAAAACTAACGACTAAATAAATACCTGTATGATGGCGTTATTTTAAAACTCACTACCCGTTTGAAAATAGTCGTTACTCGTTACTGCTCAGAAACCGGCTAATAACTGCAAGAAATCTAGTTACAACATGAGTCTTTGGAAGAATTCATATTTTTTACTCTTCACATATTGTTTAGTGCTGCCATCTGTCCATAAAACATGGATTTAATCAAGCTTCTAATTTTGTATGAAAAAAGGCAAACACAATTAAAAAACGATACATAATTAGTACACCATGTCTAAATTGTAGAATTTCCTACTTATTAAAATAAAGAATAATCGGAGAAAGCAATTTAGCAAGAGTAAAAGCTTTGAAAATTTATACAATAAAATTATGAAATGTAATTAATCAAGCAAAATGTTTTTAGAAGCAAATCTTTTTATTAATTATACACTTAAAGTAATTATGTGTAGTGAAAATTTTATTTCTGGAATAATTTGAAAGCAATATGTTTTATTTCTTGCGTGATCATCCTATCAAACAACATCTACATTAATACTTCAATCACATTATTATTATCTCTGAAAATTTTTATTTATATTTTAAGATACTTTTTTTTCTTCAAATATGAAATTTAAAAACAAACAGCAAACACTCGTATATTTCTACAATCAATGATAAAAAAGAAAAGAAAAAGAAACTTTATCATAAACACATTTTTAAAAGCAATCTAAAAATTCGTCTTTATCATAAAACTGTTTCCAAATATAAAATATAAATACGCGCGCAAAAATATTTTTATAGGAAAAAATATACTTAAAGCAAACGTGTAATTTAGTTCAAGGTATTAATTAAATCATTAAAACCGAAATTGTCTACAAACAAAAATGGTTGAAGATCTTTAACAACCATTGTCAGGATCTGATAGCACCTGTGCTAAAGAATGTAATGTCTACTCTTTCTCTTTTTGAATACCTAGTATATTGTATGGTTGTGTACAGAATTTCCAAGGTGACATTCCCTCTTTGTGGAAAGGGGAATTGCCAGCTAATCCTTTACAGGTGGTGTGTTAGAGAAAGGAGATGGTTCAGAGGCATGTCCATCTGTCAGTGAAGTATGCGGATGATAAGCAGATTAGCAGCATGTCACTAGGCAAGAAAGGAGTGAGGGAAGGTGCCCAATGAGGAAACTCCAGAGGGGGTTGGCATTTGCATGACCCCATGAGTTGAGAGGGCAAGTTTGTCTGAGAGATTATTGATTCGGTACCTAGGTTTCGGACCTAGAGGTTGCTCTGTGTGGAAGAGCGTAAAGTGTGTGTTTTCTGGTGCGCAAAGGACACAGACATCCTGGTGTTTAGTGCTCTGGGCTAAGAAGTGCAGGCCCAGTATACTTGTGTTGGGAGACTCAAGGTTGAGCTCCAAAAAAGTGAATTTAACGTGTATTGAGTGTGAGGTGGAAAGTGTAATTGGAATAGTATGGTAATACTCACACAACACATCATAAGAAAGGGGGAGATAATTAAATTAATTCCACACATTAACACCATAATGACCACAAACTCTAATTATTTCGCTAGCGCATTTTATTTACACGACTTTCATCATCGCTGTCCAGAGCGCATATATACAGGTACATACAGAATTAAAACAGATTCACTACAGGTGCCATCTATAGGCTCTTTCCACATAACACTCAAGATATAACATATTAGGATGTAACATACTGGGCGTAACATACTGGGGCCCCATGACCACGTCATCATCATAAATAAAATAAATATATAACAAATTGACACATTAATACAATACACAATGTAAACATAAAAATATATAACAATAATATTACACAATAAATTCACATTTATATCTAGAAATTTAAATAATTTCACAAAGAAAAGTTAATTTTCATTTATTGGCAGTTTGACTAATTTGTGGATTGGTCTTTTAAGTTCACCTATGGCAGTTTTTAAATTCACTGATCTTACTCTGCTGTCAGAACTTTTGAAAATGTCAATTATTCTTGCCATTTTCCATTTCAACGGTGGCAAATTATCATCTTTGATGAGCACTAAGTCGTTTACACATAAATCTTCTGTCGGAAATTTCCACTTGTTGCGCACTTGCAATTGTGTAAGATAGTCCTTAGACCATGCTTTCCAGAATGACTGGGAAATATTCGTAATCAATTTCCATCGATCTCGAATTGAAATTTTCATATTTGTAATGTCTGGTTCGGGAACACTCTTTAAATCTGACCGAATGAGAAAGTGACCTGGAGTGAGGACTGAAAGATCATTTGGGTCCTCCGAAATAGCGACTAATGGGCGAGAATTCAGAACTGCTTCAATTTCCGCCAAAACTGTTGCAAATTCCTCTTGAGACAAGATCTGCAACCCAATAATTCGTCTCATATGGTACTTCATTGATTTAACCGCTGCCTCCCAAAGACCTCCAAAATGGGGAGCAGATGGAACATTCGTAGTCCATTTTATACTCTCATTGTGCAAGTAGTTGCCGATTGCTTCTGATGCAGCGACTTTCAAATAATTCTTTGCTCCTATATAATTAGCACCACAGTCACTGAAGATCTCTATTGGCTTACCTCGACGTGCAATGAATCTTTTCAACGCAGCTATACAGGCGCTGGGACTCAGATCACTAACAAGTTCCAAATGAACTGCTTTGGTAGAGAAACATACGAAGATACAGACGTACATTTTGACTGGCTTTACTCCCCTACCACGTCGAAGACTTATTAGAAAAGGTCCACAAAAGTCGGTGCCACAACAAATGAACGCTCTTCCTTGGCTCACTCTTGATGTTGGTAAATCAGCCATGATTTGTTTCGAGAATTCGCTGCGAAATCGTGCACAGATAACACAATTTTTTATTGCTTTACGGATAAGAGACTTCGCACCCACAATCCAATAAGTTTGCTTCACGGCAGAATTTATTAGCTGTACTCCTCCATGTAAGTATTTTAAATGATAAAATTTAATTAACAAGGTCGTAACTGGGTGATTTTTAGGCAAAACTAAAGGATATTTTGCAGTCTCTGGTATGTTGGCATTTCTTAGCCATCCACCAACTCTTAAAAACCCACGATTGTCCAAAAAAGGATTTAAGGAATTTAAATTGCTGGTTTTTAGAATTTTTCCCTTCTCCAAGTTGGCTATTTCGTTTGCAAAATTCGCTTTCTGGACTAACTTAATTATAATATCATGCGACCTTTTCAATTCCTCTGTTTGCAAAAACGGAGCTGCAATTTTATTTCTCTTTGCATTATCGATGAATCGCAAGCACCACGCAAGCACTCTTTGCAATTTAGTCCACGATGAAAATTTACTCCACAATTGTTCAACTAACTCTAATTTACCGACCAAATTTTCAGCAAGCTTGACCTTCTGTTCTTTCAATACATCTACACTACTGATTTCCGTAGACGTTCTCAATATTTGTTTGGGCCAGCTCTCATTATTACTTCGAAGCCAAGCTGGACCTTGCCACCATTTCTCGTTGTTAACTAAACTTTCAGCAGCAATTCCTCTTGTTAGTATATCGGCCGGGTTGTCTTCCGTAGGACAGTAGTACCAATCACTAGGGTTGGTTTTCTCTTGGATTTCTAGAACCCTATTACCTACAAACTGTTTCCACCTTTTCGCACATCTTTTAACCCAATATAATGCAATGGTGGAGTCACTCCAATATACTACTCTTTGAATTCTATCCTTAAAAATATTCTTCACATAACTTCCAACTCTAGCACCTATTACAAGACCCATCAACTCTAAACGCGGCAAAGTTAATTTCTTTAACGGTGCTACTCTATTTTTTGACAAAATAAATGACACTTTATAATTTCCACTATTATCACAATATCTAAAATAAAGAACTGCTCCATACGCACTTAATGAAGCATCACAAAAAACATGTGGCTCCACTTGTTCATCTTTACAATCAACTAAACAAAATCTGGGAATAGTTATATAATATATTTTCTCAATTTTGTTGCACCACTTAAACCATTTTTCCCGCAAATCATCGGGCAACTCTTCATCCCAATCACAACCTGTTTCCCAAATTTCCTGTAACAATAACTTAATACGAACAACAAATGGCGAAATCAGGCTTATGGGATCAAAAATACGTGCTGCTGTTTTCAAAACACACCTTTTACTGTTTTGCAACGTTTCCCAAGATTCTATTAAACCCTTAACTTCCAATGATAATTCATCTTTCTCTGGACACCAATTTAAACCTAAAATCTTCAACTGCTGAACACTTTCTTTCTCTATATCCTTAAAGCCATTTTCTATCCAGAGTTTTTCCAACTCTCTACTATTAGACCTCAGTTTTCTCAAATTAAATCCTCCACTCTTTAAAATATTTACAGCGTCCGAAGATAATTTGAACGACTCACTCACAGTACTTCCTCCAAAAAATAAATCATCTACATATAGAGCTGAATTTAACATTTCAAATGACTTAGGATTGCTATTTTCAAAATTTTTAATATGATGTTTTATAGTAGCACTCAAAATAAAAGGAGACACTTTACAGCCAAATGGTAATCTTTTCATTCTCATGATTTCGTAATCTTTATTAGGATCATCCGAATACCAAAGAAATTTTTAAAATTTCCTATCTCTCTCTGAAATTCCTATCATTAAAAAAGCTTTCTCTATGTCAGCATTAAACGCTATTTTATGTTTCCGAAAATTTAGAATAACATCAAGAATATTAGGATTTAAATTAGGACCAGTTTCTAGACAATCATTCAAAGACAAATTATTTTTAGATTTTGAACTACAGTTAAATACTATCCGAACCTTAGTTGTTTCTTTATCTTCTCTAACAACTGCTCTATGAGGCATAAAATATTCTAGCTGATCCCTCTGACATTTCTCAATAATCCCGTTTTTCAATTGATCGTTTATTATTTCTCGATATTCATTAACAATCCAATTGTTTTTAGAAAAACCCTTATTTAACTCATCAAATCTTTTTTTTTGCCAAAAAATAATTACTTTCTAATTCATCACAACTAATTTTCCATAATAAATCAGTTTCGTACCTCCCATTCACAAATTTTAGATTTCTTTCAAATTGATCTATCAATTCTTTATCTGCTGAATTTAATTCTTCATTTTCTTTAATACCTAAAGTCTCGAGTTCCCATAAATTTTTCATTGTTTCATTTAAATCTGAATCCCGTATTAACCCACAATGTATATTACCATCATTTATCTGTTCGATACTTCCACTAGCCACATAGCTAAAACAAGTATTCTGTAATAGAAGTCACGGATTTTTTAAATATATTTGCCCTGGTCTCAACAACTCATAAAATATTTCGGCCCCTAATAATACGTCCACTTTTCCAGGGATATTAAATGTATGATCAGCTAAAGCGACTGACTCAGAAACATCCACCTGTATTTGAAATACTTTATGTGGAATAAGATCTGTTATTTTGTTCACTACCAGCATATTTATATCTCTTTGAAAACTCTTATCTCGGTTAGAAATCGTAGTATTTACACACCCATTAACACTTAAAGATGAATCATTTAAACACGATATTACCGTATTCGTTTTATCTGGTTTCAATTGCAAACGATTCACACAGTCTCTGCTTATTAAGCAAGTTTGACTCCCGGCATCTAACAGGCATCTCGCTTCATACCACTGAGAATTTTTATCTTTAATCAAAATCAAAGCTGTACTCAATAAAACATTTTTTGTTTTATTTTTTGCCAAACTACTAGCGACCACAGACCTATCTGACTGACTAGGAGGGATGGAAGGAGAAAGCGCATCGTTACTTTCCCCTCTCTGATCTACATTATTGGAAACAGATGTGAAGCTGGGAGATTTTTCTTTACTCGACTGAATATTTATATTTTCTTTTGGATAGTGGATTAACTTATTATGCGGTTTTTTACAAAAACAATTTTTGCTCTTACAAACTTTTACACTACAATTGGGATGCAAACATTTAAAGCATAGTCTATTTATTTTAACAACATCTACTCTTTCCGGAATTGTAAGACTTTTAAATTTCGGACAAAAATACAGTTCATGATTTTCATTTTTGCATAAAACGCAAGTTTTTATTTCAGAAAAGAACACATTCGAAACTTTCTTTTGAAACGTTGGATTTGGTGATTTATTTCCAAAAAATCTTTTATTTTCATTTCCGTTTTGTTTCCTAAACACATTATTGTCAGTTTTTATTTTATTTTTCGTAGAAAGAAAAATATCACATTCACGACCTAATTGTTGCGGTTTAAAATATGATTCTCCCTGTTTTGCTCCAATGTGAGACATTAAATCACTATCTAATGAACCAAAAATCTTATCCGAAACAATTAGCTCACACAAAGATTTAAAATCATTCACTTCACGTAACTGACAGTAATATTCGAATGCTGCACTTAATCTTGACGCATATTGGACATAACTTTCTGAAGGTAATTTTTGCGCCTTACGGAAATTATTCAAACACTCCTGCGGAGTTGGTTGAATCTCCTTTAACACTACATTTTTTAATTTATCATAATTACACAAATCTTCCTCTGACAAATAAATCATTATATTATTTGCTTTTTCACCTAACATATTCAAAAGTATTTCAGCTTTAAATTCCTCAGGTACATTTTTTGTTCTGAATGCTTTTTCTAAGGACTGAAAGAAAAGGCTAAATGACTCTACCCTAGATGGCACAGGTATCGTTAAAGTTTTAATGCTCTTAATAAAACTTTCTACATTATTTATTGACTCTATATCACTTTTTACCGATGAAAATGAATTATTTTGAAGCGATTCCTTCCGAATATTAGCGATTTCTAACTCCTTTTCTAGCTGTGCTAATTTTATTTTTTCTAACTCAGAGTATTGTGAAGATTCTTTACGAACATTAGCTAGCTCTATTTCTTTTTCTAACTGAGCAAGCTTTATTTTTTCTAATTCTAATTTTGATTTTTCCGATTCTTTTTTAATTTTAATTTCTTCAACCACATATTCAACAACACTTTTAACTAAATCCAAGTTATTTAAAAAAGAGTCACTTTTTTCAATTAACTCTTTTAATTCAATAACTTTAGCTCCTTCAGGAATTATTAACCCTAACTCTTCAGCGACGAGTTTTAACTCGTCTTTTTTCAACTTATCTATCACTGACATGATTAAATATATGAATATATTTACACTAATAACACAAGAAATCACAAAATTATTGAAACAACACTGCAAATCTACCATAAATAACTAAAATAATTTTCTTAAAATAGTTCCTACAACTGACACAAAATCACTAGTTACGAATAAAATACAAAATCACTAGTTACGAATAAAATACAAAATCACTAGTTACGAATAAAATATACAACTCAATACACAACACTAATTAATTAACATAAGAAAACCACAAAACCACAATTTTATACAACTAAACTAAATCTCCGAAAAACCAAACTACATATTACTCACCCCTTTTCTTCGCAACAAAGAAAGCGCGCAAATATTTTGCGCCGTTCTATACACAAACAAATCAAAACGTGTGACTCTACCCACAACTCATGACACCATGGTAATACTCGCACAACACATCATAAGAAAGGGGGAAATAATTAAATTAATTCCACACATTAACACCATAATGACCACAAACTCTAATTATTTCGCTAGCGCATTTTATTTACACGACTTTCATCATCGCTGTCCAGAGCGCATATATACAGGTACATACAGAATTAAAACAGATTCACTGCAGGCGCCATCTATAGGCTCTTTCCACATAACACTCAAGATATAACATATTAGGATGTAACATACTGGGCGTAACATAGTACACAACCAATCTTTACGGTATCTAATTTAATGTTGAACCGGATCACCTATATCCGAGTTGTAGTTGTATATATTTGTAAATAGCGTATTTTGTGTGTACATATATTCTTAATAAACTGATAATTCAGTTACTAGCGTAAGTCTTCATTTACACCAATCTCACAGTGGGTGACCGATATCACCTAGTAATATCGGTGGTGGCAGCTATATCTACCACGGACATTCTTCAAAGTTGTGTGGACTGAGGGGAAAGTCCGACAACCATGTATAAAACTAAATCAGTATATATATATATATTTTTTTTTTCATTAGCAGCACTAATAGATTTCTTTACATACCCTGAGAGATCTGTTTGTCTTTTTATAGAAACACATTCAGTCAAAAGGAGATTCGGATCATCAAGGAAATTTGATCTCTCTCCAACACTTTCATCATTATAACTAAGCTGCTGGCTCAATAATGACGATAACAATGGTTTTGATGGAAACAAATAATCATGTGATAGACAATGCTTTACTAATAAATGTTTTTTAATTCGTTGTTGAATCCCCTTTACTTGAATACTTCCTTTGTCATAAATCACATTTTGCTTTATCACTTGATACTGCAGAAAAATATGCCCACAATTTACTTATTTTTCTTTCCATAATAAATAAATTAATAAGCTCCTTTCGAAAACCAAATCATTTGAGAATAACTGTTACATTCAAAGAGAACTATACGCATAGACTGATATCAAAATAACTAAAATCGGCGCCTAATGCCAGATCCCGAATACAAATTCGCATGTGTTACCGCGTCGACTGCCTCGTTTCCTTGCTCATTTCATTCATGAATTGCACAAACGTACATAAAAAATCGTTTGAAGTTAGTTTCGTTTTGATCGGTGGCGTATTGACAGAAACTACAAACGAGTGATATTTCAAAGAAATGATTCGGGATTTCGTTTTTTAGAGAATACTCGTTATATGTTAAAGAATATGTGCGGTTTGCAACAGCTCTGTTCTCATATTAGTATCATATATGGGTATTTCATTTAGTTGTTTGGGTATTAAGAAAAAGAAAGATAGAAATGTATTTTGTTATTTCAGCATCCGTTCTTTTTCCGAATATGTAAATGCGAATTTGAAGGGAGTTTTTGAAGCATAAAAAAATGCTTTTAGAAAAACGATTGTTTTGAGATCGTTTAGGGATTGTACTATTTACATTACAGATATGAAGTTTTATATGCATTTTTAAAACTTAAACAAAATAATTGTGCTTTTTTTTTTTTTTTTTTTTTTTTTGAGATTACATATTATGTATTAATATTTCGATTTAAAAACGAGCCACCGATCTAAGCAATAGAAAAACAACGCATGTTTATCATTTAAGAGTTTAATTAAATTAATTTTGTATTAATTATGCATTTAATCTATTAAAATTTCCTTATAATTTCACTGTAAAAAGAATGGAAGCTTATAGTAGAATAAAACATTCGTTATAGCTGTAATTAAGGAATGATGAAGTATTTCTGGAAAGATTTATGTTTGGAGGGTCACCATCAGAGCCATTCGAAAGGGCGGCGAAGGGGGTGGCCGCCCCGGGTCCGGAGATTTAGGGGGCACAAAATTTATAATACTAACGTCATTTTTGGCCTATTACAAGAAAAATTTGGGAGGGGGGTCGCCAAATTCTAAGTTTACCCCAAACACAATTATCTCTTCGCACGCCCCTGGTCACCATATAAATGTAATAGATTATTACTTAATTGCGTCTATGAATATGTTAGAAAAATTTTGCGATGTTAAGTGGGTAAAACGTTTTTGAGAACTCACTTAATGCTACTTTCCGTCATCGACAGATTTCGTTATCGCATGTTTCACTGGTTTCACTCTAAGTAGTGGACATTTCTATTCAAATACACAATTAATATTTTTCTTTTTAATATGTACCTTAATATGCTTGTTGAGGCGGACTCGCGAGTAAGCATGAATTATACAATCGTAAGCAGCGTTTGAAGTTAGTTCCACTTTGTTCGATTGCATATGAACTCCGGTAATGGCTAACGAGTGGTATTTTTAAATAACGATTTGGTATTTCGTATCTTAGGGAATATCCGTTTCTTAGTAACGAATACGTACGGTTTGCAACAGCTCTACTAAGGATAGATGGTTTTCACGATGACTGTCCACACATTACCGCCAGCAAGGATGAAGTACGTCGATCAAATTCCGTAGCTAAGATCACGTCGACAGCTCTTGATGTTCCCGGTATTTACGTAGCCTCAGTTGGCTGGAGGGACTACTAGCACAGTCATTCTCTATTTAATAGACACTAATACTTTGGTATATCCTGTTGTATACATGTGGAAATTACGATAACCAAAGTTTATTGCTGGAGTTGGAGGGAAACTGGATGCCAAAAATGAAATTAAAATTCAAAGTGCTGGGGCTTTAAAAAAAGATAATAACGTTGCTGCAACATTCGCTATTAGAAATCTTGCTCTCTCAAAACTTAACAAAAAGATCTATCTATAATATGCCTCTCAGCAATGCGGTTGTTAGAATCATTCTTTTTTCGCGTAATCCTAAAAAGGAGACTCTTCTGTCCCGACGCTAACCCCCAAGAGGGCCGCGCCAGGCCACACACGTCTTTCGCTTATGCTGGTCTCTCTCAAAGTGTCAAATAAATCAGAAAATCTTCCTCCCTCTCACGGCAGCGCGCATGCGCTCAGCCAATCAGAATCTTGCATCACCCGACGCTCGGAATGATTGAGAACAAACATGCGTCATCAAGGGGTGGACGCGGAAATTTCGGCGGGAAAATTTGTACCAAAACGATGCTTCCAGAATGTCGTGGAACATTCCGAGTCCTGATGACTCATGTCCAGCGTCTAGGAGGTACCGGGAAAGAAAATGGCGATGCTCAAAAAGGAAAAGTTAGCGATCGTCATAAAAAAAATACGGAGATTATCTTAAATTTTGAAATAGCATAAATTGTGAATTATATGCTTAAAAGAGCGGGCGATTACATGAAAATGATCTATATTTAAAATTAAGACTGATTAATATAATTTTAAGAATGAATTAATTAATAATAAAATAATTTAGAAAAATATTATTTTGTATATTGCTATTATGTCAAATAGGGAAGCTGCGATGTATCAAATGAAAATACTGGATTTATAGGATATATTAATGAAATTATGGAAGATTAAAATTATCTTTTTTGAAATGAGTATTAATTAATTAATTTTTCTTAAAATAATGATCTGAATTTTTTTTAGAATAAAAAAATAATTTGAAAACCATCCCCACATCCTAGCATAAGTCGACCCCCTAACTTATGTTGTTAAAAATTAGAAAAAATTGAAAACCTGCGTATAAGTCGACCCCCCTCCAAAAGGGGGAACCGTTTGACTTTCCCCCGAAAAGGATATTGACTCGGATTCGTTCCTAAATGAAACGACTCCGAAAAGGACTGATTCCTCGTACTCGTTCCGAAATGAAATGACTCCGAAAAGGACCAATTCCTCAGACTCGTTCCAAAATTAAACAACTTTGAAAAGATTCGATTCCTCGGAAATTTTCCGAAAAAGACGGACTCCTCTGAATTGTTCCGAAAAGAATGAATCTGTTCCGAAATGAAATAACTCTGAAAAGGAAGGATCCATCAGATTCATTCCAAAATGTGTCGTCCGAAAAATTAAGCTTAATGTCATAAATCGGAATCGGGGAATGATGAAGAAAAATTGGATTCATTCCGTTTTTTTCTTGGACTCGTTCCTTTTTTCGTTCCATTTTTCTCGGATTCGTTCCTTTTTTTCAAAACAACTTCGAATGACCCATTCCTTTTGGTGAACGATTCTGACCGGAACGATTCCTTTTATTGGGCGATTTTGCCCATCTCCTTTTTTTTAGGTGCTAGCAAACTATTTTCCAACATTTTTTTTATAGATTTTTTTTTAGGTCTCGCGTATAAGTCGACCCCCCCACTTTGAAGTTCTTTTTTTGTCTAAAATTTCTCGACTTATACGCGAGTATATACGGTAATCTAATGTGTGATTCATGAAGATCTTCAGAAGTTGCATATGATGAGGAAGGTATACTTCTTGCCCAAGAAAACCAGGGATTACCCCCTGGCCAGAGACAAGTGCCTTTTCAACTAACTGAAACATAAAGAGCAGCCATTAATGCTCTTGTTACTTTCCAGTGAGAGAGATTTAGTCAGGTCATGAAAATGAACTACAAAAAGATTGGTGTTAGTGTAATGTACTCAGAAAGGTTCTAGCAGACATGTAGAAAATTGCCAATCTCACTGAAGATTCTGAAGTATCTTGAAAAGACAAGATTTAATGCCTCCACAATTTTTCTTTCAAAATGACAGTGTCAACACCATTGCTTAAACCAAGGTGTTAAAGGACTAAATAACTTCTTTAATACATGGGAGGGGTTTTTTTTCGCTCATAAGACTCTACATAAACATAAAATGGATGGCCAAAGCTTTCATGATGATGTCATCCTCAAATTGTTGGCCCAACCAGCTACCCAGATATTAACTAAGCGGCCTATTATGTATGCGACAAAGTTGAGAGGAACTTTAATAATCATCCCCAAAACAATGTTGCATTCATAAAAAAAAGAGGGGGGTACATACTAAAACCATGGAAGTTCATAGCTAGAGTGTACACTATTGTTTTATTTGAGGAGCAGAGATTATATGAAACTTCTTTAAGAAAATCCAGAAAGTATACGGCTGTTTTGTATGCAGCAAAAAATATTACTAACACTCATCTGATCATTACCTGCAGTCAGTTTTTATAGCCTGTTGAGGTGATTATTGTGGCTGGCAGTGGTTTCAATAAATGATTTCATCTACTACATTTGTGGTCATTTGTGTAGAATAGGGATGCACAACCTGTGGCCCGCGGGCCAAAAGTGGCCCACGATGGGTTAACGTGTGGCCCGCGAACTTCGCCAGTTTATAACTAGAAAAAATTGCAATTTTTTTGCCAATGTCACAGAAAAATATCGTAAATTTTGTCAATTTACCATGGGAAAATATATAATTTTGTCAGTCACTTAAGAATCGCAAATTTCGTAGATCGGGCACGGAAAAATCGCGAATTTTATTGATTAAGTGCGGAAAAATCGCACATTTCGTTCATTAGGTATGAAAAAATCGCGAATTTTGCCCACGAGGTTCGGAAAAAATAGCAAATTTAGCCGACCGGACACAGAAAAATTGCGTGTTTTTTCGATCAGGCACGGAAAAATCGCGAATTTTATCGTTCGGACAAGAAAATCGGCATTTCGTTGGTCGGGCAAGAAAAAATCGTCAGATTTCTTGATAATACACGAAAAAAATTTCAAATTAAACTCATCAGCTACGGAAAAGTTGTTTGCTTTCTCGGTTTATCGCGTGAAAAGATAACGAATTTCGTTGATCGGGCACGAAAAAATCGTGAATTTTGTCGATCAGGGGCGAAAATATCGCAAAGTTCGTAGATAAGGTACGGGAAAATCGGGAATTTTGCGATGATGCGCGGAAAAATTGAAAATTTCGTTGATCATCTGCGAAACAATCCTGAGTTTTGGTAGTTTATCAAGAGAAAAAAATCGCGAATTTCGTTGATAGGGCGCAGGAAAATGCAGATTTCGTCAATTAAAGGCGGCAAAAGCGCAAATTTCGTCGATCAAGCTCAAATAAAATCGCGAATTTTGTCAATATCACGTGGAAAAATTGCAGATTCGTCGGTCAAGCTCAAATATAGTTGCAAATTTCATCTAATCAGTGCGGAAAAATCAGGAATTTTGCCTATCACGCGAAGAATAATCGCAAATTTCGTCGATCGGCTTTGCAGAAATCGCAAATTTCGTCAATCAGGTTCATAAAAATTGTGAATTCCGTCAATCGGCTTTTAAAAAATTGCAAATTTCATTGATAAGGTTTGTAAAAATCGCAAAATTCATCGATCTGGTATGGAAGAATCGTGATTTTAACAATCATACGAGAAAAATTGCAAATTCGCGAATTTTGCTGGTCAGGGACGGAAGGATCATGAATTTTCTCGATCGGCTTCGAAACAATCACGAATTACGTCGATCAGCTTTGTAAAAATCGGTTTTGAAAAATCCTGAATTTGCCGATTGGCTTCGTAAAAATTATTAATTTTGTTGATCAGGCGCAGGAAATCTGAGTTTTCTCAATCGTCTTGGTAAAAATCGCAAATTTCGCCGATCAGCTTTGTAAAAAATCGCAAATTTTGTCAATCAGCTTCGTAAAAATTGCGAATTTCGTCAATCGACTTCTTAAAAATCGATAATTTCATCGATCAGGTGCAGAAAAGTCAAAAATTTCGTCAATAAGCCGCGGAAAAATATGGAATTTTATCGATCATGTGAGGAAAAACTCAAATTTCGTCAACCAGCTAAATAAAAATCGCGAATTTCGTCGATCGACTTAGAAAAAATCGCTAATTTTTTTGGTCAAGAGAGTAAAAATTTTGAAATTTGTTGATCGCGAATGGAAAAAATCGCGAATTTCGCCGACCAGCTTCGTAAAAATCGCGAAATTTATCGATCGACTTCGTAAAAATCGCGAATTTCATCGATCGGGTTCGCAAAAATCGCGAATTTCGTCGATCAACCGCAGAAAAATCGCGAGTTTCGTCGATAAACCGCAGAAAAATCGCGAATTTTATTGATCATGCTAAGAAAAATCGCGAATTTCACCGATCGGCTTTGTAAAAATCGCAAATTTCGCCAATCACCTTCGTAAAAATCGCGAATTTATCCAATCAGCTTCGTGAATTTCGGCGATCGGCTTCGTAAAAATCGTAAATTTCGTCGATCGGCTTCGTAAAATTACGAATTTCGTCAATCAACTGCAGAAAAATTGCAAATTTTACCGATGTCGCTAAGAAAAATCGCGAATTTCACCGATCAGCTTTGTTTAAATCGCAAATTTCCTAAATTGGCTTTGTAAAAATCGCAAATTTCGTCGATTGGCTTCGTAAAAATCGCGAATTTTGTCTATCGGATTCGTAAAAAATCGCAAATTTCGTCCAACAGGCACAGAAAGATTGAATTTTGTCGATCAGTTTCGTAAAAATTGCAAATTTTGTCGATCATTTTCGTAAAAAGCCCAAATTTGGTCGATCAGTCATGGTAAGTTGCAAATTTTGTTGATTGGGAGTTGAAAAATCTAGAATTTCAATGATGAGGCACTTAAAAACCTTGTTGATTGACTCTTTTCCTTCATTCATAAAGTTAACATTTTTTTTGGCACCAGACACTTATCTTTGTTTCTTAGTACTTTTAATAAAACAAGATTTACTCTCCTGAATAAAGTCAAGGAATATTATTACATCTTGAGAATAATCTTGCTATATCTGTTAATCATGCAAAAGTAAAAACTGCTGATATATCCTTACCAACTAAATTGAATTTTTTGACTGGTTAAGCAAATCTAAAGGGGTATCCCCCACTTCTCTCTGAAAACATATTTTTTATCCAATTATACGTCACAGATCACTCTCGAAATCGAATTCTATCCTTGTTATTGATGTGGCCCTCGACCACCCAGACATATTTGTAAGTGGCCCTTCTCTTGAAAAGGTTGTGCACCCCTAGTGTAGAACATTAAAAAGTTTCATCTCTAGTGTATATTCCTGTTTCAAAGCAGTCGATTTGTTCTCAAATACCTGCTACACGCTGTACAGGATGTCCAAAACAATTTAAATACACTTTATTTTATAACATGATGGAGATATGTAATCAATGTAAATTACAAATTAAGTGTGTAAAAAAATTAGGAATTTTAGATTATAAAATACTCCTGTCATTAACTTGCAAAAAGCTACATGTTTTTTTTATTTTTATACATTCTCTCAGTGATATACTATACCTGTATTTAGAAGTATGTTTTTCTTGTTCTGATAAGTACAACAGAAACTAGTTGTTGGGGGTCACCGTAATACTTACCCATTATGGATTTGCAAAACATATGAAAATAAAACATGCATAGACTCAAAGTCGGCACGGTTTAAACCAATTGGTTTTAACCATGGTTTAAACCACAGTTTAAACCAAATGGTTTTTTTCTCAAAAAAATCCAATTGGTTTTTTTAGAAGAAATCTAATGACATTTTCTTTTTTTCTTTATAATTTACGTGTTTCAGATTATTGGACATAAATAATTTCTACTTTTAACACTTCATTTCAGTATTAAAATATTATATATAGTGGGTTTAGGTCTTTTTTTTTATGCATAGAATTAAACCAATTGTTTTTTTTTTTTTTTTCCCTTAAAAAAAAAGCAAGTCATTTTTTAGAAAAAATCTAATGACATTTTCTTTTTTTCTTTATAATTTATGAGTTTCAGATTATTAGATATAAATAATTTCTATTGTTTTTTAGAAGAAATCTAATGACATTTTCTTTCTTTATAATTTACAAGTTTCAGATTATTGAATATAAATAACTTCTACTTTTAGCACTTTATTTCAGCAATAAGCATTAGATATATTAGGTTTACGTCATTTTTTTATGCATATGATTAAAATCAGTATACATTGGTGAACATATCTATTGCTCTAAAGAAAAAAATTTAAACACGTGAATTGATCAAAGATAAAATAGATTCAATATTTAGTATAAAATATTTTAATTTTTTTAATAATGCAGATTATTTAATGCAATTAATAATGTAACCAGAGTTCTCACTGTCGCTCGCCATTGCGCCAAATTACAACTAACTTTTTCATTTGGCGAGTAAACAAGTGGTTAAATTCGCCAAACTGCTAGTGCTCAGGTTTTGTTCTTTCTTTTGTTTTTCGTTCTTCATACTTATACATATATGCATATTTTTCATATATACACATTTTTAATATATTTGAAATTAGATTATAAAACAATCGCTGTTGCAGTTATAAAAACTTAAGTTATTTTAGAACATATTGAAAAAAGGGGGTACATTAAGGGGTTAAAGAAATTTTTTCTGTGCTACACGGTGAATCTATTTTGCTAGTACTTTTTTTCATTTGGCGAATGTTTTTTTATTTTTAATTAGCCAAATTACTAACGTTGGTCAAATGCCAGCGAGAACACTGAATGTAACACAGTGATCTTTTAAGATTTTGCACAAGCTGTAAAAAAAAAAAAAAAAATTTCTTTTGGGAGATTATCTTGAAGAATTAAAAACAAAGACTGGTTGCTAGTTACAACATTTTAATAATAATTTTCTTCTCTCTGCTATCTGTTGAATCTAACAACTAAAAATGTTAACTTCAAATTGTCACTCAGAAAGAAAAAATTGTAAGAAGTATTGGTAATTTATTATTTGAATAATTGTTGAAAAGAATATTTATCAAACTACATCCAAATGTTTATTATTAGTAATCAAAAGATTGTTTATAAAGATTTACAGGACATCAATGGTTCAAGATGATAAACAATTAAAACTTTCAACATAAGGCTGTTTGCTAAAACTGTTTAAATTGAAAAATTATTTTTTTCAATTCTTTCAGCATAAATTCAGTTAAATTATTAAATTAAAATTATTTTAAATGAAGCTACACTGCTTATAAACCAGTAATGTCTGTTTTTATCAGTAAATATGCATGTATATATAATAAGAACGGATGTTTTTTTAAAAAAACCCGGTTTGAAGCAAAAAAACCTGGTTTAAACCAAAAAAAACCTGGTTTAAACCAAAAAAACCAGTCTTTTTGGGGGGTTTTTTTTAAATGTTTTTTTTTAAAAAAAACCTGGTTTTTTTTTCCAACCCTGCGTAGACTATTTATAAAATGCATTGCCATTCTAAAACAAAATTTAAACACACATTTAAATATTTTAATATACACAGTAATGCTCTATTAATGAATTGCTGAAGAACCAATTTCAACAAATTATATGAAACATCAAACTATTCAAATAGTACCAAACTGCATAAAAGAAACATCCTTATAACTCCCAAAATAATAATTATATTAACTAAAAGTTTACTGCGTCGGATTAAGTTTTCATTTCCAATTAAAATAAATCTTTGAATTGAAATTTGAATAAAATACAGGGTCATGAGTAATCGAAGAGTGTGGAAAATAGGATTGCAAATATCTCGGCAACTAACTATCCAACAGACTTCTTTCTTTATGCAAAATTTGTGGTATTTTACTGCCTTTTATGTCGCCTTCTTAAAATAAAAGGTTTCAAAATTTTTTATATACCTTTGATCAGAATGAATTTTTCGAGAGTCCAAAAAAAACAGTTCTAGATAATCAAGGCTACTTATATTAAATAGGCTTCATCCCATTCCTACATACTAAGTACATACAAAATTTCAAGTCTCTGTCTCAATATGTTTTGGACTGAGAGCATTTACAGACAAACGGACAGCAATTTTTTCCCCTAAAAATATGTTTTTTGGAATCTTCAGTATCTGAAACATGTAAATCCATAAAAAAAAAAAAAAATTCGATTTTCAAAACAATTGCAAGACTTATCCTATACTACATATGATGGGTAAGTAAAAATTATATTTTTTAGCTCACAGGCTATCATAGCCTGAGAGCTTATGTGCCAGTCCGTTCTGTATGTATGTTCGTACGTAACGCGATAACTCATGATAAAAATATCCGATCCACTTGAAATTTTGTATGTAGGTATATCCTGACAAGGCGCTTCCCTGATTAGTTTTTGGAGTTCATTCGATATGTATAAGAGGGGGAACGGGGGGCTCATGCCCCCCGTTAGTTGATATAGATGGGATTTTCATGCAGAATTAAGTTTTCAAAATTTAGATTAGGATCATTCTGATGAGGCGATTCCGTGACTGTTATTAGGTGTTCATTGATTAAGTATAAATAGGGGGAACAGGGGTTCTAATGCCCCCCCCCCCCCGTTAGTTGATATAAATGGGATTTTCATGCAGAATTAAGTTTTCAAAATTTAGATTAGGATCATTCTGATGAGGCGATTCCGTGACTGTTATTAGGTGTTCATTGAATAAGTATAAATAGGGGGAACAGGGGTTCTAATCCCCCCCCCCCCCCGTTAGTTGATATAAATGGGATTTTCATGCAGAATTAAGTTTTCGTTCAAAATTTAGATTAGGATCATTCTGATGAGGCGATTCAGTGACTGTTATTAGTTGTTCATTGAATAAGTATAAATAGGGGGAACAGGGGTTCTAATGCCCCCCCCCCCCCCCCGTTAGTTGATATAAATGGGATTTTAATGCAGAATTAAGTTTTCGTTCAAAATTTAGATTAGGATCATTCTGATGAGGCGATTCCGTGACTGTTATTAGGTGTTCATTGAATAAGTATAAATAGGGGGAACAGGGGTTCTAATGCCCCCCCCCCCCCCCCCCGTTAGTTGATATAAATGGGATTTTCATGCAGAATTAAGTTTTCGTTCAAAATTTAGATTAGGATCATTCTGATGAGGCGATTCCGTGACTGTTATTAGGTGTTCATTGAATAAGTATAAATAGGGGGAACAGGGGCTCTAATGCCCCCCCCCCCCCCCCCCGTTAGTTGATATAAATGGGATTTTCATGCAGAATTAAGTTTTCAAAATTTAGATTAGGATCATTCTGATGAGGCGATTCCGTGACTGTTATTAGGTGTTCATTGAATAAGTATAAATAAGGGGAACAGGGGTTCTAATGTCCCCCCCCCTTAATTTATATAAATGGGTTTTTCAAGCAGAATTTTCAGGTTTCGTTCAAATCTCTGAATAGTTTTGGAAGTTTAATGGTTAAGTATAAAAGAGGGGCATAACTCTTTTTAAATTATATAAATGCTAAATGGGTTTTTATTAAGAATTATCTAATTTGCTCTGAATTTTGGATATAGATTTTTTATATGATAAAGCATGTCTTTGATAGTATAGGAGGTTCAATGATTAAGTATAAAAAAAGAGAAAAGGGGAGAGCTGTTTCCCCTTCTTAATTTTTTTTTTTCGAACGGAATTAACCCTTGAAAATATAAAGCTTTAATGTGCAATTAGTATTTGTAGCCTGTGAGCTCAATGCCTTCAGTTTAACTGGGCAGTATTCTTTATTTATGAACAAAACTCAGTATTATGAAACTTTTAATTAGATAAAATTTGAGAGCTTTCTGACATTAAAAAAAAAAAAAAAAAAAGTTACTAATTTTCATAACATGTGTATGCATTTTTAACAGATAGAAATTACAAGATTCACTTTTTTTTTTCTTTTGCACACCAAAATCTATTGAAATATAGTGCTTATAGTAATCATATTACAATACAATAATTATTTACCAATTATATTTTAATCTAGTAATTAATTATATTGTAACTGTATTATAGTGGAATACAGTGTTACCTTAAAAATAGTATTTGTATGTAAAAATTTGTATAAATTATAAATTTTTAAATAAGTTAAAATAAATAAAATGGAAGTAAAAACTAACTTTATGAATAATACCAGACACGCTGGACCATAATGCTTCGACAATATGATCACCACCATCAACCATTCCTTGATAACCTTCTTTAATGAAATAAACTCTGCATCCAAGGTACAGCCCCATTCTTACAACAGCACGGACAGCTGCATTCATACCTATAGTTAATTTAAGAAAAAAAAAAAAGAAAAATATAAATAAATGATTATGCAATCATCCAGACCTCAATAATTTCCAACTTTAAGCACGAGATCATGCATCTCATTTTTATATGGATGATGTATTAAATAAATGTGAATAATTCAAACAATTAAAACTCACAATTTAAATAATTAAAAGAAAATCCTGTTTATAACTCCCTCTTCCTTTTTCAAAAGCAGAAACAGTTAAATTTAGGAGGCTTATAATCTAGATTTTTCCTTTCTTTTTGTATACATGAAAAAATTTGTTTTTATTACAATTTAGGAGTAAAAAAATAAATAAAAGATGGTGAGAATCTTCCATATTTTTGTAGATTTCTGTTTAATAATAAAGAATTCAGGGTTGGAAAAAAATGATGATTTTTTTTAAAAAACAAAAAAATCGGATTTATTTGATTTAAATCAGATTTTTTTTATTTAAATCGGATTTATTTGATTTTTTTAGAATCCTATATTTAATTACTGTGTTTTTATGTTTTTACAATACATTAAGCAGTTTTTTATAATAAATAACTAAAAAAGAATAAATAATATTTATAATTTATAAAAATAATATAAGAAATAATTATATAGTTAAGAAAATATTATATTCTAGTTACTGATTGGTACTAAAAATTAAACATCTAGGCTTTAATTCAAAGCCATTCTATTATTTTGTAATTGAATTGTGCATACCAAATAACAAATAAATTTAAATATGTTGTAAATGAATAGAAACTGGCAAAATTTAAAAAACAAATTAAATACAGAAGACTCTCTCAAATCTGCTGCCCTAATATCCACAACTCTCTAAAATCTGTGCATAATTTACAGATGTAAACAATGAAGCTCTCAGGTCAGGTATAGGGACAAAATTTGACTTTTTTATTTTTATATCAATTCTATGTATATTTTAATCTCTAACTTTCATTAATATTGCTACATTTATGCCTTTTCATGAAGGAAGAATAAATTTATCTCTGAAAAAAATTCAAGGTATTGCTAATATCAGTGGTGATCACAATCTTTTTGCAAAATACATTTATACATTCATCAAGTTTTTTTTAGCACTTTCCAACAAAGTTGAAAAGTGCTTATGCATTCGGTTTGTCTGGCCGTCTGTCCGGATGGCCGTCTGTCCGAGCTCTAACTCCCGTAAATAAACTCGGATTGCTATGAAATTTTTATACGTTATTGAGGTTTACACTAGCACGAACCCTATTAAAAATGAAGTATCTACCATGATTAGTTGATCTACAGGGAGAATCAAAAGTTTCCCATTACATTACGGCCTATGGGGAAAATTCGTTAATATACTCGGATTGCCATGAAATTTTAGGACGTTATTGACGTTAACCCTAGCACAAGTCCTATTGAAAATGAAGTTTCTACCATGATTAGTTTATCTATAGGGCAAATCAAAAGTTTCCCATTACATTACGGCCTATGGGGAAAAATCGTTAATATACTTGGATTGCCATGAAATTTTAGGACGTTATTGAGGTTTACCCCAGCACAAAGCCTACTGAAAATGAAGTATCTACCATGATTAGTTTATCTACAGAGAGAATCAAAAGCTTCCCATTACATTACGGCCTATGGGGGAAAATCGTTAATATACTCGGATTGCTATGAAATTTTAGGACGTTATTGACGTTTACCCTAGCACGAACCCTATTGAAAATGAAGTTTCTATTATGATTAGTTTATCTACAGGGCGAATCAAAAGTTTTCCATTACATTACGGCCCATGGGGAAAAATCGTTAATATACTCGGATTGCCATGAAATTTTTGGACGTTATTGAGTTTACCCTAGCACAAGTCTATCGAAAATGAAGTTTCTACCATGATTAGTTTATCTACAGGGCGAATCAAAAGTTTCCTATTACATTACGGCTTATGGGGAAAAATCGTTTCACAGGAATTTTAAAGATGCTGTACCCTGTCAAACATATTAAAATATGCATTCTATAAAATATAAGGTGAAAATGTACCTAATATTCATTTACAGGGCCACAGAAACCAATTCCATTAAATAATGGTAAAAGGGGGAATTGTGTGTGACATATTTAAAATATATTAAGCTTTTTCATGTATAATGAAACTGATATATGTCACTGAAGCTTAATATAAATTATACGCTACTGTCTTGCATAATATGAAGTGCATAGCATTTACAGGGCCACACAAAAGATTTCAAGTAGTATATTCTTTCCGAAGTACCGTATATGTGTCCGATGATGGCTGATGGAGGGATGAAATGCATTTAAATGATGATATTCGCGTTTATATTTCGCTAAGCACATTATATGGTGTGTATAAATGTTATAGTTGATATACAGGGCTACCCAAAAGAGCTCACCAACGTCACTGAATATGAGCGTAAATTATTTAAACGTGGTTCTTAAATAAGCTATGCATTTTTACGCTGAGCTGCATTCAATTTACTGAGAAATGTTTGCAGAATATAGATAAGGGGATATACAGGGTCATGCAAAGAATTTGGTACATGGACGCCTATGAATGATGATTTATGGGAATGTGATATCAGTTGTTTTAAAAGTGTTTTAGTTTACAATAAATTTCAGCCTAATGATGACGTGTAATAAAGGTACAATGTAAACTACGTGGCTGAACAAAAGTATTCAAATATGTTTCCATCTAATAGTATGAATTGCTGAAAAAGAAATTTCAAGCTACTGGGTATTTTCTTGCTAAGCTAAATTTTCCCATTATATGAACTGGCATATGAAATACAGGCCTGTTCTAATGTACTGGAATACATATTTGGGTATAATTGGGCATACACAATTATTTCCCTAAATAACAAAGTTTTGTTAAAGATTTCATTAAGTGTTGGAAAGTGCTTCATAATCTATGCTTAACGCATGATTTTTCTTACTTGTTTATTGTTGAGTTTGGTTAAACCTGAAATAAAACTTCTATATTTTATGATATTGATGTGAATTAGTAGTGCACCTTTATGGGGCAAGTTCCATTGAATAATTTAGGAAAAAATGCATCTCATCTTTATAATAAATATTTAGTTATACATTATTGATTATTTACTTCATCTTTGTTGCTTTCAATATTTTAATCATTTTTAATTATCTAAATTTTTATTATTATAGTTTATTAACTTACATAATTGTTTTAATGTTTTACTATATTATAAGCATTCATTAACTTCAGTTGCATTATTAATTACAATCAAATTACTGTTTAAAAATGTAAACAAACCCATGACCAGAAATCCACAAAATTCTAAAATCCACACAACCTCTGGTCCCAAACTGTGTGGATTTGAGGAAGTCTACTGTATTCATTTAATGCAAGCTATTTATTAAGGGATAAAAATCACAATTAATTCTATATTTCTTAAGCAAATAGGAAAAAATCAGAGATTTAATTGTTTGAACAAAAACACTAATTTTTAGAAGCTTTGTCTACTCCTAATTTATTATGAAGGCTTGAATGAACTACTCCAAAAGAAGAAAATTGTCTTTTTACTCCAGTAGATGAAGCCATGGTTGTTGTTATTCGGTAAATAAATTCAATTTCAATTTCGCTGATTCTCTCTTTACCTACCATTACATAAAAGGATTTCCGCCAATCATAATCTGTCATAATATCAAACTTTTTTCTCAAGCAATGGTAATTTTTGGAATGGACCGTTTTTTGCTTGAAAATGTGCTACAGTGGTGAGAAGATTTGGACAATCTTCTTGAATGAATGCCAAATCTTCATCATTTTTCCTTACATTAAGTTCCATTTCATTTTGATTTAAAAGAAAGAATCTTAATAAAACTCCAGCAAAATGACAGCCATTAATAGTTTGTTCATATCTTGCTTTAAATTTTGTAATTCTATCGTTATCTAATACATTTTCTAACTTTTTACAAAAAATTTTCCTTTGATATGTGCATTCATGTGAAATTGCAAAAAATTGATTTAAATCAAATGATTTTTTTAAAAAAATCAGTTGATTTAAATCTAGATTTAAATCTTGATTTAAATCAGTTGATTTAAATCATGCCAACCCTGAAAGAATTATCTATATCTCCTCTAAAATCCACTCCCTTCAGTAAACAAATAAGATTACATGAAACATAAGTAAAAATCCATAAAAGAGTCAAAATATGGAAACTATTCTTCTTTGGTTTTTAAATCCACTTTTTGCACAAAAAAATTGAACAGGGTCTTATAATTAATTAGGAGGATTAAAAGTGCTTATAAGTGGATGGGGGCTTACATTTTAGGAAGGGAGGGGGGAGGGACTTATAATCAGAATTTTAGACTAAATAACAAAATTAGAAAAAATAATTAAAATATTAAAATAATGGATTAAAGAAAAAAAATACTCTTAAACATTAATCTTAATTTTTATTTTACACATGTGATTTCTCTGATTCTAGATAATTAAAAAAACATTGAATGTGACAGACATCACAATACATAGATCCCTTTGGAATTTGTACACCACAATTTAAGAGCTGCTGATCTGTTATAATAGAAGATTGAAGAATCAGAAGCGTCAGTAACAATTCTGGTGTTGCATCATTTTGAATTTTTTATAGAAAACACTCAATTCTTTAATGTATTAAATTTTTGCTTACATTGTTTTTACATGCATTTTATTTCTTACACTAAACCAAATTTTGGTGTTGGTCTCAATCATGCAAAATTTGCTCCAAAATCAAGTAAAAGAACTTTTGGGGGTGACACTGAATCAAATTTAAGAATGGTTAATTTTTTAATTTTTCTTACTACTTTCATTAAACAATAAAACTTTGTTTTATGAATACCCTTCTAAAGGAAATTCTTGTTTTACAGACAATTTTCTGACTCCTCAGCTACTGATAAACTATTCCATGTCCTTTCATAGACCAAGTAATCGTATGAAATCATCTCATGTTTTATAATTTTGTGTTTATGCATATTTTATCTAAAAAACAGCTAACGATTTTTACCAAGTGTCTGCAACTTCAGGGGCAGAAAATAGTCTGAAGTTAGAATATTTTACAATAACCACTTATCTATGATGTCTTCATACATTTTATTCATTTTTATTAATAATAATCTTGAGTTTTTGTATTAAGTAATAAAGAGTTAAACATAATATAAAGTGAAAAAAAAAAAAAAAAAAAAAAAAAAAAAGATTCAATGGGGAAAAGTATTCTAAAAAAAAAAGAAAAGAAAAGAAAAGAAAATCTGTGATGCCTGTCTTTTTTAGTCTGCCAGATATTCAGTTTGGTCAAAATGAATACTTTAACTTAATATATTTGTTTTAATACGACATTTCTACTTTTAACTATTAATTAATAAAGATACTCAAAATAATTAGAGCTGGAATCATATTTTAAAAAAGAGAATGCTTTTACATTATTTATGTGCTGTTTAAATAGTGTCATTCAAAAAAATTAACCATTAATGACAACCTTTACATGACTTAATGATGTGCAAATGTTAATTTCTGAACACTGATAAATAATTTGATTCTTGCTTTTTCACAAATTGGATGATTCTGAAAACTTTATCACTAACCAAATTTTAGTAACGACCAATGATATAAAATTTTATAGAAGCAAAATTAATGCGAGGCAAATCTCTTTAAAATCTTTTCTTTATTGTTAAAGTTTTGAATAAAAATTCATTTTTTGGATTGTAGTGACACATTCTGCATTTTTGATGGAATAAATGGATTGAGGTGTTATTTCTTGTTCAAAAAACATTTCTCTTGATTACATTAACTCCCCTGAAAATCTTTTATAAGATTTTAAGATCAATTTACATATTTACAAACTCTGAAAATGATCACAAACTCCAGATACTGCTCTTTGGCGCATTTAAAAACTTATTTGTGATTCAAAAGTAAAAAGAGCATTGTTCCTGTTAATTTGTACCGTTTGAATAGATAGTATTATTTATTTTTTACTTTAGTTCCTTCCTTATAAATAAACAATAATGACTTTTTTTTTCCAATTCCCATAAAATTTCTTTTTGATTTAATTTTTTTTTTTTTTTTTTAGAATATAAGATTATTTTATGCATTTATTTTAATTTATAGAAGAAGCCACAAAACTAAAA
Source organism: Maratus speculifer (assembly GCA_964019185.1). Lineage (NCBI taxonomy): Eukaryota > Metazoa > Arthropoda > Arachnida > Araneae > Salticidae > Maratus > Maratus speculifer. The sequence goes on from OZ025290.1 coordinate 199,305,822, forward strand.
ATTTTAAAACTACCTATTTTTGACATAACAAATAGATATATTTTTTTTCTGTGTGTGTGTAATGTTTTGTTAAAAAGTCTTGAGCATCAAAATGAAAGTAGATATACAATATATAATGAAACTTTTTTTAAAACTAATTTTTGGCTAGCTGAACATTCGGTATTCAGTCTGACAGTTACTATTTAGCATTCAATTTACCTGTATACCAAATATTCAGTATTTAGCTTAAATCAATATTTCAATGCATCCCTAATAAAAATATTATGTATTGTAAATTATTGGATCAATGAAAATTATATATGTGCTACATCATATTATACAGCTACAGCTGTATAAATATTTCTGCCAGTGTGTCTAATGCAGCAACTATGTAATATTAATTATGCAGAAAGCAGAATAATAATAATTCAAAAAGAAGAGAATTCAAATCGAAGAGAAGAAGTGAAAAGCTTTTAGAAATATCCAAAATTACAATTTCCAAGCAATCTCAAGAAATAATAAATCAGTTACAAAAGTAATGGTTGCGAATCAATAGTGACAATCTGATCCTACACAGGTTATATTTTAGGCTGGTGCCACTATCACCTTAAGTTTGCAGAAACAACAAACAATCTAATAAAGCCTTTAGAAACTTTCTAAATTACTTTCTATGGAATATTACAAAATAACAAACAAATTTTTAAATTTATGGTAGATAATTATTGATGATAATCTCTGTTTCAACATATGTATTTTATGTTAGTGCTACAGCCACTGAAGAGGTGGTAGACTATTAGACAAGAAACTTGGAACTTGACATGATAGTTAATTTAAGATTTAAATGCATACTAAGAACAATTTCTAAAAAATTGAATTTCAAATAAATACTGAAATGAACATAGAAGCTTCAAGATACTTTCTAAATTATTTATTTAAAATTAATTTTAGTTGTTCTTATTAATTTAACCCACATTTCTGTCTAATGCAGTATCATAATGAAGTTTTGTCAAACTGAGGCTTAAATGGTAATTTTTTATTTATTCCTAAAAGTATGATTCTTATAATAAAACTTAGGCATACATATCATTTGGCATATTTTACCTATTACAGGAGCAAAGCAAGTAGTATTTATAGTATTATATAAAAATATTATAAATCTGCAAAGTCAGAAAAAATGCAATATAAAGATCTTCAAGTATATCAATGTATTCCAGACATATTTTGCCAAGTTAGAAGGTGAAATGATATGTATAAGGCAAAATTTAATATAGCACATAACCTTTTGTTTTTGGGTGTGTGTTATAAGATCTACTGTATATGAAAATATTAAAATTATGAAACATCAACATATTTTAAAAATAGATATCTAATACACATTGTATATATATCATACTGAAGCATGGCCATCTGTTAATTAAATGGAACCTAGCTTTTAATTCAAGAATACACAATAGAAAAAAAACACAGAAAATATAATTTTTCTGTAATATACGAGAAATGCTGAGAATACAGCTTTTGTAAAATTAAATTTATAAATTCATATTCTGAAATAATCAAAATAATTCTTACCTTGAGAATCTCCACCACTAGTGAAAACACCTATGACTCTACCTTTTTGTGCACCTGCAGCCATACCAACTCCTTCCCTGCTGGCAGGCTCCATTATCACAGGAATATTGTCAATATGAAGTTCTTCAGCACTAAAAATAAATTGATTAAAATATATATAAGTATTTATAAAATCAATAAAGTAGGCTTTCAATTATCTGACATACACTGTTCAAAGTTCTTCTAACATAAGAACTTAAATTAAGACGGTTGTCATTCCAATTAATTAAATTTTGTGTGCTGATTTTTCACGTGATCAAAAACACTCATAACTCAATAGGTAACTTATTGATTAAAAAATAAAAAATTCATTTTGATTATAAATCGCTTCTATAGTCAGACTCTCTGATTTTATAGCTTTCCATTAAAAAAAGAATTTGTGAATGTGTAAAAACATTTTGCCCCTATTGAGCAGAGCAGTTGAAAACAGCTTTAAGAACAAATTATTTGATTTTCCATAAAATCTGTACTCAATGTGTGTTTGATTAACGAACAATTCAGTTAACAAATACTATTGTGGAATTGATTAAGTTCGTTAACTGATCACCGGCTGCTCAGAAGGCATGTTAGTTGTCTTGAACCAACTGGTCTTGTGGGTGCATTTATTCATCTATTACACCAAAAATTGGTATTGAACCAGGGGGAAACTCCTTTAGTATTACTATTATTATTATTAATATCTTGTTTGCTTTCTCAACAATAAACAAGATTACTTTAGAATAATCAAGACTTTATATGCAATTCCTTTCAAGATAGTATGAATGCAAAATTTTAAAAAGAAAGCCACAAATAAAAGACCAGGGAAAAAAAACTCAAGATTTATTTATTTTTTAATTCTCAAACTTAAATAGATATAATAAAGATAAAATAATAAAGTTAATGATTTTTGTTCTTAACTATAAAAAAAATAATCACTTTGTTTATCAATCTTCATTGCTTACTATAAATTTATATTTTACTATTCTCAATAATTACAGACTTACAGTGGATAATCCAATTCCATATTTAATATTTTTCAACAAACAATAATTTCTTTCTTAAAAGGTATTCTATGAAGCCACTCTTCATGCAATACAGCCTAATGAAATAAATATTTTATACAAAGCATTATATTCATATAAACAAAAAATATGAAACTGAGGTATATGAATACTGAATATACATAGATAATTTAACTATCCACGGCCGTAACTATAAACAGGGCCGGTGAGAGGGAGGGGCACAGGGGGCAGCTGCCCAGGGGCCCGGGACCAAAAGAGGGCCCGGTTTCGAATGGAAAAATTACTGGAATTTCATAATGTTCCAAATCTTTATTTGGTCTTACTTTTTTTCCTTTACCAGCTGAACAACATTTCCCAGAATCGTAACTGAAGATTTCCAAGAAAGGTAGGGGAAATTTCTTACTGAGAGTTCGATAAAAGGTGTGAAATAGTTGATAGTGTTTGAAAAACTTCCTGTCTTCTTCTCAGATAGCCGACCCCCGTGCTTATGCCTTGAGGCTTCCATGTGTCTCCCATGTATCATTCATTGCAATCCTAATGTCTCACTAGGTATTGTATTGGTATCAAGCTGTATATTTCGGTAATTACTTTAGCTAAAATACTATTGTACGAGTGATAGGGATATGCACAGTGGGCGATAGGAGATGCATTTGTATTGAGCCCTAAGCTGAAAAAAGAACTGTGAGGATCATTTTTGCATAAATACATGCATACATTATATACAGGACATGTAATAGGGCCCCTCTCACCTTTGTTCCAAGCCTCCAGTTTTTTTCTCCTAGACCTGACGAGCGAGCTTAAATTAAAACCATCATTATGAAAAGATAAAAAAAGAAAGAAAAATCTCTGAAAACAGAAATACGTTAATATATTACTATTAGTATTTTTTTAAATATCAAACTCACTTATAACTTCATTAAACGCTAAATTCAGTATACGTAAATTTTTAAATAATATTCAAAATCCACCACATTTCCTCAAAATTGCTGGTCCCTAGTCCAGCGCCTTTGCGACCAACTCCCAAATTCAGGGGCCCTAGAAGTAAGCTATTGTTATTTTGAGCCAAATAGCATATTTTTTAATTTTTAAAATCATTGTTTTAAATGTAATTTTTAACAACATTTTATTTTGCTTTATCGAAATTCTCTTTTTTTATATCAAAGATTTTGGTTAAATTTTGGAAATAAATAGACATCTGCTTTCTTTCTATATCCACCATTCTTTATAAAGATATCCAGATGGAAGGGATTTTCAAGGCTTTAAATTCTATTTTAAAAATAAAATGGCATTTTAATTTTTTTTTGAGGGGCTTTATCCATAGTGAAATCACCAAAGATTCAAAACTTCTTTAATACTGTATTTTTTTAAAAACCAAAACAGATATGCGGCGCAGTGTTAAAATCAGACACTTTTCTGTGGGAGGGATTTCTCTGACTCCGTGATGGGAGGGGGGGGGGACTGCACTTTTTGGCCATTGAAAACACAAATCTCAAATTTTTCGAAGAGGGACATCTCTTTGCTACGGGGTGAATGTCCCCCTCCCCCAGGCCATCCCCAGAATTTAATACTGGATATATGCTTTCTTCCTACCACTGTTTTTAAAGGTGCCCAGATGTAAGAAATTCTGCAGGCTTTAAATTCTTTTTTAAATTGTTTTTTTAGACATTTCTATAAAAGTGCAGAAAAGTTGGAATCAAAAATTTCAAAATTTTTAAATCCATTTTTTTTATTCAAATGTTTAAAAAATATGTTTTAAATCTCGTTTGGGCCATAACAAGTTTCATAACGTCCTTAATACTATTACTTCCTTTAACTAAAAGTGATTTCTATCTAAATAATAGTCAGCATTCTTGTTAAAGGTACCCTGATGAAATTTTGCAGGTTCTAAATACTTTATTGTCTTTTTGGGGATCTCCTAAAAGTCTAAAACTGATGAAAAATTGAAACTCAAGATTCAAACCTTTTTATTATTCAAACGTTTTTAAAATGTGCTTTTTAATTTATTTATTTTTTTTTGGGGGGGGGGGGGACTAAAAATTTCCAACATTTCCTTAATATTATTACTTCTTTTAACCAAAAGAGATATGTGCTTTCTTTCTATAGCCAGCATTCTTTTAGGTGTCGAGATTAAAGAAATTTCGCAGGCTCTAAATTCTTTTTAAATTCTCTTTTTTAGGGCTTCTTAGAAAAATGAGGAAAAATTACAGCCCAAGATTATATTTTAAACCCCAATTTTTATTCAAATGTTTAAAAAATTTGCTTTTTAATCTCATTGGGGGCTCCATCAACTAAATGTGCTCTATTTCTATTGTCACAATTCTAGAATAGAATCGTACTCAGAAGAAAGAATATTTTCAGGCTATAAATATGTTTTAAATTGTCTTTTTTAGGACCCTCTATAAAAATGAAGAAAAACTAGAACTCAAGACTAAGAACTTTTAGAGCCATTTTTATTGTTCAAATTTTTAAAAATGTGCTTTTTAATCTCGCTAAAAGAACAAAATAAAGTTTAAAAGTTCCTTAATCTTATTATTTCCTGACCAAAACTGAGATGCGCCCCAATTTTCTTTAAAGTGCCCAGATGAAAAAAATTTTGCAGACTCTAAAATCCAAGAGCCGACAGCACAAAAACCTAGGGTATCAAGCACAAGAAAAAATCTTTATTTTATGGAAGAAGGAAAATAGAAGAATCTAATGATCCCTGTCTGCCGGAAGTGAAGTGGTGCATAAGACAAAAATTAATAATACTATTGATCGACTCATAGGTTTATCATTGCGTTTTCTTGCTCCCCGTCCTCTATGTTTTCGTACCTTTTTAGGCCAAACACAATTATAAACTAACGAGTCAACCACTAGTGCTATTAATTTTTGCCTTATGCGCCACTTCACGTCTGGTAGACATGGATCATTAGGCTCCCCCACTTCTACTCTTCCATAAAACAAAGGTTTTTTATTCTTACGCTTGATACCTTCGGTTTTTGTGCTATTGGCTCTAGGACTATAAGTACTTTATAAATTGTCTTTTTCGGGTCTTTATAAAAGTGAGGAAAAGTTGAAACCCAAGATTTAAAACTTTTAAGGTAATTTTTTTTTTTATCATATATTTAAAAAATGTTTTTAATCTCGTTGTGAAGCCCCAATAATGTTTAAAACTTCCTTAATGCTATTTACTTTCTTCAACCAAATCAGATAATGTACTTCTTTTCTGCAGCCACCATTTTATTTTTATTTATTATTATTATTATTATTATTATTATTATTTTAAGTGCCCAAATGAAGCAAAATTTTGCAGGCTCTAGTTTTTTTTATAGTCTCGTTTTGGGCTCCTACTAAAAGTGAAAAAAAAAATTGGAATCCAACATTCAAGATTTTTAGGTACCATTTTTTTACTGAAATGTTTAAAAGTGTACTTTTTAATGAAATTTTTATGTAAAACGAATTTTTCAAGAGACTATTTTCCGAGAAAAATAGTTCCTTATAATCGAGGTTACTAATATTAAATAGGCTTCGTCCCATTCTTACATACCAAGCAGGGGTGATTCTGAATGAAAATTTTTTTTCGGAAATTCGCACCGCATTTTCGGAAATCGGCGGGGGGGGGGGGGGGGTGGTCCCTCCTCCCTTTAGCGATCTTCGGACAAAATCGGCGTTTTCGCGTTATCTTCAGACGAAATCAGCAATATTTTAGCGAAATCGGCGATGTATTGCGATCTTTTGCCAAAATCGGCGGTTTTTCTGCGATCTTTTGACGAAATCGCCGTTTTCCCATTTTTTTTTTTTTTTTAAACGAAATCGGCGTTTTTTTCGACGATCTTTAGGCAAAATTTGCTTTTTAACGCGATTTTTTCTCGAAAACGGCGTTTTATTCCCGCGATCTTTTGACGATATTGGCGTTTCTTCCGTGATCTTTTGATGAAATGGGCTTATTTTTTCAAATATTCTTTTGACAAAATATTTTTAAGCGATCTTTTATCGAAAACGGAGTTTTTTCCCGCGATCTTTTAACGAAATCGGCGTTATACCCGCAACCTTTAGACGGAATCTGCGTTTTCCCGCCGTCTTCAGAAGAAATCAGCGTTTTGTCTGCGATATTTGGTGAAATTGCCGTTTTTTTCGCGATCCGCACAGGAAATTCGCGTTTTTCATCGATCTTTTGACAAAGTTCGTTCAAAAAACGTTGACGAAATCGTCGTTTTTTCACGAAATATTGACGAAATGTATGCTATTTCGGCGATCCTATCACGAAATTTGCATTTCTATGCAATTGTTTTTTCCTCGCGCAAAACCGTACAAGTTGGCAACTATGCGGAACTGATAACCCAATTTCAAATTTTCGGAAGAGGATGTCTTAAATTTTCGGAAATTTCGGAATTTTCGGACGAGAATCACCCCTGATACCAAGTACATGCAAAATTCCAAATCTCTATCTCAATTTGTTCGGGAGATAGAGCGTTTACAGACATACACACACACACACAGACAGACAGACGGATGGATGGCAATTTTGTTTTCTAAAAATATGCTTTTCGGAATCTCCAGTATCTGAAACGTGTAAATCCGTCATTTTTGAACGGATTGAACGGATTTTGAACACACGTCATTTGTCACGATTGAAAGATTTACCCTTATACTACGTATGATGGGTAAGTAATAAACAAACGTGTCATAAACATTGAAGTTGTCAAGTTGATAATGCCCTGAAGTTTCAGAATACCCTGGAGTAAATGATTTTATGACAAAATTCAATCAATGTTTAACAATCACCTTTTAAATTAAACCTGTTTGTAAATCCGAACCTGATTCAATTAGGGGGAGTAGTTTTGATTCAAATAAAAAACAATAAACATTATGTTCTTAAGTTAAAAAAAAATATATATCACTGATTCAATTATAAGCTGATTCGAATAGGTGGCGGATTTTTGTACTTTTACTTGTAGGGGCCCGTGAAACCTGTCATCGGCCCTGACTATAAACTTCGAGGCCCCAAGGTCGGGGAGGGCTAATTAAAACTTCGCTCCAAGCGCAGTTTTTTTTTTTTTTTTGCATGTTGCTGTTTAAATGTACACAATATAATAAGCCCAAAAATGACCAAAAAACATAGAATTTGGCAACCCTACTCGCCAGGCAGAAAATACAGGGGAAAAAAAACAGATTTCCGATTGGTTGAATACTCTAAAGAGCAGTTTGTTTAGGTTCATTTTTGAGTTTATGTAACTTAATCATACTTTTTTGTTTAAAAACTTTTTGAAAGATGGATTTTGATAATTTTTTTTTCAATTTTATGTGATAAGAAAAAAGATTTTCGAGAATTTTTTAGATGCTTTTTATATTATTCAACTGATCAGAAGTCCATATTTTCTTCCTTATACTATCTTCTAAAATTAGTAGTTTTTTAACCATCAGTTTGGGGCCCCTCAGGCTTGGAGGCCACAGGGTAGTGCCCCAGCAGTAGTTACGTCCCTGTAACTATCAACAGATATAATTAAAATTATGAAAATTCATTTAATTTAATTAATCGTTACAATTATGTGCTCATACATGCACAAAAAAATGGCGTCAAAAAATGAGCAAAAAAAAAAGCATTAAAAAATGGCATCAAAATCAGCAAACAAGGCAACAAAGATTGCACTTTATAGACGCATTAGCACAACTTCTGCTGCAGTGGCGTTAATACGCAAGTACCGAAAAATCTTATATAATTAGGAACAATACTGTACTAATTACTGTCATTAAAAATACTGGATGAAGAAATATCACTTCATAAAAAGAAAGCTTCAAATGCTGTGGAAATCTTGCAGCATTTATGATTCCAAAATTCTATGAAAATGGGAATATGGTAAAATAATTTGATGAACAATGCAGGAAGTCCAAGATAATATATTTCTCAATAAAAAATGAGCAGGTATTAGCATATCAGAGATTGCTAAAATTAATTCAATCCCCATATCCAATATATCTAAATTCTTATTTTCAAGATCCTTACAGACATAAATTTTCAGTTTTACACACATGGTACAATTCTATGAAATTATGAAAAGTCTGACATAAGGGGCTATACATATACAGTAGACTCCCTTAAATCCGCACTCCTAAAATCTGCAACTCTTTGATTTTTTGACAAATTTTGGGTTATTTTCATGATTTTTTGACGAAATCTGTCGTCTTTTCGTTATTTTTGGATGAAATTTGCTGTTTTTTCGCGATTTCTTAACAAAATTTGCCTTTTTTTTTGCGATTTTTGACAAAATTTGCCGTTTTTTTCGCTATGTTTCAACAAAGCCTGATGTTTTTCAAAATAAAATTTTTATGAAATTTGGTATTTTAAAATGAAAGTTGTGTTGTTTCGCGCGATTTTTTGACAAAATCTGTTTTTTTTGTTTTTTTTTTTTTTAGATATTTTTAGACGAAATTTGCCCTTTTTTTTGCGATATTTTGAAAAAATTTGTTGTTTGTCATGATTTTTAATGAAATTTGCTGCTTTTTCGCGATTTCTCAACGAAATTTACCGTTTTTTCGCGATTTCTCAACGAAATTTGCTGCTTTTTTTATGAAATCTGATGTTTTATCGCTATATTTTAACGAAACTTGTTGTTTTACAAGATTTTTTGAGATCTTTTAAAGCAATTTGCGTTTTTTCTGAGATCCTTTGTTGAAATTCAGGTTTTTCCCGTAATATTTGGATGAAATTACGCACCCCCTGGGCCGATTAAGAGCTATTTTTTTGTGTCCTGTCTCCATTTTTGCTTAATTTACGTGTTATAATGCATGAGTGGCATTGCTAGTGCACACGGCGAAAAATGAGGTTCCCAGCCGGGAACCTGAGTGAAAAAATATGCAATCCCGGAAAGGATTTCTGGGTTCCCCTGGATCCCAGAAACACTAATTTTCGAGCCCTGCGAAGTATATTTAAAATGAAACTTGTGTTTACTAACAAATAAAAAAGAAAGAGAAGGAATGTTGTCCAATTGTTTTGTTGACAAGAATTTCTATCTGCCCTTCCCTCTCTCCCCATCTGTACTTGACAAATGCAAGAAGACACTATTACTGTTAAATATATTATGTAACAAAAAAAAAAACTATTATAAAATTCCTTTAAATAGTAACTATTTCCTTTTTTTTAAAGTGTTATTTGGTATAAAATTGTTTCATATATAAAGTGATATTTTATTAACTTCCTTTCAATTGAATTTAAAACATGCAAAAAATCAATGTAACCAATTTCGTGCATCACTCCAACAAAAGAAATAAATTCTAAAGGTAAAAATAATTTTAGATACACTGTACTCCCGATTATCCGTGTGCGGATTATCCGTTTTGCGGATTATCCGTGCAGCCCAAAAATTTAAATTTTCTCGTTTTTTCCTGTTTTCATTCAGGAGCGAAAAAAAAGAAAAGAAAAAGAAAGAAAGAAAAACTGCGTTTAACGTGACAGATCGTGATGGAATGAGATTTAATAATTTTGTAAATCAGGGGCGCCATTTGGGGGTGGCTGGGGGGGAAATGCCCCCCCCCCTCAAGAAATTTCATTTCTTAGAATTTACCAATAGTGAGCCCTCAAAGTGGCCTAAAAATGCATAGAAACCATGAATTTTAGGGTGTCTGCCCCCCCCCCCCCCCCAAGAAAAATGTGAAATGGCGCCTCTGTTCTAAACGCTGTTTTTGGATTACCTTGTAAGACTAGCATCTAGGAAGGGAAAAAGGACAAAGCAAAACGGGTTTCTTTTGCGACAAACAAATGCAATGGTCTCTTTCAGTAGCAGGTGCAAGCGTGTAACAGGTGACAGTTGCTAAGCTGATAAAGAAAAAGAGATTTGTTTTAATCCTTTTTCCCCCCTCCTTTTTTTTCACTCCCCATACATTCTTTCGTTTCTTCGAACCCCGGATGAACCATTTCGTGTTCTTATCGCCAGTTACTAAGAGTGTGTTTTGTATTGACTGTTGTCAGAGCTGTTTATTTTTTCCGTGTGTTTAATAACTTTTTCAGAATGAGTGAATTTACACAGCCTCCGAAACGGCGCAAAAGAGTTTTAACAATTAAACAAAAACTGGATGCAATTTCTAGGCTTGAAAAAGGAGAATCTGTCCAAAAATTAGCTTTGGAGTTAGATGTTGGCATACAGACTGTACGAGACTTCAGAAAACAAAAGCAGAAATTGATGGAATTTACTCGTGATTGTGATAGTGGAGCAGCTTCAACGACAAGAAAAGCAGTTAAAAAATCATCTTTTGAAACCCTTGATGCTTGCATGATTCAGTGGGTGAAGCAAAAACGATCAGAAGGCATTCCCATCTCTGGTCCTATATGCTTAGAGAAAGCATTGTTTTTTCACAAGGCTTTAGGCATTGAAGCCCCATTTAATGCATCTTCAGGTTGGCTGACTCGGTTTAAAAAACGTTATGGTATTAGAGAAGTACAATTAAAAGGAGAACAGTTAAGTGCAGATTATTCAGCTGCCGATTCATTTATTAAAGAATTTGATGAGTACAGGAAAAAAGAAGAATTGTCTCTCGATCAAATTTTTAATGCTGATGAGACCGGTATGTACTGGAAATGCCTCCCAACTAAAACATTAGCATCCCAAGAAGAGAAAGAAACTCCAGGTTTTAAAACTTCAAAGCAGAGAGTAACTGTGATGTGCTGTGCAAACGCCTCCGGAACATTCAGGTTGAAACCCCTTGTTATAGGAAAGTCTAAAAATCCTAGATCTTTCGGGAAGAATTTTGAAAACAAAATACCTGTTCATTATTATTCTCAATCATCATCTTGGATGGATACCGACTTGTTTAGAAGGTGGTTTCATGACAAATTTGTACCACAAGTGAGCGAGTGGCTACGAAAAAAAGGTCTACCCAAAAAAGCAGTTCTTTTAATTGACAATGCGCCATGCCATCCGGATGATATTTCGTCATGTGATGGAGATATTTTTGTAAAGTTCTTGCCTCCAAACGTAACTTCACTCATCCAGCCAATGGACCAAGGAGTTATCTCAACAATGAAGCGCATCTACAGAAGAAATCTTTTGAGACTGCTATTGGAAGAAGATGAAAATCTCGTTAAATTTTGGAAGAAGCTCACGATTTTTGATGCAGTGCAGCTTATTGCTGAAGCTTGGGATGAAATACAAAACTCGACGTTGCATCATGCTTGGAAAAAATTGATGCCTGGGGTCATACATGCAGATAATTCTGCAAACAGAAATACTAAAATACAAGCTTCTGAAATTGTTGAAATTATTTCTGATTTTGATGGATTTCAAAATGTTGATGAAGAAAATGTAGAAGATTGGATGAACGAAGATGAAAACGAAAAAGGCTATAAAATTCTTTCAGATCAAGGAATAGTGGATGCAGTTTCAGGCGAGCAAAGCGAAGTCAAAGAACAGGAAGAGAGTGAAGATGAACATGATGCAACAAGTGTGAGTCACGAAACAGCACTGAAGTGCGTAGATCAACTGTTAGACTACATGGGTCATCATAATACTAATTTCGAATTCAATGATGTCATATCTGTGCGCAATGTTCGCCAAATTATAAGGAAAAATGCCACGTTGGCTCGCAGACAAACAAATATAACAGACTTCTTCCAGAAAAGCAACTGACAGTAAATATGTAAGTACAAGTTATGTAAGTACAAGTGTTAAGTACATGTAATGGTATATGTAAGTACAAGTGTATTAAGTTATGGCAAATTTTATTACATATTTCATTACTAATACTTAATGTATTACTTTTTTGTATTAGCAGAGTATCGTAATTAAACCCGAAGTATTTTATATACCACTGTGTACTTTACTTATATCCTCCAAATATACACACTCTTCTGCGTGTTTGATCATTTTCGGATTATCCGTGTTTTTCGATTATCCGTGTGCACCCGTGCATTAATTAGCACGGATAATCGGGAGTACAGTGTATTAATAACGATATCATTATGGGGGAGGAGATCCAAAATTTACAAAAAGATGATAACGTTATATATGCACAGCCCCTAAGGCAATTTAGAAATTGATTTTTGAAACTTATTTATATCATAGATTTGGCAAATTTTCATAGTCAAACATTAAAATTGTATACAGTGTGACATTGAAAATCCGGTATCAAAACTCTTTTTTCTTTTACACTTTCAATTTATGGGAAAAGAAAAATACCAATTTTTATGAATTAAAAATTTCAATACCAAAAGTAAAAAAAAAAAAAAAAAAAAAGAATATTCAACTTTTTTTTTTAATTTGTCATAGGCGATTTTTTTTCTGAAGAAATTTTCTATGAGTTGCACCTTTGTATAGCAATGTGAACCACTTTGGTAACAATATTGAACAATACATGGATAAAATTTTCAGCAATGACAACACCAATGAATACTCCAAACTCTCCCCACTTCTGCATTAATTGGAATAATCATTAGGAGGACCTCAACTATATTTGTTAATATATATATATATATTCCCAAATTTTAGATTTTCCATTAAATGAAGTGGGGATATAGATAGGTAAGTTCATTATACTAGTTTGAACTGCTTCTATGCAGCAATAGAATGTTCAATATCAAGAATAAATTTATCATTAATCTAGACAGCATAATTAGTGAGCTGTGCATTTCCAAACAAATTTAACCTCCCCTTCCCCTAAATTTTGTATATTTTCTGTTCAATAATTGTGATTGGCAAGTACCTAACAACTATTAAATTTGACCAGTGATGACAATAAAATCAAACACTAAATTTTAAGTATTACTCATCAATTAAAGAGTGCTAATTTTGTCCTACAAAAACTTTTACCATAACTACATACTTTATTAATTTTATCACAATCATGCAAGTTGAAAGTTTTCAGAATAAAAAATATCCAAGTCAGGGTTCAAACTAAGGGCACATTGCATACCATGCCAATGTTCTGCCAATTAAGCTGCCCATACAACTTCTGGCAGACAAAATGCACTCAGATATTCTTTATATCACAGCATTTGGTCTGGCATGTGAAACAATACAACAGAATAAACCGCAGCCATAAGAACTCCAATTGTTCTTTGCCTATGGTTTATTTCGTTAAGTCGTGTCAAATTAATGACCAAATATCATGAACTACCAAGGCCGTAGCTAGACGTGAACTATAGAGGGGGGTTCATTTTTTTTTCTCCTTCTCTCTGACGCAGAAAGATAAATTAGTGCATATTCACATTGTAGGTATTATGTTTCTTATTATGCTATTGCAATAACTTCATTTTATACAAAGAAAAGTATATGATGATGAAAACTTTGACAATATAACTGGTGCAAAATTAACCATTTCACCGGCGAAGGGTATGGGGGAACAGTGCTTTTAACCCCGAGTTATCTCGGGGCAGATGGTTAAGTGGTTAGGCATCATGTTAGCTTCATAGGTGCAAATAGAACAAGCGAGTGTTGAAACACTTATTTTAATTACAATTTAGTAACTCTGCAAAACTGTGAAAGAACCTCAAAACTAAATTAGATTTTTGAACAGAATTTCATTTGGATTTTTGGAACATAAATTCATTTAGTGACCTTGGAATCTTTTCCAGGGGGAGAGGGCTCAAAATATTTTAGGGGGGCTGAGCCGCCCATAGCACCCCCTAAGCTATGGCCCTGTGAACTACAGATTGCCTGAGTGCATTTTATCTGCCAGAAGTCTCTAATACCCATAACAGACAAGGACAATAAACAACAAATATTTCTATAAACATTTTACGAAATATGTTTGACCAACTTGTTGAATGTTTGGTAAAGAGATTTTTCAAACTTTTTGCAGGATTATCCATTGAATGTTGATATGGAATGGTTACCTGATACATTTGTGTATCTCCTTTCTATTTATTCATATTTAAAATAATATCTTCCTAGTTTCATCCCTACTGGTTCAGTTGTTGTAGCACTAAATAAATGTAAAACTTTTCTTATGTGTGGGCAGATACAAACATTTTTCAATAAATAACTGTTTCTGTATACCTAATTACATTTGACTACCAATAGGTTGTTGGCATCATAGCTACTATTTGATGCCAAGTTTGGAAACATACCCACTGATGGAACTCTAGCCTCATTATCAAAACATAATTATATAATTATATTCTTATAATATAAGAATTTTATTTTTTTCATTACATTAAATTATTACAAAATTAGCAACAAAAAGACAGGACATGAAAAACTTAGTTTCACGATCTGATTTTTTAAAAATAAAATATAATTAAGCTATCTTCATTTGCATGAATTTTGAACATTTCTCAAGAGAACTATAAATTAACACGAACTATTCTAAAGTATAAGAAATGTTAGTACATAAAAAATATATTAATTACTAAATATTTTTACCCATCTTGTAAAACAATTATTAATTGCAATAAATTCTTGTCTCATTAATTAAATTGCGGATGAAATTATAGAAAAAAATGCGCATTAAGTGCCCCAAAAAAATAAATAATAATAATAACAAACATGCATTATTTTGTAAACAAAAATGTCAACATATTAGTAATTGTTTGACATCAGTTACACGTCTACTTAAAACGATCAAAATGTTCTAGGCCTTCATCTACTGGAAAAATAATTCATAAATGTATTTATATATATTACAAAAAATCTTTTGAATTCATCAAATTAAAAAAAAAAAATTAAATTAAAAGTATTGAACGGTTATTGACATTTGCAGATAAAGTTATAGTAGCTTAAAAAAAGATTTAATACTAGAAAATAATAAATATTAAAATGACTTGAGATCCTCTTACAACGAATCTATAAATATAGGATAAGAATAACAATCAGATATATATTCAATACCTTATGCATTATCATCAGAACACTAACACTTTATATTGATACGATACTCTGAGAGAAATCACCTTCTCCCGCATCCAAGAACTTTTGTTTTTCGCGACCGTTTCGCCCTTCAGTAATCAAATCTAGCGCCATCTAGTAACTCTTCCGGCTTTATTTCTACATCTTCGTGCCGATTATCCGATTCGTGTTTACCGTAATTTCCTCGTATAATCCGCGGATCAAACAATTATTTTTTGACCCAGAAATTTTATTTTGTAATTGATAGCAAATAATTACGGCGATCTAAAAAGTCATATTTTATTCAATAAAATTTCTGGGTCGAAAAATGATTGTTTGATCCGCGGATTATACGCAGGAAATTACGGTAATTTCGAAGTACATAAATAATAGGCATTCGGCGCGGGCTAGTAGATTGAAATATTTTTTGGAAAAAGCAAGGTGTTAGAAATAACCCTTTAATCGTAATCTTTCTTTCTCTTATTTTTTATTTATTTTAAATCATACACGAAAAAATAAAAATACTTTTTTTTTTTTTTCAGGTTTAAAAAAAAATGTAAACAAATAAAAAATAAAAAAACACTATGGGAATAGAGAACATCGTTCTTCGTTCATTCAATATTTTGTAATGTAAAAGATAAAAAAGCTGCTTATTATACTATTACTAGTTTTCTTATTACATTTTGCTTCTTTTATCTGTTATTGTTTTTATATTATTAGTATTTATTAGTATGTTTAAAAAAAAAATGTAGAATAGACATAAATTCAAGGGAAAATATGCTATAATTGTGACTGCAACAAGATACAACCTTAAAAGCATAATAATTTTAGTCAGAATGATATTCAAAGATTTCTATAACATTATTTATTAATTAAAATCATTTTCATGTTGATCACATGGAGTAAAATTGATGACTGAAATTTTACTTGAATTTTGATGCTGCCATCTGTCATTGATAACAGTAACTATAAACTTGCTAAACGCTCCTATCGATCAAAATAAATTTTGGGTTTTATGTTTCAAAAATTGTTAAATAAGAAGACGATGAATTTTAAATGGCGGATTTGTAAAAAAAATATAAAACATTTCAATTACATTTATTCACATTCAAGACATATCAATGTAAAAGGCAATAAAGAAATATAAAAATCAAGAAATGATTAAAAATACAATATACTTTCACCGATTTTTTTTTAAATAGAAAATTGAAAGTTTTTATTTTTTATTTTTATTTATTTTTTTTTTTTCAGTTAGTGAACAGTGTTTTATGTACTCCCTCTCTATTGGGTAAAATTTTTAAATACTACATGAATGTAAAAGAAAATCGGAACTAAATACCGTCTTTCACGGGAAATTCAGGTTCTTTCTTACAAACTGAATCCTTAGTCCAACCATATTAGCTTCTCTGTCATACGCCTGCGTGACGCTTTTACACATGTCATTACGTAGTTCATTATAACGTTGTACTACTTCTTCTGTTATATTTTCGGCGGAAAAATCATTTACTTGAATGAACCTAAAATTATTTCCCGAATTATTAGGGTTTGTGCATTTTATAAATTACAGTAAACTCCCTCAAATCCGCAAACCAGAAATCCACAATTCTCTAAAATCCGCACATATTTTACGGATGTAAACAATGAAATTTTCAATTTAGATATTGGGACAAAATTTGATTTTTTTAAAGTTTTGTTATTAATAGTTGTGTATTAATAATTGTGTCAATTCCATACATTTTCTAATTTGTAATTTTCTTAATAATACTCTATTCATGTTTTTTTCATGAAGTTTTTTTTCATTTTTTTTTTTTTTTTTTTTTTTTTTTTTTTTTGAAAAAAAAAATGAAGATAGTGCTGATATCACTGGTAATCACAATCTTCTTACCAAATATATTTATGCATTAAGACTTTTTGGTTATTAAGCCTGGCTAAACTTGAAAAAAAAAATCCTTATTTTATGATTTTGATGTGAATTAGTAATGTACTTTTATAAGGCAAGTTTTGTTGAATAATTTTTGAAAAGTACATTTAATCTTTATAATGAATATTTAATCATATACTATTGATTATTAACTTGACTTTTGTTATTAATACTTTAATAATTTAAAAAATTATCTAAATTTTTATTATTTTAGTTTATTACTTATTTTAATATTTTATTATATTGTAAGCATTCATTATAGTTCCGATCGCACTATTTATTGCACTCAAATGACTGTTTAAAAAAAATTAAACAAAGCAATGACCAGAAATCCGTAAAATTCTAAAATCCGCACAACCTCTGGTTCCAAGCTGTGCGGATTTGAGGGCGTCGACTGTATTATATTAGGTGCATTTTATTAATTATTTATTACGGTGTTTCACCGTAGTGACTGTGACTCTTGTGACCTGAGCGAGAGGTTATACGGACTAGTTATTATGCAGGGATAGTAGTTATTCAAATTATATTACTTCCTTTTGAATATTCGCGTGAAAATTATCGCTTGAAAGTCTCTTGAAAATTGGCATTTTGGAGCTTCGTCCTTAAATTTTGCACACCTGTGTAGTTACTGAAGAACTGATTACCAAAATAAATAACGCAATCTGTTTTAGATTGAATACTGATGAAACTAGGATATTTCAAGATTCAAGCACAGAATAGTTTGTCATTTGAGTTAGATATGTGGTCCCATTAAAGTCACATGGTGAGTTTTCACCACTTTTCACAGTAATTATTTCACAGTAGGGTATCTGTTACCATTTGACAAAGTCTTGTGACAGAAAGTCACCATGTGACTTTAATGTATCATTATTTGGTTATTTATAATAATACAACATTCACAATGACTTTGAAATTGAGCCTCCAAATGACAGTCACATGAGAGTCTCAATAAAACGGCACTGTAAAGTCACCTGGTGACTCGTCACAAAGCAGCAGTCGCAGTGACCTGACAGTGGAGTCACATGTAGTAGTCATTTGAGACTCATAAAAGAGATGCATGGAATTTCCTATTTTTTGTTTCGCCGTAGTGACTGTGACTCTTGTGACCATGTGTGACCTGAATGAGATTTTATATGGACTAGCTGTTATGCAGGTACAGTAATTATTCGAATTATATTACTTCCTGTTGAATATTCGCGTGAAAATTATCGCTTGAAAATCCCTTCGTTCTTAAATTTTGCACACCAGTGTATATCCAGCATATTTAGATGATTGCATTGTGAATACCTGGGCTGAAGTAAGAAGTAGTATTTCTATGGACATTTATTACGTTACAATTCCTCATCTCTAGATTTTGTTACAAATTTTTAAAAAGTTTTTAACCTTCTGTCTTTTTATTTTTTCTCTAACGTTAGAGGACCGGTATTATGATTACCTCTTAGTAGCATTTCTTGTTTGGCACAATATAAGATTCTTAGAATGTTAGATGTTGCCTCCTAAAGAACTATAGGAGGCACTGTGAAAAGCCGCCAAAAAATCCCTACTCAGGATTAACCATCCTTCATCCTTGTAATTGATAATTCTACAAAAGGTAAAGAAACTTTCCCACATAAACACGCTATTCTAATTCTATGCACATTCTCTTTCTATTGAAGATTCATATGCAAACAATTTAACTCAAATTTATTCAGTGAAGTGCCAGAAAACACCGGCCGCTATGGCCTTTGAAAATTTGTTGCTATCCTATCATCTTTCTTTTCATTTCTTGTTACTAGTTTTTTTTTTTTTTTTTTTTTTTTTTTAAATAAAAAGCCTTTTATAATTAAACGTTTTTAAAAAAACATTATTTTTCACATAATTTTACATTACAAGGTTCTATTACAGTTTTTGGCTCTTTTTTTCTACAAAACATTTTAACATTGATCATTCTAAAAATTTATTATATCGTGATATACAGGGTGTATCTAAACTACTGGGCAAAACTTTATGGGGTGATAGTACACATAAAGACAAATAATATTAAATGGGAAACTAAGGTTCCCAAACGTTTTCCGAAGGAGATAGGCGCCATCAAAGTTTAGAGTCCAAAATTTGAAATGATAATAAATAAAGAATACTGCCCACTTAAACTGATGTCATTGAGCTCACAGGCTACAAATATTAATTGTACATTAAAGCCTTATATTTTCAAGGGTTAATTCCGTTCGAAAAAAAATTAAGAAGGGGAAACAGCTCTTCCCTTTCCTCTTTTTTTATACTTAATCATTGAACCTGCTATGCTATCAAAGACATGCTTTATCATATAAAAAATCTATATCCAAAATTCAGAGCAAATGAGATAATTCTTAATAAAAACCCATTTAGCATTTATATAATTTAAAAGGAGTTATCCCCCTCTTTTATACTTAACCATTAAACTTCCAAAACTATTCAGAGATTTGAACGAAATCTGAAAATTCTGCTTGAAAAACCCATTTATATAAATTAAGGGGGGGGGGGGCATTAGAACCCCTGTTCCCCCTATTTATACTTATTCAATGAACACCTAATAACAGTCACGGAATCGCCTCATCAGAATGATCCTAATCTAAATTTTGAACGAAAACTTAATTCTGCATGAAAATCCCATTTATATCAACTAAGGGGAGGGACATCAGCCCCCCGTTCCCCCTCTTATACATATCGAATGAACTCCAAAAACTAATCAGGGAAGTGCCTTGTCAGGATATACCTATATACAAAATTTCAAGTGGATCGGATGTTTTTATCATGAGTTATCGCGTTACGCACGAACGCACATACATACAGAACGGACGGGCACATAAGCTCTCAGGCTATGATAGCCTGTGAGCTAAAAACGGAAAAATTGGTCGATTCGTTTGCGGTTTTCACGAAAACTATTCTTTATGTCAGCATTGTGTTGAAAATAAATTATAAAGATAAATTCCAAAAAATGCCGATAGAGGGCGCTTTAGACTTTGGAGTAACGAACAACTATTTTTTACCGTTATTTTTTGCATCTCATTTAATTTATTTAAAAGTCTAGACATAAACTTAAATTTTGAGCTCAAAATCTGTGGTTAAGTAGCGCAAACTGAACTGTGTTCAATGGGAGTGGGTAGGTTCAAATTTCAAATGATTATAAAAAACAGAATAATTGGTCAATTGATTTGCGGTTTATATTAAAACTATTAAAACTATTCTTTAGGTCAGTATTATCTTAAAAATAAATTATAAACATAAATTTCAAAAAATGTCGATAGAGGGCGCTTTAGACTTTGGAGTAACGTACAACTATTTTTACCGTTATTTTTTGCATCTCATTAAATTTGTTTAGAAGCTTAGACATGAACTTAAATTTTGAGCTGAAAATCTGAATCGTTGAGAGTGGTTAAGTAGCGCTAACTTGAACTGTGTTCAATGGAGGTGGGAAGGTTCAAATTTCAAATGATTGTACAAAACAGAAAATTTGGTCGATTCGTTTGTGGTTTTCTATAAAACCATTCTTTGTGTCAGTATTTCCTTAAAAATAAATTTTAAAGATAAATTTCAAAAAAATCCGTTAGAGGGCGCTTTAAACTTTAGAGTAACCAAAATAATTTTTAACTGTTTGTTTTTTGTATCTAATTTGCAAAAGCTTAGACTTAAATTTTGAGCTCAAATTCTGAATCATTGGGAGGGGTTAAGAAGCTTAAACTGAACTGTGTTCAGGAGTTGAAATGTTACCCTGCCAACCCTACGAACACAGTTCAATTTTTCGCTACTTAATTACTCACAACGATTCCGATTTTGAGCTCAAAATTTAAGTCTAAGCTTTTAAAACATTTATTTAGATTTTAAAAAAATAACAAAAAAAAATAGTTGTTGGTTACTCTAAATTTTAAGGCGCCCTCTAACGGAATTTTTTGAAATTTATTTTTAAAATTTATTTTCAACGAAATACTGACATAAATAATGGTTTTACAGAAAACCGCAAACGAATCGACCATTTTTTCCGTTTTTTATAATCATTTGAACTTTCAACCTTTTCACCCCCATTGAACACAGCTGAGTTTGCGCTACTTAACCACTCTCAACGATTCAAATATTCAGTTCAAAATTTAAGTTTATGTCTAAGCTTCTAAAAACATTTAATGAGATACAAAAAATAATAGTAAAAAGTAGTTGTTCGTTACTCCAAAGTCTAAAGCGCCCTCTATTGGCATTTTTTGAAATTTATCTTTATAATTTACTAGCTGACCCGCCCGGCGTTGCCCGGGTCCGTATTAGCAATATTAAACGAACTTGAAATTTGTATGATTTTATCAATAACTGGAAGCATGCAGAAATGCATTGTCTGAAATACGTCGCAGCTGACTTTGTGAAAAATCAGTTTTAAAAACAACAACTAATATTAAACTCTAAAAATACTTAAAATGAGCAATGAGAAACACGGGAGGGAACATGTATCCAACGATTGCGTTAGTTTCGTGTTAAAGTGTTGATATTTTCTTAACAGACGATTTTTTGTGATAAATACATTATCTGTTTTATATTTCTTCTTAATGATATTCCTCTGGACCGAGTTGGCGCATTGCCAAGATTTGCTTCCTCTGGACCGAGTTGGCGCATTGCCAAGATTTGCTTTCCCCTGTGCCTCAATTAATTAATTAATTAATTATCCTCGGAATTCCTTTTATTTATAGAGATTTTCAAGACAATACTGATATAAAGAATAGTTTTCGTGAAAACCGCAAACGAATCGACCAATTTTGCCGTTTTTTATAATGATTTCAAATTTTAGACCCTAAACTTTCATTACGCCTATCTCCTTCGGAAGACGTTTGGGACCCTTAATTTCCCATTTAATATTATGTCTTGATGTGTACTATCACCCCTTAAAGTTTTGCTCAGTAGTTTAGATACACCCTGTAATGAGTATAGAGGAAATTAAGAAAGATCATAACACGAAAGTAAATGTTTTAAATTTGACTCCTAAAGTTAAATTATACGACATACGCGTATTAAACTAATTTTTTCTATGTCAAATTAATAATATGATACATTTATTATACTTATCGAATTTTATTGTGCATAAAGCGAACATTTCTGTTATAACATTAGGCTGAATAAATTTGTATTTTTACAACTTAAAATATATGTAGTTCTAGTGTAATGGAAGAAGGAAAAAAATAAATCAGTTTTTACTATCATTCGATTTAACTTAATTTTTTTAACTTTCGGGTGGGGCTTCAGCTCCCTCCCTGGTTGCAACGACCTGGTGTTATCGCAGTATTTTTGCAGCACTAACAGTGGCGTAGGAACTTTGAAAAACTAGGGGGAGCTGGAGCATCAACGCTGTGCAAAGAGGGGGGGGGGGGGGTAAGGGGGCGGTCACCCCGGGTATGTAATTTTAAGGGGCGCCAAATTTATACTACCAACAACATTTTTTTGACTTGTCAGAAGAAAAAGTTGGGGGAAGGAGTCGCCATATTGAAACATTTCCACGTGCGCAGTTTTCCCTTCGCACGCCCATGCGGAGCATATTGTCAAAAGCTCAGGGCTGCGGAGTCGGAGTCAGAGTCATGGAGTCGGAGTCGGGCCCATTTTTGAGAAAAAGGAGTCGGAGTCGTAAAAAACAACCCGACTCCGACTCCGGCTTTTTTCTTAGAGAGTTTGAAGTGAAATTAAACCAACAAAATATAATAATCCATAGAAGGAATTTTTATTGCTATTTTTGGAATATATCGGACTACCCAAGCTAAAGAATCCCAATAAACTACCCAGAGTACACAGAAGATGAAAATTGTTTTTAATTAAAAGCTTTGGTAGATCCCAGATTATTTGCGAACTAGTAAAGATCTTCTATCTTTACAAGAATAAAGTATTGGATTCTTGAAAAATTTCGATTTCCGGCATTCGATGCGGATTTATACGTTTTAGAAGATCCTGAACTGAACACGATTTGATATAGTTTTTCGAAAATGTCTGTCAGTCGGACTCACTTCGTGAGTCTGCATGCGACAAAAATTTTGGAGCGCTCTATCGCAAGAACTAATGGATGGAATTTCACAAAACTTTAGATTTCGTTAGATCTTGATAGAAACTGGTTTTGATTAATTTTTGGTGTATATCACTCGACAGGTGGCTTTGCTATGCTGCGTTATTCACAATCTCCACGGTATCTATATCTTAAAAATAATTCACGGATTTTTATAAAACTTTAGATTCAGTTAGTCCTTGATATAATTAGGTGCTGTAAATTTTTTGATGTAAATCGCTCAATAGGTGGCGCTGCTATACTGCATTGCTCATGATATTGCAACAGCGCTATCTCAAAAACAAATGCTCGAATTTTCATTAAACTTTATGTTTTATTAGTTTGTAATCTAGATTAGTATAGTTTAGTGTTTGGTGTAAATCGCCCTACAGGTAGCGCTGATATGCTGCATTTTTTACGATTTTGAAATAGCTGTGGCTCAATCACTAATGCATGGATGTTCATTAAACTTTAGATTCAGTTAGTATCTGATCGAAATTGATCCTGATTCGTTTTTGATGTACATCACCCAACATGTAGCACTGTTATGCAGAATTTTAAGATTTCCGCTATAACCCTATCTCAGAAATTAATGTACTGATTTTCACCAAACTTCAAATTCAGTTAGAAGTTGATATAACTTGTTGACTAGATTTTGGTGTAAATCACATAAGAGGTGGCGCTGCTATGCTGCATTTTTCAGGAAGTATTAACATGTGTGATATTGAAGAAAGTTCTAAGATTAACACATCTGACTATTTTTTTTTCCTTTCCATTGAAATTTTTCTGCTCTAGAGAGCACTAGTTAACATAAAAATTGTGCAGATTTCTCCTTTTCGAAGCCACGGATCCGAAATAGTAAAATATCCGTTTTGTTATCTCTTTTACATTTCGGTAATTTAATTTTTCAGGTTTGTGGTACATAAAATTAAAGAATTTGTAAAACGAAATTTTTTTTTTTTCCAAAGCTCTAAAAACTGAATACCGAAATAATGACTTTTTGCCTTATTTTTCTTTCGTTCCCTCATAACTTTAACCAGCATCAACATTAGTATATTAGCTAGCCAGGAAGCCAGGAGTCGGAGTCGTTAAAATTTCCGGAGTCGGAGTCGAAGTCGTTAAAAATTCCGGAGTCGGAGTCGGCCATTTTTCCTACCGATTCCGCAGCCCTGCAAAAGCTAGTGGCGAGGATAATTTCATTCAATTCATTTCGAAGGATTTCTTTTGTTGTACTTTTCACAAACAAGAATATAAAAAGAAGCATATCGAAAGATAATCCAGTTTAGATAATTTTTATTCGATATACTTGATGACACTTAATTTATGGACGATCCCGTATACAATATTCAAATTTCAGGTTTCTCCTACTCAGGCCCCGCTTAGAGGTAAGGGAAGCCCGACATCACACAGTGAGCCCTCTATTACTCAACCATTTTTTTTTTTTTTTTCAAATTATTAAATTCATTTTTTGTATGCTTAAATGAGATTTGCTATTATAATTTGAGATTTTATAATAAAAACTTCGAGTAAATATGACACTAATAGTATTAAATTAAAACTAGCTATTTATAACCTTATGAAAGACTATTTTACATTAATTATACATAATCAATTAATTTTGTCATTTACCAATGTAGAACTACAGTTGAGAATATTTGAATTTCAAAATATGTTTTATGATTTACTAATTACAGTACAGTAAGAAAAAAAAACACAGTTTCGTAAGATTTTTTTTACCCCTGATTGAATTTTTTTTTCTTCTAAAAATTAGCTTTGAAATGTATTTGGGGGCCCTTTAGTGTTTCAGTAAGTAAGCATGGGCTTCACGGGCATATTTCTTAAACAGGCCCTGCTCCTACTCCCATTTACCAAAAGTTTTTTCTGTTGTTTTAGGCTTCCTCTTTATAAATATGCAAAAGTCCTTCCGGCAATGCCGGGAGGAAGAGGTAGCTTTTATATACTTATTTATTTATTTTATATTAAGTTATATAAATCAAATATACGAAGCTCAAAATAGTGGAACACGATTATGTAAGATTGAATACTAGTTTTTGTCAATACTGAACATTAATAGGAATTTTTAGAAATTAGTCATCTGTTATTCATCCTGGTTTTATTTTAAGCGATTTATAGGGTCGCCAAATTCCACGATATCCATTTTAAAGCAGCATGATGGATAAAAAAAAAAAAAAAAAAAAAAACCAATAAGCTTGATCGAAATCTTAATTCATGTGAACATGCACACTCACATCGAAATCGATTAATATATACGAGTGCTGTCGCGGGCAAATTGACATTTAAAAAAAATGTCACCCACATTAGAAATTCAAGCTGCTATATCCCAGGCATTTTTCAAGGTAAAGACAAAGTAAAAAATACTCCGGAATTCATTATTAAGATAAATAGTTCAGAAAGAATTTTTTTTCAATTTCTAATTTTTTGTTTATACATCATTATACATTTAAAGGATTTTTGACGAATTTAAGTGGCCGCCATTTTGAAACAAGATGGCGGGTAAAGTTTGCCCGTGAACTCGGTCAACACATTGGTATGTACCATGAACACACGGAGTTATATCGAAATCAGTTTATAAATATGCGTATTAACGCGTGACAAATTTCAGACCGTTTCAAAATGTCAATCTCACTGAAAATTGAAAGTGCTAAAACTCAGCCATTTTTCTAGTATAGATGAAACAAAAAATGCTCTAGAATCTTTGTATCAAAGTCAAAACACTAAAGAAAAATCTTTTTTTTTTTTTTTTTTCAATTTCTTACATTTTGTGCCTCATTTTAAAATTTAAATTTAAAAAAAAATAGTATTCCGCCATTTTGAAACAAGACGGCGGTTGGAACTGGCCAACGAATTCGGTCCAGGCATAAGTATGTCCTATCTACGCACCAAGTTTCATCCAAATCGGTGTATAAGTACGCGTGTTATCACGTGACGAAAACCAGATCATTTCAAAATGTGAGCATCACTAGAAATTAAAAGTACTATAACTCAGATATTTTTTTAAGACACAGACGAAACAAAAAGTGCTTTGGAATCTTTCTGTCAAGGTCAAATGCATAAAAGAAAAATCTTTTTCAATTTCTCACTTTTTTTAGCTCACAGGCTATCATAGCCTGAGAGCTTATGAGCCCGTCCATTCTGTATGTACGTTCGTACGTGCGTAACGCGATAACTCATGATAAAAATATCGGATCCACTTGAAATTTTGTATATAGGTATATCCTGATAAGGCGCTTCCCTGATTAGTTTTTGGAGTTCATTCGATATGTATAAGAGGGGGAATGGGAGGCTCATGCCCCTCCCCTTAATTGATATAAACGGGATTTTCATGCAAAATTAACAGTTTTCGTTCAAAATTTAGATATAGGATCATTCTGATGAGGCGATACCGTGAATGTTATTAAGTGTTCATTGAATAAGTATAAACAGGGGGAACGGGGGGGGCTCATGCCCCTCCCCTTAATTGATATAAACGGGATTTTTATGCAGAATTAACAGTTTTCGTTCAAAATTTAGATATAGGATTATTCTGATGAGGCAATACCGTGGCTGTTATTAGCTGTTCATTGAATAATTATAAACAGGGGGAACGGGGGTCTCATGCCCCTCCCCTTAATTGATATAAACGGGATTTTCATGCAGAATTAACAGTTTTCGTTCAAAATTTAGATATAGGATCATTCTGATGAGGCGAGTAAGTGGCTGTTATTAGGTGTTCATTGAATAAGTATAAACAGGGGGAAAGGGGGTTCTAATGCCCCTCCCCTTAACTTGTATAAATGTATTTTTCAAGCAGAATTGTCAGATTTCGTTCAAATCTCTGAATAGTTTTGGAAGTTTAATGGTTAAGTATAAAAGAGGAGAATAACTCCTCTTAAATTATATAAATACTAAATGGGTTTTTATTAAGAATTATCCGATTTGCTCTGAATTTTGGATATAGATTTTTTATATGATAAAGCATGTCCTTGATAGTTTAGGAGGTTCAATTATTAAGTATAAAAAAGAATACTGCCCAGTTAAACTGATGGCATTGAGCTCACAGGCTACAAATACTAATTGTACATTAAAGCCTTATATTTTCAAGGGTTAATTCCGTTCGAAAAAAAAATTAAGAAGGGGAAACAGCTCTCCCCTTTCCTCTTTTTTTATATTTAATCATTGAACCTCGTATACTATCAAAGACATGCTTTATCATATAAAAAATCTATATCCAAAATTCAGAGCAAATTAGATAATTCTTAATAAAAACCCATTTAGCATTTATATAATTTAAAAGGAGTTATCCCCTTCTTTTATACTTAACCATTAAACTTCCAAAACTATTCAGAGATTTGAACGAAATCTGAAAATTCTGCTTGAAAAACCTATTTATATAAATTAAGAGGGGGGGGGAGGCATTAGAACCCCTGTTGCCCCTATTTATACTTATTCAATGAACACCTAATAGCAGTCACGGAATCGCCTCATCAGAATGATCCTAATCTAAATTTTGAACGAAAACTTAATTCTGCATGAAAATCCCATTTATATCAACTAACGGGGGGGGGGCATTAGAACCCCTGTTCCTCCTATTTATACTTATTCAATGAACACCTAATAACAGCCACGGAATCGCCTCATCAGAATGATCCTAATCTAAATTTTGAACGAAAACTTAATTCTGCATGAAAATCCCATTTATATCAACTAACGGGGGGGGGGCATTAGAACCCCTGTTCCCCCTATTTATACTTATTTAATGAACACCTAATAACAGCCACGGAATCGCCTCATCAGAATGATCCTAATCTAAATTTTGAACGAAAACTTAATTATGCATGAAAATCCCATTTATATCAACAAACGGGGGGGGGGGCATTAGAACCCCTGTTCCCCCTATTTATACTTATTCAATGAACACCTAACAAAAGTCACGGAATCGCCTCATCAGAATGATCCTAATCTAAATTTTGATCGAAAACTTAATTCTGCATGAAAATCCCATTTATATCAACTAACGGGGGGGGGGATTAGAACCCCTGTTCCCCCTATTTATACTTATTCAATGAACACCTAATAACAGTCATGGAATCGCCTCATCAGAATGATCCTAATCCAAATTTTGAAAACTTAATTCTGCATGAAAATCCCATTTATATCAACTAACGGGGGGCATGAGCCCCCCGTTCCCCCTCTTATACATATCGAATGAACTTCAAAAACTAATCAGGGAAGCGCCTTGTCAGGATATACCTACATACAAAATTTTAAGAGGATCGGATATTTTTATCATGAGTTATCGCGTTACGCACATACATACAGAACGGGCGGGCACATAAGCTCTCAGGCTATGATAGCCTGTGAGCTAAAAAAGGAAAAAGGGGAGAGCTGTTTCCCCTTCTTAATTTTTTTTCGAACAGAATTAACGAAAATACAAGGCTGTAATGTACAATTAGTATGCGTAGCCTGTGAGGTCAATGCCATCAGTTTAACTGGGCAATATTCTTTTTATTGTACCTAATTTCAAATTTTAAATTTCTTTAAAAAAAATTTAAATGGCCGCCATTTTTAAACAAGATGGCGGATGGAACTGGTTAACGAACTCAGTCCAGGCTTTATTAAGTACTATGTATACACCAAGTTACATCTAAATCGATTTATAAATACGAGTGTTATCACGTGACAAAAATCAGATCGTTTGAAAATGTCAGCCATAAGAAAAATTCAAAGTTCTATAACTCAATCATTTTTTAAGATATAGAGAAAGTAAAAAGTGTTCTGCATATGGTGTTTTAAGATCTAACACATAAAATAAAAATATTTTTCAACTTTTAATTTTTTCGCATTTAATATTAAATTTTAAATTTTTTTTAAATTTTTTAAATGGCCGCCATTTTGAAACAAGATGGCGGATTATGCTGGCCAAGGAACTCGGTCGAGATATTTGTATGTGCTATGTACATACCAAGTTTCATTCAAATCGGTTCATTAATTCGTTAGTTATAGCATGACAAAAATCAGATCGTTTCAAAATGTCAGCCATAAGAAAAATTCAAAGTGCTATAACTCTGTCATTTTTTAAGATATAGACAAAATAAAAAGTGTTCTAGAATTGGTGTTTTAAGATCTAACACATAAAATAAAAATATTTTTCGCCTTTTAATTTTTTCGCATTTAATTTTAAATTTTAAATTTTTTTAAAAATTTTAAATGGCCTCCATTTTGAAACAAAATGGCGGATGATGCTGGCCAACGAACTCGGTTGAGATATTTGTATGTACTATGTACATACCAAGTTTCATTCAAATCAGTTCATAAATACGTTAGTTATCGTATGACAAAAATCAGATATATATATATATGTCAACATTTGAACGGAGTGTTGTTTTGGGGTCTGGGGGTCATGATCGGTGAAAATATACCAAAATTTTCTGGAAGTGTTTTCCTCCGGACGGCTGCAATAGGTAGCTTTTTACTTTGTGTAATGAAAGCTACCTAATAGCATCAAGTGAATCTGATTGAGTCTATGTTGACCCAGTGTTTGATGGCGGTATGTCTGTTTAAAGAAGAGCATTGAAAGCTATCTCAGCTGTCTCTAAAGATACCGGAATAACCAATATAAATTCTGCCAAAAGGTGAACTTCAGAAAATATTTTTTTACTAATTACTGCGATGATATCATTTTAGTTATGATCGACAACGCATTTCTGTCAGTTTCGTTCGGGACTAGTGTTGTTAGAAAAAATTTGCAGAAAGGTTTGTCAAACCAAAGTCATTAGCATGTATTCTAAGATTTTGTTTCATATCTTCTGACGTGGTTGAAGCTGTTCCGTGAATTTGGATTCGATCTTTATGAAAGAGTCAGAAGTTTTTTGATTAAATCGTTTTACTAATTCATTGGTAATAAGGTTCAGTGCTTTGCTGAAAATTCTCAATTTTTCTTATTGTTCGAATTGTCTTGGAGCGGAGGGATGGTTGTCGGCTCATATCTTATTAAAACTACCTTTAGTTTGGAGATTTTTATCATTAGTTTTTATTATTATTTTTTTTTAATTTCTTCCGGGGGAGCTGAGCCTGTCTGAAATATCCCAGGGGGAGCCACAGCTCCCCTGGTTCCTACGCCTATGCGAATAATAAACATGTTTTCTCTCCCTGTTCGTGTCATTTCTTTATTGTGTTTTGTGTCGTGACTTCTGCGCCAGGAAAGTGTTTCGACCATGGGTTGTTATGTAAATCTGAATCCTTGTTATGACCTCTAAAACCCCTTAAGGTTTGTCTTATTATTTCTGGGACACTGGGTGCAAGAAATCCACCCAAGTCAAGACTGAAATCTTTTCTGAACATTAGAAATAACTAAATAAAAAGACTTAGATTTCCCAGTCTTGCATTATGGCTAAAAATTGACCTCTTACAATAAAAGAAAGTGATTATATGTTCTTGATGGTGAAACTGCTATTATGAAATAGAATTTTGAGTCAATCAAAAATCTCTTCAAGATTGAAATCAGTCATGAGACTGAAGGTCTTGCACCCATGTGGGACACCCTGTATATACATAGCCATATTACGCTGTTATTTCGGACCCCGCATTCACAGGAAAAGAAATTAAACAGGCGAAAATTTTACAAATCCTGCGTTATTGAATAATGCGGGGAGGGAGGAGGCTCTTTTTTCTCTCTCTCTGACGCAGGAAGATAAATTAATGCATATTCACATATTGTAAGTACTATGTTTCTTATTAAACTTTTGCAATAACTTTATTTTATGCTAACAGGGTTCATACTCATTCCCCCCCCCCCCAAAAAAAAAAAAAAAATCCCCAGAGGTATTTTTCAGGATGTGCAATTTTTCCATACCAACAATTAACGACATTTTGATATTACATATGATAATAAAGCACACGAACAGTAACAATTGCCCCCCAATTTCCCAGAATAGACTCATTTTTGCAGGTTTTCCCGGATTTGGGAATTATTTTGTATTATCCCCTGAGATTTCCCTGATTTTTACAATCTAAAATTCATCCCCTGATTTTCCCAGGAATTCCACATCCCCCTGATGAGTATGAACCCGGGCTAACAATGAAGGTCTCCATACTGGGCATACTCAGAATTTTTTGAAAAATATACTAATTAAACTACTTATGTATGTGATAAAGGATCAGTAAAATTTAGTGGCGTAATCACAGTACATATAGTCAGCCAAATAATAAAATACTTTCAAATGTTTGGCGTGAAAAATGAAAACGTCACTCGATTTGGCGAGCACCACATTTTCTCGCCAAAAGCAAACGATTTTAATGCAACTGAAAGTAAATAGTATTTATTAATTTAAACAATTAAGGAATTTAATACGTACATTTTCTTTTTGTATTATATATTTATGTCGCTTGTTGTTGCAGTTATTTAATTTTGTCATTGTAAAAATGATTTCATATGTAAAAAAATGTTTTCATATACTTCTGCGTATTCCAAAATAAAGACCAGAATGAAGAATGTTGCAGTAATACATTTCAAGAGTTACATTTGAAACAATACATTTGAAAAGTTTTTGTTTCTATAGCAACAAAGTTTAATTGACAGTGTTTATTTGGACTTAATTTTGAGATTGAAACAATTTTATTTTATTTTATTTTTAATTTATACTATTTCCTAGTTAACTTTCAGTACATTTATATGATAAAACTACAGTTAAAACAAACTAAAACTGACAAAACTAAAGTTATTTAAATAATTACAGTAAAACCCCGATAATTCGGATTCATTAATACCAGAACCAATCCGGATTATCGAAAAACCGGAGAATTAGAAAAAAATGAAATAAAATAAAACATACTTACAGAAAACCACCTTTATGTTAAACTTATTGAATATTTAGAGAGTAAAAATGTTTACTTTGCTTAATTCTTCCGAAAAGATTTCAGAAAAGGCTTTTTTTTAAATTCAGAATACGATGATAAAAACAAGTTAATTTTACTCGCATTTTACTCGAACCATTTTGTTTAATATGATTCAGAGTTGTGAACTTTAATTTTTCTCAGTTTTAATCGTCTGTTTTCCCACAATTCAATGATTCTTTTTATTCAAAATAGCTTAATTTTTTGAGGGGGAGCATGCCAAGGCCCATTATTGAAGACTGGTCAAGCAGTAGCTTAATATAGTAACTTTCGTGTTCTGCAATTTTTTAAGAATTTTAATGAGATTCTTAAAATTTCTGTATTCTGTGGTGATTTTTTAACATATATATTCATGAAAGAATTTCAGTTACGCCGCTATTTTATATACATCATAATGATTTTTTTTTTTTTATGCTCTCTTTAATAAATTTTATCTTCTTAGATTTTTTAGCTTTCAGTGATTTTCAGATTTTTTTTTTTTTTTTTTTTTTTTTTTTTTGCAGCGATTTTTTTCAGACACAGAAAAGGGGACTTGGGGGAGCAAAATTATACAAAATATTTATATTTTGTTTATACAAAAAAAGAGGACCATTTGGGAGCCCTGTAACATGTATAAAGGACATAAATAATTTGACTTTATGGTAGCTTTAATAAATTTCTATTTTAAAAATATTTCATGACTATTCAGATAAAAATTATATCTAAAAATATAGGTGCTGGAATGGTCTATAAAATTCATACATATTTGCACTAAATAAAAACTGTAGTACACAAATGTATAAATTAATGATGTTTCTTAAATATTGTTTGTCATATGTTAAATTTTAAGTATAAGAGCTTTCACTAGCAAATCAAGTCTTAGAGTTTAAAACAGGGGTGATTCTGGATGAAAATTTTTTTTCGGAAATTCGCATCGCATTTTCGGAAATCGGCGGGGGGGGGGGGGGGGGGGTCGTGAGTCCCCCCCTCCAGCGATCGTCGGACAAAATCGGCATTTTCCCGCTACCTTCAGACGAAATCAGCAATATTTAACCAAAATCGGCGATTTATTGCGATCTTTTGCCAAAATCGGCAGTTTTTCCGCGATCTTTTTAACGAAATCGGCGTTTTTTCGGCGATCTTTAGACAAAATTTGTTTTTTTACGCGATTTTTTTCTCAAAAATTGCGTTTTATTCCCGCGATCTTTTGACGAAAGCGGCGTTTTTTCCGTGATCTTTTCACGAAATCAGCGTATTTTTTCAAATATTTTTTTGACAAAATATTTTTAAGCGATCTTTTATCGAAAATGGCGTTTTTTCCCGCGATCTTTTAACGAAATCGGCGTTATATCCGCAATCTTTAGACGAAATCGGCGTTTCCCCGCCGTCTTCAGAAGAAATCAACGTTTTATCTGCGATATTTGGTGAAATTGCCGTTTTTTCCGCGATCCGCACAAGAAATTCGCGTTTTTCATCGATCTTTTGACAAAGTTCGTTTACAAAAACATTGAAGAAATCGTCGTTTATCCACGAAATATTGACGAAATGTATGCTATTTCGGCGATCCTATCACGAAATTTGCATTTCTACGCAATTGTTTTTTCCGCGCGCAAAATCTTACAAGTTGCCAACTATGCGGAACTGATAACCCAATTTCAAATTTTCGGAAGAGGATGCCTTAAATTTTCGGAAATTTCGGACGAGAATCACCCCTGGTTTAAAAAGTTATTTTAAAAATTTAAAGATTCTGCTTATTGAAGTGAAAATTTAAATCATCTTTTAAGTGCAATTATGAAATGCACAAGATATTCTTTTTAAACTACTTATTTTAATATATCTTTATATATATTATTTTTATAATTTTAATATATCCAAGGACCAGCCCATTCTTGACATCTATTGTCATCAGGGTTCTCGCTGTTGCTCAGAAATTACCCAAACATATTGTTACGAATTTTGTAAATAGTTAGTGTTTGTACTGTAAAATAATGTAAATACACTATATTGCCATTGATTATGGGACACTTGCGAATTTAGATATTTTACTAAATATCTAGAAAAATACATGAGGAATCATCTCGAAACCCTTAGTGTATAAATATAATAGTATAAGTCATACATCTCCGTAAAGATTTTTTCCCGAAACTCCAAAGGGGACCGTCAACAAATTAAAAAAGAATGAATATCTTTTGAATAACCTTGTCAAAACTAATGTAGCAAAAGCGCTCAAACTCTAGATTGTGATTGAATGCCTTATTGTAATAAGCCTTGTTCATTTTTATGCAAATAGCATGCATACTCGCAGAGTAATTAAGGTTTTTATAAAAATGATCCCAAATTTTTTCCTTATAATTTTCAGAGTTCTTAATATAAAATATTATTTTTTTCAGAAAATATGGCAAACAACATTGCACACAGTACCCTGTAATCAGAATTAAAAAATAATGAAAATTGTATAAAAAATGAGTTGGTTTACTAAATAATTTTTTACTGCGCATGCGTCAACGATATCAAAATTTCATTTGCATATTTTGTTAGCTAAATGTATAGAGCAACTTTTGTGAAAGTCACAAAATCATAACTTGAAAAATCTAACAATAATCGTCAGTTGAATAAGTCGAAAATCCGTTATTCTCAAAATGAAGCAAAAACAAGAGGGGTTGTATCCATATATTCATTGATTAGTGTCAATATAGAATACACAATATGGGATGTACTACTGCATTTGGATAAAATCCCTCATTTTTTTGCTTCATTTTGGAAACAATGGATTTTGTCCTTTTTCTATAGACGATTACTTTCAGAATTTTCAAGCTATGATTTTGAGACTTTTACAAAAGTTGCTCTATACATTTAGCTAACATAATATGCAAATGAAATTTTGATATCTTTGACGCATGCGCAGTAAAAAATTATTTAGTAAACCTACTCATTTTTTATACAATTCTTATTATTTTTTAATTCTGATTACAGGGTATTGTGTGCAATGTTGTTTGTCATATTTTCTGAAAAAAATATTTTATATTAAGAACTCTGAAAATTATAAGGGAAAAACTTGGGACCATTTTTATAAAAACCTTAATTACTCTGCGAGTGTGCATGCTATTTGCATAAAAATGAACACAGTGTATTACAATAAGGCATTCAATCATAATCTAGAGTTTGAGTGCTTTTGCTACATTAGTTTTGACAGGGTTATTCAAAAGGTATTCATTCTTTTTTAATTTGTTGACGGTCCCCTATGGAGTTTCGGTAAAAAATCTTCACGGAGATGTATGACGTATAGCAGGGTTGGCATGATTTAAATCTAGATTTAAATCAACTGATTTTTTTAAAAAAAATCACTTGATTTAAATCAATTTTTTTGCAATATCACGTGAATGCACATATCAAAGGAAAATTTTGGGTATAATTTAGAAAATATATTAGATAAAGATAGAATTACGAATTTTAAAGCAACATATGAACAAGCTATTAATGGCTGTCATTCTGCTGGGGTTTTATTAAATCCCTCTGTTCTAAATCGAAATGAAATTTTGCTTAATGTAGAAAAAAATAATAAGGTTTGGCATTCATTAAAGAAAACTGTCCAAATCTTCTCACCACTGTAGAACATTTATTTTCAAGCAAAAGATATTCTATTTTAAAAATTATACCATTGCTTGAGAAAAAAGTTCCTGATATTATGATTGGTGAAAGTTCTTTTATGTAATGGGAGGTAAAGAGAGAACCAGCGATATTGAAATT
Organism: Maratus speculifer; assembly: GCA_964019185.1. Taxonomy (NCBI): domain Eukaryota; kingdom Metazoa; phylum Arthropoda; class Arachnida; order Araneae; family Salticidae; genus Maratus; species Maratus speculifer. Next base: position 199,341,762 of record OZ025290.1, read on the forward strand.
GAATTTATTTATCAATTAACAACAGCCATGGCTTCATCTGCTGGAGTAGAAAGAGTTTTCTTCTTTTGGACTAGTTCATTCAAAAGCTTCGTAATAAATTAGAAATAGACAACACTTCTAAATTAGTATTTTTGTTCAAACAATTAAATCTCTGATTTATCCCTTAATAAATATCTTGCATTAAATGAATACAGTAGACTCCCTCAAATCCGCACTTCTAAAATCTGCAACTCTAAAATCCGCACATAATTTATGGATGTAGACAATGAAAAATTCAGTTCAGATTTAGGTACAAAATTTGACTTTTTTAGCTATATATCAATTCCATAAATTGTTTTATTTGTAATTTTTGTTAATGTTATTGAATTTTTTTTTTTTCATGAAAAAAAATAATTTATTTCTGAAAAAATAAAGATATTGCTGATATCATTGGTAATCACAATTTTACCAAATATATTTATGTATTTATCAAGCTCTTTTAGTGATTAAGTTTGACTAAACCTGAAATAAAGCTTCATTATTTTATGATCCTGATGTGAATTTGTAATGTTCCTTTATGAGGCATGTTTCATTGAATAATTTAGGAAAAACACATTTAATCTTTATAATGAATACTTAACTGTACATTTTTTATTATTAACTTGATCTTTGCCTTTAGTATTTTAATCATTTTAAAAATTATTTAAATTTTTATTATTTTAGTTTATTACTTATTTTAATAGTTTAGTATATTGAAAGCATTCATTATACTTTTGATTTCATTATTAATTACATTCAAATTACTTAAAAAAAATATATAAACAAAGCAATGCAAAATTCTAAAATCCGCACAACCTCTGGTGCCAAGCTGTGGATTTGAGGGAGTCTACTGTATTTAATTTGTTTTTTAAATTTTGCCATTTTCTAATCATGTATAACATATTTAAATTTATTTGTTATTTTAGTTTGCACAATTAAATTACAAAATAGAATGGCTTTAGATTAAAGCCTGGATGTTTAATTTTTAATACCAATCAGTAACTAGTATATTAGTATTTTCTTAACTATATAATTATTTCTTATGTTATTTTTATAAATATTATTTATTCTATTTTAGTTATTTATTATAAAAAAAATGCTCCATGTATTGTAAAAACATAAAAACACAACAATTAAAAATAGGATTCTAAAAAAATCAAATCCTATTTAAATCAAAAAAATCTGATTTAAATCAAATAAATCCGATTTTTGATTTTTTTCCAACCTTGACGTATAGTATTATATGTATACACTAAGAGTTTCGAGATGATTCCTCATGTATTTTTCTAGATATTTAGTAAAATGTCTAAAATCGCAAGTGTCCAATAATCAATGGCAATATAGTGTATATATATTTTTTTCTTCTGGTTTTAGTGAGTAAAAATCTAACAGTCAATAAATCCTATGCTATTTAGTTGCAGAACTGAGTAAGCCAAAGTAAAACTTAGTTTTGTTCGAATTTAGATTATAAAACTAAATCAAAACTTTTTTGAGTTGAGATTGGAAAGCTATACCAAAACTAAACATTTTATAAAGGAAATAAAATTATAATTCTAAGAAAAAAAAAGTAATGTAAAAATATACATTTTTTAAACAAACAATGGAGTTTTTGAATACTGATATTCATAATAAAGACATAACTGCAAGAATTTCTTTAAACTAGTATAATTTACTTAAAAACTATACTTATGTAAATGGAATGCATAATTTATTTCATTCCAAACTGCAGACATATTAGTTCAGGTTTTTACATTAGGTCAATTGGTAGTTAAACATGTAACTGAAAAATCCTTTCAACAGAGATATGATATAACAAACAATAGCGTTTAATAAAAATTCTTAGGCTGTGGAAAAAAAAATTAAACTTTTTAAAGCAGGCTTTGCTAATTTCTTTTTATTTTGTAATATAAAGTGAAAAATAATTTTCATTTAATACATATAAATGGGAAAAAATGTTTATTATTTAATATTCTCTAAGAAAATATAATTTATTTAGGAGAAACAGTCATGAAAAATATTTTTTTCCAATTTTTCTGTTTTTTTCTTGCAAAAAAACCGGTAAAAAACCAGTTTTTTCCGGCACTTATATTTTTTTGGAAAATTTACATCTCTAATTATGAAAGAGTTGCATTTCAAGTGAGTATAAGATTTATCAGTTAAAACAAAGAATCCAGAACAAAAATGAAAACTCTGAAAATGACAAATACAACATTTTATTTCTGCAATAGCTTTAGATATTTATATGTTTATTTTTTCACTGCCTCCTCCTCTTTCTGGAAAGCTTGGAGCAATTCCGCCTTCTTCTGTTGCTGTCTTTCTTCTCGTCTGCGACGAGCTTCTCTCACCTTCTGTCTTCTTGCTTCGGCTTGATCCAACAGCATCTTGGATCGTGATTTCTCAGCCTTCTTACGATGGATAAATTCCATAAGGACTCTCTTGTTCTTAAACACATTACCCTTGGCTTTCATGTATAATTCATGATACCTTATGGAAAGAAAAACAAACGGGTTAAATTACATATGAAATTTAAAAGCAGAAATAACAACCATTTTTTTAGACAGTTTCATAATTTTGTCTATGAATTCTGCTAAAAATGCAGACTTTTGGCTGAAAACCAATACATTTTTCAAAAATATCCCTGACCTAAATCGAAATAATCAGCTTATATACTGTGATTAACAGGAATGGGGAAATACATCATTTTGCTCTCCAGTGGCGAGTGGAATTTCTGGTAAGGCGAGTGCAATTTTAGTTTTTGAAAAACTGTAGGCAATAGAGATATTATCTTAGACACTTTTTCAATCTAGATATTTTAACTTTCCAAATTATTACTGTGTAAATATGGTTCTAAATTCTATCTTATATTAAGCCTACCTCTGTTGCATATATTTCTTAATTTTTTGAGAAAAAAAGAATTACGAAAATGTATTGAAGTAATAGTAATTTCGTGTGCGATTTTGTCATAACTATTTTCAACTGCATGTGTGTTGCATCTTGCAGGCTGGTGAAATAAACCCTTGGCTGGTAAGATTTTTCAAAAATTCCACAATGGACAACCAGAAATGTAGGAAGGTAAAGGGCAAAACTAGCACTAGCCACAGGGCCAGTAAGTGAGAAAAAGTGGCCAGTGAAAAACTGTATCAGTGGCCACCTTGTGGCCACTTTTTTACTAAGAGAGAATACAATTTTCTTACATTTCATCAACAATTCTATTTTTTTAGGTTCCAATATATTTATATTAACATATTCATTTGTGCTATTCAGTCTTACATTAATAGTTATAGAAATTTTAACTGTTTAGTATTTTTAAATAAAAAAGTGGCCACTAGTTTAAACATAGTGGCCACTTGAAAAATTAGTCTTACTGGCCAGTGGCCACTAAAAAAAATTCCCAGTTTTGCCCTATATAGGAAGGTATACAGGAATATGTGCCATATTTCTCAAGAAAGCTATTGTATATACAGCCTGAGGTATATTCTCTGCTTAGATCATAGAATTTCTGTGGACAACTTTAATCAAGATAAATTACTTATTTTTCATTTAATGCTATTTAATTTGCACATAAAAATTTTAGTTTGAATGAATAATTAAAAATTTGTGACAAAAGATTCTGTAGGAAAATAGAACATCACAAGTTCCCCGATAATTTTAAATATTTAAAATTTTTTCTCACTGTCTGAATTCACTGACTTCTTTTCAACCATGCAAAGAATAGAACTATGTCATAGTAGAATTTGGATTTTGCAATAAAAAAGTGTAAATTGTAGTAAAAGCTCTCATGTTTAAGAGAGGTAAAGTGTAAACATACAGAATAATTTCAAGAAACTTAAGACCAGGATGATAATTGTGAAAAAAGTTGAGATAGTCCTTTGACTTTCCCAAATTACCTTTATCAATAATATACAAAAGTATTTTTTCATGTATGCTACTTTCTTGCATAACACTTTTTCAGACTCTTTATATTTTATTCGGGTGAATAACAAAAATTACACAAACAGGGTCTATTGTTGATTTAAATAACTTATTTAGCAGGGTAGGAAGTTTTTGCCATAGGTAGTAAAACCTGGTTAAAAAGTACCAGCAAAAATAGGCTGCAATTTTTTTTTAAACGAGAAAAAGAAAACATTTCAAGTAAAAAACATCTATACATAGTTAAAAAAGCAATAATGTAACTTTTGTCCTTATCTAGAGTGAAGAAGGAGGAAAAAAAACTAGTTTCATAGTCTCATCAGACAAATAATTATAAATTTGTACCAACAACTTAAATACTTACATATTTTTAAGACTAATTATATAAAATAAAAGTTTAAAGTTCATAAAAACATTTTGATGATTAAAAAAATATTCTTAATTGTGAAAATACCATAAAAAACGGATTCTTAAATTCCTAAGTATAAGACCAAATAAAACTTATCCCATTTTATAAAAAAATTAAAAATAATTATTTTATTAATCAGCAAATTGAAAGTTAAATGGTATGTTATTAAATTTAACTGTTTATACCATTATTATCCTTGTTAGATTAGATTTTATTACACAAACAAATAAAATTATCTCATTTTTGCCTCTGTTTTTTCCAGTTTTTGCCAATTCTGGCAAAAATGACAACCCTGATATTTAGTGATGAATTGGTATTATGAGTAAGACAAAAATATTTTAACTTGTTAACTAGATTATAACTTGTTTTCAGCTCACTTTCCCTATGAACCCATTTTAGGCCCACTATGAAAATTTCAGAATTTGTAGATTATCACATTTTGCAACAAATACATTTTTTTTCAGATTTTTAAAAATACTTTTTAAAATTTAAAAAAAAAATTAAATTATTTAAAATTTTATTTTATTGTATCAAGTTATATGTCATATTAAAATACAATTCAAAAGCTTTCAAATGACACTAAATTTAAGGCTGTACCTTAATTAGGAACTGAGTTACAAAAATTCAAAAAATTTAAATTTTCAAATTTTTGATGAGCTTTAAATCAATGACCCGAGGTCCAAAAAATCTAAAAAAAAAAATAATTTATCACATTTCTTATATGTTCTAATAGTGGACCAATTTTCATAGAAATCTGTGGGGGTCAAGTCAGAAAATTTATTTTTTTCAGTTGATTTGACATGGAATGCCCCAGTTACAAATTAAATGAAAAATTATTACTGGCCGGAAACTTTTGACCGCCACTGTATATTATTTCAAAGGGAAAAAAACAGTTAAATCTGTGATAAATCTGAAAATTTGGCTTGCTTCCAAACTTGCTCAACTAGCAATGCATCTGCTATCAAGCCCTGCTAGCTCAGCATCAATTGAGAATATTTTCTAACTTTGGCTTCATACACTCTAAACTCAAATTGATTGGGTGTAAACAAATGTGCTATAGGATGCTGCAGGATAAAATTGATCCAGATTATTAACTATAAAAAAATCCTTTTCTTCTGTTTGAAAATTCTAAAAAACATAAATGTTCTATTGCAATTAAAATAATTTAACTTTTTTGTAATTATTAAATTACAGTAATTAATGTTAAATAAAAAAAATACTTAACTCATTAAGACTTATTCAATGTCTCCCTCCTGTTCTTAACATATTTTAAAGCGCATTGCATGTTTTTGACGGTTTAAACCAATTTTTAATGATTTAAACCAGTTTTTGACACTTGTCATGTCAAAAACCAGTTTCTGACATCAGAAACCCAACTTTGGGAAAAATATTTGCAAAGGGACTTGTTTTACTAAAAAGGCATTGTGAAAAAGCCTGTTTTATTGAATGGATTTTTTGTGAAGGGATCCTTATTAAATGGGCTCCAAACTTTGCCTGGATTGAACCCTGCTTACATTTAAAATTTTAGCAACTATGCTAACTGAAATTACCAAACTTTTTCGATTTTTTATGTCACTAGAAACCTTGTGTATAAAAAAATTTCCCTGATTTCCAGAATCAATAGACACATTGAAGATCAATGTACTGTAGGCAGAGAAAGAGAAAATAAATACCAAATAAAAAAAATAAAGCTCTTTTTTTAAAGTATTGAAAATGCAGCTTTTTAAAATCCCCCCCCCCCCCCAATACAAAACCATAAAGCATGTCATTCAACAATCAAGATGCTAAAAGATTATAACAGGGTTGCTACTCATATGGGAGAATGAAATTCCCTGACTTTTCCAGGTGTATTTTAAGAGAAGTAATTCTAGTCTAGCAGTGTAGCACATAGTGAACATGCTGAGGATAAAAACATGTTATATTACTCAAAAGTCACTAAAATTTCTTTACAAAATATTTGTGCACTGAGTTCAGAAATATTCATTCAGGGTGGCTACAGAAATGATGAAAAAAAGTTCCCTGATTATCTATATCAGATTTCCCTGATTTTTATTATTTAAGAATATATACAGTATTTTTTTAATGTATGCTGCTTTCTTGTATAACATATTTATCCAGCCTGCAAATATCTCTTTTGGATGGAAAAAAAAATTGTACAGTATTTAATAAGTAGAGGTGCCAAGTTTTACGATTTGTCCCTAATTATTACAGATATGCAACAAAAGTTACTTCAAACAGGCATCAGATAAAAAAAATTGCTAATTTCGTCAAAGGATCATTCAAAACAAATTTTGACATAGGATCACAGGAAAAATGTGAAATTTTGTCAAAAGATTTTATAAAAAATTTTCATATTTTTAAAGTTTCACGGGAAACAAGTGCGAATTTAGTCAAAATATCGTTAAAAAGCATGAAATTAGTCTTAAAGATTGCATAAAAAATGCAAATCTCATTCGAGGATTGCGTAAAAAATGCGAATACCATAAGAAGTTTGCGTAAAAGCAAGAATTTAGTCAAAAGGTCATGAAAAATGCACAAATTTCATCTTACTATAACGAAAAATGTGCAAATCTCAACTAAAGATAAAATGCTAAAATTTTGTCAATAAATCACAAAAAACATACAATTTCATGAAAAAAAAAAGGGGGGGAGGGGAACAACATGCAAATTATGTCAAGAACACGTGAAAAAGTACATTTTGTCATGAAATTGTGAAAAATGTGCCAATTTTGTCAAAAGATTGATAAAATTGATAAATTTCATTGAAAGATCACGAATGAATTAACTTTCGAAAATTTGGGTTTATGGGACAATTTAGCTTTCATGCAGACAGGTATCGCTTGGCAGCAGTACAGCTTTAAGTTTCTTTATCACATCTTATTATTGGTTTACGCATAGCCTGTTTGGCAACAAATCAATGTTGTTGGTAAAATTAAAACAAATATTTTTGCATAGAGCAAAAATACCCTGATTTTTGAGTATTTTTTTTATAAAGTTACCTGATATTTCCAGATTGATAAACTTCCCTGATTTCCAGAATCTGTAGCCACCCTGTCCAGGGTGAGTAGCAACATTTTAGTTTTAAAAATAAGCACCTGTAAGCACACTTTTATAGAAAAAGAAGCACCCATTTATGCACATATACGCATTACAGGGGTGATTGTGTTCTTGGTGTACCCTGGATTTCCGATTGATCCTCTCGGTTTTATGATATCGTCACACTTAGTAAAAAATTCAAACATTAAAAAATATCGCGAATTTTGAAAAAAAAAATTGCACATTTTGTCAAAAATTAAAAGAAAAAAACATGAATTTCTTTAAGGAATCGTGCAGCGAACAAATTTCTTTTTAGAATCGGGGGTAAAAATGCAAATTCATTTTTTAAAAAAAAGGCAAATTTTGTCAAAAACGTGAAAAAACTATCAATTTCGACAAAAATTCACAAAAAAATCAATTTTATCAAAAAATCATGAAAAGAAAGATCAGTTTAGTCAAAAAATCGCAAAAAGATCAATTTTATTATATGAGCGCGAAAAAAACTACAAATTTCTAGAAAAAAGATTACGAAAATACAGCAAATTTCACAAAAAATCCCGTAAAAACAATCATTTTCGTCATTTAAGCAGGAAAAAATGTCAAATTTCTTGAAACAATCATGAAAAAACGACAAATTTCATAAAAAAAAAAAAAAAAAAAAAAAAAAAAAAAAACACGTAAAAACAATAAATTTCGTCAAATAGACGCGCAAAAACGACAAATTTCGTGAAAAGATCACGAAAAAACGAGATTCCTTCAAAAGATCGCGGAAAAAACGAGATTTCTCCAAAATATCAAGTTTTTTTTTCACAATATCTTGAATTTTTCGCGATCTTTTGAGGAAATTTGCAGTTCTTTCATGATTTTTTAACGAGAACTGCCGTTTTTACGTGATTTTTTTAAATCTTTTGAAGAAATGTTTCGTTTTTTCGCGATTTTTTGATGAAATTTGCCGCTTTTTCGCGATTTTTTTGCAGAAGCTCGGTGATGTTTCGTGATTTTTTCACGAAAACTGCAGTTTTTTGCAATCTTTTCACGAAAATTAACGTTTTTTTGCGATCTTTTGAATTTATTTCCTGATTTATCGTGATCTTTTGACGAATGCTGCCTTTTTTTTGAGATCCTTTCACGAAAATTACCGTTTTTTTCGCGATCTTTTGAAGAAATTTGCCTTTTTTTTCGAGATCTTTTGAAGAAATTTGCAGTTTTTTGCGATTTTTTAACGAAAACTGCTGTTTTTTTACGATCTTTTAAAGAAATTTGCCGTTTTTTCGAGATTTTTTGAACAAATGTTCTGTTTTTTCATGATTTTTTGATAAATTATACCGTTTTTTCACGATTTTTTGAAAAAATTCGCGATGTTTCGTTATCTTTTATGAAAACTGCCGTTTTCCACGATCCCTTCACGAAGACTGCCGGTTTTTAGTGATCTTTTGAAGAAATTTGCCGTTTTTTCACGATTTTTTTTTTGAAGAAATTTGCCGTTTTGGGGAGATTTCTTGACGAAAACTACCATTTTTGTCGTGAACTTTTGCAGGAATTTGCCATTTTTTGCAATGTTTTGAAGAAACTTGCCTTTTTTCGTGATCATTTGAAGAAATTTGCGTTTCTAGTTTTTTGGACTAATTTTGCCATTCTTTTCACGATTTTTCGACGAAATTCACGTGTTTTCCGCAAAATTGATTTCTTTTGGAAGACTGCCGAAATTTACGATACTTTTTATGCCCGAATTTTTGGATTTAGAACCGAAATTTTTTATTTGTAGCTAAATTTTTAACAGTTGAAAAATAATCTACAGACATTCCCAAGAGTTCTGCGACGTACGTCGCAGCGTTGTGCTGATTCTGCTCCCGGGGTAGCAGCATTTCTTCTTCTTCTTTTTTTTTTTTTAATTTCTTGCTTTTTCTAAAGCTGTTTTTTCTGCTCCAAAATTGTTTGTTTCAAATTTTGTTTTTGAGTGAATATGACATTTGAAATTAATATATTTTGCATTTGATAATTTTCAGGTTTTTTTTTTTTTTTACTTTGTATCAGTTAATTTTCAGGATTTTTTTTTTTCTTCTCTTCTGGGGTTCATGAAATTTAAGTCTTTTTAAAAATCCTTTGAAGAAATTTAATTTTTTGCAATATTTTGACAATTTTTTCTATTTTTTTGCAGAAAATTTTTTGTTTTTGCAATCTTCTGCGGTTTTATCGCAATTTTTTTTGTAGATATTTCTGTATTTTCGCGATCTTTAGTTTTTTTTCAGACGTAATTTGTAGTTGTTCAAGATCTTTTTGCGAAATTTGTGATTTTATCACGATCTTTTGACCAAATGAGTGGTTTTTTCACGAGTTTTCATCAAAAATAAGTTTTTTCGCGATCTTTTTACGAAAATTGCAATTTTATTGCAAATTTTTTAACAAACTTAATGTTTTTTAGTGATGCAAATTTCTTCGCCGAAATTTGCATTCTTTAATAAAAATTTGAGACGGAAATTTTCAATTTTTTCGTGATTATTCGGCAAAATTTCAGCATTTTGGTTTTCTGGCGAAATTTGTGGTTTTATCGCAGTTTATTGATAAAATTTGGGGTTTTATTGCTGTTTTTTGATAAAAATTTGCGGTTTCATCGCTATTTTCTGAAGAAATTTCTGGTTTTATTCCGAGATTTTTCGGTAAAATTTGATTTGATCGCATTCTTTTGACATAATTTGCTTTTTTTTCCATAATCTTTTGATGAATGTTTTTGGTTTTTCGACGAATTTTTTCAAATTTTTCTATGATATTTTTAAGTTTCTTTGCGATTCTTTATAAAAATTTGAGCATTTTCATGATCTTTTGACAGCACTGTGCGAAAAAAAAGGGGGGGGGAGCCGCGATGGATACGGAAATTTAGGGGGTACCAAATTTATACTACCAATGTCATTTTTCGTCTATTGCAAGAAAAAGTTGGGTAGAGGGGTCGTCAAATTTACAATTTGTTCCGCGCGCAGTTTTCTCTTCTCACGCTTTGTCTTTTGATAGATATATTTTTTATGATATTTGCAACTTATTTTGATCAATCATTCGACGATATATTCAACTTACTTTGGTATAATAAAAAATTCAAATGGCAATAATGAATAATCACACGCTCACACGACAGTCACAAAAGAAAAACATATGCAACGCCAGAATTCCAGAAAACCATGCAGAATGGAGAACTTACGTTCAGAGTTCCAAGAATCAAAGGCTGAAAGATGAGGGAGGAGCTAAAAGTGGACAACAGGGGTGATTCTGGATGAAAAATTTTTTTCGGAAATTCACATCGCATTTTCGGAAATCGGCGGGGCAGGGGGGGGGGGCGTGAGTTCCTCCCCCCCCCCCCCAACGATCTTCGGACAAAATTGGCGTTTTCCCGCTATCTTCAGACGAAATCAGCAATATTTTAGCAAAATCGGCGATTTATTGCAATCTTTTGCCAAAATCGGCGGTTTTTCCACGATCTTTTGACGAAATCGGCATTTTCTCATGTTTTTTTTAATGAAATCGGCGTTTTTTCGACGATCTTTAGACAAAATTCGCTTTTTTAAGAGATTTTTTCTCGAAAACGGCGTTTTATTCCCGCGATCTTTTGACGAAATCGGCGTTTTTTCCGTGATCTTTTGATGAAATCGGCGTATTTTTTCAAATATTCTTTTGACAAAATATTTTTAAGCGATCTTTTATAGAAAACGCGTTTTTTCCCGCGATTTTTTAACGAAATCGGCATTATATCCGCAATCTTTAGACGAAAGTGGCCTTTTCCCGCCTTTTTCAGAAGAAATCAGTGTTTTATCTGCGATATTTGGTGAAATCTCCGTTTTTTTCTGCGATCCGCACAGGAAATTCGCGTTTTTCATCGATCTTTTGACAAAGTTCGTTTACAAAAACATCGACGAAATCGTCGTTTTTCCACGAAATATTGACGAAATGTATGCTATTTCGGCGATCCTATCACGAAATTTGCATTTCTACGCAATTGTTTTTTCCGCGCGCAAAACCGTAACAAGTTGTCAACTATGCAGAACTGAAAACCCAATTTCAAATTTTCGGAAGAGGATGCCTTAAATTTTCGGAAATTTCGGACGAGAATCACCCCTGGTGGACAATAGGGAACATTTCTGGGGTACGAACGACGTATCATCGGTCGTTCTAGATAAGGAAAAGTTGTAGTTGTTTCGCTTTTATCGAAATAGTTTCGGTTCAGGATCGCGAAAATTAAAACAAGCAGTTGGTTCAAAAACAGGCATTTCAAGGGAGAAAAAAAAAAATAAGCACTCTGGGAAAAAAAAGAAGTACCTTGTAAGCACCGCTACGTACCCTGCTGTCATTTTGTTAACTATATCCCAAAATCATTGTCTAGTTAAAAATTTTCAACAAGGGAAGGGGAAAATAGTTGGGAGTGGAAGCTTGTGATAATTACATATTGTTACAAGAAAATAACTGCTGGAAAGTTTTTAATCTGTAATAATGAATATTAAAAATATAAAATGTGGAGGATGAAAGAAGAAATTTGAAAAAAAGTAGATGATTTTAAGTATACAGTTTACCAAATCATGGAAGATTCTCACTCCTGGCTGCATAACAATCAAACTTTCTTAGAGATCACAATGAAAGTTCAAATTCCCTGACTTTTCCAGGTTTTAGCAGAAAATATTGAAATTCCCTGACTTATTTGGCTAATTTCCCAATTCCCTGACTTTTCCAGGTTGTGTAGCAACCCTGTTATAACTTATGTCACTGTCATATAAAGTGAGTTTTTTCAACAGAACTACTAATAAAACTTACAAATGCCTATCAATTTTCTTGGCTTCTCTATATTTTTTAAGCAATCTTCTTAATACCCTCATGCGCCGTATCCACATTACTTTCTTAGGTGTACGAGCATTTGCAGTACCTTTCCTTTTGCCAGGACCACAGTGACGACCTTTTCTTCTGGCTTCTTTATTCTTGCGAACGCGTGCACGTGAATGAACAGCAACAGGTTTTCGAATTATGAGACCATCTTTTATTAATTTGCGAATATTTTGTCCTGAAAGATAAAATGAGTCAATGAAAATCATGAAAATTGTTTTACTTTTTTTCTACAGCCAAATTCAACAATACATAAATTAAAGGTCAAAACTTTTAAAGTTACTTAAAATTCACCATATTAAAAAGAATTAAGAAATGCATTTGTTGCAATTTCTTTAATGTTCTCACTTACAGACAGGGTTCTCAGCAAAACATGACTGCCAAATTCTCTGACCGAATCACAAAAAACCAGTCCAAATTGGCATAATATGAAATTTGTTACTTATTTTTACAATCTTTTGTCAAAATTACTCATTTTTTTCTGTGATCGTTCCTGACTTTCCATGACATGGGAGCCCTGTTATTTTATAAGAACATATACTACTTCTGGAAAAGATGTAATAGCAATCAATAAACAATGCAGCGTAGAAATAATGAGCATTGTGACAAAAAATGCAAGCAAAGAAACTTGCAATCTATGTGCTAAAGGTAACATTCATAAATCTGAAATCTTATTAGTGAATCATTTGAAACAGCTTGGAGCCAGATGTTATACAGACTTCAGAATTTTGCAGATTTCTGAACACTTCTTTGTTTACATTTTTAAACAGTAATTTGGATGCAATCAATAAAGAAATCTAAACTATAATGAATGCTTACAATAAATATAATAAAATAAGTAAAACTAAAATTATAAATGATAATTTTTAAAAGCAGAAGGCCGAGTAAATGTAAGAATAAATATTCAGTACAAAGATAGTGTTCATTGTAGGCCATTTTTGAAGGGTGCAGCACCCTGCCCTTTTAAGTAGTAAAATGCACCACTGGTTTTACCCAGATTTAATAAATATTTTTTTTTATTCCTTAGTGTTTCTAAATTTGTGTGCCCAAAAATGATAGATTTTTTTCATTTCTTAAGAAAAAGGAACATAAAACTATTGAATCATGTTTTAATTTAATTGTATTTTTTAATTTTTATATCAAAATCATTCGAAATTCATGTTACTTGATTTATCATATTTAAAAATTGTGTTTCATTTTCTTTTTTCCCTTCTAAAGGCAATAAAAAAAATTTTCTGGCAAAAGTGCCCTTTTCTGCTGCAGTAGTGGCTTTTGTAGTGAATAGCACCATGCCCTTTTTATTTCTAGAGTGAACACTAACAAAGATAAAATGTATTTTTTCTAAATTGTTTAATGAAACTTGCCTCACTTAGGTACATTACTAATCCACATCAAAATCTTAAAAATAATGAAGGGTTATTTCAGGTTCATAATGAAAAAAATTTTACTTTATTAATACATAAATATATTTGGTAACAAGATTGTAAATACCAGTGATATCAGCAATACCTTTATTTTTTCTTTTAGAAATCGCAGCAAACGCAGCAGCGTTTGGTATAATGTGTTTAAGAAGTAGAAAATGCAAAAGTCTTTTTGAAATTTCTGGTAAAACAGTTCATGTACGAGAATCCCCCCCCCCCCCAAAAGATAGAACTTGACAAAACGAATAAAATAACATTAAAAAATTATTGCAGTTTACTGTAGTTTTATTCAACTTTTAACGAAAAAAAAAAAAAAAAAAAAAAAAAAACCTTAAAAATCAACAAGCTATAGCTAACAATCATGGATGGATTAACTCCATTTTTAGTTTATTTTAATCTTTTCGGCAAAACTATCTTTTTTCATCTTTGTATGTTTGATGATTGCTAAGAAAATCTAATTTGTGGCTTAAGGCTCCGCTGCACTTAAAAAAAAAAAAGAAAAAAAAATATCTTGTAAAATAAATGCCGTGGAAAGATTTGTGTAGGCATGAACTATATGCCAATGATTGACAGAAAATCCTCCAAACAGGCCTAGGACTGCTGAGTCACTCTTAAAAAAGAGAGAAAAGAGACTAAATCGCAAGAAAAAGAGACTAAAAGAGACCAAAATTTTAAAAAAGAGACTAAAAGGAGACCAAATAAAAAACATTTTTTTCTCTTCACTTAAATGTTTTTGATATACAGACAAGCACTATAAGATTTAACACAATATGCGGAATACATTTTCAATGCATTTCAGTCGGTTTTGAAATAATTGCAAATATTGTTGATTGGTTGCAGAAAAATATCTCAAATCGCAACAATTCATCATGAAAGAAAATCAGAAATTCACCAAATGACCACGGAGACAAAATTATGAAATTCCAGGAAATATAGTGAAATCCATCAAATTGTCTCAAAAAAAAAAAAAAAAAAAAAAACAAATCATAAAATTTGTCGCATGATCTCGGGAAAAAAATTCTCAAAATTAGTCAAATGTTCTTAGGATAAAAAAAAATAACGAAAATTATCAGATGGCCTTGAAAAAAAAAAAAATCACGATGTTAGTCAAATGGATCTTGTGTTAAACATCGTAAAATTCATCAAATGGGTCTCGAAGAGAGGAATGAATCACAAAATTCATTAAATGATTGCGAAATTCCAAGTGACCATACAAATAATTGCTAATTTTGTCGAAGGTCAAGGAAATAAGTAGTGAAATTTATCAACTAGTTGCCAGAAAAAAAACGAATTTCGTAAAATAAAGCCATAAAAAAATCAAGAATGCTTGTCAATGGGTTACATTAAAATGTGTGAAAATCAGTTACAATATAAAGCAGTGAAGTTTGTCAAATTATCTCAGGAAAAGAATGGCGAAATTTATCAAATGGTGTTGGTGAAAATGTAAAATCAGGGGTTGTACTGGTGCCAAGTAATATTTCACACAAACTTTTTTGGATATTTTAGGGCACATTTAACTGGCATACTACACTTCCTTCCAAGACTATTTGACAAAATTAACGATTCCCCTCCCCCCCCCCCCCCGCTACCAATTGCCACAAATTAATATGAAAATTGTGATTTTTCCACACTATTGCTTACGGAAGTACATGATTGTTCGCTGACATTTGCAATTTTTTTTCAGTAAAATTTGTGTTTTTTTTTTTTTTTATCTTTTGTTTGTCAAAATTCGCGATTTTTTTTTGCCATTGTTTGCAGAAATTTACCATTTTTCTTTGTTTAACAAAATCCGTGATTTTTTTCCTGCGATCATTTGCAAAATTGTACGGGAAAAAAAAAAAAAAAAAAAAAAATATGAATTTTGAAAAATGACCGACTGTCAAAGTTCGCGATTTTTTTTCTGCGATCATAGAAAAGATGAATTTCGGCAAATAAATGCGAAAAAATTTTGAATTTCGCCAATCGATCGCCAAAAAAACACAAATTTCGGCAAATGATTGCGGAAAATATGACGAATTTTGTCATATAAATGCAGAAAAAAGCAAATTTCTAAAACAATGGCCCAAAAAATTATCATTTACTGTATTTTGATAAACGATTGCAGAAAAAAATCTCAAATTTTGACTACCGAGCGTGTAAAAAAATCACAAATTTTTTTGCCGATCCTTTCATAAAATTTGCATTTCTCTGCGATTATTTTTTCCGCACACAAAATCGTACAATCGTATTGTTCATTAGTATAACCGTACACTTCGAACAAAATCCGTACATTGTACTCTTCTGTGCATTGTACTACTGACCATACCGTACATACCGTTGGCATCTATGAATATCCTTTTCAATTTTACGATCATTTGACAAAAGCTCGGTCTTATTTCGGGATTGTTTGACGTAAATCTCGTGAGTTTATTTCCCGCAATCGTATGGCAGAAATCACAAGTTTATTTCGGGATTGTTTGGAAATAACGATTTTATTTCGGGATCATCTGGTGAAACTCGCGGCTTGATTTTGTGATTGTTTAATGAAAATAGTCTTTTTTTCCGGCGATCAATTAATTCAAATTGCAGTTTTGCCAGTGATCATTTTATAAAAATTGCAGATTCTTAAAAATTAAAAAACGTGAAATTTTGCTGTTTGTCGAAAAAGTGAGCCCTGTATATGTAACGACCGAAATAAGAATTTTGAGATTCCTTCCTGCAATCCTCTGATGAATTTCTCAATTGTTTTTCACAAGATCGACTGACAAATTTTGCCACTGATTGGCGGATTATACTTTTTTTTTTTGCGACCGAATGACGAAGTTTATGATTTTTACCCCTCGAATGATTATTGAATTTCGCGTTTTTATCTTGCCACAGATTGACCAAATTCACTTTCTTTTCAGCGTCCAACAGAAAAGTTTTGCGATTCTTGCCTGCGAACGATATACTAATTTCGTAACTATTTTTCCACGATAGAGTGACGAAATTTAGAATTTTTTCCCCTGCAAAAGAGACAAATTTGGCCATGCAGCAGAATTTTTTTCTGCAGTCTGCAACACATATAAAAACTTAAACAGTGTGCAGGCCAATCCCTCACATTACATTATTTGCACTCAAACCTTCAAGTATTTGTGATAAATATAAAAGAAAAATATACTTTAAAAAAGAAGTTGCCTTTTGTTCTCAGAATTTTTAAAATCTCATACATTGTCCTAGAGAGAGGGGGGAGAGCTCCTTTTTGACAAAATTTGCCGTTTTCTTGTGATTTCTTGAAGAGATTTGCCGTTTTTTCGCAATCTCTTGAAAAAATTTGCCATTTTTTCGTGATTTTTTTTGAAGACGTTTGCCCTTTTTTTGCTAATTTTAGGAAGAAATGTTACGTTTTTCCGTGATTTTTTGATGAAATTTGCCGTTTTTTTCGCGATTTTTCGGAGAAATTCGCTGTTGTTTCGTGATCATTTTACGAAACTGCAGTTTTTTCGCGTTCTTTTGAAGAAATTTGCCTTTTTTCATGATCTTTTGAAGAAATTTGCTATTTTTTTCGTGATTCTTTGAAGAAAAATGACGTTTTCGTGATCTTTTGAAGAAATTTGCCATTTTTTCGATTTTTTAACGAAATTTGCCGTTTTTCGCAATTTATTGAGAAAATTTGCCAGTTTTTCACGATGTTTTGAATGATTTTTTTTTTTTTTGAGGAAATATGTCGTTTTTTCGCGATCTTTTGAATAATTCGCGTGTTTTTCGCGATCTATGACGAAACAGATTTCTTTTCGAAGACTGTTTGTCGAAATTCGCGATACACTTTTATGTCCGAATTTTTGAATTTAGGACAGAAATGTTTTAATTTTTGCTAAATTTTTAACAGTTGAAAAATAGCCTGTGGACCTTCTCAAGAGTCTGTGACGTGCGTCGCAGCATTGCGCCGATTTTGCTCCCGGGAAATTTGGTATACTTTTTTCCGCGACTAAGTTTCACTATAGTTCTACGGAATTTCATGGTTTCAGCCTAAGAACAGATTAACATAATCCATGATTTCCCGCCGGTTTCCGACTGAAAAATTTTGCGATTTTTACCTGCGAACAGTTAACAAATTTCGAGATTTTCCTTCGACAAACTGACAAGTTTTCCGATATTTCCTCACAACAAATTGTTGAATTTCGCGATGTTTTTCCCGCTATCGAATGAGGAAAGTTACGATATTTTTCCTGCGATCGATCGATGGGTAAGGAACATAAAAAAAAAAGTGAAAAAAGAGACTAAATCTGAAAAATATAGACTAAAAGAGACAAATGCAAAAAAATAGCGAGAAAAGCGAGTTTAGCGACTCGCTCCGAGGCCTGTCCAAATGAAACAGAACAGTTCAGCAAGGGTTGGCATGATTTAAATCAATTTTTTGCAATATCACATGAATGCACATATCAAAGGAAAATTTTGGGTAAAATTTAGAAAATGTATTAGATAAAGATGCAAACTTTAAAGCAAGATATGAACAAGCTATTAATGGCTGTCGTTTTGCTGAGGTTTTATTAAATCCCTGTTTTAAATCTAAATGAAATTTTGCTTAGTATAGAGGAAAATATTGAAGGTTTGGCATCCATTAAAGAAAATTGTCCAAATCTTCTCACCACTACTGTAGAACATTATCAAGCAAAAAATGGTCCATTCCAAAAATTACCATTGCTTGAGAAAAAAGTTCCTGATATTATGATTGGTGGAAGTCCTTTTATGTAATGGGAGGTAAAGAGAGAACCAGCAATATTGAAATTGAATTTATTTATCAATTAACAACAGTCGTGGCTTCATCTGCTAGAGTAGAAATAATTTTTTTCTTTTGAACTAGTTCATTCAAAACTTCGTAATAAATTAGAAATATACAATGCTTCTAAATTAGTGTTTTTGTTTCAACAAATCCCTGATTTATCCTTATTTGCTTAAAAATAGTGAATTAATTGTGATTTTTATCATTTAATAAATAGCTTGGATTAAATGAATACAGTCAGGGTTGTTTGGTTTAAACCACGCTGGTTTAAACCGTGGTTTAAACCATGGTTTAAACCAAGTGGTTTTTTAAAAAAAAACCATGCTGGTTTTTTTTAATTTGGTTTTTTTCCTTTTCCCTAATGTTTTCATTTATTTTACACATTATTAAAATGTGCAAAATCAAAGTTATGGAGGACCTACAAGCAAAGCTAAAGACAAATTAAATTTTTAAAGAGACAAACATCTTTAATCAATCTAATTTTTCTTACTAACTATAAATTGACATGGCAAAATATTTTTTTACAGTGAACTGTGGAGGATTAAAAAAGGTAGTGAGTTTTAAATCTTTTTTAAACCTTTTATTTTTTTAAAAATGCAAAAATGGCATATGCCAGCCAAAAATGCAATTTTACTGCTTAGATAGCTTGATTATGATTTACTAAGGATTGCATCATGTATCAAAGCATCAATAATGACATAATCATAAGTCATTCTTTCCATCGGTTACTCTTGTTCTGTATGTTAATGAATGATTGACTATGAATTTTCTCTGTTCCATAGCTATTGGATTTAGTAAGCTTTGGTTTTTCTTAGATTGGATTTGCAGTTTTTACATTATTTTTTTCTGTTTCTAGTTACTTTGTATTGTATTATATTTTAAGAAAGCTACTTATATATATTGAAATAAAAGAATGTCTAAGAAAAATGGAAAATATAATCTGGTTTTCATTTGAGGGAATAAGAAATACATCAAAAACATGTTTAAGAGCCAAATTTAAAAATTGCATGCAATGTAAATGCTGTGAAATTAGCTCTTCCTTATAATACTAGGTTTGATTCATTTTCAGATGTTTTAGATGTTTACCTTAAAAATTGCCCCACTTTACTTAAAATTTGTGTAGAAAATAGGAATGTTATTGATAAAAAAATTCAAAAGCTTGTATCTAATTTTTATTTTAAAAGAAATGTTGAAGATATGTTTAAACTGTTAAATTCTATTGCAGTTGCCCTGGATAATGTCTAAAGTAATAAGTTCCATTACTAATGCAGTTTATAATTGGACAGGTCTTCAAAAAATATTAAGAGAAAAAAAATGTAAATAAAGAAGTCTCATAGTTTTTTAGTCCAGGTATAAAATAGCCCTAACACCCATGCCCTTTTAGGTATACATGCTTGAACCACAATACAGTCAAAGTGAACTATGTGAACAAGAAAAAAAGGATACATTAAATTTTACAAAACAAAATTATCCATGTAACTCGATGCTTGCACAGATAATAAAATTTAATGCTAAATCTTCACCTTTTGAAGAACAAAGAAACAGAAAAAATAAAGTTTGTGTTTAAAAAAAAAATAATAATAATAATAATTTTTCTAAGCCTATGTCTCAATTTGTGTAAGCATTACATTCGTTGATGTATCAAGTAAGTCAATACACATGTATTTTTTTAGCATTAATAAAATGCATATTGATATTTTTTAAGTAAATATATGTAGTAAGAGATTAATAATCATTTGTTGATGTTAATACTGTAAATAATTTCTAAATTATGCACAAGAAAATGTTTTCTATTTCAGCTTATTTCTGTTAATTTAGTAAAATATGTTTGTTTGCCCTTTACTATGTTCTTCATTATCAACCTGCATATAATTATTTCTTAAATTATTATCTAAAAGGTTTATATAAGTATACTAATAAATTCATAGTTTTTTTTTTTTTTTTTTTTTCACACAGTGAATATTTCCCTATAGAAACCTAAACTTATAAGATAATTTAATTATAAATTTTTATGCTTTAGTTATTTAATTATAAAAAAAATAAATACTAATGTGAATGTTTAACATTAATTAACTATTACTTACAAAAAATCCTCATGACTTTCTAAAACTCAAGTTATTTTTCTTGCAAATGCTACTTAAATAATGATTTGAAAAAACCCGGTTTAAACCAAAAAAACCTGGTTTAAACCAAAAAAACCCGGTTTTTTGGTTTTTTAAAAAAAAAACCGGTTTTTATACCAACCCTGAATACAGTAGACTCCTACAAATCCACACATAATTTATGGATGTAAATAATGAAAAATTCAGTTCAGATGTAGGTACAAAATTTGACTTTTTTAAGCTTTATATCAATTCCATATTTTTTAATTTGTAATTTTTGTTAATGTTATTGAATTCATGTTTTTTTTTTTTTCATGAAGAAAGAATAATTTATTTCTGAAAAAAATCAAGATATTGCTGATATTATTGATAAAAACTCAATAATTAAATCAAATCAGATTTTTTTTTAAAATCATGATTTTTTTTCCAACCCTGAGTTCAACAGGGTCAAATCAACACCCCCATTGGTCAGGTATCACTGTGAGGCAGTTGTTATCATTTCGTTTCGAATGCAAGAAAAATCTCCCCTTTCTTTGAGGTCATCTCTTGACTTCAGAAAAAGGGGGTTCAGAGGAGGTTTGAGAAGTGATAAATCTCTTTCATCTTGTTCAGAAAAAAAAAAAGGGTGAGAAAAAGTAACATATGTTTCTAAATATTAAGAAGAAAAATTCCATCAATCAGATCACAGAATTTTTAATATTTGACTAATACGCATACATTTTAGAATAGATGGTATTCGATTGTCATTTAATTTTTAAAGAATAAGAAATTCACTCTGTATGGGTTTTGTGTTGAAATGCAATTTTCCAGACGAAATGAAACAAATATTTTCGAAAAGTAATTTAAATTAAAGTTTTAAACAATTTACGACACTCCTGTGAAATATTCTCTATTCATCAATTAACAGTAGTTATATACTTAATAATTAACAATATTAAATTTAATGCCTAACATAATAAACGCTTTCAGTCATGACGTCAGTTATGACGTTTTGCTTGGATACGGACTCCAAACAAACGGTTGCTACGCTGTATTTTCTATTTTATTTGCATATTACAACAACATTTTTCAGCGATATATAATTGACACATGTTTACTGCTTTATATACAATGATACCATTTTCTATGATTTATATTTAATGAGATATGAAGCATAGCAACCGTTTGTTTGGAGTCAGTATCCAAGGAAAATGTCTTGATTGACGTCACACTGAAAGCGTCTATAATAAATTTAAATTTATTTAAGTGTGTTATTGCAGATATTTTAATAATATATTGGAAATCACTCTGTAAAATGAAATGTAGGAAATGATGTACCTCTACAGCATGCAAATATTTGAATATTGTACAATATGTATATTCTTTATTGTAAGAACCGCGTGATATTCATGAAATTATGGTGATTTTTTTCTGCTCTCAAAACTGGTAGATGAGAGATGCTGGGTTCGAACACAACTGCACTCGTCGGTCCAGTCGTTCGAAGTTTTCAATGGTTTTCTTCAAACCTTACATAAATACATATTAAGACTTCTAGGAATACCCCCAATGGAAGGCACCCCCCCCCCTTCAACATCCCTATTCGTGTCTATTCTCTATTGCAGATAATCGGTTGTCATATACAATACTAACATACCTTTATCATTCAATTACTTTTAGCTAATTACTTAATATCACAGTGTTTCCCCCAGGACAAGGGCGCACAGGCCTTCGACCAGTAAATTTTTGATCTTCCACCAGTAAATTTTTGAAAAGAAATGTTCCCTTTATTTTTGGCATTAATTCTGTATCTTTAAGAATTTAAATAAGAAAAAACCTTCTGCTAACATTTACCGGTGGACGTTTCCCCGAAGGCCTGTGCGCCCTTCTCCTGGGGGAAACACTGATATCAATTCAATCTATCGCCAATTTAAGGACATTAGGGAATAAGATATAAGAGAATTTGTTTCAAACTTTTTAGACCTTGAGGCAGCAACACGGATAATCACCTCATCGAATTTACGAATGAAAATCTAGGATTACTTAAATCTCGATTGTGACTTCTTGCACCCAAAAGTATGAAAACAGAGGATTTGGAGCAGGAAAACAATGGTAAACATAAGAATCATTCGATAAAAATGTATTTTAAGTGTTTTCCACTTAGACATGATTTGGCAGACTGATTGCGTTTTAATATGAGAATCAAGATTTAAATAATCCTAGATTTTCATCCTTGGTTGCGATGAGATGATTATCTGTGCTGCCGATTCCCGATCTATTTAGCCTAGGGGTGCACAACCTTCAAGAGAAGGGCCACTTACAAATATGTCTGGGTGATCGAGGGCCACATAAATAAAATGGAGATAATTCAATTTCAAAGGTGATCTGTGGCCTATTAATCGGATAAAAAATGTTTTCAGAGGGAAGTAGGAGAGATACCCTTTTAGATTAATGTATAAAATTTCAACTGCCCTTTAGATTAGCTTAACTAGTGAAAATATCCAATTCAGTTGGAAATGATATATCAGCAGTTTTTACATTTGTATAAAGAGATATAGCAAGGATTATTCTTAAGATGCAATAGTATTCTTTTACTTTATTCAAGAGGGTAAATTTTGTTTTATTAAAAGTGCTAAAAAACAAAGATAGTTGGCTGGTAGCAAAAAAAGTGATTTTTACAAACGAAGGAGAGGGAAGGAACCGATCAACAAGATTTTTCCATGCCTCATCACAGAAATATCTGATTTTTCAATGCCAATCAACAAAATTTGCAGCTTTCCATACCTTATCAACCAAATTTGTTTTGCGAAAATGATCGACAAAATTCGCAATTTTTCTGAAACTGATCGAAAAAATACAAATCTTTCCGTGCCTTATCAACAAAATTAGCGATCCTTACGAAACCCATTGAGAAAATTCGCGATTTTTAAGAAACCGATCTAAAAAATTCACAAATTTTACAAAGCCGATCGACGAAATTCACGAATTTTATGATGCCAATCTATGTTATTTGCGTTTTTTACTATGCTGATCGACGTTATTTGATATTTTTACAAAGCTGATCTGCCAAATTTGCATTTTTTTCTATGCATGATCAATAAGATTAACTATTTGTACGAAGCCAATCGACGAAATTCGCGATTTTTACAAACTGATCAGCGAAACTTGCCATTTTTCATAGCATAATCGATAAAATGTGATATTTCTACGGCTTATCAACGAAATTATCGATTTTTACGAAGCCGATCGTCAAAAATCAATTTTTACAAAGCCGATCTACGACAATTCATGATTTCTACGAAACCAATCTGCAAAATTTGGGATTTTTAAGAATCCGATCAAAAAAGTCACAATTTTTCCGCGTTTGATCAACAAAATTCACATTTTTTTTTTTTTTTTTTTGCGCTTAATCAACAAAATTAGTGATTTTTATTTAGCCAATTGATGAAATTTTCTATTTTTCCTCACATGATCGATAAAATCTGCAATTTTACTGCAGCTGACCGACGAAATTTTCGATTTTTCTGAACCTGATCGACGAAATTATCGATTTTTAGGAATTTGATCTGCGAAATGTGCGTTTTTTACGAAACCGATCGACAAAATTTGGGATATTTACGAAACCGGTCGACAAAATTTTCAACTTCTACAAAGCCGAAATTTATGATTTTTTTCGCATCAGAGACGAAATTCGTGATTTTTCTCTTGAAAAATTTGCAAAACTCACGATTATTTCGCAGCTGATCAACGAAATTTTCAATTTTCCCGGATATAATTGCAAAATTCGCAATTTTTTGTGCCCGATCAAGGAAATTTGTGTTTTTCTCACTTGATAAACCCAGAAAACATTCGATTTTTCCGAGCTGATGAGTTTAAATTAAAATTTGTTCGTGCAACATCAACAAATCCGACGCTTTTTTCTTACCCAATCAATGAATGGTGCGATTTTTCAAGTGCAATCAATAAAATTTGTGCCTGTTCGACAAAAACTCACAATCTTTCCGTGTCCCATTGGCTAAATTTGCTATTTTTACCCACTTTACCAAGATATTTGCGATTCTTAAATGACTGAGACTGACGAAATTTTATATTTTCCCGTAGTAAACTGACAAAATTTACAATTTTGTTCTGCGACTTTTGCACATCAATTTTTTCTAGTTGTAAATTGACCAGGGCTGATTCTGGATGAAATTTTTTTTTCGGAAATTCGCATAGCATTTTCGGAAATCGAAGGGGGGAGGGGGGGAAAATGATTTGCCCTTTTTTACGAGATTTTTTCTTGAAAACGACGTTTTATTCCTGCGATCTTTTGACGAAATCGCCGTTTTTTTTCCGTGATCTTTTGATGAAATCAGTGCATTTTTTTCAAATATTCTTTTGACAAAATATTTTTAAGCAATCTTATCGAAAACGGCGTTTTATTCCCGCGATCTTTTGACGAAATCGGCGTTTTTCCGTGATCTTTTGATGAAATCAGTGCATCTTTTTCAAATATTCTATTAACAAAATATTTTGAAGTGATCTTTTATCGAAAACGGCGTTTTATTCCCGTGATCTTTTGACGAAATCGGCGGTTTTTCCCGTGATCTTTTGATGAAATCGGTGCATTTTTTTCAAATATTCTTTTGACAAAATATTTTTAAGCGATCTTTTATCGAAAACGGCGCTTTATTCCCGCAATCTTTTGACGAAATCGGCAGTTTTTCCGTGATCTTTTGATGAAATCAGTGCATTTTTTTCAAATATTTTGACAAAATATTTAAGCGATCTTTTATCGAAAACTGTTTTTTCCTGCGATCTTTTAACCTTTACGCAAGGGGTCACTCAGTGTCTACCCGAGAATATATGTAAGCCCGGACAGATGCTGTCACAGCCCCTCCGTAAAGGTTAACAAAATCTGCGTTTTCCCGCCGGCGTCAGAAGAAATCTGTTTTATCTGCGATATTTGGTGAAATTGCCGTTTTTTCCGCGATCTGCACAGGAAATTTGCGGAATTTGAGAAATTTTTTCAAATTTTTATTTGATATTTTTAGGTTTCTTTGTGATTCTTTATAAAAATTTGAGCATTTTCATGATCTTTTGACAGCACTGTGCGAAAAGGGTGGGGGGGAGAGCCGCGCCGGATACGGAAATTTAGGGGGTACCAAATGTATACTACCAATGTCATTTTTCGTCTATTACAAGAAAAAGTTGGGTAGAGGGGTCGTCAAATTTACAATTTGTTCCGCGCGCAATTTTGTCTTCGCACGGTCTTTTGATAGATATATATTTTTTTTTATTGTTTTATGATATCCGCAACTTATTTTGATCGATCGTTCGGCGATATATTCAACTTACTTTGGTATAATAAAAAATTCAAATGGCAATAATGAATAATCACACGCTCACACGAGAGTCACAAAAGAAAAAAAAATATGCAAAGCCAGAATTCCAGAAAACCATGCAGAACGGAGAACTTACGTTCAGAGTTCCGAGAATCAAAGGCTGAAAGATGAGGGAGGAGCTAAAAGTGGACAATAGGAACATTTCTGGGGTACAAACGACGTATCATCAGTCGTTCTAGATAAGGAAAATTTGTAGTTTTTTCGCTTTTATCGAAATAGTTTCGGTTCAGGATCGCGAAAATTAAAACAAGCAGTTCGTTCAAAAATAGGCATTTCAAGGGAGAGAGAAAAAAAATAAGCACTCTGGGGGAAAAAAAAGAAGCACCTTGTAAGGACCTGACAAATTTGCTTTGAAAATAAGTACCTTCAGGGATGGGAACTGCAAAAAAGCAAAAAGACTGAAAATACGCGTGAACGAAAAATTGCACCATATTGTATTCACACGCGCGAATGAAAAATTGCACCACATTTTGATCACATGCGTGAATGAAAAATTGCACCACATTTTGATCACATGCGTGAATGAAAAATTGCACCACATTTTGATCACATGCGTGAATGAAAAATTGCACCACAAGTAAGGGGGTACTTTTTGTTTAATGAATAGGTGTTATCAGAATTCAGAAGTTACATTCACTGAGAAAGATTTGGAACAATAAAAAAAGATTGTGAAGTAGGAAAATCTGTTTTTGGAGCAGCAAAAAGAATAATTTGGAAGCAGGAAAGTTAGTTTTTGGAACAAAAAAATTCTATCCACCAGGCATTAACTTTCTTCTCTTGCCCCTTTGATGAAAATTGCGTTTTAAAGAGATTTTTCGACAAAATTTGCCGTTTTTTCGCTATTTTTTGACGAAATTTGCTGTTTTTTCGCGATTTTTTGACGAAATGTGAAAGTTTTTCGCGATCTTTTGACGAAATGTGCCGTTTTTTCGCGATATTTTGACGAAAGTTACCGTTTTATCACGATTTTTTGATGAAAATTGTAGTTTTTCGCGAATCTTTTGACAAAATTTACAGTTTTATCGCGATTTTTGGACGAAATTTGTCGTTTTTTCGCGATTTTTTGAGAAAACCTGCCTTTTTTCGTTATTTTGTAACAAAATTAGCTATTTTTTCGCGAATCTTTTGACGAAATTTGAGGGAAATTATTCGTTATTTAACGATTTTTTTAGTTAAATTTCCTTTTTTGCGATTCGTTGACGAAATGTACGGTTTTTTCGCGATCTTTTGACGAAATGTTCTGTTTTTTCGCAATCTTTTAAAGAAAATTACCTTTTTTTGATAAAATTTACCATTTTTCGCGAATGTTTCGTCAAAATTTTCCGTTTTATCACGAATTTTGAACAAAACTTGTCATTTTTTTCGAGGAAATCCAACTTTTTTTCTGGACTTTGTAACAAAATTAGCCATTTTTTCGCGAATTTTTTGACGAAATTAGCCGGAAATTATTCGTTATTTTACGATTTTTTAACGAAATTTGCCTTTTTTGCGATTTTTTGACGAAAATTACGCGTCTCGCGGGACGCGTAAGCTCCACTTTTTAGCGTTGCATCGCCAATTTTTTGTGCATTTTACGCGGTATAGCGTGTCCGTGGCATCCCTGTTACATATTTCTGAAATCCGCGGAAAAAAGCGGAATTTTTGGGGTGAAAAATCTGAAACTTATCAAAATAACAAAAAAGCGGAAATCCGCGGAATTTCTTAAAATAACAAAAAAAAGCGGAAATCCGCCAAAAAGCGGAAAATTCCCATCCCTGTACCTTGTAAGCACCTGTAAGCACCCTGAATAAACATAACAACAATCTATATATTACTTAATTTCTTAATAAAAAAATATATCACATCGAAAATAAATATCTAATGTAGATATTCCCAGGACTTACTTGGCAAGACTTCCATACACATCTAGGCATCATTAAAGAAAAACAAATTACGTTGAATAATTATTAAGTTCCCATCTAGAAAAACCTTTAAATCTACATGTAACAAAGTTGTCGATGATTGAAAACTTCCTTAAAACAGAATTAACTTTTCGTAAACTCAGTTTCACAAACATTCCTTAAAATACCGTCGAAGATTCACTATGCAAAAAAATGTCGATCTCCCTGACGATCAATGAAATATTAAAAGTCCACGAACATAATCAAAGACTAGCATCTTCACTATAATATCAAATTCCAGCGAAGTATCCTCCATAAGTACTGCCGAGACTTAAAAACTTCTAACACAACATTCACAGATATGACAGGTGAAGAACCATGAGGAGAAAACTGATACCTTTATATACGCCCACGAAAGGCACACATGCTGACACACCCTTTCACCCCAGAACGTTCGATCAAACACGATTCGCTCAGGGTTGGCGAGTTTTTGCCGAAGGTGGAAAAAACCGCGGAAAAAACCTGGTAAAAACCGGCCCGGCAAAAATAGGTTTTTGCCAAAGAAGTGGCAAAAATAGGCTGTCCATTTAAATTTTTTCCCCAGAAAGAGAAAAATATTTCACAAAAGAAAAAATAAACTGCATACTTAATTAAAAAATCAATATTATTCTAAATTTATTTTAACTTTTAAGTTAAATAAGTATAATTATGCACTTTATGAAAGAATACTAACTTTTATAACAAGATTATAAATGAAAAAAAATACCAATTTTAATATAAATAAATAGAAACTTCATTTATTCATGTTTATACAATTATTAATTCAGATAATAGAACTGTTGAGACTGAGTAAAGCATTTATATTTATAGTTTATATATGTTAGAAATTCGAAGAAACAGTTATAGTAACCTAAATTTAATTTAATATAAAATTATATTTAAAGCAAACGATTAAATTTCAAATATTTCAGCAATATCTTCCACGCAACCTAAATTTTGCTGCTTTAGCATGGCATAACAGTAAACAAGTTTTGAAAGAGTATCTGTTGAAGTATTTCGAATATCAGTTTGCACAAATGAAAAATTTGAAAAAAATCTTTTAATAGCAGCACTGCTTGCTGGACATATTTGAAAGTGAAAATCTTTTGATAATTAAAAAAATATGTATGTTAATGACTGATAAAATACTTTACTTACAGGAGTCTGTCTAGACTTTTCTCGCCTTTGTGAAAATTCTAGACGGTTTTGTGAATTTTAAATTATCAGGTTTTCAGGTTCTACCCTTCACATATAGAGAAGCTAAGTAATATATTTTTTGGTGAGTTCAAATGTTTATTAACAGGCCAGATTTTATTTTAAAATGATTAAATTTGTGAAAAGTTCAGTTTAAAGGTGAAATGTCGATTTGAGAGACAAATAATTTTGTGAAGAATCCTGTTTGAGGTTAAAGAATTTTGTGAAGGGTCCTTTAAAGGACCTAAAATTTTCCTAAACATATCCCTGACTTAAAGTAAAAAAAATTAGATATGTAATTTTTTATTTTGTTCTTAAATTCCTAAGTAAGACTGAATCCCACCTATTTTATAAAGATTTAAAATATTTAATATTAATTAATTAGCAAATGAAATTAAAATATTAAATAATACACTGTTAAATTTAATTGTTTATACCATTACTATCCTTATTAGCGTGCAGATTTTATTACACATTAAAGACAGGTTTTTTCCATTTTTGCCGGTTTTTTCCATTTTTTCCCTGGTTTTTTCCAGTTTTTTCCACTGTCTCGGCAAAAATACCTTTTTGCCGGCAAAAATGCCAACCCTGGATTCGCTAAAGCTGATTACGTCCGCTAATGTATTCAAGGGTTACGTCATTACGATGCTATCGCCTCCTGGCGAAAAGATAGCGAATCGTGTCTTTGAGAAATGAAAGTTAGTGACAGATGTTTGACTAAAGAACCGGGAAATGTAAATAAAGAAAGAGTATAAGTCAAAAAGAAATTTAACCAGACTATAAATAAAAATAAAGGATTATCAATAAAACATTATCTAATAGAGTTAATTTAAGCAAAAGGTAAGTTTATTTTTAAAAATAATATATATAAAATAAAATTATATTGAATGTATGAAGACCGATAGAATTAAATATTTTTTTTATATGTTAATTTAACTGGAAAAATATATTAAATGAGGCATTGAGAATATGGAAAGCTTGTTAAATCCTAACAAAATTTTTGGAAATTTCGGACGAGAATCACCCCTGAAATTGACAAAGTTTGCGGGCCACACGTTAACCCATTGCAGGCCAAAGGTTGTGCATCTCTAATTTAGCCTAATATATTAATTTTAAAATGTATGATTTTTGAATTTTACAGAATCTTCATGCCATGTTCATTGCAATTTTTAGAGATTTCTTGTAGTTCCATAGCGATACTTAGAGATTTGCAATGCATTTCTATACAAACTTTTTTTTTTTTTTTTTTTACAGTTGGAGATTTTTTAACATCTGGAAAAGGAATTCTTTTTCAAACTAATATTCTAAAAAAGTAAATTTTGTTCTTTACAATTTTTGAAGTTTCGAGATGTATAAATACTAAATTCGATGTGATTTTTAATTTTTCAGACATTGTTATATACCGTATTTACTCGAGTATAAAATGCACTTTTCCCCCAAAAAATTAGGGCAAAACCTCCTAGGTGCACCTTATACACGGAATAATTTTTTACTGTTGGATGCAGTCTAACGATATACATATGAAACAAGAAATTATTCAAAGATATTAAAACTCAGAAAATGTTACTTAATTGAAGTACTACTGCATATTTATTTCATTCCTTGCAGTTTTTTTATACAACAGAGCTAATGACATTATCTAAACGCAAATTAGCAATTCTCTTTACCATCACTCATTCCTATTTCCTGTCATTCTCTTACAACCCGAAGTCTAAAAATGTATTTTCGTCTTGTTTTCTGGTCAGGAGTAATGTTTGTTTAAACTTTTTTTTTTTTTTTTACTAAATTCATTTGGTCATTCTTCATTAGCGTATCAAATTTATGGTGTGCATTATATATGAGATTTTAAGAAATTGCCATTTTTACTTGTAAAGTAGGGATGCGCCCTATACACGAGTAAATCTGTAGTTTCTCATAATTTCCTCTATACAGATTCTGTCACGAGCAACTTTAGAATAAATATTTAGCAATTTTGAAAGAATCTGATTTTTGTCTGCTTATGTAATATTTGAACAACTTCCTGGAGGAGAGAGAACACATAACACACGTATTTATAGATCCAATTTGGAAGTAACTTGGTGTGTACATTTTACCAATTTCCCAGAACAGACTTATTTTGGCAGGTTTTCCCAGGTTTGAGAAGTTTTTTTTGTATTAATCCGACATTTCCCTGATTTTTACAACCTTAAAATTCATTCCCTGATTTTCCAGGAATCCCATATCCCCCCCCCCCCCCAAATGAGTATGAACCCTGCTTTCATTAAAGTTTTATATATATATATATATAAAGGGATGCCGCGGACATGCTATAATGCATAAAATATGCAAAAAATCAGCGACAGGACGCAAAAGATAGAGCTTACGCGTCGTAATTTCCTTCAAAAATTCGCAAAAAATGCAAATTTTTGCTAAAAAATCACGAAAAAACAAATAATTTCCGACAAATTTCTTCAAAATTTTTTGCGAGAAAAATCGCTAATTTTGTTACAAAATCCCGAAAAAAGTCAGATTTCCTAAAAAAAAAAAAAGCGAAAAAACATTTCATCCAAAAATCATGACTGAACGGCAAATTTTGTCAAAAGATTCGCGGAAAACGGCAATTTTCATGAAAAAATCGTGATAAAATGGCACATTTCGTCTAAAGATTGGAAAAAAGGCGAAACATTTCGTCAAAAGATCGCGAAAAAACGGCACAATTCATCAAAAATCACAAAAAGACAAATTTTGTTAAAAAAATCATGAAATAACGAATAATTTCCGGCGAATTTCGTTAAAAGATTCGCAAAAATGGCTAATTTTATTACAAAATCTCAATACAAATTTTTGAATAAAAAGCAAATTTCCTAAAAAAAAAAAATCTTAAAATTCATCCAAAAGTCGTGATAAAATGACAAATTGTGTAAAAAAATGTGCGAAAACAGCAATTTTCATCAAAAAATCTTGATAAAATAGCACATTTCGTCAAAAGATTGTGAAAAACGGTTCATATCGTTAAAAGATCGCGAAAAAACCCAGCAAATTTTGTGGAAAAAAAAAAAAGCTTTAAAATGCAATTTTCGTCAAAGGGTTACGAAAAAAAAAGTTATTGACAGGATGGAATTTTTCTGTTCCAAAAACTAACTTCCCTGCTTCCAAATAGTTTTTTTTTTAAATTATTATTATTATTATTTTTTTTTTTTTTTTTGCTCTAAAAACAGATTTTCCTGCTTCACAATCTGTTTTTGAATGTTCTGATTATTTTGAAAAGTTTTTTCTTTTTAGAAAAAATGTCTTTTTCAATAAATCTGTTTTACCCCTTAAAAAAAAAAAAAAAAAACAAAAAAAAAAAAAACAATAGCGATACTTGTTATCTTCTACACTCAAATAAGCATTATTTTATAATTTGTATCTTGCACATTTATTTTTAAAAAAAGTAAAAGTAAATATCTCTTAATAGTTTAAAAAATAATATTGGCTTTAATTATTTATACATTAATTAAAACAATAAATATTGCATTTAACTTTTCTTTTGCAAATGAACAAGTTCAATTTTTGCGTCTAAAAATGACTTATTAGTGGGGACCCGCTTTTTTGAAAAACGGACCCAGAATGTTTGAAGTCCTGGGTCCCCGGGACCCAGGATTTTTCAAGTTCAGCGGCATCACTGTATATATATATATTGGAAAAAAAAAAAAAAAAAAAAAAAAAAAAACAGCTACTTACGGGAGTTAGCATTGGCTATTTCGCTCATTTCATTTGGATCCAACCATACTTTTCTTTTGCCACATTTTAAGACTGCTGCTGCCAGTCGTTTCTGAAGCCTTAGACAACTAAAAGATGAGGTCAATAATGAAAGCAACACATTTATAAATATTTCATATACAGTAGACTCCTTCAAATCCGCACAGCTTGAGACCAGAGGTTTTGCGGATTTTAGAATTTTGCGTATTTCTGGTCATTGCTTTGTTTGCATTTTTAAAAAAATAATTTGAGTGTAATTAATAATGAAATCAAAAGTATAATGAATGTCTACAATATACTAAAATATTAAAATAAGTAATAAACTGAAATAATAAAAATTTAAATGTTTTTTAAAATGACTAAATACTAAAAGGAAAGGTCAAGTTAATAATCAATAATGTACAATTAAATATTCATTATAAAAGAGGAAATGTGTTATTCCTAAATTATTCAATGAAACTTGCTTCATAAAGGTACATTACTAATTCACATCAGGATCATAAAGTAATGAAATTTTATTTCAGGTTTAGCCAGACTTAATAACTAAAAAAGCTTGATTAATACATAAATATATTTGATAAGAAGATTGTGGCTACCAATGATATTAGCAATATCTTTATTTTTTCAGAAATAAATTATTCTTTCTTCATGAAAAAACATGAATTCAGTCCTATTAACAAAAATTATAAATAAAAAAATGTATGGAACTGATATAAAACTGAAAAAAAATCAATTTTTGCACCTACATCTGAACTGAATGTTTCATTGTTTACATCCGTAAAATATGTGCAGATTTTAGAGAGTTGCGGATTTTAGGAGTGCGGATTTGAAGGAGTCTACTGTATGTACAAAAAATTAATAAGCAGGCTGAATTTTTTGCATCATTTAAATATATTTGAAGACCATTTCAAAATTACATTAATATATTAATCACAGACATGCTACAGGCTCAGCAAGAAAAAAGCTGAACTTTCGCGGCCTCACAGACTTTTGGCGAAATCTGCGTTTTTCTGCAATTTTGTAACGATATTAGCGTTTTTCGCGACCAATTGACGAAAATTGCACTTTTTCTCCCACAGCCTTTTTAATGAAGTTTGCATTTCTCCAAAATCCTTTAGCGAAATTCGCGCTTTTTCGTCAATTTTCAGCGATCTTTCGTCAACATATGCATATTTTCCGCGATCTTTCATAAAATATGCGTATTTTTCGCGATTTTTCGTCAAAATTTGCGTATTTTCCGCAATCTTTCGTCAAAATTTGCATATTTTTCGTGATCTTTCGTCAAAATTTGTGTTTTCTGCGATCTTTTGTCAACATATGTGTATTTTCTGCGATCTTTTGTTAAAATTTCCGTATTTTCCTCGATCTTTCGTAAAAATTTGCGTATTTCCCGCATTTTTACATCAAAATTTGCATATTTTCCGCAATCTTTCGTCAAAATATGCATATTTTCCGCGATCTTTCGTCAAAATTTGCGCATTTTCGCGATCTTTTGTCAAA
The DNA here is from genome assembly GCA_964019185.1 of Maratus speculifer. NCBI lineage: Eukaryota > Metazoa > Arthropoda > Arachnida > Araneae > Salticidae > Maratus > Maratus speculifer. The sequence goes on from OZ025290.1 coordinate 199,375,948, forward strand.
ATTTGTGTGTTTTCTGCGATGTTTTGTCAACATATGTGTATTTTCTGCGATCTTTCGTTATAATTTCCGAAATTTCCTCGATCTTTCGTCAAAATTTGCGTATTTTCCGCGATCTTACGTCAAAATTTGCATATTTTCCGTGATCTTTCGTCAACATATGCGTATTTTCCGCGATCTTTCGTAAAATATCCGTATTTCCCGCGATTTTCCGCCAAAATTTGCGTATTTTCCGCGATCTTTCGTCAAAATTTGCGTATTTTCCGCGATCTTTCGTCAAAATTTGCGTATTTTTTTTAGATCTTTCGTCAAAATTTGTGTGTTTTCGTGATCTTTTGTCAAAATTTGTGTGTTTTCTGCGATCTTTTGTCAACATATATGTATTTTCTGCGATCTTTCATTAAAATTTCCGTATTTTCCTCGATCTTTCGTCAACTTTTGGGTATTTTCTGCGAACTTTCTACAAAATTGGAGCATTTTCCGCGATCTTTCGATAAAATACGATTATTTGACAAAATTAGAGTATTTTTCCGCAATTTGTTCACAAAAATCGTGTTTTTTCTCGCGATCCTTTGAAGAAAATAGTATTTTTTCCCCGATTATTTGATGATTTTATAGTTTTTTCCCCGATCCTTTGGAGAAATTTGCGTTGTTTCTGCAATCCTTTGAAGAAATGTTCTTAATTTAGCGCCGTTTGACTCGCGTTTTTGTTGTATTTCATCGTCACCCCCCCCCCCTACATATAAATGTCAACAAATTTTAATGCATATTTGCATTGATCCCAGGGATGATAGAATTTGTCGCCGAAAAAGCGGAATTCCGCGTTTCCGCGGAAAAGTAGCATGTCTGTAATCATTAGAAAATTTCAAAACAATTTAATCTGGCTAACATTTAAAAAAGTATTTAATCTTAGAAAAACTGAAATATTTAAACAGCGTTCGAAATCCTTGGTGGTCCGCTGGTCCGAGACCACCGATAATTCAATCGGACCACTAATTTGAAAAATTTATTGGTCCGCAGGACCAGTGCTTTTTTTTAGGCCTTGAGAAAACTGCAACCGATCGCACATAAGAATTTTTTTTTTTTTAATTATTATTATCAGCGATGCCGCGGACGCGCTATAGCGCGTAAATTACTCAAAAAGTCGGCAATGGGACGTAAAAAATAGTTCTTACGCGTCCCACAGGACGCGTAATTTCGTTAAAGGATTGCGAAAAAACGGCAAATTTCGTTAAAAAATCTCGAAATAACGACTAATTTATGGCAGATTTGTCAAACGATTCTCGAAAAAATGTCTAATTTCATTCCAAAACCCGAAACAAAAGGCAGATTTCTTCGAAAAATTGCAGAAAAAAGGCAGATTTCTTCAAAAAATCGCGAAAAAAGACAAATTTTATCCGAAAATCCCGATAAAACATGAAATTTGTCAAAAAAAAAAAAATCGCGAAAAACGGCAAATTTCCTTGAAAGATTGCGAAAAAAACACAAATTTTGTTAAAAAAGCGCTAAATAACGACGAATTTCTGGCAAATATCGTCAAAAAATTCGCAAAAAAATGGCTAATTTTATCCTAAAACGTGAAAAAACGGCAGATTTCTTCAAAAGATCGCGGAAAAACGGCAAATTTCCCCCCAAATCTCGATAAAACGACAAGTTTTGTCAAAAAATATCGCGAAAAACGGTATATTTCGTCAATAAAAATAAAAGATTGCGTCAAAATAACGCGAAAAAACGGAAATTTCAACAAAAAAGCACGAAAAAAAAAATAAATAAGTGAATGCCCGGAGAGAATTTTTCTGTTTTAAAAACTAATTTTCTTGCGTCAAAATGCTGCTCCAAAAACTGATTTTCCTGCTTCCCAATCGGTTTTTTATTGCTCCAAATCTTTGAGTGAATGTGACTCCTGAAAGCACCATTTCATTAAGCAAAGTACCCATTTACTCAACAAAAATATTCCTTTTTTCAGCAAAAATGTCTTTTTCAATAAACCTGTCTTGCCCCATTTTAAAAGAAATACAAACAATAGTGATACTTGTTATCTTCTACACTTAAATAAGCATTATTTTATAATTAAATTTGTATCTTGCACATTTATTCTTTAAAAAGTACAGAAAATTTACTCTAAGTGTTAAATTAGTTAATAGAATTTTATGTAGCGGACCAGTGATGATGTCTGCGGACCAGTAAATTCTCATGCGTACTGGTCCTTGGGACCAGTGACTTTTTTTTAGGAATTCTAACGCTGTTTAAACATCAGACTATGAATTTTAAACTAAATTTTGTAACATGCAGATTATATAAAAACCAAAAACTTTCTATGCACATAAATATTAAGACTGAGTCAAATTAATGTTTACTAAAATTATATCTAATATTTTCACAATATGAATCAAAAACAATAGTTTTTGTTTTTCATAACTTTAAATAATTATCATTTAAATAAAAAAAAGTGTTAAAGATTTACAAAATGAAACCAATTCGGTGAAAGACAATGTCTACTAAGGAACTGTTACAAAAATTTATAATAAAATTAAAAAATAATTGCAATGGAAAAATTATCTTAAATTGGTTAGCCCTCCAGAGAACAAATTTTCATAAGTTAGTTCATTCATGATTTGACAAAATTTAGACTTTGCGATTTCTTAATAAAATTTGCACATTTTCCATGATTTTGATAAAATTTGCACTTTTATTAAATAATAATTCAGATTATTTTATCTGACTAAGGTTTAATGCTTTTTTTTTAACTTTTTAAAATTTAAAATTGTGCATTTTGTTTTCGGTTGCAATGGTCGCAAGGAAGGGAAAATTTAAGTTTACCTTCAGAAAAGATTACCGATTTTGTAGATAATTATGAATTTTTTATGGTCTTCGACAAGGAACCCAAGTGATAAAATATAAACAGCAACTAATGCCAAAAAATCTTGTATTTAAATACAATTCTTTTTATCTAATTATTCTGAATATCTTAAGTTGACAGATGTAGAAGTTGTGTAAGGATTTTAAATTGTTAGGATTTTTTAAGCATTAGATCCAGCCAAATAGTTTGTTATTCGGGAGACCGAATGTTAAGTGCATCCCTAATCAAGATAGTTATAATTAAGTTACCTTTAACGTTCTTATGGAATGAAAAATCAGAAATAATTTTATTTTTGACATATACCCACCCTCAATGCTAAGTCTGTTAGATAACAAAGCCGCTCGCAAGAACTGGAGCTCCAGCTACGGATGGTAATTGTTGAAATTTGATTTTCAATTCAAATGAATTTCATTTTTAAAGATATTTGCTTAGGTAGTTTCTGCACCTTATTAAACTTTGTTGTAATCAAAGCTACAACAATGCTTTGATTTGTTGTAATTTATGGACTTTTTTTTAGATTTCTTGTAAACTTTTGGACAAAAAATGGTTTGAAACCCATTTTTTGTCTATGATTTTTCTTTCTTATACTCTATTATGTTTGATATTAACTTTCAACTTTAAGCCTTACAATGTTAGTAATGCAACAGATAGGATGCAAGAGATACGAAAGTTCTATTTTACATTTAATTTAATTTGCATTTTTAAATTTTTAATCATAAAAATTTTAAATTACTTTTGCTTACTTTAGGTTTTGCTAATAACAATTATCACATTCCTTACTTTAATTTCTATAGTCTTTTTAAACTAAATAATAGGTATAAAATTATCTATGTTCGAGCAGCATGTATAACACAAAATGACTGCAAAAATGTACGCCTGTTAATAGGCTAAAAAAAAATCAAGAAAGACACCAAAAAAATAACACTTGCACAAGATTCTGGAGAAGCTAGGCTGGTATTTTTATGCAAAACCTTTTGAATAAATTAAACATTTCAAAATAAATAAAGTCTTTGCAAAGGTGGGCAAATTTACATCTTACCTTTGCACAATATACTACATAACACTTATGACAACAAATTTCTTAGTCAAAGTTTCCTTGAAACAGTTTAAAGAGGGGTGTCCTTCCATGTTAAAAATGTCGCACTCTTTGCTCTTTATGCCTTTAAAAAAAAGGGGGGGGGGCACTCATTTTCCTCACCCAGAAAAATAATCCTTACACTTTTGTTATTTGCATATTAAACATTTGTTTTTTGTAGCTTTGAAGAGTGCCTTGAATTTTGAACATTAACAATAGCTTTTTTTTTTTTTTTTAATACCCTTAAAATTCAGAAAAGAGCAATTTAGAATCTAAAAAGCTCTCTTAAATATAAAAGAGTGCTCTGAAGAATAACAAATGGCTTCTTTTACAACAGCAATTCACTCCTGTCCTTCTCCGAAGAAACTCTGATCATAATTAAATAATAATACTTTCACATAATAATAATTAAAATGAAATAATCAAACATCGATAGTATGAATACAATATAAAATTAAATTAATATGAACAATACGCCACGTGTAAATTGTATTTAGGGTTAGGTTTGCAGATTCTTGATTGAAAAACAAATTACTTAAATTTTTCAACAGCGACAGATTAATTTGTAAAAAATTGTGTATACAATAACAATTATAAATTTTAAATAATTAATTTACCTCATCTTCGGCCAGGCAGAATTACACGCTTAACACAAAATTTTACCGTATCCCGTTCCCGTAACAGCTTGAGCGATGTTGAGATGAGTTGTGACGAACGAAAACGACGCAGACGCATGCGATATGCGACCGGCGCGCACGAGGTGGATACGGATACGCCGAGACCCACCAGCACGTGATGGTGGGTAGCAATGTGCGCCAAACCGGTTATTCTCCCTCCAAAAGCAGTCATTGGAATTTCGGCACCCACCAGTAGTTTATATTTCGTCTGCGTTGATAGAGCTTCACGGTACACCGCCAAAGGGATCACCGCCAAAAAATGTCACCTTTTTGGCGATAAAACCTCGGTCATTCCAGCTTCAAGTATTTCGGAAGAGAACAAAGGGATCCGTTATAGGGTTGGGCATAGAGCTCATCAGTGTGACGTCACAGACAACTCAACTCCGCATTTCCATGGTAACTGGGTCAATACAAACCGAAAGAGTTTAGAGTTTGTTAGAGATGCACGATATACCTTCAAAAAAAGTCTTTCAATATGAAATCAGATACCGTTCAAAGGCTGATTGTTGAATTGCTGAAGTTTTAAAAGCGATCCGCAAGTGTTTGGGCCGAATTGTAACTTGTTTAATTCAGTTTCAGGGTTGAATTTTTAGCTTCACGATGAAACAACATACTTCATCTCAATCTTTTTTTAACTCTGTGGTTTGTTTTGAACCAATTTCTGGGGTTGTGACGTCACCACTGATGAGCTCTATTTCGATTCATCTTGAGGAGTCGACTCTGACTCGATTCACTTAGTTAATGAGTCGAGATAGTGAGTCGACTCCCGACTGACTTACGATTGGTTGGTTGGGTGTAAAAAAGACGCAATTTTATGTCTTCTATCACGTATATCGCACAAAAGAGAATTTTTAAATGTATGCTCGAATTATTTTGTTTTAGTTTTTGGATAAAAGATACATTTTTGTGGTAAGAGCCGAAATTTTTAGTCTTTTACCGGCCCAGAACGTATAAAAAATAATGACCTGGTTGGTAAAAAACATAAATGTTCGGCCAACTTGCTTCGTACAGAACAGTTATTAACCCGACAAGAAAAAAGTTAAAATCTTCTTCTTAGCCTGATCCGTCATAATTAAATTTTTAGAAAATATGGATCGTTTGAGAAGTTCTAATCAAAAATTAATATTTTAGATTTTTTTTTATGTTTATAATCTTTATTTTTAAAGAACCCTATGCTATGATATTCATTTTTTAATTAATGTTAATTTGTATGTAAATGTTTCAGTTGATATTAATATTGTTAATCCACATATTATGTGCTATTCTACGCAATAGAGACTTGAAAAATCTGAAAAATGCTACAAAGTAAAATCCTCCAAGACGGAATAACATTAAATAAAAATTCGCTATAGACGAGTTCCCTTCCGATCGCTACGAGGAAAAAAAGGTTAGACCCGAACCAGTCTTTTAGTCAAAAGTAAGTCTCGAGCTCGGATTGGGAGAATGCAATGACAAGGCCCAATCCAAGGCTTGTACAATAAAGTAAGGCCCGACCCGAGTGCCGCTAAAAATAGGCTGGAGCTTCGAGCCAGGATCCGGTAATCACAGCGTTTAAAATTACTAGACTGTTTTCTTTCCTTTCTTTTTTTTTTTTTTTGAGGGGGGAGGGTTCTTTACTTAAAAATTTAAAACGAATACTTTAAGTTCATTATGTTCTTACATTTATAAATTATTAGTTATTCACAAATATCCCCCCCCCCCACAAAAAAGAGAAATTTTAGTATAAATTAAGTTAATTGATTTTTTAATTTTTTTTTTTTAATATGTGTGCGTTTACATATATGTCGTGTTGGTTATGTTGGAAAGGTATCGTATCATCGAATTAAAAAGAAATTAATTACTTTACGTTTAGATTCTGTAGAAAATATAATGCAAAAAATATATCTCCCCCCTCCCCGGTCTAGTCTATTTCTAAATTTATTAAAACTAAAATTATGAAAAAAAGGGGACAACAGTAGTTTGCTGGAAAATAATAGCGATTATCCTGAGTCTCATTGTTTTGTAGAAAATTGCATTTTTCGTTTCACATAAGCTTTATATTGCAGGGCTCAATGTCAGCATGTTTTAAATGTACAATTATAAAATTGATAGCCTAACTATTGAGGGGATTTCGAATCAAATAACGTTTCCCATTTGTTTAATAAATGATGAACTGCTCATCAAACTAAATACGAAAAAGAAAAAACGGAGCTGTTGTAGTGTGTTTGAAGAGGTGAAGAGATATTAGAAAATTTAAGATTCAATTCTAGAAAAAAAACTCAGCATTGACATAATTTCTGATATATTTTTATTTAGAACTTTAAAAATTGACAGGCAGCTATAGAGGAGATGAAAAATCAAACAGCATTTCCATTTTTTAATAAATACATTACATATGAAGAAAAAATGTATTCTTGTCATGAAACGACAGGTTCCCTTGCAATATAAACTTCAATTTTAAGAGTAATTTTCTAATGTATTTTGCCAAAAATTGGAAAGCGCCAATTTCATAATTTCTGAATAAGAAAACTTTTCAATTTTACGAGTTTTTTTTTTTTTTTTTTTTTTTTTTTTTCAACTAAAAATGAATTTAGAAATGTGTAAGAAAGTAGCTTTTTTGAATTTAAGAACAGATTTAATAAATTCAGAGAAATATTTTCAGAAATCTACTTTATATTATACAGCTTTAAAAGCTACGACATTTTTAACCCTCTTTTTTTTCTTTTATTCCAAATTACATTATTTTTTTAACGAATGTTGAAGAGTCTAAAAATCTAAGTAAACGATAACATTGTTGTTGCTATTGTGTATTTTTTGTCTTGCGAATACGTACTTAACTAAAATATTGCTCATGAATGTGCATAAAATATTCTTAAGAAAATTATTGTATGGTAAGAAAAATCGGATTTTTTTTGCAGAAATTGAACCGGGCCGGGTAAGTTTATTAATTTATTTATTTGTACGGGTCGGGACCGGATAGAACGTTTTATTTTACATTAGCCTGGGGTAGCTTTCGCTTGTACCGGGCCTGGTTGGACCTGTGAGCTCCTCTAAAAAAATTATGAATATTTGCAAGTTTTCTGTAATTTTAATAAATGTCATTTTACAAATCTATCAAAATGTCAGTGTCTGGGACATAATTTACCCCTTATGCGATCATAATAAAGCGGCGGGGAGACTAATTTTTTAATTTTTCCCCTGATATTTACAGTTTTTATAATTGACTTCCTTTTGAAATGCTATTTATAAAATCATGATAATATACTGAGTAACTGCCAGGTTTTATGTTTTTATCCTACTACTATTTAAAAAAAAAATAATAATAAATAAAAAAAATGTATTTTAAAATCATCGGAAATTTGGGAAAACAAGCAAATTCCCTTCATAAAAAATAACTGTAAAAAATAAGCGTAAAATTTGGCAGCTATGACATTGTGATCCCCTCTCCTCCCGATTGACACTCAAAACTTATTTACACTACCAAAATAAATAAATAAATAAATAATAATAAAAAAATAGATCAAATAAATAAAATAAAATAAACAGGAAATATTACCCGAATCTGGTTTGAAAAAAGGAATATTTAAAAAAATCGACCACCTAAACTTTAAAAAATTATATGAAAATTATATCCAGTTTTACATTATCTGCAAACATTTATAATTTATTAAAAAAAAATACATATTAAAAGAATATATTCGTAATCAAATGAAGGACAACACTTTATCTAAAATACATCAATCATAAAATAAACTCATAAAACTTTTTAGTAGTGGTGAATTCGGAAAGTGGCCCGGGGGTCAGGCTTCCCGCGGAACAATGAGATCCCCCCCCCGGAAATATCAGACATTTTGTGTTTTAAATGATAAAAGAGTGCAGTCTTTACCCCACCCAAAATTCTTTATAACATCCACCTACACCCACAGAAATCTCCTCTCGAAAAAAATGTGTCTTAATTTAACACTGTTTTTTAAACAATTTGCTATAAAGTAAAATTTTATTTCTCTATCTTCAACTTTTTTTTTCTATATTGTATCAGATAAAGGCAGTTGGAAATATTTCCCTAACCAGTTCTACTTTCTTTTAGCAAAAGATACAAACATAATATCTGCTTTGTTTGATCGTTCTATCTTTCCTCAATACGGAAATCGGCACAAGCTTATCATAAATTCAATTAATCTTCCCAGAAATATCCTGCTGAACGCCCCTTTTTCCATAAATTCAATTAATCTTTCCAGAAATAACCAGCAGAATGCCCCTTTTTCTCTGCCCCTCCCACTCTTTTCATTCATTCGGTATCTTCCTAATTACACGTGAAATGCACATCTACATTGCCTCCACTTTTCCCAAAATCCCCAACCCCAATATAAAGTCAAACCAAGACATTTGTTTTTTGATAAAAAGCCCAGCGCGGATTCGAAGAGTCGAAATCTGATACCGAGTCGAAAGAGTGGTTTTCAAGGAGTCGAAGAATCGAAGAGTCGACCATCCAATCTTCAACTCTCGACTCTCCAAGTCCGACACTCTGTTAAACTGGTCCAACCACTCTTTGAGTGAGTGAGTTGACTTTTCGACTCTTCGACTCCGAATCCCAAACTGAGTTGAAATGAAAGTTCGACTCTTTTGAGTCGACTCCGTTAGCCAGATAGGAGTCGATAGTTCGATTCACTTGTAAGGAGTCGAGATTTAGAGTCGACTCCTCGACTCCTCGGCCAACTCTAATCCGTTATCTAGTTGTTATTTCTGATCTATGGCCGAGCGCAACTCACCGGAATCGTGGGTAGGGTGCGTATTTTTTTTTCCCAACCGGGTTTTGCCATCTTGTAATCTAATTGGTCAGAGATGGCTGCGTCAAAGAGACGCGGTAAGGTATTGTGCTTGGCGAGAATCCTAAGAGTAGAGAATTTAGATAGGATGGTAGTAATTTTTTGAAATTTCAATAGAGTTTTTGTTTAAAATAGGAATCAATGGAAAAATGATTTTTACAGAAAGAAAATTATTTCCATTAACTTATGAAAAAGCGGGGGGGGGGGGGGGGGATCATCTGCGTTTCGACAGCATTCTGCTACTTTTTAAAGAATTGAAGGCTATGTAGATTAAAAGATGACAAAGTACAAATTTCTGAAGATAGGAGATTTATGCAAGATTATTTAATGTAACCACAAATTAGCAATATTATAAAAAGTTTAAGAAAAAAAATTTCCAAAAATTTTAATCAAAATTATAATGAATGCTTGGAATATACTAAAACATTAAAATAATTAAGTAAAGTAATAAAAATTAGCATAATTTTAAACAGGATTAAATTGTTATAAGTAAATAATTAATAATTAATAATGTATAAATAATAAATTTGTAATTTTTTGAATTTAACATATTCCTTAAATTTATATTATATTTTTTTTATTTTAAATTTTCTATAAATTTATAATTTTGTTTAAGTATAAATTTATTTAATTGAATTTGTAATTATTTAAATAAATTATAAATTTTACCTTTCTTAATGATTTTTTAATAATTCTTATAATTACGAAACTCTGTATGCTCTAAGGATTATTTAGTTGGAGAGAAGGAAATAAAATTGATGTTAATAAAATTGATAATGATGTTATTTAAAGAAAAATAACCTAATGCTTATAAAACTCGAATATATTGTAAAATATAGCACAGTATTTAGCCATTTAAAAACAGACCTCTTCTAAACAAAGCATCTTACAAAATTGGAATATGTTGTTGAAATATACCACAGTATTTATCCAATTAAAAAAGGAACATCTAGAAACCCCTATCATTTTCTTTCACTGAAAAAAGTTTAAGATCGAGTTATATAATTGTTTAAAACTGTTATATTTGTTGGATATTAAAAAAATTACTTTAATGATGGTAAGTTTTTATTCCTTAGCTTAGTATCTTCATTCCATTAGAATCTGTTTCAACTTTGAAACATATGCGTGAATGACTGTAAATTCTTGCATTACAGTGTCCTAAAAATAACTGTGTTTACCAAACTTAAATTACCACTCTCAATGTAATTATTTTACTCAAAAAGAAAAAACAACAACTCTAATTAATCTGAAATTACGAAATAAAACTCACTATTATAAAAATAGTCATTGTTAAATATAGTCAATTAGCTATGTTATCAATTAGGAAAACCTATCTAGAAAACATCGCCACGGACCAATGTGGTATTGTAACTTTTCGACCTGCTTTCGAAGCGCGCTTCGTAAAATACCATGTTTAAACTTTGTACACGGTTGTACTTTGTAGTACGGAATCTCTTCTATGCGAGTAAAACTCGCAATTCTCAGATTGTTTTTAAATTGTATGTTATAATATTTATATTATAATATATTTATGCAATGTTATATAACATTTACAATTATTGCGATTGTCAAAGAAATATTTCAAAAATAAGCTTCGATATCTTATTTTATTTTTTTCTAACACCAACTTTGACAGTATTTTCTAAAATATCTTCTGCTTTTACCAAAAAATTGAAAACACCATTCGATTACATAGTTTATTAATAAGAACAATTGTCTCAGCACGAGCTGATGGACAATAGAAGTACGAAAAACAGAGAAAATTATACAAAAAGCATCATCACAGTGATCCTTTCCATTGGAATATTTCCAAATTCATAGAAGATCTGCTGGCCATAGAAACGTACACAAAATATTTAGTTCAATTCTTTACATAACTTCAAATACTTTTCGATGGTACAATAATGAAAATAGCATGGAAATCATTTTTACAGCGCCCTTCTTCCGATAGATTTTTTTTTTTTTTTTTTTTTTTTTTTTTTCAAATTCAGGTTTGACCTGCCTGCCATACCCAAAAATTATCATACACAAAAAATGTGGTTCAATTCTATGCATATTTTCATACACTTTTCGATGGTACAATGGAAACACACGGACATAATGGCGTATCTAGACTTCTCATTTCGGGGGGTGCTGAGTTATAGTAAAAGTTTCTAAGAGGGAATCATATGAAAGATAATTTTTCCGCGTTAAACAGATTTTTTCACAACAGGTAATGCATAAATTATACCGATCCTGCTAAGATTGAATTGCATGGGACTGCAAATATTTTGTTTAAAAAAAGCTTTAGTCTTAATTAGTAAAATTTTTATGACCTGTAAAGATAGGCTGCATATAACGGAAATTTGGCTGAAACAGTTTTCTTGTGATCTTTGCGAAATAATACTTTTTTAATAAAAACCTGCCTGAAACGAAAAGTTATTCTGCTCCTTAAAAAGTCTATCTTCGCAGATTTCATTACATCTTTATAAACTTTTGTAATTATATTTCATGTTTTTTTTTTTTTTTTCGAGTTTTGGAAGGGGCTGCAGTCCCATCAGCCCACCCCCTGAATACGCCACTTGACACACACTCACACACACGGATTGACATAGATTTTCTAAAAACATGTTTTTTGGATCTCGACGTGCAAATCGGTCAAAAACTGGAATTCGAATAAAATTTCGATCACAATACTTTCTTCTATTAAAGATACAACAAAGTAAAAATAAATATAACTTACCGAGATTCATTCTAAAAAAATTATTGAAAAAAAAAGAAAGAAAAAAAATCGGAAAATTTTAGGAAATTGTCTTTGATAAGGATCATTCCTCTTTAATTTCATAAGACATAGAATTTGTGAAAAAAAAATCTTACACTATAAGAAATAGAAAATTAAAACAAAGAAGTGTTTTTCGCCAAGCACGATTCCCGCCAAGAAGTGTCGAATTCATGCCGAAAGCTCTGGCCAATCAGATTGCGAGACACAGTTTGGATGGCAAAATCTAGTTGGGAAAAAAAATTATGCGGCTAGTGTGTGTTAAACTGTAATTTTCACTGTTTGGGTGGCAGGAATCACGGAGTAACAGGAGGGGAAAGTGATGGTAAAATTTTGCCATGCGGATTTTTTAACGATAGGAAGCGAAACCGTAGATTGTGGGCTGCTGATCGATGCTTCTGCAATGCTTTTCAATTGAAAAAAGGTTAATTTTTTTAAAAATAATTTTACGAAAAATGTGAATTTTTAAAAAGTCATAGAAATGAAAATCTGATTAATTGAAGTTTTCTTTACAACATACATATTTTTTTTAAAGGTACTTGGCACTTCATTTTCTTTTTTAAGCCATTTAAAATACGAGTTCGTTCTGACAAAAACCAAAGGGCAAGCCATTTAAAAACATTGAATATCGCAGATTAAAATGACTGTTGTAAGTAACTCGCAAAGGCTTATGATTTTTATAATTAAGTATTAATCAAATATTTTGGAGTAAATTTTAATTTCGCGTATAGTTTTTATAACCTTTGAACAATTTAATAATTCATAACTTTGGCTACTTATACAATTAATGCATGTAGAATTAAAGAAAATTTTTATTTTAATTATTTGGAGGGAAAAAATTGTGTAAATTATAAGATCTTCAGAATACACATTTAAAATAAATTAAACATTGTTTTTAACCATTGAAAAATGGTTGTTGTTTTCGGTGGAGGATTGACAAAATGACGAGGTCACTTTTGAATTTAAATTAAATTCTTTACTTTTAGAAGAATTTTTATTTGAATTTAAATTAAATTCTTTACTTTTAGAAGAATTTTTATTTGAATAGGAAATTAAAATGTTTAAAATCAATGTAATAAAGGAGAAAACTAACAAATTTAAAAATTGGTAGACGGAAATTAACAGATACAGTAAAAGCCGAAGCCAAAGAAATGAATGACCGTAAATGTCGCATTCAATGACATTAAACACAATACGCGTACTTAAACAATCATAAAATGATTTTTATTTCGACTTTTTATTAATGTTTTACTAATTTATTTGTTCTGTAGTTATTTAAAATAAAAATTCAGTCAACATGTATGAGTTGCTTATTAGTTTGGCGATTCGTATCATTTGGCGAAATTGGTCGACGGGATAACTAAGTAGTAAGTACTGTATTTGGTTTGGCGCAAAAACGTCTTTCAATGCAGAAAAAGAGAAAATCAAAGATTATCGAGCCGCTGAAAACCAATTACGTATTGAAAGGCGATCATGAAAAATAAGCAATTTAATGCCGAACCGATTAATTGTAAAACATCATGTCTCGAGGGCGACCAATCCATTAGCCATGGCGTTTTACAATCGGTCGGTTCTAACCAGGAAAATTTGAGTGCCAATAGTGATTCTAACAAGCCGGAAAATGTTATAGCTATTACTCTTGATTTTCCATAACCTAAAAAGAAAACTAAAAAGCAATCGCCTTGGGAAAAACTGGAAAAAATCTTTTTTGATTCAATATCTGATGGACCCATTCACATATGCATGTGCTGCGATCGACTTTGGTTTAAAACCTCCATCACCAAAATTCCGCTCTGTAAAATCAAACAGTATATGCCAAAGCTGTATTTTAATAATGATTACTTTCGCACCAACAATGTTACATAGTTTGAAATGTTTCTTTCGTCGCCAACTTTTATGCTTGGCGACAATGGAATGATGTAACTTAAACGAACCGTACCTTCAAATTGCAGCATGTATAAAGTCATTTATAGCACTGGCACGGATAATACACAATAAAACAACTGGTATTTAGCTTAAAATGATAGATGAATTTTTCGAGTGAAACATTTTTCAAATAGTTGGTGTAATTTCTTATATTAGCATTTTTTTAAAAACTTTATTTCTGTCTTTTATTTATGATTGTGCAGTAAAAATAAATCTATTAATCAAAATTATTCTTAGCTCATTCAGGAATTTTTGCTTTTAAATACCTATTTTCTTCATCCAAACTTTCAGGACCATGCAAAAGGGGGGTATAAAGAAGAAAGTATTGGATTCATATAAATTTTCGAATTCCGGTTTTCGACGGATTTTACCCGTTTTAGCGGTCAGAGATTCCAAAAAACATGTTTTTAATATCTTTCTGTGACTATATTTTGTGGGTGCTCTATCTCAAGAAAAAATACACGTAATCTAATAGAAATTTATATTTAGGTAGTCCCTCAGTGTTGAATTCAGGGAGTGGCCCGGGGGGGGGGAGACAATCACCCTCGGAGCTATCAAATGTCCCCCGGACTTTATTGTGTCTCCCCGGAGCCACTGAAGTCCCTCCCCCTCAGAGAAAAGTGTCTGAATTCAACACTGCCTGATATAAATTAATGCTTATTAGTTTTTGGCGTAAATTGCTCAACAGGTGGCGCTGCTATACTACATTTTTTACTCTTTACGCAACAGCTATATCTCAAGAACTATTGCACGGATTGTAATGAAAATTCATATAGTATAGTCTGATAGGTAGTCCCTGATATAAACTGATGCTGATCAGTTTTTGGTGTAAATCGCTCAACAGGTGGCGCTACTATGATGCATTTTTTTACGATTTACGCAACATCTGTATCTCAAGAATTACGCACGGATTGTAATAAAAATTTATATTTAGGAAGTCCCTTATTTAAACTGATGCTGATCAGTTTTTGGTGTAAATCGTTCAACAGGTGGTGCTGCTAAGCTGCATTTTTTTTACGATTTATGCAACAGCTATATCTCAAGAACTAATGCACAGATTGTAATGAAAATTCATATAGTATAGTCTGGTAGTTAGTCCCTGATATAAACTGATGCTAATCAGTTTTTGGTGTAAATTACTCAACAGGTGGCGCTGTCATGCTGATTTTTTTACGGTTTACGCAACAGCTGTATCTCAAGAACTATGCACGGATTGTAATAAAAATTTATATTTAGGTAATCTCTTGTTTAAACTGATGCTGATCAGTTTTTGGTGTAAATCGCTCAACAGGTGGCTCTGCTAAGCTGCATTTTTTTACGGTTTACGCAACAGTTGTATCTCAAGAACTACGTACGGATTGTAATAAAAATTTATAAATAGGTAAACTCTGATATAAATTGATGATGATTAGTTTTTGGTGTAAATCGTTTAATAAGTGTCGCTGTTATATTGCATTTTTTATGATTTATGCAACAGCTGTATCCCAAGAACTAATGCACAGATTTGAATAAAAAATGATACTCAAGTAGTCCTTGATATAAATTAAAGCTGATTAACATTTGGTGTAAATCGCTCAACAATTGGCGCTGCTATGCTGCATTATTTCCACAACAACCGTATCTCAAGAACTAATGCATTAATTTTCATAAAATTTTGTATTCAGTCAATACTTGATATAACATGGTGCTGATTATGTTATGGTGAAAATTGCTCATCTGGTGGTGATGCTATGGTACATTATTCGTGATTATCACAATAGCTCCATCTCAAGAATAACATCATTCACTTGTGGAGCACAGAATAAACTTATTTTTCTCTCCTTCTCCTTTTTTTTTCTTTTCTTTTACTATCATAGCCTGTTTTACATCCAGGAACACAGCACTTAAATCCCATCTTAATTTATTTTATGAAATATCAGTATAAAACATAAACGAATGAAATAAAATATCTTTTAATTCGAACATACGCATATTAAGCATATAATCATATTGAAAGTCTGCTGAAAAACCAACCTACCACGTATTGCCGCGTCCTCATTATTTACCAAAATTTCACTTTGTATTTTCGAAGAGTCGTGCGCATTAAGTTCCCCCTCCTGCTTCTTACTCCGTGGCAGAAATCCATAGAAGTATGAGCTCGGACGCGCGCAGAGGCAGTCGGGATTGTACGACCGTTCCATGATGACCAACTGCTTGCAAAACATGGCAACCTGAACAGTGGCGGATCCAAGGGGTAGGTCACGGGGGTCATGACCCCCCCTCTGAACGGAGAAATTTTTGAAAGGGAATTTAAAAAATAAATATATATTAATTTTTTTTTTTCAAATTTATCCTTTGCTTAACAATCAGAACCTTGAACCTTTTAGATTCTTTAAAAGTTTAATAAAACCCAAATTAGGTAATTTCTGACATATCGATGAAGTATTTTTTTTTTTATCTTAGATGCGAAATGTAGATATTCAGAGCAAGTATGATTGATTAACGTTTTTCATTTTTTAATAAAGGCAAAGAATCTTTGACGAAATCTCCAGAAACTGTTGAATTTTAAACTGAATTTCAGGTCGTGACAGCCAATTGCTCCCTCATGACAGCTTTTTGTAACTATCAAGTCCTAAAAATTTGCATAAAATGCTGAATTTCTTAAATAATTGTTTTGTTCTATATGAAAACGGAAAAATCTTCAATTTCTTGGCATATGAATAAAATGTATATATTTATATTTCTACGAATATTTATTCAACTTTTTTTTACAAATGAAATTAACTTCCCCAAAGTATCTAGCAATTTTGGATGTGGGGACAACCTTTAAAATAAAAACTTCTTATTAAGAGATGTAACCCCCCCCCCCATAAAAAAGGAGCCATGACCCCCCTCTAAAAGAAGGGCTGGATCCGCCCTTGAACCTGAATGACGCTGGCGAAAAGCCCCCACCCATCGCTAAAGTGTCAATAAAATAAGAGCAGACATGCGCCGAAAAAGCGATAACTTCGCCTAATTAACACTCCTTTTCCCTCCCATGCCCACAAAGGCTCATGGGCTTTAACTAACGTAGAAGAAAATCGGTGGCAATCAGCTAGCAGCGAAGATCCAATGCAACGTACGCTTGTTATCTTTCTACTTCTTGATACTTCGATGCAGAAATCATAGAAGTATCAATAAATCTTCTTGATACTTCTACATGGGCGTAACTACACAATTTTTCTAGGGGGGCCATGGTCTCAACACAAAATCGCTATACAAAAAATGGATTTTTTTTTTTTTTTTAAAAGGTTGAGTAATAGGGGGGGCCCTCTGTGTGACACTGGGCTTCCCTTACTTCTAAGTCTTAAGCGGGCCCTGCTGGTGGTATTTGATTGGCGTTTGGTGAACGCTTGGGGAAGCTGATTCGCTATAATCCACCGTGACGTTCTTTCACGTAAGAAATAGACGCTTTCAGTGTGACTTTACCTATGCCATTTTGCTCGGATATTGACTCCAAACAAACAGTTGCTGTGTTTCATTTCTTATTAAATGTAAATCGTAGAAAATAGTTAAAAAATATACCTATCATATACAGGGTGTTTCGCTACCAGACCGACAAACTCTGAGGGGCGATAATAGACATCGAGACACGCATTATTAAATAAAAAACCATGGGGCGCAAACGTCTTCTGTAGGAGCTAGGGGCCATTAAAGTTTGAGGTCCAAAACTTCAAACGATAATAAAAAACGGAGAAAAGGGTCGATTTGTTTGCAGTTTTCACTAAAATCATTCTTTATATCACGATTTTTTTGGAAAAATTTTTTAAAGGTTACGTTCAAAAATTGTCGATAGAGGACGCTTTAGACTTTAGAGTAACGAACAACTACTTTTTACCGTTATTTTGTGCATGGAGTTCAAGTTATACTAAAGTTTAGTCTTTAACTTAAATTTTAAGCCCAAAATCGGAAACATTGGGATCGGGTAACTAGTGAAAATTGAACTGTGAACAGAGGGGAGAATTTTAAACACTCATAAACATTGGACAAACTAATCGATTTTGTTGCGGTTTGCTTGTAAGTCATTCCCTTGGTAATTATTTTATTCAAAATGACGTACAGGTTTGGTATCCTCATTTTTTGATAGATGGCGCTTCCGACACATCTCCGACATTTCAATGGCATTACTCCTAGGTGTTTTACTACCAGAACAACATACTTCCAGGATGTGTTAGGGATGCAAAGACTACTCGGAATCACATAGGAATGTAACTTTGGAAATGCATTTTTTTGGAGTTACGGTTAAAGGAAGCGGAGAACAAAGCAACAGAAACAGCAGAGAAAGAGCAACACGTTAATGTGAAAGAAAACAGTTTATTTAAATGTTTTACTAGAAAAGGTGTTCGAAATTACGATCAGAAGTAGTCCGGCATGCTTGATAGCGGCGTCACATGGAATTCCTCACATTTTGAAAGATTCCTGGCATCTCAGAAAACTTTCTGGCAGCTACAGAAATATCAGCTGCGAGGTCTTCAACTGATGGTACGGAAGTCTCATACACACAACATTTTACTTGACCCCAGCAGAAGAAGTCCATACATGATCAGTCTGGCGATCTGGCAGTCCAATGAACCAGGCCACCACGACCTATCCACCGCTATCCATATGTTACTTTGAAGTGTCAGCAAACATCATTGGTAAAATGTCGAGGAGTCCCATCGTGCTGTTCATCGTTCAAATACTTCCTTCTGCTACTTTTGGAACCGGTTCGCGAATGATAGCTTCAAATCACTGTTCACGCGCCGTTTAGCGCCATCTACCGTCACTGTCAAACTTGCCGGAGTATTTCTGGTCGTAATTTTGAACACTTTTTCTAGTAAAACCTTTAAATTTACTGTTTTCTTTCACATTAATGGGTTGCTCTTTCTCTGCTGTTTCTGTTGCTTTTTTCTCTGTTTCCTTTAACCGTAACTCCCAAAAAATGCATTTCCAAAGTTACATTCCTATGTGATTCCGAGTAGTCTTTGCATCTCTAACATATCCTGGAAGTATGTTGTTCTGGTAGTAAAACACCTAGGAGTAAAGCCATTGAAATGTCGGAGATGTGTCGGAAGCGCCCTGTATCAAAAAATGAGGACATCAAAGCTTTACGTCATTTTGAATAAAATAATTACCAAGGGAATGACTTACACGCAATCCGCAATAAAATCGATTAGTTTGTCCAATGTTTATGAGCGTTTAAAATTCTCCCCTCTGTTCACAGTACAATTTTCACTAGTTATCCGATCCCAATGTTTCCGATTATGGGCTTAAAATTTAAGTTAAAGACTAAACTTTAGTATAACTAGAACTCCATGCACAAAATAACGGTAAAAAGTAGTTGTTCGTTACTCTAAAGTCTAAAGCGCCCTCTACCGACAATTTTTGAACGTAACCTTTAAAATTTTTTTCTAAAAAAATCGTGATATAAAGAATGATTTTAGTGAAAACTGCAAACAAATCGACCCTTTTCTCCGTTTTTTATCATCGTTTAAAGTTTTGGACCTCAAATTTTAATGGCCCCTAGCTCCTACAGAAGACGTTTGCGCCCCATGGTTTTTTATTTAATAATGTTTGTCTCTATGTCTACTATCACCCCTCAGAGTTTGTCGGTCTGGTAGCGAAACACCCTGTATAAATAAAATAGAAAATACAGCATAGCAACCATTTGTTTGGAGTCAATTTCCAAGCAAAACATCATAACTGACATCACGACTGAAAGCGTCTATTCTTGTAGTCCATTTGGATGTTCCGAGAATGTCAGAATCCGGACGAACCATCCACGATCGTCCGGAGTGGTTCAGAGATCATCCATATAGGCGGAATGGACTTTACCCACGAATAACAACAGCTACGCTACTGAGGGGGAAAACACTCCGAAAAAAATGTTTATTGGACAAAGGGGTAGCTGTGGTAGCTCCACACTACTCACTGAAAAAGACCCGAATGATAGTGTTAAGTCTATGTGGGCGTTCTTTTCAACTATCTCGCTCAAATTTTAATATTTTTACATGACTTTTTTTTTTCATAAGGATAGCTGAGGACGAACTTCAACCGGCCTAGTTTTTACTTTTTCAATTTTTGTTTCAGATTTAAAAAAAATACCTTTTAAAACCGGTTAGAACCGGTTCTGAAATTGAAACGATCATATTATAAAAAATATGTAATCAAAATCGTGACTAAAAACGGGATGACTAAAAACTAGTCCAGTTGTAAGTCATCCCCAGTTGTCCTATGCAAAAAAAAATCATACAAAAATATTAAAATTTGAGCGAGATATTTGAAAAGAATGCCCACGTAGAATTAACATTATCATCCGAGTCTTTTTAAGTGACTAGTGTTGCGCGTTAAGGGTGTTCTTAAATCAAAAAGAGCAATTTTGTGACACATACATTAATTTATTTTTGTTCGGAAATGCATGAAAATAGCAGGTGTTGTTATTCAGAAACTGTCTAATTGCACTCATTCTTTTGTTTTTTAAAAAAACACAATAGATTTTTTATAACAAGCTTTCAAAGTTGACACTTTTGAGCATATTTCCCGACGAAAGCAGAAAAACCGGTCGAAAAGGAGGAGAAAAACGGGTGATTGCGTCATCGAAATAGCTTATAACTCGATAAGTAATTTAATTATCATATAGTGGAAAAATAAGTTCAATTCGAAATCGCTTTCATAGTCAAGCATTAAAATTTTATAACTTTCTGTTAAAAAATGGATTTGTAAATGTGTCAAAACGTTTTTCGCTTGTTGAGCGGATCAGTTAAGAACACCCTTAAAGTGTTCTTCACGCCCATTGGCATTTTTTGTCTGAATATACACGCGGGTAAAGTCCATTAATGGACTATTATCAGTACCCAATGAAATGACTTCAACAGGCCCGTTGTTATTGTGATTTATTAATGCCCTTGAGAGGCAAGCATTAAGGCCCCTGTCCCTCCTCGTGAAGACGCTCGCGAGCTAATGCTATTCCTATGGGGAGGCATTTCGCTGATTTCTCATTCGCATTTGCATATTTTTGAATTTTTCTTTTTGCACATGATAGTTGAGATCATAATGAAGTGCACTCGTTGATGAAATTATCGATTTTTGTTGCTGTTTAATTATAATATGACTTACAATTTTGAAATATGAAAAAATACAGGTGTTTTTTCATTCAAAGCTTAATAAAATGTCATCTCTAAAACATTCGGAAAATTAAAAAACACCGCCCCCTCGCTTAAACATTGGACTTTTCAGATAATTTTGTTTCATATTTTTATCCTAATTAGGGAATGTAGAATCAGTTATTTCGAATGGAATTTTTGATGAAAATTTAAGTGAAATGTTTTAAAATCCGGCCTTTCATAGGTCACGCCCATTTGACATTGATCGATAAGAGCGCTCACCATCTCAACGGAGTTTGTGTAAGGGGGAGAATATCTAACACATGTGTTTTTAATAGGGGTGACCACAGAGAAAGCCCTACAGGCAAATAAACTGGATTATACCGTCCAGGATCTTTGCTTGAGGCAAAACAGCAAATTTTACGAGGTCCATTATAGAAAATTTTCTCCTCTACATTTTTTGAGTTTTCACCGATCTTTCTTTTAGGTAGATTTCGTATGAAATACTACCTATTGCGATCGTTCCAAAGTTGGAATTTCTGAAAATTTTTTGCAGATCTACACCGATCACGACCCCCAGACACCAAAACTACTATTAGTAAAAAAGTTTATATATATATATCTGCCTATCTATCTATCTATCTATCTATCCATCAGTGTATATCACTTTTTTATGGACACGATAACTTATTTAATTCTGCTCAGATCTTTTCAAAATTGATACATAAAATCAAGGGGCATAAAATCTCGATCGATTTCGTTAATGGGCCAAATCGGACCAAGGGGGTAAAAATTGGAAGGGCTTTTGTGAAAACAGAAAAAAATACAGAACCTATAACTTCTTTATTAAAATAGATATCGAATCAGTTTTAAGTTTATATTACTTCTAAAAAATAGGCCAAAAGTTTCTGCATAGCAAATTTTTGATAAAATTGAAAATGGGCTGAAAGGGGGGGGGGGGTTAAAAAATAGGGTTTTCGGGAGTTAAAAATTCATAACTTTGTCAATTCTGAAGATATCAAATTCAAGCAATTTTTTTTATAAATGCTCTTAATATCCAATTGACAGGTTCTCTTTTTTAGGAACTATATAATGTGGCATATTGGTCAGTTTTGTTTTAAAAGCAGAAAATAATCTCAAAAAATGCCGAAAAAATGGCATTATGAGTAGAGTTTCCTGAAGTTATCGTGATTGAAAAATTGAAGTATTCATATAACAAATTGTTTATTTTCTGATTCATTTTTTACATCCATTTTTGCTCTCAAAGGCTTTCAATTCACAGATTCCCTTATTTAGGAACTGTATAATATGCCTTATGTCCAGGTTTTTGATAAAGGCAGAATATATTAATAAAAAAAAAAAAAAAAAGAAGCTGTGAAAGTGGGCAATTTGAACAAAATTTCCCGATTCCATCAAGATTGAAGGATTGATGATGCATTCAATTAAAAAAATGCTTTTTTATGACTCATTTATAAATTCAATTTTACTCTCAAATGCATTCAACTGACAGTTTCTCTTATTTAGGAACTATATAATGCGCCTTATTGGTCCATTTTTCCATAAAGTCGGAATATATTTCAAAAAATGCTGTCAAAGTAGGCATTTGTGCCGAATTTCACTTAAGATGATTCTGATAAAACCATTTATTACAGAAAAATAAAATTAAAAGGTTTTCAAAAGCGGCCAACTAAAGTTGTTAAACAGGGTTTATCTATATTCATATTTTAATTTTTATTGTTGAAAGGAGCACTCTTCGAAATCTACCTCCGCCTGTAGGCCAAGCCGACAGGTATTTTTTTGTATATGTGTGTGTGTGCATTATTAACAGAAGAATTTTCAAGAACATTGAAATATTGTCACATTGCTCCAAAATCTACGAACTGGATATAAAATGATATACTCATCCTTTCTCTCTTCTCCCTCCCTCCTTCGATACGTTACTGTACGCCACCAAACTTTATTAGAAAACAAGGAGGTTGAATTTCAAAATATAACCTGCATGTTGTGTTTTTATATTAAATTTAAATTTATATTTTTTATGTTAAAAGATTTGTTGTGTTTATTTTTTATGATTTTCAATAAATGTATATCATTTTCATTTTCAATATTAATGAATTTTATTCATATTTCTTTAGAAGTTATAAAATTAAATTTTTATATCATAAACAAATTATTGCTTAAATCATTTGATTGTTTTGCTTATGTTTCACTCCATATTAATTTTGAGATGCTCTTCCGAATACTGGACATGTTTGCTATTTAGAAAATCATAAGGTTGGATTAAATTTTTTACAGACACAGGATTTTATTAAATTATAGCAAACTGGTCAGTGTCCCCGCGACCACTCCTTTTGATTTTAGAGAGGCAATTTTTGTAAAGCTGATATTTTAAGACTCTTTAAACATTGTACTGATTATTTCAATATTTTTGAACATTTAAATTACATTATTATTAAAATCAAAGTATATATTTAACAAAAATTACAGCAAAATCTCTCAATAGAGCTCCTCGGGAATGCTGAATTTTTTTAGCTTTTCGAAGATGTTTGTTATTCTGAGGTAAAAATACCTACTTATGTTATGAGTTAGACTGAAAAAGATTCGCTAATTAGAGCTGTCCATTATAAAAATTTTACGATAAAGCCTTTATAACGGACATTCCCAAATAAATGATATCTCTATTTAGTAAACGCATCTTTCAATTCACAACGCATGATGTGAAGTTGTATGTTTTTATATCAGAAAAGCAGACTCCGCTGAATAGTGAATAAATTCCATGTTTTATTGTTTATTAAGAGGTTTAATTATGTATAGATATATATACCACTAATCTTTATATATAAAAATCTTCTGTGCGTGTGTATGTAATTGAACTCCTCCTAAATGACCGGACCGATTTTAATGAAATTTTGTGTGTGTGTTCCAGTGGATTCGAGAATGGTTTAGATTAACATTTCATCGAAATTGATTCAGTACTTTTTTAGTAATTAAGCAAAAACTAATAGTTAGTTATTTTTCGCTAATTAAAAGTTCTATATACATAAAAGAAAGGCTGGATTTCTTATTAATCACAGCACAAAAAAAAAAAAACTACCGAACCAAAAATCTTGAAAATTGGGGTAAAAATACTTCTTATAACATCGATTGCCGCTAAGAAGGGATTTTCGAAAATCACCCCCCCCCTCCTAAGGAGTGCAAAAAAAGAAAACGAACTTTAAAAAAATTCCTTTAAAATCGGCTTTTGTAGACATTTTTCAACTGATAACATATTTTAGTGTTTTTTTTTCCATTCTGAATCGAATGGTACTACACAAATTCGTTTAAATCCAGTAGTTCGTGAGATAATTAACATTTTCCTAATTTGGCGATATCTTCGGCGCAAAAACCTGAAATGTTCAATGCTTATCTATATATATAAAAGAAAGTCAGGATTTCGTATTCATCACAGCACGAAAAATTATACCGAACCAAAAATCTTGAAAAAATCTTCTGTGCGCGTGTATGTAATTGAACTCCTCCCAAACGACTGGACCGATTTTAATGAAATTTTGTGTGTGTGTTCCAGTGGATTCGAGAATGGTTTAGATTCACATTTCATCGAAATTGATTCAGTACTTTTTTAGTATTTAGGCAAAAACTAATAGTTAGTGATTTTTCGCTAATTAAATTGGTATATATATAAAAGAAAGTCTGGATTTCGTATTAATCACAGCACAAAAAAATATACCGAACCAAAAATCTTGAAAATTGGTTTAAAAATACTTCATATAACATCGAGTGCCGCTAAAAAGGGATTTTCGAAAATTTCACCCCTAAGATGAGTAGAAAAAAAGAACGAACTTTAAAAAAATTCCTCAAAAATCGGCCTTGGTAGTTATTTTTCAACTGATAACATAATTTAGTGCATTTTTTTTATTCTGAATCGAATGGTAGTAAGCAAATTTGTTTAAATCCAGTAGTTCGTGAAATAATTCACATTTTCCTAATTTGGCGATGTCTTCGGCGCAAAAACCTGAAATTTTCAATGCTTATCTATATATATATAAGAAAGCCAGGATTTCGTATTAATCACAGCGCGAAAAAATATACTAAACCAAAAATCTTGAAAATTGGGGTAAAAATACTTCATATAACATCGAGTGCCGCTAAAAAGGGATTTTCGAAAATTCCACCCCTAAGATGAGTAGAAAAAAGAACGAACTTTTAAAAAATTCCTTAAAAATAGGCTTTTGTAGTTATTTTTCAACTGATAACGTATTTTAGTGCATTTTTTTAATTCTGAATCGAATGGTAGTAAGCAAATTCGTTTCAATCCAGTAGTTCGTGAGATAATCCACATTTTCCTATCTTTATATATAAAAATCTTCTGTGCGTGTGTATGTAATTGAACTCCTCCTAAACGACTGGACCGATTTTGATGAAATTTTGTGTGTGCGTTCCAGTAGATTCGAGAATGGTTTAGATTCACATTTCATCGAAATTGATTCAGTACTTTTTTAGTAACTAGGCAAAAACTAATAGTTAGTGATTTTTCTCTAATTAAAAGTGTTGAATAAGTTCCATGAACAGAGTGCGGACGGAATGCCCGAGCGGTCTAAGGCGCCAGATATAAGCTCTGCTTCTCGAAGAAAGAGATCGCGTGTTCGAACCCCGCTCCTGTCAAACGTGTATGCTTTACAGTAATATAGCCTGTATTATAATTTTGATTAACTGACTTCAGAAAATCGTGAACTTTTAACAAAAAAGAGAAAAATAAACTTTTCTATCAAAAATTCAGCCGACTTCAAAAAATACTGAAGAGTGAAGAATAATTTCCTTACATAATTGTAATAAGAAATTAAATTAAGAGCGTAGTGTTTATCGTGCGTATTACTATATTTAAGTATACATTTATTTGATTTTCTGGTGTCGGTGCCAGGAAGGACAACGTCGTTCGGTGACAGGACAACGTCTGTCGGGTCCGCTAGTGGTTATATATATATATATATATATATATATATATATATATATATAATACCATTAAAAGTAGACAAGATTCACCAACGGATTTTATCAATAAAACAATAAACCAAAACGAAGAATTAAATTGAATTATAGTAAACAATATTATACCATATATCAAGACAATGAATTAAACATAATATCAAAATTAACAGTTAAATTATTATAAATATACCACATATAATATTCATGATGAAACGATTTGCAACTCTTAATGGAAATCCTATGAAGTGGTAACGGAAAACTACATAGTAGAAATCTCACAGACAATACACAAAGGTCATGCGGATAGCAGCAATTACCTATGCGCACCATATTTATAAAATTGCTATTAGCAACGGATGTTATATATTAATTATATATAAGATACCACAATAAGAAAAAATTCATTATGACTATTCAAAATGAAAAGATATCAATTAAATATCAGATTGTATACATTCATAATTACACGCGCGGAGCAGCATAATAATTTGAATGCTAATATAATACCATTAAAAGTAGACAAGATTCACCAACGGATTTTATCAATAAAACAATAAACCAAAACGAAGAATTAAATTGAATTATAGTAAACAATATTATACCCAGGGTCGTACTGGCATAACAGAGAGGGCGGTGGCAAAATGGATAACAAGGGCGCCGATTGCCTTACAAAAGGGCGCAAATCCTTCTATATATATATATATATATAAGGATTTGCGCCCTTTTTTACATATATATTTATATACGCACACACACACACACTACATAATATACGAGTATATTGTTATAAAAACTTTATTCCTAAAATATATATGTCACCCAAAAGAATAATATATAATTACAGAAATGTAATAGACACAAAAATAGTTCTCCGCAAACATTGCACTTTTAAAAAATCTTGATATTAGGCAAGCCAATTTAGAGGATTTGTTTCCATCGAATCTAAGAAAAAAGTGACCGGAAAAAAAGTTATCGGAAAAAGTGACATAAACTACAAAAGCGGAAAAAAAGTGACACGGAAAAAAGTGACCGGAAAAAAGTGACAAGGAATTGATTTTGGGGATTTATTACTGATCTTGGGGATTCATTGGTTAAGTATGAAAGGGGAATTGGGGGGGGGCTCATAATTTAGGTAAAAGGGTTTTTTATGCTGAATTAACTGTTTTGGTTAAATTTTTGGATATACATTCATACTCAAAAGACGCTTGCCTGATTAGTTTAGGGAAGGAACCATTACCCCTCCCCCATCCACCCTAAATTAGATAAATGGGTTTTTATACAGAATTATCCAATGTGTGTCAAATTTTGGATATAGGTTCTTTCTGATAAGGCTAATATGTAGTATATAATGCCTGAAGAGATTTGGGAGTTTAATAGTTAAGCATAGAGGGAAGAATAACCTCTCTTAAATTAAATTAATAGCTTTTTACGCAAAATTATCCGATTTGCTTGGAATTTTGGACATAGGTTCATTATGATAAGACCTATCTCTGATTAGTTATGGGTTCTTTTGCTTATCTCTCCTCAAATTAGATAAATCATTTTTTATGCAGAATTATCTGATGGATTTCAAATTTTAAATGTAGGTTCTTTTTGATAAGGTGAATCCCTGAATAGTTTTAAGGGTTTATATAAGTAAGAAGAGGAATAGAATATAACCCCCTTTAAATTAAATAGATGGCTTTTTACGCAAAATCAACGGATTTGCTTCAAATTTTGGATTATAAATTCATTATGATAAGGCTTTTCCCTGATTAGATATGGCGTTCTTTTGGTAACTAAAAAGGGGGGTCCAGGTGTTTATTACCCCCCCTCAAATTTGATAAATTGTTTTTTATGCACACTTGTCAGATTTATTTCAAATTTTGGATATACGTTCTTTCTAATAAAATGAAACCCTAAATCGTTTTAAGGCTTTAAACTCCTGACTGCCGCCGGCTGATTTTTTCACACACTAAGCTGCAGGTTTTACTGCAACAAAAGCAATATTTAAATTAGTATAATTCCACAAATAAAACCCAGTTCTGAAAAATTAAGTTAGGATTGATGCTATCAAAGATTATACACCGATACTAATAACGTATTTTGCATCAGGTTGGAAAAAACTTCTTTTTTTTTATATTTTTAATAAATTACAGAGAAAACAACATTACAATATTACCCTTTGGCTGGGCAGTCAGGGGGTTAATAGCTAAGTCTAGAATGGGGGGACGGAGGATAACCCCTTTAAATTAAATAAATTGCTTTTTACGCACAATTATCCGATTTGCTTCAAATTTTGGATGTAGATAAGGCGAATCCTTGATTAGCTGTGGGTTATCCCACGTTCACCCCTCTATACTTAGCCATTAAACCCTTAAAACTATTCAGGGATTCACTTTAACCAAAAACCACAAATAACCTATAAGCAAAATTTGAAATACGTCGGATACTTGTGCAAAAAAACAATCTTTTTTAAGGAGCGGGGGGATAATCGCCTGCTTAGTCTTTTTAATTAGCAAAAGAACCCCATAACTAATAAGGGATACGCCTTATTATAATGAATCTATATCCAAAATTTGAAGCAAATTGGATAATTCTGCGCAGAAAGTCATTTATTAATTTAAGGGGATTATCCCCCTTTCACCCCTCTATACTTAGCCCTCAAATTCTTAACACTCTTCAGGGATTCACTTTATGAGAAGGAACCTATATCCAAAATTCGAAATACATCGGATATGTGTGCAAAAAAGCCCAATTTATCAAGTTTAAGGGGGGTGGATAATCACCCCCCTTTTTAATTAGCAAAAGAACCCTATAACTAATTAGAGGTACGTCTTATCATAATGAGCTTATGTCCAAAACTCGAAGCATATCGGATAATTTTGCATAAAAACAGATTTATCTGGTTTGAGGGGAAGATAATTGCTCCCCTCCCCTTTATAATAAGCAAAAGAACCCCATAACTAATCAGAGATACATCTTGTCATAATGAACCTACGTCCAAAATTCCCAGCAAATCGGATAATTCTGCGTAAAAAGCTCTTAATTTAATTTAACAGAGGTTATTCCCCCATTCCCACCTCTATGCTTAACCATTAAACTCCCAAAACTCTTCAGGCATTATATATGTAACCCTTATCAAAAAGAACCCATATGCAAATTTGACACATTTTGGATAATTTTGCATAAAAACCCATTTATCTAATTTAGGGCGGGGGAGGGGTAGGTAATCGTCATTTCTCAAAACTAATCAGGCAAGCGCCTTTTCAGTATGAACGTATATCCAAAAATTGAACCAAAACAGTTAATTCAGCATTAAAAGCCCATTTACCAAAATTATCAGCTTCCCCCCTCGATCCCCCTTTCATACTTAACCAATGAACCCTTAAAAATTAATAATAAATCCCCCCAAATCAATTCCTTATCACTTTTTTTCCGGTAACTTTTTTCCGTGTCACCTTTTTTCGCTTTTGTAGTTTATGTCACTTTTTTCCCGATAACTTTTTCCGGTCACTTTTTTCCGTTTACCGTTTCGACCACACTTTTAAAAAAATATATACCTCTATTTTCGACAGGGATGCCGCGGACGCGCTATAGCGCATAAAATACGCAAAAAATCGGTGACGGGACTCAGAAAAATAGCTCTTACACGTCCCATAGGATGCGTAATTTCGTCAAAAAATCGCAAAAAAGGCGACTTTCGTTAAAAAAATCGCGAAATAACGATTATTTTCCGGCAAATTTCGTCTAAAGATTCGCGAAAAAATCGATAATTTCGTCACAAAATCTTAAAAAAACGACAGATTTCCTCAAAAGATCGCGAAAAACGACAAATTTCGTCTGAAATCGCGAAAAAAAGCAAATTTTCTCTAAGAATTCACGTAAAGCGCCAATTTTTATCAAAAAATCATGAAAAAACGTCAAACTTTGTCAAAAAATACGCGAAAAAACGGCAAATTGTCAAAAAATAGCGAAAAAACGGCAAATGTTCTCAAAATTAGAGAAAAAAGCAAATTTCGTCACAAAATCTCGAAACCGACAGATTTCCTAAAAAGAGTGCGAAAAAACGACAAATTTCGTCTAAAAATAACGTTAAAATGGAAATTTTGTCAAAAAATTCACAAAAAACGCAAATTTCGTCAAAAAATCCCGAAAAAACAATAACTTTCGTCATAAGATCGTGAAAAAACACAAATTTCGTCATAGGAGCATGAAAAAAAAAGAATTTAATGCCGGGAGTGAATTTTCCTGTTCCAAAAACTAATTTTCTTGCTTCAAAATTGTTTTTTTGCTGCTCCAAAAACGGATTTTCCTGTTTCACAATCCGTTTTTAACTGCTCCACGTCTTTCTGAGTAAATTTAACTCCTGAACGCACCCATTCATTAAATTAAAAATACCCCTTTACTCAACAAGTTTTTTTATTTCACTAGAAAAAATGTTTCTTTCAATAAATTTGTCTTGCCCCTTTTTAAAAGAAATGCTAACAAGTGACTCTTGTTATCTTCTACGCACAAATAAGCATTATTTTATAATTAAATATATATTTTGCACACTTATTTTTAAAAAAGTAAAGAAAATTTTTCTTAATAATTTAAAAAACTTAATATTGGTTTTAATTAATTATTTATTATTATTAAAATAATTATTGCATTTCATTTTTCTTTTGCAAGTGAACAAGTTTGGCATCGAAAAACATGACTTATTAGTAGTGGGGACCCGCTTTTGTAAAAAAGGGTAAAAAAAGGAGCCCAAAATTTTAGAAGTTCTGGGGTGGGACCCAGGATTTTTCAAGTCCAGCGGCATCACTGTAATTTCAGTCACGTTATCTAATGATAGATTAAATAAGCCGAATATTACTATTGAAAAACAGTGGGGATTTAAGTAAAAATTTTTGCGAAATTTAAGCATTGTGTTAATTA
Organism: Maratus speculifer; assembly: GCA_964019185.1. Lineage (NCBI taxonomy): Eukaryota > Metazoa > Arthropoda > Arachnida > Araneae > Salticidae > Maratus > Maratus speculifer. The sequence goes on from OZ025290.1 coordinate 199,407,034, forward strand.
TCTTTAACCGCATTACATCAATTAACATATGTGAAGAAGAATTGCATATTAAATAAATGTATCTGTGATGCCCTAAAAAGTACAGTACAAATCTCAAGAAATATGGAATACTATTAATATGGAATGGATTAATATTTATTGAAAATTATTTAACTAATAAGAAGTAAAATTTGCTTTTAACTATGTATTACATTTGCTTATATAACTCAAACTTTATCTCGAAAATCTGAATAACAGCATCCATAAAATTATTTCGAAATAAAAAATAAAAATAAAACGAATTAAAACAATTTCATTGGCTCAAAACACAAAAGTTCAAAACATTTTATACAATTCAATGATATTTTATATAATACAATCTCTAGGATACAAATACTAATTACGATGTAAAAAAATTTTCCAAACCGTAATAGGAATTAAGTTTTTTTAATGTGATTTATTATTATTATTATTTTAAGGGGGGGGGGGCGGTATTTTTTTTTCTTCTTTTCTTCAATAATACGTAAATTAGTTTCAAATTAAATTTAGACTTTATATATACATACATATTAAAAAAAATTCCCCTATTATGAAATCGATTAATAAAATAACAATGTGACTTTTTTTTTGCAAAAAATTAAAAAAAAAAGGAAATATTTTGTATTAAAAGTGTATTATAGAATTTTTTTCATAGTAAAAATAACAAGAAATATGGAATATTATGAATATGGAATGGATTATTTTGAAAATTGTTTAATTAATAAGAATTAAAATTTGATTTTAACTATATATTACATTTACTTATTTAATTCAAACTTTATCCCGAATATCTGAATATCAGTCTCTATACAATTTTTCCAAATAAAAAATAAAAAATTAAAATTAAACGAATTAAAATTAAAATAATAAATTAATTCATTGACTCAAAATTCAAAATTCGAAACATTATTTTTTACAATTCAATAATATTTTATATAATACAACCTCTAGGATACAAATACTAATTTTGGTGTAACAATATTCCAAATCATGGCAAGAATGGCATATATTTTACAAAAATTATTTTTAAAAAGGTTTTTTTTTTCTTTTACATATAATTTACATATAATTGTTTTACATATAACGTATAAATCAATTTCAAATTAGAAAAAGAAAAAAAAAAATCTTTATCTTACAAGAAATTGACAAAATGATAATGTGACTTAAAAAGTTTTTTTTTTTTTTCCTTGTAAACAATTAAACTTTTAAAAAGTAAAATTACTTTGTTTTAGAAGTGCTCTGAATAGAATTTTTTTTTCGCAGTAAAAAATCTCAAGTAATAAAATCTTTCATTGAAAATTTTCTGGTCAATAACATCTTCTTTCACTCATCTCCCCCAGCTGACTTTAAAATATTATGAATATTAATGGATTAATATTTATTAAAAATTATTTAACTAATAAAAAGTAAAATTTGATTTTAACTATATATTACTTAACTTAGTAAATTCAAACATTATCCCGAATATCCGAATAACAATCACCATACAATTGTTTCCAAATCGAAAATAAATATTAAAATAAAACAATTTAAAAAATTTATTTGTATCAAACTCAAAATTGCAAAATATTATATGATACAACTCAATAATATTTTATGTAATATACGCTCAAGAATACAAATACTAAGTATGGCGTAAAAATTTTGAGAAAAGTTATTTTAGTTCGGGGCAAGATTAATGTCGATTTATGTAAATTATTAAAACAAAAAAAAAGTTTTTTTTATTTTTTTTTTAACAATAAAATGATATCATATAGAATTTTTGATTTGAATTGTGTTTTTTAAACAGTTTATATATATATTAATAGAATCTAGGAAAAAAAGTGACCGGAAAAAAAGTTATCGGAAAAAAAGTGACCTAAATTACAAAAGCGGAAAAAAAGTGACATGGAAAAAAAGTGACAAGGAAAAAAAGTGACACGGAAAAAAGGGGACACGGAAAAAAAGTGACAAGGATTGATTTTGGGGAATTATTATTGATTTTGGGGATTCATTGGTTAAGTATGAAAGGGGGATGGGGGGGGGCATAATTTAGGTAAATGGGGTTTTCATGCTGAATTAACTGTTTTGGTTCAATTTTTGGATATACGTTCATACTGAAAAGACGCTTGCCTGATTACTTTTGGGAAGGGACGATTACCCCCCCCCCCCCCATCCGTCCTCAGTTAGATGAATGGGTTTTTATGCAGAATTATCCAACGTGTGTCAAATTTGAATATACAGGGCCTAACTAAGGCAGGGGCATGCGGGGCAATTGCCCCGGTTTGAGGGGGGCCCCAAGGAGAGAAAAGTTTATTATTAAAAGAGGGCCAAATGATATAAAATAGCAAAATATTACCAAAACTCTTTTTTTTCAATTTTAAGGGGTCTTTTTTCTCCTACCCCTTTTGCTTCCCTGCCCCACGTTCCCTTAAAGTAATAGTTACATCATAAGAAAATTAATAGTTAAAATTATTTATCATCTGTTATTATGTATAAAGATGTGAAACATAAATACTGAAATCAGTACTTGGTACAAAATTTATGCATACATACAATAGGTTTGAATTTTAATTTTAGTCACTTGAGTATAATTCACAAACATTTTTAAGATAGAAGGGGGCCACTCTAATAATGTTTGCCCCAAGGCCCCCCACTGTCTAAGTCGGGCCCTGTGAATATAGGTTCTTTTCGATAAGGCTTATATATAGTATATAATGCATGAAGAGTTTTAATGGTTATATATAGAGCGAGAACGGGGGATAACCTTTCTTAAATTAAATTAATAACTTTTTACGCATAATTATCCGATTTGCTTAGAATTTTGGACATAGATTCATTATGATAAGACGTATCTCTCATTAGTTATGGGGTTCTTCTGCTTTTTATAAAGGGTGGGGGGCGAGCAATTATCTCCCCCTTAAACTAGATAAATAGGTTTTTATGCAGAATTACCCCATGTATTTCAAATTTTAAATATAGGTTCTTACTGATAAGGTGGATCCCTGAATAGTTTTAAGGATTTGATATCTAAGTATTGAAGGGGAATAGAATATAATCTACCTTAAATTAAATTACTTTTTACGCAGAATTATAGGATTTGCTACAAATTTTGGATTATAGATTCATTATGATATGGCGTATCCCTGATTGCATGTGGGGTTATTTTTCTAATTAAAAATTAAGGCGGGTAATTTTCCGATCCCCTTAAATTATATAAATTGTTTTTTATGTTCACTTATCCGATATATTTCATATTTTGGATATATGTTTTTTCTCATAAAGTTAGTCCCAGAATAATTTTAAGGGTTTAATGGCTAAGTATACTGTCAGGTTCTGAGACCACCTCTGCTAAAGATTGGAATTTCCGTTATTTCTCTATCTTAATCTCTTTTATATTATACTGGCTGTGTACTAGAATTTTCAAGGTGACATTCTTTCTTTGTTGAAGGGAGAATTGACAGGTAATCCTCTACAGGTGGTGAGTGAGAAAGAGGAGATTGCGGAGAGGCGTGTTCATCCGTCAGTGAGGTATGTGGATGATGAGCTGACAAGCAACATGTTACTAATCAAGAAAGGAATGTGGAATATGTCCAATGGATAAGCCCCAAAGGGGGTTGACATTGGGGAAACACCGTGATTTGAGATGAGCAAGTCTTATCTCAGATTAGTTCAGTTCGTATCTGGGTTCATACCTAGAGAGTAGTGTAGGACAGAGGTCCTGATAGGGTGTGCTCTGCGTTGTAGAGCGGAGGCAGTGCGTATCTGGAGAGCAAGGGACACAGACGTCCTGGTGTTTAGTGCTCTGGGCCGAGAAGTACAGGCCGAGTATCCATGTGTTAGGAGATTCGAAAGTGATCTCCGATAAAGTTAATCTAACGTGCATTGAGTGTGAGGTGGAAGGTGTAATTCGAATAGTACACAGCCAACCTTTACTGTATTTAATTTAATGTTGAACCGGATCACCTATATCCGAGTTGTAATTGTATATAATGGTAAATAGCGTATTTAGTGTGTACATATATTCTAAATAAACTGTTAATTCAGTTAATTGACAGCGTCAGTGTTCATTTACACAATCCTCACAGTGGGTGACCGATATCACCTAGTAATATCGGTGGTGACAGCTATAACTACCACGGACTTTCTTCAAAGTTGTGCGGGCTGAGAGGAACGTCCGACATATACAGTGGGGAACGGAGGATAACCCCCCTTAAATTAATAAATGGCTTTTTACGCAGAATTATCTTATTTGATTCAAACTTTGAATGTGCGTTCATTATGATAAGGCGAACTCCTGATTATTTGTGGGTTATCCCCCGTCCAGCCCTCTGTACTTAGCCATTAAACCCTTAAAACTATTCAGGGATTCACTTTATCAGGTAAAACCTATATCCAAAAGTTGAAATACGTTGGATAATTGTGAAAAAAAACTCTTATTTAAAGAGGGGGGATTAATTGCCCGCTTTCCCTTATTTAATTAGCAAAAGAACCCCATAATTAATCAGATATACGCCTTCTTATAATGAATATACATCGAAAATTTGAAGCAAATCGGATAATTCTGCGCAAAAAGCCATTTATTTAATTTAAGGGTGTATTTCGATTCAAACTGCCTATTTTCCGATTTATTTTTAACTTCATTTTTACTCTCATATGCATCAAACTGGCAAATTGTCTTATTTAGAAAGTACACAAGGTGCCGTAATTGTCAATTCTTTGATAAATGCAGAAAATATTGCGAAAAAAGCAATCAAAAACGGCATTTTGAACCGATTTTCCTCTGGCGGGAGATCTGTGAACGAAAAAAAGGGTCATACTGAGAAGATAATTGTTTATAAATCAAATTCTAATGAATTGAGCGAAAAAATACAGCACATGGCACCTTGTACATCTCTTCAAAAATATCCTCAGCAAGTTTCATGTTTCTACTTTTGAAAATGTGTCTGAAATTGTATCGGAAAATTTCTAGCTGTTGAAGGTGGAAAAGCGTTTTTTTGAATACACCCTTAAGGGGGTTTATCCCCCGTTCTCCCTCTATACATAGCCATTAAACCCTTAAAACTATTCAGGAATTTACTTTATGAGAAAGATCCTACATCCAAAATTTGAAATAAATCGGATAAGTGTGCATAATTTTTTTAACTCTAATTTAAGGCCGGGGGTAGTAATCACCCGCCCCCTTTTTAATTAGCAAAAGAACCCCATAAATAATCAGAAATACGTCTTATCATAATTAACCCATGTCCAAAATTCGAAGCAAATCGGATAATTATCCGTAAAAAGCCATTAATTTAAGAAAGGTTATCCCCCGTTCACCTTCTGTACTTACCATTAAACTCCTAAAACTCTTCAGGCACTTTATACTATATATAAGCCTTATCGAAAAGAACCTATATGCAAATTTGACACAAGTTGGATAATTCTGTATAAAAACCCATTCATCTAATTGAGGACGGATGGGGGGGGGGGGGTAATCGTCCCTTCCCAAAACTAATCAGGCAAGCTTCTTTTCAGTATGAACGTATATCCAAAAATTGAACCAAAATAGTTAATTCAGCATAAAAAACCCATTTACCTACATTATGAGCCCCCCCCCCCCCCGATCCTCCTTTCATACTTAACCAATGAATCCCCAAAATCAATAATAAATCCCCAAAACCAATCCTTGTCACTTTTTTTCCGTGTCATTTTTTTTCCGTGTCACTTTTTTTCCTTGTCACTTTTTTTCCGTGTCACTTTTTTTCCGCTTTTGTAGTTTAGGTCACTTTTTTTCCGATAACTTTTTTTCCGGTCACTTTTTTTCCGTTTACCATATTAATACTCTTGCGAAAGTGATACAATTATTAATAATAAAAAAGTAATAATAAGTAATCTTACCTTACATTGTTTTTCAATGATCAAATCATAGATCTTGCTACGCAAAGTGCATGCAACGTCAATGGTGATGAAATTTTTAGAGTGCTGTACACTTACACTATTTTTAAAAAGTACGAAGCACGAGCTTATATAGAAAAATATTTAAGACTAGCGGCCTTCGCCCGCTACGCTGGTCGGTTTATCTAAAGAAATCTTGAAGAAGTAGTTAGATAAGGTTCAGACATACATTAAAAAAAAAAAAAAAGCAAGTCGATCATTCAAAAAACGTTGGGAAATATCAAATATTTACTGTAATTTTTTAAGAAAAACAAAGTTTCGAAAAAAAAATTAAATCGAAAAAAAAATTACACTGACATATTAATGTAAGGAAATTTTCCCAGAGAGAAAATTCGCCTTGAATACAATATTTCAAATTCTTTTAATTGCTTATAGGCGTTAATGCCAACATAGTGAAAAAAAAATCCATGCTGGGAATCGAACCCGGGCCATCAGTATGGCGCACTGACGTTCTACCGACTAAACCACATGGAACGACAGCCAGCTTGAAACTTTCTCATACTTAAGTAGACTGGCGAAAACATAACGATAGCGCGTTTTAAAATCGCACAGTGACATCTATTGGATTTTATATGTACTAAAAAACGTTATGTACTAAAAAACGTGAGCAGCGCACCTAATAGTTTCTTTTGTTTCTTTTTGTTACTTTTTTGTCTGTTGTCCGATTTTGATGAAACAAAGCCTATACACTGCCCGGGAGTGTGCATTCTTCATTAGTGAAAACCGCATAAAAATCCATTCAGTAGTTACGAAGATAACCTCGAACAAACAGACAGACAGACAGACAGACAAAAAATTCAAAAAAATTTTTTTTTGTGTTTCATTGGTTTTCTTTTATCGCCCTGACTCCATTTTTGTCAATTATCTTCAATGTACAGACACACCGGGTCCTACTGTTTTATTATATGTATAGATTACAACTAAATATCTAAATAACTCAGGACACAGGTAAATAATGTAATAAAGTAAAGGCGTAATTGTTCTTTGGAACTGGATCAGTTGAAAATTAGAAACACATATATTTCCGGTTTCTGTGGAGTTTTTTAAATCTTTAAGACTACGACTAAACAGGAAAATAACTCAGGACTAAACAGGAAAATAACTCAAGCATATAATGTAAAGAGGGAGTTGTTCTTTGACACCGGATGAAAATGAAACGAGAAAAACGAAGCATGTTGCACCCCAAGAGCACTTTATGTATACCGTACTGGCTAACGTCTGAAAATTAGAAACACATGCTTTTCTAGTTTCTGTGGGATGGACAATAGATGACTGATTGATTTCGCTACTCTCTTTTCCCTTGGACATAATGTGTTTTGGTAGTATTTCAAATGAGCAGATTTACATTTACAAAGGCTGTGCCAAGCAATAGATTTGCTTGTATTTTCTCCAGAAATCTCAGAATTCTGTATAATAAATAAAAAATGTCACACCTGATATTAATTACTACAGTCACACTGGGTATATGCAGAGCTCATATTCAATTACCTTGACCTCCCCCCCCCCCTGAAATGACAATTCGTCTTCTTGGGAACTCTCGTGTTATTGACTAACAGCTTTGAAAACTGAACACAAACATCTGCTCTTCTCTTAACGACGTTGATTTTCAGGGGTTTATATATTTATATTGATTACATGTGTATTTTTCATTTTGTAACTTGCGGTGGTGTTTGAAGTTTAAAGAGGTTAAGCAGATCAGATCCAGTATAAAAACAGTTTTTAGATATTGGCATTTTTGGATGCTAAAAATTATTGACTTTTCAAAGAGATATAAAAAATTAGCCTATTCTTCTTTCAAAAGCAAAATTTACATAAGTTTCCGTTGCAAACTCTCCTAAAAAATTATTCTTCATAATCTGGCCTATATTATCATTTAATAAATTAATGATAATATAGGTCATTAAGACCTATATTATCATTAAGAAATTATAGAGTGCTTCAGTTTATTAGAACTAGGAACACTAATTTATGTATGTGTGAGGGGCAGTATTATTACAAAAACAATATAATTGTTTTTTAAAGTTCTTTTCACCAAAGAGCTGAACGAAAGAAAGAAAAGAAAATCTGATTAGGGGCGCCAATATTACGAAAAAATTCTAATTTTTTTTTTATTTTTTTTATTTATTTATTTTTTTTTTTTTTTGTGGCGTTGAAAAAAAAAAATCTGATCAAGGGATCCATGTTTACAAAAAGACGATATTAGTTTTTTGAAAGTTTTTTTACATAAACACGGAAAAAAATCCGACCAAGAGCGTTGTGATTATAAAAACATGATATTTGTTTTTTGAAAGTTATTTTTAAAGAAACACTGAAAAAAAAAAAAAAAAAAAAAAAAAAATCTGACCATCAGCGCCATGATAACAAACACACGATATTAATATTTTGAAAGTTATTTTTACAAGAGGTGCTGAAAAAAGCTGACGAAGGGCGCCATAATTACAAAAACCGATATTAGTTTTTAAAAAGTTATTTTTGTAGAGGCGCTGAAAATATCTGTCCAGGGGCGCCACAATTCCAAAAACATGGTATTAGTTTTTTGAAAGTTATACTTAAAGAGGCGCCAAAAAAAATCTAAACAAGGGCGCCATGATCATATTAAACTGATATTAGTTTTTTTTTAAAGTTATTTTAAAGAAGTGTAAACAGGTTTTTTTACAGAGGAAAAAATCTGCCTAAGGGCACCATGTTTCCCAAAATACGATATTAGTTTTTAAAAGTTATTTTTACAAGAGGTCCTGAAGAAAGATGACCAAGGGCACCATAATTATAAAAACCGATATTAGTTTTTTAAAAGTGTTTTTTTTTGTAGAAGCGCCGAAAAAAGTCTGACCTGGGGCGCCACGATTCCAAGAACATGATATTAATTTTTAAAAGTTATTTTTAAAGAGGCGCTGAAAAAGATCTAAACAAGGGCGCCATGATTACAAAAACATCATATGTCTATTTTAGGTTATTTTTACTGAGGTGTTGATAAAGTCAGACCAAGGGCGCCATGTTTCCCAAAATACGATAGTAGTTTTTTGAAAGATATTTTTACAAGAGGCGCTGAAAAAGCTAATCAAGGGCGCAGTAATTAGAAAAACCGATATTAGTTTTTTTTAATTATTTTTGTAGAGGCGCCGAAAAAAATCTATCCCAGGGCGCCACGATTCCAAAAACACGATATTAGTTTTTTGAAAGTTATATTTAAAGAGGCGCCGAAAAAGATCTAAGGGCGCCATGATTACAAAAACATGATATAAGTTTATTTTAAATCTTTTTTTTTTTTTTTTTTTTTTTTTACAAAGGTGTTTATAAAATCAGACCAAGGGCACCATGTTTCAAAAAACAGGGTATTAGTTCTTTTAAAGTCATTTTTACAAGAGGCGCTGAAAAAAGCTCGCGAGGAGGCGCGAAAAAAATCTGTCCAAGGGCGCCACGATTCCAAAGAACTTATGATTATTACTATTATTATTTTAAGTTATATTTAAAAAGGCGCTGAAAAAGATCTAAACAAGGGCGCCATGATTACAAAAACATGATATAAGTCCATTTTAGGTTATTTTTACTGAGGTGTTGATAAAGTCAGATCAAGGGCGCCATGTTTTTAAAACACGATAGTAGTGTTTTCAAAGATATTGTTACAAGAGGCGCTGAAAAAAGCTGACCAAGGGCGCCATAATTACAAAAACCGATATTAGTTTTTTAAAAGGTGCTTTCGTAGAGGTGCCGAAAGTATCTGTCCAGGGGCGCCACGATTCCAGAAAACACGGTATTAGTTTTTTGAAAGTTATATTTAAAGTAGCGCCGAAAAAGATATAAACAAAGGCGCCATGATTACATTAAAATGATATTAGTTATTTTTGGTTTTTTACAGAGGTGTTAAAAAAATCTGACTAAGGGCGCCATGTTTCCCAAAATACGATATTAGTTTTTAAAAATTATTTTTTTAAGAGGTGCTGAAGAAAATTGACCAAAGGCGCCATAATTATAAAAATCGATATTAGTTTTTTAAAAGTTATTTTTGTAGAAGCGCCGAAAAAAGTCTGATCTAGGGCGCCACGATTCCAAAAACATAATAATAGTTTTTGGAAAGTTATTTTTAAAGAGCGCTGAAAATGATCTAAGCAAGGGCGCCATGATTACAAAACACGATATTAGTTTTATTTAGGGTTTTTTACAAAGAAGTTGAAAAAAATCTGACTAAGGGCGCCTTGTTTCCCAAAACAAGATATTAGTTTTTTAAAAGTTATTTTTACAAGAGGTGCTAAAAAAACTGAAGAAAGGCGCCATGATTACAAAAACACAATATTATTTTTTTAAGTTATTCTTACAGAGGCGCTGAAAAAAAATCTGATAAGGATCTTTTAAATTGGCATTCCACCTCTTTTTCTCATCGTTTGTATTTTCACAAAAAAGCAGAATAAATATAAAACTACAGCGCAGCCACTTATGGCGCTAAATGTTTGATAAAAATGCTAAATATGTCATTACCTTTAATTTGCCAAATGAAAATTTTTGAAATTTTATACCTTACAGAATGCATAACTTAAAATACTCCCATTTAAAAAAAAAAAAAAAAAAAAAAAAAAAAAAAAAAAAACCGTGACGAGGGGCGCACCGGGCATTTGCCTCGTTGCCCGGTGGGCCAGTACGACCCTGATTATACCATATATCAAGACAATGAATTAAACATAATATCAAAATTAACAGTTAAATTATTATAAATATACCACATATAATATTCATGAAAACGATTTGCAACTCTTAAAGGAAATCCTATGAAGTGGTAACGGAAAACTACATAGTAGAAATCTCACAGACAATACACAAAGGTCATGCGGATAGCAGCAATTACCTATGCGCACCATATTTATAAAATTGCTATTAGCAACGGATGTTATATATTAATTATATATAAGATACCACAATAAGAAAAAATTCATTATGACTATTCAAAATGAAAAGATATCAATTAAATATCAGATTGTATACATTCATAATTACACGCGCGGAGCAGCATAATAATTTGAATGCTAATATAATACCATTAAAAGTAGACAAGATTCACCAACGGATTTTATCAATAAAACAATAAACCAAAACGAAGAATTAAATTGAATTATAGTAAACAATATTATACCATATATCAAGACAATGATATATATATATATATATATCATATTTTAAAATTGCAAGTATAGAAATTCAAGGAATAGCGTGCATATCTATATGTGAAACAATTAACTTATGAAATATTCAATTAAAAAAAAACAAGATACAGGCGAGAAAAGTCAGTCTGTTCTCATTAGAGGAAAAACAGACATTCATTTTGTCATAATGAATTTAGAATTATATATAAATATATGCATATATAAATCTTATTTTATTCAATAAGTTCATAGTATTACAATTATTACTATTATTTTTACATTAAAAAATTCTGTGAGCCACAATGCATTTTGGAAAAACGGTTGAAAGAAATCTCATTGATTAATATTCTATGTTAACTTTTCATGAACTGTTTAGAATAATACTTTTCTTTTTAATTTCTTTTTCCCTAGTACGTTTAGTTATTTATTAGAGTTTCATCAAAAAACATGTTTTTGGTAAATTCTTAGCGATTTTATTAAAAATATAAATACATATGTTTGATACTGTTTCTTTTATTATATTTTAAACTACTAATTTATTTAAACTGCTGTTGACATTCACTATTCCATTGTAAACAATTTATTGGATAAGTCCGAAAACTTAAAAGTCCATGCTTCAAAAATTTACTATGCACACTATTCTAAAGCATAAAGGAAGATAACATTTTTTTATATTTTCCGAAGAGCATATTTTGAAACTTTAGACTTGTTTTTTATGGGTGAATGTTAGGACTAATATATAATCTTTTGGAAGTTACACTTTAATGACAACAAAACATGATATTTATTATTTTAAAAAGGTAATTTCGTTTGAAAATATAATTATTCTTATGTTTTGTGGTTCCGAAAGTATGGGTTCGGGCCCTTCCCAAGATTTTGTTTTCTAGGGGGGGGGGGGGGAAGGGGATTAAAAAGGAGAATTCTATCATAAAGTTTTCGCAAAGGCAAGAGAGAAAACAGTTCGCGTTTTCAATGTCGGATATAGCAGAAATCTCTTTATTATTATCCTAATTTATTCTTCTCTAATTAAGTAATTTATAAAAATAATCAGAGAAAGTGGTCTATAGGAACAAGAAATACATAATTAGTATTCATTTATCAGGAATATTTTTAATTAAATTATTTATAAATCCCTTCTTTCACAACCATTCAAAATCAGCAGATGACGTTGTTTTGAAATTGTCATTTAATTTTCTAGCTTTATTAACACCCGAATATGCAGTGCTGTAGTTAGAAGAAAATATTTGTGGAAACTTACTTTTTCAAAGAGTAGATATTGATGGTACCGGATTTTTGCTTAGCAAAAAGCCGGTTTTAGATCTTCCTTCAGCCAAAAGCCAACATTTTTTTATTAACGGCTATAATTATTATATTCTAGTTTTTAAAGTATTATATTTGTATAGCATCAATCTAAAAGCAATATTTAATCAATTTCATAGCAACATTTTCCATCACGAATCAATATTTAATTGAAATAACAAAATAGATCGATAAATATTGGGAATCTATCACAGATATTTCTATAAAGAAAGATAACGAGAGGGGTTTTCTATGCTTTTTGATTTACAAAAAACTGTCTCATCTGCTAATGTTTTTCCGGAGAGATTTCTTATATGACTTATACATATAAGTGAATCGGCTTTTTCAATAATGAGTGAATTTCTCTCATCGGTCATGAACCTATTCATACAGCTGAATACTCTTTTATATTCAGACTTTTAATTTAATAGTTTTCACAGTCTGGAAAAGAGGATTCAACTCTCTAGGCTCATCTCCAGTATCAATAATCTTCATTATTATTGTTATAATAAATAACAATAATTATCGTTTCGCTTGATAAGAAAAAAGAAAAAAATGTGTATATATATTTTTTTATTATATTCTGCGATGTATATATATATATTTTTTCTTTTTTCTTTTCTTTTCTTTTTTTTTTTTTTTTTGACAAACCAAATGTTTCTCATTACAGCATTTCCCAATTACAGCACTAAGAATATGTCTTTCTCTCCTGTCTAAATAAAAGACAAATAATTTAATTAGTTTTATTAGTATGTCTATAGTTTTAAAGAAGAATTTGCAAATTAGTTACATAATATATATATATTAATAATATATTAATATTACAGTATTAATATAATAATAATAATATAATGCTATTTATTATGTATATTCTACATTACACAATATATATAACATAGTATAGAGGAGTGCAGGACATAGGTCCTAGTGTAGAGTTCGTATCTGAGCTCGTACCTGGAGAGCAGTGTAGGACAGAGTCCCTTGCAGAGAGTGCTCTGTATCGGAGAGCGTAGACAGTTCGTATCTGGAGAGCAATGGTCGCAGACGTCCTGGTGTGTAGTGCTCTGGGCCGGAAGCGTAGGCCGCGTATCCTTATGTTGGGAGATTCGAAATTGATCTCCGGTAAAGTGAATCTAACGTGCATTGAGTGTGAGGGAGAAGGTGTAATTTGAACAGTACACAGCCAACCGTTTATTTATTTAATCAAACGTTGCACCGGATCACCTATATTCGAGTTGTATTTGTATACGTATAATTGTAAATAGTGTATTTCTTGTGTACATATAGTATAAATAAACTGTTAATTCAGTTAATTGACAGCGTCGGTGTTCATTTACACAATCCTATCAGTGGGTGACCGATATCACCTAGTAATATCGGTGGTGGCAGCTATAACTACTACGGACTTTCTTCAAAGTTGTGCGGGCTGAGAGGAACGTCCAACACATACTTTTGAGAGATCGTATGCGATAAAAAATATGAAGACGCAGTTTTCGCTTATCTCCGACCTGGAAGTGCCGTCTAGCTACACCAAGGCCGAAATTAGCAGTCCCCCCCATCCCTCCTCTGCCAAGAAAAATCACATTTCAAATTTTACTGAGTTTCTGACAGCTGACTTATTTTGAGATTTAAAGTATGCAATCATATAATACGTAATACTGAACTACATAATCATCTTTATAAAATACTGATTTATTCAAAACGGAATAGAAAGAAACCAAAAAAATATTTAAATTTTTATAGGTTTCCATTTTAACTGATATAATTGTTATTTTTTTAATTAAATGTATGCATATTTTTTTATTATTCAAGACCGGATTATGTTAAACATATTTCATTTTCACAAATTTTACTGTAGTAGTTTCAGTATTACAATTGAGACGTTTAAAGACACATGAGGCTACATTATTCCGGCGAAGGCATTTTCAAGCTCATAACAATCCCTAAAGCGGTTTTAACAAATATCTCGCATTTTATCCCATTTAAATATTTTTTCCGAAAATATCTGAGGCCTATATCTAATGTTGTGCTTTTCTACTTTTCGGTATTTAAGGGGGGGGGGGGGAGGTAACAAACTTTTAAATTCGGATTTCGCTTGGAAATTATATTTTGAAATTTAAAACATAATCAAAATCAAAAAAGCAGAAACACACAATATTGGTCATCGATCTAATGTATCATGAAAAATAAATAAATAAATAATAAAATAAAATAAATATTAAAATTCAAGCGAGAATTCTGGAAAAAAAAAATTCTGTATAGGCGCCAGGTGGGGAGGAATGTCCCCCCCCCCCCCGTCCACCCACTGAAATCAACACTGCTGATATTATGTTATACTTTCCCTGCTTCACCTTACATTTTTTTAAAAATGCAATAATATATATATATATATATATATATATATATATATATATATATATATATATATATATGTGTGTGTGTGTGTATATATATATATATATATATATATATATATATATATACACATTAGTCATTGTATTATGAATTATCTTTTGTTTTAATATTTCTGAGTTATTTAGAATGTTTTGAATGAAATTTGAAGCTTTATTTTATGGTGACTAATTTGTAAATTTTTCTTTAAAACTATAAACGTATTAATAAAATTAAAAAAAATATTTGTCTTTCATTCAGATAAGATAAAAGAAAAGGCATATTCGGATGTTAAAGAAAATTAAATGACAATTACAAAACAACGCTATCTGCCAATTTTTAATGGGTGAAAGAACGGATTTATAAGCAATTTAATTAAACATTTCCCCCGTTAAATAAATACTAATTAGGTATTTCCTGGCCTTATAGAAAACTCTCTCTCGTTGTTTTTATAAATTACTTATTTAGAGAACAATAAATTAGGATAAAAATAAAGAGATTTCTGTTATATCTAACATTGAAAACTGTTTTTTCCCTCCTGCCGAGCCTATATTATTCCGGGTGTATTTCGAATTTCATGCCACTGACCGCAAAGTCTACCCTCCTTTTGTATTTCCAGCTCGGTTGTATCTGGTTAACATCTGTTTCTAACTCAGTTGCTAATGTTTCTTTTGTACATGAGAAGGGAAAAAGGCAAACACCTAATGATAGTTTAGTAACCAGTGGGTGTTGAAAAAATACGCCTTCGTCGTAATAAATCACTGTAATTTGACAGCCAAGAAAATTATTTTTACCCTGATTGGATACAAAATTCTTCCGAAGGCACCTCGCTTCCTGGCGGTCATAGCTTGAACTAATTTCCCAATATAACCAGTTTGAAGTTCAAGCTCAGAGGGACAGAAGCCTTAATGTCTCTGTAATATTGAATTCTCCCAGGAAAAACCGAAAAATTTTGTTTTATATAAGAAAAGTTAAATTTTCAACATTTTGCCTCCAAACTTAAAAATATAAAATTTCGTTAAAAGTTTCTGGTGAGAATCTCGTTTAAATTAGGTTGGATAAAAAAATATCCCACCGCCTCTCAAAGTGTTAAGGAATTCTGATTGAATTTTTATTTTAAAAGTAAGTAAACTTTCGAATATTAATTTTTTTTAGAATGAATTTTTGAGTTTTGTACTAAAATATAAGGATTTTTTTATAATCTAACGAGATAGAACCCGTCGAAATTCAACGTTAAAAAATGTTATCATTAATCATTCTTCGTCTCAATTTCATTTCTTCTGAAACGCATCCATTGTTATTAGCTAATTTATTTTTATGTAAGAATGAAGAAAATATTTTTCAATAATTTTTCGATAATTTCTTTGCATGGTTATCTCGTTTCAATGGCGTAGCCAGGATTTCGTTTCGCGAGGGGTGGGTCCAAAATTTTTCTTTCAGGTTTTATATGTACAAGGTAGAACCCGTCGAACATGGGCGTAATCTGGCGGGGGCAAGGGGGGGGCATATGCCCCCCTAGTTTTTTAAGAGCAGGGACAAAGTTATGGTTTTGCCCCTCCAGTTTATTTGTTTTGTTTTCTGGTTAAAATACATTTTTTTTCATTTATTTTCCTCCCTTTAGTTTAATAACTTACATAACTTACATACTATCTTGGTTGTAAACTAAAATTTGATAAATCACAATCAAAATCACCAGAATTAACGTTTTCATATTGAAATAACTAATTTCTCTTTTACGTCTTAAAAAAGTCCTTCTGCCGAAATAATTGAAGTAAAAATGTATCCATTTTTTGTGCAATGTAAGAAAGACTATTTTACCTTTCCATTCTCAAGGATGTTTCTTTAGATTCACTTGTAGGAAAATATATCATGGTTACTGTGTCTTAACTTTGATCAGTGCCATCTTTCTTAGGCAAAGCGGAAGCAAGAGCGGGCATATGCCCAAATTTTTCAGGAACAGGACAAAACTTTTACCACTCCATTTTTTGGAATGCTTGTGGACCAGTTTTGGATTTAAATTTTTTCATGTGTTTTTAATCTAATTCTTTATGTGCTATCTTGGATGTAGACTCATAGAATAAACATTAGAAATTGTATATTTACAATCTAGTATTAAAAAACTAATAGGTAATTTATTGTAGTATAAAAAAAAAGTACTATAACTTATAATATATAACTTATAACTTACATAAACTTTTTCCATATTTTTTAACACTGTCCAACATAGTTAAAAATTATTTATCATTTCTGTTTTTCCGGCTATCTTTTTAACCGTTTTTCCGCTCTCTGGACTCTCCTAAATGCTGATTTCAGTTTATTAGATGCTATTGAGGTTTACTATGGCTTTCTCGCTATTGAAGATGGAGTTTCTACAGGGTATCCAAGAAGTAATGGGGCAAACATAAAGGGGAGGTAGGAGATATCACAAAAATTCAGAATTGCTTAGTAACCCATGGTCGGAAACATTTTCCTGCTCCTAATAGTCATGACACAAAACATAAGAAAGATAAGACTATAGAGTAAGAGGAAAAAATATCCTTAGTAACCTTAGTACAGCAAAAAACTAATAAAAAAGAACATTAAAAAGACAACGAGCGTTATCAAAGTAGATGTTCGTAATTACGACCCCGAGCAGTGTTGCATGGAAGTTTATTTCCAGCGCATGGAAAATGTAACGTTCTTGAATGTCCTGAACTTCCCCAAGAGCTTCCACGATGCGCAGAACAAGGTCCTCAGCACTTTCCAGCATTGTACCGGCATTTTTGGAGTACTAAGAATAATAAACATGTTTTCTGTTCTTTTTTGTCTCCTCAGTTTGTATTTTGTGTCATCACTACCGCGCCAGGAAAGCGTTTCCGACCATGGGTTGCTATGCAAATCTGAATCCATGTCATGTCCCCTACCTCCCCTTAAAGTTTGTCTCATTACTTCTGGGACACACTGTATAGCTGTTATTGCTCGTTTACAGGGAAACACAAAAATTTTCTGTAATATTATGGTCCTCGCGGAAATATCGTTTCAGGACTATTTCAGTGATGTTATATAACATCAACATGGTGGCTGACATGCAACATTGAGATTTGGATTACAACAAGCTTTCTATAAAGTTTGAAGTAAACACTCTTTACAGGAATAGGAATGTACCATAACTGCTTGAAATACATTTTCATCTGCAGTATGCATTTTTAAACTTAATTTTTGTGCATTATGTGATGAATACAAATTTTATAGATCAAATACAGAGCTACACAAAATAAATCATTGAACGTGCCAGTTTATAGGTGTGAATTGCTAAAATGTGTGTCATTTTTTAGCTGAACTATATCTCTATATACAAAAAGATGCTTTTAGAATACGAATAAATTCATACAGCTGCGTTAAAGAAATCAAACATATTGGCTCTTATGGATGATGATGATTGATGTATGTTACACGATTTCCAGCTCAAGTAAATTTTAGAGTATGATATGTAGATATATATAGGTTTACCACCAAACGAATATTCGTATGAATATTTGTGAAAGGGTTTACTAAAAAATGCACTTTCAATTGTTATGTTTTCTTTTTTCCCCTGCTGTACCAAATTTACTAGTTTGATGTACATGGCAGCACAAAAATATATTGATACCTTGCTATCTGAAACATGTTAATCCCTTAGAAAAATATTTTTACTTGTTTCCTGTGCTTTCTTGCGACTTAAATTTTAGTTTCACAGTGTAAAAAGGGTAAAGCTCTATAGATCGTATACAGGGTTGCACAAAAGAATTTGCATGTATTACCTGCTATGGGCAGCCATTTTTGATATTGGATTTTTAACTGCGTTCTGGGATTTTTAAATTATTTATTTAGGCTCATTTCAATGTATGAAAGAAGAAAATTTCTTAGAGCTCTTCTCAACTGCTTTGCTCAACAAGTAGAAAACGTTTTGACGCATTTATAAATTCATTTTTTAACGGAAAGATATAAAATATCAAAGCCTGATCATGGAAGCGAATTTAAATCTAGCTGTATTTTCAATTTTTTGATAAAGAAATCACATATTGAATTAAAAGCGATTTTGATCACGTGACAATGACGTTTTTCTCCCTTCGTTGACTGTTTTTCTGCTTTCACCTGGAAAGTCAGTTCAAAACGCTCACTTTTACACTATTTTCTAAAAAATCTATTGCGCTTGCCAAAAAAGAAAATGATTGTGATTAGATAGTTTCTAAAGAGCAATCCCTGATAGTTTCATGCATTTCCGAACAAAAATAAATTAAAACTTATGTCATAAAGTTGTTCTTTTTGATTTAAGAACAGCCTTAACAGTGTACTGATAATGTTCAAAAATGTTTCATTTTTTATAACCAATGCTGGAATTTTAATTCCTTTTTTTCTCAATTTGAAACCTGAAGAGATATAGTTTTAAAATTATTTTTATATTTTTAAGGATAATATCATAATTTAAATTCGTAAGATAAAATTTTCCTTTTTACCTTAAAATAATGCATTGTAGTAAAATTCAATCATTTCATTAAAAAATACTAGCTATAGTTTTTTTTTATATATATAAACTTTAACCTGTTATGCAGTCAATATTTTAAAACCATCATCATCATCATCATCATCATCATCAACCGTTTTCGATCCACAGCTGGATGTAGGTCTCCCCCAGATCCAGATTTTCCCAATGTTTCCTGTCTAGTGCTTTCGTCATCCAATTTACATCGGCTATTTTTTTCGTACATTACTAAAGTTTAAAATTTCATTTAGACATTAAAAGTTTGAAATATTTAATTTATTTGAGTGTTTGTATGTGTGTGGTTATAGAAGAGGGTGGGGACGGATAATTTTTTTGCAAAAACACCTATAGATTTTTGCCCCCCTAGTTTTAGAGCCCAAGTTACGCCTATGCCGTCGAATTTCGACGAAAGTAAATGTTTAAGTAGGAACTGTTTCATTGATTTATAATAAATCTACGAACTTACAAGGAAGGTCTCCATACTGGGCATACTCAGAATTTTTTGAAAAAAATACTGATTAAACTACTCATGTATGTAATAAAGAATCAGTCAAATTTAACGGCGGAATTACAGAAGAAACTCAGTAAAAAAATAAAATACTTCCGAGTATTTGGCGCGAAAAGACGAAAGCGTTTCCCGATTTGGCGAGCAGCATTTTCCCTCGCCAAAATCAAACGATTTTAATGCACCTGAAAATTTCTTGTCAATTAAATTTTAGAATACGTGCAAATAGTATTTAATTAATTTAAATTTGAACAATGGGAGAGTTTGACATATAGATGTAATTTATATTACTAGGGGGGCCCCGCCCCCCTGCTCGCTATGCTCGCCAACCCCCCGCGTAATCGCTTCGCGATTCCAAATTATTGGCTACCCCTGCTTGCTGCGCTCGCCAATACCCCATGGTATGAATAAGCAGTTGCAGACCTTTCAAATGATGTGTCACACGACTTGTGTTGTAAAGAAATTAAAAATGTGCCCCCCTGGGGGGCAGAGTGGGAGGCGACACAAAAGACATCCATAATATGAATAAGCAGCTGCAGACCTCTCAAATGATGTGTCACACGACTGGTGTTGTAAAGAAATTAAAAATGTGCCCAACTGGGGGGCAGAGTCGGGGTGACACACAAGACATCCATAAAATGAATCAACAGTTGCAGACCTTTCAAATGATGTGTCACACAATTTGTGTTGTAAAGAAATTACAAAATGCGCCCCCTCTGAGGGCAGAGGAGGGGGTTACACACAAGATATCCATAATATGAATAAGCAGTTGCAGACCTCTCAAATGGTGTGTCACACAATTGGTGTTGTAAAGAAATTAAAAATGTGCCCCCCCCGGGGGGCAGAGTGGGGGATGACACACAACACATCCATAATATGAATAAGCAGTTGCAGACCTTTCAAATGATGTGTCACACAACTGGTGTTGTAAAGAAATTAAAAATGTGACCCACCCTTCTGGGGAGAGCAGAGTGTGGGGGTGACACACAAGACATCCATAATATGAATAAGCAGTTGCAGACCTTTCAAATCTTGTGTAACACGACTGGTGTTGTAAAGAAATTAAAAATGTGTCCCCCCTGGGGAGCAGAATGGAGGATAACACACAAGACATCCATTATATGAATAAGCAGTTGCAAACCTCTCAAACGATGTATCAAACGACTGTGTTGTAAAGAAATTAAAAATTTGGCGAAATATTACAGTTATCGCCAAGTTGGCGTCACTTTTGACAACTAATTTTGGTCGCCAAATTTGGCGATATATCGCCAAGTTGGCGACAAACTTGGCGATTGTTGGCGATGGTAACCTTTCCTCTCTTTATGGTAACCCATACGGCGATGCATAGACGGAGTCCTTTCCTGATTGGTCTATTCGACTCATGGAAGGAGTGGACAACCCGGATTCGTTACTTCCGGAAATCTTCCACATCAGCATCATTCCAGGAGTCATTCCTTTTAAGGCTAGTTTTTTTTTACTATAGAAGGACATATTTCTGTTGTTTTTGCTGCAGTTATTTAATTTTATCACTTTAAAAATAATTTCTTATATAAAAAATTCTTTCATATTGAAAAGTATTTTTTCATATATTTAAAGGTATGACAAAATAAAGGCCAGATGAAGAATGCTGCAGTAATACATTCCAATACCGAAGTTTTTGTTTCCATAGCAACAAAATTGAATCGACAGAGCTCAATCAGAGCTGCTAGAGCGTACTAACTTAATGCTGGAATCTGTCGTAAGTTAACAAGCTGCGCCAACTGGTGGCAGGGGTGCAAATGAATGCGCGGGTTTGACGTCAATATGCGCAGATGT
This sequence comes from Maratus speculifer, assembly GCA_964019185.1. Taxonomy (NCBI): domain Eukaryota; kingdom Metazoa; phylum Arthropoda; class Arachnida; order Araneae; family Salticidae; genus Maratus; species Maratus speculifer. Next base: position 199,428,611 of record OZ025290.1, read on the forward strand.
TCATTATCTCCGCTTCTCTTGCGCATATTTTCTGAATTTTCACTCAATCACGACAGATTAATCAAGTCTACGAGATATATTGCAAAATATTTTTGCTACAGTTTGTATCGATAAAATCATGTACATTTAAAAAAATAGTCACAATATCATTTTAATTTCGGGAGAAAAAGCACTAATTAGCACTCATAAGTACCATATAATGCTACGAAAAATATTGACTTTTACCCTAAAATTAAAATGACAATGCGACATTTTTTTAAATACCCAGATTTTTTTTTATTAAAAATATATGTATTTAAAAAAAATCGCATTGTTATTTTAATTTTAGGGTAAAAGTCAATATTTTTCGTAGCATTATATGGTACTTGTGAGTACTAATTAGTACTTTTTCTCCCGAAATTAAAATGATATTGTGACTATTTTTCTAAATGTACATGATTTTATCGATAGAAACTGTAACAAAAATATTTTGCAATATATCTCGTAGACTTGGTTAATCTGTCATGATTGAGAGAATAGCTTGAAATTTGTGATTGAATTTTTAATATGAAGTCTCGAAATAGCTTTGTTTAAAAAAAAAGAAAAAAAAAGAAAAAGAAAAAAAAAAGGAGAGAGAGAGAGTGTGTAATCTACGATTTTAAGAAAATTATTGTCTAGAACGTTAAATATTTAAAGAAATAAATTAACAATATTTCTTTCTTTAACAAAACAACATTTAATACATGCATTTAAAATTAAAGTTATTCCGGATATACGTATAATGGAATAGGTTTTTAAATTAAAATAATGAAATGTTTGCAAGTTAAATAATAAAAGTCGATACGACCAAGAAAACATTGGATTTTTATCGTCCGCCATTGATAATTAAAAATGGAGGTAAAGTTAAAATATTTTATTTAGTATTAAATTCTATGCATTTCTAAACATTATATTATCATAGGAAATACTAAGGTGTATACAATTTTGTATAAGTTAGCTCATCAAGAATTAATATAATGTGACACTACTTCAAAATTCTGCATTTATATAATCTACTTACTAAATTATATGAGTCATCTTTCATTACATTAAAAACATTATTAAAATCGAACATATTTTAATCAGCGATATTTGTATCGCATAGTTAAAGGATATTTCATCTTAGTATTTTTTATGTTAATATTTAGTCGTACTACACTTATTTATTCTATACTAGCTGACCCGCCCGGCGTTGCCCGGGTCCGTATTAACAATATTAACCGAACTTGAAATTTGTATGATTTTATCATTAATTCTTTACATGCAGAAATGCATTGTCTGAAATACGTAGCCACTGACTGTGTGAAAAATCGGTTTTAAAAACAATTAATATTAAGCTCTAAAAATACTCCAAATGAGCAATGAAAAACGCGGGAGGGAATATGTATCCAACGATTGCATGATTTTCGTGTAAAAAAGTTGATATTTACCCGTAAAAATCACTGTTAAGTCACGTAACTAATTATTATTTTCACATACAAATCCCAAGTGAAATATTTTGAAATTCAAACTAATTATATCACTCTTAAATCCGACTATACCATGAATGAAATCGATACACGATGGTAGCTAAAAGGTTGGTATATAGTACTATAATTTCAGAGCTATTTAACAAAAGTGTTATTTTTAATCAAATCTTGCGTATAGGTTCACTCTGTGTATAAATTCCTAACCTTAAACTTTTATATCGTAACCAGAACCTGTCTGTAACCTAACAGCGACTTAACAGTACCCTACCGTGAATTAAATATAACAGAAATGTAACCTAGCCTAAATGTATTCACTTTATTGTAACATATCCATATTCTAACCATAACATAAATGCAATTTAACTTTAACCTAACTTTAACCTAAATAATATAATAGAAAAAAACCATTTTAAAAAATTACTATTTCTTCGTAAAATATGCTTCAGCTGTAATTCGTTTCTTTCAATTCGTTTTATTAATACAAAATTCCTTCCTCGTGCTTTTGTTTGAGACATTAAAATTTCAGCGATAAGTGGTTTAATATTGCAAACCACGGAGTAAGACACTTCTTACTCCGTGTTGCAAATCTTTTTTCGGTTTACTTCGCCTCCACCTATCTTTTTCTCCATGGTGTACAGCAACTGTGATTAAAAAAAAATCCTCATTTAAACTGACAGTTTGCCGGTCTATGAATTTTAAAGGTCTGTCCCAGCTTTTTTAATTATTTCTGCGAAAATTTTATGCAACCAATCAACCATAAGAAAATGAAATGGAAAAAAAGCGAAAAAAGGCGATTTTTTTATGAGAGTGAGCTTTGGAATTTAATTAATTACTCAGTTAATAAATAGAATTTTGAAATTCTGAGCTTCAGGTGCATCAGGAGAGACACTGGGCTACTCTCAAAAAAATTTTGAGCTTCGTACGTGCTGTAGATTTTGCTAGCCATCGCAGACACACAGACACACACACACACAGACAGACAGAGCGTTTTGTTCTTTTATTAGTATAGATTTATTTACAATATGTCAAACCTAAAACTTATTCTACGTAATATTTTAAAGATAACATTTAATTGAAACAAAAAAGTTTTGTTGCCATTCACACAAAAGAAACTGCAATCTACTTAATAATCCTCTGGTTATGCACCCCTGCCGCTAGGGAGCGTATACCTTGGCCCCGCCTTTAATCTTGCGGACACCTCTTCCATAGGAGTTGGAACGCTTGAAATATATGCAGTTTTGAGCTCAATCATATAGGAGTTAATTTTGAGATTGAAACAAGTTTAATTAATTTAAATTTTGTTTTAATTCATAAAATTTCATATTTAATTTTCATTCTAAATACATTATGATAAAAATATAGTTAAAATAAACTAAAGCTGAAAAACTAACGTTATATAAATAAAATTTCTTTAAACAAATTAAAGATGAAACATTTTTACCTTAAAAAGAATTTGACATAAAAAAGTATTTTTTAAAAATTTATTCGCGTTTGAAATGAAATAGACGCCCTCTCGCGGACAATGTCTGAAACGAAATAGAACTGATACCGTGAGCATCTTCCGCTGAAATCAGTGTTTAAAAGGCCGATAAATAAATAAACAGTTCTATAATAAATAAATAAATAAACAGTTCTATAACGCATGCAACGTTGGGTTCTTTGTATTAAAATTATCTAAAATCAAAATTTTATACACAAAGTTTAGATCTATAATATAAAAAAGTACATTTGACTTACTCATGGCAAAATAACATGACAGCAATACAATGCTTGCATGATTCGCTTGCTCCAGCATGGAACAAACAACACTACGTAAACAAACGATTATCAGGTCTATACAACGCCACCTTTCGGTCATTACAAACGCGAATTTTGTCGCCAACCGATGATAAATCGCCAAATAAAAGAAATGTTCATTATTTTTTTACTAACGTTCTTTCGGGGTTCCGCCAATTTTTTTTTTTACAAACACATATACCTACATGAGAAGAACATTCTGTATTTTTTTCAGAATTTTCTGAGTTATGCCCGTATGGAGACTAGCGTTGCAAAGGTTAGAAAAAACCCGGTTTAAACCCGGGAATAAACCGGGTTTTTAGGAATAAACCTGGAAAAAACCCGGGATTTTTTGGAATAATTCGGTTTTTTGGGAATAAACCTGGGAATAAACCTTACCTATTGGTAATAAACCCGGGAATAAACCGACTTTTTGCAACTCTAATGGAGACCTTCCTTGTTAGTTACAATAAAAAATGCACCTTATATTAGTAAGACTAACTTTTAAACAAATGATATTTAACCCAAAGTAAACAAAATTCTACAAAACTCAGTTGTAGAAATTATTAAAATTAAACTTTAATCGCATATGTAACAGTAAAATAAAACAAAAATCAGTTATTATGATACACTTATCAATCAAAGCTCGTATTCTTAGTATTCCAAAATGAAAAACAGTAACATTTATTCCACTTTGACTAATTATAGACTTTTTCCCAGTGAAATTTAAATCCAATATTATTTTCATCATCCCAAAGTTTACATATGCACCTCTCATATCCGTATTCACCTTTTTACAAAAATTGTTATTTTAATTTGATCATTTTAATTCAAAATTTGAAGTGTTGATTGTTAGTAGCAAGGCCCCCTTATCATAATATCATGATATTATGATAAGGTAGCCTTGGTTAGAGGTCTGCACGGGCCGGGCCGCGGCCCGAAGCCCGAGCCCGGCCCGGCCCGCGGGCCGGGTTCGGGCCGATTTCCAATAATGGCATTCGGGCCGGGCCGGGCTCGGGCCTTACTTCTGAAGACTCGGGCCGGGCCGGGCCGGGCCTAGTCACTAATCTTTCGGGCCGGGCCGGGCTCGGGCCTTAATTTTTTTGCTGGACGGGCCGGGCCTAACTTTTTTTTTTTTCCGTACGAAGCCGAGACTTCCATTCTTCCTAGTTTTCATGGACCAAAATAATCAGTTCCTATTGAATCTTCCTATATGAAAATCCTTTTCTCGACTTTTTATAAATCAGTAATATTTGGCTTTGTCCAAAAATGTTTCAAAAAAGGCATATACTTTTAAACCGTCATTATTCTACAATTAAACATTAGAATTTATTCCTTTTAAAGAATCGTAGATTACTAGGCGTTTTAAAATAGAATTACACACACACACACACACCAAAAAAAAAAAAAAAAAAAAAAAAAACATGATTATGACGGAATTTTTTTTTTAACTGAAAGTTTCTTTTAAAATGTTAATCCATGCAAAATGAATACAACAATACGAGAGAAAAAAATATATTAAACATTTACATCTGTTAAAAAAAATGTATTTTTTTTTTTTTTTTTTTTTTTTTTTTTTTTTTTTTTTCGTTCCAAAGCGATTTTGTCTTTGGAAATTTTACCATATACCGCTTTTTCGACTTTTTGTCTCCATTACAGGGAATATGGATTAATAATACTAGTGATAACTGAAACATTTACATACAACAAACAAAGATTCATTTAAAAGCGTAAATATCGCAACCTACGGCACTTCTGCATAAATGGAGATTATAAACATGAAAAAAAAAATACTAATATAATTTTTTTTTGGTCAGAATTCTTCCATAAGATTAAAGATCAATGTTCTGTAGAAATTCACTTGAGCCGGGCCGGGTTCGGGCCGAATTTTAAACTTTTTTCCAGACCGGGCCGAGCTCGGGCCAAAATTTTAACTTTCGGGCCGGGCCGGGTCGGGCCAATATTTTTTTCGTTCGGGCCGGGCCGGGCTCGGGCCGAAATTTTAACTTTCGGGCCGGGCCGGGTCGGGCCAATACTTCTTTCGTTCGGGCCGGGCCGGGCCCGGGCCGAAACTTCAACTTTCGGGCCGGGCTCGGGCCTGGAAATTTCGGCCCGTGCAGACCTCTAGCCTTGGTTAGTAGCTGTAAACAGATAGGGCGTGTTCAGCGCAACTTACCAAAGTAACCAATGTTACCGACCGATTGTGGGGCAGTACGAAGCGAATTGTGGCACTAAATGAAAACTGTTGAATTTTAGCTGACGTCACACTTCGCCTTGATTTTCATTTCGTACTTGTCTACAATCGGTAAATGACCGGTAAGTTGTGCTGAACACGCCCTTTCTAAGCCATGTTATTTTAACTGTAAATGAAATTTTCTGAAATAATCTGCATACACTGTAAAAAATTTGACCCTTTTGCTGCATCGTCACTCCCACGCTTTTATAGAATATTCCTCTTTTGATCCATGAGACTGCTCCATAATAGGCTGAAGTAATAGTTTTCTATAAAAGTGGTGGAGTGACGATGCAGCAAAACGGTGAAATTTTTAACAGTGTACGATAAATACGATAAACAATATTCCTGTGACGTCCTATAAGGTAAAATAGCGATTTTTAAAATCTCGTACGCCAAGATCTCTTTATCATCAAGTTCTGTAAAAAACAGAAATCACTACTTTTTTGGACAAAGATTTTCGATCACATACACACTCTATGTCACTGCTCTTCTATAAAGGCACTAAAGTTTTGTAAAACATTGCATTTTATCAGTGTGTGATTTCGATTACGTTATTTTCAAACATTATGTGTATTTTCACCTGTGAAGTATTTCAAAGCAGTTGGGGTGAAAATGCCGCATTTCTACAAAACTTATTCTAGCTTTAAGAATTAAAAGGTGCCCTTTTTACTTTCTTCTATCTTCAATAGAAGAAAGTATTGTAATCGAAATTTTTTTTCGACTTCCGGTTTTCGACGGATTTACACGTTTTAGGGGTCAGAGATTTCAAAAAACATGTTTTTACAAAATGTCTGTCTGTCCGTCTGTCTGTGTGTCTGTGTGTATGTCGCCATTCTACCATCAAAAAGTGTATGAAGATATGCATAGAATTGAACCAAATTTTTTGTGAATGTTTTTAGCTATGGCAAGCAGGTCCTCCTTCAATTTTGAAATATTCCACCGGAAGGGGGCGCTGCCATCGCGATTTTTGTGCCATTTTCAATATTGTACCGACCAAAAGTATATGAAGTTATGCATCGAATTGAACCAAATTTTTTGTGTAAGTGTATGACTATGGCTAGTTGGTCCTCCCTGAATTTGAAAAATATCCGCCGGAAGGGGGCGCTGCAATCGCGATTTTTGTTCCATTTTCAATATTGTACTGATCAAAAGTGTATGAAGTTATGCATCGATTTCAACCAAATTTTTTGTGTAAGTGTATGGCTATGGCTAGTTGGTCCTCCCTGAATTTGAAAAAATTCCGCCGGAAGGGGGCGCTGCAATCGCGATTTTTGTGCCGTTTTCAATATTGTACCGACCAAAAGTATATAAAGTTATGCATCGAATTGAACCAAATTTTTTGTGTAACTGTATGGCTAAGGCTAGTTGGTCTTCTCTGAATTTGAAAAAATTCCGCCGGAAGGGGGCGCTGCAATCGCGATTTTTATGCCATTTTCAATATTGCACCACCTAAAAGTGTATGAAGTTAGGCCTAGAACTGAACACTGAACTAAGATTTTTATGTATAATTATTTTTTGGTATGGCAAGTAGGTTCTCCCTGAATTTGAAAAAAATATATGCCTATCATTCTATTGTCCATCGGCTCGTGCAGAGACGGAAATTCGTTTTTACTCCGATTAATTGACTGAAGCAGAAATTTCAGATGAAAATCAAAGTTGGTATGGTATTGAAATAAAATTATTAAAGCATTAAAATTATCAACTATTTTTTTTAAATATTAAAATGTACGTATGAGATAGAAGAAAGTTTAGGGATTGGCACATCCAACTAGTTCTTAATAAAATGATGTTATTTGCATCCGTTAAAACATTCCTGTATTCAATGGCGCAGCCAAGGGAGGAGTTTTGGGGTTAAAACCCCTCCCAGAGCTTAGAAAGATCGCTATAATTGCCGTTTATATGAATCAAAACCAAATTTTATTTTTAGACATTTTGGCGTATTTCGGAATCCGTCGGTTTATTGAATCAGATTCCATTTAATAAAGTGATTCAATTAAATGGTGAAAATTCTACTTAAAATTTTGAAAATGCATACTACATGGAATAGTTAAGTAAAAATTGGTTATTTGAACTAAGTTCACTTTTCTGAGACGTATTATACTGAAAGAATGATGATTTCCTGCCACACAGATGCTTTTTCATTTTAAGTAATATACACTAAATATTCTAATTAGTACTGATTCTATTACCGGTGATTCAAATAACCGGCAAATGCCTTTATGAGAAACTCACCCCCCCCCCCCCCTAGAACCGAATTCTGGCTGCGCCACTGCCTGTATTACGATCCATTCTCAAACAACATGTACAGAATATTGTACATATGATATCAATATGCGGAAACCCAGCGAAAATGCAATGTGGTCATTTCAGATATAAATTACGTACCTAATGATTCACATGCCTTCATTTGTTTGTTTATAATAACTACATATTTTATCGGAAATCATTCATTTATATTTCTTCAAAATTCTCACAGTGATTTTACATTCTTTCAGCTGATTGAAACGAATTAAATCAAAGTAGAAAGTCCCACAACTATTCTTTAAAATACATTTTTGTAAAGAGAAAATGGTGTATCGTATGCAATGTAAGTTTGTAATAAATTAAAAAAAAAAAAAAAAAAAAAAACATTAAATTGATAAATAAAACGAAATCAAACCGAAATTCATTTGGTTTTATAATAGACGATATTTTTTGACATAGCATGTATTTTAATTTCAAAATTTTTCGCTTTTTATGAGAAAATGGCAACAAACAGATACAATAATCTCCGACTTTTCCCCATTTCTTATTATACAGGGTGTCCACTATCAACGGTGGCCAATGGCTAATTTCTAAACCATTAGTCATAGCCATATAGCTCCAATTGCAAAAATGCTTTAAAAAAGGTAAAGAATTGTTTTTCAAGCGATTTAGGTCATAAAAAATTTGTAATAAAAATTATGAAAATTAAATTTTTATACGGTTTCGCGGTTTTATAAGTGATATTTAGTAAATTTTTACCACTACTCTAACAAGTAAGATTAAAAAAGTCCTATTCCTCTGCGATTAAAACTGACCGAGTAATAGCAGTTTAAAGTTAAAGCTTTTTATTTTTTTTATTTTTATTTATTTTTATTTATTTATTTATTTTTTTTTTTTTTGCAAATTAGGGGTCAGTCACAAATTTACTGGAAATAAAAATAAACGCAAGATATAAAATTTAACATTAAGCATTGAGAGTAAAATAATTTTTACAATATTATTTTTAAATATATGTTGATGATTACATATTAAAGCAAAATTTGTACTAAAATATAGGCAAAAAAATAACAGAAAGTTTGTTAATTTAAATTTTGAAAAAAACAGTCACAATTCCTTACAAAATGACATATATTTAAAATTCTATTAGATTACTTAACTTAACAGAATTTGGTGTAGTTCTATAAAATAAATAAATGGTCCTAAAATTGCATTAATATTACATTGTCATTGGATATAAATAAGTGTACAAATTAAATCTCGATCGGATATTTTGAAGTGAGTTAAAATTTGAATAGGAATTTTGAGCTAGGGAAACTTACATGCGAACGTTTTAATCAAAATAAAAGCTTATCAAAATAACACCTTTTTAAAATAAAATCGCGATTTCCCAAAATTTGATTTTCTCGATAAAGAGAATTTTAAAACTCACGTCTTCAACTGTTCTAACCAATGTAGTAGTTAATTAATAAAAATTAACAATACCGTAAAACTTATACGGTGGTAGCACCTTCAGTTGAATTACACTGCTCAAAACAATTAAAGGATATTTGAAGTTTTATATAAAATAAAGATATAAACGAAATTTTTTTTGCCGAAAATAGAAGAAGAGAATCACAAATGCAAATTTTTCTGGTTTTCAAACTGTGGAGTATGCAAATTTTGAGTTCAACGTCAAAAACGTCGCTTCAGCGGCACCGAATGAAATTTGACTTTCAACTGGATAAAAGAGAATGAAGACAAGGATGATCGGCATTCAGTGATTGCTTTGTTTCGATGAGTACGATGTCTCAGCGAAGTCATTTAACAGATTCAGAAGCTTGGAGAATTGTTGGTAGGTTAGAAAGGGGCCAAACTCAAGCCGAAGTAGCGCAAGCCATTGGAGTGTCACAAAGTGTCATTTCCAGGATCTGGAACAGTTTTTTGGAGAGTGGATGTGCAGGCCGAAGACCAGGGCAAGGTCGTAGACGGGCAACAACGCCCAATGAAGATCGATATTTAGCATTAACAGCTCGGAGACACCGAAACATGAACGCTACTCTTCTCCAACAGCAACTTCGCTCGGCTACAGGCACCACGATTTCAACTCAGAGTATCCGAAACCGGCTTCATGCTGTAGGTCTGTATGCTCGCCGACCGATGGTATGTGTTAGATTAACATCAAGGCATCGTCGCGACCGCAGGGAGTGGGCAACGGAGCATGTCAACTGGAGGAGAAATGAATGGAGCAATATTCTGTTTTCTGACGAGTCCCGTTTTTCTGTGCATCCGGATAATAGGCGTTTTTCATCTGGAGGGACCGTGGCAGTAGGAATAATCCTACATTCGTGCACGAAAGTGTCAGATTTGGCGGTGGATTAGTGTTGGTGTATGGTGGCATCTCCATTGACGGGCGCACTGACCTCTACATCATTCAAGATGGAGCTCTGACTGGTCGCCGATATAGGGATGAGATCCTCAGACATATTGTAGTCCCTTACGCTGCAGCAATCGGAGATAACTTCATTTTAATGGACGATAACTGCAGGCCACATCGTGCAAACCTGGTGGAGGATTTTCTTTTCGAGGAAGGAATCGTTCGAATGGAATGGCCAGCGTGTTCTCCAGACATGAATCCAGTCGAGCACGTTTGGGACGTACTAGGAAGACGAGTTTCTGGCCGCCAACAACCCCCACAAACTCTCCAAAAACTGGAAAGAGTTCTTCTGGAAGAGTGGGGCAGAATACACCAACTCGTCATTAATAGCCTCATTGAGTCCATGCCTCAAAGGTGTTCAACGTTGCTGGCCGCCCGTGGAAACCATACCCCCTATTGAAAATGATTTTCTTTGAAGAAAATACCTTTTCTTATTCTTTTTTTCTCATATGCACAAATTGTGATTTTTTCCTTTTGTACACAAATGCGCAATAAAATGCCTTTTTTTTCTGCCAAACATGTGTAATTTATTTTCATATAACCTACTATGTCTGTCGACCATGTATCAATCAGCTAAAATGTTTCCCAGATACAAAATCCACCTAAAACTGCAATATCCTTTAATGGACCTTATGCACACAAGCTGAGTTCGAGGCTAAAATTCGTCTGCTGGCGGTATTTACTGTCGGTGTTTAGCATAGCAGTCTATGGAGTGCAAATTATTAATGCTTGTTTGTTAGAAATACCGAAAAAAAAATTCTTTGTTGAAGCAGCATATACTTAATATAATGTAATATAAATTCTAAATTGTTATTCTTCTTGCAAGAAAATTAATTAAATTTGTAAGTTTTCTGTTAAAATGTATCCAGAAAGGCTGAAATCGTCTGCTAGTGATGTTTGCGCCTGCGCAATCAGACATTCTGGCGGTGCAGTGACTAGAATAACAGGTTAGCATACCGCCAGCTCTGGCGTGTGACGTCACGTGCATAAGGCCCATTGTTTTGAGCAGTGTACTTTGAAAATACAGTGGACTCTCTCTATCTGAACACTCTCTAATCTGAACACCCCGGTATTATGAACGCTTTTCGATGGTCCCGGCGAAACTCCATAGACTTAACATAAGATAAACTCTCTGTATTCTGAACACCCTCTAATCTGAACACCCCGCTATTATGAACGCTATTTTTGATCGCCATTTTTACCTCACCTATTTGTAAACTGAACATGTGTTTGGAATCGGAATTCAGGAATTTCCCGCATCAAGGAAATTAAGCAAAACTTGTTGCAGAAGAATAAAAAGGTTTAAAAACTCAAGTAAGTATAGAATTTTTGAATAGAAAACGGGAAACAAGAACATAAACATTAATGTTCGGAAGATTTTTTTTTTCAAATGAGAACAAAGAATGATCTTGTCATTGGACTTCTACTTCGGATTTTTCAGAAAAGCAGAAAATTGCAGAATTAAAGGCATTGGAAAGATTGTTGACTCATTTCAAAATTTAACATAACATCGAATTCAAAATAATAAGTGGTGAAGCTGCAGATGTAAATATCGACGCCGTGGAAGAATAGAAAATAAAAGTTCTGAACATAACGAAGGATTTCGATACAGCAAACATTTTCAATATTGACAAAACCGACCTGTTTTTCACAGCTCTTCCAAACAACACTCAAGCAAAAAGAAGCGAAAATTGCATAGTTGGGAAAATGTCAAAAGAAAGATATGTCATTATGTTCTGTACTAGTTTTATGGATGAGAAGCTCAAATCACTTGTGATCAGAAACATTTAAAAAATGTGAAGATCGCATTATTGTCTACACACTATAAACCAAATCGGAAAGTGTAGATGCAATTCACAATTTTCTCATAGTGGTTCGAGAGAATTAACGAGGTAATGAAGAAAAAGGTATTAAAAACAACAATTTCGAAAAAAATTGTTGTTTTTAATACCAGATCACTTACAAACATGCATCTGAGCAACATAACCGTGAAGTTCCTGTTACCAAACTGTACTTCTATAATCCAACCACTGGATCAAAGAGTAATTAAGAACATTAAAACTTACTACCAAATTCATTTTCTGAAGAAATTGTCCCTGATGATGGAGGCGGCTGGAGAAGGGATCTTCAACCTCAATTGGATATCAACGTCATGGATGCTTCAGGGTCGCATCCAGAGGATCGTTTTGGGGGGGGGGGCGATACTAAGAAACATAGAATCAACATAGTCATAATATCTGTTCATGAAATCATTCCTTGTACAGTTATTATTAAATGAATGATCAAATGAAATGCTTTTCCGCGATCTTCTCACGAAATATGCTTTTTTTCGCGATCTTTTGACTAAATTCGCGCTTTTTTCGCGACTCTTTGACGGAATTCGCATTTTTTGGCATTTTTGACGAATTTTGCGTTTTTCCCGCGATACTCTGTCAAAACTCGGGTTTTTTCCGCAATCCTTTGACGAAATTGGCTCTTTTCTGCGATACTTTGACAAAATTAGCAATTCTTTACAACCCTATGAGAAAAGTAGTTCATTTTTCCTCAACCTTTTGACGAAATTGAAGTTTTTTCCGCGACACTTTGACAAAACTCGCGCTTTTCCAGCGATCCTATGTCGAAATACCCGCTTTTCAGCGATCCAATGTCGAAGTTTGCGTTTTTTACGCGATCCTCTGTCAAAATTCGCGTTTTTTCCGCGACCCTTTGACGAAATTCGCACTTTTTCGAGGTACTTTGACAAAATTAGCGCTTTTTCAGCAATCTTATGTCGAAGTTCGAGCTTTTTCAGCGATCCTATGTCGAAATTCACACTTTTTCCGCGATTTTTTGCCTACCTTTCTTCCAACTCTTTGACAAAATTAGCACTTTTTCCGCGACCTTTTGACGAAATTCGCTCTTTTCTGCAATACTTTGAGAAAATTAGCATTTTTTGCAACCCTTTGAAAAAAGTAGCTAACTTCAGACGAAGTTCGAGCTTTTTGCGTAACACTTTGACAAAAATCGCGCTTTTTCAGCGATCCTATGTTGAAATACGTGCTTTTCAGCGATCCTACGTCAAAGTTCGAGTTTTTTTCACAATCTTAGTGTCAAAATTCGCTTTTTCTTTCTCGACCCTTTGACGAAATGCGCGCTTTTTCCGTGATTATTTGACGAAATTCGCGCTTTTTCGCGATACTTTGACAAAATTAGCGCTTTTTCAGCAATCCTATGTCGAAGTTCACGGTTTTTCAGCAATCCTATGTCGAAATTCGCACTTTTTCCGAATTCCTTTGCCTTCCCTTTTCGCAACCTTTTGAAAAAAAGTAGCACTCTTTCTGCGAACTTTTGACGAAATTCGAGCATTTTACACGACACTTTGACAAAAATCGCGCCCTTTCAGCGATCTTATGTCAAAGTTCGCGTTTTTTATGCGATCCTCTGTCAAAATTCGCGTTTTTTAGCGATCCTTGGTCGAAATTCTTTTTTTTGCGCGACCTTTGACAAAATTCGTGCTTTTCCCGCGATCTTTTGTCGAAATTTGCTCTTTTTCAGAGACACTTCGACAAAATTAGCGCTTTTTAGCGACGTTTTAATGAAATTCGCATTTTTTTCCGGAACAATAGAATGTCTCCGACAGAGTCGCAGATATCCCTTCCGGAAAAAAGTCTGAATTCAACACTGGTTTGGTGGGGGCGATCGCCCCGAACGCCCCCCCCCCCCCGTGAATCCGCGCCTGATGCTGTCTGTTGGATATCATCGGCATAAAATAAAATAACCTCCTACACCATCCAAAGACACTTCTATAAAGTTGGATTCCTATGTGAGAATAGGCAAACAAGAAGAGTACTAAGAAGCAACCCAGCTAAAAATGAACTGCAGTTTTTTTGTAGAAGTGAAGTGTTTTTGAGGTTTTTCTAAAATTTCTCTAGTCTTTCTGTAGTGCAATATCAACTATAAAATCACTTCAGTTATTTTGTAGTTAATTAAAGGTTATTTTGCAGTAATTTATTTTAAACATTCTGTGCGCTATTAACTTTGAAAACACTGTAGTTTTTATAAAGTCATTTTATAATCAAAAATTGAAAAATATATAAGACTTTATAATTGTAGAATCACTGAAGTGAATTTGAAGTTATTATCCAACCATTAATTTAGAAGTACATTTCCGATGCATCTCTCGTATAACTGTAGTTATTGTCCGATAAATTCACAGAATTTTATCGGAGAAAAATAATTTCAAATATGCTTCAAAATCGAACTAGGGATTTCTTATCCCATCGAACCACTTCCGTAGTAAAAAATTTATTAGTTCCTACTTTGTTTTGTTACTTGGAAATTACAAGTTTTAATACATAAAAATAAATTTCTTTTTTTTAAATTCAGACATGGGCGTCCCTATCTATGCATGCTTCCTTCCCCCTAACTTAAAATTCTTAGTTCCTTTATTATTTTAAGCTAAGAGAAAAAAATTAATTTCACTAAATTGCATTTCGAAATCCAGTGAGGGGTAGCGACTACCTGTGCCCCCTGCATACAACGGACATTTCTTAGTTCCTTTATTTTAAGTTACTCTAAATGAATAAATTTTGCGAGGTTTATCAAAATCAGAGAAAAAATATATTAAGTTTCAAAAGTTATGAGGGACAATGGGTCTTTCACTCACCAGCCCCTTAATGCGAAATTTCTTCTTACTTTTTATTGTAAATTTCTTGAAAATTATACATTTTACTATGCTTTTGAAAATATCAGAAAAGAAAAATTTTGTTAATGTATATATATATATATATATTTTAATTTAGGAAGGGGCAAATACTTTCCTCTACCTTCCTCCCCCTAACAGAAAATATTTAGTTCTTATATTTTAAGCTAAAGAAAAAGATTGAATTTTAGTATTTTTTCAAAAATCGGAGAAAAAAAATTAGTTAAATTTCAAAATCGAGTGAGGGAAAATGGCTCATCTATTCCCCCACCCCTCACGAAAAATTCTTCTTTTCTTTATTTAAATCACACTAAAAGAATAAATTTTATTATGCTTTTGTAAATTGGAGGAAAAATTGCTAATTAAATTTCAAAATCCAGGGAGGGGCAATGAGTCTACAAGCTTAATTGAAAATTTCTTTTTCTTTCTTTCTAAGTTACTCGAAAAATTTACATTAAGTTTTTGAAAAAAAAAAAAAAAGGGGAAATTTTATTTAATTAAATTTTAAAATCCAACGAGCTCCTTTGCTTCCTGCCCCCATACATCTCCGTCTTCATAACTGAAAATTACTTGCAATTAATTTACTATTACTTCATTTTGAAATCGACATACAAATATTTGAATCAAATAATTTTTTTAATCGCTCTTTAAAATTATTATTCGATCTAAACTTTATGAATCGTAGAAAGAAAAAAATACTTCATCATTTAATTGAAGTGTATTTTCTAATTATGTATTCATTTTAAAAGCACATCAAAAATTTTTTTTTCATGCAAATATTAAATTATTAAAAGTGTTTAAAATTATTTTACAAGTCATAAATATATTGAAAAATCTAGTCATTTTTTATATTAAACTTAAAAAAAATCAGAAATTTCCCTTTGTAAAAAATTATTTACCAAAGAAAAAAAAAGAAGAAAATTAAATTAATGTTCCTATTTTATTTTTAGGTAAAAATGTAGATAAGTTAACAATCAAATATATCTACATAATCATTAAAAACATATGATACATTAAAAAATAAAAATGACATAAAATGAGTCCTTATTCTAATTCAAAGTTATTAATTATGAACTTCTTATTTTATAAAATAAATTTTTCCTTTTTACAAATATATATTTCTTAAATTAACACATTTAATTACATTATAATTCCTAAAAAAATTATATTATCAGAAAAACCTCTAAAATTCATTTATTTTTTTTAATTTGCAAGAAAGATTCAGAAATATTCCCCATTTAAAAAACTCACTACAATATATATATATATACATATATATTATTTTTATTTAATTTTTTAATTTAAAAATGTTTATAAATAACAAATTATTATTCTAACACAATATTATATTCTTATTTTATAAAATTAATTTATCCTTTTTACAAATATATATTTCTTAAATTAACACATTTAATTACATTATAATTCCTAAAAAAATTATATTATCAGAAAATCTTCTAAAATTCGTTTTTTTTTTTTTTTTTTTTTTTTTTTTAATTTGCAAGAAAGATTCAAAAATATTCCCCATTTAAAAAACTCACTACCAAAAAAAAAATATATCTATATACATATATTATTTTTATTTAATTTTTAAATTAAAAAATGTTTATAAATAACAAATTATTATTATAACACAATATTATATTCTTATTTTATAAAATTAATTTTTCCTTTTTACAAATATATATTTCTTAAATTAACACATTTAATTACATTATAATTCCTAAAAAAATTATATTGTCAGAAAAACCTCTAAAATTCGTTTATTTTTTTTAATTTGCAAGAAAGATTCAGAAATATTACATATTTAAAAAACTCAATACAAATATAAATATATATATATATATATATATAATTTTTAAATTAAAATTTTTTTATAAATAACAAATTATTATTCTAACACAATAATAAAAAATATGTTTTACCGTATCATTAAACGACATAAAATGAATTTTTATTCTAAGTAAAAAATATTAATTACCGACCCATAATTTATTAAAGTAAGTACTTCCATGTCAAAAATATATATTTTATAAAATTAACACTACGCATGTAATTACATTATAATTCATAATAAAAAAATTATTATTTTCGCAATCAGCCTAAAAATAAAATTATTTTATTAAATATTTACTGATTTTTAAATTCAGAAGAAAAACCAATTCATTTGCTTTAGCTAATTCGCTAAAGTATTTGTTTAATTCATTTAATATTAAATTTTGTTTTTAAAATACACGCCCACATAAACGAATTACAATAAATAAATAAATAATAAAATAAAAGCACTTTAAAACATCCAATTTTTCTGCGTGCCATTCAGCTTTTGCAACAAATAACCTTTAATTGAAATGTCTCCCCTTTATACCTCGCACAACACTAATCACACAATTCTCAACGAGCAAGTGGTCAAAGCGTGTCTCTCCTGAACCTGGGATCGTCAGTTCGAGTACAACTGTTTCCACAGCCAAAATCTGCCTTTGAAATGTTAAAAAGGAAGCTTACCAGTATGGTCAATAGATGGCGCCAGCAGAGCCAATTTTTTTGGGGTGGGAGGGGCATTTAACTTCAAATTCACTGCAGAAAATGTGTAGTTATGAACTACACATTCACTCTAGTGATTTTGTAGTTGTTGACTTCGAAAAAACTGCAGTGATTTGTGCCAAATCACCACAGTTTCGCAACTGCATTTTCTTTGCAGTTTCACTAGAGTTCATTTTTAGCTGGGAACAGCTGTGAGTGACTTGGGATCAATTCTTCAGAAACTTTATACTGACAAGGGGACCACCAAACATGGTGCTCACAGATTTTGATGAATTCAAAGTATATTGTAGGGGTCATACCATTAATTATTCGGCTGAAAGGGTTCTTTCAAATGGGCCTTAATTTTTGCGAAATTGGGGGTCAAAGTTCAGCGTATAATCAAAGTACCAATTAGTAAAGCTGTCTGTCAACAGCTTCGTGGCTCCGCGGTATAGCACGAGATTCCAAACCCGGAGGTGGCGGGTTCAACTCCAAGTTGGAGCATTTTTTTTTCTTCTTCTTCTTTATATGTTTCGTATATGTTAAATTTTTTAAGCAGAATTGAAAATTCTACAGCTTTCAACTTATTAATATTTTCTTATGGGGATAGTTTACTTTTTTCATTTTTTTTTTCTTATTTAAAAAAATATGGTTCAAATGATAAACTAATTACACTTCAAAATTCATGAAATAAATAAAAATAAATAAAAAATGCATATACAGTGTCTCACATAAGTGATGGGACACTTGTGCTTTACAAAAGGAAACTAATCAAATAAATTAAAAAAAAACATGTACGCTTTTTTTGTGGGTGTGTTTCATACTTAAATTTAGTAACATACATTACATAACATACATTTTGTCAAAATATTAAAATATTAATTTATTAAAAATACAAATGTTTAGAACGGAGCAAAAAATAGCTCACATAAGTGATGGGACACCATTATATATGCAACAAAAATCGTCTGAAACAAGCAATAAAAATATTTTTTGGGGTTTCATTTTTACTTAAAAGCAATTGGCAATAATTTATAAAATCGTCTGCAGTATTTCTGTCCAGTTTGTTTTGGAATTTTTGTGTTTTTTAGCTCTGTGTAGCCATGAATGCTAAACGAAAAGAAACTTCGCCTGAAATTCGAAAATTAGTTGTTAATTTGCATATTGAACGTGGAAAATCTATTAGAAAAACTGCTGAAACAGTTAACTTGAGTCGTTCAACAGTTTTCAATATCATTAAACGATATAAAAAGAATCATATGATTCAGGATAAAAGAAGACCTGGCCGACCATCAAAGATATCCAATGGAATAAAGCGAATTATCGTTCGAAATATTTAAAAAAAATCCAAGAAATAGTATTTCAAAAGTTGCTGCTGATTTACAAGCATTATATGGAATAATTGTTAATCCTGAGACTATTAGAAGGGTAATTCGATCTGCTGGATATCACGGTAGAGTAGCCAGGAAAAAATTCTTCGTAAGTGAAAAAAATAGAAAACTCAGACTAGCTTTCGCAAAATCCAACATAAATAAGAATTCTGATTGCTGGAATAAAGTTATATTTGCTGATGAGAGTAAATTTAATATATTTGGTTCTGACGGTAGAATCTTGGTGTGGAGAAAACCCAGGGAAGAATTTCGCAAACAGAACTTGGTACCAACAGCAAAACATGGTGGAGGAGGAGTTATGGCATGGGGGGTGTATGTCGTCCGCTGGATTTGGTAATCTTGTTTTTATTGACAGTATAATGGATCAGTACAAGTACATTGATATTTTAAAGCAAAATTTGAAATCTTCAGCACGAAAATTGAACCTTCATAACGATTTTAAATACTACCAGGACAATGACCCCAAGCACACTGCTCTGAACGTTAGACTCTGGCTGCTATATAACTGTCCTGAAATAATAAAAACACCGCCACAATCTCCAGACTTAAATCCCATAGAGAATATTTGGCAAGAATTGGAATCAAGAATTCGCAAACACACCATTTCTTCAAAACAACAACTAAAATCGGTGCTTCAAGAACAATGGGGTAAAATCACTCCAGAAATCACAAAAAAATTAGTCGAATCCATCCCAAAAAGATTAAATCATGTTTTAAAAGTAAAAGGAAATCCAACAAAATATTAAAACCTTTTAAAAAGTAAAATTTTTGGATAAATACAGTGTCGCACAAAAGTGATGGGACACTTGTGCTTTATAAAAAGAAACTGCAATAAAATAAATAAACAAACATGTGCAAAAATTTTTTGGGTGTGTTTCATATTTAAAGTTAGTAACAATTATTACATAATATACATTTTGTCAAAATATTAAAATATTAATTTAGTAAAAATACAATTGTTCAGAACGGAGCAAAAAATGGCTCACATAAGTGATGGGACACTTACTTTTCCATCAAATACAGTGTCTCACATAAGTGATGGGACACTTGTGCTTTACAAAAGGAAACTAATCAAATAAATTAAAAAAAACATGTACACATTTTTTGTGGGTGTGTTTCATAATTAAACTTAATAAAGATTATTACATAACATATATTTTGTCAAAATATTAAAATATTAATTTAATAAAAAAAAAATGTTTAGAACGGAGCAAAAAATAGCTCACATAAGTGATGGGACACCATTATATACAGTGTCTCACAAAAGTGATGGGACACTTGTGCTTTATAAAAAGAAACTGCAATAAAATAAATAAACAAACATGTGCAAAAATTTTTTGGGTGTGTTTCATATTTAAAGTTAGTAACAATTATTACATAACATACATTTTGTCAAAATATTAAAATATTAATTTAGTAAAAATACAATTGTTTAGAACGGAGCAAAAAATGGCTCACATAAGTGATGGGACATTTACTTTTCGATCAAATATTTATCCAAAAATGTTACTTTTTAAAAGGTTTTAATATTTTGTTGGATTTCCTTTTACTTTTAAAACATGATTTAATCTTTTTGGGATGGATTCGACTAATTTTTTTGTGATTTTTGGAGTGATTTTATCCCATTCTTCTTGAAGCACCGATTTTAGTTGTTGTTTTGAAGAAATGGTGTGTTTGCGAATTCTTGATTCCAATTCTTGCCAAATATTCTCTATGGGATTTAAGTCTGGAGATTGTGGTGGTGTTTTTATTATTTCAGGACAGTTATATAGCAGCCAGAGTCTAACGTTCAGAGCAGTGTGCTTGGGCTCATTGTCCTGGTAGAATTTAAAATTGTTATGAAGGTTCAATTTTCGTGCTGAAGATTTCAAATTTTGCTTTAAAATATCAATATATTTGTACTGATCCATTATACTGTCAATAAAAACAAGATTACCAACTCCAGCGGACGACATACACCCCCATACCATAACTCCTCCTCCACCATGTTTTGCTGTTGGTACCAAGTTCTGTTTGCGAAATTCTTCCCTGGGTTTTCTCCACACCAAGATTCTACCGTCAGAACCAAATATATTAAATTTACTCTCATCAGCAAATATAACTTTATTCCAGTAATCAGAATTCTTATTTATGTTGGATTTTGCGAAAGCTAGTCTGAGTTTTCTATTCTTTTCACTTACGAAGAATTTTTTCCTGGCTACTCTACTGTGATATCCAGCAGATCGAATTACCCTTCTAATAGTCTCAGGATTAACAATTATTCCATATAATGCTTGTAAAGCAGCAGCAACTTTTGAAGCACTATTTCTTGGATTTTTTTTTTTTTATGTTTCGAGCGATAATTCGCTTTATTCCATTGGATAGCTTTGATGGTCGGCCAGGTCTTCTTTTATCCTGAATCATATGATTCTTTTTATATCGTTTAATGATATTGAAAACTGTTGAACGACTCAAGTTAACTGTTTCAGCAGTTTTTCTAATAGATTTTCCACGTTCAATATGCAAATTAATAATTAATTTTCGAATTTCAGGCGAAGTTTCTTTTCGTTTAGCATTCATGGCTACACAGGGCTAAAAAACACAAAAACTCCAAAACAAACTGGAGAGAAATACTGCAGACGATTTTATAAATTATTGCCAAATGCTTTTAAGTAAAAATAAAACCCCAAAAAATATTTTTATTGCTTATTTCAGACGATTTTTGTTGCATAAAGTGTCTCACATAAGTGATGGGACACTTGTGCTTTACAAAAGGAAATTAATCAAATAAATTAAAAAAACGTGTACACATTTTTTTGTGGGTGTGTTTCATACTTAAATTTAGTAAAGATTGTTACATAACATACATTTTGTCAAAATATTAAAATATTAATTTAATAAAAATACAAATGTTTAGAACGGAGCAAAAAATAGTTCACATAAGTGATGGGACACCATTATATATGTAACAAAAATCGTCTGAAATAAGCAATAAAATTATTTTTTGGGGTTTTATTTTTACTTAAAAGCAATTGGCAATAATTTATAAAATCGTCTGCAGTATTTCTGTCCAGTTTGTTTTGGAATTTTTGTGTTTTTTAGCTCTGTGTAGCCATGAATGCTAAACGAAAAGAAACTTCGCCTGAAATTCGAAAATTAGTTGTTAATTTGCATATTGAACGTGGAAAATCTATTAGAAAAACTGCTGAAACAGTTAACTTGAGTCGTTCAATAGTTTTCAATATCATTAAATGATATAAAAAGAATCATATGATTCAGGATAAAAGAAGACCTGGCCGACCATCAAAGCTATCCAATGGAATAAAGCGAATTATCGTTCGAAATATTAAAAAAAATCCAAGAAATAGTGCTTCAAAAGTTGCTGCTGATTTACAAGCATTATATGGAATAATTGTTAATCCAGAGACTATTAGAAGGGTAATTCGATCTGCTGGATATCACGGTAGAGTAGCCAGGGAAAAATTCTTCGTAAGTGAAAAGAATAGAAAACTCAGACTAGCTTTCGCAAAATTCAACATAAAAAAGAATTCTGATTACTGGAATAAAGTTATATTTGCTGATGAGAGTAAATTTAATATATTTGGTTCTGACGGTAGAATCTTGGTGTGGAGAAAACCCAGGGAAGAATTTCGCAAACAGAACTTGGTACCAACAGTAAAACATGGTGGAGGAGGAGTTATGGTATGGGGGTGTATGTCGTCCGCTGGAGTTGGTAATCTTGTTTTTATTGACAGTATAATGGATCAGTACAAGTATATTGATATTTTAAAGAAAAATTTAAAATCTTCAGCACGAAAATTGAACCTTCATAACGATTTTAAATTCTACCAGGACAATGAGCCCAAGCACACTGCTCTGAACGTTAGACTCTGGCTGCTATATAACTGTCCTGAAATAATAAAAACACCACCACAATCTCCAGACTTAAATCCCATAGAGAATATTTGGCAAGAATTGGAATCAAGAATTCGCAAACACACCATTTCTTCAAAACAACAACTAAAATCGGTGCTTCAAGAAGAATGGGGTAAAATCACTCCAAAAATCACAAAAAAATTAGTCGAATCCATCCCAAAAAGATTAAATCATGTTTTAAAAGTAAAATAAAATCCAACAAAATATTAAAACCTTTTAAAAAGTAACATTTTTGGATAAATATTTGATCGAAAAGTAAGTGTCCCATCACTTATGTGAGCCATTTTTTGCTCCGTTCTGAACAATTGTATTTTTACTAAATTAATATTTTAATATTTTGACAAAATGTATGTTATGTAATAATTGTTACTAACTTTAAATATGAAACACACCCAAAAAATTTTTGCACATGTTTGTTTATTTATTTTATTGCAGTTTCTTTTTATAAAGCACAAGTGTCCCATCACTTTTGTGAGACACTGTATATAATGGTGTCTCATCACTTATGTGAGCTATTTTTTGATCCGTTCTAAACATTTGTATTTTTATTAAATTAATATTTTAATATTTTGACAAAATGTATGTTATGTAATAATCTTTATTAAATTTAAGTATGAAACACACCCACAAAAAAATGTGTACATTTTTTTTAATTTATTTGATTAGTTTCCTTTTGTAAAGCACAAGTGTCCCATCACTTATGTGAGACACTGTATTTGATGGAAAAGTAAGTGTCCCATCACTTATGTGAGACATTTTTTGCTCCGTTCTGAACAATTGTATTTTTACTAAATTAATATTTTAATATTTTGACAAAATGTATGTTATGTAATAATTGTTACTAACTTTAAATATGAAACACACCCAAAAAATTTTTGCACATGTTTGTTTATTTATTTTATTGCAGTTTCTTTTTATAAAGCACAAGTGTCCCATCACTTTTGTGAGACACTGTATTATATTTTACGATTTAAAACAAAATTTAAATTGATTAAAATTGTTCCAAACTGAAAAATATGACACAGACGATTAGATATTGTTGCTATGGAAACCTCTTTTTTGGATTGGAAATGTACGACGACAGTTTCCTTAAACCGCCTAAAAGTTAGCCCCCCCTTGACGGAAAATGAAAAAGTGAGATATGCATTTCGTTTGATCATCGTTTGATCAGATTTGATCAACAATTTTCATCGTTTGATCAACATTATTTTACGAGTTATGATTAAAAATAACTAGGGGGGGCTAACTTTTAGGATTTTTCAAAATGCTCAAAATTAAAAAAAAATTAGCGATTCTTATCAGAAATCGATCGTAGAGATTTGATCAACTATTTTTAGCGTTTGATCAAACCCGGAAGTGCCCCCAAAATCGATATTTTTAATTCCAGACACCTAAAAGTGAGCCCCCCCATGACGGAATTTCGAGACAAAAATGGTGTCATCTAACGTAAAATTACCTCTAGAGATTTGATCAACCATTTTTAGCGTTTGATCAAACCCGGAAGTGCCCCCAAAATCGATATTTTTAACTCCAGACCCCTAAAAGTTAGCCCCCCCATGACGGAATTTCGAGACAAAAACGGTGTCATCTAACGTAAAATTACCTCTAGAGATTTGATCAACCATTTTTAGCATTTGATCAAACCCGGAAATGCCCTCAAAATCGATATTTTTAGTAATAGACCCCTGAGGGGTTTAGCTCCCCCACCACCTCCATAATGGAATTTCGAGACAAAAATGGTGCCATCTAACGTAAAATCATCTACAGAGATTTGATCAACCATTTTTAGCACTTGATCAAACCCGGAAGTGCCCCCAAAATCGATATTTTTAGTAATAAACCCCTAAAATTTAGCCCCCCCCCCCACCTTTATGATGGAATTTCGAAACAAAAATGGTGTCATCTAACGTACTATTACCTCTAGAGATTTGATCAACCATTTTTAGCATTTGATCAAACCCGGAAGGGCCCCCCAAATCGATATTTTTAACTCCAGATCCCTAAACGTTAGCCCCCCCATGACGGAATTTCGAGACAAAAACGGTATCATCTAACGTAAAATTACCTCTATAGATTTGATCAACCATTTTTAGCATTTGATCAAACCCGGAAATTCCCCCCAAATCGATATTTTTAATAATAGACCTCTAAGGGTTTATACCCCACCCCACCCACCTCCATGACGAAATTTCGAGACAAAAATGGTATCATCTAACGTGAAATCATTTGTAGATATTTGATCAACCATTTTTAGCGTTTGATCAAACCCGGAAGTGATCCCAAAATAGATATTTTTAATTACAGACCCCTAGAAGTTATTTCCCCCATGACGGAATTTCGAGACATAAACGGTGTCATCTAACGTAAAATTACCTCTAGAAATTTGATCAACCATTTTTAGCATTTGATCAAACCCGGAAATGCCCCCAAAATCGACATTTTTAGTAATAGACCCCTAAGGGATTTAGTCCCCCCCCCCCCCCAACCTCCATGACGGAATTTCGAGACAAAAACAGTGTCATCCAACGTGCAGGGAGCTCCCTCTAACTCACACCCCTAATGAGTCCCATGTGAGGGAGGGTTGTTACAAGTTTTCAAAATGACAATTCATATTTAATTCTTAGAACTATGGGTAAATAATTGCAAATATAGTGTGACATTTACATTAAAAGTGTTTAATATAAATCACAAAGTTTATTTTATAGTAAACAGTTTTTGAAAATCGAAATCCAATGAAAAATATGCTTGGGCCCGACTGGTGCTGCCAATTAAATTTTGCTGAATGCAGTTTGCACTTCTGTTTTGTTCATTAATCATGGAATAGTCAATTTCTTGGGAAGATGATTTTTTTTTTTCATTTTTCAGCACAAATAGTGTATTGCTATGTAAAAATAAAAGGTTGCAGCTTGAGTTTAATAATTATTATATATTTCATATAGTATATTTCAAAACGGTAATTTGTGCAGTAATTTGTATTTCTTTAAATGTGGTTGATTTTTCAATTAACATCAGATGCATGCAGTTTCATCTACTTATCATAGGATGAGCCCAGTACCACTTGTGTATGTACATATTTTTTTCTAATTTCTTGAATAACTGATACAAAATTACAGAATATTTTATTTTTCTGCAAAAGATTCATCTTGTTTAAATGAAAAACATGAGATTGAAAGTTTTCTAACATGGCTAGTGTCAAAAGATCGTCTGCTTATTTTGACGGAAGTGTGAAGTTCCCTGAATGTATGTTATAGTAGAGCAGATGTTTATTTTTTCATTGGAAAACCAAAGCATCGAAAAATCGTCTGTCTGACGAAAGATAAATAATAATATCCGAATTAGGGCAGGTGTGGGTTCCGGCAGAATCCAGTGTTTAAAAAGCCTATGCATTTATTTTGGAAACAAATGATATCCACAAAAACAGAAGAATATTATGTTAATGATTGAGTACCTACGATGCGATGCGGTGTTCTTTATTTCAGATGATCTCGTAAAGGCAACTATAGATTTGAAGTTGTGCTAATAAAAGGCAAATAATTTTGGACTCCCCCCCCCCCTTTCATCACGATATCGTATGTTATTTTTTAAACCGTAAAATCACAACTTCCTTAATAATACAGTTATCCATGTCTATTTTTTTTTTCAATTGTTTCTTTAGTTTGCAGTGACATACAGATATGGTTATACATTGATTATTTGCACGATTATTTTATTCAAATGAAGAGGAGTGAATAAAATATTACTATTTTAAATGAAATAAGTTTGTATCAAATAACACTTACAAGAAATAACTGCTACATAAAAATAATTGATAATTAGCTTCTTGTTACATAATACATTCAATAATAATGTATCATCGTGCATTTCCCGAGCACGGTTAGGGAAGGGGGAGGAGAAGAGAGAGCATTGGCAGAATTTCTTCTAAAAAAAAACAGGTGGACAACGTTATTTCACTTTTCTTTGACGGTAAAAGCAAATATCAATTCAAACATACAGTCGACTCTCGTTAATTCGAAATCGGATAATTCGAATCTTCGCTTAATTCGAACTAAACATGAAGTCCCGAAATTTTCAAAGGCAGAATAACGTTAAAAATTTTCATTAATTCGATTTCATTTTCTCTTGACTTCGTTTAATTTGAACTAACGAGAATTCCGATTTTTAGGTGCGTTCGTAATTATGTAAATACGTAGCACCTATTGTTGTCGCTCAGTCCGTCCGTCTGTCTGTCCGTCTGTCTGTCCGTCTGTCCGTCTGTCTGTCCGTCCGTCTGTCCGCATATAACAACACAAAAACTACCCAACCGAATCGTTTGAAATTTAAAATACATAATTATAACATAATTTTGTCGAGTCATTTCAAATTTTATGAAAATCGGATGGATAGATCAATTACAGAGACATTCAAAAGGATTCCGTTACATTACGGTCAATAGGGAAAAAAGTTTTAAATGCATTTTAATCGTTTGAAATTTAAAACATATAATTATTGCGTAATTTTGTCGACTCATTTCAAATGTTATGAAAATCGGATGCATAGATCAATTACAGGGACAATCAAAAGGATTCCGTTACATTTCGGTCAATGGGGGAAAAGTTTCAAATGCATTTTAATGATGTTACACTTATTCGAACATAATAGAATTGGCATGAATCTATGAAATATATACTAAAATATGCAGTCTGTACAATCTGTGATGCAAAGAATTTTTATTATTAAATTACAGGGCCGCACAAAAGTATTCCACTATATAATGCTATACGGGGAAACATGGTTTGGTACGTGTTTTAATTATATTCAACTATTTCACATTTTGTGAATAAGATATACGTTGCTGAGGTGTAATAAAAATTACTTCCTGCATATTTACAGAAACGTAAAGATTTCGACTACTATACTGTATCCGGAGTACGCTCTACTATATCAGCAAGATCTGAATATTTTTAAAACTTCGTTATCGTACGAACGCACCTCATTCGCTACGTTCACGTGCAATTTCCAACTTGTTCATTTTTCTTTTCTTTTTCACGAATTTCAGATCATTTGAATAACTTTCTTTCTTTGATTTTTGTGAAAATTGTTCCGAACGAGTCTACATATAATACAATGCTTTTGATATCCACTTACTTAGAGCCCCGTCTGTCCACCAATGACGCTATAAATTTTTCTTCCTTCGTGCTTGTTTCTAATCTTTTAATTAGTTTATGTATTTATACATTCTAATTTAATATTAAGTCATATTCTAATGATAACAGACGAAATAAATTTAAAAAAGACTATAACATTAATTCCTTTGTAATAGTACCATATTAAGCATGTTTTCCATAATTCGAACTTCGGATAATTCGAACATTTGTGGTCCCGACGAGTTCAAATTAACGAGAGTCAACTGTACTTCGGAAAAAGCTTTCGGAACAGCGGATAATGTATGGATATATTTTACGACAAAATAGAAATACCACATATTGGAGTATTCTATATTTATGAATTAAATAATTTTATAATCATTTACAGTCATTTAATTTTATAATAAAAAAAGATAAATAATTTTAAGATTAGCATCCTTTTGTAAGGTACCAAATTTATAACAATGTAGCGTTTTGAGATATTAAATTTACACATCACAGTTTACGTTGGGACATTTATTCAGAATATGTAAATGAAAAAAAGTAGATTCAGAACTTTGTTTTATAAAATGATCGATTTTTGAAAAGAAAAAAGAAATGCTTTTCTGAACAAAAAATGAACGCAAATTTGTTAACATTTGGAAAATTACATAATTGAATAATTTAAAAAAAACATGTTTTCTCACTGTTTCGCTTTTTTTGGATGGACTATACACATGGACTATAAAAATGAAACGCAGAATAGCATGTACTTTAATATCATTTTCGCGATTTTTACATTCAAAACTATAAATTCAGACAAAGCGGAGTTAAACATATAAAGTCATACGAGATCAAAGTTCATTTAAGGGTCACTCATCGCGGGAAAGGCCAGAGGGTACTCTAGTGTATGTCTCTCTCTCTCTCTCTACATATATATAAATATCGATAATTTCGTGTTAGTTTCATGTTAATTTTTTGTCTCGAATATCATGGAGGAGATAATTTATAGGTCTAATGTTAAAAATATTGATTCTGAGGGGACTTCCGGGTTTGATCAAATGCTAAAAAAGGCTGATCAAATCTCTACAGATGATTATACGTTAGATGGCACCATTTTTGTCTCGAAATTCCGTCATGGAAGTGGGGGGGGGGAGCTAAACCCCTCAGGGTTCTATTATTAAAAATATCGACTTTGGGGACATTTCCGGGTTTGATCAAATGCTAAAAATAGTTGAACAAATCTCTAGAGGTAATTTTACGTTAGATGACACCGTTTTTGTCTCGAAATTCCGTCATGGGGGGGGGGCTAACTTTTAGGGGTCTGGAGTTAAAAATATCGATTTTGGGGGCACTTCCGGGTTTGATCAAACGCTAAAAATGGTTGATCAAATCTCTAGAGGTAATTTTACGTTAGATGACACCATTTTTGCTTCGAAATTTCATCATGAAGGTGGGGGGGGGGGCTAAATTTTAGGGGTTTATTACTAAAAATATCGATTTTGGGGGCACTTCCGGGTTTGATCAAATGCTAAAAATGGTTGATCAAATCTCTGTAGATGATTTTACGTTAGATGGCACCATTTTTGTCTCGAAATTCCATCATGGAGGTGGTGGGGGAGCTAAACCCCTCAGGGGTCTATTACTAAAAATATCGATTTTGGGGGCATTTCCGGGTTTGATCAAATGCTAAAAATGGTTGATCAAATCTCTAGAGGTAATTTTACGTTAGATGACACCGTTTTTGTCTCGAAATTCCGTCATGGGGGGGCTAACTTTTAGGGGTCTGGAGTTAAAAATATCGATTTTGGGGGCACTTCCGGGTTTGATCAAACGCTAAAAATGGTTGATCAAATCTCTATAGGTAATTTTACGTTAGATGACACCATTTTTGTCTCGAAATTCCGTCATGGGGGGGCTAACTTTTAGGTGTCTGTAATTAAAAATATCGATTTCGGGGGCACTTCCGGGTTTGATCAAACGCTAAAAATAGTTGATCAAATCTCTACGATCGATTTCAGATAAGAATCGCTAATTTTTTTTTAATTTTGAGCATTTTGAAAAATCCTAAAAGTTAGCCCCCCCTGGTTATTTTTAATCATAACTCGTAAAATAATGTTGATCAAACGATGAAAATTGTTGATCAAATCTGATCAAACGATGATCAAACGAAATGCATATCTCACTTTTTCATTTTCGTTAAAGGGGGGGCTAACTTTTAGGCGGTTTTCCTTAACAGTGATTTTTATACTCGGTAAAGACGGTTAAATTAAAAAAAAAAATTGGAGAATAAAACAATGGCAATATTTCATTCAAATAGGTAATAAAAAGAAAAAAGAAGATGAAATATTTATTTAACCTTCCTTATAGAACTTTTTTTATTAATAAGACTGCAAATGTGCAGAAAATTAAAATTGTTGTACAAAAAAAAAAAGAAAAAAAAAGAAAAAAAAGAAAAAAAAGGAAATTATTCTGAATAAGAAGAGTTATAACTAATAGTAAGGAAATTTTTGTGAAAAATCATACTTTACAAAAATCTCATTGACAGATTCTAAATTTAAGCATTTAAATATTTAGATTTAATCCATTTTAGCCATTTTTAATCTGATTTAATTAATTCGTTTCCTCTGCACCGCATGAGAGAGAATTTTTCGCCATATGACTGATACGGATTAAGAAAAAATTACGCGGAACTTTTTTCGTTATTTTAGAAATACAAATTACTATTAAAAAATCAAATGGAATGAGAGTAGGAATAGCACTTTCAGATTTCCCAGGTTACTCTAAAGTTTTTTTTTTTTTTTTTTTTTTTTTTTCAGTAAAATATTTAGACCCTAGAAATTTTTCCTAAATATATTTTTGCAAATGTTTAATAATTTGTAAATATGTGAGTCCACAATCTTTATTACTTTTCCAAATTTGAACTTTCAACGTCTCATAGCTTAAGAGTAAAATCACTGTGACAGACAGATACAGAAGTGATTTGATAATGGTTCCGTTTTTACTTTTTAAGTACGGAACACTAAAAATGAGTATGATACGTAACAATTCGATATAGAATTATAAATTAATGATCAACAGCGTGCGAAGAAAAAACTGCGCCCGGGACAAAGTCTCAATTTGGTGCACCCCCCCCCCCCCGAATTTTTTCTTGCGACAGGCTAAAAATGATGTTGGATGTATAAATTTTTCGTCTCATAAATATCCGCGCCCGGGGCGACCGCATCCTTCGCCCCCTCTTTAACATGGCGCTGTTAATGATCTTTGTTTGTTTCTTTTCCTTAATAGGTTCTACTAACGCCTTTCTTTCTTTAAATTTAAAAGTTACGGTTCAAGCTGTGATACACCATATTTTGTACTCTCAAAAGATATGCGCTACTTTCTGTAAGCATTTGTCAGCCATATATTTCTTTCCATGTCTTCTTTAAAATAGCATCCAAACAACATTATATGTGTTCATTCTCAAAACCGTTATTTTAAACAAAAACAGAAATTTAATATTCCAGATACTAAAACAAAATCTTAAAAGTTAACTGAAAGTTAAAGTAAATTTTTGTAATTTTCAAAATATGAAAGAAATAAATTGAATGATTGAAAAGAAATGTCAGGTTGCTTATAACTTAAAATAGATATTTGCAAAACATAATACACACATATATTGTTTCAATAATAAAATTAAATAGCTGTAGCAAAGAGCAACATGTATAATAAAAAATAATAACAAATTCCTTCATGAATTAAGTTTAAATTCATTAAATATTAAACATTCTACAAGTCAATAAAAATCAATTTTCAGATTCGTTAAAATCGTCTGCTTTTGGCCTGGAAATGTGCTGCTCGGCAAATCGTGCGTCGCTTTCAGCTTTTCACGCCAATTATTCCAAAGTATTTTTTTTTTTTTTTACACATTTCCTATTGTAATTCCGCCGCTAAATTTGACTGATCCTTTATTACCTACACAAGTAGTTTAATTCGTATTTTTTTCAAAATATTCTGAGTATGCATACCAATGGAGACCTTCCTTGTTAGCATTGTGTTTGCCGTTAAATCAAAAATAGGAAAACATGGAAAACTGGTTGCAGGAAAACACAATGCTAATCCTAGGGGTCAACCACTAGTGGTTTTATTTTTTGACTTGTGTGCCATTTCGCTTCCGGCAGACATGAATCTCATTAGATTCCTCTATTACTAATCTCCCATTAAATAAAAAAAATTCTCTTGTGCTCGATGACATAGGGTTTTGTGCGGTCGGCTCTTGGACTAAAAAAAGTTCCCGAGTCAAATTATTTTATCCCATTAATCTGCCAGTTTTTCTTTACGTAGATAGATGTAGCTTTCTCTTGCATGTGCGCTGAATTTTAGTATATGTAAAGTAAGTTTAAGTTTTAACAAGTAAAAAAAATCATGCGTTAAGCATAGATTATAAAGCACTTTCCACACTTCTTGAAATCTGTAACAAAACTGTGTTGTTCAGGGAAATAACATATTATTGTCCATATCCAAATATGTATTCCGATACTTTTGAAAAGCCCTGCATTTGATCTGTCGGTGAATATATAGACTATATAATTGTAAAATTCAGTTTAGCAAGAAAACGCCTAACTGACTGAAATCTTCCTTTCAGCAATTTATACTAATAGGTGGAAATATACTTGAATACTTTTGTTTAGCCCTGTAAAATACATAGTACCTTTAATACACGAAAGTATTTTGCTAAAGTTTAGTTTAAAAATAAATTCTCTTTAAACTACTTAAATCGAATTTCCAGAAATTATCATCCAAAGGTGACAATGTATCCAGTTCTCTGCGTGACTCTGTATATCATTTTATCTATAATCTACAAACATTTCTTAATAAACTAAATGCAGTTCATCGTAAAGAGGCATAACATATTGAAAAACCACCTTTAATTAAATTACACCCATATTCAGCAACCTTTGCGAAATCGTTTGTGTAACCCTGTCTACCTAAATTGTGTAACAATTAACATTTATATAAACCATATAATATGCATACATCTGAAGAAACATAAAAGCGTTTATCATAATTAAAAATGCATTTCATCCATCTAACAGCCACCTTCCCTAATATACAGGACTTCGGATAGAATATACTATTTGAAATCTTTTGTGTGTTCCTGTAAATGCGCACTGTGTATTATGCATGAAATAATTCATATTAATCCTCAACAACGTATATCAATTAGATTATATATAAAATCGTTTACCATAATTAAAATATGTCGCAAACAATTCTCCTCCTTTTTTATTAGCACTTTCCAACAAAGTTGAAAAGTGCTTATGCATTCGGTTTGTCTGGCCGTCTGTCCGTCTGTCCGCGCTCTAACTCCCATAAATATACTCGGATTGCTATGAAATTTTTATACGTTATTGAGGTTTACCTTAGCACGAACCCTATTGAAAATGAAGTATCTACCATGATTAGTTTATCTACAGGGTGAATCAAAAGTTTCCCATTACATTACGACCTATGGGGAAAAATCGTTAATATACTCGGATTGCCATGAAATTTTAGGACGTTATTGATGTTTACCCTAGCACAAGTCCTATTGAAAATGAAGTTTCTACCATGATTAGTTTATCTACAGGGCGAATCAAAAGTTTACCATTACATTACGGCCTATGGGGAAAAATCGTTAATATACTCGGATTGCCGTGGAATTTTAGGACGTTATTGAGGTTTACCCTAGCACAAACCCTACTAAAAATGAAGTATCTACCATGATCAGTTTATCTACAGAGATAATCAAAAGTTTCCCTTTACATTACGGCCTATGGGGAAAAATCGTTAATATACTCGGATTGCCATGAAATTTTAGGACGTTATTGACGTTTACTTTAGCACAAGTACTATCGAAAATGAAGTTTCTACCATGATTAGTTTATCTACAGGGCGAATCAAAAGTTTCCTATTACATTAGGGCCTATGGGGGAAAATCGTTTCAAAGGAATTTTAAAGATGTTATACCCTGTCAAACATATTAAAATATGCATTCTATAAAATATAAGGTGAAAATATAGCTATTATTCATTTACAGGGCCACACAAAAGAATTCCATTAGATAATGGTAAAAGGAGGAATTGTGTGTGACATATTTTAAATATATTAAGCTTTTTCATGTATAATAAAATTGATATATGTCACTGAAGCTTAATATAAATTATACGCTACTGTCTTGCATAATATGAAGTACATAGCATTTACAGGGCCATACAAAAGATTTCAAATAATATATTCTTTCCGAAGTACCGTATATGTGTCCGATGATGGCTGATGGAGGGATGAAATGCATTTTAATTATCATATTCGCGTTTATATTTTTCTAAATATATGCACATTATATGGTGTGTATAAATGTTATAGTTGATATACAGGGCTACCCAAAAAAGCTCACCAACTTTACTGAATATGAGCGTAAATTATTTAAACGTGGTTCTTAAATAAACTATGCATTTTTACGCTGAGCTGCATTCAATTTACTGAGAAATGTTTGCAGAATATAGATAAAGGGATATACAGGGCCACGCAAGGAATTCGGTACATGGACGCCTATGAATGATGATTTATGAGAATGTGATTTCAGTTGTTTTAAAAGTGTTTTAATTTACAATAAATTTTAGCCTAATGCTGACGTGTAATAAAGATACAATGCAAACTACAGGGCTGAACAAAAGTATCCAAGTATGTTTCCATCTAATAGTATGAATTGCTGAAAAAGAAATTTCAAGCTACTGGGTATTTTCTTGCTAAGCTAAATTTTCCCATTATATGAATTGACATATGAAATACAGGGCTGTTCTAATGTACTGGAATACATATTTGGGTATATTTGGCTATACACTATTATTTCCCTAAATAACAAAGTTTTGTTAAAGATTTCATTAAGTGTTGGAAAGTGCTTCATAATCTATGCTTAACGCATGATTTTTCTTACTTGTTATGTATTGAAACTCGTTTGTGTGGCCCTGTAAATGAATAATAACTATTATTTTCGCTGCATACTTTAAAAAATGCATATTTTAGTGCACTTTGTAGATACGTATAAATTTGAAGATGTTTTACAGGGTGTAACATTTTTTAAATTCTTTTTTAAAAATGATTTTTTCCAATAGGCCGTAATGTAATGGAAAACTTTTGACTGTCCCTGTAAATTAACAAATTATGTCAGAAACTTCATTTTCAATAGGGTTCGTACTTGGGTAAACGTCATTAACGTCCAAAAATTTCTTGACAATCCGAGTATATTTACGAGAGTTAAAGCGCGGACAGACGGCCAGAAGGACAGACAGCCCAGACAGACAGACAAACCGAATGCATAAGCACTTTTCAACTTTGTTGGAAAGTACTAAAAAGACGAAAACAGTCGTTTGTTCTGGCCGTACTAGGAAGACCGAAAAGTTGTGTACTTTGTTTTTTCATACGATTTGTATGGAAATTTTGGGGTATAGGTCGCCCGCATTTTGTTACTTGGTTTCCTCAATGAAAATTTGACGAAAAAATCGAATTTCCAATAAGGAAGAAATAATATCTTTTCTTGTTGCTCTTCCAGCTAAATACTTTTTGCATTGGTTCAAGGAAGCTCTCATTTTTAACACGCTTTTATTACTTTCACCTGTATGTGAGTTTGTGGGTTTGTAACTCTCCTTATTATCTAAAGATTTTCCTTATTATCT
The DNA here is from genome assembly GCA_964019185.1 of Maratus speculifer. Lineage (NCBI taxonomy): Eukaryota > Metazoa > Arthropoda > Arachnida > Araneae > Salticidae > Maratus > Maratus speculifer. Next base: position 199,464,070 of record OZ025290.1, read on the forward strand.
AAAGATTTTCTCAAGCAATTTTGACTAAAAATTGCATTCTATGGTTTTCAAGCACGAGAAAATCATTGGACTAGGTTACATGTTCGAGAAAAAATTTTAATGGGTCATATTGAATCATTAATGGTCTGGGTCAAGCTATTTATATTTAAAGAACGGCGTGATTGATTATAACGAAATTTTGTATGTAACAGTTTTTTGGCACGAGAAAACTATCGGGCTGGGTCACATGTTCGAAAAATTTCGATTAGTGGGTCATTTTTGGGTCATTACGGGTCAAGCCATTTTTATCTAAAAAACGGCTCTAACGATTTTGACCAAATTTTATATTTTATCGTTTTGGATTACAAGAAGACCATTGGGTTAGGTAACATGTTCAAGAAAATTCGGTTAGTGGGTCTTTTTGGGGTCATTGTGGGTCATGCTATTTTTTTCTAAAGATTTTCTCACGCAGTTTTGACTAAAAATTGCATTCTACGGTTTTCGGGCACGAGAAAAATATTGGGCTAGGTTACATGTTCGAGAAAAAATTTTAATGGGTCATATTGGGTCATTAAGGGTCTGGGTCAAGCTATTTTTATCTAAAGAACGGCGTGATCGATTATAACGAAATTTTGTATAAACAGTTTTTTGACACGAGGAAACTAATTCGCTAAATCACATGCTTGAGAGATTTCGACTATAATGATCATTTGTGGGTCATGATGGGCCATAATGGATCATGTCAAGCTACATCTAAAGAACAGGTGGATCGATTTTAACGAAATTTTGTATATAACATTTTTTTGGCACAAGAAAATTATTGGGCTAGGTCACACTTTCGAGAAATTTCGATTAATGGGTCATGAAGGGTCTGGGTCAAGCTATTTATATTTAAAGAACGGCTGGATCGTTTTTAACGAAATTTTGTATGTAACAATTTTTAGACACGGGGAAACTAATGGGCTAAATCACATGTTCGAGAGATTTTGATTATAAGGGTAATTTGTGGGTCATTGATGGATCATGCTAATTTTATGTAGAAAATGTCTCTCACTATTTTGACTATATTTTGTATTATGATATTCTTGGGCAAGAGAAAACCATTGGACCAGGACACATGCTCGCGAAAATTCGATTAATGGGTCATTTTGGGTCTTAATGGGTTAGGGTTATTCTAATTATATATAACAACGATTCAATCAATTTTACCTAAATTTTGTAACGAAACGTCTTTTGTCACGAGAAGACTATTGGGCAGAGTCGCAAGTTAAACAAAATTATATTAGTGGGAAATTTCGCTTTATTGATGAATGCTGTCAAGCTAATTTTATCTAAGAAACGGCTTAAACGATTTTGATTCAACTTTATATTCTACTGTTTTTGATTACCTGGAGACCTTTGAGCTAAGTCACATGTTTGATCAAATTTGATCATGGTCATTTTGTTTAATACGGGTCAGGGTCATGAGAAAATGGCAGCAACCAATAAGTTGGCAATATTTCACAAAATATTGGCGACATTTGGCCGAAAAATTGACTATTAAGATTACGAAAGCCACAACACGTATTTGGTGCCAAATGAAGGAATGTCTCCAAATTTGGCTATATCTGGCATAAAACGTTGTCTTTCATAATGTGAAGAATTTTTTTTATACATTCTTAATAGGATTCGAGATGCATGGTTAAATTAACCAGAGTCGACCAAAAAAAGTGATTTTGATCGATGTCCTTTCGTTGTAAATTTTAAAATAATTATAGTTTAAATAAATATAGTTTAAAAAAAAACTAAAAAACACGCTTTTTAAGTATATCAATACTAAAAAGGTGAAAAATAATTCGTACTATAAAGCTGAAAACAAAAATAGATGAAATAAATATAGTTTTAAAAAACTAAAAACCACGCTTAAAGTAATCAAACTAAAAAGTGAAAAATAAATATAAGTTTAAAAAAACCAAAAAACACGCTTTTTAAGTATATCAAACTAAAAAGTGAAAAATAATTCGTACTATAAGCTGAAAACGAAAATAGATGAAAAATAATATTTTACTATAAAATCATTGTTATTATAGATATCAATTAATAAGAAATAAATAAAATTATCGTGGAAAAAAAGCGTGGGGTGCTCCATCTACCATGCTCCATCTATCAGTTCTCAAGAAGCACCCCACGCTTTTTTTCCACGATAATTTTATTTATTGCTTATTAATTGATATCTATAATAACAATGATTTTATAGTAAAATATTATTTTTCATCTATTTTCGTTTTCAGCTTATAGTACGAATTATTTTTCACTTTTTAGTTTGATATACTTAAAAAGCGTGTTTTTTGGTTTTTTTTAAAATATATTTATTAAATACTAGCATACCCAGCCCGCTTCGCCGGGCTTAATTTGAAGGTTTATTTAATAATTTATGTGTATGGTACGCTTCCCGGACCATCGGCACTCCACGTGCGTCGGGTGAGCGTCAGAACAAACTTTCAGCATATACATATGGGTGGTTGTACTTGAATGCACAGACCTGCGCGTTTTTTTCTATCTTGCTTTTATACCTCTGGACCGAGTTGGCGCATTGCCAAGATTTGCTTCCTCTGGACCGAGTTGGCGCATTGCCAAGATTTGCTTTCCCCTGTGCCTCAATTAATTAATTAATTATCCTCGGAATTCCTTTTATTTATAGAGATTTATATGGAATGCTAAGATCACAAAAATCAGCGAGAAAAACAGTCTATGTGTGTCCGTGGTGTGACGGAGAGTAAAAAGAAAAAAAAAAAATGAAAAAAGAAAAAAAAAATGAAAAAAAAAAAAAAAAAAACTAATTAACATTTTGATTTGAAAATTTCAGAGCACATGTAACAAAAATTATAACATTTTTGAAAATCGGTCGGTATTTTTTTTTTTAATTGGCGGCGACAGTATACAAAAGAGAGAGACCACATGTGCAAAAAGCTGCCACATTCGACTATTTTTGTATTCTGTTCGCACCAGTATTTTTCTAATATGTTTATTTCTGTTACAAATGTTACTGAAGTGTGAGTTAAGGATTTCTGTTTTGAGAAAATGGTGCCAGTTCGAATTAAAAAATAATCGTTTGTGGCAGCCCTGCATACGAGAGAAACATAAAGGAAGAACATCCTTTAAAAACGGAACTAAAAAGATATTTTTTTTTCCGTCCGAACACTGCACTAATTTTTCGAAAATCGATTGATCAAAGATTACATAATATGCAGACAATCGACTTAATTAATAAACGCTATCGAATGCTAAAATCACAATTTAAAAGTATTTTATCAATGTAATCGAAAATTACTAAGTGTGTTCTGTGGACAGAGTGAAGTGATATGAGTTAAGAGTTTGTCCACAAGAAAGTTCCCCCTTTATTTACATTTTAAAGCATGATTTTAAAAATATACACTTCTATTACCACCACTATCGAACTTTTAACCCCTTGGGGACGAGCGACACGCATACGTGCCGCAAAAAGGCTTAAGAAACCTTGTTTTTTCCCACCGGTAAAATTATACTGTAAAATTTGTGTTATTCAATCGGAGCATTATCTCGATTTAACAAGGAACAAGTTTCTGTTTTTTAAAACTGGTGGCCAGTGGCGCAGCCAGAATTCTGTTCTAAGGGGGGTTTTGAGTTTCTGATAAAGGTTATTTGAATCGCCGGTTAATAGAATCAGTACTAATTAGAGCATTTACTGTATAATACTTAAACTCAAAAAGCGTCTGTGTGGTCGGAAATCTTTTTTTTTTTTTTTTTTTTTTTTAGCATGAAGCATCTAAGAAAAGTAATTTAGTTCAAATAGCCAATTTTTACTTAACTGATTCATGTAATATGCACTTTCACAATTTTAAGTAGAATATTCGCCTTTTAATTGAATCACTTTATTAAATGAAATCTGATTCAATAAAGTGGCGGATTCCGAAATGCGCCAAAAAATTTAAATATTAAGTTTGGATTTCATTCATTCTGGGAGGGGTTTTAACCCTAAAACCACCTCCTTGGCTGCGCCACTGCACGGAGGCCACTAAATTTAACTATTTTTTTAGTAGGTGTGTTATCTTGAATTTCCCACTTCCAGATTTGTATAAAACAAAAAACTTTCCGCAAATTAATGTTGGGTGTAATTCACATTTTTTTGGCGCGATTCATGGACGTAATTCGCATTTTTTATGCGATTCATGAATGCAATTTGTGTTTTTTATGGATGTAATTCGCTTTTTTATGCAATTCATGGACGTAATTTGAATTTTTTGAGCGATCTGTCGACGTAATTTGCTTTTGTTACGTAATTTGCTATTTTTATGCGATTCACGGACATAATTTGCGTTTTTTGAGCTTTCCACCGATGAAATTCGCGCTTTAAGAGTGATTTATGGACGTAATTCGCGTTTTTATGCGCTTTTTAAGCGATTTATGGATGTAATTTGCGTTTTTTACGCGATTCATACACGTAATTCGCTTTTTTACGCAATTCATGAACGTAATTCGCGTTATTTATGCAAATCATGCACGAAATTTGCATTTTTTACACAAATCATGCACGAAATTTGCGTTTTTTACGCGAGTCATGGATGGAATTTGAGTTTTTCTTGCGGTCTTTGGACGAAATGGTTGTTTTTTACACGATTCTTTGTTGAAATTCGCGATTTTTTTAGGTCTTTTGACGAAATTAGAGTTAACAGTAAAAAATTCGTGCATAAAATTGCGGGAATATCTTTTTTTTTTTTGGTACTAGAAAATGTTACAAAAATAAAAATTGTTTCTTTCATAAAATTTTCTGCACAGGGCTTTCCGATGGTATATCACATGACGGGTCCAAAAAAAGTTTGGAATTTTTTACCTCCACTTAACCCTTTCGGGGTGGGAATTTTAAAAACGCTGAAACGCGTCTTTAATTATTATTTTAATAGATTTATTTTCTGCCCTTTCACGCTTCTACTTAAAACGACAGCTGAAATGTGCCAAATGTTCTAAATTGTTCGATCCTCCTTTTAACCTCCTCAGGGGTGCAATTTCTAAAATCGCTGAAATACATGTTTAATTATTTTTTTTTTTTTTTTAGTAGATTTAATTCATGAAATTTCACGCTGCTACCTTAAATGACTGCTGAGATATAGGAAGATGTTCCAGTATTTTCAAACCCCCGTTTGCCCCCTTAGAGGAGGAATTTTCAAAAATCCCACCTTAATGCAGGCTTACATTATAAGAAGTATATTTGTTTCAATTTTCATGCTTCTACATTTAGTAGTTTGGGCTGGGCATTGATTATCAATCAGCCAGACCAAACTATTTTATAGAAGTATAGATCTCCGGACGATAGGTAGATTATAATTTACAACACAATGAATCAATCGGTAAATGAATTATAACGGATATAAATTTTCCAAGTGGGTGAAAAAAGGTCCGGGCCAGGATTCGAACCAGGAATGTAATATCTGAAGCCACGAATACTCTTCCAACTGATCCATACCAGACGAATACAGGATGATTAGTTCACACAACCAATCTCAACAATCACACAATCTGGTCTGATGCTTTGGATCAGCTCAACAGAATAAATCGAAGATTAATGTAAGGAACAACAGAAAATGTTGCATACGAAATTATATTAGATGATTTTACAACACGATTAATCAATCATTAAATGAATTCAACAGATGTAAATTTTCCAAGTGGGTGAAAAAAGGTCCTGGCCAGGAGTCCAACGAGGGATGTTTAATATAATTTCATAGGTAGCGCTTTCTGCAGTTCCATATATTTATATTTGATTTATTCGGTTGAGCTGATCCAAAGCATCAGACAAGATTGTGTGATCATTGAGGTTGGTTGGGTGAATTAATCCTCCTACATTTGGCTCAGTTTGAAGAGTATTGGCGGCTTCAGCCAATACATCCCTCGTTTGAATCCTAGTGCGAAATTATGAGACAATGAAATCTCATTACATATATGTTCTTTTACCACAGCTTGTGCAAAATGTACATTATAATATGTACTTCATAGATGCACATCAATTTTATTATGTTCGAATGAGTGTAACACCACTAAAATGCATTTGAAATTTTTCCCATAATATAAATTGACCATAATATAACAAAGTAATTTTGATTTTCCCTGTAATTGATCTATGCATCCGATTTTCATAAAATTTGAAATGACTCAACAAAATTATATAATAATTATATATTTTAAATTTCAAGCGATTCAACTGGGTAGCTTTTGGCGTTGTTATATGTGGACGGAGAGGACGATAACTATAGGTGCTACGTAATTACAAACACACCTAAAAATGGTTGCAAGATGGACTATAATAAACAACTACTGAATAAATAATCCCTTGGTCAAATTTTCATACTGCATGTCATCTTTATTTCCATTAATGTTTCTGTTCATTTTTCGAAAATGTTCAATATGTTGCTACGGCCTTAGCATTTGCATTAATGCTAACACTTGTTTTTAATTTATTGCAAGAAGTCGCATATTGCAATAGAATATTATTATTATTATTATTTTTAATGCAAAGTATAACTTTTTCATGTAAACTTCATTTGAAAATGTAAAAACTAGGTCTAGCTGGCTAGACAATCTAAATCAGAAGAGAAAGGGGGGGGGGGTGAATCAAACTTAAATTATTTAAGCAAGATAAGACCCAAAGACTTTGCAGGCAAGATCTGTTGCAATTGTTTTAGCAGAAGGGGGGGGGGGGAGTATAAAAGAATTAAATCTAATTTTTTTTTAACTTAAAGTTCAAAATTTTAAAGTCTAAAGCCCCAACTAATGCTCTTTTTAACTCCAACTCTGACGCTTAAAGCTTGTGGTCCTTGCTAGCTTTCCTTTTCAACAACACATCTTATAACGTTTATATATCATTTTCTGACAATCTTTAAGACTAAAAGAGCTGAGCTTTCAAATTTTGCAGTTGTTTGTGGTTGGTTTGCATTCGGGCTGACCAAATCTAATTCTGGCATTCTGATCTAGGACAATCAATCAAGCTCAATTTCTAATAAAATTAAAGTTCTTGTCAGAACAATAGTGCCCTCTTCTGGAAGTAATTTTAATTACACCATTAAAATAATCGAGAGCAGCTACTTTACTTGTTTTTTCTTCTTATGCTTTTTCAGCCAAATTCACGATACTGCATGGACAATTTTAATCAACCCAGCTCGGGCCTGGTTTAAAAGGAGCGCTGTGCATCAATGGAAATAAATTAGGTCTCAAGAACTTTGTTATGATAAGTGTATCTTTAGAGCAGGCTCGGACTGGCCCGCCGGCCCATCGGCCCGAGGGCCGGTGCGCCCTCCTCCAGGGAAAATTTTGCGCCCCTGAGTGTCTTAGTCTCACCAATATTTTTTTCGTTCGTTGTACACATGAATTCTGACTGGTGTGCTAAATTTCGAGAATTCGTTAGAGAATAATAATCATTCAACAGACACACAAGAGAGGTATTTTTTTTTTTTTTTATCATAACAAATAAATTAAATATATACCGAAATAATTTCAGGGTCGGAAACCAACGTAGGCATCTTTGCATGCAATTGAGGAGGAAACATGAGCCCAGGGAAATCTGGTTATGACACCCTCAGTTGGATTTTTTTTTTATCGTTTTAATGAATGATATCGCTTAGATTTTATCGCGATTATTTTTTCTGTCCTGTACCTTGTCCATCTTTTTAAATCCCGTCTCTAATGCACCTACAATTAAAAAAGTTCTTTTTGAAAAAACTTAAGAAAAGAAAGGAATAAGTATCAGAAGGCAAAAAAAAGTGTGGATTTTGTTGTTGATTGGAAAACAATATCTTACTCTTCGAGTAATAGAAACTTGATGACACTTCTAGATTACAATCTTGCAAATTTTGGAATCCAACGCGGCTAGCATATTTTTATTCCCAAAATCTATACCATAATATCAGATTAGTAATCTTCGTTTAATTTAATGATACACTTGCCATGGTTAAATAACTTTTAGGAGTTTCTAGTATGTAATTTAAATTTTTTAAAAAGTTCAATTTAATCACGGAAAAATCTACCATTAAATAAAGTGATGGACATAACAAGCAATTACTGTAATTAAAAAAAAAAAAAAAAAAAAAAAAAAAAAAAAAAAATGGCACAGGATTTTGCATGTTTCAGGAATGCAATCTTTGGGGCATTTCTCTCCATTTTCGAAACTTATATATTTCCCTTGATCTCTAATTATAATAAAAATTTTACGAATATTGCGAAGAGCGTGCATAGAAGAGTAAATTAAAACTAGTTGGATGTGTCAATCCCGAAACTTTCTTCTATCTCATAAGTACATTTTAATATATATATATATATATATATATATATAAACAAAACAAAAAAAAAACGTGGTGACCCCAAAGTTACCCACTATCGAATTTCCTCGAACATTTGACCTAGCCTAATGAGATTCTGGTATCCGAAAAGCCTAAAACGCAAAATTTAATTAATATTCTGAGAAAAGGAGCTTAGTTGTGCCTCATCTTGGGTAATTTGTACTAAAACCTAATAAGCATCTATTGATGTCAAGACCTAACAGAATCTGAAATTTGATGGAATTTCGTCCATTAGTTCTTGAGATATAATTATAAGAAAAAATTTGCAAAACGTAGCACAGCAACACCATATCTTGGACAATTTATGCCAAAATGTAAAAAAAAAGGTCTAATTATGTTATGATGTAAAAGAATCTGAAGTTTGATGAAATTCTGTGCATTAGTTCTTGAGATATAGCTAGTTTTTTTAAAAAAAAAAAACGTGTAAATTATAGCACAGCAGCACGATCAGTTGAAGGATTTATAACAAAACATAATCATCGTGTAATTATGTTATACATCATTTTGTAACAAAATCTGAAGTTTTATGAAATTCTGTGCTTTGGTTGTTGAGATTTGGTTGTTGTTTGCTATCGGAAAAATCGTGCAAAATGCAGCATAGCTGCACCACCTGTTGCAAGGTTAATACCAAAATGTAATCAGCGTCTAATTATGTTATATATTCTAGTGTAACAGAATCTAAAATTTGATGAAGTTCTCTGCATTACTTCTTGAGATATAGCAATCGCAAAAATCGTGCAAAATGTAGCATAGCAGCGCCACCTATAGGGCAGTTCACACCAAAACCTTATCAGCGGCTATGTATCTCAAGGTATCGCGGAATCTGAAGTTTGGTGAAATTCTGTGCATTAGTTTTTGAGATATAGCTATCATGAAAAACATGAAAAACGTGGCATAGCAGCGCCACCTGCTGGCCAATTTACACCAAAACTTAATCAGCGTCTATGTACATCAAGGGGTCACAGAATCTGAAGTTTGGTGAAATTCTGTGCATTAGTTCTTGAGATATAGCAATCTTGAAAATCATGAAAAACGTAGTACAGCAGCGCCACCTGCTGGCCAATTTTCACCAAAAACCAATAGGCACTAATTCATATCAAGGTCTAACAGAATATAAAATTTTATTAAATTTCGAGCATTAGTTCTTGAGATAGAGCGCCCACAAATTTTTTGTCACATACAGACAGACAGACTCACAGACAGACACACAGACTCACAGACAGACGGACAGACTCACAGACAGACATTTTCTAAAAATAGTCAAAACGTGTTCAGGACCTTCTAAAACGTATAAATCCGTCGAAAACCGGAAGTCGAAAATTTTCATGAATCCAATACTTTCTTCATGTAAAGATAGAAGAAAGTAAAAATGATTTTAATGATTTAAAACAAATAAGGCTGATTTTTTGTATACTAGTTTTATAGAGATCTAATATAAATTATTTTATGGATGCATAAAAATTTTTTAAGGGTAGAAAATTTCTTTTCCCACAAGGTATCGGATTTGCAAAAGAAATTGCTGTTCAGATTGTAACAAAATTTATTTCATTTTTAACTGATTGCTGACTAATTCTTATTACATTAAAGAGATAAAAACAAAGTTGAAGCCCTTAACTGCAACATTATTTGGCGCCACGTGCAAAAAAAATCTTGTTAATTTTCTACTAATTTTCTGTGCGACATTGATGATAATCCAAGAGCCGACAGCACAAAAACTTAAGGCATCGAACACAAGAAAAAAAAAAAAAAATTTTTATGAAAGAGAAGTAATAGGGGAATCTAATGATCCATGTTTGCCGGAAGCGAAGGGCTTCATAAGCCAAAAATTACAAATACCACTAGTGATTTACACGTAGGCTAACAATCAAAGGTATGAAATGATTGTACGGCAAACACAATGCTAAACTTACGAATAAACCACTGGTAGTATAAATTTTTGGGTTATGCACCATTTCACTTCCGGTAGATATGGATCATTAGATTCCCCTATTACTTCTCTTCCATAAAATATTTTTTTTTTTTTTCCCTTGAGCTTGATATTTTGTTTTTATGTGGTCGGCTCCTGGACTATGATAATTGGAATGAAAGTGATTGGCTCTTACTTTTTCTGCTAAAAATAATCATAAAAAATCTAAGTAAATATAAACTTTGACTATTCTCTGCTAATTATTGTTAAGTATAAATTATGTTTATAAATTTAACTACATTTAAAAGTTGTACCAACTTTGAATTTTCAAACAGAAACGCCCAGTTTTGTCATCTTATTTGAGTTTATTGGTCCAGTTAGGAAAAGTTATCCACATTTTTAAAAATCTTCACAGAATTACTAAAGTGTAAATTTAAGAACGCTAAAGTAAACCCATTTCAGAAACATTAATTTATATGGTTATAAAAATCATTTGATTCAATTTTATATTAACTTATTAAACAGATACACCGAATGTATCTACACATATTACAGACTAATTTCTCTGTTCAAATACTTTTTTTAAATTAATTAATATTAAAAAAATAAAATTCTGGATTATGACATACATTAATTTTTTAATACAACGAACCATAATTGTCAAAAACATTGATCTGAAAGTTTACAGTTCATTTGAATAATTGGTTTTCGAGATAGAGAAAATTTTTGCCTTCATTAATTTAAGAGGGACCATCTTTTATTATTATTATTATTATTATTATAAATTTAAATTTTCTGTATAATTTTACTGGTGACTAATTGAGTGTTTTCGATGCTTTTTCTTGTAAGATCTTCATTTTCTTTTCCGAAGTTTATGGATCACTTTTTGTTTTATAATTTTATTAAGATTTAAGAAAATTACTTATACTACAATGTATGTTTTTAGGATGGTAAGAGACTAATACGGCGTCAAACACATGTGATACAATTTTAAATGTCAATGTTCATGGCACTTTTTAATGTGTAGACAATCTCCAAAGTTGGTTTTGTATAGGCCCTAAGAGTGGGGATGCCCTCCGCGGTGGTCTTTCGAAGGGAACCTAATCCTTATTTACGCAAGGAAATCCAACGTTCGAATAAAACCACAGGAAACTCCGAACAATTAAACGACGGGCGCGACTGGGCTCGAACCTAGCATCTCCCGTCAACCAATCTGAGAGCGGAACCTCTCGACCACTGGAGAGGACAAGGAGTTTAAAAGTAAAATGTATAAATAACATTTAATAGTCGATATTTTCAATCAGTTTTTACCTATGTCTTTTTCATACAGTCATTTCCAAGAGAATTATTCGGAGCGGGGGGGGGGGGGTCACTTTTTTTCGTCTTATGAACTTTTGGGAAAATAATAAAACCAAAAACTCCTAACCTACAAGCAAATCTGTATTCAATTTGCTGAAACTGTTAGATGTTAAACGATTAGTTTCAGAACACTGCGTAAAGTTCTGTAGCTTTTATGGAACTTTAAACAGGCACGGAGAAATAGAAGTCTTCTATTTAGATTCAGAAATTAAGCCAGCTTCATATTAAGAGGCTACTTCAGTTAAAAGAAAAGATCGGTTTGCTAATACTAATCCTATGGAAGAAATTTATAAAGATATTTCGGTTGCATTTCAATATTTTTAAATGATTTCCTTTTGCATTACATCGCAGAGATCGATCTGTATGCAGGCCATTTTTTTTTTCTTTTTTTTTTTTTTTTTACCTTTTTAATTTTGATTACAGATATTTTCTATGAAGATGCTTTTACTTTCCAAATCGGTTTCGAAAATAATAGTGTACACATTAAAATATCTGTTAGCAAACTCAAAAAAGTAAAATTAAATCAATATCAACTATCCAATAATAAAAAAAAAAAATAAAAAAAAAAATAAAAAAAAAAAAAAACAAGTTGAATGTAGATTCTGCCATTGCAGAATTCAGTTTCGCCTCCGATTAGGAAAAAAAATCGATAGAGGTTTTTTAAAAGGGCGACCACGTTTAGATTGCAATGAACTAACTTCATTTTTCTTGTGTTTATCAATATAATAACAAACAGAACGGCGTGAAATACCCAATTGAATAGCAATTACTCTCTGAGACATTGGAATTGCGGAATAATAAAGAGATACAATTTGACGTGCTACTTCTTCATTGACTAGATTCATCAAAAACGGATTTTTTCTTTAGTTTAAACGCTTTTTTATAGACTCTGAGTAAAAGGAAATGCAATTTAACAATAAAACGAGTGGAATCCCGTCGAATTCGACGAATGAAATGTTTAAAAGACCCGATCGATTTGGTTTAAAAAAAAAGCAAAAGTATTTACATTGAATCAATATATAATAAATATATTTACAAAGTAAATGTAAAGTTTGCCAGTTACAAATTTGCATGCACATATTCGCACATCTTCAGTTAAAATTGTAATCTGAGTGCCGACGAAATCCAGAAATTTTATTTTATATGCACTCACAGAAAAATACTTTTATTAAAAAAAAAAAAAAAAAAAAAAAAAAAAAAACTAATTTCATTTTTACTGTGACATTATTTTCACTAAATGAAGTCATCTGAAAGTAAAATCTCAATCTCAGTGTCCATAATGAAAAGAAATATTGAAATGTAATATCGGATACTACTAGATTATCCCGTCGACCAGAAAATAATCGCCAAACTATAAGATTAAATGCCAATAATGGATGATCGTGAATGTCACATTCAATGACATTAAATACGATTCATGTGTTTAAAATGTCATTAAGTGATTTTTATTTCGATTTTTTATTAATATTTTTATTAATATTCTACTAATTATTTGTTTTTTCGTTATTTAAAATAAAAATTATGTCAGTATGTATAATTTGGCTATTAGTTTGGCGATTTATATAATTTGGCGAAATTGGTCGACGGGATCTAATATCGTTATGAGTAAAAATGCGATGTTTTAAATAGTGACGTCATTTTCTCTTCAAATGTTTTTGTTAAAAGTTACTGTTATTAGTTATATGAAAAAGGCATCCGTAATAATATTGTAATTCCCATTTATCTGGTTGCTGAATGACATCATTTTCCTCATTTGAAATTTCTCTTATTTTGATTTAGACATTAATTTTTATAATAAATTATCTTCTGTTATTTTATTTACATTATTAATATTATTTCTCAGTAAATATATATATATTTTACCTCAATTAGTGCATAATTATACGCAATCATTTTGGAAAATAAATTTTTATTATCAAGAGAAAAGCTAAACTGTGTTGCCACCATTTTGAAGAAATGTCATGAAAAAGCTTTTAAAATTAAAAATAAAATATAAAAATGGAAATAAATTAAAAAAAACTAAAATGGGCACATAAATAGCTTTCATTTAAAAAAATAATTATCAAAATCGGTTGAGTAGAAAATACAGGGCTGATGACACGACATTTTTAGCTTGTCTGAAAGAAATAGCATCAGAGGCTAAAAAAAAAAAAAAAAAAAAAAAAAAAAAAATTAAAAATATTGAAATGCAATTGAGATATCTTTATAAATTTCTTCCGTATGATTAGCACTAGCGAATGGGTCTTTTTATTTGATTGAAGTGGCTACGCGAGTGTGTTAAGTCTTATTAAGCTATAGGTACAACACAAGCAATTAAAATTGACGCGGGTTCTTTTTGCGCCCTCTGAAAATCCAAGGTCTGCACCCTTTACCCTGGTCCAGTCTGACCCTGCTTTAGAGTCTTATGATATTTATACATCAACTACTGTCTGTAAATGGATATTGACCATATGAGTCAAGTCACAGGGACACGGCTGGTCATCAAAGTTCTGCTGAGGAATCATGCAGATTTCGACATGCCATTCTAAGAAGCTAACAGGATGCAATTTCTTACATATACAGGGTGAGTCATAAATATCGAAACAATAGGCTATCTCCTTAAATATTGCCCCTAGACCCACACTTCCAATTGCAAAATTTCATAAAAAAAAAAGGTGAATTTTTTGATAAGGTAAGTTGGAACTCCATGGGGGGGGGGGGGGTCTATTTTAAAAAATACGAAAATTAAATATTTATACGCCCCCCAGAGGATAAAACATCCAATTAGAAAAATTTTCCGTATTCATTCCTGAACTGAACAAAAAAATTTCATTTTGATATCTTTAAAACTCAGAGAGTTATGACAATTTTAATAAATCGTGAGGTTTCAAGGGATCAGACACAAATTGAAATGTGTGTAATTGAAGCAATGTTGCTGTAATGGGTCCAGGAAACATTTACTTATTTATAAAGTTGGAATTTTGAATGTTTTGTGATGGTTAACCATATAATTTGTAAGCATTATCACATCATAAGACTTCTTAATATTTTTTTTCAAAAAAAAAAAAAAAAAAAAAAATTGAGTAATTGTTATAACTCATAATATTATTTATCGTGTTGAATTTTTTTCTTTTGATTAAACGAAAATGTCTAATTTTCAATTTTAATTCAGCATTTTAAATAATATGTATTAAAAAAAAAATATATTTAAAATAGCAATATTAAAAAAAAAAGTAATTTTTGTAAACAAATCATATTTTTAAAAGTAAATTTTCTGAGCTGAAAAGTTACCATAACCGACGGTTATTGACGTATGTCAGTTTAAAAATGAGAAATACTGAAATAAAAACATTTGATGCAGTAAAGTGCATTTAGTTTTAAGATGGGCTCCTAACGTTTAAATGCGATTTCAGATTTTGTTTTAAGTTTTGCCATTTTCACCTTCTTTAATTATTGTTTAAATGCGTCAGTTGATTTAAACTTTATTTTTTTATCACGTTAATTACAATTTTTTTCATTGTGCTGTGACTCACAGACAGACATTTCATAAAAACATATTTTTCGGTATATCTGAGCCCTAAAACGTGTGAATCCATCGAAAAACGGAATTCAAAATTTTCATGAATCCAATACTCTCTTCTTGTAAAAATAGAAAAAAGCAAAAATAGGTTTAAAACCTTCATAAATTTTGAAACTGAATATAGTAAAACCTCTAAATAACGGACACCTCAGGAACGCAGAAATTGTCCGCTATTCGGAGGTGTCCGCTATTGGGAAAATCAAAGATATTCAAAAAGTGCTAAGAAACGTTTAACATTTTATTAATTGACTTTTATGTGTCCTAAAACCTCTTTTATATGATTAATCAGAAATTAAAATTATTTTTTAAGCAATGGGGCGAAATAAAACTATACACACCTTTACCCACTGTTCATTACATGCTTGTGAAAAAACTCTGTTACAAAAGTTAACTTTTGCTTGCGATTACATGTAATTTGTTTTTCAAAGTGACATTGACATTGTACATTATAGAGTTCCGGTCGGGAGGGGGATTGCACTTTTTGGCTGTTAAAAGCATAAAACCTCAATTTTCCGATGGGATATTTCAATTTCAATGCTCTGGAAGATGTCCCTCCTTGGCAGCCCCTTCAATTCAACTCTGAACATGGGGGGGGGGGGGATTTTCCCCAGCTCATTTATCACAAAATTCCCTGATAAATTTAGAGGCCTTTTTACTTTTTTTCATTTTTTTGTCCTTAAAAAATACTTTTTCATCCTTTATCGCCTTAAATAGTGTCCACTATTCGGAATGTTCGTTATTCAGAGGTTAAACATACACAAATTTAGGTTTTGAGAATGGGGATTGAGAAATAGTCCTTTAAACAGAGGTGTCTGCTATTCAGGAGTGTCCGTTATAGCGGTTTAACTGTAGTATAAAGTAGATTTTTTAAAATATTTCTATGTAATTTATTAAAATATATTTCCATTGATTCCGCTAATAGAAGAGTCATTTTCGTTATTACTATATTTACTAAACTTATTGCCTGCGCCAATAAGTTTTTAAGGCACTTTTAATGAGAGTTTAATTAATATCACTTAATTTGATAACACTTTTAATAAGCGTTTAATAAGACGGTCCCTTCAATGAGTCGTGCCAGTTACGAAGTTGGCGGCAAGGTCGAAATATTGCAGACATCTAGCATATTTCATCGAAGTTTAAAGCAAAAACCTATACGCTTTTATTTTATATCTAAAAGTTTAAGTGTTGTCTTGGATCGAAATTACACGACATTTAACAATACGTAAATTTATGGTCGATCCTTTAATTGTACTTCAAATGAACTGATTTTGCTGCGCTCAGAGGCATGCTTAAGTGGTGAAAGTCAGGAATTTTGGATATTAATATCTTTCGGGAATTTGCAGACATCGAGATGAAATTTTTTTTGTTCAATTCAGGAACGGATAAGGAAATTTTTTCTAATTGGAAGTTTTATCCTCTGGTGGCCGTATAAAAATTTAATTTTCGTATTTTTTAAAACAGACCCGCCATGGAGTTGTAACTTATCTTATCAAAAAATTCATCTTTTTTTTTTATGAATTTTTGCAATTGGAAGTATGGGTCTAGGGGTAATATTTAAGGAGATAGCCTATTGTTTCGATATTTATGACTAACCCTGTATATGTCATAATTATTTGTCAATGTCTGGGCTAATTTCAAAATATGTCGAGAGGTACTTTTCTGAACTCATTTGTATACATAATATATCCATATAACCAGGATTCTTTAAATTAAAATTTGATATATATATATTTTTTTCAGATGCAAAACTTGTCATTGGTAAATTTTTGGCATCTTGGCAATAATATACACTATATTGCCATTGATTATGGGACACTTGCGATTTTAGACATTTTACTAAATATCTAGAAAAATACATGAGGAATCATCTCGAAACTCTTAGTGTATAAATATAATAGTATACGTCATACATCTCCGTGAAGATTTTTTACCGAAACTCCATAGGGGACCGTCAACAAATTAAAAAAGAATGAATATCTTTTGAATAACCCTGTCAAAACTAAAGTAGCAAAAGCGCTCAAACTCTAGATTATGATTGAATGCCTTATTGTAATACACTGTGTTCATTTTTATGTAAATAGCATGCATACTCGCAGAGTAATTAAGGTTTTTATAAAAATGGTCCCAAATTTTTCCAAGTTTTTTCCTTATAATTTTCAGAGTTCTTAATATAAAATAATATTTTTTTTAGAAAATATGACAAACAACATTGCACATAGTACCCTGTAATCAGAATTAAAAATTAATGAAAATTGTATACAAAATGAGTTGGTTTACTAAATAATTTTTTACTGCGCATGCGTCAACGATATCAAAATTTCATTTGCATATTATGTTAGCTAAATGTATAGAGCAACTTTTGTGAAAGTCACAAAATCATAACTTGAAAATTCTGAAAATAATCGTCAATTGAATAAGTTGAAAATCCGTTATTCTCAAGATGAAGCAAAAACAAGAGGGGTTGTATCCATATATTCATTGATTGGTGTCAATATAGAATACACAATACGGGATGTTACGACTACTTTTGGATAAAATCCCTCATTTTTTTGCTCCATTTTGGAAACAACGGATTTTGTCCTTTTTCTATAGACGATTACTTTCAGAATTTTCAAGCTATAATTTTGAGACTTTTACAAAAGTTGCTCTATACATTTAGCTAACATAATATGCAAATGAAATTTTGATATCTTTGACGCATGCGCAGTAAAAAATTATTTAGTAAACCTACTCATTTTTCATATAATTTTTATTATTTTTTAATTCTGATTACAGGGTACTGTGTGCAATGTTGTTTGTCATATTTTCTGAAAAAAATATTATTTTATATTAAGAAGTCTGAAAATTATAAGGGAAAAACTTAGAAAAATTTGGGGCCATTTTTATAAAAACCTTAATTACTCTGCGAGTATGCATGCTATTTGCATAAAAATGAACACAGTGTATTACAATAAGGCATTCAATCATAATCTAGAGTTTGAGCGCTTTTGCGACAATAGTTTTGACAGGGTTATTCAAAAGATATTCATTCTTTTTTAATTTGTTGACGGCCCCCTATGGAGTTTCGGTAAAAAATCTTCACGGAGATGTATGACGTATACTATTATATTTATACACTAAGAGTTTCGAGATGATTCCTCATGTATTTTTCTAGATATTTAGTAAAATGTCTAAAATCGCAAGTGTCCCATAATCAATGGCAATATAGTGTATTACAAGTAGATCGAACCCGAGCTTCCCGGGTTACATAGTAAAGATAAAAACCATTTTCTTAATCGAAAACTTTAATAAATTTTCTACATGTAATATGCGTTTTAGGTTGCTAATTAACCCCTTGAAGGAGGTGGGATAAAATTTATCTCAATTTTAATTTCAAAACGCCACATTGACGCCAGAATTTTATTTTTCTCAAACATGTGATGAAACGTTTTTAATTATTTTGAAACAAATTTATTTTTAAATTCAGGTGTCAATCAATCATTTCAGCATTTTAAGAATCATTTTAAGTGCTTTCTCCCTCAAAGAATTAAATATCTTGCGGATTTTTTTCATTTACGTTTCGTTCATAAAATAATACTGTGAAAAGTATTGGTATGAAGATTTGTATTTGCTACTTAACATATTTTTTTTATCTTATAAAATTAAAAAAATAATTACATTAATCTCAATATTATATTAAATCAATCTTTGAATTAAAATATTACATAGCGGAAAAACATGATTAGACTAACATGGTTAGGTTAAAGGGTTAAATGAAAACCATTAATTATGGAATCAGATAAAGCTATGAAGTTTATCAAAAGTCACATTTCCGTGCTAGGCGCATGCCAGAAGTTAGCCAAAGATTTCGTAACGGCAGCAATTTTGTTTCTGGTCATTTCAGCGCTTCGAGCACGTAATTTAATTACATGTCTGTTAAATTTGTATTTATTTTATTTTATTAACCATTTGAAAAATGGTTGTTGTTTTCGGGAGAATGGACCCGATGATGTTACCACTTTTGAATGATGTTACCACTTTTGAATGATGTTACCACTTTTGAATTTAAATTAAATTCTTTATTTTTAGAAGAATTTTTATTTGAATTTAAATTAAATTCTTTACTTTTAGAAGAATTTTTATTTGAATAGTAAATTAAAATGGTTAAAATCATTGTAATAAAGGAGAAAACTAACAAATTTAAAAATGGGTAGACGGAAATTAACAGATACGGAAAAAGCCGAAGCCAAAGAAATGAATGAACGTGAATATCGCATTCAATGATATTAAACACAGTCAACATGTATAAGTTGCTTATTAGTTTGGCGATTCGTATCATTTGGCGAAATTGGTCGACGGGATAACTGAGTAATACTGTATTTGGTTTGGCGCAAAAACGTCTTTCAATGCAGAAAATGATAAAATCAAAAGATTATTGAGCCGCTGAAAACCAATTACGTGTTGAAAGGCGATCACGAAAAAGGAAGCAATTTAATGCCGAACCGATTAATTGTAAAACATCATGTCGCCAGGGCGACCAATCCACTAGCCATGGCGTTTTACTATCGGTCGGTTCTAACCAGGAAAATTTGAGTGCCAATAGTGATTCTAACAAGCCGGAAAATGTTATAGCTATTACTCTTGATTTTCCACCACCTAAAAAGAAAACTAAAAAGCAATCGGCTTGGGAAAAACTGGGAAAAAACTTTTTTGATTCGATGTCTGATGGACCCATTCACAGATGCATGTGCTGCGATCGATTTTGGTTTAAAACCTCCATCACCAAAATTCTGCTCTGTAAAATCAAACAATATATGCCAAAGTCTTACAAGTATAACAGTATATGCCAAAGCTGTATTTTAATAATGATTACTTTTGCACCAACAATGTTAAATAGTTTGAAATGTTTCTTTCGTCGCCAACTTTTATGCTTGGCGACAATAGAGTGATATAACTTAAACGAACCGTACCTTCAAATTGCAGCATGTATAAAGTCATTTATAGCAGTGGCACGGATAATACACAATAAAACAACTGGTATTTAGCTTAAAATGATAGATGAATGTATCGAGTGAAACATTTTTCAAATGGTTGGGGTAATTTCTTAAATTACAATTTTTTTTTTTTTTTTTTTTTTTTTTTTTTTTATTATTTATAAAGGAAATTTTAATTTTGGTATAGTATATTAGCCAGAAACAAATCCCGAACTCTTTATATTTTTCTATGGACAAATAGATTAATCTATCGTAATCGAGTTTCACTCGGTAGAGATATATTTAAAAATAACTCGCACCTCATTTTTTTTTTAAACCACAGCCAATCAGTAAATTGAAATACAGTTTTCAAACAAATTCAAAGCATTTTCAAGGTTTTTTTTTTTTTTTTTTTTTTTTTTTCTTATTTGGCAGTGTAAAATTTTAAGTTGTTTGATTACATGTTGAACTTGTAATTTTTAGTAATTTAATCTGCGTTTTAAACCATTCTTTTATTTTATTACTCATGCAATTATTTTAATTCTATAATGGGAAATTATCAGTAACAATATTTATAGATTTATGAGTAAATTGTGTATCATTATTTCTACGTAATAGAGATTTAAAAAAAAAAAAAAAAAATGCTTGAAATATTATAAGCTTGTAATAAATGATTCAAATAAGATGCAGTCTTTAATCAAATTGCATTTGAAATTATATTTCTTTTCCTATATGACGAAATAAAAATTAAAAATGTGCGACGTTTAGAATGTTAAAAAATTGCAGTAACAAAAATTGCAAAAAGTCATTTTTATCCTGAAATGTTGTCATTTGTAAAATAACATCAGTGCTACACACGGACACATTTGTTCGTTACAATATAGGTTTTGCTCCCATATGAAAAATCAGTACTACTTGATTATTCCGTCGACCATTTTCGCCAAATTAAAAAATTGCCAAATTATAGCCAAGTTATGTATGTTGACATAATTTATATTTTAAATAACGGGAAATCAAATTAATTAGTAAAACATGAATAAAAATACAAATAAAAAGTGGTATTGATGACATTTTAAGCATGTTTATCGTGTTTAATATCATTGAATATGACATTCACAATCATCCATTATTATGATCATCCATTTCTCTAAATAAAAATGATGTGCTTAAATTTACGCATTCTAAAGTAGCATTTTATTTTATTATAAACAAAAGCTATAGTACTAAAAGTTTCCACAGACTTGTCATTGAAAGTTTTCTTCTTTTTTGCGAAAACACGTGGTTGTGTTTGGGCTTAATGTAGCAGAATTCTCAGGGTTACACTTTTTGCACTACTCTCGGCCACCACACATAAGTCCTTTCTATTTCTTCTTTTTACTTTATGACTATTTTTCCTTTACTTTGCACCATGGCCAACTATATCTATAAGGCCCATTTAATGGAGATTAATGCATGAAGTCTCCCGACAGAGCCCTCTGATACTTTGCCCAAGTTACTCTGACCAATCGTGCAAACTCTGAATTAAAACAATGACCATGTGCTCAGAACAGAAATCAGCTCATACAATGCTAATTTGGGCAGGGTTTGTGCCACGTGATCCAATGAAATGGTTCAGGGTTTGAAGCTGAATGCAGCTTCAATTTTTCGGCGGTTTTTACCGAAATGGAAAGTGGAAGTGGTCGTTATATCTAGTTGGTAATGCTTTGCACAGAAATGGAGTTCTCAAGTTGCCACTTCCAGAAAAATTAAATTAAAAACTACAAAAAAATTAATATCTCAAAAACAAATTAAGATACGGTTTTCAAACAAATTGCATTTAAAAGCACATATTTTTCCCTACACAACGGTGTAAAGATTGAAAATGTGCGATGTCTAGGAGTTAAAAAATTGCAGTAATGAAAATTGCAAAAGTGAAATTTCATCAGAAATTGTTGCCATTCGCAAAATGACGTATGCGTTACGCACAGATACGTTTGGCCTTTATAATATAGATACTACTGCAGATTAAAGAATTGAAACTGCTTTGTTATTTAAAAGGAAAAAAAATAACACATATTTAAGGTTTTAATGAGCAATATAAAATGGAAATATTTAATGTAAACATGAAAACTATGTTTGTAATTCTTGAAACATCTTTAGTGTTAATGATTTTAATTGAAAAGTATTTGACTATTTACTTTATGCGCCAGAATAAACTAGTTAGATGTGTCAATCCCAAAACTTTCTTCTATCTCATAAGTACATTTTAATATTAAAAAAAAAAAAAAAAAAAAAAAAAAAAAAAAAAAAGTGGTGACGCCAAAGTTACCCACTATCGAATTTCCTCGAACATTTGACCTAGCCTAATGAGATTCTGGTATCCGAAATCCTAAAACGCAAAATTTAATTAATATTCTGAGAAAATGAGCTTAGTAGTGCCTCATGTTGGGTAATTTATACTAAAACCTAATAAGCATCTATTTATGTCAATACCTAACAGAATCTGAAATTTGATGGAATTTCGTCCATTAGTTCTTGAGTTATAACAAAAAATTTGCAAAACGTAGCACAGCAACACCATATCTTGGACAATTTATGCCAAAACGTAAAAAAGCGTCTAATTATGTTATGGTGTAAAAGAATCTGAAGTTTGATGAAATTCTGTGCATTAGTTCTTGAGATATAGCTAGTTTAAAAAAAACCGTGTAAAATATAGCACAGCAGCACCATCAGTTAAAGAATTTATAACAAAACGTAATCATCGTGTAATTATGTTATATGTCATTTTGTAACAATGTATGTTTGATGAAATTCTGTGCGTTGGTTGTTGAGATATAGCTATGGGAAAAATTGTGCAAAATGCAGCATAGCTGCACCACCTGTTACAAGGTTAATACCAAAATGTAATCAGCGTCTAATTATGTTATATATTCTAGGGTAACAGAATCTAAAATTTGATGAAGTTCTCTGCATTAGTTCTTGAGATATAGCTATCGCAAAATCGTGCAAAATGTAGCATAGCAGCGCCACCTATAGGGCAGTTCACACCAAAATCTTATCAGCGGCTATGTATCTCAAGGTATCACGGAATCTGAAGTTTGGTGAAATTCTGTGCATTAGTTCTTGAGATATAGCTATCATGAAAAACGTGGCATAGCAGCGCCACCTGCTGGCCAATTTACACCAAAACTTAATCAGCGTCTATTTGTATCAAGGGGTCACATAATCTGAAGTTTGGTGAAATTCTGTAATTTAGTTCTTGAGATATAGCAATCTTGAAAATCATGAAAAACGTGCCATAGCAGCGCCACCTGCTGACCAATTTACACCAAAACTTAATCAGCGTCTATGTATATCAAGGGGTCACAGAATCTGAAGTTTGGTGAAATTCTGTGCATAAGTTCTTGAGATATAGCAATCTTGAAAATCATGAAAAACGTAGTATAGCAGCGCCACCTGCAGGCCAATTTTTACCAAAAACCAATAGGCACTAATTCATATCAAGGTCTAACTGAATATAAAATTTTATTAAATTTCGAGCATTAGTTCTTGAGATAGAGCGCCCACAAATTTTTTGTCACATACAGACAGACACACAGACAGACAGACAGACAGACAGACGGACAGACAGACATTTTCTAAAAATAGTCAAAACGTGTTCAGGACCTTCTAAAACGTATAAATCCGTCGAAAACCGGAAGTCGAAAATTCTCATGAATCCAATACTTTCTTCTTGTAAAGATAGAAGAAAGTAAAAAGCATCTAAAATTTTGAATAGCTATCTGAATGATATGTTTAAATTTTCATATTCTATTTTTTTAAATAATTCATATTCAAATTCATAATTCAAAAATATTTAGAATTTTTTTTTTAAATTCTCAAACTTCCTAATATAGGGCTTTAAAATGCACCAAGTATCAATGCTAGATGCGAGTAACACCAAAAGAGGCTTCCTTGTTAGTGTAATAGGATATTTAGTAAATATCAATTATAAGGCAATTGAATGTATAAAAATTAAAATTTTGTAAATTTTTAAGAAATGCTTTTAATGATCAAGATGACTTAAAATAATTTACTTTATATAAAACATTTTTGTAATTTGAACTATATATCTATGATTAATGGTTCAGACACTGGTCATCGTTGAGAGGGGGTACCCTGTATACAAAAACATGAGAATTTATGAATAATAATACAATTCATATTCTATTTTTTGAAATAAAAACCTGATTTTACTAAACACATGAAGAATGAACGGAAGTGCTATATTTTTTTTTTTGCAACATACATATAGACTTGAGAAGAAATAATCCAAGTCTAAAAATTCAATAGAGTACGATAATGTTAAAGGACTTACTGAACACTTCATACATTCTCAACCTTCATGTAAACATGAATACTCATTCTAATTTTTATTCCCTCATTTAGAGAGAATGGATTTTATTTGATTAAAATCTAATAGTTAGTGCTAAAATTGTGCCAATATTCACAGTGTATTGCTTACTGGTTTCATAAATGAGGCTATAAATTACCAGAAAACTATTTTATGCTGTGATCAATTGCCATATAAACAGAGGTCAGTCAAATCTGAAACATTCATCCCAAAAATTAAGCCTCTAGATTTTAAAAATAAATTTTAAAGGGGGGAAAATGCAGTAACCTTATTATTATTTTTTTCTTTTTACTTTCTTCTATCTTTACAAGAAGAAAGTATTGGATTCATGAAAATTTTCGACTTCCGGTTTTCGACGGATTTATACGTTTTAGAAGGTCCTGAACACGTTTTGACTATTTTTAGAAAATGTCTGTCTGTCTGTCTGTATGTGACAAAAAATTTGTGGGCGCTCTATCTCAAGAACTAATGCTCGAAATTTAATAAAATTTTATATTCAGTTAGACCTTGATATGAATTAGTGCCTATTGGTTTTTGGTGAAAATTGGCCTGCAGGTGGCGCTGCTATACTACTTTTTTCATGATTTTCAAGATTGCTATATCTCAAGAACTAATGCAGAGAATTTCACCAAACTTCAGATTCTGTGACCCCTTAATATACATAGACGCTGATTAAGTTTTGGTGAAAATTGGCCTGCAGGTGGCGCTGCTATACTACGTTTTTCATGATTTTGAAGATTGCTATATCTCAAGAACTAATGCAGAGAATTTCCCCAAACTTCAGATTCTGTGACCCCTTGATATACATAGACGCTGATTAAGTTTTGGTGTAAATTGTCCAGCAGGTGGCGCTGCTATACCACGTTTTTCATGATAGCTATATCTCAAGAACTAATGCACAGAATTTCACCAAACTTCAGATTCCGCGATACCTTGAGATACATAGCCGCTGATAAGGTTTTGGTGTGAACTGACCTATAGGTGGCGCTGCTATGCTACATTTTGCACGATTTTTGCGATGCTATATCTCAAGAACTAATGCTGAGAACTTCATCAAATTTTAGATTATGTTACACTAGAATATATAACATAATTAGACGCTGATTACATTTTGGTATTAACCTTGCAACAGGTGGTGCAGCTATGCTGCATTTTGCACAATTTTTCCGATAGCTATATCTCAACAACCAACGCACAGAATTTCATCAAACATACATTGTTACAAAATGACATATAACATAATTACACGATGATTACGTTTTGTTATAAATTCTTTAACTGATGGTGCTGCTGTGCTATATTTTACACGGTTTTTTTTAAACTAGCTATATCTCAAGAACTAATGCACAGAATTTCATCAAACTTCAGATTCTTTTACACCATAACATAATTAGACGCTTTTTTACGTTTTGGCATAAATTGTCCAAGATATGGTGTTGCTATTCTACGTTTTGCAAATTTTTTGTTATAACTATAACTGAAGAACTAATGGACGAAATTCGATCAAATTTCAGATTCTGTTAGGTCTTGACATAAATAGATGCTTATTAGGTTTTAGTATAAATTATCCAACATGAGGCACTACTAAGATCATTTTCTCAGAATATTAATTAAATTTTGCTTTTTAGGCTTTTCGGCTACAGAATCTCATTAGGCTAGGTCAAATGTTCGAGGAAATTCGATAGTGGGTAACTTTGGGGTCACCATGTTTTTTTTTAATATTAAAATGTACTTATGAGATAGAAGAAAGTTTTGGGATTGACACATCCAACTAGTTAATTTTAGTAATCATTTTAACTTTACTTCTTGAATGGTTAACCATTTCACGCCATGCATGTTTTAAAAAAGGATCATAGCAATATTTATTATGCAAGAAAATTTCCATTTTCTATTCTATGTTTCAAGTCTATTTAATGCCAAATTTCACTTCACAATAATCTAAGAAATATATTTTTTTTAATTTAAGGAATTCCTAGCACTCCTTGGAGACTCATTTCTAAGATATCATCGTAGACACATCATCGTATCTTTAGTTGTTACACAGTGATGGTAACTTGTGGGAAAATTCCCACATCTGTGGGGAAAATAGAGCAGTGTGGGAAAAACGGGAAACTTGAGGTTTTGTGGGAAATTTTGAGAATTTCCCATTCCACTCTGATGAGCGCGCTTTTTCCATTTTTTTCTACAAAACTTTTTAGGAAACCCTTTCTTTCGACTTGTTTGTCAAAACTCCTGGCAAATTGCACAGTAACTACAGTCGAGTCTCTCTATAACGAAACTCCATACATCGAATTTCTCTACATAGCGAATTTTTAGTAGGAACAGTTCCCTTTTCACATGATTACATTAAAAACAGTCTCTATATAGCGAAATATCTACCTCCATATAACGAATTTTTTCATAAATATAGGTCTTAATTTATTCAGTTTTAAAAAAGCTTCGAAATCCCATGGAATTAATTTTCCATCACTTATTTTTGATTTATCGTTCAGTACTGAGTTTTTTTTATAAATATTACTTCTCTCCTTGTTCTTTAAATCCAACGAGTTCATCCCACCTCCCACACACCTTTCAACATACTTCTTAAAACAGAGTCAATTTTATTTTTACACATATAATAGAGGAATCAATGAGAGGCACATAAGAGAGGCCTTCAAATGGAGGAAAATGTTAACTACAATTTTTCATTCCTTGCTAAAATTTGAGCATTTTTCTTGAGAACTTTAAAATCAAAACAACAAAAAATTACAGATTTCTTCCTCTGAAATTAATGCAAATCTTCCTTATTTGATTTTCATTAATCTTTCAAATAAATGTCTGTTCTCTTTTTTCAAACGGCTTAAATAATTAAGAAATAAAATGTTAGGTTAATATATACTTTTAAACATTTCAAATTCTTAATTAAAAAGATCAAAAATAATATTTTTTCAAAATTTACACATTAAATACGATTTTTAACATCATTCTCTATACATCGAATTTCTCTATGTAACGAATTTTTACTGGAACGATGGATTTCGTTATATAGAGACTCGACTGTATTTCGCTGAATATTGCTGTTGCATTCCATTGACTCTCGAAACAGTAATACAACTAAACTTCTCTAAGTTAATAGATCAGATTCAACCACGTGACCACATGCCACTAATTTTCCACTAACCAATCAAAATTACTGATCTTTTACCGCATAAAGCTCATGTATCAAAGTAGAGAAACTTGGTGGATTTTTGGAAGGGGGGAAAAAGGTTATGACGTCAGTCAGAACTATTCTATTCTATTTTCGGTTTCAATCGCTCGCTTGTTTGAGAAAAGCGAAAACAGTTTTTTAGTTTTAGATTTTAAATCAAATTTTTCTAGAATGTGTATAGTGTAGTATCTCGAAAGTTACATTTTAATGTTTTATAGCTATGGATTTGGATAAAGCAGAAGACTCGATTGTTTCGACAACCAAAGTTAAAAGGAAAAATAGTTTTTCTGATAAGGAGAAATCGAAAGTAAGAAAAAAAGTTTTTCAATACAAATGGCTCTTGGAGTAAAGTTTTTTTTTTTTATTATTGATATGATAAAAATAATTTTGGAAATTAATGTTCACAATTTTCTTTACTAACATTATACCTGTAAATTATTGTAATTAATCTGCTTCTATTTTCATCAGAATAAACTTTTTTCGTTTGAAAATAAATATTGTGTGAATAGAAAAATTAACTTTAAATACTAACCAGCTCATTCTAGAGAAATAACAAAAATAAACTTCTGTTTCATAGAACTTTCATGAATAAATAACAGTTTTGAAAAAAAAAAAAAAAAAAAAAAAAAAATCATCATTATTGCTTTAAGAGTTTATTTTTATATTATGTTTATGTTTATTTAATCACTTATGTTCTTCGATTAATTGAAAGATTTTTGTTTTGAAGAACCAAAATGAAAAGTAGTATAAAATATATTTTAGTCATTTGCCGATAGAGGGTGATTTTAAGGGCTGAATTTAACAGTGTGGGAAAAACTGAGCTCACGAGGGAAATTTTGAGGGGAAAATTGAGCTCATGAGGGAAAATTTCATTGACGAGGTTACCATCACTGTTGTTACATTATTTAAAAAAAAAAAAAAAAAAAAAATGCTTGCAATGTACAAGAAAAAAGTTTGTAAAGTCAATGATGGCGAATAAGAAAAGTATAACAGTTTATCATTTGTGCTTGGATAAGAAAATACACAAAATCTAAATTTCATAAATATTAAATCACTGAAAGTTAATTTGAATGATAAAATTTTGATAAAACAATTTAATCTGAATTTCATCAATTCTGCTATCAACCCAAATTAATGATAACTTATATTATTATGAAAACTTAATTTTGGGCGATAGACTGAAGAATTCTTAATATACAAGAAATAGTAAGCCTCTAGTCAGTTTAAAATAAGTAAAATTTTGACGACTATTGCTGAATGTTATGCATATTAGAAAAATGAATAGATCTTTGGTTCAAGTATTTTAATAAAAAGAATATTGCCCAGTTAAACTGATGGCATTGAGCTCACAGGCTATGCATACTAATTGTATATTACAGCCTTATATTTTCAAGGGTTAATTCCGTTCAAAAAACAAATTAAGGGGGGAATCAGCTACCCCCATTTCCCCGTTTTATGCTTAATCATTGAACCCCTTAAACTAATCAGGGATATGATTTATGATATAAAAAATCTGCATGAATAATATTAATCAGAATGGTCTTATATCTAAATTTTGAAAAAGAAACTGATAATTCTGCATGAAAAACCCATTTATATCAATTAAGGGAAGGTCACGACCCCCCCTCCCCCAGGCTTTAATAGTCTGTGAGCTAAAAAAGAATTTTGCATGACTAATTTTATCTAAACAAGTCTGCTAGGTTGTTTTATTAGAGAAGGATCTATAATAGAATAAACAGCAATTTTAAATTTAAACACTAGAATTATAGTGAACAATCATTCTGACCATTAGCAATTGAATTTACACTGGTTCCAGGGCTCCCAACAGATTTTAGTCCTCAAAAATGGGGAAAAGGGGACCATTTTCGTTTAAAAAGAGGACTTTGTGGGACCATTTTTGTTTAAAAAAGGGACTTTGGGGGACTATTTTTGCTTAAAAAGGGGACTTTGGGGACCAATTTTATTAAAAACGGAAACCAAATAAGGATCATATGTGCGTAAAAATATAGCACAAATTTTCGTAAGTAAGAAAGTAAATTTTTAAAATTACCCCTGAAAATGTGTTATATGGTTATCTTTATAAGATTTCATTAAACAATGTATGCAATTTTATTTAAACACTTTTAAATATGCTACTGAAAAAGAATATAAAGCATTCAATATTTTCGCATTCACATTGATAATTCTCGTTACAGGTAAAATACTAGTTGGATGTGCCAAACCCAAAACTTTTTTCGATCTCATACTTCATTTTATAATTAAAAAAAATAGTTATTCATTTTAATGCTTTAATAATTTTAATTCAATACCATACCAACTTTGATTTTCATCTTAAATTTCTGCTTCAGTCAATTAATCGGAGTAAAAACGAATTTCCGTCTCTGCACGAGCCGATGGACAATAGAATGATAGGCAGATTTTTTTTTCAAATTCAGGGAAAACCTACTTGCCTTACCAAAAAAAAAAAAAAAATCATATACAAAAATTTAGTTCAGTTCTAGGGCTAACTTCATACACTTTTAGGTGGTGCAATATTGTAAATGGCATAAAATTCGCTATTGTAGCGACTCCTTCTGGCAGATTTTTTTCAAATTCGGGGAGGACCAACTAGCCATAGCCATACAGTTACACAAAAAATTTGGTTCAATTCGATGCATAATTTCAAGCGAAATTTTTTTTTCAGAGCACCTTCGTCGTTCCAAGCCCAAACTCGCACTCTGATTGGTTGTTGCTATCGGCACTGTTTTCACATAACTTGGCGATAAACTGACTTGGCGAAAAATACTTCGTTCGTAAGTGAATGAGTAAATCTAAAACCTAACCTACTCATTCTTATACTCGTGGTCTTGTGCTCTTGTGTATTATTATCTTGTGTTATTTTATAAAATGGCTAATTCTTTACTTATTAATAAACGGGAAAAGTTACTTTGTACTCGGCTCGGAAGGAAATCAAACTCCTCGACGGAAGCATCTATCACTATGCCAAGTATGATTATCACCAAGTTACATGAAAAGAGTACTGAGAGCAACAACCAATCAGAGTGCGAGCTTGGGCTTGGAACGACGAAAGTGCTCGGAAAAAAAAAATTACGCTAATTTCATATACTTTTGGTCAGTACAATATTGAAAATGGCACAAACATCGCGATTGCAGCGCCCCCTTCCAGCGGATTTTTCTCAAATTCAGGGAGGACCAACTAGCTATAGCCATATACTTACACAAAAAATTTGGTTCAATTCGATGCATAACTTTATATACTTTTGGTCGGTACAATATTGAAAATGGCACAAACATCACGACTGCAGCGCCCCCTTCCGGCAGATTTTTCTCAAATTCAGGGAGGACCAACCAGCTATAGCCATATACTTACACAAAAAATTTGGTTCAATTCGATGCATAACTTCATATACTTTTGGTCGGTACAATATTGAAAATGGCACAAAAATCGTGATTGCAGCGTTCCCTTCCAGCAGAATATTTCAAAACTGAAGGAGAACCTGCTTGTCACAGCCAAAAACATTCACAAAAAATTTGGTTCAATTCTATGCATAACTTCATACACTTTTTGATGGTAGAATGACGACATACAGACAGACAGACACACAAACAGACATTTTGTAAAAACATGTTTTTTGGAATCTGACCCCTAAAACATGTAAATCTGTCGAAAAGGGGAAGTCGAAAAAATTTCGATTACGATACTTTCTTCTATTGAAGATAGAAGAAAATAATAATAGTGATCAGTTAATAAAAACAAGTGGGTAAGTGTGATCACAGATCACTCAGAGGGTTTTATTTAATATTCCTTTCATAACATTCTAAACTTTAATTAATAAACCAAAATTGTTAATAATGAAATTTGTTAAAAATTAATAATTGTTTATAATGATTAAATCCTTACATAGATGGGGATGATATAGGACAGTGAGAATGGAGGTGGAGATAGAGTGAAGAATAACATTATTCATAACCTGGCTTTTAATTTAAGATATTACATGCCATATTGTAGATTACATTTGTGAAAATTTATTTCAATAGTGTCGCCTGGTAACAGGAAGGGATGAAAAGATGCTAACCGTTGAGATATGTTGACCAGATTTTTTTTTCTTAATTTTTTAGAAAATTTATGAAGTAAGGAACACAATTAAAATTAAACCATCTACTAATGGTGAAAAAATGAGTTAAGACGGCAAGAAATGGATGCTTAGGCCAAGAATTTTAAAAGGATGTGTGAAAAAAATTAATTTTCTGATTCCCCATCCCACATACACATGAAGAAATGCCCCTAATTGTCTGGGGTCAAAATAGACCCTAGCAAAATGTTGGGCTCGATGAGATACCTCCTTCGGTCAACCCTTCAAATGAGATTGAATCTTTCTGTAGTTTAATTAGGTCTTGAGTTTGAAAATTGCTGAAGTTGTATGAAAATCAGTGCATTAGTTCTTGAGATAGAGCTTTGCTGAAGTTTTATGAAAATCAGTGCATTAGTTCTTGAGATAGAGCTATTAATGAAATTGTGAATAATGCAGCATAACAGTGCCACTTGTTGAGCGATATATACTAAAAACTAATCCGCTCTAGTTTATATCAAGGTCTAAGTGAATCTAAAGTTTTGTGCATTAGTTCTTGAGATACAGCGCTTTTTAACAGACATTTTCTAAAAACCACTAATATTGTGTTCAGGACCTTCTAAATGTATAAATCCATCAAAACTGGAAGTCGAAATTATTTCATGTATTCAATATTTCTTTGTGTAAAGGTAAACAAAAGGTAAAAAAATGTGAAAAGGCATTTTACTCCAACCACTTTCTTTAATATGATTCAGAGTTGTGGAATTTAAATTAATTTTTCTTAGTTTTAATCGTCTGTTTCCATACAATTCAATGATTCTTTCCATTAAAAAAAGCTTCACTTTTTTTTTAGGTGAGGGGGGTGGGGGTTTGAAACATGCCAAGGCCTGTTATTGAAGACTGGTCAAGCAATAGTTTAATATAGTAACTTTAGTGTTCTACAATTTTTTAATTTTTAAGAATTTTAAAGAGATTCTTAAAATTTGCCTGTATTCTGTTGTGATTTTTTAATATTTAGATTCATGAAAGAATTTCAATTAAAACGCTTTTTTATATCCATTATAATGCTTTTTTACACCCACTTTAAAATTTTTTGTCTTCTTGGGTTTTTAAGCTTTTAGTGATTTTCAAAGTTTTTTTTTTTTATTTTCCGGCGATTTTTTTCAGAC
Source organism: Maratus speculifer (assembly GCA_964019185.1). Lineage (NCBI taxonomy): Eukaryota > Metazoa > Arthropoda > Arachnida > Araneae > Salticidae > Maratus > Maratus speculifer. The sequence goes on from OZ025290.1 coordinate 199,496,968, forward strand.
ACAGAAAAGGGGACTTGGGGGACAACAATACAAAAAAGGGAACTTTTTGGGGGAAAAAGGGGACCATTTGGGAGCCCTGTGGTTCGAATCAAATTTATTATGAAATATGTTCTAAATATTCAAAGAAATTTAAGGTTAAATAAATAATTTAAAACTGTTAAATAAAAATTCTGGTGTTAACTATTTTTATAAAACTTGAGTAAAATTTCCTGCAATTCTTGGGCAAATAACACATGTTTACTAACCGATACTCTTCTTGGATTAATTAAATATGGAAAAAAGTAATTTCGATATTGCATGGAAACTACTGAATGGATCTAGACTTTTTATAGTTTAACAGATTGATTCCCCCCCCCCCTCACTGGGGGTGGAAAAATAGCTTTCACACTTTAAATTGTTTTGTGAAGTTAATTCTGATTATGGATATGATACAAGTTTCATTATCTATTATATATAGCAACTACACAGTACCCTTAAATCCATGTATTTTCAGTGTAAACAATATAACTTAGTAAAGTTGCAGGAGCAAAATTAAAGATGCTGCAATTAGCAGCTATGGCAATTTTTTTCTTTTTTAAAATTATATTGTTTAATCATTTTTGGGCTATTATAGTCTATTAATTACTAAAACAAAATACATTTTTGCAGTAATATATTCATAAAACACCAGTATTCAGTAAAATACAATTAAAATTCCAAAGGTTTCATCTACAATTAAAATGTGTTGGACAACATGTATAATGCAAAATAAATCCTGTTACTACTTTAAGCACTTTGTCTATGATCCCTTAAAATCATGGCTCAACCTTCCTATGCTTAGATGCTGGCATTGGTCATACAAATCAAAGTTTCATAACTATCAATTTTAGTATAAGATGAATGGGACTTTTTTGGTATTACCTCGCACAAGGGAATCTTTCTTCGGTGTTGCTTGCATCTAACATCAAGACCTGGTATATTTTGTAGCTGTATACTTAAAAGTTAGAGAACCAATAAAAATTCTCTGCTAAAATCATATTTTATGTATCTTTTTATACTTTAAAATTTTGATTTTTATTTCATGCCAAAAATGAGTTAAGTCGCCAAATATTGTGCTACGAATTTTTCACTTGCCTTATTTTTCAGGGCTAAGATATTTGGCTAGGGTTGCCGGAAAACTACTTTTGAAAATACACCAACTTTTTCCCCCATCAAAAATGTGCATAAAATGTCTATTTTTTAAAACCAAATTTGTAGGTTTGAAGTAAACTTTTTTTTCAATATTTAATATTTATTTGTAACCAATTTATATTTTAAAATACTCTTTTTTAAAGTGTTAATGGTCCAATAAATGGCTCCAAAAATCGCATTTTCAAAAAAGTTATGCCAATGCAAAATCAAAAAGTATTTAGAATTTTTTTTTTTTTTTTTTTTTTAATTCTCAAACTTCCTAATATAGGGTTTTAAAATGCACCAAATATCAATGCTAGATGCGAGCAATACCAAAAGAAGCTTCCTTGTTAGTGTAATAGGATATTTAGTAAATATCAATTATAAGGCAATTGAATGTATAAAAATTAAAATTTTGTAAATTTTTTAAGAAATGTTTTTATTGATCAAGATGACTTAAAATAATTTACTTTATATAAAACATTTTTGTAATTTGAACTATATATCTATGATTAATGGTTCAGACACTGGTCTCGTTGAGAGGCGATACCCTGTATACAAAAACATAAATGAGAATTTCATTATATATACACTATATAGGGCAATTCTAAATTCATAACATAAACATTAAGGGTTGGTACAGGACACTGTAACAATGATTTATTGTACAAGAATGTATGGGCGAAAGTGACGTGTTGAGGTACAAACCCCCAGGGGGGCAAATTATCCCTTTGTCTTATTTAAAAATATCTCGTTTATACCAATAAGTTCCTATACATTCTTTATTTAAAACTTTCATGATTACATAAAGAAAAAAAATTGAAAATTTACAATATGAAATGAATATTTTTGAATTCCAAACTCCTGCAAAACTGACAAGTCTGTCAAATATAGAAAATGCACAAAAAGAAATAAAAATTGAGTTTTTGGTTGGTTCTCTCCCCTCCCCCCCTTATTTTTTCTTAATGTTTAAAAATTTCAATATCATATCAGAAAATTTCAAGAAGGAAATTTTTCTTGTAATCATAAAGTGTCTTAAAATTAAGAAAAAAATATGAGAATTTTCTGTATGAATGAGAAATTTTGAGGAGAAAAAAAAAAGGAGGGGACAGATTGGCCTCTCTGTTTGTACCTAAACTCGTTACTTGCAATCATACACTCCTGTACAATGATTGTTACAATGTCTTGTACCAACCCTTTAAGTTAGTATCGTGAATTTAGAATCTCTGCATAAACAAGACGGCTCAAAAATTGAGTTCTGTTGAATGAAGTTTGATGGTACTTGCTCTGTTAGATAATTTTTCAGAGAAGATTTCAGTACATTGCAATCTACATTACAGATTCATAGAATTGTGGGGGGAAATTTCTACAATCAAAAAAGTCCAATTATGAAAGATTAGCTTTTTTTAAAGATCTACCAGATGGATTTTGATAAGACTTATTGTTTAGTTATTCTCTCTCCTAAATGCATAATGCTTAGTAATTCTCTAAACTTTAGAAGCAGTAGATGTAGAACCAGACAATAACTCTTTAACACATTGAGTGCCACGGGTGGGCAACATTTTTCTACATTCTACACACATTCTTTTAGCTGGAAAATTTACAATGTTTCAAGTAATTTTTAAAAAAGTGTACTCCTGTAATACATAAAAGTTAGGTAAGTTTTTAAATAAATTTTTAGTAATTATTTTAAAATATTTTTTTTTTTTAGATTTATATTATATTTTAGTCTGTCATCTGTGAATGATGAGAGTTCAATGTCAATCACTAGTGACTGACATAGCACTTAGTGTGTTAAGGCCTAGTTACAGAAAAACTCCTGGATGATGATGTAGTGTCTATGGGAGCGTTCTTTTTAAATATCTTGCTCAAATGTTAATATATTTTTACTTGATAGTAATTTCAAAACTGGTTTAAATCTGTTCTGAAATTTAAACTATCATAATATAAAGAATATATAATCGAAATTGAAAAAGTAAAAACTAGCCTAGTTGTGGATCGTCCTCAACTATCCTATGAAGGAAAAAAAAAAAAAAAAAAAAAAAAAAAATCATGTAAAAACATTAAAATTTGAGCAAGATATTTGAAAAGAACACCCCCCCCCCCCATAGACTTAATATTTTCATTTAGTTCTTTTTCTGAGACTAGAGTTGCACCTTAAGTAATGTATGAAAAGAATTTTCTATGTGTGTGCTAAAAAAAGGCAAAATGATAAAGGATTTAATGAAAATGCAGTACAGGGTCAGAGTGCTTGTATTTCTTTTGAGAAACTGTGTTACAACACAGATCTAAAGACAGTTAATAACAGTGAGGATGCCATCATCCTCTCATCTGTGTATATTAATTTTGTAAATATAGTTTCATAATATAATAGTTTAATACTAACAAATTACTATATTTCAAGCCTATACTTTTTTTCTCAATTCCAAATTATTACACAATTTTTCAGATATGGTTTTAGCATATTGTTCTTTACCAAAGCCTATTGTAAATCACTTAAAAAGGTCAACCTTATCAGTCCAAATTGTCTCATCTATTAGAAAATAATGCAATGACTTTATATTGTTTTTAGCAAAGCAGTAGGACATTCTAGGTAAATGTCTATTTTGCTTTAAACACAACAGTTACACATACGTTTTGTTTAGAGAAACTGGCATAATGGGCGAGTTTTGCTTGTTAAAAATACAATTTTGAATAAATGTAAATATGAAACTTAATTGATCAAAAGTATTTTTTTTAAATTATTGAATTTAAAAAAAACCCTTTTTTTATGTTTAAATATTTCATTTTTGAAGCTTCACAGCAGTTAGTCTTTTATTTATTTATTTTATTTATATACATATATTATTTTTGGGGTGGGGGAGGGACCCCATGAGGGAAAGAAAGTCAACCAATTTTGGCACATAAATTTATTGTTGTGTATAACAGCCTCAAAGAATATTTGATGATTTATTACAAGTGGTGGGTTAAAGGAAAAATGCCTTAAAAATTCTAAAAATATAAAAAAATACTATTGTAATTGGAAACACATCTTTGTTTTTATAATTCTAGTATATCAGGAAGTAAATTAAAAAAAATTATTTCATACTCACATTAGCCATTCTGTGAAATTTATTATTTTCAGTGAAAAGTTCCAAAATATACTTTTTTCTTTCTTTTTTGAGAAAGGAATATAGGAGAGGGAAAAACAAATGCCAAAAAATATGTTTTAATTTTTGTATCTTACCTTCTAAGCCCTACTGCACCCTATAAAACTTTTAGCCTCTATAAGTTCTAAAATCTGGCAGTTTGTCATTTGACAGTTATACAACTGCAAATGGTCCAGGAAGAGGAAAAGAAGCATTTGAATACTCAAAAGAAGCAACTTTACATAAAAAGAGTTTTAAAGCACTGTATGAACTCTATATGAATATAAATGTGCTTTTTAAATTTAAATGTTTAAACTAATTGCATAAAATTTTTAATAAAATTTTGCATAAATAATGCAAATTTGTAAAATGGAGGATTAACAGCAAATAAATATTTTTCCTTATTACCAACAAGTTTTAAGCCTAAAAACAAAAAAGATTTAAATTTTATTTTGGAATAGTGAATTTATGATTAAAACATTTTTCTATTATCGATGTACTTTAGCTTATTTTATTGTTTGATTGATATCCATGCTTCCTCGATGCAATAGCTGTATACCTTCTGATTTTTAAGAAGCTTTATATATGCTCTGTTTCTCTAAACTATAGCCCATATTCTTGCCGTGAACATGATGATTCTAGCATATATCCTTTGATTTTTTTTTTTACTGACTACAACACTACCAAGCCTTAACATTTAACATCAATGTGAAAACATGCTTTTAAAAGAGCAACATGTTGATATGATAGATCAGTCAGCAAATTAAATTTGATTAAAACAACACATAAAAAAAACTTAAACAAATTTACAAATTTTAATTTATGTAAAATGAGAAAAACTTGACACAATGATAAGTCATTTGCAGTAATCAACTTTATTGGTGAGGACTTTTTTTTCTTCTTTTTTTTTATTTTTCATAGTAAAGAAATGTAAGAAACTGATACCCCCCCCTTCCCAAACATAATTGTAGTTAACAACAGTAAATGAGAGAAAGGCATAACATAAATTTCTTGAAAATGCAAAAATGTGGAACAAAGTGCGCAGAAAATAATTTTCATTTCCTAGAATAATCTAGAATAGAAATGAATGATACATAGTTGTTATTGAGTATTCCTAGAGTCTCTTGCGACACCACCTTTGAAAAAAAAAGTTCAAGTAGGACAGAAAAGGGGAAAAACACTACATACAACATTATAAATTAAACTTGTACAAATTATCTTAGAAATAATTCATTAACATGATGATCAGAAAATGTGTAGCAACAAGAACACATATTTAAAAAACTTTCTATTTATAAACAAAATATAAGGACAGTACAGCTACAACACTGCAAATTAAGTATTAGACATTACATCTGATGTTCAAAAAGAACAGCAAATTGACTGTAACATACGAAAAGAAGCTATCTTGCCTTAAGACTAAATCTAAGGCAAATATGCTGCCTTTGTACTGACAGCACAGGGATAAATATATAATACAGAAGACATCTTCGCGATGTTAGGAATGTGTTCTAAATAAATTCACAGGGATTTCTTTTACATACATACATATATATTTATATATATATTTTTTACAAGTAAGATATCTTTAATTTACAAGTCTTTGCCTTTAAAAATTCCAGGCCATTGAATTTAAAGCACACATACAAATGAATGGTCAGCTATGCAAATGCATGACCTACCAAAACACACAAAAGAAAAACACAGAATCACATTAAACTTCCACAGAGCAGGTATTTGTGATTTTTTCTTTTTTACATTCAAAACAAAGACAAAAAATACTTCAAAAGCCTCCTTGGCTTACATACCATTTCAAAAATATTACAGCTGTTTTAAGCTAAACTGTTCTCTCAATTTACACTCTGAGCACCCAAATTCATATAAAACCTTCCAAGTCAGAAGGCTTTGACACACACAGACACTCATACATACACACTTACACACACACACAAAAGAAATGAAAAGGGCTAAAACTCTTCTATAGCTCATGGACATTATACAGACTGTTTAATCCACAAAATTGTTTTTCTTATTTAATATCACAGTTTTAGGAGTTTGTAAAGATCCAAAGCACACAAAAAATAAAGATGTTTAAAAAAAAGAAAAAAAAAAAAAAAAAAGAAAAATAAAGCAATGTTTTATACACTTAACTTCAGACACAAAGACAATATCAACACAGACTTAATCATAAAATAGTAACTTTTCACAGGCCATGGTTTTTCTTACAAGACAGTGTTCATACTTCAATTGTGAACCGTAGCTGATTGTTGCTGTTGCCTCTCAACTTCTTCAACGAGAAGAGCTTTTTGATGAGATACAGGAGGCATCTCTGGCATTTTTTGTTTGAGGACATCAGAACCAAACCATTTTGCAAGGTTTACAGGAGACTGACGATTAGTGGATGATTGACCCGGTAAAAGATGTTGATGCTTGTTATCTAAGAGGATTATACCCATTAATAAAACATCTATCCATCATGCTGAGTAAAAATGCATTCAAAAATTACTCCACAATAAGGAATATAACAAAAAGCTATTTTCAGGCACAATTTTAAAGCCAAAATGCAAAATATTTAAATGTCCAGAAAATGAAGACAAAAGTTAAATTACTTTGACCACCATCCGTCATATTCCTTTATTTCTGTTACTACTATATAATAATACTAATTAAATCCCTACAATTTTTTAAATTCCATATTTAAATCCATGAAATAACTTATGGTGATAATAGACTTATAAAAATCAAAATATCAACTTTTTTTTTTTTTTTTTTTTTTTTTTTTTTATCAAAAAAATTAAATGGACTATCTTAAAAATTGGATTTTAATTCAACAAAACAAAAGCTCAACTTATACATGCAAAGTGAAAATTATTTTTAATTAGAAAGATGAGACAAGAATTTATGCTTTAATAAAAGAATGAATAAAAATACTGGCAATTCTATGCCATACTGCACAGTAAAAAATACATTAATACGTTAAGTTTACATGGTTTTATAATAAAGTTTTTGGTTCAACATTTGAAAAATCTGTTTATATTCAATAACAAAAATCAATAAAAATCATTTAAAAACGGATTATTGAATAGATTTTTTTCCTCCCAAAATATTTGAAAATCGGCAAAAATATCGAAAGATTTCTTTTACTAATACAATGACAAGCTTCAAGCTACATAAGATTTTTTCATATCTAAGAAATCTCACACTTAAAAATAAATACAATAAGGGTCTTTTTATTGCAATTTAACTATCTTAATTGAAAAATTTTAAACCTTTTATCAGTATTTAATATGGAGAAAAAGAAGGGGTGGATGGTATTGGAAAAATATATAGGAGCTATTTAGATTTTAATATATTCAGGACCGATTTTGAAAATGTATATAGATTTTTATAACTTAAAACTAATAGAAAGTAAATCAAACTATTCAAAAATCTTTATTTTCACAAATAAATACACATGAAAAATACACAACAATATAAAATTTCTGGTATATTAATGTAAATGTATAAATACTAACAATTTTATAATTTATTTAAAAACAGAAAACTTAACTTTTGGTAAATTTTAATAAAGAATTTGCATAAAGCAACCAAAAATTTGCAAAACCTAAAAAGAACAATGCTAAATTCTAAATATTTAATATCTAATAAATCAGCATTTTAAATATTTATTTGCATAAAACTATAATATTTCCCCTTTTGAGTTTCTTCTTGGATTACCGAGAACTTCATACCACGAAAAACAAAATTAAACACAGAGAGAGAGAAAACAAGATCCTTCTCAGTTAAAAATATTTTCTCCATTCCTTTCAGGCATGTCAAGGTGACAAACATAACTTTCATCATAAAAATAATTTACAGATTTAGATATTTTAACATTCCAGTTTAAAAGGTGACAAATAGAATTAAAAAGCTTATATTAATTACAATTCCAAACAATTTGGAAAGATTAATTGATTTTACATGTTATGCCTCCAAAAAAGAAAACAGCAAAATTTATTGAATGACGAAATGATAATCATATTAAAGAATCTAAACTTACTGAAATATTAATTCTTAAATCAATCTTTAAGTTAAATTTGGAAACTATATTCCAAAATAGGCTCATTTTTTGATGATCTATGAAATTTGAGTACTTTTCTGGTATAAGAGTTTTGTTGAGAGAAGAAAATTTGGCAATATATTTTCTGGCAACCTATTTACTGTTTTCTATGTACAAGCAATATGATTACATATTTATGCTATTAAATAAAAGAAGACATTTATCTTTTTATACACTCATAAATACATATATAAACAAGCATTAAAGCTCATTGAATTTGTTTTCATAGCTGTTTATATATTATTTGGCAAAAAAATCACTTTCTCAATTTTTAATTATACCAAGCTTTTTAAAATTATGTCAAGTCCCTATGTTGGAAAAATACTGAAATTAGATCGCAATAAAAATCTTTAAAGGTAAGTTTACAACTTAATCAGAATATATATATATATATACTTTCTTCTCTTCAAATCTTTCATACAAACATAAGATGCCAGACAATAACATTTGGCTAGTTTATTAGAAGTTAGTCCATAACCTTATAAAATATATATTTTTTAAATACTGCAGAATGGCAGATTGCGCAATTTGAAACATATGGCACAAGTTCATTTTTATAAATGAATATAATCATAGTATATTAAGCTCTTCATCACTTAAGGCACTTTTGGCAATCAATTACCTCTGTTTCCTGGAAACCCAGCAACCACTTGTGCTTGAGTAGACACTTGATTTTGACTGTTTATGAGAAGTTGTTGCAATGTAGCAGGATGAAAACGTTGGGATTGAGCTAGAGCTTGAAGTTGTCGACTATCAATGGCACCTCTTTGAAGTTGCAGAGAGAGATTCAAGTTATTAATCTGATTCATTGTATTTGTTTGAGCTGAAATTGTATGTAATTTCATTAAAATTAGGTAAGATGAAACTGCCAATTAAGACAAAAACAGAGAGTTTAGTAATCACAGAATTTTTAATATTAAAAATGGAAAAGTATGCAGATCAGTTTTTTTTTTATATGAAAAATATGTAATGCAGGATGAGTTCAATCAAAGGAACTCAAATACCAGAAGTGAAATAGACAAATGTAAACAAGAGGAACACAAAGTTTTATAATATTATGCATAAAAAATATCTGGAATATAAATTGTTCATTAGTACATACTGATAAGATAAAAAAGAAAGATTGAAGACTTTCAACTGTTATTAAATTTTCATACTGAATATATTTTTTTAGACTGCCCAATAACACTAATATATATATATATAAATATATGCAAACAGCCAAAGAAATCGTCCAAGATTTTGCTATTTATTGTAACTTTTGATTGATATTATAAATATTACACCCAAATAAAACCATATTTCTAATGTAAAATATTTTATCAAAACTATTTTTAATTAATAATTTTGATGAATCATAATTTGTTTTACAATTTATTTATTCCTCATATAGGGTGAGTCATAAGTAGCGAAACAATCGAAAAATAGAACCTTAGAAATTGCCCCTAGATACATACTTCCAGTTGCAAAGTTTCATAAAAAAAGGTGAAAATTTTGTAACTCCATGGGAGATCTAGTTGGAAAAGTAGGAAAATTAAATTTTTATACGGCCCCCGTAGGCCAAAATTCCCAGTTAGAAAATTATTCCTTAACCATTCCTGAATTGAACAAAAAAACTTATCTCCATATCTAAAAATCTCTGAGATACTAAAATTCAAAATACACCACCATTTAACCATGCCTCTAAACTAAGAGTTTTTGACATATTTTGAAAGCAAATTAGGGATAATCTAAAAATTGTCCATTATTAAATATTGATTTAAGACTGTGCCTTTCATTTGTACATAAAAAAGCAGCATACAGATTTAATGCTGAATCTGCTGGCTTTTGCTTTCAAAATATGCTGGTAGTCTGCACTAGAGGTCTGCATGGGTCAAGATATCTGTCAGGTCCAGAACTGATTCATGGAGAAAAAAAGTTCTGCCTCGCCTGGAAAAGTGTTAATATTATAACCTGGCCCGGCCCAGAAAAATGTTAATATCATAACATGGCCCAGACTGGAAAAGTTTAAATCATAGCCAGGGTCAGCCGTGAATTTCTACATAGTTTTTTTACTTCATTATGCTTAAAAATTGTTTCGTATGGAGGAATTCAGATAAATAATTATAGCATTTTGTTTTTCATATTTATATATTTTATTATTAAAAAAGTCCCAAAGGATGCGATATATTTAATTTATCAATGAATCTATATGTAAATGTTTCACTTATAGTTTAATATCATTAATCCATATTCCATGTATTGGAGACTCTGAAAAATGTTAGACAGTAAAACCTTTTAAGATGCTTTTGCATCTGGATGCGCAGTTCAGTTCAGCACAGTTATTTCATGCATTTATTCATAAAATCTAAATTTTAAAAAATCAGACCAGTAAAATTATTTTAAAAATTTATTCTTTCATAAATTGGAAACTTATTAAAAAAAAAAAAAAATGCTTTTTCGCACTGATAATGGACGAGAATTTGTTAAAATTAGGAAAACTAAATGATTGCTTTTACACTTTGACATACTATAAACCACACAATATAAATTTTATAAATTTAAGATAAATTGAATTTTTTTTCTTTAGATAAGCTGTTTATTGCATTTTTTTTTTTACTGAGCACTGATGTAAATATTTCTTAACCTTAAATATCTGTAAAAGTGAAAAATTCAGGAGGAGGAGAGGGTTGACCAAGGAGGGGCTTTTTTTTTGTTAAGTTTGGGAAAACTAAAGAATTTATTGCTTTTAACTTTGACATAGTTTATAAAGCATAACAATAAAGTTTTCTTCAAAAAGATATTAAATGAAAACCTCTGTGCAATCTGCGATCTTACTTACTCACTTGTTTTTTTCTGATTTTTCTCCAAAATAGTCACTTTAAGGATTTAGGACTAAAATAGTAACCATAATAGCTTGATGCTGAAAATAGTTGCTTTTAGTAGCATTTTGGTAGTAATGGCAGCACTGAACTGTTTGCAGTCTACAAACTGATAATTTTAATAGCCAAATTGCTTAATGGTACCACCAATTTTTTAATACAATTTCGATCTCATAATATATATGAAAAACTTTTGATTAATAAAAAATAGTTTGTAAATTACAGTTAGAATGAATTATTTAAACATTTGAGGAGAAGAAATGCCTTATGCCTAAAAGGGTTAAATGAAAAACTATTTTTTAACATGCAAATTGTTCATTTAAACCAAGTCCTCATTTTATTTATACTTGCATTAAACAAGTTTGACTGTATCAACTCAACATCAACACTTGTCGAACTTACGATACAAACAGATTATCTAACTTCCTGAATAGTTTATTGAATCAATAGCTAATAGAATCCTAGTTAATACCTCTAATAGGATTCTGTACAGGATTTCGCAGCAATGGAAAATTCAAGTTTGGTGCAGTTACACTTCCAGAAGATGAGAGATTTACAGGCCGCAGTAGGCTAGGATGGTGAGGATTTAAAGTAGCAGGTCTGTGATTGAGAGCAGCATATGTAGCAGCCATTTGCAATTGTGGCATGGCAGAAGTGTTCTGGGGTCGAGCCATTTGATGCTGCCATGGAAACTTGGCCATATTGTCAAATCCTGGATCAGCATCATGAAGGTTATGAGCTATAAAAAAAAAAAGAATAAATTTTTTACATATTTAAACATAGCATTACCTTTGATGTTGAAAACAGAATTATTTTTTAACAATATTTTAATGTTTAAAAAATATTTATCACAGTAATTGATTATCTTTGAAATATATACATAATGAGTCAACTGGATAGATAAGAATATAAGTTTAAACTTTATTCTACCAAATCAATCTACTACAGTTTTCAACTTATAATTCAACTAGCTGTTACCCGTGACTTCGTTCACATAACATTAAAAGAATAATTAATTTATCAATCAAGCAAAAGAATTCGTTGATTAAAAGCATGTGTAATTAACTTTTTATCACGATTTACCGTAAAAAACTTCTGATGATCCCTATTTGCAGATTTTTTTGCTGGTTGAAATTTTCCTTTCAGCAATTTATACTAATAGATAGCAACATTTTTGAATACTTTTTTCAGCCCTGTAGTTTATCTAGTAGCTTTAATACACAAAAATATTTTTCTAAAATTTAGTTAAACAAAAATATTCCTTATTACTACCTGAATTACATTTTCAGAAATTATCATTCGAAGACAACCATGTATCCAGTTCTTTGCATGACCCTGTATATCATTTTATCTATATACTACAAACATTTCTTAGTTTACCGAATGCAGTTCAAAATAAAAATGCATATTTTATTTTAAAATCACCTTTAAGTAAATTACGCTCATATTCAGTAATCTTTCAGAGATATTTTGTGTAACACTATATATCTAAATTGTGCAACTATTAGCATTTATACACACCATTTAATATTCAGTGAAACTTAAAAGCACATATCATAATTCAAAATGCATTTCATCCATGCAACAGTCATCATCCATCATATACAGTACCTCAGATAGAATATGTACTATTTGAAGTCTTTTGTGTGCCCCTGTAAATACTACGAGTTTCGTATTATGAGGGATATAACTCATAATAAGCTTCAGCGACGTATATCAATTAGATTACACATGAAATCGTTTATCACAAAATATTTCGCAAACAATTCCTTCCATCTATTATTATGCAATGGAATTTTTCTGTGGAACCCTGTAAATGAATAATAAGTGTCCTTTTCACTGCATGCTTTACAAAATGCATATTTTAGTGCACTTTGTTGATGCATATAAATTTGAATATGTTTCACAGGGTGTAACATCGTTAAAATTCAATTGAAACGATTTTCCCCCATAATGCCGTAATGTAAGCAAATATTTGACTATCCCTGTGAATAAACTAATCATGGTAGAAACTTCACTTTCTATAGGTATTCGTGCTAAGGTAAATGTTAATAACGTCCAAAAATTTCATGGCAATCCGAGTATATTTATGAAAGTTAGAAAGCAGCCAGACGAACAGATAAACCGAAAGCATAACTTTTCAACTTTGTTGGAAAGTGTTAAAAAATTGAGTCAAAAATATATTAATCAGTAGTTTTATTTTCCGCCTTTTCCCCACAAAAAATTTCTCCCATTGATAATTATGAGTTTTGAATAAAAATTTTCATTTATATGTAAATTATAACTTATTATTTAACATAAGTAAAAAATACTTCTCATTCATTTTAAATATGACGTCATTATTTATCTAGCTCCATTAGCTACTGATATTTATGCCCCTTGTATTTTTAACGACTACTATAAAGTACCTGTTTTACTTGAACTATGGCATAACATTTTTCCAAGTGAAATATTTTGTTGAAAATATAATTCTTTTTCATGCTTTTTATTTATAATTTATGTCGTCATTTTTGACACAAAAATTCTCATTAACTAAACAAATACCCTTGTTAAATATATTATAAAAGATACACCTTTTATTTTTATTTCAAATATGACATCATTTATTTTCTTTTAAATTATTTTTTCATTTTTTGCATGGAAATTGCTCAATTGAAAATTTATTGTCGCTGAGAAATTATCATTCCAGATTTCTATTTTATTGCCAACAGGAAAGGAAAATGGTTAAATTTTATCTAAAAAATGACTACTGATTCTATGAAAATAATGAAATTTTGAATTATTAATTAAAATATTTGAATAAAATAAATAAAACATAGCCTATGTTCATTTCCGGGCTATAATCTATCTATATGCAAAGATTCAAAGACCAATCCATCTGTTTTGAAGCAAACTTCATTCCAACTTTCGGACACATTTCACATTTTATAATATACTAGCGGACCCGACAGACGTTGTCCTGTCACCGACAGACGTTGTCCTTCTTGGCACCAACTTCAGAAAATCAAATAAATGTACGTAAATATGGTAATATGCACGATGAACACTACACTCTTAATTTAATTTCTTATTACAATTATGTAAGGAAATTATTTTTCACTCTTCAGTATATTTTGAAGTCGGTCCAATTTTTCATAGAAAAGTTAATTTTTCTCTTTTTAGTTAAAAGTTAACGATTTTCTGAAGTCGGTTAATCAAAATTATAATACAGGAAATATTATTGTAAAGCATACACGTTTGTCAGGAGTGGGGTTCGAACACGCGATCTCTTTCTTAAAGAAGCTGAGCTTAAATTTGGCGCCTTAGACCGCTCGGACATTCCGTCCGCACTCTATTCATCGAACTTATTCAACACTTTTAATTAGCGAAAAATCACTAACTATTAGTTTTTGCCTAAATACTAAAAAAGTACTGAATCAATTTCGATGAAATGTGAATCTAAACCATTCTCGAATCCACTGGAACGCACACACAAAATTTCATTAAAATCGGCCCAATCGTTTAGGAGGAGTTCAGTGACATACGCACAAAAGATTTATATATATAAAGATGATTTATTTTGTACTTTTTATTTGGATTTTTTATTAATATTCTACTAATTAGTTGTTTTTTTTTCTGATTTCAAATAAGAATTATGTCAAAATGTAAAATTTGGCTATTAGTATGGCGATTTGTACAATTTGGCGAAATTGGTCGACGGAACCTAAATACCTAAGTATTTATAAATGTATGGTTGCATATTATAATTAACTTGATTATCCCATCTATCAATTTTGCCAAATTGTACAAATCACCAATCTCATAGCCAAATTATTCATATTCACATAAATTTCATTTTAAATAATGAAAAAATAAACAAATAGAAAAAATATTGATAAAAATACAAATAAAAAGCCGAAATAAAAATCACTTAATGACGTTTTAAACAGGTGTATAATATTTAATGTCATTGGATGCGACATTTACGATCATCCATTATTGGCATGTAATCTTATAATTTGGCGATGTTTTTTTTGCGCTTTACAAATGAGGAAGAATTCAATAACCTGTTTTTTTCCCGTCAACCATAAAATGATCGCCAAACTATAAGATTAAATGACAATAATGGATGATCGTGAATGTCAGATTCAATTAGTATGGCGATTTGTACAATTTGGCGGAATTGGTCAACGGAACCTAAATACATAAGTATTTATAAATGTATGGTTGCATATTATAATTAACTTGATTATCCCATCTATCAATTTTGCCAAATTGTAATTTGGCGATGGGGTTTTTTTTTTTTTTTTTTTTTTTTTGCGCTTTACAAATGGGGAAGAATTCCATAACCCCCTTTTTTTTTTTTGCATTAAATGAAAGATATTTTGATTTAATATAAGGGTAGACATAATTAAAAGCCTTTTACAAAAAAGTCAATGACCAAATCCTAAGACCTGGAGACCAGACTGGTCGCCAGGGCGGAGTTCTGAACCAATTTCGATGAAATGTGAATCTAAACCATTCTCGAATCCACCGCAACACACACAAAAAATTTCATTAAAATCGGTCCAGTCGTTTAGGAGGAGTTCAGTTACATACACACGCACAGAAGATTTTTATATATAAAGATATAAGGATTTTCAAGTAAGTTTACCTCTTTTGGGACTTCATTTAAATAATAGTTATTTTTTAAATCCTAAAAAGCCAATTTTTATATCATAGTAACTGTATAAGAATTGTACATTAACAGGGCTCGAAAAATAGCACTCCCGGGATCCCGGGGAACCCAAAAATCATTTCTGGGAATGTATATTTTTTCATTCAGGTTCTCGGTTGGGAACCTAGCAAGTCGATGTGTCCAAAAGCGGTGGCGTTGACGCGTTATAACACGTGATTTATGCATAAAATTGTAGACAGGACTTAAAAATAGCTCTTAAACAGCCCATAAGATGCATAATTTCTTCAAAATGTTACAAAAAAAAAAAAAGAGCCCGATTTTCGTCAAAAGATCACAGAAAAAATGCAAATTCCATCAAAAGATCGCAAAAAATGGTAAATTTTGTTAGAAAATCACGAAAAAACAGCAAATTTCCTTGAAAAATATTGAAAAAAAAAATTCCTGTTTAAAAATCCCGAAAAAATATTCATTAAAGCGTCGCAAAAAACCCCCCAGCAAATTTCATCAAAAAAGTGATAGATGTTGTTAAAAAATATTAAAAACAGGTTTCGTTCAAAAATTGCGATAAAATGACAGGTTTCATTAAAATATTGGGATAAAACGTCAAAAATTGTCAAGAAATAAAAAAAGGCTAATTCTATCAAAAAAATGGCAAAATTCGTCAAAAAATTGCAAAAAAAGACAAAATTCCAAAAATTGCAAAAAAGGGGCAAAATTAAAAAAAATCGCAACAAAATGACAAATATTGCCAAAAATGGCAGATTTTGTTAAAAGATGGCGAAAAAACCGTCAAAATTTTTCAAAAGACCGTGAAAAAAATGGCAAAATTCAAAAATTTGCGATAAAATTGACAAATTTCGTCAAAATGCCCATACATAAATTTTCCTGGGAACCTTAAATTTTCAAATTTTCGAGCCCTGATTAAATAGTATCTACATTGTTTTGTCTTTAAAAAATGAAGAGCCTTTGAATAGAGTCGAGAACCTTTGAATAAATACTGGATTTTTATGAATCTTTTGGTCATTTTCAAGAATGAACATTTTGCTAGTGATTTATTTTTAACTTTCTTCATCTTCGTATTGAATAAGTTTCAAAATCATACTTTTTACTTTATAAAAAGCTGGCTTATATTAGCAAATGCCTAAATTTTCCCACATGCTTTTGTTTGATATGCTATGTGTTACCTGGTATTAAAATGTATTAACAGGAATCTCACTCAACTTATGTACTAAAAAAAGGACTTTATTTTGAAAAAGGCTATCGATTTTAGCAAATTGCAAAATGCCCCCTCCCCACACACACCACCCCTTTATGTGTCACTCACTTAAATACTCAAAGAATAAGCATGCTCAGTGTGGTGACAAATGTTAATTTTTCCTGATATTTCCAGGTTAGCCTCAAATTTTTGAATATAACTTTTGCAACATTACTCTAATACATACAGTTATTACTTACCAAAAATTTATATTAAATATATATCACACTACAAATTCTAGGATAGTTAAACAAGACATTACTGCTTGTTAGAACTTTTGATACTGTAGAATGTAAGATTACAGTTATATCAAAACAACATCTAGTGGGGAGCTCAATTATTGCACATCTCAGTAGTGGTAATAACGACAAACTAAACTAGTCGTTGGGGGCCACCATAATACTTATCCATCATTTATATGCATATGAAAATAAAATATGTGAAAACTATTTATACAATGTATTTCAATTCCAAAACTAAATTTAAATGTTGTTAATACACATAGTAATACTCTATTAATGAATTGCTGATGCACCAATTTCAACAAATTATATAAAATGCCAAACTACTCAAGAAGTACCAAACTACGTAAAAGAAACATCATTATAACTCCAAAAATAATAATCATATTAACTAACAGTTTGCTGCGTCGGATTAAGCGTCTCATTTTCAATTAAAATATACCTCTGAATTGTAATTTGAATGAAATACAGGATCATGAAAAATCGAAGAATGTGGAAAACAGGATTACAAATATCTCGACAACTAATAATCTGATCGACTTCGTTCTTTATGCAAAATTTGTGTTTTTTTATTGATTTTTACATGCATTCCTTAAAATAATAAAATTCGAAAACTTTTATATACCTTTCGTCAGAACGAATTTTTCGAGAATCCGGAAAAAATAGTTCCGGATAATCGAGGTTGCTGATATTCAATAGGCTTCGTCCCATTCTTACATACTAAGTACACACAAAATTTCAAGTCTCTATCTCAATTTGTTCGTAAGATAGAGTGTTTACAGACAGACAGACAGACGGACGGCAATTTTTTTTTTTTTTTTCTAAAAATGTTTTTCGAAATTTCCAGTGTCTAAAACGTGTAAATCCGTCAAATTTTTTTTTCCCGATTTTCAAAACGATTGCAAGATTTACCCTATACTACGTATGATGGGTAAGTAATAAGAATAACTTTAAGGGGCGGGGAACACATTATTCTGAAAAAAGGGATACATTTTTTCAAGAAAGGGAACAAGAAATTCAAACAGGTTCGATTAAGATGTTGCATAGCAAAAATTTAACATTCATAATGCAACACTAATTATTCCAAACACTCTTTTGTCCAAAATTGCCTGATTGAATGATATTTTACATCTGGTATGTCAATCAACTCATATAAAAAAGCACCCAGTTGTATTTTTTACCCCAATAATATTATTTACTAATTTTGATATTCTGGCTTGTAAAAGTTTGTAAGGACAAAAATTTTTAATTTGTTTATTTGGCATTATAATTTGCTGTCTCCCTCCCCCCTCAAACAAAAAGTGGTCAACAAGATAATAGACAAGTGCTGTTTGAATTTTTTTTTTTTTATTTTTTTTTTATTGTCTAAAGTTTCAAATATGTAAAGAACAGATGTGAAATATTCTTGCACAATCATTGCATTTCCATTTTAAAGCTTTTCAAATCTTAAAAATAAATGTTTCAATTAATAAATTTGAAGTTTTGTGACAATCCTTGAGAATGACATTTACAACTTAAAATTTTTTTAGATATTGATCTTTTTCCATATTCAAAATGCATAATATAGTGAGAATTTAAACAGAAATGTTCAAAAAGTTCGAACATTCACAAGCGACTTAATTCACATTGTTTAGCTAAGTACATAAAATTTCCCATTATCTGGGAATGATTTGCAATATCAAATTTCATCAATTATAAATTTGTAGAAGGAACATACGATTATTTTTTTTTTCATCATAGAAATATGTTCAGACTTTATTTTTTTTCTTTTTTTAGTTGAGCCGATGCCAAAAGTACATAACAGGAATTTGTTGACAACATTTTAAAAGTATTTCAAGATTAATATTTTAATTTTAGAGCCTCCGTTTTCATGCTCCTAAAAATCGGTTTAAAAAAACTTTTTTTTTTTTTTTGCTTCTTTTCATAAAAACTACTGGTTAACTGCGTAAAA
The DNA here is from genome assembly GCA_964019185.1 of Maratus speculifer. NCBI lineage: Eukaryota > Metazoa > Arthropoda > Arachnida > Araneae > Salticidae > Maratus > Maratus speculifer. Next base: position 199,516,310 of record OZ025290.1, read on the forward strand.
GTTATTAGTTTCATTCTTATAAAATATTGTACTACTATGGCAAAAAAGCATGAGTTCTGTTTTCGAATAAACACAGGATTTCAGACAGAAAGAGAGGATCTCACTGCTTCTTTATGTTACTAACAATGTAAATGCTTTCAAATTAAAATATATTTCTCCTTATTTCACATTAATAACAATTTAGTTTACTTTCAGTTTTTAAAGGATTGTAAAACATTATAAAGAAACTTAGGCAACATTCTTGTTTCTCAAAATAAGTTTTTTTTTTCCTTATTTTTGTATAAATAAAATTTTTACCATGAACTTGAGTCTGAAGATCTGTGTAAAAATAGAGTCAAGCAGGTTTCAATCACAGATAGAGTCCAAGAGCTGAGATTTTTTTCTTCTTACACATTACTACTATTACAAAGACGCACCGCTTAACATCTCTATTAAAATAAATTTCCAGGTTTGTTTAAATTTCTTTGATATTTCCAGGGCAACAAAATTTCCCAATATTTCCATTTTCCCTAATCTGTGACCACCCGGATTGCTCCAATTCAAATCCACTTAATTCTGAAATTTATCTTTAAATTAATGCTATTGGCAGAGATTACGAACCTAACATTGATACCATTTTATTTAAACTACTATATACAGCATCCTTATTCTTCGAGTTTATCCCTAGTCTTCTCTTTTGAAAAGTAGCATTATTTTAAATAAAAAGAGATATTTGTGTGTGTGGTGTTTTTTGAAGAGATCACTGGAAGCAGAATTACAACAGTAATTCATGTGCTTCAAAATTTCGAATTTTGTAATTATTCTGTTAAAATGTACCAACTTTATATGCTCCATTTAATTACAAAATAGTTTTAAAGTAAAAATCTTGAAATAAAAAACTTTTCTTTGGTGGGGAATCAATCTTCAAGGCTAAATATCTGGTATACTTTTTGACCCTTTCGAGTCCATTTTATTATTTTAAGAACAAAATTACTTTTAATTTAATAATGTTAATCTTAGCTATCCAAATAAACTTACTGAATTTTAAAGACTCTCTCATTGTCTGAAATGTAATGAATGTACTTATTTTGTGAACTTATAACTATTTAATTCCTATTTATATCGTAATTAGGCTGAAGAGTTTTTGGGAGGCATTTGGAAAATACTGTATTACATCAGGCACAAATATTGCAACTTTCTAATATTTTTTTGCATTTTATCATCACACATGATTTATTCAGAAAAGTAACTTATATTTTTAATTTAAAGAGTGAAATATATGTATAACAAAGATATAGTCAACCATGCAAAGAAAATGAAGAAAATTATTATTGTTATTACTAATTGTCTAAACATAAATCATAATATGGAAAGGCATAGCCTAACACTATCCTTTCTATATGTAAAAAGCAGGGCTGCCAACCTCTGCGAGTAAAAATGTGTAGTTTGAACATCGAAAATGTGTAGTTTTAAGAAATCAAGTGTAGTCAAGTTGTGTTACCGCATTCGACCCCGAAAGGTAAAAAAAAAAAAGTTTGAAATATATTATAAAAAACACTTTTTTTTAAAATACATTGATTTAACTATCATACATATTAAAATAGAAGAAATTTTACAAATCAAAATATAAAACTTACCTTTTATTTCATGGGTATTCATCATGAAAATTAGTTTAACAGCATTTTGGTCAGTGCTACCACCAGTTAAAAGTGAAAATGGCATAATTTTTAAAATAGTAATTATATCAGAGCAGGTTTTATTTGCCATACATTTTAAAATGGCTGTCGTTTTGGTTCGCGCGCTAGCATTGTGCTTGGCGATTTTGGAATCTGGGAACATTGCTTTAAAGAGATAACCTGCATGGTCAGTTGCACTTAATTGCACGTTATGTTCAATAAGAAATAAGGAAAAAAGCATCTCTGCTGTGGTAATACTTATCGACACGTCGCTTTTGACAAAGAAATTGTCCGGAATTTTTTCAACTTTTGTTTTCGTTCTTTGTTCTTGATATGTCTCTTTGACTTTATATGACACGAGCAATAAAATTTTCCCCGTGATTAAAGTGAAAAGTACTTTCGCAAGTAATACAGAATGCTTCATATCAAGATTTATCTGAAGCACGCAAAAAAAAGCTACTTCACTGAATCGGACATTAGCCAACTCGGATCGGAACTTTTGATCCGAAGTACTTTTCTTTGTTCGATATCTCAGTCACTCATTTTGACAGAGAAATAAAAGAAGTGAACAGGATTAATTATTCAAAATGATGTCATATACCATATAATATAACTTCTGAAAACGTAGCTTGACTTTAGCCCGAACAATCCCATACAAAATCAAAACACAAGAAAAGTACGGCTACCGCTAGAGACAGGAAAGATCTTCACACACGTAACCCAATCACAGCGCCGTATTAATATGCGCACGCACTTTGCGTCAGATGTTACGATTCAGGGGATATGACTGCGTTTCGTTATCGAGGAGGAAAAGGCTTTTCAAACCTGCTTCCTTCATAACCGGCAGCAGCGTTTAAGGATTGCACAACTGCAGCGCGCTGATAGTAAACAAAAGCGGAAAAGCGTAATTTGAAGTTCGCGTAGCATAATGCGTAATTTAGAAGCTAAAGCGGAGTAACTATGCTGTAGGCGTAGTAGTTGGCAGCCCTGAAAAAGTAACTAATTGTTAAGACAAAATACTTGACGAAAAGACGTCTACTATTAAAAGTACAACAGATCTGAAAGGGTTAAGCTTCCACATGCCAATTCCACTGCTCTGTTACTCCTCACATTCTTATCATTCTTATGAATAATTATACTTGCTGTATACTTTCAATTTAACATGTTCATATTTTGTTATTTTTACTCAATATTTGTTATAGTTAAATACTTATTTGAATAAACTTCAAACTATAATATGTCTGACAAAGATTATTTCCATCTTTGTTTTACACACCTTTAAAAGTGACAAAAATCAAAAGAGAAGTTTGCAGAAATAAATTGTTTATTCCAGACTTAAAAAAAAAAAAATCCCCAACATTTAAAAAATAAAATCATAGAAAGAGGAAGTTTCTCAACTTGATAAACAAAAAATTTTCTAAAAAATATTAGCCAGACAACATTGTACAAAATATTAAAGATATTAGATTCTCTTTTGAATAAAATAAAGTGATTTTATTGAGAAGCAAGATATTTTGTGGCACAGAAACTATGAGAAAAATTACAAAGAAAAAAAAGTGTGCCAATTTATTAACTTGGTAACACAATGAAAAATTCTAATTTTTTTTTTTTTTTTTTTTAACACAAAATTCTTTAAAAAATCCTATTTATTTTGATAATTTTAATTATTTTACACTTAAAACTTTTTGATTGTATTATTTATAACTATTAAAATGCCATGATTTTAATCAGATTAGAATTTATTAGAATATAGATTTAACATGCAGACAAGAAAATTTTCTTAAATCTTAAATTGTACCAAACACCCATTTGGGTGATAAAATTCATTCCATATACTTTTTCAATTACTTCTATTTTTTTTTTAAAAGCACATTTTCTTAACACAAATTTTACAAATATAATTGGAGGTCAGTTTCTGTCTTTGCGAATATATAAACAAAATTGCATCAATAAATCAGATTTTACTTCCCGCAAATGAATTACCATTTTTAACTCTATCCTGATGTCTATATTGCATCAATGCAAAATTTCATGAAAATGGGACACTGGCATGTTTTTGATATAATATTACATTTCTACAAACAAACAATGAGCTTCTGCTTTAATTTGTGTTAAATTCTTTAAATTAATAATTTGAAATACAGGATTAAAATACAGATAAATAAGTTAAATATATCACAAGTCAACAATAATAAAAAGAATATGAAGCAGCACAAAAAGAAATTAATTTAAAACATATAGGCCATGAGTCAACATCTCATGCAGTTATCATGTAAGGAAAAAAGGAAAAAAAAAAAAAAAAAAAAAGTAGTGTGAAATATGATCCTCCCCAATTTAAAAATAATTCATACACAGGATATTAAATAATAATCAATGAAATTTTTTTTTATAAACACAGAGAAATTTTTTGTTGTTTACCTTGTCCACTAGCAGATAAAAATTGTTTGTTAAGAGGCAAAGCAGTTTTTGTAATGTTTGATCTTGTAAGGTCACTAGAGCTCACACTCTGGTTCATTCCCACTTTGACAATTGGACGTCCTTGGTTTGGTACTGATAATGAAGGCCCTACAGAATTCATACTGCCATGAATGGATCTTGGTTGCGAATTTGACTGGCCAATTAAAGCTCGAGGTGTCTGAACTTGACCTAGTGTCGTATTGCTCTGTGAAGATACATAGATACTGCTACTACTAGCTGCACTCAAAACACAATCCACAGAAGTTTGATTCAAAGCAGCATTTATTTTCTGATTGTTACTAATGCTAGATGAATCACATTTGGAATCCACTAAGAATGGAAGAAAGAAATAATAAAAAGGATGTAAGCTGAATTCTTAAAATTACAATTTCTGAAAAAAATCAAATATCATTATGGTTGGCATCTTTATTATAGCATTAAAAAACTACTTTAAGGATGTGGATCAGAGAAATCTTAAATTCCACTGACTAATATTAAACCTGTGCATTTTTAATTTAAAAGCATATTCTTAAAAAATTAACATTCTGTTCTAAATGACAAAATATGCTTAACTTATGTTTTAAAACAAACTGTGCATAATATTTTAACACTCCAAATAATATATGTATTTTAGAAATATTTTTGTTAATGTCTTGCTGATCAACATCCTTAACTTTTTAAAGACCAAGATATGTCTATTGGAAACAAAATTTGCACCCTTTTGTTATAGCTGCGTTAGAGCCTTAATAAATTTATATAATAAATTTATAATATGCAGAGAATATGCAGATCAGGAGCCTAAACATCAGATCTGCAAGCTTTACAGAAATTAAAAATTAAATACATTATGCAAAGTTATTCTGAAACTCTGATGAGTGCTTATTCTGGTAAAATTTTTAGCTTGAAGGTGCATTTTTAGTAGCCAATTTAGTTTAAGAATGGAAATAATTATTTTCTGCTAATAAATGAAGTAGTTTTCAACATTGATAATTTTGTGATATTAGTGACATTTGCTATCCATTTACCTTTCAAAAGACTAAAACATTAATTTTAAATTAAAAATCAAATCTTTATATTAACAGTGCACAGACAATAAATCTTGATGCATTGACAGCAATTTTCTTTAAATAAGAATATGATAACCTAAGATAATTTTATTTTAACATTTTTATTTTCAATAAATGATGTCATTCATCTCCTTTCCATGCTTAATCAAATCCATCCAACCTTGTAATACCAAGAAATTAGTTTTTTTTTTAATTTCCAGTATGATGGTACATTTAAATCCACCCCCCCCCCCCTCATTTTCACATTTTACATGAAAATCTTTCAATTGAAAATAAGAGAAATTATTTCAGATCTTGACTTTCTTGCTAGTGATAAAAAAAAAAGAGTTAAATATTATAGAAAAATGTCAATTCTCTATAAAAGGAATAATTTATAAGGTCTAGTACAGTCCCTAGGGTCATTCTAGAGTTGGAAGCCTAAGGTTAAATATACCTTCCAAAAATACGATTCATAGGGCATCCAAATAAATTTGGTTGTCCCACACTTCAATGTCATTTCAGCAACTGGCCTAGGTAAATAACAGATTGTAAAGGTAATATGATACCAATATGCACAGAAAAGACATAGCATAAGATAGCTAAGCCCAACTAGCTAATCTCTGAAAACATTAAAGAAAAAGGGGCTACATAATTCGGCAATATTGTTTTCACACATTGTTTATGCCATATCTCAGATAGTAGTCAAATTTCATTCTTGAATTTTTTTTTTTACATAAAACTACCAGAAAACATTATCAAAGGCCAGAATTTTAGCTTTTTATATTGTGCCCCACCAGAGATAAAGCCTAAAAAGTAGTTTTTGAAATTGTTTTCGCAATGAAATGTTAATTCTCAGATCTGGAACTTTTACATGGTGGCTACAGAAATGATGAAAAAAAGGTTCCCTGATTATCTATATCATATTTCCCTGATTTTTATTATTAAAGTAACATATACACTATTTGTTTAACGTATGCTGCTTTATTGTATATCACACTTATTCAGCTTAGAAATACTCTTTTGGTAAGAAGAAACAAAAATTGTATAGTATTTAATTAGCAGAGGTGTCACATATTGCGATTTATCCCTAATTATTACAGATATAACAAAAGTTACAGCGTTACAGGCATCAGATAAAAAAATTTGCTATACTTCGTTTCACCTTAACTTGGCAGCACTGAATATTCTACAAGAGCCGGAATACAGCCGTTGCCATAGAAACCAGGGTTTGCTCGAAAAACGCAGGGTTGCAAATAAATAAGGAACAGCGCCATTTTGGCGGTAAAATATAATGCGTGTGCATAAATTTATATGTTTTGAGGATCCCATGATATTAATTTTATTACATAATCATTTACTAAAATAACGAATATCATTTTTATTCTTTTCTTTGTTTCACATTTTTTTTTTATTAATTTCAGTTTTATTTCATATACTTGTTGATCTGCCCGACTCACAAAATGCGAAAAAAATACAAAAATCCCGAAAAATTTTAAAAACTTTGCACAAATTCCGGAAAAACTCTGTTGAAAAGATGGAAATTTTTACTGGAATAAGCTAAAATCTTGAAAGTGAATTCCATGCAAGAATGTCACATTTTTTTAAAGCATTTTCTTTGCGATTTTTTCGTTTCAGTGTGATTTTTAAAAAATCGCATAGGAGAGAGGACAAAATTTATGTATTTAAATTCAAAATTTAAAACCTAATACCTCTTACAAATGTTAAAAAAAGCTTCAAAGAGCAAAAAATTCTATAAAAAAATTAAGAAAATAAAAATAGAATTCTAAGTGAATTTTATTGAAAAGAGGAAAGCATTAATTTTATTGAGTTAAAAGACTAAAGCCATATTCTCCGAAAATCTATTTAAAACAAAAAAATTTATTATTTATACTCAACAACTGGCGGAAATCTGGAAAAAACCAGGTACCACGCTATCTGAGTATCTTTAATGTACATAAAATTATAGGTATTTGAATGTAAAAATATCATGATTTTTAAAAATTTAAATTATTTTATAATTTTTTTATTTTTTCTCGCCCATGCTTTTAAAATACATAATTTCTGATAAAAAGTTTGTTTCGTAAACAATTACATCTCTAATTACTAATATAAAATATTTTGCTTTAATTCTAAAATTATAATTATTAGTTAGAAATTTAAAAAATTATATAAACTGCAAATTAGTAATTTCATTAGTTAGTAATATCCAATAACATTATGTACGTAAAAATCTCATAATTATGGAAAACTATATTAAATATAATAGATATTTACATTTATTAAAATAATTAAAAACTGCATTTAACATTAAATTGCTAACACTGCCTAAAATTAAGGGGCTACTTTTTTTATGCAAAAACACTCCAATTTAATCTTATGGACGATTTTTTTTAAATATTTCGTTTGCATTTCAATATTTTATTGGGGTTTTCATTCTTGCATTGGATGGTTGAGCTTAATCTTTACAAATACCTTTTACTTTTTAGGTTTTGTCAGTAGGATTTCCTTGGGGGGGGATGAAGGGGGGGGGGATTTTTTAATTTTCAGACTTTGTTTCGAAAGTGAAATCATCCTACCAAAAAAAGTCCTAAAACAAAATCGAAAAAGTAAAAAGGGTCTTTGTCATGCTCAACCTCCAGTGTCGAATTCAGGAGATGGCTTGGGGGACATTTCTTACTGGAACAATGAGATCCCCCCCCCCCCTGAAAAATTTGAGATTGTGGGTTTTCAATGGGAAAAAATTGCAATATCTCCCCCCCTCCCCCCCTTCCGAAGCCGCAGAAAAGTATCTGAATTTAATACTGTCGACCTCAGCTATGAAATGCAAAGTTAATAAGTTAAAAATACTGAAAAGCAAATTAGATATTTTTAAAAATTTCTTCCATAGAAGTAATATTAGCGAGCGGGATTTTTCATGAGTGAAGTAGCATTTTAATAATTACTAAACAATTGATTCTCCATGTAGTAACATAATATTACTATACTGTTTTATTCTTGACTTCTTGAGTTTTATTCTTGCTTCAGAACTTTTCATAAAAGCAATATAAGAATGCGATGAGTGACAAGAGCATTGGAATTGACAGACGCTTAAAAAACGCGTCAGGTATTTAACCTTGAAGACTGGTTCCTCGCCAAAGGAGAATTTTTTAAGCCACGATTTTTACTTTATACGTACGCTTAAAATAGAAATTACTTTCGAATTAAATACTTTTAACAGAGAAATTACTTTAAATATATGCTATAAAATCTTTAATTTATTAATTTGTAAACATAACTATATAAATTTCTACGCATTTTCACCATAATATTAAAAAATATCGGAGAACTATTTTTCACGGCGGAATGTTACTGTTTCTACCTTTCACAGTGCTGCCAAGTTAAGGTGGAACAGAGTATAATTTCTCAAAGGATCGCTTGAAATAATGCAAATTTTGGCATAAAATCGCAGAAAAAACATATTTTGTCAGAAGATCTTATTAAAAAAAAAAAAAAAAACGCTTATTTCTTCAAAGTTTTGTGGAAAAAAGTACAAATTTAGTCAAAAGATCATGTAAAAGTGCAAAATTTGTCTTTAAGATCGCATAAAAAATACAAATTTCATCCAAGACTTGTGTAAAAAAAATATGCGAATGTCATGAAAAGTTCACATAAAAGCAAGAATTTAGTCAAAAGATCGCGAATAATGTACAAATTTCGTGGAAAAGCGAAAAATGTGCTGATTTCGTCAAAAAATAATGAAAAACATGCAAATTTTGTCAAGAATTCATGAAAAAGGTGTACATTTCATCAAGAAATTGTGAAAAATGTGCCAATTTAACCAAAAGATTGCTAAAATCGACGAATTTCATTGAAAGATCATGAATGAACTAACTTTTGAAAATTTGGGTTTAGCTTTCATGCAATCAGATATCGCTTGGCAGCAGTATGGCTTTATGTCTATCACATCTTATTATTGGTTTAAACATAGCTTGTTTGGCAACAAATCAATGTTATTGGTAAGGTGAAAACAGAAATAATTTCGCATAGAGAAAAATTTCCTTTATTTTTCCAGATTGATAAACTTTCCTGAATTTTTTCTGATTCTGATTTCCAGAATCTGTAGCCACCCTGTTATTTGTGAGTACAGTTATTCTAGACCTAATAATAAATTATTGTAAATAAAAAGTGTCATGTTAATAGCTTTCCTTGTATGAAAAATTTCCTCTTGGTAAAAAATAGATTTTGAAAAAAAAAAAAAAAATAAATAAATAAATAAAAAATAAATAAATAAATAAAATGAAAAAATAAATGCTAAAACTTCACCAGTAAAAATTTATTTTTAGAAACTATTTTATAAACAGCCCTTTTTATTCTGAACAAATTTCTGCAAACCTCATTTGAATATGAAAAATAAAAGATGTGATATTTACAACTTTGTATACACTAGTCTAAGAAAATCAGTGCACACAATGAAATAAAGATGGCTGCTGTGCACAAACAAAAATTAATAAAACTAAAATAGTCATTTTGAATTTCCACCATTTTAGAGTAGTGCAAAAAATTTCATATTAAAAAAAAAAAAAAAAAAAAAAAAAAAAAAAATGGTTGAGCGACCAATGCTGGATCACTTGAAATGGTTTGATCTGCCTATAATGGCTAACCAAATAATAAAAGATCTTGCCTTTTGAAAGAATGCTCAGCTCTCTTTTCAAATATAGTGTGAAGCCTCTAGTAGATGTTGGTAGCGAAAAGCGGTGAGGCTACTTCCGAGGCTTGTGATCATGAACTACTCTGCTTTAGTAATCAAATTGTAATTTATTTACACTTAAAGTACATCTGTAAACAGATTATTTAATCATAGTATTTTAGTCACAACTTAAAGTTCATTAGTCCAGTTTGGGAATTAATCAGGAGGTGGCAGCCAGCTTAACCTAGTTCATACAGCCTGTGCATTCTCCGCAGCCTTCTCAAAGCCTCCCATCTTCCGAGCACCACTCAGCCCTGTGCTCAACGCTCTTTACTCTCCAAGGCAAAAAAGTCCCTCCCATCACTCTTCTCCCTCTTTTATCTTCCTCCTGAGAGCACCTGTGCATTCCTCTCTTCTATGCACACTGCACCCCTCTTTCTTCGTTTGTGGGAAGATCTTACCTCTGTCGGTATTTGAAAGCTGTGCTCCGGGTGGTCGGACTATAGTCACATTTGACACTCCGTTATCCCAAAGGGATGCGCTAATTGATACATATATTTCGATGGGTGGTCGAGCTATCATCACATTTGACAAGCCGTTGTATCAAAGGGATGCGCTAATTGCTATATATTTCGATTGCCACTTAGTAATGACAGTGCCACCTTCGGTGTTGCTTTCAGTTCTCTCTGTGTGAGGCGGGAAGTGTTACAACTACCCCCCCCTCCTCAAGTGAATATTTTGGCTGCAAGACGAAATATTCATGACAATAAGGTAGCTCAAAATCTAATGAATGGCTCACACACGAAAAAAAAACTAAAAAGAAAATCATTACTTACTATTCTACTCCTTTTTTTTTTTTTACTTATTAGTTTACAACAATATCTGTATATATACACATTTTATTCTGGTATAAGACATCCATTTAGTTCACTACCCTCTAACAAAACATATTACTAGGAAAATAAAGAAAAATATATACATTTTAATACTTTTTTTTCTCAAGGTGTTATTTCGCCCTACACCTAACATTTGCCTGTTTGATATCTTTTCCAGGTTTAGTAGTAATAGCATTCTGTTAAGGCTGCACAGTTAATGTCTATCTTCGCAACCTATCTCAACCACCTTTTATTTTTAAACCTTTTATTTTTATTATTATTATCATATCCTTTTGTACCTACCATTCTAGGCACATTGAGAATTTACACTTTATAAAAATAAATCACATACTAAATCTAGTACTTTAACATTTACACAAAAAACAAAATAGGAATTAATATATTACACCTAGCTTATTCTAGAGCTTAGCTTGCTCAAATTTTACAACAATTTAACTTTGAAAGGGGTATTTATACCTGGATTATCGCATTTGTGTTTCACTCTGTCATGCTTTTTTTTTTTTACTTTCTTCCGGGGATTTGAAATTATTTTTACTGTGGTTATGGGAACTTTCGGTTCTCCCCGCTACTTTTATCGAGTAATTTGTCATGGTACTTATGGCATTAACTCTTTTCCGCATCGTATTATTCGCCTCTTGGTCGTATGACTTATCCGCATTCAAACCTGACCCTTTGTCCCACGTCGATGCTTCCCTTTTGTTAACGTTTCTGTTGAACCCCATTTTTCTGTCGCTTTTAGACTGATCTGTTTTTGCGGGCATCTTTCCAAATTTCCCAGATTTACTCGCTTTGTGTTCGGTGTTTTCCGATCCCCACAAGTCCTTCTGTTTATTTTGCGGCTTTTGCCTGACTTTATCGTTTGAGTAACCCGACTTATGACTTTTAAAACGCTCGTTAAACCATTGCATGGGTTGGTCTGCTTTTTTTTCTTTTATTTCCTTCCGTGACAAAGATTTTCTTAACCCCAATTTCATGTATCTATTTTCCTGCGTCATTTTGACACCTTCTCTTTTCGATCTGTCATCGGAAATCTTTTCCGTCATACTTGACTGTGAACTATTTTCTTTTTCTCCGCTTTTCCCAGCAAAAGAGAATTTTAGTTCCTGTTTTGTTTTGGCTTTCTTCTGAAAGGTATTGGCGTTTAACCTCTGAACTTTCTTACCTTTAATTTTATCAATTTCTTTTTGAGTCTCGTTACCCAAAATATAATAGGACAAGTCTGTGTTTTTACCAGCCACTATCGCTTTCGTCTTTAAGCTTCCTAACTCTTCGATATTTAATGTAATGTCCGCCGTAGGTAACCTCCTTACATCGTTTATTAGCGGTTGTTTTACGTAAATTTCCCTACCATCTAATTGATTGGGTTTAATTAACCTTTCGGGAATCACGTCATACTGACTTCCTGTGTCTCTTAGCGTCGTGCATTTTTTTCCATTTATATGCGCCTGACCTAGATAAGGTTTAAAATTCTCTTTGAAATTTGTCCCTTCCTGAATGTGATAAATATTAGCAATGTTTGTTATATTTTTCTTATTTTCTGGGCAATTACGCTTCCAGTGGTTCGAATCTCCGCAAACGAAACAAGTGTTTTTCGTCGTTTTTTTCGAAAGTTTTCTGCCTGTCCTCGTTATCATTTTTATTTCGCCAATTTGGTTTTATTTCCTGATTTTTTTCCGGTTCTTTTTCGTCATATCTCGACCCTTCGAACTTTTTTTCCGCCGAATACCTATCTTTCCATGTCTGTTTTTGTACGCTTTTTATTGTTTCGTAGCCGTCTAGATCTTTCACTAGAGTTTCCGGATTTTTATACGACGCCCACGAATCAATGAAGTGTTCCCTTATTTCTGCCGGTACACGCCTTTTAATTTGTTCCGTTATTAATAAGTCCTTTAGCTCTTCAAATTTTGTGATACCTATACCATTTAACCACCCGTTTTGAAAGCTATTTAATTCGAAAATTAGATCTTTCCAAGGGCCGTTTGGATTTTTCACATGTTTGTTTAGTTTTTGACGATACGCTTCTGGGCTAAGTCTGTATCTTGCCAATAAAACTGATTTTACATGCTCAAAGTTGTCCACAAGTTCTTTTTGTTCACGTAATATTAATTCTGCGATCTCTATGGGCAGTAATGCCAACAAGTGTGTCACCAGATCGTCGCTTACTATCCCGGATCTCTCGGCTTGTCTTTCAAATAAGTTAAGAAATAACGTGATATCAGACTTTTCTGGATCAAATTTTTGCATAATTCCCTTTAATGAAATTTTAGGCGCTCTTTCTGATCTATTGCTCGAAATGGAGCTTCTTCTGTCCGCGTTTTGTGTTAACCTAATTTGTTCTAACTGAAACTCTTTCTTTTTGTTTTTCTTCTCTTTCCATTTCTAATCTTTCCCTCTCTTTTTCCTGCGCCAGTTGATCCTTCCTGTCCTTTATTATGAACCCGACTTGCGTAAGTGCAAATTGCTCATCATAACTATCTGAACTTTGTATTTTCTCGATAATTATCGCTATTTTGTCATGTTCCGCAATTTTTACGTCTAGCATGTCTGCTAAATGTACCAGATCAATTCTTCTGCAGTACTTCAGTGAAGTAACCTTTGCCATATTTACTTATTTTAACTCCTCCCCAAATATTTTAAATACTCAAAAACTAATACTTTTGTCAGCTGATATCTAATTTTAGATTTTACTTCGTTTCCTAAAATATTTTAATTTTAAAGTAGTTTCATATGCAAATTTTTGAGCACTAACCAATTAAATAAGGTTACATATAAAATAAATAAATCTTAGGTAAGTACATAAAATAGCAATAACATATAGACACTTTCTTATTTTTTTTTTTCACTCTTTATGAAAATTATCACTCTTATGTAAAAATTTCACTCAGATTTTAATGCCCTATACACATATATGCACAGTGAAAAAAATTAATTTCATACGTAGTACCTCATCACTACCTATACTTATGATTTTATTTTTAAACCTCCTTCAAACATTGAGCACTCTTTGCATCCTTATCAAATATCTATATTATTTTGGTCCAGACTATATTTTTCAAGAAAAAAAAAATTTTTCTTTTATACTAATTCTAAGTATTTTTCAATACAAAATATCTTGCAGGTATTACACTCTTTGCCCAGCATCAACTGCTGACTGTATCTTTTTTTTTTTTTTTTTTTTCCCCGCAAGCCTTATCCAGTGCTGCAACTACTTAAACCATAACCTTTCAGAGGATATATAGATGTTTATTTATCTGATCTTTAGGTTAATTTCAATCTTTTAGGTTAAAACATTTATCTTTTAGAATTAACCTCCTTATAATATGACAGAAAAGAACGAAAAGATTCTTTTTTCTATTTGACCCAAAGACTGCAATTTTCTTTGCAAAGCCTTCTATCCTTAATTTTTTTTTAAGCAATTTTTTCCGCTTTATTTACATATATTCTCCTCAAATATACCCCAGATTTTAATCTGATCACAAATTTATGCTTCCGAAAAAAAAATTCTTTTTAGTCCTACTCGGCGTGATGCCTTTATGTTTTATCTTTACTTTATATCTAAAACAACACTCGGGAACACTAAATTTTTAGATCTTACTTTTAAACACAAAATTTTAAAGTTTTCTACTGAGAGCCATTCAAAAAATTAATGAGCTTACCTTTGTTTTTGTGGTGTCTCATCGCGTAGAACTAGACGGTGATCTGCTGTCACTAGGCCTGTCAGCTGCTCCCTTTGAAGCCTTGTCAGGGGAATTCTCTGACGCTGTGCTCTTTCGCTCCCGGTGCTTTCCGGAACAGTTTCTGCGGGGTGGTCTATTCCTCTCTGGCGAGTCCTTTGTTGGGGGAACTGTTGTCCAAAGATCTGCTCCTCTGTTTCCGCAGGCTGGTCTGTCTTGAAGGAACTGTCGTCCGGCCCTCTGCTGCTCGGTCCTCGGCTTATTTTCTACCGTCCTTCCTTCGCCTGTTGTCTCACTGCTGTTGACTCTTTTCCCACTGGGTTCGTTTCTTGCGCTGCCACCAGTTGTGAAGCCTCTAGTAGATTTTGGTAGCGAAAAGCGGTGAGGCTACTTCCGAGGCTTGTGATCATGAACTACTCTGCTTTAGTAATCAAATTGTAATTTATTTACACTTCAAGTACATCTGTAAACAGATTATTTAATCATAGTACTTTAGTCACAACTTAAAGTTCATTAGTCCAGTTTGGGAATTAATCAGGAGGTGGCAGCCAGCTTAACCTAGTTCATACAGCCTGTGCAATCTCCGCAGCCTTCTCAAAGTCTCCCATCTTCCGAGCACCACTCAGCCCTGTGCTCAACGCTCTTTACTCTCCAAGGCAAAAAAGTCCCTCCCCGTCACTCTTCTCCCTCTTTTATCTTCCTCCTGAGAGCACCTGTGCATTCCTCTCTTCTTTGCGCACTGCACCCCTCTTTCTTCGTTCGTGGAAAGATCTTACCTCTGTCGGTACTTGAAACCTGTGCTCCGGGTGGTCGGACTATAGTCACATTTGACACTCCGTTATCCCAAAGGGATGCGCTAATTGATACATATATTTCGATGGGTGGTCAAGCTATCATCACATTTGACACGCCGTTGTATCAAAGGGATGCGCTAATTGCTATATATTTCAATTGCCACTTAGTAATGACAGTGCCACCTTCGGTGTTGCTTTCAGTTCTCTCTGTGTGAGGCGGGAAGTGTTACAACTGATCGGTTCTGTAACAAGAACCGTCTAAAACAAAATAAAATTTAGCAGCTTATAACAGTGTAACTACGGTGACCTAAGAGAGTAAGTAATGGTGACATTGTGACAGTGTAGTGTAAGACATTAAAGAAACTGTTTTTCAGTAAAATAAGGCTAACGTTTATTAACGAAAATAAGTGCCAGTTTAAATAAAAACATGTATAAATCCAGGTGAAAATTATAACAGGCATAACGTGAACAGAAACAAGTTCAGTTAAAAAAATTATTCTATGTCATGAAATAATATTCAAGTTTAAATAAAAATATGTATAAACTTAGATGAAAAATATAACTGATAAAATGTAAACAGAAAATAAGTTCAAATCTGTATTTAAATTAAAAACATTCTATGTAATGAAATAATGTTACTTATTGAATGGCATGGCATGGCATATAACAATACTAGGATAGCAATGAAAAACAAAACGGACTCACGTATGGATGACTGCTCTCGACGTACTGAAAGAATTCCCATGATATGGCACACCAACTATTTCGATGAAAAGTCTTAAGAAAACTGAAGAAAATAATGTCCACAAATAAATGAGTATGAAGACGTAATTAACAACACAAATGGACTATGACCGCTGGTAAAATGAAACACGGGCGAAGTTGATAAACCATTCTTCACAATCAAATGTCCAGCAATGGATTTAAACAACTAGATGTTAACTTTAAAACTTTAAAACTGGATGAATTAAAATACATTTCTGAAACTATATCATATTGACGTTAACATCAATTATCTTGAGACATAACATCACTTCAAAATCCCCCAGCACAATCTATCTCCGCCGGTTTAAATAGCAGCGGCAATCCGAAACTGGATACGCCCCTCCGAGTTGAGCAAGCGAGCTCCTGACTTGCGAAGGAAGAAATGCAAGACAGCCATTTGCAAGTTGCGATCCGCGATGCTTGCGAATTGCGATCGAACGAAACGATAAAACCTGGATGAACGTACCCATCAGCGACGATCGGAAAAGATAAGCGATTGATTTGAACATGTAAACAAAAGATCGGAAGATTGGAAAATTACCGGCAAAGAAGAAAAATGGAAGTTGGAACAAAATATAAGATAGTAAGCCATGCCATTTTACAATATTACGATATATATAATTAGAATTATGTATTTTAGAGTGTTAAGGAAGAAAAATGGCTGACAATCGCCCCCCCCCTTAACACTCGTACTTAAAAATAAAATGGATAATCAACAGATATTGTAAATTATATATATATAGAATAATGTAAAACATTAGAATATAAACTATCACACTTCGATAGTTACCAGTAAAACAGAAACTTGACATTAACAAGTATAAATGCAACAAATTCAATAACTTCAACAGGGTTAATCAAAAACATCAATTTTCAATAATGTTAATAACAATATTCAACAATAACAACAATTTTAACAATTATATAACAACTAGATTAACAATTTTTTCATTTCATGAAAGTTCAGTTACAATTGTAACTTTAACGAAAAGTTTTTTTTTCACGTCGAATACAGTTCAATAGCAACAGTCTATAAAGATAACATTTTCCTGAAAAAAAAACCGTGAAAGATAAGTACAATTACCTCGTCACGTGCAAGTGACTACGAGTTACCTTTACATAAACAATTTAATATGATGATTTTTTTTCCTTTGGTCTTGACTTGTAACAATATTCGAATGAATTTTAAACAATTATACATTTGCATATTTATTCTGAAAGAGAATGATTATCACATAAACGCAAATTCAGGATAATATGAAAAATACATATACATGAATTACAATATGAAAATACTTTGATAATATATGAAAGATACATGTTATGCTAATGAGAAAATTTCAATAATGAGAACAACAACGATCATGATCATGATAACGATTATGAATTATGACTATGATAGTGACATAGTTAAATGACTGTGAGCGCTCACGTGAAAGACAACACAAAAAAAATATGCTTAAGCTTTTGAAACGATATACATTTGCAAATGATTTGACCAATTTAAATATGGAAAAACTTGTCATATGTACTCTTAAAACGAAAAGAAAAATTTTCATATTTACATATGCAATAAAACAAAATACAACTCGATTTTCAACACCTATGAAATGATATTATGAAACGTATGCATACGAAACAAGTATGAAATAACAAGAGTATAATTACATATTCAAACATTTTTTTTTCAAAGAAAAGTACTGAAATATACAAAAATTTCAGTTTAAAAAAAATGCTAAACTTCAAGGTTTAACATAAAAAGTTAAACAAGCATCTTAATGCTTGACACAAGTTCAAAGGAGGAGGAGTTTCTTTTTTTTTCATAGCATTTAAATATCATGTATATATATAAATTACTTATAACTAAAAATTACATCAATAAATTTTTTAAGATCAAACTTTGTTAAAGGTTTAGTGAAAATGTCTGAGAGATTAGATTTACTGGCTACGTGTTTAACATTAAAAATCTCTTGGTTTAAAAGGTCTCTAACAAAAAATAATTTTACGTCAATGTGTTTCGTTCTGTAATTTTCAATGGGAGACTTAAGAAAATCAATGGAGGAATCAATGAGTTTCAGAGAAAGAGGTGTGTGGAGGTGTGTAACCAGGACTTGAGCTAGGACTAGGAGTGGACTTTACAATGCCTTCGTACTTATTGCTTCCTTTAAAACTGAACAGTGACGGATTAAATTTGATACCATTAGAATGACAGTAATCTCTTACTTCCTTCAATGATCTCAGACGTTGTGTTTCACCCAACTCGTAATAGTAGACGTCGGTTCTCGATTTGTCAGGCCTAGTTACAGGCTTACGGAACCAGACAGCTTCCCTGAGAGTTCTAGTAAACTCCTCGCCATCCTCGTCACTGTCACCCTCAAATGGGTGTGAGGAGGCAGAGTCGGAAGATTTAGAGGTACTCGGTCTAATACTTTGAGTGGGTGGAGCTTCTGAAGTAAATCTGTCAGGTTGAAGGTCAGTCAAAGGGTCTATTTCAGGTGGTTCGGAACTTAGAATGTAAGAGGGTCCCAGATCGCTTCCGTTGCGCTGCTCCGAAGTTGTAAATGGGTTTGTGCCTATTGAATAGCTTGGACCTTGTTCACTGTGTTTGTGGATACTTCCGGATACAGATTCGTCACCAAACCTAACATTTATTGTCTCTATTATTTTATTGGTTTCGGGAATCCATACCCTGTAGCCTTTTGTAGACATTGCGTAACCCACTAAGACACCCTTTTTAGCCTTCGGATCAAATTTGGAATTTCTTAGTTGTTTAGGTACCCCCACATATGCCACCGTACCAAAAGGTCGTAAATGTCTTATGGACGGTTTATTACCACAATAATATTCGAAAGGAGTTTTTTTCTGAGTTTTGTGACATATTCGGTTAAGAGTGTATGCGATGTATAAGACAGCTTCTGGCCAGAATTTGAGACTAAGTTTACTTTCATTGAGTATTGAGCGAGCCCCGTCCATTATTGTTTGATTTAAACGTTCTGAAACTCCATTTTGCTCCGGAGAATATACATTGGTAAATTCGTGTTTTATGCCATTGTCTTCAAAGAATTTGGTGAATGCTTCATTATCGAATTCCCGCCCATTGTCGCTACGAACTTCTTTTACTTTGGTGCCCAAAAACCTTTCTGCTCTTTTTACGTGGTTAGAAAATACCTTAAACACCTGTGTTTTACTGCATAAGGGGTATACTGACACTTTGCGAGAGAAGTCGTCTGTTATAGTTAGGAAATACTTCTCCCCGTTTCGCCCTGTTATTTGTGTCGGACCCCACAGATCAGTGTGTAGCAGTTCTAGAGGTCGTTTAGATCTTATTTGGTTTATTGGGCGGAATGATGTTCGTCTGTGTTTATTAATTTTACATGTTTCACATTCAAAGTCTTTACATTTAATGGGTGGTAAGCCCCTAACGCCATTACATTTTAGAGTATGTTCAATTAATGTGGAACTGATGTGCCCAAGGCGTCTATGCCAGAGTTTAAAATCATCTTTTTGAACGGTTGAGGCTTGGAAACGTACCTTTTTAGGATTTTGATTACGGTTAGTTTTAGGGTCTTTATTTCTATTTTTATGGTTAGGATCTGGATAGAGGCAGTAAATGCCATCTTTAAGAAAAGCACGAAAAAGTGTGCCAGAATCCCGATATGCCTTGACCCTTCCCTCACCTCCTTTGAACTTGGCACCCATTTTATCAAGTCTGGGACCTGAAATTAAATTATGTCTTAGACTAGGACAATACATGACGTCGCCGAAGCGAACCATTTCCCCATTTATTTTTAAATCCACTAAACCGGTGCCCTCGATAGGGAAAGTAGCACCGTCAACTGCAACAGCCAATTCCTCATTTTTTAAAGGTTTAAACTTAACATATAAACTTTTATCTTTACAGAAATGGTGGGAGGCACCTGTGTCAAAGACCCAGGCGTCTCCACCACATTTTATGTTACTCAGATTAGATTGTATGAGGTAATTTACCTGGCCTGTTGTCTTACGTTGACATCGGTTGCGAGGCACATCTTTTCTGGATCTATGACCATCAGACTGAGCACGGACAGGACTGGATACGGAAGAGTCTTTCGATGAATTTCTGGAAAAGGAGGAACCTCTGGACAAAGAAGAATTTCTGGAACTGGAAGAGTCTCTGTACACCACGGAACCGGAATTGGAGGAGTCTAGGCATCATGGAACTTCTGGAACTAGAGCTAAGACAGGATTCCTGGCGGGTGACATCAGGCACTCTACACTGGCTCTGTAAATGTCCTATGCGTCCACATTTGTGACACCGACCTCTAAACTTAGGCTTAAAGGAACACTTCTTTGAGGAACGGGCTTTGGAGAAATGAGACTGCACGGCATCTATTCTGTCGTCCTCTCTTAGTTTGATCCGGGACTCTTCTGCGACTAATTCTGTAAGAACACTTTTGAACGTAAACTGTTGGTCTGGCCATCGCAGAATCCCTTGCACCATGTTGTCGAACTTCTTCGGGAGCCATCTAAGCAATTGAAATGTGAGGTAAGTTTCTTTGATTGGCTCATTTATTGCAGCAAGTTGGTCAGCAAGTCTTTGGAGGCGAGCTGCAAACATATCAACGGGCTCTTCAGGTTGTATCTTACAGGAAAGAATTTCGCCAAATAATTGCATATGGCGTGCCCGGTTATCAGGCTGAAAATGCAATTTAAGTTTAGTCCAGGCTTCATGAGGGTCGTCGATATTTTCTATGATTCTCCGGAATTCATTTTCCACATTTAAATACACTATTGATAGGGCAGACCTGACTCTGGATTGGTATTCTTTTGTCGCTACAGAGTCATTTTCATCAGGAGCCTTTTCAGTGCCATTAACTATGCTCCATGCATTTTTATCTAATAGTAGATACTTTACGTCAGCTGCCCAAGTTCCATAATTGTGAGAATTCAGTTTTGTTATGCACACCTGTATGTTAGCCATGGCCATGATTTAAACAGAAGGTATTACATGAAAAAGGAGGAAAAAAAAAAAATTTTTTTTTTTTTTTTTTTTAAATAACGTACTTAGTAATCAGATAGTACAAAAATTTCTATTATAAATGATCCAAAAAAAACCTTTTTGTATTTCATCTCAATAGGAAAGAAAAAAAAACATATAGCCTTCAAAAAAATTTTATATTGCGGCCCCCCCCTCTAAAGTGACTCGGAGGTCCAATGGCCGCATACTACAAACAACTGTCAAAAAATGTTTGAAATGTCACCAATTAGGTTATGGCCGCCGTAAAGGGTTTAAAAGCGTATTCGCTTCCGGCCCATAACCCGTGATCGGTTCTGTAACAAGAACCGTCTAAAACAAAATAAAATTTAGCAGCTTATAACAGTGTAACTACGGTGACCTAAGAGAGTAAGTAATGGTGACATTGTGACAGTGTAGTGTAAGACATTAAAGAAACTGTTTTTCAGTAAAATAAGGCTAACGTTTATTAACGAAAATAAGTGCCAGTTTAAATAAAAACATGTATAAATCCAGGTGAAAATTATAACAGGCATAACGTGAACAGAAACAAGTTCAGTTAAAAAAATTATTCTATGTCATGAAATAATATTCAAGTTTAAATAAAAATATGTATAAACTTAGATGAAAAATATAACTGATAAAATGTAAACAGAAAATAAGTTCAAATCTGTATTTAAATTAAAAACATTCTATGTAATGAAATAATGTTACTTATTGAATGGCATGGCATGGCATATAACAATACTAGGATAGCAATGAAAAACAAAACGGACTCACGTATGGATGACTGCTCTCGACGTACTGAAAGAATTCCCATGATATGGCACACCAACTATTTCGATGAAAAGTCTTAAGAAAACTGAAGAAAATAATGTCCACAAATAAATGAGTATGAAGACGTAATTAACAACACAAATGGACTATGACCGCTGGTAAAATGAAACACGGGCGAAGTTGATAAACCATTCTTCACAATCAAATGTCCAGCAATGGATTTAAACAACTAGATGTTAACTTTAAAACTTTAAAACTGGATGAATTAAAATACATTTCTGAAACTATATCATATTGACGTTAACATCAATTATCTTGAGACATAACATCACTTCAAAATCCCCCAGCACAATCTATCTCCGCCGGTTTAAATAGCAGCGGCAATCCGAAACTGGATACGCCCCTCCGAGTTGAGCAAGCGAGCTCCTGACTTGCGAAGGAAGAAATGCAAGACAGCCATTTGCAAGTTGCGATCCGCGATGCTTGCGAATTGCGATCGAACGAAACGATAAAACCTGGATGAACGTACCCATCAGCGACGATCGGAAAAGATAAGCGATTGATTTGAACATGTAAACAAAAGATCGGAAGATTGGAAAATTACCGGCAAAGAAGAAAAATGGAAGTTGGAACAAAATATAAGATAGTAAGCCATGCCATTTTACAATATTACGATATATATAATTAGAATTATGTATTTTAGAGTGTTAAGGAAGAAAAATGGCTGACAACAACTACCCCCCCCTCCTCAAGTGAATATTTTGGCTGCAAGACGAAATATTCATGACAATAAGGTAGCTTAAAATCTAATGAATGGCTCACACACGAAAAAAAAACCAAAAAGAAAATTATTACTTACTATTCTACTCTTTTTTTTTTTTTTTTTTTTTACTTATTAGTTTACAACAATATCTGTATATATACACATTTTATTCTGGTATAAGACATCCATTTAGTTCGCTACCCTCTAACAAAACATTACTAGGAAAATAAAGAAAAATATATACATTTTAATACTTTTTTTTCTCAAGGTGTTATTTCGCCCTACACCTAACATTTGCCTGTTTGATATCTTTTCCAGGTTTAGTAGTAATAGCATTCTGGTAAGGCTGCACAGTTAATGTCTATCTTCGCAACCTATCTCAACCACCTTTTATTTTTAAACCTTTTATTTTTATTATTATTATCATATCCTTTTGTACCTACCATTCTAGGCACATTGAGAATTTACACTTTATAAAAATAAATCACATACTAAATCTAGTACTTTAACATTTACACAAAAAACAAAATAGGAATTAATATATTACACCTAGCTTATTCTAGAGCTTAGCTTGCTCAAATTTTACAACAATTTAACTTTGAAAGGGGTATTTATACCTGGATTATCGCATTTGTGTTTCACTCTGTCATGCTTTTTTTTTTTTTTACTTTCTTCCGGGGATTTGAAATTATTTTTACTGTGGTTATGGGAACTTTCGGTTCTCCCCGCTACTTTTATCGAGTAATTTGTCACGGTACTTATGGCATTAACTCTTTTCCGCATCGTATTATTCGCCTCTTGGTCGTTTGACTTATCCGCATTCAAACCTGACCCTTTGTCCCACGTCGATGCTTCCCTTTTGTTAACGTTTCTGTTGAACCCCATTTTTCTGTCGCTTTTAGACTGATCTGTTTTTGCGGGCATCTTTCCAAATTTCCCAGATTTACTCGCTTTGTGTTCGGTGTTTTCCGATCCCCACAAGTCCTTCTGTTTATTTTGCGGCTTTTGCCTGACTTAATCGTTTGAGTAACCCGACTTATGACTTTTAAAACGCTCGTTAAACCATTGTATGGGTTGGTCTGCTTTTTTTTCTTTTATTTCCTTCCGTGACAAAGATTTTCTTAACCCCAATTTCATGTATCTATTTTCCTGCGTCATTTTGACACCTTCTCTTTTCGATCTGTCATCGGAAATCTTTTCCGTCATACTTGACTGTGAACTATTTTCTTTTTTATTACACATTTTTTTGAAGCATTTTCTTTGCGATTTTTTCGTTTCGGTGTGATTTTAAAAATCGCATAGGAGAGAGGACAAAATTTATGTATTTAAATTCAAAATTTAAAACCTAATACCTCTTACAAATGTTAAAAAAAGCTTCAGAGAGCAAAAAATTCTATAAAAAAATTAAGAAAATAAAAATAGAATTCTAAGTGAATTTTATTGAAAAGAGGAAAGCATTAATTTTATTGAGTTAAAAGACTAAAGCCATATTCTCCGAAAATCTATTTAAAACAAAAAAATTTATTATTTATACTCAACAACTGGCGGAAATCTGGAAAAAACCAGGTACCACGCTATCTGAGTATCTTTAATGTACATAAAATTATAGGTATTTGAATGTAAAAATATCATGATTTTTAAAAATTTAAATTATTTTATAATTTTTTTATTTTTTCTCGCCCATGTTTTTAAAATACATAATTTCTGATAAAAAGTTTGTTTCGTAAACAATTACATCTCTAATTACTAATATAAAATATTTTGCTTTAATTCTAAAATTATAATTATTAGTTAGAAATTTAAAAAATTATATAAACTGCAAATTAGTAGTTTCATTAGTTAGTAATATCCAATAACATTATGTACGTAAAAATCTCATAATTATGGAAAACTATATTAAATATAATAGATATTTACATTTATTAAAATAATTAAAAACTGCATTTAACATTAAATTGCTAACACTGCCTAAAATTAAGGGGCTACTTTTTTATGCAAAAACACTCCAATTTAATCTTATGGACGATTTTTTTTAAATATTTCGTTTGCATTTCAATATTTTATTGGGGTTTTCATTCTTGCGTTGGATGGTTGAGCTTAATCTTTACAAATACCTTTTACTTTTTAGGTTTTGTCAGTAGGATTTCCTTGGGGGGGGGGGGGGGGGGGGGGAATTTTTTAATTTTCAGACTTTGTTTCGAAAGTGAAATCATCCTACCAAAAAAAGTCCTAAAACAAAATCGAAAAAGTAAAAAGGGTCTTTGTCATGCTCAACCTCCAGTGTCGAATTCAGGAGATGGCTTGGGGGACATTTCTTACTGGAACAATGAGATCCCCCCCCCCCTGAAAAATTTGAGATTGTGGGTTTTCAATGGGAAAAAAATTGCAATATCTCCCCCCCTCCCCCCCTTCCGAAGCCGCAGAAAAGTATCTGAATTTAATACTGTCGACCTCAGCTATGAAATGCAAAGTTAATAAGTTAAAAATACTGAAAAGCAAATTAGATATTTTTAAAAATTTCTTCCATAGAAGTAATATTAGCGAGCGGGATTTTTCATGAGTGAAGTAGCATTTTAATAATTACTAAACAATTGATTCTCCATGTAGTAACATAATATTACTATACTGTTTTATTCTTGACTTCTTGAGTTTTATTCTTGCTTCAGAACTTTTCATAAAAGCAATATAAGAATGCGATGAGTGACAAGAGCATTGGAATTGACAGACGCTTAAAAAACGCGTCAGGTATTTAACCTTGAAGACTGGTTCCTCGCCAAAGGAGAATTTTTTAAGCCACGATTTTTACTTTATACGTACGCTTAAAATAGAAATTACTTTCGAATTAAATACTTTTAACAGAGAAATTACTTTAAATATATGCTATAAAATCTTTAATTTATTAATTTGTAAACATAACTATATAAATTTCTACGCATTTTCACCATAATATTAAAAAATATCGGAGAACTATTTTTCACGGCGGAATGTTACTGTTTCTACCTTTCACAGTGCTGCCAAGTTAAGGTGGAACAGAGTATAATTTCTCAAAGGATCGCTTGAAATAATGCAAATTTTGGCATAAAATCGCAGAAAAAACGTGAAATTTTGTCAAAAGATCTTATATTAAAAAAAAAAAAAAAAAACGCTTATTTCTTCAAAGTTTCGTGGAAAAAAGTACAAATTTAGTCAAAAGATCATGTAAAAGTGCAAAATTTGTCTTTAAGATCGCATAAAAAATACAAATTTCATCCAAGACTTGTGTAAAAAAAAAATATGCGAATGTCATGAAAAGTTCACATAAAAGCAAGAATTTAGTCAAAAGATCGCGAATAATGTACAAATTTCGTGGAAAAGCGAAAAATGTGCTGATTTCGTCAAAAAATAATGAAAAACATGCAAATTTTGTCAAGAATTCATGAAAAAGGTGTACATTTCATCAAGAAATTGTGAAAAATGTGCCAATTTAACCAAAAGATTGCTAAAATCGACGAATTTCATTGAAAGATCATGAATGAACTAACTTTTGAAAATTTGGGTTTAGCTTTCATGCAATCAGATATCGCTTGGCAGCAGTATGGCTTTATGTCTATCACATCTTATTATTGGTTTAAACATAGCTTGTTTGGCAACAAATCAATGTTATTGGTAAGGTGAAAACAGAAATAATTTCGCATAGAGAAAAATTTCCTTTATTTTTCCAGATTGATAAACTTTCCTGAATTTTTTCTGATTCTGATTTCCAGAATCTGTAGCCACCCTGTTATTTGTGAGTACAGTTATTCTAGACCTAATAATAAATTATTGTAAATAAAAAGTGTCATGTTAATAGCTTTCCTTGTATGAAAAATTTCCTCTTGGTAAAAAATAGATTTTGAAAAAAAAAAAAAAATAAATAAATAAATAAAAAATAAATAAATAAATAAAATGAAAAAATAAATGCTAAAACTTCACCAGTAAAAATTTATTTTTAGAAACTATTTTATAAACAGCCCTTTTTATTCTGAACAAATTTCTGCAAACCTCATTTGAATATGAAAAATAAAAGATGTGATATTTACAACTTTGTATACACTAGTCTAAGAAAATCAGTGCACACAATGAAATAAAGATGGCTGCTGTGCACAAACAAAAATTAATAAAACTAAAATAGTCATTTTGAATTTCCACCATTTTAGAGTAGTGCAAAAAATTTCATATTAAAAAAAAAAAAAAAAAAAAAAAAAAAAAAAAAAAAAAAAAAAATGGTTGAGCGACCAATGCTGGATCACTTGAAATGGTTTGATCTGCCTATAATGGCTAACCAAATAATGGAAGATCTTGCCTTTTGAAAGAATGCTCAGCTCTCTTTTCAAATATAGTGTGAAGCCTCTAGTAGATTTTGGTAGCGAAAAGCGGTGAGGCTACTTCCGAGGCTTGTGATCATGAACTACTCTGCTTTAGTAATCAAATTGTAATTTATTTACACTTCAAGTACATCTGTAAACAGATTATTTAATCATAGTATTTTAGTCACAACTTAAAGTTCATTAGTCCAGTTTGGGAATTAATCAGGAGGTGGCAGCCAGCTTAACCTAGTTCATACAGCCTGTGCATTCTCCGCAGCCTTCTCAAAGTCTCCCATCTTCCGAGCACCACTCAGCCCTGTGCTCAATGCTCTTTACTCTCCAAGGCAAAAAAGTCCCTCCCCGTCACTCTTCTCCCTCTTTTATCTTCCTCCTGAGAGCACCTGTGCATTCCTCTCTTCTTTGCGCACTGCACCCCTCTTTCTTCGTTCGTGGGAAGATCTTACCTTTGTCGGTACTTGAAAGCTGTGCTCCGGGTGGTCGGACTATAGTCACATTTGACACTCCGTTATCCCAAAGGGATGCGCTAATTGATACATATATTTCGATGGGTGGTCGAGCTATCATCACATTTGACACGCCGTTGTATCAAAGGGATGCGCTAATTGCTATATATTTCGATTGCCACTTAGTAATGACAGTGCTTTGGTGCACCTTTGGTGTTGCTTTCAGTTCTCTCTGTGCGAGGCGGGAAGTGTTACAATAGGATTAGATTTATCTGGGCCCTTTGAAATAAAATATAAGGGCCAGAGGAATAGTACCCTTCAAAAAGTCAATATTGTTATATTTATATGTATGACTATTAAAATTGTACACTTTGATTTTTTCCTTCCAACTCAACATCAGAGGCTATAATAGCCATTTTAAGGAGATTCTTCATGCATTGTAGTAAAAATTGCAATTTTTAATATCAGTGCAATTAACTTTGTCTGGGCTTCAGAAAAATTAACACATTTATTCAAACTTGTAAACAATGAAAAAAATTTGAACCTATTAGCCTTAGTAGGCATTAACTGGAAATTTTCATCTTCCAGAGAACCGATTTCGATGCTTTTGGGAGGCAATAGTTAACATTTTCAAATACCATTTAAAAATAGCATTGGACTCAGCTCGCCACACACTAGAATTATTTTTAAGTGTAGTTGCACAAATTGAGGCTATTTTAAATCCATGATCACTTTGTCATTAAAACCTCTTAATTATATTCCTGAACCTAAATTTGATTGAGGTAAAAGATAAAAGTAGTAAAATGGGAAAAAACTCACAAATTGGTCCATGTTATTTGAAACATTTGCAAAATAATTGCCTCAGTCATTTGCAAGGAAAAAAAAAAAAAAAAAAAAAAAAAAAAAGACAGTTTAAAAGGCAAATATTTTCCTTTGATTGTTAGTTCTACAGAGCTCTCAACTCTCCCTTAACACTTTATCTCAAGATCAGATTACTAAGGTAATCCCAAGTGCTGATGGAGATATAGTAATAGTATTATGTATCACAAAGATTATTTCAGGTAACATTTCTAAAATCAGTATAATGTACATTAAAGACAATTGCATAATGTCTGAAAATTATGCATTCTATTATACTTAATGATGGAATTTTTTTTTCTTAACTTTAAATTTATATTATGCTGTTTTTGCTTATTATTTGCGTTATATTTGATGTATAGTGAAACAATATTTCAATGCCATGTTCCATATCAGTAGCCATTTTTTTATAACTTCACCTTTGGCAACAGAGCACCTCCCCACTTTGATGCCAATCCACAACCTTTCTTGTTAATGTAACCCATTTGCAGACACTAAAATAGTAGATGAATAAAACTTTGTAAACAAACCTCCCACTAATTAAGTTATTAATAAATTACTCTGTGATACAAAGCTATAGATTATATTTTTACTTTCAGTTTCAGACTATAAAAATCACTATTTTACCTTATGTGACCTCAAAAGAATATTGTCTATCGTACTTATTGCATGCAGATGATTACAGAAAATTAGATTTATACTTAAAAGAATATAAAAAGTTTAGAATTTGTTTGAATATAATAATCCATAAAGAAATGGAGCCTATTCTTTTCGATTTGAGGCTATGAAACTCAGCATTTTATCTTTTGTTATGTCACAGGAATATTGCCCATTGCTTTATTTATATCATACTCCTGTACAGCCTACAGCTCTCATAACAGAAGTTATGAGCCTAATAAATGTTGAAAGTGCATTTCTATAGAATCCATAATACTCAACAACAAAACAAGATTGATATTATAGATAGAATTTTAGATTAGTTCTCATAATTGCATTAAAACATGAATTAGTTTATTTTAATGTCAGATTAGAAGTAGACACAAAATTTGTCACAGTTGGGGATAATTTTTTTTTTTTTTTTTTTTTGAGGAATTAGGTAGAGTTCAAATAGAATTTTTGGATTTGGGATCAGATACAATCCATATGCAAAACTAGTGGCAAACACCAGAAAATTATTTTTTTTCTATTAAAAAACTTAACTTCTAAAAATAATACAATTTTAATTATTACTGTTGAATTAAAAAAAGTGCAGAAAATTTCATTTAAATGAAAAGTTGTAATTTACTTTTTTTTCATGGTTTTAAGATATGTTAAACATTTAAAAAAAAATTATCTCAAGAATAAGTATGTAACCCAATAATTGAATATTAACATGTTCACCATTAAAAAAGTAAATAATTCAGAGTTTGTTTCCATGTGATATTCTATAACTAAATTGCCATATGAAAATAATTTTTTACTTTTATTTCTTAAGTTTTAAAACACAAATAGATAAAAACTAAACGGGTTTCAATGCACAAATTTTTGAGATAATTGTTTCCAAGTATGCAATATGAAAGTACCAAACATGCTTTTTGCTTTAATTAAAGGGGAATCTAAATGCACTGAATGGAAATACACTGAATTAGA
The DNA here is from genome assembly GCA_964019185.1 of Maratus speculifer. Taxonomy (NCBI): domain Eukaryota; kingdom Metazoa; phylum Arthropoda; class Arachnida; order Araneae; family Salticidae; genus Maratus; species Maratus speculifer. The sequence goes on from OZ025290.1 coordinate 199,546,072, forward strand.
ATGCTCAAAAAATGATTTTAAGAGGCAGATTTTATAAGAGTCAGGCAGATCACTATACAAGTAGAGATGAGAATGCTCGGAAAAAAACCGGAAAAATTGGGAAAAAAAAACAGTTTTTTTCGGTTTTTTTCCCCCGAAGGCTTATTTTTCAATTTTTCCGAACTGGAAAAATTGAAATTTCATTTATGAAAAAATATAGTGAAAATTTTGTAATAGCTACATTCTCATACTTTTTATTTTATTTATTTTTATGTTGAGTGTCCCACATAAAAACTTTAATGTGGGTAATCTGATCTCTGAGCAGAAATCTGTTTGAGAAGACTTGAAAAGATCCTTCACATTTTTTTCTTGTTTGAAACACAAGACCCTTCGCAAAATTTCTCTTGAAAATAGACATTTCAGAAAAAAGTTTAATCTACAAATTGAATCTTTCGCAAATGCAGAGATTGAAAAAAAAAAAAAAAAAAAAAAAAAAAAAAATTCATGCCATATAGCAGCTGAATCTTATCAAGTTGTATATGCATAACGAACCTTATTAAAAATGTCTAAATAGGACTAACAATAGTAATAATTTCTTATTCACAAATTCTGAATATATTTTGTATAAGTATATATAACAGAAATTCACAATTTCACAAAAACAGGATTTCATGAAAAAAATCTAGATATATAATTAAATGCAACTTCTCTTTTGAAAAATTAATTCATGTGCAAAATTATTTCAATAATATGTCGATTTAATAGAAATGGTAAAATTAAAAATTTAATATAAAATTTGAAGCATGCTTTTATTACTTTTTTCTATCTTTTCAAGAAGTAAGTATTGCATTCGTGAAAATTTTGACTTCCAGTTTTTGGTGTATTTAAACGTTTTAGAAGGTCCTGAACACGATTTGACAATTTTTGGAAAATATGTCAATCTGTGAGTCTGTATGGGATAAAAATTTTATGGTCACTCGATCTCAAGAACTGATGCACATAATTTCACAAAACTTTAGATTCAATTATACCTTGATATAAACTCGAGATGTTCAATTACTAGTGTATATCGCCCAACTGATGGCGCTGCTATGCTGCATTATTCATAATTTCCACAATAGTTCTATCTCAAGAATTAATGTATGTATTTTCATAAAACTTCAGATTAAGTTAATCTTTGATATAACTTTGTGCACATTACTTTTTGATGTAAATCGCCCAACAGATGACGCTGCTATGTTGCATTATTCATGATTATCACAATAGCTCTATCTCAAGGACTACAGGATGATTTTTTATCAAACTAAAGATTCAGACAGTTCCTGATATATATTAATGTTGTTTAGTTTTTGGTGTAAATTGCCCTATAGGTGGCACTACTATGCTGCATTTTTCAAGATTTTGTTATAGCTGATTAATTGAATGTTTTTTCAAGGTATTGAATCTAAAATTGACCTATTTTACCTCCATAATGTACAGTAATGTTGCAAAAACATGGGCAGCTTGCATTAGAAAAGTACAACTGCGATGAAAAAAATATTTTATTACAAATAACTATGTTCCAAAGTATACATTCCCTCTTGATTAAACTTTGAATTTTTGTAGCTTTTTAAAGCATACTAGAAGTTTATCTCTGTATGTGTTGCTTTTGTTAATTCCTCAAATAGCGAGCATTTTCTATTTGTAGTGTTCTGTTTTCATAACTTTTGAGTTCCATTCTAAGAAATATGAAATTACCATATGGAAGCATTATTGAATATGGTTTCTTACTCAAGAATAGAATACCAGATTTCAGGATAAAAAGAAAAAAATTACGTTTAATTAAACTTAAAAAAAAAAAAGAAAAAAAAAAAAATATTTTTCTGGTTTCAGTGAGTAAAAATTTAACAGTCAATAAATCCTATGCTATTTTTTAGTTGCAGATCTGAGTAAGCCAAACTAAAACTTAGTTTTGTTTGAATTTAGATTATAAAACTAAATCAAAACTTTGAGTTGATATTGGAAAGCTATACCAAAACTAAACATTTTTTAAAGGAAATAAAATTATAATTGTAAGAAAAAGTGTAATAATGTAAAAATATACATTAAAAAAAATTAAATTTTTTGAATACTAATATTGATAATAATGACAACATTGCAACAATTTCTTTAAACTAGTATCATTTACTTAAAAACTATACTTATGTAAATGGAATGCATAATTTATTTCATTCCAAACTGCAGACATATTGGCTCAGGTTCTTACATTAGATCAATTGGTAGTTAAACATGTAACTGAAAAATCATTTCAGCAGAGATATGATATAACAAACAATAGTGTTTTAAAAATTCTTAGGCTGTGCGAGAGAAAAAAAAAAAAAAAAAAAAAAAAAAAAAACTAAACTTTTAAAAGCAGGCTTTGCTACTTTCTTTTTATTTTGTAATATAAAGTGAAAATAATTTTCATTTAATACAAATAAATGTGGAAAAATATTTTTTATTTGATATTCTCTAAGAAAATATAACTTATTTGGGAGAAACAGTCATAAAAAATCAATTTTTCCAAAAAAAAATAAAAAAAACGGTAAAAAACCAGTTTTTTTCCGCCACTTATATTTTTCCGGAAAATTTACATCTCTATATACAAGCCATTTTTGATTTTCCCGAAATTTTTTATGGTTTCTTCTAATGATTTTAGAAGATATGTATATTTTGTTTTTCCCCCAAAAAATTTTTTCTGACCCACAAAAATTTCTAAAGCAAGTCACGACCCAGTATTTTTTTTTTTTTTCCGAATCTTTCTGTATTCTATTATTTTAGTCCATTGAGCATCAACCAAAGTTATTTTTGTGATTACAACATTACATTTAGTAGCTAAATTGAATTATTTTGTAAATTTTATGGCTGACCTTTAGTGACATCCGGCGTGGCTCGTCAAACTTTGTTGCGGAAAGTGAAAAAATGCCATATTTCAGACCTCATGGACCCATGTGCTAAGGGTCAGCCAGAGTTTTGGGGTTTAACTTGTGTAGTACTACTCACTATTAACTGAATTAGCTCATTAGTTGCATGGCTCACCCTCAGCATTGCTGAAAAACAGCTGGTTTTGTATCGAATGAAACAAAAAATGGTCTTTTTTGTGACCCTGTATTTCAGTGCGCTGAGAGTCAAAGTAGAACTTGATAATTGTATTTTATAGTATAAAACCTACCCTTTAACAGACATTTGATAGAACTTTGGCTAATGGCCATGCGAACACATATGACTTACTTCAAGCCATTGTGGAAAATGGAAAATATGGTAACAAAAACATACAATTAACTATATACTAGACTATAACTTATTCACTATGTCACATTTTTAATGTTCTATCTTTTCAAGAAAGTATTGTATTCGTGAAAATTTTCAAAATCTGGTTTTCGACTGATTTATAAGTTTTAGAGATCAGAAAATCCAAAAAACATGTTTTTACAAATTGTCTGTCTCTGAGTCAGTCTGTCTGTGTGTATGTGACAAAAATTTTGCGGGCACTCTATCTCAAGAATTAATGCACTTAAACTTCACAAAACTTTAGATTCTGTGAGACCTTGATATAAACTGATAGAAAATAGACATTTTCCCTAAGTTCTTGTCATTCCACTCAACCTATTTTTCTATTTAATTTATTACTATATTTATTTACAATAGTATAAAGTAAAGTTACATTTAAAACAAATTCTATTTATTTTTATTTGCTTTTAAATAATTAAAGTATAAATGAAACTAAGTCTCAATTTAAACACTTATTTTTATTTTCTTGTGTTTAAACTTCAACTTATAATAAATAAAATACCTTTTATCTTTCTTTTGTACTTCGGCCTAATTAACAGCTACTTATATCTTATCTACTTACCATTCACTACTTGTTGATAATCTGCTTTCCTATGGCATTGACACTTTCGTTTCTCCTGGCAAATATCTTACATCCTTCATAGAATACTTACGATGTTTTTCTAAAAAGTTATCGGACCTGGCAATAGGTGGCGTAACATGGCCACGAGCATATGTAGTTTCCCTGTGGCTGACTGCTATTGGATCGTCTTTCCCGAGAACATTTGAGATACCGGAGGTGACATTAGATCAGGAAACGGATGTCACGTGAGGGGGCGTTGTCAGCGAGAAGGATGGGATATTTAAACTCTGTTGTTTTGCCGGCGAGTGTTCGCCTTGTCTCATTCAGTGTTGTAATGAAGTCCGGAGTGGAAACGGTGGTCGTGCTAGTAAAGTTATCTTTTATTTTTAAAGCGAATATAAAGTGACAACGTCCAACTTTAATATGGGAATTAAAGTTACGGTTTTTAAAGCAAATATGCTGCTGTAAGAGGAACTGACATATTTGAATTGACATTTAAATTGAATGAAAGCTTTAAAGTGAACAGCAAGGTGCCTGCCACCTACAGCAAAATATCAGATGAGTTTTTACTTTTAATTTACTTATTCTTAAGAACAATATCTTTTTAATCTCTCCTTCTTAAACATATCTTTTAATTCAGACTCCGTTAGTTATATCTATTTAGAATTAATTTTGTCGACTTTAATTTGTTAGCAATGAATTTAGACTCAATACTGTGGTTTCGTTTTAACAAGCATTACGATAGCCGGCGAGCTAGTAATGACTTGATGATTGCTTGGGCAATTGTTTTTCCCTGGGAAGATCCGGAGCTGATATGCATGGGATCTCCGTTGGGATGTTACTGTCATTGAGTTGATTCATTGTCTATTTTTGTTTTGCTCCACCCTCCATATAAATCTTCTTGTAGCAGAGGTAGATTAATGGAGAATATATCATGTGGCAGGTGATATATTTTTGGAAGGTATTTTTGAGTGGCAGCTTGAATCCTTAGGAGCTTTTATCATTTGAAAAAAGGTTGACTTGACTTGACTTTGTAGTAGTGGGAAGGGGAGATTTATATTTAAGAATTAAATTTAAAGTTTTTGCTATTTTTTTTTTTTTTTTTTTTTTCAACGTCAGTGATTAAAATTATTATGAAAGTAAATGTTTAGGATGAGCTGGGAATTACGGTATGAATTAAACTTAAAGATAAAATATTTTTCATAAATTTTCATCATTTAAAGATAAAATACAATTTTTCCTTTACAATATAAAATAAATTTCTTTCTTTATCTCTTTTGGTGCTCTGGTTCATAACATGCAAAGTGAATGATATTAATTTGAATTCAATATAAGAATTGATATTTATATTTATGTTTTTAGTCAATTGATTTGATATTCATATTTGTTTGATTTTAATTATGATTTTAATAAAGGTTGTTATTTGTTATTTAAACCTGTTTAATTTCTGCTTCTTAATATATATATATTTATTGACATACAATATCTTCTTTAATGACAAGTTATTTCAGGGCAGACAATTCAGCTTCTCACGTGCGTTTATACTCTGCATATTTAATCATTTACCTTGTATAGGGAATTACCATTAAGGTAATTTCTGTATCATAAACTAGATCTGATTAGTTTTTGGTGTATATCGCTCAGCAGGTGGCTCTGCTATACTGGGTTATTTACAATTTCCACTATAACCATATGTCAAAAACCAGGCATGAATTTTCATAAAACTTTATATTTAGTTAGTACTTGACATAGTGCTGATTACGTTTTGGTGCAAATCGTTCAACCAATGGCGCTTCTGTGGTGCATTATTCGTGATTATTGCAATAGCTCTATCTCAGGAACTAATGCACGAATTTTCATGAAACTTCAGATTCTGTTAGTCTCTTATGTCTATTAGTGTTCTTCAGTTTTTGGTGTAAATAGCTCAACAGATGATGCTGCTATGTGGCATTATTCATGATTATTGCAAAAGCTCTGTCTCAGGAACTAATGCACGAATTTCCATGAAACTCCATTTTTTGGGCAATTTACCCAAACACTAATCTATATCAGGGATTTATTGAATCTGAAATTTGATGAAATTCATTATTATGTTATTCGTGATGAATATTTTTGAAATATGGCTATAGTGGAAATTGTAAATAATTCAATATAGCAGCGCCACCTACTGAGCGATATACACCAAAAACTAATCAGATCTAGTTTATATCAAGGTCTCACAGAATCTAAAGTTTTGTGAAATTTAAGTGCATTAGTTCTTGAGATAGAGCACCCGCAAAATTTTTGTCACATACACACAGACAGACAGACTCAGAGACATTTTGTAAAAACATGTTCTTCGGATTTTCTGACCTCTAAAACATATAAATCAGTCGAAAACCAGATTTCAAAAATTTTCACGAATCCAATACTTTCTTGAAAAGATAGAAGAATATAAAAAATGTGTCATATAGTGAATAAGTTATAGTCTAGTATATAGTTAATTGTATGTTTTGTTACCATATTTTCCATTTCCACAATGGCTTGAAGTACGCCCTATGTGTTCGCATGGCTATTAGCCAAAGTTCTGTCAAATGTCTGTTAAAAAGGTAGGTTTCATACTATAAAATACAATTATCAAGTTTCACTTTGATCCTCAGCGCACTGAAATACAGGGTCACCAAAAAGACTATTTTTTATTTCATTAGATACAAAATTAGCTATTTTTCGGCAGTGTTGAGGGTGAGCCATGCAACTAATGAGCTAATTCAGTTAATAGTGAGTAGTACTACACAAGTTAAACTCCAAAACTCCGGCTGACCCTCAGCACATGGGTCCATGAGGTCTCAAATATGGCGTTTTTTCACTTTCCGTGACAAAGTTTGACGAGCCAGGCCGGGTGTCACTGAAGGTCAGCCATGAAATTTACAAAATAATTCAATTTAGCTACTAAATGTAATGTTGTAATCACAAAAATAACTTTAGTTGATGCTCAATGTACTGAGATAATAGAATACAGAAAGATGTCGATTTGAAAAAAATACTGGGTCATGACCTGCTTTAGAAATTTTTGTGGGTTAAAAATTTTTTTTGGGGAAAAACAAAATATATATATCTCAAAATCATTAGAAGGAACCATAATAAAAATTTCGGCAAAATCAAAAATGGCTTGTATAATGATACCCCCTTTTCTGCCCGACTCTTATAAAATCTGCCTTTTAATCTGTTCGATACACCAGGTAATATCACATTTTAAGTATGAATATAATCAGAATATGACTTTACTCTGAAAATAAAAATTTTTACATAGCAAAAATATTATGAAAAATTTAAAAATGATTACTTTGCACTTTACTTCCATTTTGCATGACTGAACTTTTCTGCTCTTTGTTTTCAGTTTTTTCAGACTGGATTTTTCTCATTACTGAAGTTGGGGTAAATGCTATAGTTGGGCTTAAACCCTATGAGAGAGAGAGAAAAATATGAAACTATTAATTGTAAAACAATATATAAACCATTGAATTTGATAAGAAAAAAAAAATGAATATAATCTAAATTTGTAGTAGAATCAAGCAGAATCCTCAGGTCCACAAATACTTTGATATACAATTTCATTAATTTAACATATTTCTATAACAAGTAACAAAACAAAAGTATGTATTTCTACGGAATCTATACTAATAAAATAACAAATCGCTCTGTCTGCGTGTGTGTGTGTGTGTGTGTGTGTGTGTCTGCGATGGCTAGCAAAATCTATGGGACATACGAAGCTCAAAATTTTTATGAGAGTAGCCCAATATCTCTCCTGATGCACCTGAGCTTCAGAATTTCGAAATTCTATTTATTAACTGAGTAATTAATTAAATTCCAAAGATCACTCTCATAAAAAATCGCCTTTTTTCTTCTTTTTTTCTCTTCATTCAGTTATGGTTGGTTGGTTGCATAAAATTTTCGCATAAATAATTAAAAAAGCTGGGAATAGACCTTTAAAATTCATAGACTGGCAAACTGTCAGTTTAAATGATGATTTTTTATCACAGCGGTTGTAAACCATGGAGGAAAAAGATAGGTGGCGGTGAAGTGAACCGAAAAAAGGGTTGCAATATTAAATCATTTATCGCTCAAATTTTAATGTCCCAAACAAAAGCATGTGGAAGTGATTTTGTATTAATAAGACGAATTGAAAGAAATGAATTACAGCCGAAGCGTATTTTATGAAGAAATAGTAATTTTTTAAAATGGTCTTTTTTCTATTATATTATTTATTTTTAAAAAAATGTTTGCTTTTAAAATAATTGAAATTGATAAATTCGAAATAATTAAATGTCAAAATAAAATAAAATATTGAAAACATTTGATTTGAACTAAAAATTGTATTACTAAAAGGTTTCTTTTTTTTTTCAGAACTTTTTAATACTTTATAACGTAGATGAAAATATGGTTTTAATATAACAACATATTAATAACTCTATATCAATATATAAAATATATTTATGAAAACATTCTTTTAAAATCATGCGCGAAAACTTAAATAAATATTAGTCTAAAATCTAGATTTCAGAGTGCAGACGATTTTAAGACATTAACGAAAGAATGCTAACTTTTCAAGCAAAATCTTAAATGATGCTTCTATATTGATATTTCAAAGTGACGGCTAGGTTACATTTATGTTATATTTAAGTTACGGTAGGGTAATGTTAAGTCGCAGTTAGGTTACAGACAGATTATGGTTATGGTACAAAAGTTTACGGTTAGGAATTTGTCCACAGAGTCAACATTACGCATGCTTTGATTAAAAATATACACTTTTGTTAAATGGCTCTGAAATTATAATACTATATACCAATCTTTTATCATCGCGTATCGATTCATTCAAGGTATAGTCGGATTTAAGAATGATATAATTAGTTTGAAATTCAAAATATTTCACTTGGGATTTCTATGTGAAAAAAATAATTAGTTACGTGATTTAACAGTGATTTTTACAGGTAAATATCAACACTTTAACACGAAACTAACACAATCGTTGGATACATGTTCCCTCCCGTGTTTCTCATTGCTCATTTTAAGTATTTTTAGAGCTTAATATTAGTTGTTTTTAAAACCGATTTTTCGCAAAGTCAGCTGCGACGTATTTCAGACAATGCATTTCTGCATGCTTCCAGTTAATGATAAAATCATACAAATTTCAAGTTCGTTTAATATTGTTAATACGGACCCGGGCAACGCCGGGCGGGTCAGCTAGTTTTAAATGAAATTAATGAAAGGTTACATTTTTAAACAAAATGTATAGACAAATATGGTATAGGGAAAAAAAAATCACTTTATCACCTGCAACTGGTTAACATAAGAGTAACAAATGTGACTAAAAAACAGCTAATATTTTAAGAATGAAAGTAAAAAATATTAAATCTCTTTTATAAGCATTTGGTGTTTAACTTAAAAACAACAGCAAATTTCATGATTGCAATTCGTGATTTTTCAAAAGTATTCTATTACAATACATTAGGTAATCGCCAGCATGAAACTATTTTAAAAACTCGCCCTTTTTTTTTTTTTTTTTGAAAGCAACAAATTGCAAAACTTATTATTAAAAACTTTCTGTTTTAAGATAGGGCAACAGAAAAAGAAAAAAATAACCAGTTATTTAAGTTATATCTTTAGGATTTCTAAATCAATTTCTCTAAGAGTAATCAATTTAATTAACATGAAACTAAATTGATTAAAGCAATTTTAATGTTTTAATGTTTAAAATATTTCATTGCTGCAGTTTCACAGCTTATTTTAATTTATTTTGATGAATATCATTGGCCATGTAATTGACACTACTAATGTTACAATTCAAATACAATAACAACCGCAGAGAATTTTTGTAAATTTATTGCTCTGGAAAAATTAATAGAGATTAAAAATTAATCAAGTTCCAAAAATTTTTAAATGCTGTACTGTCATTAGAAACACATCTGTGTACAAAAATTTTAATAATTAGGATGAGCGAAGCGACTCGTCTACTAGGCCACTCAAATTACATTTTGTTGTACACTGTACAAAAAAACTATTCAATATTCTGACTTTAAATTAAACACAAAAATAAATTATGATCTGTAGATTTGCACATTTTTTTTTTCTTCCAGAATAACCTTTTAAAAAAATTTAAATTTATTTTGCATATTTTTCCATTAGGAATGCATTTTTGCAAAGAAAAAATGAAACACGTACATTTTCGGAGGAAGAAATTAAGGATGAAGTCAGTGATTATAGATAGAATCATGATTGATTTGATGAAGATATATTTTCATTAACGTGCTATAACACGAAAAATTTCAATCAACAAAAATCAACTGAGTTTTTTCATTTTTAAGCATTTCATTGGCTGTTTGATAAAAGGTTTTACCAACATCCAGATTTTTAGAAAAAAAGAAAAAACATGTATATTTTCATAAAAATAAATAAATCATGGAATTAAACAATTATAGATAGAATCATGATTTATTAAATAAAAGGTATTTTCTTTATTCCAACAAAATAATTTAAGTTGATGACACTTACGTATATTAAAAGAATTGTATTGTGTTTTATTTTTTTTTTTTGTATAGTGGCAACAAAAAAATTGTGAACAAATAAAATTGCTAAATTCATTATATAAAAAGTTATTTAACTCTAAAGTTGAAAATTAAACCAAATGAAACATTATTTTGGTATATGTAGTATTATTTTTAAATAGTTTGCAGTTTAAAAACAATTTATAGAATGTATTAGTTCTATTATAAAAAATGCCAAGAAAACATATACTTGCTGGTTGAAAAGAACAGGAATATGATATAGCTTTAAAGGCAAGAAGCTAGATATCAGCATAAAAAATGATGACACAGATGTCAAATACACACCACATTAGCACAATTTTTTTCGGATGTCAATTTGGCAAAACTTTGTTTTCGAATACAAATTACCATATATATAAGTTTTTAAAAGGGAATAACAAAGAAAAGTTTGACACATGTGGGGGGTCATATACGCATCACATTGGCCCGATTGCAAAAAAAGGGTCAATTTATGCCTCACATGGTAACTCTGCTACTAACCTGGTTATTAAAATAAACTATTTAGTTTAATATCTTTTTAAAAATGATAGAAATTGTTTTGCTCTATAATTACTAGCTAAACTTTGTATTATTTATTATTCTTTCTTTTTGACGTGACAACGTCTTGTAAATTGGTTTGCCGGGAGACACTTCAAGAAACTGCGTTACGTTACGTTCCGCTCACGATACGCGCTCACTTTTCTCTTAACTTTTTCCGGTCACTTGTGGGACCATTTTCTGAACGTGAATGTGAATTCGCTGGAAGGAAGGGGCGGTGCTTAATAGGAATTTTAGATAGTATCAAACTAAGACGAAATACGTTATGTATTAGTTATTAGTATAAAGTACAAAGAAAATAAGTGTAGTTTATTTCGTAATTCGGTGGTATATTATGGAAAACTAATGATATGTGATTAGTGAAAGCCATTTTACTTTAGTTATATTCTGCTCATTGAAAAATTCTTTAATATGCTGTTTACAAAATTCAACATTTGACATCAATAAACATGAAGTAAAATGTGTTTAACAAACACAGTGTATTGCAAGTTATTGTATGTATATTTGTATATAAATACGTATGTATGTGTAAAGGTAAAAATAAAATTTTGTTAATATGAAATTCAGTGCGAGATTCTTTGTATAAATTAATGTTTTAAATATAATTCTTTGTATAAATAAATGTTTTAAATTGTTACTATTATTTCATCCTTCTTCCTACTATACGAATGAATATTCACATTAAAATTATTTTACAACTCAAAGTCGTTGTCACGTAAAACTTTCGCCCGTATACCGACTTTACAGGCAACCAATTTTTTAAATAATAGAAAATTATTAAAAAATATATATGTAACTGGTATTTGAAAACAAAGTTTTCACCAAAATAGCGTTAGAAAAAAAAAAATCACACCAATGTAGTGCTTATATGACTGACATCTGTGCCAAAAGTTTAATATCTATAGAACAAAACAAGTTATATAATTTTAAAAAAGAATATGTACCAAAATAAATACACATTACTAAATGGTACACTTATAATAAAAGAATACATTTTAAAACACATTTAAAATTATAACTAATAAAATAAATAACATAGAGACGAATGAAACGTTGATAATTTTTAAGCGTGTTTTAAATACAAAGTAAAACTTCTAAATAACGGACAGTTTAGGAGCGCTGAAACTGTCCGCTATTTGGAGGTATCCGCTATTGGGAAAACCTCGGAGATTTAAAAATTAATAAGAAATGCGCATGTTTCCTTATATGACTCATATGTCCCGAATATATGACCGTAAAAATATACTACCATCTATTATAAAATTAATCAGAAATTAAATTTTTTTTTAAGCAAAAAAAACTGAAATAAAATTGTGTATAACCTTATGCTTTTGCTTGCGATTGATTACATGCAATTTGCTTTTCAGTGTGAGTTCTAGTCACAATGTGAAAACAGTAATTTTAATACTTTTTAATCATCTTTTTTTTTCTTTCTTATAATAAAAATTTTATAACTGCTCACCATATTTTTACCTCTTCTTAAAAGCATAAAATCAAATTTTTTTTGGTGAGTTTGGAGGCTTTCCAATGTTCTTGAAGGAGAATTCTCTCCCAATTCATCTTCTGAATTCAATACAGGGCACAGGATTTTCACCAGCCTAACCTTAAATTATCCGAGATCGCAAAATTTGTGACTCATTGTCCTAATATATTTAGGGATTTTTTAACTTTTTCTCTTTTGTCTCACATTTAAAAAAAATTTTCATCCTTCATCGTCAAAATTAGTGTCCGCTATTCGGAATGTTCGTTATTCAGAGGTTAAAACATACAAAAATTTAGGTTTTGGGAGTGGGGATTGGAAAACTGTCCGTTAAATAGAGGTGTCCGTTATTCGGGAGTGTCCGTTATGGAGGTTTGACTGTATATTCTTTTATAAGTGTACCATTTAGTAATGTGTATTTATTTTAGTACATATTTTTAGTATAATTTATGGTGCAATTGTCCAATTCATAATTATCTTTAAAAAAGAAAATAAAAGTAAAACAACATCAGGGTTATAATATCAAGCAAAATGACACTTTGTCGCCAGTTAAATACCCCGGTGCGTAAGACATTGGCGTCTGAAACAAAACAGTGCTAGCGTGGTGTGTATATGAAATCTGTGTCAAAACGACACCATGGCGAATCTCTTCTGACAGAAAATGGCATGTGCTTGGAAAAATGCTTTAAATTTTGAAGATGCACAAAAAATTTAAAATTATACTTTTGTAAAATTTGTCATCGTTGATTTAGCATGCATATTCAATTTGACGGATCTTGTAAGATTTGCCATAAATGCATAGTAAATAATGAACTTAATATTTTTTTCTGTAGCTAATAATATGGATCCATGTCCACATCCCTAAATATTAAAGTACTTAATTTGAGAAATTAAGCGCTCAAGTTCATCCAATAATTACTATTTATTGCATTACAGGTGGTTGGCTTGAATATAGTGGGCAAATTATTAATTTTCATCAATATATTACAAAAGTTTGTACTTCATCACCTCATTCCATAGATACTATATCAAAGTACATTTTTAGGTACTACAGTAGAGGACCTATTATCCAGAATTCCGATATCCAGAAGGACCCGAAATCCGGAAATGAAAAATATTCAGAAACTGTCTAAATTTGTAAATTTTTACTATAAAATTTTGTAATTTCTAAAATTTTTCTGAAGTTTTACAGATTTCTATTTTTTTTCAGTCCATTGTTTTAAGGTAAAATAACTTATTTCATCGGCAGGGAAACACATCCCCCAACTTCCGTCCTGCTCCCGAAATTAGGAAAAAAAAAGATCTTTTGTCAAATTTTAGTTTATTTTGTATTACGACTTGTTTTCTTCCCCCCTTAAACTGTCAGTTATTTCACTCCCTCCCATCCACTTCGAAAAATATATTATGTCAACACCATTGTATTACTTGAATACACATATAGGAGAGTTCTGTTTATTTTCTTGTATCCTCCCCTCCCTTCTCAGACATTCCAGAATGGTCTATCTGCTCACAACTTCAAAATTTTCTCCAACGAATTCACAAAAGCGGTTGAAAATTGCATGAAAAAAAAAAGTTTTTCTGCATAATCAACAAAACTACGCAAATTTTAAATTTAAAAAAAAAAAAAAAAAAAAAAAAAATATATATATATTTGTGCCTCAGTTGATAAATAATGTGAACACTAATCGAGGTTCAAATAATTCTTATACATTTTTTCAAAGAATTTACGGTTGTAATTATGTTATGAAAACTAATCACAATGAATTTACTGATTTCTGTAGATACAGTACTAAGTCCAAAAGTCAGAACCCTCCGGACCTCGGCGATTCCAAATTTCAGATCATTTTCAGCTTATTTGTAAAAAATAAATAAATATAAAAGAATAATAAAGTACTGCCCTCCCTTTACAAAATAAGGGGGGCATGATTTATGTCAAGAATGCATTTTCAATACTAAAAAACGATAATTATTAAAACAGATATTTTAATACAGAATTAAAGAAAAAAAAAAAAAAATAGGAAGCTATCGCATTGAATACCCCATTTCCCTATGAAATATTTATTAGTAATGCATTTGCAATATTGAAGAAAGATGCTTAAAAATGATATAAAAGAAAAGTAAATTTGAGATTATTTTTTTATCAAAGCTAAATATAAGTTTTTATAAAAATATCTTTAGTTGTGGAGTGATTCTGTTCCAATTTTTCAAAAGAATCAAGGCAATTTTCCAAAAATTGGTTTTAAATTCGAAAATTTTAATATAAAATCTATTGCTACATTCGACAAATGGTCAATTGTTAAAAAAAATTGCTAATATTGTCAAAGAATTGCAGAAAAAGCGGGATCAAACTATTGTGAAAAATTGCAAATTTCACTCATAGATCACGAAACAAAAGCTAATAACTTCAAAAAATCGCAAATTACATTGAAAAAAAATGACAAATTTTATCAAAAAAAAAAAAAAAAAAAAAAAAAAAAAAAAAAATTGCAGAAAAAACACAAAATTTTATCAAAAGATTGCAGGGAAAAAACTCGTCAAAAAGGCACAAAAACAATGCCTAGAGTGGATGCACCCCGAGTCTCTGTTGCATCTTTTCGAAAAACTTGCTGTAACTTTCAGAAAATACTTTACTGAGAATTGTCCCTTAAAATCACCTCTTAAAGAGAGAGAAAAAAAAAAGAATCTAGCTATGGTTCCTTTCTGCATAGCAAAACATTATCCATCCAAAGTTTCAATGATCTGATGAGTAAACATCGGATATCCGATTTCACTTAGCCTGATGAATAAACAACTCCTCTTTTATAGCTTTTTTATAATGAACATTTTTGGCAGGCATTGTAATTTTCTAAAAACTGGTTATATCTTAAAAATTTATTGCACAGCCTAACTTACTATTATTTCAACTTGCTGAAAATTTGAAAGAAATTGATCAATTTACATAGGAGATATGGATTTTTTAAAATTATTTTTAACAGTGATGGAAAAAGAAAAGAGTTTGGGTTTTCATTCTTTTTTTGCTCGTTGGCAACTCAATAGTATTTTTTTCCTGCACTTAAGCAAAGCAAATTGGTTGATATATTCATAAGATCATTTTTATATTTTAAAAGAAGAGGCTTCCAATAGTTAATTCTCTTGGAAAAAAGAAAAAAAAAGGGAGAAAAAAATAATATAGTCTAGAATCATTACAGCAAGCTGGAAGAGCAGATCATACAATCATTTTGCCACTAGACTTATGAAATAAAAAGAATATGAATATTTTAGTTATTTTTTTAAATTTTTAAATAAGTGCAGAGGTTTTAGAATCTGTTTTAAGAATTCCAAATTTTTATATCATTATATATATATATGAAAGAAAGCCAGTTAGCAAAATCCCAGATTTCGAAGAGTTCTGAATTTTGGATGCCCGGATTTGAGACTTTGTACCATAGTACCAGAGTCACAGTTGTAGCATAGTGTTTTTTCCACAGATTTCTCATACAACACTTTTCATTCATATTCTAGATGGCAGTGTTATAATTTTTTTATTGTTCTTATTTTTTTTTTTTTTTTTTTTTTTTTTTTGGGGGGGGGGGGGGTTAAGTTTTGGACGGATCCGAAATCTGGAAAACCCTCGGTCCTAGCTATTCTGGATAACAGGTCCTTTACTGTATTTAGTTAACGGATCAACCAAATATCCAATGCCAAATTACAGGATTAAATGCCAATAATGTATTATTGTAAATGTCATATTACTTGACATTAAACACAAAACATGTGTTTTTTATGTCATCTAGTGATTTTTAATTAGACTTTATTTGTATTTTTATTAATGTTTCTCTAATTTGTTTTTTGTTTTTTAAAAAAATTGATTCAATTTGTACAATTTGGTTATAGTTTGGAGATTTGTATTATCTGGCGAAATTGATCGACGGAATAACCAAGTAGTACGCATTTTTCTTAGAAGACGAGATGGAAAATGTAAAAAATCTTTAAAATAGAGCTTTAGTTGAAAATTTTTAAAAAATGTCAAATTTTGCTTTCAAAATATAGGTATTTATACCAATTTAATGTCTAAATAAAAAAAATTCCAAGGAAAGTTTTAGTTAAATGGCTAAATTTACATTTCTAAAATTAAAATGTGCCAAAACATAAAATAGCATTTTTACTTAAGATGCAAAAATAATAGGTACTATTTGGTTATTTCGTCAACCAATTTCATCAAATTGTACAAATCGCCAAACTATTGGCCTAATTAAACAAATTGAAGCTTTTTTTAAACAAACGAACAAATAAATTAATAAAATATTAATAAGAATACAAATAAAACTTTATATTAAAAATTACTTGATGGCGTTGTGAACACATGATATGAGTTTAATGTTACATGAATGTGACATTTTTTATCATCATTGACATTTAATCTTTTAGTTTGGTGGTACCTTTGTAATCGACGGGTAATCAAGTAGTACCAAATAATATCAGAAAAATATTGTTACTTTCAAATAATTATCTAAAGAACTAATGCTTTGTGAATCCAAACAAAGCATGGCTTTTGCTAGTTTTAATATATCTGGAAATCGGTAAACAAAAAATTATTAACACCCACAGACACCCCAGATTCTGAAAGCATGCTAATTTCACCAGTTTTAAAAAAGAAATTGAATTATAATTGAAAAAATAGTGGTATTCTCCTTGTATATGGATTTCCATTCATTTTTCTTAGATTGGAGATTTTTAAGGACAAATTACCCACTGTTAAGAGATACAATGTCTGTTTTTGTCTTTGATTCTTTGACTAAAAAAAAAGTTAAAAAATTTGAAAGTATGCTAATGTAAAATGAATTAAGCAAACAATCTTTGTCTCTCAGTATTTATCCTATGTACCATAGTTCTAAAATGTGAAAATCCATGTATATACATTTATATTTCACATAATTCTTCTCGTAATCCAAAATTGTTTAACACAAAATTTAGTCAAAATTGTTACAGCTGTTTCTACATAAAATTGGTTCAACCCACTGTAATTCAAAAACGACCCACTAATCCGAATTTCTTAAGTATGTGACCTAGCACAATAATTTTAGCTCATGCCAAAATAAGTTTGTATACAAAATTTAGTAAAAATTGATTGAGTCATTTTTTTAAATAATTAGCTTGACACTGACCCCTTATGACCCACTAATCAAAATTTCTCAAACATGTGACCTATTCCACAGTTAATTTCGTGTCCAAAAATTGTAACAATACAAAGTTGTCAAAATTGTTAGAGCCGTTTTTAAGATAAAATTTACACATACACACAATTTTTGCTTGTATTATAAGATTAAGATTTATGATCACAACTATCAACCATTTGTGTGACATGTTCTATACTGAATTTTGCTTTTAGATGGCAAAATTTTTTAAAAACCAAAATAGAATTAACATTTCCATTATCCGGATGTGATGCATGATGGAAGACCAAATGACATTCAGTT